>LR990179.1:2601956-3896684 GCA_905147325.1 Notodonta dromedarius
CCCTTGAGGAGGGCAATGTCTAGGACATCAGGGCGATGTGCTAGGTTGTTCGGGAAGTGAGTGGGGTGCATGGGGGCGATGACGTCAAAGTCGAGCTGATCGACTAGGGCGTCAAGACGCCTCCCATTAGGGGTGGTAAGGAGACTATTCCACCTGACATGCTTGCAGTTGAAGTCGCCAGCCAGTATGACTGCGCTTCCCAGATCAAGGAGTGCTTCGATGTCACTCCTAAGCAGAAGCTTGTTAGGTGGAAGGTAGATGGAGGCTATGACCACGGCAGGATGGCCAGTGAGGGAAAGACGACAGACCGAGGCTTCTATGTTCGTGAGCGCAGGGGGGTCGAGGGGGATGCAGTGGAGGGACCTCCTGTAATAAATGGCAGTCCCACCCCCGCGGGCTGTGAGCCTGTCATTCCTTACAAGATTATAGTTTGCGATTTTGGGATCGCGACGGGACGGCTTAAGCAGGGTCTCCTGCACCAGCAAGAGATCAACCTGATGATCCCGAAGGAATTCACCAACCTGATCCCTCTGCTGGGAAAGGCCGAAAGCGTTGAAAAACGCTAGGGATAGGTGATGGGGTTTGGTCCGTTGAATGTGTAAATCCATTACGGGTGCAAGAGGGAGTCAAAAATGGAGAGGGAGTCGTACACATCCATGTACGACTCGATGACGCCAATCCTCTCAAAGGGATTGGTGACGTTACGGAGGTGGTGCGCTAGTGAGCGAATTCGGTCAACGTTGACGACGTTGAAAAATTCGTTCACCAGCGCGAAGTCGCTAGCCAAGTTGGTGGCGGTAGTAGGCGCAGAGGGCGTGGGGCGAGGGCGGGGGGCAGCAGGGCGCGCAGGGGCAGTCTGCACCGGGAGGGAGGCGGTGGCCGTGTATGGGAGCGGTTTGCTCCATACATTGGCGCGTGGGGATGGGCGCGCTGGGAGCGCAGGCTTTAGCGCTGAGGGCGCGGGGGCGGGGGGTGCTGAGGGCAGACAGGGGCGGGGCGCAGAGGGCGCAGTGGAGATCGGTGCGAAACACACCGGGGGAGGCGCAGAGAGCATAGAGGGCTGAGAAGCAGCCCGTGCAGACGCTCGAGGGCGTCCACGCCTCGCCACCCCGCTGCTCCCCTTTGGGGCCTTGGGGCAACCGCGATAATTCGCGGTATGCCCCTGAGTCCCGCAGAGGACACAGCTTGGCGGTTCGGTCGCGGTCTCCTTCGAGCGCGAGCACCCACTAGTGGGATGGTCACCGATGCATTTGACGCATCGGGGACGGGCGTTACAATTACGGGCAGAGTGCCCGTAAAGTTGGCAGTTGTGGCACTGCGTGGGAGTGCCACTTTTGTGTGGGGCCTCAATAGAGAGCCCTGAAATAAAGCAGACGGCCTTTAAATTAAAGATTTTCCGACCTTCGTCGGAGCGGTCCAGCACGACCAGGACCATGTCATATGGCTCCCGGGTGCGGGCCTTGTACATCCGGTGCACCTCGTGCACCGGGAGGGACTGCGACTTAAGGTCGCACTTGATGAGCTCGGTATCGAGCTCCTTAGGGAGGCCGCGGATGACGGCACGAAGTACGCGCTCCTCTTCGAGCGCATAAGTGTGATATGGGATTTTATTATCCCTTAGAAATTTGGATAGGGCGCGGTGAGAGTCCGAGGTCTGCACCTTGACCATTATTCCCTGCGAGGTGGACCTCGCAGAGAGAAAGTGGATATGACGCTCATGAAGCGCCTTGGAAATTTGCTCCCAGGCGCTCTTGTCATGGATGACAAGAGGGGGGGGCGGGGGTGACTTGCGCGCGGGGCGCGGGGAGGGCGAGGCCCGCTGCGAGGCAGACGGGCTATTGCCAGATTGGCGGATGGTAGGGGACGCGGGGGTAGGGGAGGGGGCAGGGGACCCCAGGGAGGGAGCAGCTTTGCTCACCTTAGGGGGAGGGAGGTCGCGCTGTTTGCGCGCCCTCTTGTTGCCAACAAGAATGAAATCATCCTCCGATGAGGATGAGGCGGGAAGGGGGGAGGAGGGGGGGGCAAGGGCCTCCACCTCCATGTCGATCTCCAACTGAACGTCGGAGTCGCACTCGGAGGGAGGGGTAGGGGCAAGAGGGGAGTAGGGAGGCGAGGAGTCGGGGGACGCGGGGCGGTCCGCGGCATGTCGGCGGGCTAGGGTATCCAGCAGGGCTGGACACTGCGCCTTGACTAAGACGAGGAGCTCTCGAAAGAGCTCCTCGGTGAAGTTACAAGTTAGGTCCATAGTGGACCTAAGTGGTGAGAGCGTCCCGCCCCACCTGCCGGCAGGGAGGGGTAGGGTGTGTACCTAGGTGTCACCTAGACCTATGGTGTCCCTTTACCTATGTGCAATGGCAAAGGTTGTGTAGGGTGAGTACCTAACTACGCCTACCGGCGTACCTAAGCACCTAACTGTGTCTAACAGCCCCGGGGCAGAGGTACGTAGCCAATAAATCGACTGCGCACCAAACAGCACCCAGAGAATGGGAGTAGGGATAGGGTAGGGTGGGCGGGAGCTACCTGGCGTCGACTAGGGGAGACCCCAAGGCCGGTGGTGCCAGGCCCAACCAAGTTTGCCTACCCCAGGAGGGGACGGCGAGCGCTTGGGTCACGCTCCCTATCCACTTGTTGCCACCGTTAGGTATTCCCGTGGATAGGTGCAAAACTTGACGGAAAAATAATTTCTGTCGAAAGAAACAGTGATTGTCGTGAAAACGACAGTTCAAGCGGAGCGCACGGGGCGAGGTGGGCGGAGGCGGCAAGGGGCCGCGAGCGGGTGGCGGCCGGCGCCGTGGCGCGGCGGCGCGCGCGGCGAAGTGGGGGCGACTGCGGCTGAAAAACACACAACACACAAACAAGGATTAAACCCAGGCAAAATGTGTTTAGCCTGCCGTAAAAACAACAGACTAAAACACAAGATACGAGGAAAAAAGCCCTGAGATGGCGGAGCGTCGAGCGAGTGCGAGCGCGTGATGCGGTGAGGCGGACTGGCGCGGAGCGTGCGTCGCTGACGGCGGCCGGATCGGGACTCGTTTTTGCTATAGGTGTCGTATGTACTTTGATATGCACTTAGTGAAAAGGTGTTATTTTGATATTACAAACAGACACTCCAATTTTATTTATTTGTATAGATAGTACAGTAGTATCTATGGTTTGTATATACCAGGTTCGGTATTTATTTGGCAAATACAGTAAATTTTCATTTTTATGTACCTATACGGTAATCCTAAGCCAGCGGCAACACTATCCTACCCACATATATGGATTTACATAGATAACGCAAATGTATGTACTTAGCGTGTCGAAAAACCCCGACCAAGCGTCAAGGTTGGTCGCCTATAACTTACAGTCCTTCACGACTACAGATATAAAAATATGAGTATGAGCGAGATAATCACTCGAGAGAATCGTAGCGGGCGGAGGGGCATCAGCGGCATCGGTGTCTTTGAATCGGTTTGGATTTCCCGCCATCTATGACGTCACAGTAAGTGTTAAAAATTTGGCACGCTTGGTTTCAATACAAATCGTGATACTTGCGTTATCTATGTAAATCTATATCTGTGATCCTACCTATAATACACTAAACGAAAAAAATATTTCCGACAACAAACGCTTTTCTAATAGACATCCGACGTTGTCAAGTCGCCGCTCTCTACCAATTGACAACGTCGCGTCTGCAACAACGTAGTACCTCGTGTGGCGAATTGACGACCGCTTGGCGCTGTAGTTTGAGCGTTGGCCGCTCGGCTCACAACATCGGATGGTTGCGGGTTCGATTCCCGACAAAGGAAATTTTCTGAAACGGCCTTTTCGTAATTTGCCCAGGTCTGGGTGTCACTGGGATCGCCACCAGTTTAATGTATGGTAGCCATAGTACAAGCGTTGCTTAGTTTGGCACCATATAGTTGATGAGTAAGTCTGGCGATATTTATTTATTTATCTGATACCTATCATGTCAGCGATACATTAATTTATTTATTAGAAACTTAGTATTGTATTATGTCCGGAAAATATTAAAAATACTTAGCTCGTTACTTCATTTTTTTATTGAATGTTATTATTATGATAATAAAAGATGAAAACCCGGCTTCGCTCGGGTGAAATGCGACTCATTACAATTTTCGGCATGATGTGTTTACATCCAAACAAAGTTAATAGAAATACAAATACATCCGACAGAGAACCAAAGTTATCGACATAGCTCAAAGAATTAGCAAGCTGAAGTGGCAGTGGGCTGGCTATATCTCGCGAAGAACCGACAACCGCTGGGTTAAACGTGTTCTTGAGTGGAGACCTCGACTCGGCAAGCGTAGTGTAGGACGCCCTCCGACCAGGTGGGATGACGATTTGCGAAAGACTGCAGGCAGATGCTGGATGCGGCAAGCTGAAGACAGGGCGCTATGGCGCTCATTAGGGGAGGCCTATGTCCAGCAGTGGACAAGCATAGGCTGATGATGATGATGATGAAAGTTAATCACTATGCAAAGCAAAACTAAATGAAATGAATACTCGTACGGAAACATCATGAACATTGAACACTGAATTTGTTTGTTCTGACAGCTCAATCAATAAATGCACTTCTTCTTCTTTCTTTAAAAATATGGCCCACCAACTAACTGGCACTGTCATCACTGACACTGACTGACATGCGTCCATAGAAAATATGGCGGTACTGTGCCGAATATTATAATTATAACATTGTTTATCACGACAATCCGAATTTTGCGGATATATGTTGTCGACTCAAAATCATAATTTTTTTAGTTTTATTATTCTGGTAACGTTTCAATCGAGTCTACCGTACCCTTTGACGGAATTATTAATATAGATGGCGCAATATAGGGATATACATATTTGCAATAAAAATTTGGTCACCACCATCTGTCATTTCAACTAGTACACTATTAGCACGCAGTTTACTCAAAGTACAAATTTTATGTTAATAATGGCCTAATTTAGTCAGATGGCGCTGACAAATTCACACACACAGGCGTAAAATTTAACAAATTTTACGATCGATTTTGATTATGTTAATCTATTTTTAAATGCCTGAAATCATTAGATGCGAATACAATAATTTATTTAGAAGTGATAAAATCCATTGTTTTAAGGAAAAACTTTGTGTGTCTCGTATAAATTCGGAATGAAATATGTATGGAGAACACGACCGCCCCCATCACCTTAACATGTTTGTCAATATTTATTTTCTTTTATTACCTACCTACTTGAGTAGTGCAAAGACCTTTTGGAAATTTTCGCTTCGGTGGTGTGTATTCTTGTCTGTTTTTTTCGTATGCATCCTATTTGTTCGACGAAGCAAAAGTAAAATGGATAGAAATAATATAAATAAAACAAAATAAATAGATTGTAGGTTAGTACTTACCTATGCAGAATATTTCATCTGAGATCCTAATATACAGAGATATTGGTAACTCGATGTGTTCCTTCCGCGGATAATATCAGGCACGTCGTAACTTACCTACGCTTTTTGTTTTCTTATATTTACGCCAATAATACATCGAGGAGGACCAATCAGTTTTCCTTTCTTTACCTAACAAAGTTGGCAAACAAGCATAGGTAATTGAAATGAAACTATTTTACGGATTCATCGCATTTATTTACTTTTTATGTTCCCGACGTTTCAGCTTCAGGACGTCTATCACCTCAGTCCCCAGTGACCATGGTTGCTGTAAAGCAGACATTGAAAGTGCGAGCGCATGGCGACAACTGTTCAGGAAATGCAATCAAAAATAGTTTTATTACGTTCATAGCTATCTAAAATAAAGTACAAGGTGTTATTTTATTATTATAAACCACAAAAAATTATTATTACGTGTAAAAAAAGATTTATTCATTTCTATGATTTTCATCTTTTTCGTCAATAGTATATAAAAATGCTACCAAAGACACTACTCCACGCGGACGCAGTCGCGGGCACAGCTACAAATATTATAAAAATTGCAGGTATTATCGGTCTGTGTCTGCGGTGCCTGCATATTTTATTTAAATCTCGCATACGTGTAGCTCTACTAGGAGTTCCCACCACTGTTGCTCCTGTAAGCTAGGATTGACATTGTACCCTATGCAACAGAAGGAAATTATTTGACAACTCCTATTATATTTCTATTTATTCAATTCGTGCGGGTTCCAAGACAATTTAGCTTTTCTTCGGGACACGTTGAGGGCCAAACCTCGGCGTCATTGTTGGATATCATTGACGGTCCTGGATTATTTGTACCTACATATACCTATTAAATAGTAACTTTGTCGGGTGGTCGATAAGACCGCTGGGGTAGGTAGTCCTACCCTCTCAAAGAAGATCGGCACAAAGTATTTATTATAGCTGTTCTTCGAACGATAAGTGTGAGGGCGAGAGCCCAACCTGTCTACTGTTCAGGCCAGCAACATGTTTTTGCTGGATTTTGCTTTTGCTATATGGCTATTTTGCTTTTGTGTTTGCGTGTATTTTGCTTAAACGCTAGCGAGTAGCGAGTTTACAATTTATACATGGTAGAGGTGGTGGTGAATCAGTGGCTGCAGTAGATGTTTATTCGATTGATCGACGAGCTCTGTTCCCGGTACCATAAACAATATTCACACTTGAGCGATGAGTGAAGAGGCCGTGAGAGAACTGGCGTGCTAAGAGGTGTCTAGTGGTCTGTACGAAATTGTATGGGAAAATATTTTTTTTTTACGATAAGATTAGATAAGCAGTAATTGCCGATTCGTTATGCACATGTCTTGAGTACAAACCCCGGCACCTCTGGGTTTTCCGAAATAATATATGTGCGAACCATGATTATCAATATTCATATCACTTGCTTACAGTGAATAAAAACATTGTGAGGAAACCTGCATGTCTTTGAAAAACTAACCAATTCTAAATCAGCCAACCAACGTTGGGCCAGCGTGGTGGATTTTGAATCCCCCATACCAAAAACTTAGGTAGGTACCTCGCAAGAGTAGCTACTCGTACATACCTATATAACTTTCAGAATTAGGTACCTTCACTAAGTATAGGGAATAAATCGATTTTTTTAACACTAAGTAGTGTACCTAACTTAAATAGTGTATAAACTACTTAAATAGTAGTGTACTTAAATAGTGACCAATAATTGTAGTAATAGACAAAAGTAAAGTTCAGTGTATGATAATGTTCTCTACAAAAATAATTTTATAGCTTAGCCGATCATAAAACCGTTTTACTTACGCGGAGGTAATTTTTTTTTATTTTTGATGTTTATGTAATTAATTAAATTTTCATAACTAACTTATTATCGAAATAAATTATCATATTATGTTATTATTACAATTTCTTTCGGTATTTCTATAGAACTATGTACATAGTTACCTACATACCTACAAAATTAACGGTTGAAGCTTGAATCAAGATACGAGATAATTAACAGAGCTTCATTCAACTTAATTTAAGATTTATTTTACGATTAAATAAGACTTGAAAATGTACCGTTGCAAGGCTTATTTTATAGCTTATAAAGTAATTTATTAAATTCATTTTGTCACAATGGATTTCAGATCATAGGTACTTAGTACCTACATATTTTGCATATTATTGGGTAGGTACTACTAATTAAAACCTCAACAAAATTCACCACTGATCCCAGCTGTACCAAAACGCTATCGAAATGCACTTCTGCAAAACAATTTTAAAATATAACTTAGACTCAACAAACGCACAGCTCTGGCAAACATCACGGAACCGCGTGGGCGACAAAAATAGGTACATACCTAATTTCGTAATTAAAACATTTATCCTTGCGAACATTCATCTACCTACCCATATTTCTGAAACGTCCGAACACAGGTAACGTCGTACCAACAAACAGTGCAGTACATAATTCACATGAAAATAAATAACGCGGGGTTACAGTGAGGCGAGAATAAAAGCTCGGCGATTGGGCGGTGGGCGGGCGAGGGCGTGCTCCGGGCCTGCCGACGTACGCCGACGACAGAAGCGTTCTCCTCGCGCCACCGTCTGCGCGCGCGCCGCATAACTTGATTAACGCACAGAAAACTGATTTATTGTGTCGCGTTGAAAAAATAATCGGCCGCCGGTGAAGAAATGTGATGGAGGGACAAGAGTGGCGGGGCGAGTGGCAACAGCCGCGGCAACTCGACGGTCAGTGATTGATCCTAGTGTGTCTGATGAGAGCTATCTTTTGTACCGGCGATATATTGACAGAGGGACAAAAAGGACGATGTCCCGGTACTTGAAGCAGGTTCTGTAAAACTCATTTCCACTGTGATAAATCAAGTAAGAGATAACTAATGTGCCTTAAATTTTAATATGTTTTCTTTTGATAAAAACGCGAAAGCAGGTATTTAAAAAAAATATGATCGTAGGTGTAAGTGATACCTTTTTGAAATATTTTAATTAATGCCTTTATTCTCACGATCATAATCCTTTTCATACTCTTGAACTTTTTATAACTTGAGAAATAAGCAGTCAAATAGTAATACCTATCGTCTTGCCCTCTTACCAATATTAATAATAAACGCTCTCAAATCGATCTCATGTGATATTTTTTGTGTATATGGAAAAGTAAAATACTTCAGTGGACCCACCAGGGCGATGGCACAAAAGATTCGCTCGACTTTTTGCATGTTGAATGACTCGCTTAAATTTGAAATGTCTAAAATGTGGTGCATCTTTTTATGCATTCTTAGCTCTTGACTCAATTTCAGCCGATTTTAGAATCCGGGGAGTGACGATACTGTAGGATTTCTTAATTGTAGAATTCTTAATATTGTGATAGTTAATTTCACTTCGCTTCCGTTAGATTTCTTTAAAATAATTATTTTGTCTGTGGCACAATTTTTGCTTCTATATTTCTAAGAAAATAAAAATGCCGGGCTTTATATACAAGTATATATACAATTAAGACAAATCAAGTATGGAAAGATAAGTAGAGTAACTTGGGGACATAAGTGCTACCAAAACATTTTACTAAGTACCTATTTTATTAATAAGTCCACGTTCATCGATTATTGAATGAGCTGTAATTTTAGGTACCTTAAATCACAATAGTAATTTTCTCATGCCAATTAACAATTTACTTTTCAATATGTGGTTTAAAATGTCTCAAAACAAAATTTATTTAAGTAGTGTCTGTATTCTCTATTTAAAACTTACCGAATTCAACACAGAATCCTCTTCAATATTCACCGAAGTATGCCAAACAGATTCCTGACGTTCACATCGGTCCTCTTTGATAGCGTTCATTCATCTATCCGTCGTCGCCGGCAGCGCGCATGCGTCGCCCGCGCTGTCGATTGACGCCTCGCAATGTCGCACCAACAGCTTTTGTCATTTTTTTGATCTTTTTATAAGCTGCAAATATTTTGTGGCTTCAAATAAAGTGTATTAGCACTTCCGGACTAGTGTTAGTCTTTGACTAAACGATCTGTTGATAGACGTCTCTATTTGTTGAGATTGTTGCTATCAGTAGCGGCAATGTCGACAGTCACACGCGTGCTCAACGTATGACAGTTTTAAAATATGTATTTATTTTGATTTCCAAAGTGGATTGTTGCCTACCAAAATATTTTTTTTTCATAGTCCTACGAAAGATCGTATAAATTTATTTAAGCTTACTCTCACTAAGAATAAACCAAGAATACAGCTAAAAGTGCACCGTAGTTCAGCACTTATACAATGTAAAATATTTAGGAATGAGAACATGATTTAAAGACTATAAAATGAAATATAACTAAATTTTAAAAAAATCAATAGATTCAGCAGCCACTGATATTGATTATCACTAACCATCCACATGTTCTGCACATAACCGCTGAAAAAACATAATTCTAATATACCAATGCTGAAGTTATTAATCTTTTTAAAACAACAAAGAGATGAGCGTGGTACGAAACATGTCAATGTAGATTGATGGCCCGACAGGGGTGGGCGACATTTTTTGTGGTAATTAGCCGGCGAGCGAACTGCGACCGGCGGACATGGAAAAAACACTTGCCCACTTGACTGGCACACTAAATTCTTACATTTTGTTGTTTTAAAGTTTACTAATTACCGTTAGTTTGTTAAATTAACAATTTGAAATTTGGTTACTTATTATTTACTACATTTATAATGTTTTTTAATTCGTTATTCTTTCAAAGCAATGAACATTTGAAGGAACTTAATATACGCGATATGAGTTACTATCTAATTTGTGTTGATGATTTACAATAATCTAGTTTACACGAGAATATGGTTTTATTTGCATAATATCATAATTGCATGATTGAAATAGCAAAAGATACAAAATAAAATAGTGTTAATTTTAGAAATGAGTTAATTATAGAATTTATGCAAACGATTTAAGCAATGCTGGTGGGTGAAAATAAACGATTTGCACGATTGTCTTAAGTTCAGTAAGGAACTGGTTTAAATGTTATTAGTAATGAACAAAAATATCTAGGTAAACAATACTTACTTAGAATTGATCCCCAGTACCCACTTATCTGAATTCTAAGTAGCATGGCTCACTCTGCAGCCATTGCATACCATTTAAATCTCAAGCTTCATGCCAGAAGTACTACTGCCACTCAACCCTAACTCAAGGATAGCGATAAATTTCATTCAATGACATTTTTTCGTTTCCATAGTTCCAAGTTACCTATCTCTCCTCTCAATTTTAAAAATGTGCCACATATTATGTTTATGGTTTAGTTATTACGTTCTATTTTCCTTAAGGTGAAATTTTATGAAAGAGGATCAATAGTACGATTTATTGTTACTATAATTGAAGTTAATTTAAATAGGTACTTACTTAATGACACGTGTTACTTTTATTATTTTAATAAATATAAATATGAATATTTTGGTTACAGTTGTAGGACATTTTTAGTTATTGAGTAAGACTTCAATACTTTATATTAGGTATGTTACGCTACCACTGTAACTTATACAATAGGTAATTCGGAATTGGGTACGAATACTCACGAAGAATTTCCCTTGAGAAGTCCAAAGAAAACGAATGTAATGAGCTATTAGAAAATAATATGTACCTACGCAATATGTCCGAGTGAAAATCTACAAAAATATTAAACGCAACTGCTTGGTGACAGAAATTTTGAAAAACTTTGCGTAAATCATAAGAGGGTTGAAAAAAGTTTACATGTTGCAGTCTCGGCGTCCACACGTGGCCCCTATCTTATCTATGAATTTGTTTTACAACCCCTTACGTCGTTACTCATGTCGTAAAATTGGCGTTTCACAATCATTATCTTATGCAATTTACGTGCTAAAAATAGTTTTTCTGTTTTTTTTTATCTATTTTAAGAAGCTCCTAATGTTTTAACTTGTAAAGTTTTCAGTTAACAAAACTTATAATTCCACGGGCAAAAGTAACTTCGGCCCGTAGTAATATTTTGCCATATATCAGGAGTAGAAGACAATATGTGACATTACATATAACAAAACAATCACAATAGAAAACTCATTTTACAAAATACAAAACTTACTGCCAGTTACTCCCATTTTACCCACAGACAACTTAATCGGACCACCTACGTACGATATTAAAAATAATATCATTTACTAATACACCGTTGACATGCCCTTTCAAATTCTCACGGCACATAAACAAACTGCCTATTTCGAGTGCGTACAGAAAAAAAAAGATTAATAAATAACATAGGATTACGAGCGGCTCCATAACGAAAACAAACAATTGGAGCATAATTCATAATACGACGGGCGGTGGCGCTCGCATATGGAACGATATTCTCAAGATTCTATAAAAAATATTGTGTGATGAGAATATTGCTATTATGGAGGATTTTTGCTATATACTTACCAGGTTTTAAATATAAAACGTACCTAAATAAAACGGTGGTCTTATCGTAACATTTTTGACAGTTATTATGAACTTTAATTGTTTTTATCAATAAATAATATTGAAGATAATATTATAGTAAATAATCTTCTTAAATTTGATCGTCCCTCTTTTCCTCTGGAGATTTATAGAGGAAATGATAAAGTAACATACGTTCAATTATTTTAAATTTGTTGGGTAGCTAGGTAATTACACTGACATTATTACTAGTTCTTAAGAGCGGTTTTATTTTAAAATTGGAACCATAAAATCACGATATAAATTTGGGTCCAGAATAGGCCTCTCAGTCACAGTAAGACTAGCCCTCACGACGATTTACCCAGAATCAATATTATTTTTGGCAAGTGTTTATCCAGGGATTAGCGCCGGCGTTTTATTATACATTGTATATTGACAAGATTGATGCCAAATTAAATGTTGATATTATCTTTAGAAATCTGTTCAAAGGAAGTAGTTAAGAATGGAATGGTGCAAGGCAGAAAGCAATTGCTATTACGTCAGATAAATAAATGCAATTAATAGGAATAGGTAATTAACACCCGTGACGTAGTAGATCAATTTGAGACCAAGGAAATTCAATATTATTGTTGGTCTCTTCGGTTAATGATCGTACTTGATAGGGTAAATCGTGGAGGTCGGCAACTCCTCTATATAGATACAGTGTGTACTCAGAACCTTCGAATATTTAAAATATGTTTTTTTAAAGCATCTAAAACTCCCGGCACTCTATTTATATACGTGTCGTAATATTTAAAACAATATTAAGTAATTTATTTTCAAAACAATTCAAAAAATACGGGCAATATGTTTCAGAAATTAACGTGTCCTATTTATTCCTAGATTTATTCAGAATACGCGCGTAAAAGTTTATCCAGCATGCACCGCATCCACCAACGAATCGTTATAATTACAATTATCGATAAATTAAAACGGAAATCACTGCACCAATAATGTCTTAAACACACGGCATTTGTTTTCACAATCGATATAATATAAGAATTTGTTAAAAGTTTGTTTGACCGTTTCTTAGGAAGCGTTAGATTAAAATCACAAAGGAATGATAATGTATGGAGCCGCTGAAAGGTGGCGCGTCTTCGCAGCCGCGCGATATAGCAGCAACGCAAATAAACACGGTACAGCGTCGTTTGTTTGTTATCCTAATATTTTAATTTTGAATGTGTTTGTTATAACCACCGGCAGTTTGACTCTTTGAAGTACAGTCTGTGTGTCCGTGCGGTTGTTTGATACGACTGCCGTTCTCTGTTTAGAGAACATGTAAGTTTAACTTCCCTATATATATATCGAAAATTGTTGAATTGTACTGCCTAGGTACATATTTATCGTTACGTTTAAGTTACAAAGTTGAGGTTTTCTGGTGTAAGAATGTTTATCTGTACTATATAGTTTGGAGCGTCGCTCATTGCATAATTTTATCAGTATAATACTTTTTCTTGACAGAGAATTCGTGGCCATGTTCGACGTTGGTGAATGAGCTATGCATAGGAAATCTAAATACTTATGAAATACAGTTTAAAATGAACTAAGTTCAGAATCTGAAAGAATCAGACTTAATTAACAATGTACATACAAATGAGTCATCAAACATCTCACAAAATTATGTTATGGAAAGACTCTACCATCCATTCGGAATGCCGTTCCTATGGAGCAGTATGGGCAAGAAACTAATTAGGATCATTAACACAAGTTTAAAAACATGATATAACAAATATACACCAATGCCTACAAAGGTACCTACTTTTTCAATAGTTTTTGTGTGCTACAATAACCCAACAACATAGACACTTAATTTAGCCATACAATTAAAAGGTAAGAAAATTGTCGGTTTTCAATCGGAACTCTATCCAATAAATCCGAAGCTTTTGTTCTCAGTCAAGCTCAAAAATGTTTTATATATTTTAAGGCAATTCCAGATTATTTCCACTAGTGCAGATCCACCATTTGGCTTTGTATACGCAACGTGAACCGTTCTCATAAGGGCCCCGGCGCTAAAGTATTAATATCATAAACATGTGCCGCCTGATTGCGTTATATCGAGAACGGACCCGGTGTTCTTCGCATAACCTAACATTCTGCGGCTTACTTGTTTAGCTACTTATCTATTGTTTGAGAAAACAATGGCCAAATGGTAAGCGTTCTGTACCGGATATAATTAGGCGTTTTTCATAATTTGTGTTGTCGAGGGACAAGGAAGGGGGGTTATGCTTTCGGCTCTCTCATACATCGTACGAATAGCTACTTTAATCTGATCTTCTATGTGAGGGTGGTACTACCCCGCTCGAGCTAGCCCGTATATGAGCTGTAGTCAATTCACTACACTGTCAAAGCGTACGTACTTAAACATTCACAAAATATTTGTTCTCGTCAAATGACGCTCAAGAATCCATCAGCAATTAATGCCACACGCTCCCATTGACACAAATCACCGATCCTCCTGAAATTCAAACTATGCGAGCTAGCACATACCTACTACCTCGTTCCCGTCACTTTCCCAAATCGTGAAGTGCTCGTCTCGGTCCCGTGACCTCACTCCCGGATAAATTAGCCCAATTAGTTCCGATGTCAAAACGGAGCACTCGCGGTGTGTGTAAGCGCATACTGTTCCTTTTTCAAAAAGATAGGGTTGCGAGGTTAGTTCTGTACCCATAATTTATGGCTGCATATTCATCTTGTTGAACGACTTAATTTACACATTATGCATAATTATTTTAAATGTTTTAAGATAACGAAATATCGAATGCAATATCCATCAACCATGTTAGCAATGAAGTCTGTATATTACTGTTTTCAGGAGTAGACTTAACAGTTCCCATGTTGAATAATCTTTTGTTATAATTTCTTCTTAAAAAAAGCTTTATCCTAAATCTTAGTTTTTTTTAATTTCATGTAACAATAGAATTTATTTTTTGTTATTTTCATCAAAACACAGGATCAACCTAAATTTAACTTTACATAATTCAACTCAAAGTTGAATTTCTAAGAGTGAAACTAGCAAGTTTGATGAACAATTGTGTGTGGTATTTCGGCTCTCCTGAATTTGATTTATGCGACAGGCAGGTCGGCACTTCCCGCCCCACATCGTAACTTTATGCTGTGACATATCGCGGTGATCACGCAGTTAAAGTGAAGTGATTTTTGAGTGGAAAGACTCTACCACCCGGATAATAATTGAATGTCTCTAATGTTACCTTCCCCACATGATAACCAATGACTAGTGACTAGCTCATTCATCACAAAATTCTCAAAAAGCAGAGAGAAAAAATAACGATTAAAAAAATCTCAAGGCGTCAATAGTCTAGTGGTTAGAGGGGCCGCCCTCGTAGCTGAGAGGATCCAGGTTCGATCCCCATCCTGGCCATTAAACTATCGACGTGAGCCCACTCCTAACACAATCATTAGCTTAGCTAGAGGGGCTAATACTAGTAATATGAAAAATCAAATTGCAAGTAATCCATAGAAAAAAAAATTACATACATTCATAATATCATATCATAAGATGCCTTAGTTCATATTTTACTTTATATATACCCATATTGATGGAATACACAGACAGTCAGCCAAAAAAAAAAAATGTTTTTAGTATACCATATAATATTTTTATATTATGCCTTTCCTAAAAAGCTATTTATTATTTTGATATGACAAACAGACACTTCAATTTTATATATTTGTTTAGTTTCTATACATATTAAATAAAATTTGTCTCTAAATTTAAATTATGTGAAAAAAGTTCAAGCTCTACCACAATCCTTTTCCATACAATAATATCTCTGAAGTAATTAAGTGTTTCGAAAGTCATTACTTTTTCTGTTGGACGCGTACGATTTATTCGTTTGACATTGACTTCTTCCTTTAAATAAATAAACACGTGAATTGATGGCACTGCGATCGGGTTACTTGGCCATCTCTCTCTTTGGGTGGAATTTAGAGCGCGAGTGAGAGCCAGGGTGGACTGGAACAGTAAAGATTTTTAATCGCTTTTTATGTACTTACTCTAATAAAGATTATGCTGACTGCAGTGAAGTGTTCTATAGTGGAAACAGCATCGGAAGAATAAAATAACTTGGGTGCTTTTTAATCCTAATTCAACAGATGCGACATTTTTAGCAAATTAATTTCTACAGCCAAGTATACTCGTTTAGCAACCAAAGTAAACTCTAATCTCTTAATATTACAGTCTCTTTGATACCAACCAATTAGTCTTTATCTTGAATTGATCCATAAGTCCTTTAACATCGTTTAGTACTTGGAGTCTTGTGTCATTTAAGGTCCTTGCTGAAAATCAGCGCTGTATATGGCAATGTAGCATAATGCTACAATATACTACTGAGCTAGGACCTTTTTCGACAGATCTTCAAGGCAGCGATCATTATAACCTGCGTCCAGTAGGGTAGGGTTTAGTACCTTTTATATTTTAACTCGTTATGTGCAGTTTTTCGGAATAAATGCATTGATTCAGTTTGTTAACATCATGTTTGTAATGTAGTTTGGGATATAGTAGCGATGTTCCACGCTGCGTGGCTGGTGGCTCGGTCGCGGGCCGTCGGCAGCACTAATGGTGATTTGTGTCCCAAGCCTCGTTAGTTGTTAACCGATACCGTGCCGCGCCATTACGCAGTTTTATATTGTATTTTAAGTAGATATTCGTGGTATCATGGATCAAGTTGACGATTAATTGGATTTTTATCAAATTTTCCTATTTTAGTCTGGAAATAGTAAAATAAAAAAGAATAGGCTAATATAAAGAATTTGTAAAAAACGAGTCAGATTTGTTTTTTTTACATGCGCGAAATTATACCATCAGTTGGTATTAGTGCCGTATTACCTATTGTAACATCTTATAAATGTGCCACTTATCTACCTAACTCTTTGGCGATTATAGTAGCTCAAGATTTTTTTCTAGCGTGACACGTGGTAGAGCTATGGTGGATGGTGTTCTCGCATTAACATTAGTAGTATCGTCACCACGAGTATAAGTAGGTGTAAAGTTATCGAAACGATTAGGACTTTTTGTCATCCTACTTAATTTGGTTATGTGCCTTGTATAAATCCCCGAAAGGCGTTCTTATAGAGAAGATTAATCTGTAAAATATCAGATTCACATAGAACATGGGTTTGGTGGCATAAGAACTTACACTTTGGGGTAGGCAGGAAAAGTCGGGAAGTCAGGGCAGAATATTTCCGTCTCATATAATCATTCAACAACAAACTTCGCGTATACCATGGTTCCCTATAACACGTATCGTCAGCTTGCATCACCCCGTGTGATCTCGCGCCAGGACCGCGAGGCTCGGCTGACCGCCTCCGAGAATAGACGAGTTGGCATCATTCAATCACCAATCACAACACAGCCAGTAGCAATTATAATACATAATGAAATGCAACTAATTGTGGACTAATTAGATTATAATTATTATTGTCGTCGGTTAATTTAATACGAAGACTACTTAATATTTTGTTGTCAGTTAGAAATACTAACTGATCGTTCTGAAAATTTTATAGTCGGTTACAAATAGCAATTTGATTCTATGGAAATTAGACTGTTGTTCGAGAAAATAGATATCTACCGAATTAGAGTGAAACACTACACACAGGTTGCCGTCGATAGGAACACATTGCGAACCATCATAAAAGAAAAGGTATTGGGAGGCGCTCACGGCCCTCAGAATTGAGGAATACGATGCCAGGAGGAGGAGAGTGAAACACCATTCGATAGCCAAAACTTCGTAGAACCCCAAAATGTTCTTTAGTTACTAACTTTTAGTTTTTTTAATAAGTTAAGTAGTTTAATGCGACATACCCATCTTCTGAAATAAAATCTTTGCTAATATTAAATTTATCTTTATTGATGACTTTTTTGTCAAGATATTCAAAATAGTTTTAGAATTTATACCAGAAATGCAGTAGGCATTTAATCCAAACATTTAGTATCAAACGGCGGCAAATTAGTGCGGCTCCGAGAATAGCCGGCTTCGGATTAGCAACATCAGTCAATCAGCAGTCACAACAGCACACGGGCGGCGACACCTAGCTTACACAGCGCCCTTCCTAGAACACATCTGGTAGATACGGGCCGAGATATTATGCGAATATTATGATAACAAAGGTGTTTTCCTCATAAATTCGCATTGGTGTGCGTGATGAGCGTAAGCGGTTATTCACTCCTTCTTATGAAAGAAATAATGAAGAAAGTTTAGCGGAACAATTCGAATTCAATATGCAAAGTTAAAACTAGCTGACCCGACAAACGTTGTCCACGTTTGACGGGTCACCTAGTTTTAAATAAGTTTTAATTGATTTGGTTTTAATCTGCTGATAGAAAAACTGTTGTGGAGAATCTTGTCGGTATCAAAAAGCAAAAAAATATTAAGTTTCAGACAAGAATATTTGGCATCTGTACACCGCACCGAGAGGGGCTCCGTTCGATTTCGTTCAGACTAGTGACATAGTTTGGTAGTACCGTTAGGTAGATATGATTAGTGAACCTTTGTTTTATTAAATCACGGTTGCCTTTTCCAACGACTATGAGCTCTATAGTCCAACGTTCCTCATTTATTTCCATCCAGGTTGATGCTGATTCCAACAAACTTGATGCATTCCCCTGCACACAGCACGTGACGTACGTCGATCGGCTTGTTAATGAGGATCGCGGGGCATGTTGACACCAGCGCGCTGATCAAAGTGATGCACTCTGTTGCTAATTCATTTGTACTTCCTCCAACCATTGTCTATTTGTAAGCAAGTCGAGTGGGATGACGCATCAGTTCTTGCTCATTCTGTTTTGATGACGGGTCGCGATCTATCTGCTGCATAAAGGTTTTATGGTAAACTTTATTTTGAAAATAATACGTTACATAAAAAAACGTTATTTTAAACCAAAGTTTGGAGCATAAATTTCGATTGATAAGAAAAAATATTCACACATGGCGAAATTTCATATCTACATATTACCACATTCGAAAATAGATTGCATATCTTGTAAAAAGGGAACTTCAAGCAGGAGATGAGTTGTTTCGTTATTGTGGAGGTGTTCCTCATATCGTGTGATGATAATGAGTTTGTGTGGCGGTATGAGCGGCAATTTGTAGCGGGCTGAGCACGCGTAAATCAAACGCGTCTCCCTGCGCGAGCGCAGCTATGCACGTGTTCTGCGGAAGTAGGGTTGGTAGAGCTTGAGATAAAATCTGTTCACAAAGAATAAGAGACAAATATTTAGTGGATATAAATGCTGGACCACTATAAGAGAACAATAAAAGCTGAAGTTATTTTAGCTCAGATTTCTGGTTTGCTTCTTAGATAAAGAAATACTGATTGTCATAAAATAGGTGAAGTCATATTTTAATTTGAACCCACACCTACCATACCACTTCCACTACCACTTCCACTACCCTTAACACTACTACTACCACGTCCACTACCACTACCACTACCACTTCCACTACCACTTCCACTACCAATTCCACTACCACTTCCACTACCACTTCCACTACCACTTCTTTAGTAATGAGTTACTGTCCACGCTAGACGAAGAGCTAACAAGGCGTTTTATTTTCTCTATGCGACAGCCCTGTCTCGTGCAACAGGAGTCGCGGCGCTCGCGCAGCTTTAGATTTATAGCGCTCAATCAATGCGGATTTATTGCCGAGGAAGCGGCCACACTACGGTTTTGTTGCTTATTTATAGAACAAACAATGCTGTAATTGGCTCTATAATTTACCTTAATTATATGCGAATGATGGTTCATGTAATTTGTTACGTAATTGTTAGTTTTTTTTTATTATTTACATACTTACCTTTAATTTGATTTTGAATGTTGCTTAGAAATCTTAGATCAATGGAATATTTTTTTCAGATTATAGAAAGTAGGCGCTTATTCCGCTTCAGCAAGTACTTCCATACTTAAGGTGGTAAAGCCAAGCGGTAGCCAATTGACTATAGCACATGTATGGGCTGGCTCCACCGGGGTAGTACCACTCTCTCACAGAAGATCGGTGCGTGTTTGGTATGAATAGAAAGAGAGCCGAAAGCCCAACCTACCCCCTTTCCCCGTACCCTTCATAATAACACAACTTCCTTCTTTTCCCTCTATCCTGCCTTCAGGACGGCAACGTGCAAGAAATGCCATTGGTATTGCCATCATCTACAGGCTATGTTAACTGCTTAACATCAGGCAGATCGTACGCTTGTTTGCCGACCGTGAAAAGAACTGCAGTTCTTGGGTTTTGTAGTTATGTCGCTCGACACATAATTGCTTTTATACATACGTCTATAGCTTAGCAGTGACGAGTATCTATAGGTAGTGTCTTGGCAAGTACCGCAGATGCAACAACTGGAGTGGAACAAACGCGGCACCTTGACGTTCGCTGTCCATACCTTCAATATTTATTGTCAACGCACCGATTGACCCACATTCGATGTTCAGTCCGTCTAATAATACTGGTAGAAATGTGAATGAATGAACGGTTGGTATTTGCCATTCAGAATTTGGGCATTAGGGATATTTTTAACCCTCGACGCAAATAAAAAGGGGTATTGAAAGTTATACCCGTTTGTCTCTCTATATGTCTGCAGTATCGTAGCTACCAAACGGATGATTCGATTTCTACGGTATTGCTGGTAATGGTTTTTAGCTTGATAAAGAGTCTTTTCTACAGACTGGTGGACAGGTGTTTAGATGGGACTTAGTTACAATAAGCTACGATGTAGTAGAAAACCAACTCTAGGTGCTGTTTGTAAAAAATAGTAAAAAACTGTTGAATAATTATCAAGCTACGAACTCAATACAAACACGTATAATTTTAAACTTATAACTCCTTTTTACCCTTCTCCTTTTTGCGGTGAAGGTCAGAGCAGTCATCAGACTCGTGTTATATATACCAACCGACAAGCAGACCGTTGCCATATACCTCTCTACACTTATCAGTTATGTGTGGCAATTCTTTCGCATCATATCTTCGTGATTTACACTCGGACGCCACATTAGCGGCTATGGCACCACACAAATAACTCATAAACTGACAATTATGCGTTACTCAACGCGTATGCGAAATATTTATCGTTTCCGACTACATGCACCGAGGGCGCCGGGCCTGGGAGATTGTGATACAAATAAAAATGTATGTCTTTCAATAATCATTAGCGAGACGTAATAAATGTCACGTTTCAAATGAATGCGGTTATTTTTCTTGATAAATAATATCAGCATAATTTTATTCCATTGTATCTCGTAGTTATGGATCACAGAATTTTATCAGCATTTTCAATTATATTGTAGAGTCGTTTATTGAACAATTCGGGTGTTTATTTACATAATTGTATTACAATATTAGCTTCATCTTTTAGATATTCAATTTAAAATTACCATCGAAGTTAATAGATTAGAGGATCAGGTTAACAGGCTTTACACAGGAGATAAAGTCGAGAAAAACCACTTCCTCATATCAGAATGAACTTAAACTCAAAATCTATAAATCTATTTCCTCAGAAGAAAATAATAACATAGGCGAAACGCGTGGATCTAGTGAGTGAAGTCAGCAAATCAGGATTGATTGTATTTACAGGATTGTTTCTATTAAGAGTTTATTCCATAATTAGTCAAATGAAAACGTACTTACTGCAATAAAACAGGAACAGATCTAAGTACTCGGTATACAAAAATAAACACGTATCTGATCTAAAATAAGACTAAGATCATTGTCGTTTCTACGTAAGTATAGTTTTCATCACCCGTCTTATTTATAATCCCCGTCTTGACAACGGCCGATGAAATTATTGCCGCCATTTTGGACGCGTTTTGAGTTTTCCCGCCATTATACCAATTAGTTGAGTGAGATGTCCGCCGCGGGGTGGACGTTCTACCGTTTTTATGGGACTGTTTATTATTCTTAATTTTTTTGTTAGTGTAGTGTGTACAAGTGGTGGTGATTAGAGTGAGCGTGGAACGGTGTTGGGTTTGAGAATAGAATAGCGCTATGAATAAGGTTAGCAACCTTTTTAGTTTATGAGAAGCCAAGTACAATACAATCTATATTTATTACTTAAGGTGAAGGCGCCTGTCTAGCCCGCGAAGTTCAAATTTTTTGAGTTCTTTTAGAAATTTTTCAAAATCTGACAATTATAAAAGACAAATTTTGTAATTCGCGAAAAAGACCGTGTGCAGTGCATTTATTAATGCATTTATTTTACTCTAAATATTATCACGGTGGATATGATACTAGTAAATCAATAAACATACAAAAATTGCCAGATTATCTGGATAGCTGTCGTTCTTGAAATGTTTTAGAGTAAGTTGGATATATTAATAAATGCACTGCACACGGTCTTTTTCGCGAATTACAAAGTTTGTCTTTTATTATAGTCAGATTTTGAAAAATTTCTAAAAGAACTCAAAAAATTTGAACTTCGCGGGCTAGATGGGCGCTTTAGCCTTAAGTAGTAATCAAATCGTATGGATTTCATTATTACAAGTGGGATAACGTCTATGAAGATACTTACTATGCTTTACTATTAGCTATTTAGTGGCAATGGTGTTGCCTGCTCATATATTTTTTTTATGCTGTTCCTGAGAATGTACACCATCGTTCATTCATTGAAAAGAGTAACCATTGAGTTTCTTGCCGGCTCTTCTCAGTGGAAGCAGCATTCCGAACCGGTGGTAGATTCTGACTATTCATAAATGCTTTGTTGGCTTACATGAATAAAAGCAATTTTGATTTTTTTTTGAATCTTGTCTCCATTGTAAAAATAATTGAGCAATTAATAATTAAACAATCACGCCTGACATTCACTGTTCCTGTACATTGTAGTGTGCGCACATTTTGCGTAAAGTGTTTTCGCATTTTCCGAAAGTAAAAAGGGGCGAGTTCATTGTGATTATACCGGGCGTCAGCCGAGGCCCGGATCCCTTCAAGGCGAGGGGGATCCAGACCGTAGTCCACAACAAACAAACATTTTGTTAACACTTGCCATAATTGTAACCTTTCCAATTTGTAACCCTTTTATTTTCGAGCTATATTTCTATTAAAGGATTCAATTTGTTCATGTGCAGGTATTGTCTCAACAAGCCAATGTCCCCGCGGCGGGTTCACCCTGTCGCAGTCGCTGGTGGAGCGGCTCGGCCGAGACCATGAGCAGCTGCCGGCGCTGCCGCCGCTGCACCACCCCATCAGAGATGTGAGTTTGAATTTGTGAATCGAATCTGGATAGAGAGAGAGTCAAGCTAATTTTTATTTGATAATTTATTAGTTGTTGTACTGTTTTACAATTGTATATAAATACGCCAAATTTCAGCCATGTAGTCCTAATGGTCTCGGAATAGAATGGCTGTGACACATGGATGGACGGACGGACAGATGGGAAGTTATGGTGAATCTTGATTTGACTGCGGAACCCTAAAATTATATAAAAATATTTTATCATAAGACTCTACCGCCCGTGTGGAATGACCTTCCTTTAGAGAAGAATGGGAAGAAAGTCCATCGTTATTTATTTTACATGGAACATCTGTTTTTCCACATTTTGGTAGTAAGGTATCTCTATCGTAAATTCTCTAGCTATGTAAATAATGAAAGGATCTCTTCATACTTATGTGACCATGGAGTTTAGTTAAAGCTTAATAGCTTTAACATATATGTCGAGGGTTTCAATTATTTTATGTATTTTCTTGAATAAATCTTTCTTGTTGTCAGCACTCGGTATGCGCGCGCAGCACGTACTCCCCGCTGCAGGCGCTCAGCGAGAGCACGTGCCGGGACCCGGGCGCGCACTCCGCGCACTCCGCGCCGCCGCCGCAGCCGCCGCAGCCGCTGCCGCGAGCGCAGGTTGGCTTTCACAGGCAGCCGGTTTTGCAACGCGGCTTCTATTCAGAACAACATAATATTATGGGCATCACCAACACGGGGGCCACCCCGTCTTCAGCGATGAAGACAGAATATCAGCAGTCAATGGTAGAAACATGTCCACCTCGGAGATTATCAGGGTCGATTTTCTTCCGAGCAGGCTTGGTTCAGTGATAATTTAGTTTTTTTGTAGAAACATTATATTTGTATGGTAAATGGAGGTCTAACGATAAACTTAATTTGCCATGCTCGAGACTATCGAGGGTCTAGTGAAAGTGTTAACTCTAGCGAGGTATAGTTTCTATAAGCTACAGTTTCTAAATGGATTGGCAACAGTACTTTTGGATCAACTTTTTGACTGCTCTATAAGAACGTCGACGATGAAAACGTCCACAATCTATATATATATAACTCAAAGGTGACTGACTGACTGACTGACATAGTGATCTATCAACGCACAGCCCAAACCACTGGACGGATCGGGCTGAAATTTGGCATGCAGGTAGATGTTATGACGTAGGCATCTGCTAAGAAAGGATTTTGATTATTTCTACCCCCAAGGGGATAAAATAGGGGATGAAAGTTTGTATGAAACTTTGTCAATTTTAAACCGAGCGGCTGAGACTTTTCATGCATAAAGCTACTATGACGTAGACATCCCCTAAGAAAGAATTTTTATTAATTCAACCCCCAAGGGGATAATATAGGGGATGAAAGTTTGTATGAAACTTTGTCAATTTAGCGGGCTGAGACTTTGCATGCATGAAGCTACTATGACGTAGATATCCCCTAAAAAGGAATTTTGATTAATTCCACCCCCAAGGGGATAAAATAGGGGATGAAAGTTTATATGAAACTTTGTCAATTTTAAACCGAGCGGGCTGAGACTTTGCATGCATAAAGCTACTATGACGTAGACATCCCCTAAGAAAGGATTTTGATTAATTCCACCCCCAAGGGCACAAAATAGGGGATGAAAGTTTGTATTAAACTTTGTCAATTTTAAACCGATCGGGCTGAGACTTTGCATGCATAAAGCTACTATGACGTAGACATCCCCTAAGAAAGGATCAAAATTCCACGCGGACGAAGTCGCGGGCTCAGCTAGTACATTATATATGTATTAAGTCCTCGTATCATATGATATACTAGCTGTGCCCCGCGACTTCATCCGCGTAGTATTTTAACTTAGCAAAAATTTCGGGATTACCGGGATAAAAAGTATCCTATATGTTAATCCCGGTTATAAACTATCTGTGTTCCAAATTTCATCCAAATCCGTTCAGTAGTTTTTGCGTGTAGGAGTAAAAAACATACAACCACACTCACAAAGTTTCGCATTTATAATATTAGTAGGATATAGCACAGCAGTCAGTCAAGTACGAGCAGTCTAACAGCACACCTTTTCTGCATATTAGCTTAGAATTATGTGGAAACTGATGTAATTTTGTTGAGTCCGGATCGTTACCAACATAAGTACAGTTTCCCCAACAGGGTTCCAATCAGACCGTGACGCTGCACCCTGCGGTCGCGCGATGCACCGCCACCCTGGAGCTGGCGGCTCTCTGGCGCAGCTTCCACGAGCTCGGCACGGAGATGATCGTGACGAAGGCCGGCCGGCGCATGTTCCCGGCGCTCCAGGCTCGGCTCGCCGGTCTACTGCCCAACGCTGACTACTTACTGCTGGTCGACTTCGTACCACTCGACGATAAGAGATATCGATATGCCTTCCACAGGTTAGTTGGATGGTGGTTGTACAGTCTCTTAAATTGCCTCCCCCATGATTTATCAAATTTATTGGTTACAACTAATTATGAAAAAGATTGTAGTATTTCCAATTATGGAAAATTACAGTTTCAGTAAATATTAGTGGTTAGATACAAGTATTCGTGAGTTATTTATTAATATAAATTATTTTGCCTTCGTAATATATTTATGTTTGTATGTTTGTTCTATTAGGCTTTTGATTTTCTTAGAGACCGAAGATCTTGGTTAGAGTTATATTAAATAAAATATTATTAGTATTACCTATAAGGTTTTTTTAACATATTACTAGTCTCCTTAATGAGCCCCACCAAACTAGCTAAATACAAATGTCGGTATGGGATTGATTTGAACCAGCTGCCATGGTAGTTCCGATTATTAGACTATTGGCGTGTGTTCGTAGCATTTTGGCTCACAAAAGTCCCAGGTTTGGTCAGTGTGTGTGTTGTTCAGCTCAAGCTGGGTGGTGGCCGGGAAGGCGGACCCGGTGTCCCCCCCCCGCATCCACGTGCACCCCGACTCGCCCGCGCCCGGCTCCAACTGGATGCGGCAGCTCGTCTCCTTCGACAAACTGAAGCTAACCAACAACCAGCTCGATGATAACGGACACGTGAGTAACTATTGATGATGACTCTTTCCGTCCATTCCACAAAACGACGCGAATAAAACTAAAATATTAAAGACAAAAAAATCTTTTGTGTAAGTATGTTGTGTACTTTTAATTATTTATAATATACTAATAATAAATCAGCCTTCAATACGAAGGTGATTCAGGCCATAATCCACGAAGCTGGCCTAGTGCAGGTTGGTGGATTACACGCATCTATAGAACATTGGTTACATTTCCAAAGACATGCAGGTTTCCTCACGATGTTTTCCTTCACCGTAAACAAGTGATAATCATATTAAAATGACGGTCGAAGTCTTTTTTTGCAAAATTAAGTTGCTCTAAGATCTAAAAGCTAAATTTTATGAAACATAGAACGGAAAATTTTGTCTCTATATATGTATAACTAGCTGTGCCCGCAACTTCGTCCGCGTGGAATTTAATTGACAAAGGTTCATACAAACTTTCATCCCCTATTTTATCCCCTTGGGCGTAGAATTAATCAAAATCCTTTCTTAGCGGATGCCTACGTCATAACAACTACCTGCATGCCAAATTTCAGCGTGATCCGTCCAGTGGTTTGGGCTGTGCGTTGATAGATCACTATGTCAGTCAGTCACCTTTGAGTTATATATATTTAGATTGAAGTTACTGGCATCATTAACTTATTTAATACATTTAATAATTGTATCTTGATATTATATTCTGTATTCTCCTACTTTGCAGGCCTATATTTGTTGCGTATCTATACATATATGTGGAAGTCATTACCCATATTAAATAAAAATTGATAAATTACCGTTTATTTTTCGATCTACATACAATTAAATCGGCAATAATTCTGAGTCATCAAAAATATTTTGTAATTCCTCAGCTAGACAATATATATTATTATTTTCAGTCGCAAGCGCGCGGCTTCCGCTTCTTGAGTACCGCACTTTCGGAACAGAATTTTCTATTTCTTTTCATTTATATGGATACGCAGTTTGACAGTAACACTTCCATTGGTCTCTACCTTGTGGTGTGTTGTGCGCAGATAATCCTGAACTCGATGCACCGCTACCAGCCGCGGCTGCACGTGGTGTACCTGCCGGGCGAGGGGCAGAGCGCCGCGCCCGGCACCGTGCCCTACCGCACCTTCGTGTTCCCGGAGACCGGCTTCACCGCTGTCACCGCATACCAGAACCATAGGGTGAGAGCGCACCTTCACAACACTTAACAAAGCAACGACCGATTAACAGTGAAGATTTGTTGATGACGAAGAACTTATTAAATAAAATTATTTTTAAAATGTAGTCATGTCGTAATATCTATCCAGTAATAATACTTAATTGCTGTCATTCAATATGCGTCAGCTGGTTTCAATACTAAATCATTATTATAGAAAGCAGAAAGTAGAAATTTTAGCTTCGTTTCGATGAGTGAGAGAGCTGCCCCCTCTTCGCTTCCACTCGTTTTGTCCCCCTTCCCTTAAGGTCAGCAACATGCGAGCGAAGCCTTTCGTGTTACACACATAGACTAGGCTAAGGGGCCTCATTGTTACATCAAAAAATGTTATACAATAATAATTATTTTTCACAGATAACGCAATTGAAAATAGCGAGCAATCCTTTTGCGAAAGGATTTAGAGACTGCGACCCCGATGATTGGTGAGTTACAGAATGAAATTTAACAACTGATTTCATTACTTCTGCTGACTTGTAATAACATCACACATTAACAATATTTATAGCGTTTAGTAAAAACACTTTGATATTCAGTATGCGAACGGCCACCGTAAATCATTTTGTGTTTTTACATAAGATCATCTCCTGAATTTAACGAGACATTAACGGTCGAATAAGCGTAACCACATTTCTCCTACGTCACAGCGCAGGGCTATGAATCAATTTATTTACAAAGTTTTCATGCTCCAGGACTCGTCCCAACAGCCGGTGGCAATTTACTTTTACGACGTGCCCATAGTGTAAAGAGTTACGCGACAGTTATGGCGGACACGGCTCGTTTCCCGTTCCCGTGAAATTAATAAATATTCCAACCCTAAATATTTATAGCACTCAAAGTTTCCAGTAAATTGGTTTGATGTGCGCGACGGAAAGGTTTAATTACTTACCTGTGGTCGCATTTGGATTTTATTTTGACTACCATACATTTGGAGTCGAAGTTAGAATGTAAGCAATGATGCTAATAGTGAACACATGATTATTAATTATCTTACTAGCGCTGGCCATGTGCCGAATCGAACTTGCATACAAAGTTTTGTTCTCTATTCAACCTCCTTAGGAGTAAATTTTTAAAAATATTTTCTTCATGTACGTTATATGTAATATGCAAAAAAATGTTCAAGAGCATGTCAGGCCATATCCAATGAAGGGTTCCGTAGCCATTTCAAGAAGGAAATTATATGTATTTATGTTTGGCTAGGTATTGTCGGTTCTCAGAAAAATACAAACCCAACAACAGTAGGTAGTACCTACCCTACTTACTTGAGTTGATCTGTAAGGCCAGGATATTTGGGTTAGTTATAAAAACTAATCCTTATCTAAAATCCCGTTTAGATTGCTTTGCGTGCCTAGGTTTTATGGGTGGTTACTCCTCACCAAAAGAAACTTTATCTTTATACAAAAAACATACCTTAGGAAACTAGTACATAGCGTTTTAATATAAATTCATAGCAACTTCACAACTTCATTTTACCTAAACTCTGCACCTGTTTTCTATCCAATCGTGCGAGGTGGGTGCGTTCACAAGATTTATGCTTCTGTAAATACCTACGAGAATGATTCAATATATTTATACCTACATGCATTTTATATAAAACGATAGTACATATAAGTGCAAAAGTGAAATCGTATTTTGTTGAATACTTTTCATTTTCGATAGGATTTTATTGAGGGCTTGAAGTAAACTAATATCTCATGCGTGTAATATTACAAATTAGTTATCAATATACCTAAATCTTTAATATAAAGATTCTACACTCTACCTTATAGATCCATCCGTTTAATTATTATTCATTGGTACCTAAGTGACATGAATTACATCAACAAATACAACGATGTTTGTAAAAGTGTATATTCTGGATTCGCCCCTACTTTTACTTTTCAACCAATTTCAAAAATTCAATTCAACCCAGGTTTTTATATTGTTCTCAACGCCAAGGTAAAATGTCGCATTCAGAAAATAAATTATATATTTTCAAAAAAGGAAACATTTAATCCACCCCTCATCATTACCATTAAAATTTAAATGAATTCTGTTAGGAAGCGTACAATATAAACAAACATGCGCGCGCGCAAACGAGTCTCGAGTCTCCTTTGTTTACGCGAGTGCGGTTACTGCCGTTCCAGCCACTGCATTGGACGCCACATGTGAATAAATCTTGTGCCGATCGTTACACTCATGCCTTGTTTAAACTGCACTCGACTTTTATATACATTTTATCGGTTTTCCTTCTGCCAATCGTAACAGAGCTTTGGTTGCATGTATAAACTGGCGGCTGTTTTATTTAACTGTACTTTTATATGATTGTTTCGATGTCATCTTATTATATTCTTACTTTGCTATCTTTCAAGGTTACTTTTTACTCTCATATCCTGAAAGCCGAGCGTTGGAAACCAATATTTAGTTTAAACAAAAGTAAATAGAAACGTAGAATCCATTGCCGCCTTATCTCAACATCAACGTGATTAATCACTCACAGTTCCATAGAAAAACATATCGTCACATGGCCAAACATTCAGCTAGAACGGGACAAAAAATGAGTATCAAAAATTCTTTTTTTTTTGCTTTAGCTTCCTGGTACACTCGATTAATAACGCCGAGTGTAACGTATGAATGCCATTTGTCGCTCGCTGTCAAAATAGAGGATTAACGCGAAGACCGTAACACGACCCCGCCTACTACTGGGCGGGCGCGCCTATTATTACATGATACTTTTTAAACTTGATACCTATTATGATTAATCTGCTGTTAATTTGTTTATTCATGTGGCTATTGAATGAAATGTGGATGAAATTTATGATTGTAATATTAAGGAAATATTTTTGCCGCTAGAGCAGCACTGTAATAGCTCCGTTTCTATGGTTCATTTGTTAATGCCCCTTTGGTTAGAATTGGAACGCACTCGCGCTCGCCCTCTGTCAAGTTATTTAGACTACTTACGGCCAACGACGTAGGTATACTTAGTCCAAAACATAATTGTTAACTAACATTGACCTTGTTGCTTCGCCGTAGCCCCCCCGAACAGAGTGCGCAGCGAGGGCCAGTGCGGCGGCGCGAGCCTGCGCCGGCGGAGCCGTGCCCGCAGCTGGCGCAGCCGTACGCTGGCGAGCCCAGCGCGTGCGGCCCGCTCTATCCGGCGCACGCGCACCCTGTACGGTGAGTTGTGATCTGGCTATCTTGACCACGCTAATTACTTTTAATTATTATACTTTAAGGATTTTTTAGCCAGTACGCATTTTTATATCTTTGCAACTATCTGTGAAACTGTACGTTGTAGATCAATGGCAGACATAGCACCTTTAAAACCCCATATCTTTTATGAATGTTTTCTTCGTATTCCAATTTCTCTACCGCTCTATTTGACCATTCTTTTTTCCAGATATCAACCCCATTCGAGTCATAACACGTACAGTGCTTACTACGCTCACAGATAGCTGCGACACAAACGACGCGCGAGATTGATAGAGTGTGTAAAGACACCGGCCAGAGCTGATTACTGCGGGATATTACCGATTACACTGGCCATACACTAGGGAGGTCTAGAACTGTGGCGGATTTACTAAGCTCAGACATTTGGAAGTGAACATAATGAGCAAGCAAATAATTGTCGTCTTCAGTATCCAAGATTATTAATATATTTTGCCTGTGTTCTTTTGTTGGTTATGATTTAAGTGCTTATTGCCAATTTCTTTTTTTAAAACGGTCTTAATTTTCGAAAGGCAAACGAAATTCTGTGTACACGCCCACATAAAAAATTGGCGTAGTTGAGACTACACTATTTGCTTACCTAATACGTACGCAGCTTTAATTAATCTGTTTCACGTTTTTATACTATTTTTGTCTGTATGCCGTACATTTTCCAAAGTTACCAGAAAAGCTTGGACTAAGTTTGTATTATTTATAGAGTTATTCATAACTTGTACTCACCAAAAAGGAAAATGAAATTTCCTCCTCATGGCTATTGAAGCCAAAAGCGAATTTTGTTCCTTATTTCTACGAACACCTATCTAAGTAAATTCATTATCGGTATAGACTTCTACCATAATAATTACATCCAATAGCCCATGAAATTGATTGGGCGATCCGTTGGATCTGCCGCGGAACAAACCAGTGTATGGCTCTTTTTAGAATGACGAGGTAGACGTCGATAACGGGTGCCATCTGTCAAAATTGCCACGGTACTGTTAAATGCGACGAGCTCTGTGGCGGAAGACAGGAAATATTTTTTTGGCATTGAAATAATGAACACATTTGGATCGTGGCACCTCTAAAAATTAATTTGATCAAAAAATTATTAAGACATTTTGTAATAAATTTTCGAATTTATCCGACAACCTATTATTATTATGATGTAAGGAAATGCTTTCGGTTTTTTGTCAGATGGTGCAAATGGCACTGCGTGAGAATTGGTTTGACAAACGAAAATACAATTATATTTTACTTTTAATCATAAAATCTATGTTTTGTATGTTATATAATAGCTCTACCTGTAAGAAACTAGTATCTGATTATTGAGCGAAATTGATTATTTGATTTAATGCACACATAAACCGAATTAATACTTTATACAGTCCTAAACACATTAATTGACGTTTCGGATTTTATTCATTTCATTCAATAATTTCAAAGTGCCTTAAATTTACCGATGTATTCAAAGATATATAATCAAACTATTTTGTTACCAAATATTATTTACGTATTTATTATGAATATAGTATAATATATGTAATTTTAAACGCAAACAATATCCATTCTCCGTTGTTTTGCTAGAAAACAATGAGCAAAGAATGTATATGTAGAAACAAGTGCCAAATTATAACCAAAGGAATATTATGTATAAGATATTTTAAGATTTAGTAAATATGTTTGGATATTTATTAAAATCAATTAAAGTTGATCCAAGTCTAACTGGTTTTTTATTTCTGTAATTGATTACCCTGAAAGCTTCTACGTAGTCGAAGCATTGCAAAATTGTACGATTATAGAGCAATGTAGAGTGACAAGATTATGTAACCGCTACTATAATGTTATCCCAGTGTTGGCTTTAACAGAGAAAATAAAATATGACATAGTAATGAAAAATAAACCACATATTTCACCATAGGATTTAATTTATACCTACACTTTAGTTATTTCAATTCATTCTTAATTCAATTAATAATTTCAATAAAATATTATTTACAAAATAGTACAACTAGCTTAAGGTTACATCAAAAAGAAACAATACTGCATCTGTTGAGGTAGCCTTTCTATCTCTGGAGTTCTGAAGTGTGACTTCTCAGAGACTGTGTAAGTCATGACGTGGTTGACAGTAGCTGACCCGGGCTCCTCGCCGCGGTCAACCAATACTCTGGATGTTATGGTTTCTTCGAATTCCTCACCGACCAACTCGGGTTCTGGTTCAATTGATTCCTCATTGGGAAGTATAGGTGAACTCATCGGCTCCATGGAGCAGTAAGGATAGTAATCTACAGTGTCGTAGAAATTCGGTTTTTTGCTTACAGGAGGGCTGTAGTAGTCCTGGACTGGAGACGGGATCTGAGTTTCGTAAGGGTAGTTGTTATAATAGTTGTGATTTGGGTGAGGATCATAGTGGAAGTGATTGAATTCAGGCTGTGGGTTAGAATGAACCTCGTGCTTCAATGGATGGTGAATATCATGGTCAGAAAAATGATCACCATAAAAGTAGTAAGCTGCATTCTCTGTGGGTTCCTCAATCATAAAGGGCTCCAGAGAATCCTCTTTTTTGGCAGTGCACTTCATGCCACACGCATCTTTCAGCATTGAAGTCATTTCTTGGGCGTTCTGGTTTGCAGCAAAAGCAAGGTCTGATAATATTTCAGTGTCGGGACGGTACTCGATGCCGTATTTGTCTGCGATCTCTTGAGCAGTCATCATCTTTTCAACGGCAATGTTCTGATACTCATTGGTATTTTTGATATGTTTGAGCAGTCTCGCGATTAATTGGGAGCTGTCCATTGGCGTTTCCGCTGATCTTTTCTTGCGTAATTTATTTTCGTTCTGATTTTCATCTTCAGTTTCTTTTTCAGTAACAGATAGAGCTAATGAAAGGAGGTTAGCCATTTCGCTCTGAATCGCAAGTGTAATCTTCTCGGCGATTTCCTTGATTTCTTCGATTTGCTCTTCTGGAGACTTCTCAGAGTCTGTTGCTTGTGTCATCAGAGTAGCAGAGGAGGTCGGGTATAAGGGTGTATCAGGTAGGATGAACATATCGATCCAATCTTTTTTTTCTTCATCCTTGAAAACTTCATCGCTTGCTTCTGTGATGTTTAAACTTTCTTGACTATCAATTTGGATTTCTTCTGTCCCATTTGCGTTAGTAGTAGAGCCCTAGAATGGTAATGTTACGTTAATTAATAAAAAAAAAACTTTTCTCCTTATTAATTTGGATTTATCATATATACAATTTTAAATAGTAGAAAAGTAAATTACAATTAAAGGAATAAATAAATTTTACGATCATGTAATACGGATGAAAAAAGGATTGTATAAACAATTACCTGTATAATCAGGGCGATGATTAAGTATAGTAGAGCCATGGTGAACGAATGTCCTTTGCACATGATGTTCATATATTTATATTGAACATTATCGTCACATTAGGAAATGGTGTAGTAATATTTAAAGTTGCTCCAATTGTTGATAGGGCATGTATTTGGTTTGTGCAATAACGATGTGCTGCAGATAATTATTTATACATTTGTGTATTGTTTTGAAACAAAGAAGTACATATTTCTTTTTATTATTTTGTATTGGTCTAATGTTGATTCTGTCGTCGCTTGCAGTACTTGTATTAGAACGACATAAGTATTATTCAATGCAATGCCTTTGATATTGCAAGCACCTTTAGGCTACGGTATCTGCTTAACATCAGGCAGTTCGTTCGCTTGTTTACCAACTTTGTACCTACTATTTAAAAAACTTAAAAAAATATGTTGTTATTTTTGTTTACATTTTATTGAGGTAATTAAATAATAAATTACAATAAATTAATAATTCAGATATTTACCTACGTAATAAATAATCCTAACATAAAAAATACTACATTTACGCATATTTAGGGGGCATCACTTCATATTTGGGATACGTAGGTGGTGGATACGGATACGGTGCAGGTGTAGCTGGATACGGAGGAGGGTATGGTGAAGGATATGGTGCAGGGGTTGAGGGGGGATACGGTGCAGCGGAAAATGGAGGGTACGGTGTAGGGGACGAGGGGGGATACGGGTGAGGATACGCAGGTGGATACGGCGCTGGATACGGCCCAGGAGCAAACGAAACTGGAGGGGGATACTGCGGATACGGGTATTCGTAATACGGCCACGGAGACCGAGGCGATACGTTTGATATACTTGGATGAGGATATTCCGCTGGTGATGAACCTGGTTCTAAAGTATAGCACGGGCTGGGAGCCGCTTTTGTTTCTGGTGGACTCGGCGGTGACGTCACGTAGATGACTTGGGGTAGCGGGTAGGGGTAGCTGTAGGTAGGCGTGTCGTACGATGTGGTGGTTGCAGGTTGATCAGCTGATGGTGCGGATGATGAACTCGTTGAGGGCGGTGTATTTGACAGGAGCGCTGGGAAACCAGTGGATACTACTTGAGGTAAGCATAATGTACGGAGCGCGTTTTAGATATTGGCAATTTGTGCATCTAACTTATAAGTAAGTACTGAATTTGGACTGTCGTAAAGTATAACGAATAGTCTGAAGAGAGGTGTATTAACGCCGTTCACCACTAGATGGCGCTACCAGTACTTTATTACACTTTGTAGGTATACACCAACGAAGTTTAAACGCGCTAAGCGATTAAAGAAACATTATATACTTCATGCGCCAATCAACTGATTTTATTTGCATGTTCTCAGCAATATACTTTCTATTGTGTTCAATATATTTCAATAGTGAGCCACTGGGCCAGACTCGTCGACTATGACCAGAATCCCCCTCTTGTGTAACAGGAGTGTACTTAGTAAACTTAGCAACTAGCACTTAGTGTACTTAGTAACTTAGCAAACTCTAGCTGGCTTGCTGCATATTGGGACCAAAATGTTTTTGTCAAAATGCCTCTGCTTATCCCTTCGTGACATACAGGCGCGATGGTTTACGCTGCACGGGTGACATACCGTCTCGAGACACGATCTAGCAAATTGATGACTATAAAATAATTCGCACACATAACTTATATTAGACAATTACTTAATTAATTATACCTACTATATATGCGCATACCTCACACCACATTTCGTAATCGATTCCTCGTCCGAAATGCTGACATAGTGGCTCATTTCAAGGTTTTGTTAATGTACAGTAAAGCATATGGAATGCATGTACCTAAGTACTTACGTGATGAATATAGCGAACTGATCATTTGATTCATTCGTTCATTGAGTGCGGCCATCTGGAATGATATAAACGTTTTTGGTCACACAAATATTATTTAGCATTTACTTAACAATGCAAAATATCGTGCATTATTAAAATAAGATCTTATATAATGTGGGACAGGTATAAAATGAATTAAAGGTTTTCAATACTTCTTACCTGTGATTGACAGTTCGTAGGAGTGGCATAACTCAGCCCCAACGACAGCGCACTCAACTTTATAATTAACAATAACATATTATTGATACTTTCTCACTGCTAAAGTAATAATTAGTTTTCTCAGCAACTCCCGACCGATGCGGCCTCGCCGCTCTCATACAAATCAATACTCTGGTACAGATTGTCCTATCATATATAAATATTAGTTCTCTTTTAATCACATCCTAAACGTGATGAGAAAAAGATCTGTTCTTGATAAGCTCGCTTCTGATAGATGTGGCATGATCGTGAGGCAATTATCGATAGATAAGTAGTTTCATTGGATAATGGTCTCGTATCTGAAGATGGTGCCGTGATGCTGATAGGTTATCGATACTGATATCTAAACTTGAGATTCATCCTTCTCTACAGCACTGTTGGCTACTAGTCAATAGTGACAAGTGACTCTAGCGACCGTATAGAGATAACTATGACTCTACTATATACTATGGCGTATACTAGACTCAAAGTAAAGCAGTAGAGCATTATTAATATTCAGATGATTCATGTTATGTTTGACCAACTGGAGCAGTTATTGTTAACTGGGTTATTACGATATGTACGAAACAAATTAATAATGCTTATATACTTTCGAATTCAAAGAACTCATTAAGAATTGGTACGTTTACAAAAATAATTTATATTCTGTTTTAACGACGTTTATTTTGCTATTAAATTATATCGATACGTTTTCTAAATTGCTGACTGAATTTTAAAAATACTACATAATTTATCCTACTAATATTATAAAAGCAGTAGCAGTGATAGCCGATTGGTTAAAGCACGCGTCTTGCGGGCACCAGGTCTTGGGTTCAAATCCCGGCTCGCACCTCTGGATTTTTCGAAATCTATGTGCGAATCATAATTTCTATATGATTATCACTTGCTTACGGTGAAGGAAAACATCGTGAGGAAACCTGCATGTCTTAGAAGATCTAACCAATTTTCGAAAGACATGTGAAATCCGCCAACCCGCACTGGGCCAGCGTGGTGGATTACGGCCTGAATCCCCCTCGTGTTGAGGGGAGGCCCGTGCCCAGCAGTGGGACGTCAAAATGGCTAAATTATTATTATTATCCTACTAATATTATAAATGCGAAAGTTTGTGAGTGTGGATGTATGTATGTATGTATGAATGTATGTATGTATGTATGTTTGTTACTCCTTCACGCAAAAACTACTGAACGGATTTGGATGAAATTTGGAACACAGATAGATTATAACCGGGATAAACATATAGGATACTTTTTAACCCATTAATCCAATACTACGCGGATGAAGTCGCGGGGCACAGCTAGTAATATTATAAATGCGAAAGTTTGTGAGTGTGGATGTATGTTTGTTACTCCTTCACGCAAAAAATACTGAACGGATTTGGATGAAATTTGGAACACAGATAGTTTATAACCGGGATTAACACATAGGACTTTTTATCCCGATAAACCCGAAATTTTTGTTAAGTTAAATACTACGCGGACGAAGTCGTGGGCAGCAACTAGTAAATAATAATACTGAGAATATTAAAACCAATCTACTCTACATCATGCTCAACGACATCCTCCAAACTAGCGTTCTTAACTACGAAATATAGCTTTCCCTTTTTGTCTCTCTTCAACTTCGCTGACAATATCTCTAATCCCAACAATATGAAAGAAAGGAAAATTCCAGAAGCTGTTATTGCTAACAGAGGTGCAACATCCCCAAGCTTAACTCTCTCAGCGAGCAAGGAGGCTCTGCAAGGGGGCTTGGGGATCCGTAGTCGGGAGACCAGGCGCTTCGCCAAGCCGGTCTCGTGTAGCCAGGCTCCAGCTGAACGGAGCGTGGACGTCCACTGACCGCGTTTTGTTGCCGTTACCCAAGTGAGACTCTGTGAATATGAGGGTAAACGTAGTGGGTATATTCTCTTTGAATGATGGTATAATGACAGCGAATCAGATGTATCTTGATTGGACTGGGGCAATGGGGTGACGTCATCTGTTTTTTCACACATGACTAATACCAATTATCGCGAGATGGGAGAGAAAAACCGTCAGAAGTTAGTCAGCCACTTCAATGGGGTGCCCTGGGGCCAAAAAATCTTAGATCCCGGACGAATTAAAATGTGGAAAATTAATTTTCAATATTATATTGTTGATAAATATTCCAAGAATCATAGGAATCATATTATATAATAGTTTAAAATAGTGGCAATTATATCAAAGTCACGTAGTGTGGAAACTCACTTCAGGTATAACATCTACTTCTTGCAGTTTACAAATGTGATCGTCACTGAATTTCTTAAAGTGCGGGTAGATCTGGTTGTATTCGCTATTGTACGCGGTGTTCCCCTGCTCAATCAGCTCTACGCCGCGTTTTAACTCTCGGTAGAATTTTGCAGTCATCTTCTTCTTTTTGAGGTATTCTAGATCTTTCCAGTTTGTTTCCACCTGCAATTGATCCCGCATTTTTTAGAATTTCATACTCGCTCTTGTTAGCAAAGTGATCTGTGGTGATCTGCCGATCATGAGATCCTATATATTTCAGGGTGCAAAGTGGGATTTGTATTTTATATAACGAAATTATTACTAAGTAATAGCGAATAGTATGGAACTGAACTCTGAACTCGTGCACCCTTTAAAAACTCCTGCCCCCAATCTAGAAGCCGAGACACTTACATCGAAAAACAAAAAGCGCAAATAATCATAGTCCTCAGAAGCTATCGCATATTGAGAGTCAGCCAGTGTCCTCAAGGAATCAGGGCCCCCGCGGCCAGCGCTCATCAGAGCGGAGACGATTGCTGAAGTGTAGTAAGCGTGGACCAGCATAGCGCAGACCGAGAGAACGATGAATGCCCACCGGCCCGAGGCTCTTTCTGGTACTGCGCTTGCGTCTGTGGATGTCAGTTGTAAGTCATTGCAATTTGTTACTTGCCAAATCAGTAAAAGTGACGGATTGGCTTGTTTCACAACTTATCTGTTTATACCTGTTGCTTTCACTTTATTTGTTCGTGAAGAAAGTGGCCGTTTATATCTAATACATATTTATATCAAAACGGTAAATGGTTAAGAAATATAAATGACTAGCTGTGCCCCGCGACTTCATCCGCGTAGTATTGGATTATTGGGTTAAAAATAATCCTATATGTTAATCCCGGTTATAATCTATCTGTATTCCAAATTTCATCCAAATCCGTTCAGTAGTTTTTGCGTGAAGGAGTAACAAACATACATACATACATACATACATACATACATCCACACTCACAAACTTTCGCATTTATAATATACTAGCTGTGCCCCGCGACTTCATCCGCGTAGTATTGGATTATTGGGTTACTAAGTATCCTATATGTTAATCCCGGTTATAATCTATCTGTGTTCCAAATTTCATCCAAATCCGTTCAGTAGTTTTTGCGTGAAGGAGTAACAAACATACATACATACATACATTCATACATACATACATACATACATACATACATCCACACTCACAAACTTTCGCATTTATAATATTAGTAGGATATCTAAATTGAATTTCTTCGAATCTAAAAATACTGAAAGTATTGATAAAACGATCTTGGAAATGCCATTCTTATATCATACCAATACAAAATCGCTCTCAAACTCTACATTACACGGGCAAATGGGCTCGAGTACAGCCAGTCACATGTAATACCCTGTTGCAACCAAGTAGTAAGAACGGTATAGAATGCGCCGTCCTTTTCCCTCGGCGTGTCCGACGTGAGCCTCTGCACCAAACTCAGGACTGCCATGACCGCCAGGCAGGTCCACCAGACGCTGCTCGAGAACGGCTCGAGGTACATGTTGCTGCTGCTCTCACGCTCAGCCAAGTAAGTGAAGCCCACACTGTGGAATATACGATCATGATCCATGATCTCAGTGACACTCAGACCTGGGCAAATTACCAAAATGCCATTTCTGAAATTTGCCCCGACGACGGGATCGAAATCGTAGCCACCCGGAGCAGTGAGCCGAACGACCTACGCTCGAACCACTGCGTCTAGCGTTCGTCAAATTGACCATTCTTCACGAAATTTTTGAGACTATAGGGCCTTCGGACTTGAAATTTGGCAGCCTGTTCCCCTTGGCCTCTGAACGCACTGCGCGTGCGCAGTCGCAATAAAAAGCAGTTCAATAATATGTTTGTAACTATATAAGGGAAAACGCTGGGAACGGTAATTATAGTGTTACTATGAAATAAGTACAAAAATATTCAGGTTTTGTATTTCATAGTGAACTTATATAGGAAAACTAAGCAGAAACATATCCCATTAGTAGCGAACTCTCGTGAAGAAGCTTGAATGTAAATGTTGAAGTTTGCGAGGATCTTCGCCGCATTATATCACGATTGAGCAGAATGTGTGACGCACAGCAGAGCCGTCTTGGAATTATTCAATCATTCAGTACTACACAGTAGGTAAGGTACAGTAATTGCTTTTGGGAATAAATGAAGTCTCACCTGAAAGGCCATATTGGCACCACATAATCAAGGGATCCCACCCTATTAATTAGTATTCTAAGTATACCACCGGCCAGGTCTGCCGTCCCCTCAGTCAGCATTAAGAACATGCTGTTGTTGTTCACTAAACTGGACCACAGCTCAGTGGCAATTAAGGCATCACTGGAAAATAATCAAAATCATATTCAATACTCCATCAATGCTTCAGTGTTTGGTAAAACACTAGTACTTATACCGAGCAAATGGATGGGAGTAGCGGCGAACCTTGATGTGTGTATGTAAATCTGCGGCGGAGGAACTAAGCTGTAACCAATTGACTACATGCTGTGTAACAGCTCATGCGGGATGGGTCGACCCGGGTTATACCAGCTGTTCACAGATCAGCTTAAAATAGCTATTATGGCTGCTTTCATACTATTAGTGCGTTCTTATTTCTGCATTTCGTACTAACCCTCCCACTTCCCCTTCCTATGTCCTGCTCCCCTGCAGGTGGGCAACGTGCGAGGTATAGGCTCAGCCAGATATAGGTGTCGGTAAGTATAGGCGACGGTAACAGCTTAACATCAGGCGGATCGTACGCTTGTTGCCGACTTGATTGTATAAAAAAGTCTACTCCTTAAGGAGACCTATGTTCTGCGGAGAAAATATGAAGGATGGTTGGAAAATCGTTTAGGTACTAACCTCGCATTTACCGCCTCAATCAGCAGCATAGAAGTACTGTAGCCACTGCGAATCCCAGGATCTTGGGCTAACATGGTCTCATCTGCCAAATATTCAACAAAAGTGTTGTTGTATTTCTCAATTGAAAAGTGCCCTTCCTAAAAAAAATATTGCATGAAACATCAGTATTTACGAGAAGAAGAATACCGAACACACGCACAACGGAATTTTGTATGATGTAAAGATATTGATAGAACTTGCAGGTGTGGCGATTTTTAAAGGATACTTCTTCAAATTCAGTCTTCGCAAGATCCTTTCCCGGTCGTGTGTCAGCTGGAACCCAGCTTCGGTCCACACAGCCCACGGATGCGTGGAGGCGCCATCGCGAGGGTGGACGTAGAGGTCGTTGAAATATAAAGCAGATAGTTGTAACACGATTCCTACAAACGTGTGTTGAATTAAAACAAAAAAAAAACTTTATGATAAAGTGATATATACGAGTACACATTTGATTGACATATTTCAATTTTTAACCGACTTCAAAACAGGGACGACGTACTGATGATTCTGGTGGTAGTTACTATGTTTTCCCTACGTTAGAACTACTTAGGTAACCTACCCGAACTTACTTGAATTACCAGAGACTCCAAAAGAAAATAAAGTTAAGGTCCCTACTTATTTCTAGATGTTTAGTGCACCCAGGTTATTTTGAAGTCGGTATATTTTTTTTATTAAAATATATTTAATGCTTACGTTATACAGTACTGGTAATTCGATGTTTTCTCTACAGGGTGTGACGGAGCAAGTAATATGCAACAAATCTGACCCCCTGAACCCTGAATAATTAACTTGTATTAAATACCGCCCGTACTAAATACTCTGCACGAATCTACTATATAAAAATAAGTCGGGTTTTCCTTCCTGACGCTATAACTCCAGAACGCACGAACCGATTTCCACGGTTTTGCATTCGTTGGAAAGGTCTCGGGCTCCGTGAGGTTTATAGCAAAGAAAATTCAAGAAAAAATTCAACAGAACGCGGACGGAGTTGCGGGGCACAGCTAGTTTTCTATATAGGTCCTGTAGTCGGTGACGTATAGAAGGCCTCCGCTGAAAATCAGCACTTAAGTCGACTACAGCTATATGCTGAGCCAAGACCAATAGTTAGTAGAGCTAAGACCAAGGTCTAGGTACTACATAGTACCTAGACACATGCACTTGTGTATGTAGCGCTCCCTTAGTAATGGTTTAAAAGGTATGGTAAGTTATGGTTTAAAAATCTTACGATGACTGTCGTTCTTTATCAGCTCTCCTTGTAGGAAAGTAACATCTGCATCGTATCTGACTCTATTTAAGACATCGGGAAGTTGATCAGAGATTACGAGCCATTTGTAGAGTCCAGAGAAATGTTCCTGATTTACCTAATAAAAAAAATAGTTTAAAAAAATAAGAGAGCGTAGAGACTAATAACTAAACTGATTCTTTACTAAGTTCTCATTGAATGGAAAAGTACCACAAGATTTTCCATACATAATGAAATCTTTCTATATAATTGTTCCCTTTAAGATTTGAAGCCTTGCAACTTTTATACTTATAGCCACACTCACAGGATAGAGTTGTAAGTAAACGGAAAAATAAAGAGTCCATTATGTACCTTCTCTATCAAGTTATCATGTCCGTAGTCGACATAAAGGATGCCCTGTAGACGTATCCCATCGAACTGATTGAAAATCGAGGAATCACAACAGAAGGTAGCACGCATTCCATGCTGCGAGAGCTGACGAACGAGTTTTACTTGATCTGTAATTATCAACTTTATTTGAATACTGTTAAAGTTCTTTGAGCAGCTTAAAATAAAATACTAACATTTTTAGAACCTTTTACGATAGAACATCTTACGATAAAAACGTCACACTAATATAGCATCCTTTTAATCGTCAAGTGAAGAGCTAAAACCGTTTGTGGCACAAATGATAAATCTTACCGACAGGAGCCCAACATGCAAGGACAATTATGTTACTGACGATTTTGTATTTGAAGAATTCCACTGCAGCTGGGATGTGCATCTTTGAGAACCTTCGTGAAAACTTTGGTCCTAAATTCATTGTGTATTGCTAAGAGTCAACAAATGTTTAGGTATAATTTTGTAATGTACAGTCTGCAAGAAACTTGTGAAACTTTGAGTAATAAATTTATCTAATCCAATTCATTATAAATATTGGCATGGTTGAACTCACTGACGAAATCGCGCAATTTGAGCGTAGCGTAGGTTGAGATAAATTTGAAAATGACCTTTTCGTAATTGTCCCTGGTCCAGACCAGGTGCTACTTGGATCGCCCCTAGCCTTTTGTACAGTATCCATAGTGCCAGGATTACAGTTTGGGACCATAGGTACAGGTCGTGTGACAGTCTGGCGATATTTATATTTTATTAAATTTAAGAATCAAGTGACTAGTATTTTTGTGAAAGTGAGAACAAAAGAAACGGGTGAATAAGTATTAATAGATTTCTTATACTACAAATTCCTAAATTTTGTTCCAATTGCGTCTCCTACTAATGAGTAGGTAGGTACAGTTTTGCAATATTTGTCCGTTGACTGTACTTGTTGTGCATTCAATATGCAATCGCATCAATTTGGGCGTGTGGTCGGCATCGTCAAATGATACGTTTACGGACAATAACGACTTCCACTACTATAATAAGCAGCCTGCGACTCATCAGATATGCACTGACTATATTTGTACATTATTAAATTTACCAAGGCATATTCGGTTTATGTTTTACTTGTAAATGTAGCCTTTGAAGAAAATAGGTTCAGAAAATCTTTAGGACAAGAAAGAAAACAAACGGCAGCTATATAGTTACACGTCGCACGATGATTGTGAGCTGGAAGCCCCCCTTCCGCTCCTTTTGTCCCACTCCCCTTTAGGTCGCCAAGTGAGTGACTTTAGTTAAGAATTTAAAGGCTGGTTACTGCTTAACCTGTTTGCCAACATTTTTGCATAAAAAAAAACAAATTAATAATTTTTTAATGTTTTTACTTAAGAGCAATATAAATAACACTTAAACTAAAATAATAACTATCATTTTTTTATGGTTTGTGATCAGCGCTCATTACAAATACTTGTAGGAACAAGAGCACGGTGGGGGCGGAAACTCCAACGGCTTGGGCTCCAAAGAAATAGGTACTGGAGGAGAGACCAAAAATGCTGTCATAGGGATCCCGGGGGCAGGCGGCGGGGCGCAGACAGGCGGGGGAGGAGCGGGTGGCACTAGAGATATCACTAACGGAGCAGGTGCCGGAGGCAACGCCGCAGGTAGACAGGGAGGAGGCGCGGGCAGTAATAAAGGAGGGGGTGGGAACGCATAGGGTGCCGGTAACCCACAAGGGGGAGGAGCGGGTAACAGTAACGGAGCAGGTGCCGGAGCAGGCAAGTATATTGGAGCCGGTGGGGGAGCTGGCAGAAATAGGGGAGATGGGGGAGGCAACATGTACGGTAGAGCTGGTGGTGGGGCTGCTAGGACTAGAGGCGGAGGTGCCATACACGGTGGAGGGGCAGGCAAATATAACGGAGCGGGTGCCGGTAGTAGTAGAGGTGGCGGTAAAGGTGCGGCCGGAGGGGTTATGATAATTGGAGGCAGTGGAGGCGCACAAGGTGGTGGCGCGCACGGTGGTGGGCACGGTGGTGGTGCGGCTGGCATCAGCAGGATGCTGGGAGGAGGCGGTGGCGGCAGCGGCGGCAGGCATTTATCCTTCTCTTTATCTGGAAGCGAATTTGATGATCATGCACAGATAATGCAGAAGTTTTCTATATTAACAAAAAAAAAATGCAAGATCTTACCAAGCAGCTTCGGCAACAAAAGTGGCTTGAGTAATCTGAAATTTAAATTTAATTTCCATTTCTATTCTGAATTAGCCAGTAAATATTGTTACTAGTAGACAGCTATCGTAAGCAGTTATGGTCTGGTCTCTATAGATCTGTGGGCAGGAACAGACCTAAGTCTAGGCTAGAAAGGTGCTTGTAAGTAGTATTATTATGCTCTATATATCTATAATGTTATAAGAAGTCTAATTATTTGCAAGAATATTTGTTTGTATGAGGTAATCTCTGTAAATAACAATATTATTTCACTGATAGAAATCTACACGAGTAACATATAGCTATATCTCGAAGTACTCTATAATATATTTTGAGGTTGATAACTTCTCTACAACAACATACTTACGCAGCTAGGCCTGCTTTTTTGCATTCTTTCATTTCCTTTAATGCTTCGACCTGTAGAAAAAAAGACATTATTGAGACATTTTGTGACCAATTTCGTTTCGGACTTAAATATTTAGTCATGGAACTCGTTCACTACTTTCAATATGATGTAAATAATTCAAAACCGGAAGACGCAGCGTGGGTAGGCCAACGACCTAGTGACGGTAGCGGGAAATCTTTGGGGAGGCCTATGTCCATCAGTGGACGTCTTTCTGCTGAAATGATGATGATGAATTCAAAATTACTATGTACATATAAACAAAGGGATACGTTCGTACCAAGCACAGTCCTTTCTCGCTGCAAGCTTTCACATAACACGATGAGAGCAGCAATATCGCTATGGAGGACCAAAACAACTTTTGACCCCCCATTTTAAACTTCCACGAATACAACTCCTCGAATTTATGCGATATATATACAAAACATATCAGTATTTAAAGAATCGCTGGTTGTTTATTAAACGTGATTTTCGACATTAATTTTATCTAGAATTTATGTAATATTTACTGATTTTTAATGGAACTTTAGATGCAAGAAACATTGATTTGATAACGTTGTACGTGTTGATAAAGGTGATTAGTTTTCACATGCTTATCAATAGAATCATGTTTCTTAATTGTGATTATGTAAACTATAAAATACTCATCGCACTTGCTTGAAACTAAATGGCAATAGCTTTGTTTTATGTACTTAATTTATGCATCCCAAATTAGTTACGTCTAGTATAAAGTATACGATATAAAGGTGATGGTGATTACATGATTTTACAGCTTCTGGACACTCTTCAATTAAATTCTAATGTATATACTTAAATAATCGTTACTTAGATATCTTGCATCAGATTCTTATACGTTTATGTGGATTATATTTGATTTAATACTAGATTGTAATAAAATTTGGGTAAAAATTTACCAATAAAACTTTCAAATTTATATGCGGTAATTAAATGGGAACCTATCTAACTTCTTTCTTCATAAGGACGTGTTCAATCTAATCAAAGATTGCAAGATAAAAAGACAATGCAGTTTGGTAACAATAGTTGGTATACGTTATATAAACCATACAAAATCAATCACAAAGGTTTAATCGATTGTTTAAAGTATTCAAGATGGTTGTTTGTAAGCGTAACAGAAAAACTAATTTAGTTACTTTTCTAATGTTGTTTGTGAGTATTCATTTTAATTTCTCATTAGATTATCAAAATTTAAAATAATTGCACTATTTACATCACATTCATCATATCATTGAAAAAACTATGAAAAAACTATTTATATAGGTACATACCTATTATATTCAAGATTTTTCTCGTCCTTTAATTTGCTTATCTTAGCTAAGATCCAGAATTTAGATAGCGTTGTAAGCTGCCGTTACAATGATGACAAATTAACAAACTATTAAAAAAATGTCATTTTTCAGGCACACTCGTTAGCAAGCATCAATTTGGGCTTAATATCCGGCGACTTGAAACGACTCTCTAGCCCGCTCGTAATCAAAAAGTACAACAGACACTCACCAGTTTTCATAAACATCAAGACGGATAAACATAGACCAACGTTACCGCCTTTACCAAAATTACCGCCTCCATCTCCACCTCTAAAAAAGCAGCCCTCCAAGCTTAAGGCATCCAAACTACCGAGATCTTTACTATCTCCAATTATACCTATATTACCACCTATCATCCCAAAGTTACCACTATTACCAATTCTTCCACCTTTATTACCACCTATAATACCAAAGTTCCCACTGTTACCAATTCTACCACCATTATTACCTCCTATTTTACCATTATTACCATTACCGCTGATACCAAAATTGCCCCTTCTACCCATAAGTCCTCTTGCCCCATTGAAAGTACCGATTTTGGGAAAAACTCCGTTGCAAAAGGCTTTAGGGTCCGAACTAAAGCCTTTAATAGTTCCTGAACCTAAAAATGGAAATATATTAAAGAAGCTTTTGGATTTGAAGAAGAAAGGGTCGTTGACAACAGCTGAGTTTATTCGATTTAAGAAATTACTGTTATAATGATGCTCATTTTCTAGTCTATGTATATTAATATAACTAGTTTTGATTTACTCGATACCTAGCAGTTGATGTGTAAATTTAATAAAATAAGTAAAGTTACCGTCTTTTCACACGATTAAGTCAACACCGTACTTTCTATCCCTACATTTCAGGCAAATAATAATCGAAATGTCATAAAAATTATCGGTGCCGGGTTAACCGTGTGAATGACCGTGTAGATGTAAAAAACTGATAAAAGGACGACTTATTGGCCCAGTTACAGTATACTTTATATTAATTTAATAAGTCGATTATATTCTCAGATTCAGTGTATTGTAATAATTTATGATTGTAAACAAATACTTGTAGGTAAGACATGGATAGCATAGGTAAAGTCCTGAAGGATACAAAGGTCCTGTAACTCAGAAACTAAAACAATTACGCATGCTCTGTCTGCACTGAAAAAAATACGCAATCAATCTACACAATGTTCCCAATTTCGGACAAAAACCAACTTGTTCTTTATACTTTTTAATTAACCATGACTACTTATATCTAAGTGTATAAATAATTATCAATTGTAACTATTCAGATAATGTTTTAGAAAGTTTGTCAACAATGATTCGTGTCCTTTCCGATAAGTACTGATCGATCTGTCCCAAGACTTTCACGACATGCAGCATTTTCTGGACGCCTTTCTTGAACACTTCCATCTTCTCAGCTCTTGAATCTTCCCCTACGTCTCTCATTATCGCTGAAATCGCCATAGGAGACCCCACTCGAGGAGCTAAGTAAGGTCCGTCCGAATATTCTTTCAACCTTGGAACATTTATCATTGGGGTGCGAAATTTCGGGAACTTCAGTTTAGGAAGACCTAATTTTGATATGAAGGCATTAGGCGGCGCTACAGCTATGGGCATTTGTGTATCACTGAACCCGGTTTGGTCTAAGTCTGGTTCGATGAGAATAAATTTCCCGTCTTCGACGGCTTTCGGGATAGCATTGTGTATTAGATTGCAGAAAGTGTTGACGTCGATTCGAGGCTTGCCGGCGCCTGATGACTTCGATATAAAACGCGAACCGTAACCGCCCTGAAACACAAGGAATTTCTTGTCAGAAACATGATGTGTAATAATGTTATTCTATATATACCTAACTAAGTCCTTTCGGTATACAATAAAATAATTATTCTTGACTGTTATCAAATCAATATATCTTTAACATAGAACATTGGAATAAATGCAAATGTATGTCATGTGACTATTTACCTATGTCTTACCCTTTCATCTGAGCAGTCTATAGTCAACCGCAACGGCGATGGAGCACATGCTATGTTGTGTATCTGAAACAATCACACAAGTTTATCTATCTTTTCGAAAAAACATAGATTAATAAATTTGGGTGGTGTGCTTTGGTCAATTAATAACTCAAAGGCAGCTGAGATATTGCGCCACTTGTTATCCATTGATTTGAGACTACGGAGAATAAATAAAATACCTACCTAATATTTTAACATTATTACCATTACCCCTCTTACCCCATTAAAAGTATCGATATAAGAAAATAACTCCATTGCAAAAGGTTTTAGGGTCCTAATGGTTGTCGTCATAATATAGATCTCATTTTCAAATAAGACCCGTATTAAAATAAGTGCAACAGATTCTACTCTAGATTCACGTACAAACACGTTGTATGTTCGGTGCTAATACCACACGAAAGTAAGTATACATGTATAATGTCAGATAGATACGAACCAACAGTAAAGCTATAGCCACGTACCAACACATCATCTGCTCGGCGACCGAGACTGTCACATTTTAGCGAGTCCAACACACAACTGCAATTGATCACGTATTATGATCGATTCATACAATACGCGCAGTCAGCAAAACATGGGTTGTTGTATACTAACACCAATAATATCCAATTAACAAGGATAATCTTAAACATGCGATTGGTGTCGCAGGAGTGATAGACTTTGATTGAAGCTGAACAAGAACAACTGGCAATTCGCGGAACGAATTGGTATTTCACCTACATTTGTAGTTTTACACTCTTATTATTAGTTCCTTAGGTGGCCGATCAATTCACAAACTTAGCGGCGCTGTACAATATGATATACAAATATTTTACGCAGACCCTAACCTGGCGACTCTAGAGCCAATGATAAACATATGGTACAACTACAAACTATTCGAATATGTTTGGCTACATACGAGTACATATTAATAACGGTTTCTGCTCTTGTTTAATAGACCCATACATAATCGATTTCTATTTTTAATTTGTTAATAAATGTTGTTTTTTTTGTATTATTAGTGTAATTGGTCCTAATTAAAAAAGGGCCTAAAATACAGTTCTTATAGAATGGAAATAAATAAATAAATGACTTTGACATTGACGGTGGTAGAGCCAAGCTGTTGTTTTGTATAGGTACAGCTCATATACGGTCTAGCTCGACTGGGGTAGTACCATACACTCGCACAAGATTGGCGTAAAGTAGCCATTACAGCTGCATTTCGTACAAGCCATACAAAATATTTCGTACGAGCCAAAAGCCCATACAAATTATTCAAAATAGGTGAACTGGTGAACAGAAACCTAAACTAAATTAAATGAACTCAGTAACTACTACTGTACTCTACTGAACTGTTCATACTTTACTGTTCAAACTTTTCATAGCATTTACCTAATACCAATAAAATACATCTACCTCATAAATAGAATATTAGAAATGAATTTGTGATTAAGTATTTATTTGTAAACCACTTTATAATTCATTAAAATTGTTTACTACTCAAACACTATTATTTTAAGTAGGTATGGTATTTGTTATGCGTTGAGCTGTCAAGTTAAATAAAAGTAGAACGTTAGGTACTAATAATTGTAAATAGGTAGTACATCATAATTTCTTGGAAATGGGTAAGCCAGGCAATGACTTCAGTTACGGCAGGCAGACGCGACATCCCTATTTTACTAAATAATATAAAGATATTTTACAGGACTATTCCAAGAATGTTCAGATTTCAAGGTTACCCTAATATGACCCACTTAGACCTCTTGTACCAAACGGCACACGAAGAATCGGAAGGAGTCGTAATGACAGTCGCATCTTATCTATCTTAGATAGGTACGTGTCCGTACGGCAGTTCATTTGATGTGATTACGGAGGCTGTATAAGCAGTATAAGTTCTCACAATGCAATGGGTATTCAATAGTTGCTATGCTTGTGGCTTAGTGGCGTACCTAGTGATAAAGTTCTGTTATGAGAATGAATATAAGAACGCATCTGATGTGGATGGTGGCGGCTGTAGTTGTCCTGACTGCGGTGAAGGTAATCATTGTTTATACATAACTATTATGTTTAATACCAGGATTGTCAGTGCGTACAAAGTAACGATATAGGGTAGAGAGTAACAATTGAACTGGTATTGGTTTTTACCAAAGAACTTTTGTGTGGCATCATTCACTCGGCAAAGGCGATACAGTTTTATCAAAGAGAATACAATACTACGTCAATGTCCAAAGGATGAACAGCAATCGCATTTATATAAAATTATTTGTTTTCAACAAGTCATTAACTTTCGTTTATGGGTATTTAGAAAAATACACAAACCTAAATTGAAATATCTCGAAAACAACTAAATTTCGCGGAGCATAAAGCAGGTCAGATTTGTAGAAGTTTATCTCCTCTTTGAATACGTCGAATTAACAGTAAATCTGTATAAAACTTTTATTAAATTGCAGGGGAGTATATTATTCAAGAGTTCGATGGTTCGTCCGAGATTACCTGAGCCCTGTTTCACTTGCCGCGCGGAGGACCGTCCCTTCGCGTACCCTCTCATCGCATACCTCGCCAAAATCAAGGACATGCTTGTGCGAGGACTGAATGCGCTTGCGGCTACTACCAAAGATCACAAGTTAACTTAGACCATGTAATGCTGCTGACTCACACCGGGACAGGGCGAACAAAGGCCAGCGCCAGTATGTTGACGCGTCGCTCATCTTGGCTGGACCAATAGGCAGTAACAGACCAACTTAACCAGTTATAACGTCGTCGCTGATTATGATACGAACTCACAGTTCGCAAAGGTACACTAACAAATTTGGTCCGAAACTAAGAAAAGAGCTCGAAATTAGTATAAGAGCTGCAGGAGGCGCTGGTGCGGCACATGTTCGGGCTGATGGTGCGCGCGGACGCCGCGCGGCTGGAGAGCGAGCTGCCGGCCGCCGCCACTTGGCCGCAGAAGGTGGACGCGACAGTGCGGAGCTTGCTGGGCCGCGTGCCGCACTCCGCGCAATACGCACGCGCTCTCATAGAAGCGGCGCTGGCGCGCATCACGCAGGCGAGACGCTACGAGAGCCCAGTGAGAGGGCTGCGCTCGCGAGTGGTGCTGCTGCGCGCTGCCACGCCGCAGCCGCTGCCTGCAGTACCCGGCGCCCTGCAGCAGTACTCCCGGCAGCCCGTCGTGCTGCACCAGCTGCGGGCGGGCCTCGCGCACGCCGCCGCCGACCTGCGCTGCCCAGCCGTCGTCAATCAATATCTACCTAGATCCCGACATACTACTAGACAAAATTGTCAAGAAGAATACATGTAAAGCAGGCCGCACACCAGGCATACACTTGTATCTCAAAAATTGTGGCGCCACATTTGAAACGCGATACATTTAACGCCCCTATATATTTTTACGTGAGCACGCACACTGAGGAAACATTTGTAGCGGGCGCACTTTGTAGCGAGACGTTGCCCGCGCTACACGAATTCAAGATCGAACACGTTCGTTTTTTGTGGCGCGTTGGTTTGCAAAAATGAAAGACTACATTGAATTTTACGTTGAGTTTATTGCAGAGGTTGAAAAAAACCCTATATTATACAGCCATACGCTTACTGATTTTAGTAACAAACGGATTACAGAAATTATTTGGACTAAGATTGGCGAAAAATTCAATGAAATTCCCGTAAACTGTACAACATTTATTAAACGGATGAACCCAATAACGTCTTTTTTTTTTTCATTAATCGCCACATCAAGCAATAGTCGTCGTCAGACGATGATGTCGACATTCTCAAAGCGGTGCCACGTTACATCTGTGCTTCCGATGTGCGCATAATATACAAAAGATTTGTAGCAAGCCGAATTGTAGCGCAATGATTGTGGCGACGTAAATGTTCGATGCGTGTAGCATGTGGCGCTGGTTTGCGGCCTGCTTTATGCATTCGTTCCAAACGCCGTATGTTAAACAACTCCTAATCTTGTGATATACTTAATTAATGTTTTTTGAAAGAGATCACAAACTGTCTTGCCTTGCTTTATCATAAGCACCTTACCTACCTACTGCATAGGAGTTCTCGAGGTTATGGTTTTTACTCAAAAATTCTAGTAATGGTGACATTATTTTGCAAACTTTCTTCGAGGAAAAGTCGACGTTGCGGCGCTACAAAAAAGTGTCCCGAAATGTATGTTGTAGCGGCCCGTATGTGTGTTATTAAATTAAGAAATGCTGATTGGCTGGTTCAACACGCGTTGGCCATGCCTTAGGTGCTGCTGATTTGTTGTTTGTTTAAATCGAGTTGGTCGTGGTCAAAAAATCAAATGAAAGAGAAAAGTGCGCCGTCGTGATTTTTTTTCAATCCTACTAATATTATAAATGCGAAAGTTTGTGAGTGTGGATGTATGTATGTATGTATGTATGTATGTATGAATGTATGTATGTATGTATGTTTGTTACTCCTTCACGCAAAAACTACTGAACGGATTTGGATGAAATTTGGAATACAGATAGATTATAACCGGGATTAACATATAGGATACTTTTTAACTCAATAATCCAATACTACGCGGATGAAGTCGCGGGGCACAGCTAGTATTCCATAATTTAAGACAATCAGATTTTTACCTACTTGGCTACTTTTATTTAAATGAGTCACATTTTTCAGTAAAGCACTATACAAGCCTTGGTCTGCAATGACTGCACTGCTGGCCACGCTATAATCTCAGGCTCAGCTTGGTCATCATTGCAGCCTTGATGTCCGCGCTATAAAGGCCTCGACCTTCGGTCTCGGCCTTTATTTAAACTTGTCCATCAAGGGCAGCATGCTGACTGCGCTGTGGTGCCAGCAAAGCACTCATAACAGATCACGGCAGTAATGTACTATAGCTTAGCTAGTTTTAGAGTACAAGAGGCGCGTAAACACTGCTCTATTTTCGAAGTGCCTCATTTATCAGAGTAATTACCATCCATATGATAGGTAGTACAAGATACAAGCGTTGCTTAATTTTGAACCGAACGATTTGTTTGCTTCTGTATCACAATTTAAATATTATATGTGCTATACCAAGGTACTTACCCATAGGTAGCTACTAATGATAGGTAATCGTTAATCCACAAGTATATTATTATCACAAAATTACGAAACGCGACAAAATAGTAAATTATAATATGATTACATTGTATGTAAAATAAGAAGTGGCCTATAGATATTTGGCTATAAGTAAATAGGTAAGTATATACTTCCTGAACTGGCCGGGTCATGGGTTATTAACAACAAGGTTACTTTGAAATCGTTTACAATTATAACTACGAATCTACCTATTTATGTTCTTAAAGGAACAATCAACGAATCACAAGGGTTTTAATCTTGTAAGAAATATTTTAATTAATTGAAATCGTTTACGGTACGTTTAGTAACGGTAAACGAAAATATAAAACATTCGCTTATAATATCGTTTAAATAAATAAACAAGGGTTACTCCAAACGATATGTTGAAAAGACTTCGCAACGGCCGTCATTTTTAGCATTTATAGTTCTTAATAAAAGCGAAGGTGAGGCATAATAAGTACAATAGCTGTATTTGGATTAGGTATTTCGCACCAGTTCCGGCAGAGCCGTATAAGTAAGTATCTAGTGTACTCTACTCATTATAAACCAACTGTGTACTGTCATCCGCCTTTACAAGTCTCCACGTCACGGGATCGCACTGGCATGCGCCGCAAGTTCGACAAGCGACATCTCAGCAGCGGTATTTTGCACATATTTGATATCGGTCCGACCAAAAAAGGAACAAATAAAATAATCTCGGGAAATTACTAGTACTCGTAAGTACAATAAAACCTGTTAAGTACTTACTAGAAAACAAATATACAGAGGTTATTTATATTTTGAAATAATTAAGTGGGTATCAGCCCCCCTAGCCAAGTGGCTTCGTCTACAAGCGTTTCTACAAAACGCTACGCTTAAATGTATGGACATGACATTACAAGTCGATAAGTAGATCATGTGACTTATGTAATTTCCATACATGAAGCGAAGCGATTGGTAGAAACGAATGCAAACGAAGCCACTTGGCTAGAGGGCCTGGTACCTAAAGTATAATTCAGCCTTGCGAAATTTTAAATGTAAGTACTAATTAACTTACTTACAAACAAACAACCAATGATAATTACCATGTACGTAATAATAGGTACCTCCTAACCTACCTATAAATAATTACATACAGTGCCGGTTAGCCTCGTAGCAACAGTTACGGGCCTCACGCATCGCGCAATCTATCAAGTGATAAAATAGGTATAGTTCACATAGGTAATTTTAATGGCTTTGGGTTCATCCAACCCACTGTCCAAAGGAAAGACGTAGTGCCCTACCCACCAAATATTGGATAAGTACCTATCTATGCAAAAGCTAATGATACTATGGTCCTTTGAAGACAATCATGTTCATGAATGATGCAACGTAGCCCAGAGCGCATAATCTGGTGATTTTAAGTTTCAATTTTATAAGTACTTACTTAATTCAAGAAAATTTCATCTTGTTCATGTAGACCAACAAAACGCGCGTAACGTTTCAAAACTTAAGCTGAAAACAAACTATCGGACGCGGCTGACGGACGTGGCTGACGGACGCGGCTAACAGCCGCAGCTGAGAAGTGTGCACAGTCTTTTGAGACGTGGCTTGCGGACTCGGTCCAACGCCTATTCTACAAAGAACTGTAGACTAAGAAACATGTCTAGTAGTGAAAGTGAGGACGATTTTGTCGAATTAGCGGCGGCTTTTTTATGTTGTCCACGCAGAAAGAAAATAAAAAGAAACGTTTGGATTCATGACATAAATAAAGAAAGAACTGAATCTGGGGAATACCACACTTTGTATTCACATTTAATAAGAGGTGAACGTCGGTATAAACTTTATTTGAGAATGAGTGAAGATCAATTTAATTTAAACAAATAAAATTTATTTATTAACACTCTCGCGTAGTCCGCGTCCTTCTGGCGCTTGGACGCGTCCGGCACCCCGTGCATACCGTCCGCGGACGTTTCCGGCTGACGAAAACATCCAGCGCGCCAGATTTCTGTCGGACGTCCGAACGCTCAAGGTGAGCCCAAGGTTACGTCCACGACTTACCTCCGATAGTTAGCACAGCTCAGTGTACGTTCATTGTCTAGATTTATATAAGTTGCGGCTGTCAGTCGCGTCCGTCAGCCGCGTCCGATAATTTGTTTTCAGCTTTAGTCCCTACTGTATATTATGAGCCTATGAGTATTAAATACTCAGAAGAATTTATATTTTAAATTCTTTTTAGGGTTCCGTAGTCAGTCGTTAATGCCGCAGATCGAGAAACCTTATATTTTCGCTATAGGTATATTATGATCTGTACTGTCTGTCTGTAATATAGTCTCCACCACCCTCATACACAATAGGGCTCCGTTTGGGCCTTTTTGGTACGGAACCTTAATAATATGTATCACAAATTTACACATGTACATTTGATTTTGAATCACTTGAATTAACCTATATTATAATGATTTATACAATTGCTTAAAATTTAGTATAAAAACAGTATACCAGATTATTTGTAACAGTTCCACGGGGACCTTATTGTTTGTGTTACGCTACCAAAATCTCAACAGGTAATAACCAGAAGCATAATATTTGTTGTAAGTACTTAGCAATTTATTAATAAGTAGAATTACAATTTAAAAGATTTGATAAAAATATTAGGTAATATGTAGGTGTATTATTTAAAAAAGTTTTATAAGTGGTAAGAGATTGGTACGGACGCGACCGGTGAGGTAAGGATAATTATATTTGCAAAACGGCATTCCTAATGCTTATGCCCTACACCTAAGAAGAAAACAATAACGTAGACGGACCACGTAAAACTAGTAGATAGGTGAGTGAAAACAACAGAAGTAATACCAAATAGTATCAACAGATATTACTTTTAAGATTAGTTAATCGTTGTTCACGAGTCACCTCGACTGTCCACTCTTTCTGTTAGAGAACCATGGCGCCGACACCGCAGGAGCATGCCGCCAGCGAGCAGGACGTGGGCGGGCGGCGCGCGGGCGAGGCGATCGTCATCTCCGGCATGGCGGGCCTGTACCCGCAGTCCAATAATATCAAAGAATTTTCCGAAATCTTGTACAATAAGGTATCTATACATTAATCAAAATATGGTTCTTAGGCACATAGATTTTAGAGTAGATAACAATATATATACCTATTCAGTAGATACAGTAAGTAAGTACCTGCTCAAAAGTAGGTAAGGTGTTCACCTATTACAATGAAACACTAATGAATTTTCGATATTTAATCATAGTTCCAAACATTGCTCCTGAAGTTCGGCCTTTGATTTAATAGTGGTAAATATGTATAGTGAGGAGAAAATTGTGCTCTATCTCCATCGCACACAAGATGTCTTTATGGCAAAGTCTCCCTCAGGTGAATCCTATCACAAAGACGGCCCTGCGCTACAAGTTCGCCCACCCCGAGGTGCCGCAGTACGGCGGCTCCGTGCCGGAGTTGACGACTTTTGACGCGCAGTTCTTCAAGGTACACTACCGCCTCGCACATAGCATGGACCCCATGTCGCGCAAGATGTTGGAACTAACGTACCAGGCCATTTACGATGCCGGTTAGTATAATATTAAGATACCTAATCCCGTACCTCAAAATTTATATCTTGTAGGTAGATGACTTTAGAAATTATCTGAAAGGCTACATTCACACGCCAAAGACAATAACGACTTATCCATTGCTGTGTTTTGATCGCATTCGGGTTCCAAATTCCCTGAAAGCCTTTTGATATGTAGGGAAAAAAAATTGTTTTGGTTGCCGTGTTTGAGCCTGTGGTCGTTCACACAATGAAGATGACACCGTTTTTAGATTTTAATACATCTTGACAAATAATTGCCATATTCGGCACCCAAAATGATTGGCGTCACGTTAACCGTTTGAATGGTCGCTTATACACAATTTATAATAGCGCAAATTTTGTTTGTAATGTAAGCAAATTCAAGGTTCTTGCAGTAGAGTGAATTGTAAAGTATTACAATAGATATTTAAAATAGAATACCTACGTATGTTTAAACCAACAAGCTGACAAAATAACAATTATTTTAATAGTCATTAATTTATACAGGAATAAACCCGGAGCAGCTCTCCGGGCAGAAAGTTGGAGTCTACATCGGCTCGTGCTACTCCGAGACTGAGAAGACTTTCTTCTACGAGGCGGCTTCAAGAACCGGTTTCGGTATAGCTGGGTAGGAGAATAAATAATAAATATTCATAATGATAATCTAAAGGTACATACAGATATCGCGGGACGTGCGCCGCGAATGCTTCGTCTCGCATACCTCAGGGTGTGTGGTCGTGTGTGCTCACTACTGTGATCATTCGAAGTAAGTATACACTCGATGAATGCGCTGCTTCCGTGCGAGCCTCGTGTTCCGTGTGGACCTGTTTCAGGCCGCAGCTGCGATCTAAACGTCTTACCTTTCAGGAGGCATTTTTTACTGTCAAACATCGTTCGAGCTTGTGCGTGCTCAGCTTCAGCATGTGCCGTTCAGGCATGTTATAAATGTTGCATGCCTGAACGCCTGCCTTAGGTTGAAGCATGCGTGGCGAACCATTCGCGGCGCACCCCTGGCGATGTCTATATACACCTTATTGTATTTAAATCTTAATGAAATTTTCACCAGAATTATTGAAGGGTTACATTACCCAGAAACTGACAATATCATACTCACGATAACCGATACCGATGTAACTTCAATTAAGTTAATTTTGTCTGAAGTGCATCAATTCTAATATGTTGAGTCACATCAAAATATTTAAGTTTAGTTATTTTATGCGACAATAAGATTATTTTTTGCAAAGTTCTTGTTTTCGTAATACAAAATACTCGTTGTAAAATGTTTTCAAACTATGCAGATGCAACAAATCAATGTTCGCCAACCGCATCTCGTACTGGTTGAACGCGAAGGGCCCCTCGATGGCCATCGACGACGCGTGCTGCAGCTCCACGGCGGCGCTGGAGCAGGCCTGCCAGGCCATCGGCCGCGGCGAGTGCGAGGCCGCCATCGTCGGCGGCGCGTACCTGTCCTTACATCCACAATCCTCCGTGCACTACGGAAGGTACCCGATAAAAAGATCTAGAAATTAATAAGGTATGCAAGATGAACGAGTATGAAGCTTATATATATATCTAATTTATTTCAGACTCATGAATCTATGTAAAGATGGTAAAACAAAGTCATTTGATCAAAACGCCGATGGCTGCGTTAAATCCGAGGCGATCAACATTATATTCCTTCAAAAAGCGAAAGATGCTTTAAGGTACTTCTCACGTTATTATCTGTTCTCTTTCACTTTGTATTATTGTAAAGTAGGTATCACCTTGGTCGCTATAGTTGATGACGTTATTTATCATCGGCCTCCATCATCTCCTTAGTGTGTAAGTAATTATTAGTAGTAGTGATTACCTACTGCACAGACCTATTCTATAATCTTGTCCATATAACTCGTTCTCTGCGTAAGTACCTATAGGTGTTGACTTATTTTTTTAGAATCTACGCGGAAATCAAACACGTGAAGACCGAATTTATTGGTCTGCTGGAAAGTAACACGGGCCCTATGTATGGATTCTACAGGAACCCAACGGCAATAACTAATTACTTGAAGAAATTCTACGAGGAGGCTGATGTACCACCACAAGCCATTGAATATGTAGAAGCGATGGGCTCTGGTAATTAAAATCTGTAATTATTCATTCAAATTCAATGTGATGTCACGAACCGATCATAGATTCGGGTCAGGCGAGTGTAGATTACACAATAGAACATTCTCTATGTGGCTTAATATGTTGAAGCACAAACAAAACTCAAATGATTGCTTTATTACAGCTATATCCAAAGTAGACAAAGCTGAGTTGGAAGCTATTGATGAAGTGTTCTGCGATCAAAGGAGCGGACCGCTATTCGTTGGTAGTGTCATGTCAAACATTGGGTACGCAGAAGCTGCGTCAGGCATATCCGCAATAACAAAGGTAAACTTAAAATACTTAATGTAAGACTATCCATGATTGGTGTGACTGCAAAAGACGCAGTTCACGCAGCCTAGTGCAGAGTAGATTAAGTACAGTATGAACAAACAGAGCTGCGGCCGCTGCGACGAGGACACGACATAGGCACGTGTTAACCAAAAAATTAACATGTCTGCCCTGCTGTGAGGCTCGTTGTAGTGACAGCACCCAAGGAGATTTTTTTTATGAAACGGGACACTGACATTTGTCTAGTTGGCAAAATCTTAACTTGGGTGGGCCATATTTTTAAAGAAAGAAGAAGAAGAAGTTAGGTATACCTATATCATTTAGCTGAGTTGCATGCATTATACGCGCGTGAGCTAGGTCTGCATCAACATAGCAGCATACGCTAAGCCTTAATCTTGCCAGGGTATGACACAATACGAGTATAACATAATAACATTTAGAGCACTTAGGGCCTTATTAATCAATTGATCTTAAGTATCACTTTGTATTGGTATGACAAAATAATGACGTTTCCAACATCGCTCTCAGACTTGAGATCGATTTATTAATACGGGCCTTATACTATGCTTGCTTTTCATGTTAAGTGTGGACCTCAGTTAAACCTTTGTTATACTCATTTTATCATAGTTCACAAAAGTATAACATTGCAGGTGCTACTGGGCTACCACACCGGCGAGCTGGCTGCGAACCTGCACTGCAGCGAGCCGCGGCGCGACGTGGCGGCGCTGAGCGCGGGGCGCATGCGCGTGCTCACCGAGCACCAGCGCTTCGGCCGCGCGTACGCCGCCGTCAACGGCATGTCCGTCACGGGCGTCAACTCGCACGTGCTGCTGCAGGGACACTACAAGCCCAGGGTACGGACGACACAGGATTATATTTGGACCAAACCGCCTTTGTAACAAATTCTTGTAGTTTCAATAATTTCATCAAAACCTATGCAACTAAAGAAACTGTCAGTTAGTAGCAAGCAATATCTACTCGATGTTTACTGGTGATTGGTGTAAGAGTATTTTATTACTACGGCACTTATATTACTTTTCAGGATTTAACTCGTTACAAGTGTAGTATACCGTACCTCATGAATATATCAGGGAGGATGGAATCATCAGTGAAAAAAATTTTGGACGATTTGAAATCCCGTCCTATAAACCCTGAAGAGCTGGCGTTACTGCACAACATACACCAACAAAATGTCCAAGGACACTTGGGCCGAGGCTTTACTATTCTACGTAAGCAATCACTGTGTTATACTTACCACTAGTCATCACTGTAAGTTAATTTAAGTTATACTGTTAGATGCAGACAGATTTTCTAAACCTCTTAACTATAATATCCTTACAGAAACAAACGAAAACCAAGAGACCGTCAGTCTCTGTGAGAAGACGGTATATTTTGACGTCATGAGGCGTCCTCTCTGGTTCGTGTACAGCGGGATGGGCTCGCAGTGGGTCGGCATGGGCGCGCAACTCATGCGTATACCCATCTTTGCTGGCGCTATAGAACGGTAAGTAATATTCCGGCATACCTACGTTCTTACGTAATGATTATAATTTAGGTGTCTAAAATGTTTTAGATAGTAAAAAAACGTATAAAAAAACGTAGTTTTTTGAATAGATGGGCTGAAAATGTTTTTATTAACCTTGGATCCAAATAGGTTTAAAAATAATGTTCTAATTACTTATAATATTATGAATTTACCCCCCCCTTAAATTAATTTTAAATTAAATTTGGACTTCAGTTGCCGTCGAGTGCTTGAACCAAAGGGAATTGACATCGTAAATATAATCACGTCGTCTGACAAGAAAATCTTCGACAACATCCTGCACTCATTCGTGGGAATCGCTGCTGTGCAGATTGGTCTTACTGATATTCTTACTGAATTGGGACTGAAGCCTGACGGAATCATTGGTGAGATCATTCTATCTATATCATTACGTAAAAATAAAACATTCCAATATAAAATATGAAACCCTATTTCAGTAATTCCGTTAAATGATTAGCATAAATAGCTTAGTGATATGACACCAGGTCACAGCGTGGGTGAGCTGGGCTGCGCGTACGCGGACGGCTGCCTGACGGCGGAGGAGATGATCCTGTCGGCGTACAGCCGCGGCCTGGTGTCGCTGCAGACGCCCTTCATCCGCGGCTCCATGGCCGCCGTCGGACTCGGATACCAACAAGTATAAATAATCAATTAATATATCTAAATACATATACTTAAAGTGTCAATCCCTAAAATAGCTCATTTCGTTCTGAACCATTATCGGACTTTATAAGATTTAAATACTTCAGATCTCCGAAATGTGTCCACCGGAGATCACTGTGGCGTGTCACAACGGACCAGAATCCAGCACCATCTCCGGACCTGCGGAAGCGATGACCCGGTTCGTCGCAGAATTGACTGCGAAAGGAATATTCGCTAAAGAAGTGCCGTGCTCCAACATCGCCTACCACTCGCGCTACATTGCTGACGCCGGTATGTTGGATATCGCCAGACTAACACACCAACTGTATGATCCGTAACTACGTAATGCGAGTACTATAAGTACTGTACAACAGGCAAACTGACCAAATTACGAAACGACCATTTCCGAAATTTGCCCCTGCGGGACTAGAACCCACAACCACCCTGTGCAGTGACCCGAGTGACCTATGCTCGTGGCACTGCACCCAGCTGTTGTGAAAATGTTAAATTTATGTACACACTCAAAAATAAGTAAGTAATTATGACTTAATTCAATTTATTTTCCATCAAGGTCCCGGGTTGCTCAAATATTTGAATGAAGTAATTAAAACCCCGAGGCCGCGCACCGAGCGTTGGATTTCATCCTCTGTGCCGCAAGACAGATGGAACGAACCTCTCGCTAAGTACTCCTCAGCTGAGTATCACACCAACAATCTGCTGGTAAGACATGATCTCAATAAACACCATATAGGTACTAAAGTGCATCTATACAAATAAATAAAATTGGAGTGTCTGTTTGTAATATCAAAATAACACCTTTTCACTAAATGCATATGAAAGTACATACGACACCTATAACAAAAACGCGATTTAAATTTTTTTTGTATGTCTGTCTGTCTGTCTGTCTGTCTGTCTGTCTGTCTGTCTGTCTGTCTGTCTGTCTGTCTGTCTGTCTGTCGGTTTGTTCCGGGTAATCTCCGAAACGGCTGGACCGATTTTGACGGGACTTTCACTGGTAGATAGCTGTTGTTATAAGTAGTAACTTATGCTACATTTATTTTAGAAAAACAAAATTAAAAAAATGGGTCCTGTCGCGCGGGCTCAGAACGCGGGAGCGGGCTTTTCTGTTAAGTTAAATTCCACGCGGACGAAGTCGCGGGCTCAGCTAGTAATAAAATAAGAATACCAACTTTGGTAGATATAACAGAAACAATTTGCCATACGAGGAGTTAATGCAATATTTTAAGGAAAATTATATATAATATGGTTTTGGATAGAAGGTAATACGGAGACTTAAGAAAATAAAGTAAATCTTTACAGTTTAGAAACAAAATTAATCTCTTCCTACTAACTAGGTCTGCTAGGGAGAAGGGAGAAGGATAATAACACGGAGGTAGGCGAGTAAACAATAAGAATAGAGCACACGTAATTGTTTCGCAGAACCCAGTGTTGTTCGAGGAGTCGTCCCGGCTGATCCCGAGCGACGCGGTGCTGGTGGAGGTGGCGCCGCACGGGCTGCTGCAGGCCATCCTCAAGCGCTCGCTGCCGCCGAGCTGCACGAACATCGCGCTCACCCGCCGCGCGCACCCCGATAACGTCATCTTGCTGCTCGAAGCTGTTGGCAAGTAGGGATTTAGAAAAAGTCATTTATAATTTATAATACTTAGCACGCAGCCGTGCGTGGTAGCGGTCAGCGAGCGCCAGCCCTAAAACACTCCGAACCGCTCTAGTTGAAGATACTTTTCAAACATACCTATTTATCGAAGTCCGAGTCGAACCTAAAACGTACAACCCTATTAGGTTTGTATAATATATACGCCAATATTTCTTCTCGTTGCTTTATATCAAAATAAATAGCAGCTTTCTAAAAATACTTAGTGGGTACCACGATAAATATATAGGTAAGAAGTATTTATGGACTGCGTACATGCGTAAGATCATTTTTTAGTTTGACAAAATAAAACCAAATGGTACAAATTAGTTTCGTTATCTCATTGTCGCCTCTTATGTAATTTCTTCTCGGATCATAAATTAGGACTTCTTATAAATATTTATTTTTCACCAATCCTCGTTATATTTACAGACTGTACGTGGAAGGATACAATCCTAAAGTCCAGGTGCTGTATCCAAAAGTGGAATTCCCAGTGTCCACCGGAACACCGCATCTGTCGCATTTAGTTGAATGGGTGCATAATGAACTATGGTTAGTTTTAAAAGCTATCAGACATTGTACCTTTAGCAATAATACCTACTTAAGTAATTAACTATAAAGTAATCTCGTGTCGTTGTTTCAGGTCTGTTCCACTATATAGCTCTGCTCTCAAGAGAATAGCGGCTAGTTGCAATAACATCATATCTCTACATGATCAAGACAACGCGTATATACGAGGAAACGTTATAAGAGGTATATTTCAGTAGCAGCAGAACTCGTGATCATGTTTATCTTTATTGACTGTACTCTTGACTATTCATCTCCATTGATCACGAGCACTGGAGAGCAGATTGTAGAGATTTGTTATAAAAAAAAATTGTAAGACGTCTAGTGTTTAAATCGTCCTAGCTTGCAGACCTTCACATTAGGCCTCGATAAGCGTTTTTAGGTTTTCGTAGTCCCTACGAAGACGCCTTACAAGAACATCCAGTCCGTCCGTTCGTACGCCTGTCCATCCACCCCAGTCTGTGATAGTGCCATAATCTTCTACAGTTATTGATTGGAAGTTTACGAAATATTTTTTTAAGTACACTCCCCAATCTTGGAATGTGCGGCGTTTTTTTTTAGTTTGTAGCTTATCTACCGTATACTACATTACCTTTTACATGACCACCACCAGTACCAGTTACCACAAATAGAAACAGAAATACTAATTCCTGTTTCTGTCCTAAACCTACCTTGTTTTGTAGGACAGACGTTGTACCCGTTCGCTGCGGCGCTGGTGGCGGTGTGGGATACGCTTGCCATGACGCAGGGCGTCGCCAAGAAGCAGATGTCGGTGAAGTTCCACGACGTGCACCTGTACTCGCAGCCGCCGCTGCACGAGCACCGGCCACTGCGGCTCAGCATCACGTTGCACAGGGGCAATGGAGCATTTGAGGTATATTATTGAATCTTATGGAACCTAATGAAACTAAACCACCTACATTTTTCCTCATACAACAATCCCGGCCAAGCGCGTATCGGGCCATGCACAGTGTAGGGTTCTGTATCTAGGATTTTTGGATGGTTATAAGATAAATAAACCTAACATAAAATGCCCAGGCTGTTGTCTGGTTAGGATTTACGTACACTTAGTTTAAAACTTTAAGCTAATACTTGTTGCAAAAAATGCTATTTAAAATTAAACCACATGATGTGGTATCAAATAATTTTTAATAATAAGAGATTTTCGTACTTACCTAAATATAAATTAGCCCGTTAAAAAAAATAGATGTTATAATTATTTTAGAAATGGCCTTGTCTTAATTTTCACTGGCCTGGGTGTCACTCAATCACCCCCAATTCATTGTAAGATACCTACCCACAGTAAGTAGGTACTTACAGTTTGGGGGCATAAAGTTGGTGTGTTTGTCGAAATTTATATTTAATAGCTGAGCCCGCGACTTCGTCCGCGTGGAATTTAGCTTAACAAAAAAGCCCGCTCCCGCGTTCTGAGACCGCGCGACAGGACCCATTTTTTAAATATTTTTTTCTAAAATAAAAGTAGCCTAAGTTACTGCTTATAACAACAGCTATCTACCAGTGAAAGTCCCGTCAAAATCGGTACAGCCGTTTCGGAGATACTCTTTGATTTTATTTGTTTTTATTTTTTTACGCGGAACCCTAATTGTTTTTCTAAAATTAAAGTAGCCTAAGTTACTCCTTAAAATATCAGCTATCTGCCAGTGAAAGTCCCGTCAAAATCGGTCCAGCAGTTTCGGAGATTACCCGGAACAAACACACAGACAGACAGACAGACAAAAATGTTTTTTAATCGCGTTTTTGTTATAGTTGTCGTATGTACTTTCATATGCATTAAGTGAAAAAGTGTTATTTTGATATTACAAACAGACACTCTAATTTTATTTATTTGTTTAGATTTTTAATTGAAGTCTTGGAGTATTCATCCCCCACACACTGCACAGTTATTGATAATTTGTACACAGGTCCAGAATGAGAGTGTCAGAGTAGCATCGGGCACGCTAAGCATGATTAAAGACATCAAGGACATCAAATTCAAAAATACTTTACAACTTGAATTGCCCGGTGACGACAAGGAACTCTCTGCTGATGATTTTTATAATTTGCTCGAAGAACGTGACTACTCGTACAGGTAAGCAATAAGGGGTTGTTCCTCATTCATACTATGATAACTGATCCTTTACATATTTTATTTTCGGTTCTCAACCGAAATCTATCCCAGGTTCATCCCACGACATTTTGTTATTTTTATTCTTCCTATAGCGTAGGATATATAGGACGGCCAGAGGAGTTCCTCTGGCCGTTAAAACACGTTTAGAGGGTCATAACAAAATATTAGTAAGTAATATCTATATATTAGGTCCTTACATATGAAATTGGCGTTTTGTACGGGAGGAATATAGTATTTTTTTTTGTAGAATATATTTAATTATTTAAAGTATGCACCGTTGTTATCTATGCACTTTTGCCATCTCATAGGTAGTTAATTGATCCCTTTACAAAAAAAATCCATGGGGGCGAAAATCAATAAACTCTTTGAAGGCGGTTTGGACTGCCGCATTGGAGTTGAATTTTTTTCCTTGTAAGAAGTTGTCCAAATTCCGGAAAAAATGGTAATCTGTTGGAGCAAGGTCCGGGGAGTACGGTGGATGTCGCAGACATTCCAATCTTAGCTCATCTAACTTAGTGTTGTTTGTTGTGCAGTGTGTGGTCTTGCGCTGTCGTGAAGCAGCAGTGGCTTAGAGTGATTGACCAATCTCGGTTGTTTAGCAGGTAGTTCTTCCTTCATGGTTTGCAGTTGCTGATATCTGCCGTAATCGTTTGGCCACATTTTAGAAAGCTGTAGTGAACGACACCGGCGCTAGTCCAACAAAGTACTAGTTACTTTTTCTGAGTCAATTTTCGTTTTGGGCAGGATTTGGCTGGGTCTCCAGGGTTCAGGCATTGCGACGAGCGCCACCACTCACTTTTCATAACAAGTAATGATTAGATTTCAAATCCCTTCATTATTGTTTCGGTTGAGCAAAGTAACACAGCAGTCGACGCGTGTTTGCAAGTCACTCAATTCATGAGGTCCCCATCGTTCAAGTTTTTTTACTTTCCCGATTTGTTTCAAGTGGATTAATACAGTTTTATCACTGACCCCGAAGCCTGCAGCTATCTCTGAAGTGTTTTGTGATGGATCCGCTTCCACAATAGCCTTTAATTCTTCATTTACCACTTTGGTCTTCGGCCGTCCACGGGGTTTGTTTTGAAGGTCGAAATTTCCAGAACGAAAACGTTGAAACCAAAAACATACCGTGCTTTCTTTTTCGACACCAGCGCCGTACACATCATTAATCATTCGAGCTGTTTCTGCAGCACTGGTGCCACGGTAGAACTAGTACTCGTAAATATACCGATATTTCATGTTTTCCATTGTGCGGTAATAAGCGACGCCAAAGATAAAAATAAAGAGGAAAAAACAAATTAATGACTGTTTTCAAAACTCAAATGTACCAGCTAAATGTTTTATAAATGTGAATTTGGAATTCTTAACCAAAGAGGAGATATTTCAAATCAAAGTGGTCAGTACGACAAAACGCTAATTTCATATGTAAGACCAAATATATACATATATACATAAATGAGTCTCTATTTCCTTAGTCATCGCATCACGCGTGAACTAATAGAACGATTTCGCTAATAATTTTTTGTTGTGTTTATTATTGTCAAGGGAAAGGTCTTATGAAAGAACATATTAAGAAAGTTGAGCGGAACAATTCGAATTCAATATTCAAAGTTAAGACAGGACAACGTCTGTCGAGTCAGCTAGTCACTTTATACAAATATCACTTTCTGCCACCCGAGAACACACGCAAAAATAAACGATATATTAGATCTGTTACCTTATATGAATAGCATTAAGCCTTTTCAAAAAAAAGTTCAAAAGCCTTAGAGAACGGACACCCTACGTATTTAAGAAATACCTATCTTGAGTGTTTGCTAAAGTAAGCATGTCCCAATTGAAATTGAGCGAAATAATGAAATCGAACAGAATATCGATGGATTCAGTTAATTACACAAAGCGTATTAGAAGTCCGATCCAAAATATTATACCTATTATATATAGGGTAGTTAATGTAGATGCTTAGTGAAGACAAAATATGTTTTTTTTTCTGTGTCTCGCATTATTTTTATACTTGTTAACTTTGTTTCGCCTGCAAGTGGTGAGTTCCGAAGCGTCGCGAGCGCTAGCGCGTCCCTGGACGCGGCGCGCGTGCGCTGGCGCGGCAACTGGCCGGCGCTGCTGGACGGCATGCTGCAGCTGCACGCGCTGCGGCAAGCGCACGGCGCCGTCTCCGCGCCCGCGCACATCAACACCATCTGCATCGACGTCACAGAACATGACAATATAATAAAAAATGCCGCTCATACTGATGATGACGGTGTTCTTATGAAGGCTGAAGTTTTGGAAAAATTTGACTTGACGAGGTATGATGATATTCTAAAAGTTGCTTATTCCAATCATAATTATGTACTAGTATTGGAATTCATTGAAGTTATGATAAACCATTAGCAAATAACAATGGAGTGGTCGGGTAACCTTTGTTCATTATTTCAGATGCGGCGGAATTAACATAGAGCATATCAAATACCATAATCTACCACCAGTAAATGTTAACAGAATGGCACTAACTACCAGAAAATTTATTCCTTACATACCATCTAACGTGAATGTAAGTTATTTGAACACTATCAAACAGCAAACCAGAAGGAATAAAATGTACTTTGTTAATAGAAAGGTGTTTAATGTAACTTAATGCATTTTTTTTAGATTTCGTCCTCATTGCAAGTTTTCTTACAAATAGTTGCAGAAAATACGAACAGTGTCGATTTAAATGTAGTTGGTATAACAGATGATGAAGGAGGAGCCATATTTGAAGAAATGAGACATACGTTAGACAAACATGCTGGGATCAATATTAAATACGAGCAAATTAACCAAGAATCTGCCTTAGAACATACCGATCGTCTGACAGAAGCTGATCTCATACTTGTTGAGAAGCTATCGACGAAAGTCGACGTAAGATTATTATTTTATCTATACTATACTATCTATTAGTCCATACTTACAATCTCATTATCCTCATTATTATTATTTAGTTCTTAACCTAGCCTATCAACTGCATGACGTCGGGATACTGTGAGCTTTGTCTGAGTAGATCGGACTAACCACAATCCCCGCAACAGTGTATATTCATTCGACAGATGTACAAAATATCCTAACGGTGAGAGTGTAAATATAACACAATGCATAGCATACGGAATAAAAGTCGAAATAACTATCTATCAATTCAGTGATTAATTCCACTAGGTAACTAATTATAATTTACAGCTTCGTCGTTTACTGGCTCCCATATTGCAAAGAGATGTATTCATAATAAGCGAGGAAGAGGGTATTGTAAGGGACGTGGGTTCGCCAACATTGTACCGTGTGGTGTCGTCGCACGCTGGGGGCGGGCGCCGGCTGGAGCTGGCCCGCTGGGGTGCGGCGCCCGGGGCAGGCGCCACTACCACGCTCTCCGTGCGGACACGCGCTGATGTGGAACACCTCAAATCGACTCGCGGCTGCCTTCTTCCGGAGCAGAAGCTGCTAGTTGTCACGAGCCACCCCGCGCTGCCGGAACTCAAGGAGCTGGTCCGGGACTGGAGGAAGAAAGCTGATTGCAAGGAAGTACACTTGCTTATGACCAATGATAATAAATACCACAAAGCTGGTATGACCAAGTCACTGAACATCGATTTGGCATTCAACGTTATCGAAAACGTAAGATAATGAATACCTATTTCAACTAAGTTACTATTATAATATGTAGGTAGGTATTCTATCGAGCTATGAAGATCTAAAAATTACTCTTTGGCCTATTTATCACTAGGGCAGCCTGCTGAGTTGCTGACTACACAGGTTTTAGTTGTGCAGTGTTGTGTGGTTTAAATTTTCTGTAAAAACCCTCGTTATAAGTGTGAAGGACTTGACGCTTCTATAGGACGTTATGTTGTCGGCAATATAATAACAATGCATATTTCTTGCTTGAGAATACAGGCGGTACAAATTGGTAACAAAGTAAATTATACGAGAAATTAAGTCATAAAATATTAATTAATAGGATACCTGCGGAGGAGAGTACTATGTGCCCGTAGAAGAACAATCAACGAAAGACGATAACGTAACATTGCAATGCTCAGAAATCGGAAACTTGGATTCACTGCGTTGGGTGGAAGCTCCCGACCTCACTGGAGATGGAATTATCGTATCGGTTAGTATACCAATATCAATAATACGCACGGACTTAATGATCCCACTACTGAGGCGACAGCCAAGAAGTTTAATTTAAACGATTTGATAATTTAGCGTTTTGTATCCAGGTTCATTACGCTGGCCTAAACTATAGTGACATCAAAAAAGCAAGTGGTGATTCATTATTTAAACAAGACGTTGAAAACAAGTACGGCATGGATTTCAGTGGAACCACAATGGGGCAAGTATAAATGAAGAGGCAGCAATAAATACTGTGGTCAGCAAAAGCTAGTTATTGTAACTGGACTAATTCTTCTCAGTGGTGAACGAGTAATGGGCATAGTGCCCAGTGGGTCGTGCAGCAGCCGCGTGCGGGCCGTGCCGGAGATGCTGTGGCCGGTGCCGGCGCACTGGAGCCTGGAAGACGCCGCCACCGTGCCGCTCGCGTACGCACACGCCTTCTACTGCTTTGTAAGTGGATATTATCTCCACTACCGTCCCCTCATGGCGCACTCACGACTCAACATTCTGCTATAATTCACCAGGGCATCAAGACTCAGCTGCGGCCTGGCATGTCGGTGCTCATCCACGGAGGAGCCGGCGCCTTGGGTCAAGCCGCCATCTCCATTGCACTGGCCCTTGGTTGCGAGGTGTTCACAACTGTTAGTGACACACGCAAGAAGCACTTATTGAAAAAACTGTACCCGGAATTGAAAGGTACTTATGCTGTGCATTGCAAGTGTCGTTTATTTTGTCCACAATTTCCAATATTTTGAAATAGGCCGCCTCTAGTATTGATGTTGAACTACAGTGTCGATTTTTTTGTTTTTTCCAAAATAGTACTTACTATGTTACCTAGAGCAATAAATTTTCAATTGCAGATGATCATATTGCGAATTCTCGTGATGAAAGTTTTGCAGAGATGGTTCTGCTAATAACAAAAAGAAAAGGATGCGATTTCGTACTTAACGTCGGATCTGGAGACTACAATAATGTAAGATTCTAGCGATCTCTTCAATACGAAATCCCGTTTAGTATTTATTTATTTCAGGCCAATATCCCATAGTTACACAAACAACCCAACAAAACAAATAAAATAAAAAACAAACAAAACTGCCTATCTTGGGCATTTTACTTTTTTTTTAAATGAAGTATTAAGCTTGTGATGTTTCTATTTATTTACAGATTATGTTAGAATGTTGCGCTATGTTCGGATTACTACTTGATACAAGTCAACTTCAAAACGATGAGAAATACTATTTAGGAATGAGTAAACTCCTGTGTGGAAGATCATACTATACTGTTGACTTCTCTTCGATATTTTCTCCTAATAATTACGAAGAGATGAAGGTGAGTGCACGGTTTTGATGCCTTCCAACCCGGCTACTCGCTAAGCTATAATGTATAATTGTGATGTTCCAGGCAGTACAGGTGATGGTGAGCGAGGGCATCGCGCGCGGGTACGTGCGGCCGCTGTCACGCGTCTCGTTCGCGGCGGGCGAGGCGGCGCGCGCGCTGCGCCTGCTCGCCGCCAGCCGGCACCGCGGCCGCGCGCTGCTGCGCGTGCGACACGCGCCGCACGACGTGCAGCCGAGGTACCCACACGTTGTTTACACCAATCTCTAGCTTACGACCTCGCCTGAATTCCCATTGCTGCTTTAAGGAGTTCTTTAACTGTGTGCAGGTTCTTTGGTCCGGGCAAGTGTGCATGACTAACTAGGTACCTACTCGTGAAGTGATCAAATGGTCACTCATATTTTCTCTACTATTACAGTCTAGCATGCAACCCAGAACAATGTCAGCTGGTGCTGTGTGACGACAAGTCGTTCGGTTTGCAAATGGCCGATCGACTCGTGAGCTGTGGCGCTACAAAGCTGTATCTACATAGCAAAACTCACTCGAAGGCGTATCTCGAAGTTAAGAAACGGTGAGATTACGAAAATTAAATCTGTGAAAATAGCTTGTTTAGGATTTCATACCATGAAATGTTATGCGAAATGTAATTTATCTATTTAGCCTTAAACCCTTTTGTATGAAGAACCTTCTTCATGCTCTTCTCCACATTTTTGTCTTCGAACTTCTTTCGTCATAAGTAATTCAAATCGGTTTATCCGCTTGGGCGCTACGATGCCACAGACAGAAACACAGATACAAAAATACAAAAATACCCATGTTAAACTTATAACACCTATAACACCCCTCTTTTTTCGTCGGGGGTTAAAAAATGAGATTTAAGTTTTGATTTATTTTTCATACTTAGTTCATGGCAGAGGCATGGTGTCCAAGTGAAATTCTCCACCGACAACTTGAAATCCCAAGAAGACGTTAAAACCTTACTGAGGAATGCTCTTAATTTGGGACCAGTGGAAGGCGTATACGTGATAGTAGACGATGGAAACGACGACGGTGAAACTCTATTGACCTCTCTGGATTTATCTTCGAAACAATTGTGCCCAAATATAAAGTAAGTCTAATAAACTGCAAAGCTACACATTTTATGAATTGAAACAAATTATACATTGTTGGGTTTGTTCCAGGTACTTTGTCGTCGCAAATATAGGTAATATCAAAGGAGAGTATACTTGCCTCTCGCGAGTACAGAATCAACTGCCAGCTACGATAGTAACTCTACCTCAGCAGATAAATGTGGGTAGAGACTGTTCGTTTATCCCGGAATCCCACTTGAAACCTTTAATTGTATTGAAGACGCACTCTACCATGTTGCAGGATGGTGTCGGTGCCGGCGCGTGGCGGCGGTCGGCGGCCGAGGCAGCGGAGCGCGCGCTACGCTGCGGGACCGGCGCGCTGCGCGCGGCGCCGGTGCGCGCGCGCAGCACCACGCTGCTACAGCACGTCGCACACCTCGCCGGTGAGATGTCAAGTATTACTAACATCTTGATGGAATATATTGTACTGCTTATGGACTGCCACAATGATCTCATGATCCAAAGCAATTTTGAGGCTCTGGGTTCGATTAGGAAATCAATTTCCACTTTACTGACTATGCCACGAGAACAAAGTAACGGGTACAATTTGGTTTGAGCTACCTTATAAATTTATAGACTTGAAAATCACAGAAGAGACGTCCGAAAACGCCACCTTCGAAGAGTTAGGTGTCGAAGAGCATAAATTGAAGATCATTTCTATTTACTTGCGGAACCAGCACAATATTGCACTGAGCGAGAAAGAAATACAATTGCTGTCCATTAGAGAGTAAGTTAGTTGTTACGACAAAGTTAATTTAAAACAATCAAAGTGTGAGGAAGGTCATGAATAAAACTATATTCCGCTTTCACAGAATATGTGAACTGGATAGTACTGAATTTAAAGAGGAAAATACAAAAGGTTTGGCGAACTTCTTCTCCTACGTAGACTCGGATGAGCTTCTGGCTACAACTGAAATGGTGTCCCTCTCGACTCTCAATAATGTTGTTTCAATGGTAAGTCTCGTTGTCTTTCCTTATTTTATTTGTGATCAATCACTATCGGGCTTTGTGGCGTATATTAGGAGAGGCCTATGCCTTATAGTAGCGGACTGATACATGCGTATGATGATAATCAATCATTATTTATCCCTTTTTATGTAATGATTAATGTAATGGATACGTGTCACCTAATGGTTATGGTAACAATTTCAGCGAGACGAGGAGCTGGACCCGAGCGAGCAGTACCTGTGCATAGTGCCGGGCATGGAGGGGCACCACGAGCGGTTCCGCGCGCTGTGCGAGCGGCTCAAGCTGCCGGCGCTGGCGCTGCAGCCGGGGCTCGACGAGCCGCACGAGCCGCCGCGCCGGCTGGCGCACAGATACGCAGAGGTGCCTACTGCATATAACGCTGTTCAATCAATGTTGCACTTTATCAGGTTGACCTATACTTTCTCCTTGCTTTGTGACTCACCTCTACTAATGGAGGAGTACCTAAAGGAGCCATAGCAGTAGGCGTATACAGACATGCGCTACGATTAAGTAAGCCGGACTGAAGCCGAACTCGAAAAGCGTTCTCAATACTTCTACTGATAGTTGACGAACTCGATACGGCTTGTCAGAAAAAAGATGCAAACTAGATATATTTATAAACTGGAACGTACCTAATTTAGAAATAAAGTTCGCGTTTTTATATTAGTAACATTTGAATATTTCTCAGTCAAAGAATAAATTTAAATTAAACGAAGTCAATCCTATCAATTTAAATGATATTCTAAACGGTTACAAAAATGTGTAGCCGAACCAACCAACCAATATGGCACCCCTTTTACTCTAAAATCTAAAAGCCAGTTGTGTTAACGTCGATACTGGAATTATTTTCTACAGAACTTAGATCTTCAAGTAGCTTATAACACGATGCTCTCTAAATATTTCCCAGATATTGCTGACGAAGGTGGGAGTTAAAAACAGTTTCTACCTGTTGGGCTATGAGAGTGGAGTTCAGGTGGCACTGGAGACTGCGTCTATTTTGGAGGACCGAGGTGATAGCAATAATACGATAACATTGATTGAAAGATACACGAAGGTGTTTTTTTTAGACAAAACATTATGCTTATTTTTGTTGTATTTTCAGGACTGATAGGTACCGTCTTCTGCATCGGCCACATGCCGGACGAATTCCGAGTAGAGCTCGAGAGGCAACTAGGCGAGTACGAGAGCGACGAGCAGCTGCAGGAGGCGCTGGTGCGGCACATGTTCGGGCTGATGGTGCGCGCGGACGCCGCGCGGCTGGAGAGCGAGCTGCCGGCCGCCGCCACTTGGCCGCAGAAGGTGGACGCGACAGTGCGGAGCTTGCTGGGCCGCGTGCCGCACTCCGCGCAATACGCACGCGCTCTCATAGAAGCGGCGCTGGCGCGCATCACGCAGGCGAGACGCTACGAGAGCCCAGTGAGAGGGCTGCGCTCGCGAGTGGTGCTGCTGCGCGCTGCCACGCCGCAGCCGCTGCCTGCAGTACCCGGCGCCCTGCAGCAGTACTCCCGGCAGCCCGTCGTGCTGCACCAGCTGCGGGCGGGCCTCGCGCACGCCGCCGCCGACCTGCGCTGCGCGGCCGTCGTCAATCAGTATCTGCATCCCGACATACTGGACAAATTCGACAAGAAGAACACTTGTGACACTTACCTTGTAAACGCCAATTGTTACATGACAACGAACACATATACTAATTAAGCCTTGAAAATATTATCTTGTAATAAACTTTGGAAACGGGATACAATCATTAATTTTCGTTTACTAAGTAGGCACTTACCTTTTATTAAATTACCTACCTATAAATAGAGACCTCACCTATTGCATGAAATCTAGGTAGGTACTTAGGTACTTAGTATATCGTTACGTAATCGATTCTAGATACCTATCATATTGTTGTTTCTTTATAACCATGAAACTTTGTTTGGAACCTAACTATTATTTATTTATATTTAATTAGATCTGAGATCGACCTTGGAAATGTCAATCCAGTACAAAATTACATGTCAAAAGCGTAACTACGTTAAGATCGCCCTCAGACTTGGGATCGATTTATTAATACGACTCCTAGTCTCAGTGGCTATCAATGCACCAATCAACATAGTACTTAATAAAAACCCTGCGTAAAACCGGCCAAGTGAGTGTCAGACTTACTATAGGGTTCTGTAGACATCCCGCCTCTTCTGAATAATACGGAACCCTAACAATAAACGTGATGTTTCATTTTGATGTGTACGTCTAATGCGTCGGGTCTCATAACTACGCAATTCTATCAAATGTTTGATAATTTATCCATATCTCAAGGTATTAAATAGCTCAGTTGTGAATGTTATAGATAGACCTCCCTCAATGCGACCTTTAGCTTTTTTGTTTCAAAAAAATATTATTTAATAATTAATACTATGATATTTTTAAAGTAAATAATAATTTATTTACTTAATGGGTTTCAAAAGTTAGAGGTAAGAGGAAGAAATTTAAAAATTGGATCTACAGGACTTGGGGCTAACGGGAATTGATTTGCAAAACTGTCAAAGACACCTCAAAGTGATCTTAAAAAACCTATGGGCTATCCAACGATACTCCACTCAAGAGGGAGAGTAAACATTTTTTTACTCCCCTTATTAAAAGCCTGTGTTAAAATATTAAATATTAATTGAATAAGCTCACTCCTCACTTGATTTTGCCAGTAAAATAGGTATTTATAATTTCAATTATTTCTTCGAATTCCAGGAGTTTGATCGAAGGTTATGCGGCTTTTCTGAAAACTTAGAATAGGAATTTAGGAATGATTTTGTCATACGGCTTATAGATTAATTCCGATTGGTGAACATCACAATTTTAAATGCAATGACCTAGCAACACATGAAATGTCAAAAACGGAGTTTAGTAGGCTACAGTGCTGCCAGACCGTACGATAATTAAATTATGGGGGCGTACGATAATTTGGCCATCGGTACGGTGTACGACAACGGACAATGATAATACAATACTACGTAAGGATAACGGATATCTCACAAAGTTGTAATATATATAACAGAGTCATCATTATCATATCATTATTGTCAGCCAGTTGTTACGGGCGTAACAACTGGTTGACAATAATGGTGATGATCCGCCAACTTCAAAATTCGTACGAGACGTCAATAGCTGTTTGTTTCTGGCAAAATTTATTGATTTTGTAAAAATAGGGCGAAATACTTTATACAATTATGGTTAAGTATAGTGCGTATAAGTGCGACAGTTCAAATCACAAGACATTTCCAGGAATATCGTTTCATCGGTAACTTTTGATTTCGTTACGAATGCAATACATTCATTTCGAAGTTTCAATTTTAAATTAATATATTTTGTAACCGATACATTAGAAGTATGTTCATAATATTAAGAATACCTAAAATCGGCGCCATGCGTTGTTTTCATAAAAACATGCACCAAATTGAAGAAATCTAAATATTTCTATATTGTTTACATTGAAATAACAGGAATGTATCAAGGGGATGGATTCGGGTGATATAAATATAAATATCGCCAGACGAACACACCAACTGTATGGTCCCAAACTAAGCAACGCTTGTACTATGGGTACTTTGGGTACCGTACAATGGACTGGGGGCGATCCCAGTGACACCCAGACCAGGGAAAATTACGAAAAGGCCATTTTAGAAATTTACCCTGACGGGAATCGAACCCGCAACCACCCGGTGCTGTGAGCCGAGCGGCCTACGCTCGAACCACTGCACCAAGCGGTCGTCATATAATATATATAATTATATATATATATATATATATAAGTCGCTATATAATTATATTTCGGTTACTCAACCATAATAGAAATTCATGAAAATAATAAACATAAACTTGATATAATTACAACTTTTACATCTGGCAACACCGGCACGTAGGCTGTCACAAAGGCTGTCACAGGCTGTCAGCTGTCAGTTGCTGGACGGTATGTGTGTGCTTGCTTTTCTTTTATCTCTTTAAAAATATCAAATCGTTATAAGTACTCCTCAAAACGATCAATACTGCAGAAATTTATAAACTAGCTTCCACTGCTTTGTTGAAATGGAAGACCTATCCATAGGTAAGTAAGTATTATTTTTTTCCTAACCTGTACCAATTCGCCGTACACGTATGCAAGACATTATTTTAAAACAAACATATTTAACAACTATTCAGGGGGAATATACACGTCAGAGAAGAGAGGAAACGACGGTACCGGCGATGGCAGCGAGGACAAACCTTACAAGACTATTCTTCAGGCCATGCGTCATGCCGGTAAAGAACCGTTCCCTGCCATATTCGTGGATGCGAAGGAAGAAGGCAAGCTGTACGAAGTAGCGGCCAAGTCCCAATTGAAAAAGATTCAAAAGATTTGGGTGAGGGAGAACTATAAGGCAGCTGACAAAGCAAAGGCTGAGGAAGAGAGCAATGATAAAAGACAGCAGAACGTCGAGGAGGCTAAGAAAATCGTCATCAAAGAAGACCCCAGCCTGCCTGAGGCGAAGGTCGTAAAAATTGCTGAGAGTTAGTACCCATTCCCTTACATTATTATAGTATTTCCCCGTGACTTGTCTATTAGATCTCGGAACGGAATTTAAATCATCATCATCATCAGCCTATATCAGTCCATTGCTGGGCATAGGCCTCCCCTAATGAGCGCTATAGCACCCTGTCTTTAGCTTGCCGCATCCAGCACATGCCTGCAGTCTTTCGCAGATTGTCATCCCACCTGGTCAGAGGGCGTCCTACACTACGCTTATAATTTACATACAATTTTATGATTCAAATAGTTTTTGATATTATTTAAATAGAGAAAATGCTTTCCAAATTAGATGGGTGGGTTTTGTATTGTGCACAAAAAAATAAAAAAGCAATTGAGTAATTATTTTGGAAAAGAGATCTTTTCCAGAAAGTCGTAATTGTATTGATAACTTCTAGCTAACTAGTGAAAATCAAGGGCTGTGTAGTAGTACAATTGACTACCCCTCCAAAACTATTAATGATTATTAATACTAATACTGTCAACTAAAAGATGATGCAATATCTGATGTTCATATTTGTATTTATTATGCAGTTATATAAATAACCTACCTACAAGTGTAGTGCAATAAATTGAGACCTGAATACACTTTCAATAAACAATTAAGTAAAATAATGTCCTCAAAATTCAATAAAATATTTATTTTATTTACTGTGATCAATAAGTGGGTACATAGATACAATTATCTGATGACTGCTTAGCCTATATTGGCATACAATATAGTACAATTATTACTATATTGTATGCCTGAATTGGATTGAGGATGACTCTTTATGAATAAATTATTTGATTTCTCAGTTTGTTTGAGCCATATTGGGCCCTTTTCACCCATTTAGGATTAGGTAGGATTTCCAAACCTCTAAGTACAAATGGTACGGATGGAACCCTATTGTTGTGCTCATATTGTTTGGCCACCTGTCAAAGGCCTCTAGCTGCTAAACAGAATGACATAGGGACTTGAATATGTAAATAGCTGGCCGCAATATGAAAAAATATTGAATAGTGATAATATCGTTGGTGTGCCATCCCCGCAGCGGGCGAGCACCGCGGGTCGCGCGTGTGCGTGCGCGGCTGGGTGCACCGGCTGCGGCGGCAGGGGCGCGCGCTCGCCTTCCTCACGCTGCGCGACGGCACCGGCTACCTGCAGTGCGTGCTGCACGGCCTCCTCTGCCAGACGTACGACGCGCTCGTGCTCTCCACCGAGTCCTCGCTCGTCATCTACGGCCAGCTGGAGGTTGTGCCCGAGGGGAAAATGGTGGGTGCACAGTATTTATAATGTGAGATTTTTTATTAGACTTACCCTCCGTTCGCACTGGACGAAACATGTTGTCTCTATTTTTTGTTGTCATAAAATAGAGACCAAAATGTTTTGTTTACATGTTTTGTCCAGTTCAAACTTAGGGTAAGAACTTAGCTGACCGCTAATGACACTGTTCAATATAAATAGAACAAATAAAGTTCTAAATCGCAGAACAGTGCCATTTTTAGCCATCAATTTAGTTTTATAAAATTTTAGTATCGTCGTTTTCGTATCTTCTAATTCGTAATGAAGGTTGGTACACTTGCAAGCATAAGCCGTTTTTTGACGATTTCAATTCATGCTAATTTATATCTTAGATAAAATCCTATGTTTTGTTAAGGCACTGATACTAATATTCCAGTCAAACTTTACCATGGTCATGCAAGAAAGTCCCGACTGTGGCTTGTTATGTTTGTTGCACGAATATGTATATGAGGGTATCCCATCATCTGCCAGGCCCCCGGCGGGCACGAGCTCGCCGCGGACTACTGGGAGCTGATAGGCCTCGCCCCGCCCGGCGGCGCCGACGCCATCCTCAACGAGGAGGCGTTGCCGGACGTGCAGCTCGATAACAGGTTAGTTCTTATTTACAGGACTGTAATTCCGAGATCATTTCACAGTAATTATATGATCGTCCCGAAAGCGTGAAGCATCGAGCATGAGCTTTTCCGTTCTCATTGCGTTTTCAAGATGGTCACATAGATTTGTACATTTTCATTATATAGAGTTTACAATTGGACCTACTTTTGCAAAATGGAACCAACCCACACACACTTCTGCAAACACTAACACATGGTTGGTTTTGGTCTACATTAGTGCATGTGGATTGGTTCCCAATTGATGTTGCCTCTCGACGCTCCTGGTCACTGATAACGAAGAGTGTCATGTTTTTTTTGCGGTTATTTTTGTTACCCATTTTTGACCGTATACTCGTATTGTGTGTTATGGAACAGGCACATCATGATCCGCGGCGAGAACACGTCGAAGGTGCTGCGGGCGCGCGCCGCCGTGACGCGCGCCTTCCGCGACCACTTCCAGGCGCGCCGCTACACCGAGGTGGCGCCGCCCACGCTCGTGCAGACGCAGTGCGAGGGCGGCAGCACGCTCTTCAAGTTCAGCTACTTCGGGTGCGCACTGCCGCTCACAGAGCCGCGCCGTACAGTTGCTATTATAGCTGCGTCTTGTACAATGAGTGGGTGAACCGGAAGCCCATCCCTTTCCTTCCCCCTTCCTTTGCCTCGCTCTCCTTCAGGTAGGCAACATGAGAGCAATGTCTTCGGGATTGCAAGCATCTGTATGCTAAAAGACAGTCACGTGGTCTACTTATCGACCCTTCATACTTATAATTTCCATACATCGAAGCGTAAAGATTTGTAATAACGCTTGTCGACAAATACACTTGTCTAAAGGGGCTGGACATAATTTGATAACCGCTTAGCGTAGTGGTTCGAGTGTAGTCCGCTCGGCTAACTGCAAACGGTTGTTGCGGGTTCGATTCCCGCCGGGGTAAATTTCTGAAATTGCCTTTTCGTAATTTGCTTTGGTCTGGGTGTCACTGGAATCACCCCCAGTCCTTTGTACGGTATCCATAATACAAGCGTCGCTTAGTTTTGATCCATACAGTTGGTGTGTGAGTCTGGCGATATTTATTATGATTGTAATGATTAATCCCGCCGCCGCCCTCGATGATTGCATCGCGTGTTGTTTGCCAGCGAGGAGGCGTACCTGACGCAGAGCTCGCAGCTGTACCTGGAGACGTGCCTGGCGACGCTGGGCGACGTGTACTGCATCGCGCAGTCCTACCGCGCGGAGCAGTCGCGCACGCGCAGGCACCTCGCCGAGTCAGTCACACACTTATTCGATTTCGTTTTAATTCGCCGTTCAATCAACAGCCTAGCCACTTTAGTAACCAGCAACGTTCAACTAGTGGCCCGAATGATATTCAGCCATTTGATTAAACAGCTAGCTGTTATTGCCTAGCCAAATGACTTGGATCGATGACGTTTAATTACTTGCCTAGCCTGTTCATTTCAATTTAGTTCCACTTTCTGCCACCTAGCGCCGAAACTCACCAAACTGTCAATATTGCGTCGGCGAAAAACAACTTTGATAGAATAATTTTATTAGGTACCGAACCTACTTTCCGGGTGGGATTTCTGAGGGGTCATAAAAAAATAACCCTAACCTAAACCCATCCGGGTCGCTCTGCTTGGGTAGTATTTTGAAAAAGTTTTGTAGTAATGAAATGTCAACCAGTTGCCTAAGCATTAGCCAGCCAGTTTATTAAATGTTGTAACAGACGATAATACGGCTGAATATCGTTTAGGCTGTTGATTGAACGGCGAATTAAGCTAGTTGGCTGCGACATATACACTTACTAGCGACACGCCCCGGCTTCGCACGGCTCTAAAATTATCAGTGTTGCTCTACTATATTATGCATGTATCATACTAATATCAATCGAAGCGTCAATAGCCTAGTGGTTAGAGGGGCCGTCCTCGTAGCTGAGAGGTTCCGGGTTCGATCCCCATCCTGGCCATTAAACTATTGACGTGAGCCCACTCCTAGCACAAGCATTAGCTTAGTTGGAGGGGCTAAAGGGAATACTAGTAATGTGATAAACACACATGGCTAGTAATCTTTAAAAAAAAATATAAAGAGGAAAACTTTGTTTGTTTGATTGTAATGAATAGGCTCCGTAACCGCAATGTACCCGTGCGAAACCGAGGCGGGCCGCTAGTTACACATATAAACCTTCCTCTTGAATCACTATCTATTAAGAAAAACCGCATCAAAATCCGTTGCGTACTTTTAAAGATCTAAGCATACATAGGGACAGACAGCGGGAGGCGACTTTGTTTTATACTATGTGGTGATTACTATTCAATTCAATATGGAGCGTGCTGACATTGACACTTAACTGTTCTGTTCAGACTTCAGAATTTCGATAATTTTTAAACACTATTTGATTGTAGATTGGCATAAAGCCCTCAGGTATTATTTCGGACTTTAGAATCACCGTGTATGTGATTGAGGCATGTGAAAACCCAGCAGTGTGCGTGTCTTGCTCCACTAGTCCGAGTTACTTATGTAATTCTTGGTAATCTCAAAAGGCAACACAATGGAGCTATTATTATATTTATATTATAATAATATCTACTGCCCTTTGTAATTATTAGCTATATGTATAAGAAACTGGAGATAAAAAAAATAACAAACTGTAAAGAGACAAGCCTGCTGAGTTTCTTGCCGGATCTTCTCAGTCTCAGTCAGGTACAGAGTAAAAAAAAAAGTAAAATGTAAAATTTGTACTTGTGCCCCCGTAGGCCTAAACAAAATAAACGATTTGAATTTGAATCAGGTACAGCCACGTGGAGGCGGAGTGCCCGTTCATCACGTTCGAGCAGCTGCTGGCGCGGCTGGAGGACCTGGTGGTGGACGTGGTGGAGCGCGTGCTCGCCTCGCCCGACGCGCATCTCGTCTACGAGCTCAACCCCGACTTCAAGGTACCAACACCTGGCCTCTAATAATAGGCGACCGGTGTAATACTCCATTTAGTACATTTTGTCACATTATTGTAGCACTTATTATATTATTAACCACTAGCGACCCGCCCCTACTTCCACGGGTATTTTTTATCAGTGTTTCTCTACTATATTATGCATGTATTATACATATAAACCTTGCTATTGAATCTATCTACTAAAAAAGTAGTTTTAAAGATCTAAAAATGCATAGGGAGAGACAGACAGCGGGAAGCGATTTTGTTTTATACTATGTAGTGATTAATAATGTTTTTTTTTTCAAAAATCTTAAATTATTACAAAGTTATTTGCTTAATGGAATAGTGGACGAGCGTGGGGCTGTGCTCTTTCTCTGTTGCACATGTGTTGAGTTATGGCGTCTACTATTATATTACTGAATTATGATGTTATCTAAATATATATAACTCAAAGGTGATTGACTGACTGACTGACTGACTGACATAGTGATCTATCAACGCACAGCCCAAACCACTGGACGGATCGGGCTGAAATTTGGCATGCAGGTAGATGTTATGACGTAGGCATCCGCTAAGAAAGGATTTTGATTAATTCTATCCCCAAGGGGATAAAATAGGGGATGATTGTTAAGTTAAATTCCACGCGGACGAAGTCGCGGGCACAGCTAGTAAAATATAAGCCTATTCCACCCGTCTATCCCATTCTCATTAGGTCTGCAAGGTGCGAGCAATGCGTTTGGTATTGCAAGCATTTATAGTATACGGTAATTGCTTAACATTGAGCTAGTCGTGCGCGTGTTTCCGCCTATTTGTTATATCTAAAACAATAAGCTTCGCATTTATACTTTAATGATAATTAAGAATTATTATTGAGTGCTGTGTGCAAATTCAAATGTTTAGTTCACCCTCCCTCGTTGTTCAGAAACCACAGAAGCCGTTCAAGCGCATGGCGTACACCGAAGCGATCGAGTACCTGCGCGAGCACAACATCACCAAGGACGACGGGTCCTTCTATGAGTTCGGCGAGGTAATGTTGCTTATCAGTCAGTAGCTACCTCAGAAAAATTGGCTCAGTTAATTAAGTACGGACACTGGGGTGGATTATAAAAGCGGCCAATGCGGTTCTGTGGCAGGACATCCCGGAGATGCCGGAGCGGAAGATGACGGACGCGATCGGCCAGCCGATCCTGCTGTGCCGCTTCCCCGCCGAGATCAAGTCCTTCTACATGTCGCGCTGCGCCGACGACCGCCGCCTCACCGAGTCCGTGGACGTGCTCATGCCCGGCGTCGGCGAGATCGTCGGCGGCTCCATGAGGATCTGGGACCACGCCGAGCTGCTGGCAGGTCAGTCGCGCCCCCCACCCCCCCCTCACCGAGTCCGTGGACGTGCTCATGCCCGGCGTCGGCGAGATCGGCGGCGGCTCCATGAGGATCTGGGACCACGCCGAGCTGCTGGCAGGTCAGTCGCGCCCCCCACCCCCCCCTCACCGAGTCCGTGGACGTGCTCATGCCCGGCGTCGGCGAGATCGTCGGCGGCTCCATGAGGATCTGGGACCACGCCGAGCTGCTGGCAGGTCAGTCGCGCCCCCCACCCCCCCCTCACCGAGTCCGTGGACGTGCTCATGCCCGGCGTCGGCGAGATCGTCGGCGGCTCCATGAGGATCTGGGACCACGCCGAGCTGCTGGCAGGTCAGTCGCGCCCCCCACCCCCCCCTCACCGAGTCCGTGGACGTGCTCATGCCCGGCGTCGGCGAGATCGTCGGCGGCTCCATGAGGATCTGGGACCACGCCGAGCTGCTGGCAGGTCAGTCGCGCCCCCCACCCCCCCCTCACCGAGTCCGTGGACGTGCTCATGCCCGGCGTCGGCGAGATCGTCGGCGGCTCCATGAGGATCTGGGACCACGCCGAGCTGCTGGCAGGTCAGTCGCGCCCCCCACCCCCCCCTCACAGAGTCCGTGGACGTGCTCATGCCCGGCGTCGGCGAGATCGTCGGCGGCTCCATGAGGATCTGGGACCACGCCGAGCTGCTGGCAGGTCAGTCGCGCCCCCCACCCCCCCCTCACCGAGTCCGTGGACGTGCTCATGCCCGGCGTCGGCGAGATCGTCGGCGGCTCCATGAGGATCTGGGACCACGCCGAGCTGCTGGCAGGTCAGTCGCGCCCCCCACCCCCCCCTCACCGAGTCCGTGGACGTGCTCATGCCCGGCGTCGGCGAGATCGTCGGCGGCTCCATGAGGATCTGGGACCACGCCGAGCTGCTGGCAGGTCAGTCGCGCCCCCCACCCCCCCCTCACCGAGTCCGTGGACGTGCTCATGCCCGGCGTCGGCGAGATCGTCGGCGGCTCCATGAGGATCTGGGACCACGCCGAGCTGCTGGCAGGTCAGTCGCGCCCCCCACCCCCCCCTCACCGAGTCCGTGGACGTGCTCATGCCCGGCGTCGGCGAGATCGTCGGCGGCTCCATGAGGATCTGGGACCACGCCGAGCTGCTGGCAGGTCAGTCGCGCCCCCCACCCCCCCCTCACCGAGTCCGTGGACGTGCTCATGCCCGGCGTCGGCGAGATCGTCGGCGGCTCCATGAGGATCTGGGACCACGCCGAGCTGCTGGCAGGTCAGTCGCGCCCCCCACCCCCCCCTCACCGAGTCCGTGGACGTGCTCATGCCCGGCGTCGGCGAGATCGTCGGCGGCTCCATGAGGATCTGGGACCACGCCGAGCTGCTGGCAGGTCAGTCGCGCCCCCCCCCCCCCCCTCACCGAGTCCGTGGACGTGCTCATGCCCGGCGTCGGCGAGATCGTCGGCGGCTCCATGAGGATCTGGGACCACGCCGAGCTGCTGGCAGGTCAGTCGCGCCCCCCACCCCCCCCCTCACCGAGTCCGTGGACGTGCTCATGCCCGGCGTCGGCGAGATCGTCGGCGGCTCCATGAGGATCTGGGACCACGCCGAGCTGCTGGCAGGTCAGTCGCGCCCCCCACCCCCCCCTCACCGAGTCCGTGGACGTGCTCATGCCCGGCGTCGGCGAGATCGTCGGCGGCTCCATGAGGATCTGGGACCACGCCGAGCTGCTGGCAGGTCAGTCGCGCCCCCCACCCCCCGTTCACCGAGTCCGTGGACGTGCTCATGCCCGGCGTCGGCGAGATCGTCGGCGGCTCCATGAGGATCTGGGACCACGCCGAGCTGCTGGCAGGTCAGTCGCGCCCCCCACCCCCCCCTCACCGAGTCCGTGGACGTGCTCATGCCCGGCGTCGGCGAGATCGTCGGCGGCTCCATGAGGATCTGGGACCACGCCGAGCTGCTGGCAGGTCAGTCGCGCCCCGCTGCTGTGGCCCCAAAGAGCCCGAATACTGGGAACATTTGTCCCGCGAAGGTAGAGGTCACTTTTGTCAAGAAGGCACGCCGAAGTGACCTGACCGACTCGGAAGTACTGGAGTCCATGGTATCGTTACTCACCAACAACCGGCACAACCTGAGGTGCGGGCTCATTATTATTATAAATAATGTATTTCAGGATATAAACGCGAGGGCATCGACCCGTCGCCGTACTACTGGTACACGGACCAGCGCAAGTTCGGGTCGGTGCCGCACGGCGGCTACGGGCTGGGCCTGGAGCGGTTCCTGTGCTGGCTGCTCGCGCGCCACCACATCCGCGAGGTCTGCCTCTACCCGCGCTTCCTCGACCGCTGCACGCCCTAGGCGCGCCACCGCCACGATGCTAGCTAACATGCTGCCCACTTGACATCAACTTTTAAACAGATAGATCTTTGCAAAAAAATACACATTATTAATCAGTCTTTCTGAACCTAGCGGCCATTAAAGATACGACGAATCGAATCGCTAAAAAATAAGATAGCGCCGGGCCGGACCCGTCTAATGGCCGCCGGGCGTTACAGGGACACATTATCATATGTATATAACGTACGGATCGCCGAACGAGTATACCATGTGGGACACAACATATTGTGCATAACATATGCAATGCCCGTCCCCGGAATGAATTGATTTGCCGTTTAAATACTGGACACCTTAGTATAGAAAGGCGAGAATTATGCTTTAGATTTGTTATGATCCTATATATTGTAATGTAATATCTTCCCTAATGCAAATTGCAGACGGCGATGTAAAGTTAGGTGAGCACGCTCACGAGAATGAGCCGCTCGGTGAAGCGAACTGATCTAATGCAGACGTCTGCGCGCTCGCTCGGTCGCTATTTGCTCGGCTCGCTTCTAAAGCGGCTTTTTCGCTTGAGCAATGCTCACATATAAAGCTTGTTGCTTCGTCTCTATCATTATAAAATCGTGCTAGAAATCAACTTTTTTTAATTGTTTGTTGTTGCGAATTGCAATGCATTAAGTTATTTTATAGCCGGAGGTGATTGATTGGTAAGTATATAATGTAAATTATTTATGAAATAGTTGATGTTTTTAGAGAAGGAATATAGAATGTCTTATTATGCTGGTCAGCATATTATCTCGTTTTAAGTATTTGACTGTCATGTACTTGGTGAAAATAATAAACGCTAACTGTTTTATATCCTATAAATCGCTGCATGACTTTCTGAAACTCGTATCTCAAAAAAGGAAACTGTAGGAGCACAGAAAAACTTTCCACAACTTTTCTGTCATATTATAGGTGTCCATTCGAGTGTGAGAATGTATAATGGATAATCATTCCCAAATAGTTACACTCAAATCGAGCCATATGAAACAAACAGTATTGAAAGATCATACTCCAGCAAATTCAGATGAGAGTTTGGAAAAGTTAAGCGACGATATGCCTTTTGTTTTTCTTTCTATATCATAATGTAAATAGGCTAATTATGTAAAAGTTACCACATCAAGCGATCAAACATTGCTCTGTGTAGAAACCGACCGATTGGTGTAATAATAGCCTAATACAAAGTGTACCAGAACCATCAAATTCAATTGTCTAATATCTACCGTGTTGTATAAATTTGTAATGTTCGATCTGATTTGCCATAATTATAAAACACAATTTGATTTATTTTTCGAATTTTACTAAATCCATCACATAAGACACCACACCTTTTAATATTGTTAAAACCTTGTATATATTTATTATAAGAATATATTTATCTATTCTGACTGCGTAGACTAAGAATGTCTGCATTCCAATCTTGTTTTACTACTATATAACTTCCAGTGTATTTTATTTTATTAAATGTTGTTTCTGACTGCCGAGTCGATAAATAATTTCCAACGGTCACGGATTATGCCAAATACCTACTTACAAATCATATTAAAATATAATAGCAGCGATAACAGCAATAATATAATGTTATAGGTAAATTAATAAACATAATAGCGAAGTAGAGGGAAAACGACCGTAACTCTGAATTATTTCACTTCGTCTTTCGTATTCATCAACGGACCTCAGGAAGGCCAACTAAGAAAATTAATCATTACACAGTCAATATCACTTTATTTGATACCCCAATTATCATTTTCACACCATCATTTTAATCTTAGAATGTAAAACTAAATAGAGAGATATAAATTGTATTACTTCTGTGAGTGCTCTTCACATGAGTATTTCAATTAAAGTCTCGGCAAAATAAGGCTTCTCCACTTAGGGGATATAGGATTGTATAAATGAATTATTAACATCATATTCGGCAAGATAACACACATTACCTACTTCATGGATAATCTACTTAAATGCATCACTGTTTTTTGGTTAACATTACGACTTATATATCTTATCAGGGTCTACCGCATAACTGAGTCGGTCGCCACTAGTGGTGGACATTAGGACGAAATTTAATAGTATTTCCTATTGACCACTAGTGGCGATTGAAGTGGTGGCAAATGGGACCACTTGAGGTAACTGCGTGGTGCAACCGACTCAGCATCCCACCAACGTTAGTGGTAGGTTCACGTGGTCCTAGCTCAAGGCAGCCACTCCACTTCGTTCTTGACGGAATGGGTTCCGTCCGCGGGGGCTTCGGTTAGGTCCTCCTTGCTGCTAGCCACCTTGTGGTACACTTTCTTGCCAGCCTCCACCACGTACTCCACGCCGTCGGCTGGAATAACATAAGTATCAATGAATATTATATCTCTTTTTTTAACCTGCCTAGGTTAGGGTCCGTGTCGAAATCTCCCGGCTCACTCCCACGCAAACCCCCCCGATCACAAATTGACAGTGGAGTTAGGAACTTGTGGTGGCCTAGCCCTAGGCCGGTCACAGTTATGATGAGCCGAACCAAGAGCAAAAACCGCCAAGACTATCGGGTAGGAGTGTATGACTAGGTACTGAGAACGGCCGGAATATTCTTTTTTTTTACTGATCGTCGTTTTTCAATTAAACTTCGTTTGGCGTGCTGGTGGTTCAGCTGAACCAAGTCTGTCGCCGGGTGTTAGATTAGTTCGTTGGCTTAGATTGGGCGTGTGGGCATCAGGTGCATAGTTTACCGATGGCGCCGCCGGTCTTGCGCACCGCCTGCCCGATGTTGTGCGACGAGAAGGTGTCGGGGTCGATGTTGATGTTGACGCCCTCCGTGCCGTTGGCGTGCTTGGGGCACCCGCTCTGCGATATGATGGACAGGTCGTACGGGTCCACGCCGAACGACGACAGCTTGTTGCGCATCTAGAAGTATTCCGGAAGACATCCTTAATTACGCTTGTTAGTGTTTAACTGCCTATTTCGCAAACTACCGAGTCAATTTTGATGAAACTATCACTGTTATCTAAGTTGAAAGATACAATATTGAAAAAGTATCATCGCCATCGGACTTATACTTTATGAGAAATGCGTGGACAATCATAAATACACTCACGAATTTTGGTACTTTTGTTGAGAAGCCTACGTGGACTAACATGAGTGAATTTTGAGTATTTTTTTACAATGTTTACTATGTTACATGTCAACTTGAGAATCTCCATCTTCTCGAAGTAGTTTAAAAATAGAGACAACAATTATTTTTTTGAATGAATTTTTCGACATGAACACCAAGGGTAAGTAAGTACCTTGTCGATATACATCCTGTCGAGTTCCTTGGATCTCGACAAGATAGTGGCGGAGCGTCTGTGAGCGAAGGCGAGCTTCTGGCAGGTGAAGATTACAGCGTGGGACGTGTAGTCCGTCATCAGCACGGTGTAGCTCGCCGACCCGGCCACACCTGCGCCGGAGATAGAGGTTTATTTTAGCATGACGCAGATCATGACTTTTTGGGTAAAAATATGATACCAATACTTGGAAATTACAAAATGCTTGTCTTAATAGGTAAATTCCATGATTGATTGATGCTAGGTACTTACTCAGGGGAAAGTGCACTTTCATACGAGCTGGCACAGCTGGGTCGGGAACTGTGAGTTCACCGGTATATCTGTTTACCAAATATGAATATTGTTGACTGACACACGTTTAAACAATAATTAAAAAAAATCGGCCCACGATGTGCCTTTCAAAAAATATCTTACGCCGTCTACTATGGAAAAGTTAACTAAAATTTTGTTCCTAGTAACCATAGATATTCGCCATCTATTATCTAATTTGGTAACTAATAACTTACATGTTTTGACAATAGATGGCAGTAGTTAAATTAGTTTATCTTTTCAATAAAAAATGGCACTGTACTTTTAATGCACGCACTCTGTTGATGAGAAGCTAAACTATGGTGTTTATTACCTTTTATCCTAGTTATACTTCTGAAATACAGATGGCGTTGGATTTAATTCGCCCAAACTGCCGCTATGTTCTCAAGCACGCACTCTGTTGACGAGTAGCTAAACTACTGACCTGTTGTTTTAGTTACATTTTTCAAAAACAGATGGCGCTGTATTCTCCAGCACGCACTCTGTTGACGAATAGCTAAACTACTGACCATTTGTTTTAGTTACACTTTTCAAAAACAGATGGCGTTACTATCGGATTTAATTCGCTCAATCTATCCGTTTTGTTCTCAAGCACGCACTCTGTTGACGAGTAGCTAAACTACTAACCTTTTGTTTTAGTTGCAAGTTTCAAGTACAGATGGCGTTACTAACGGAATTATGTCTGCCATCTATACTCAAAATTGGAACTATTATAATTCATCTTTTGAATAACAGGTGCCGTTAGTTTATGTATACTGTACTTTATAAATAATGTACTGAAAAAGAAAACCAGGGTCGATTAGAGATGGGTACCTGTAATCATGTTTGAGAGGTGTTAGTCCTAGTATGAAGTGTTGCGACACCTGCTCCAGCTCGTACTCGCCAGGCTCGTCGGTCTTGGTGAAGTTGTACGTGATGCAGTGCGAAGCGGTCGATGTTTTCTGGATAACGTACCACACTCCCAGCAGCTGGTGATAATTTAAAGCATTGTAGGTAACTATCATCTACCTATATCTAAATTTTGGCATTTTTACAGGAACTATTAACTATATAAGTAATAAATTTGCCAGAAAATATTTTCTGTTTTACAAATACAGACTAAGACTAAACTTTTACTTGCTTCATGGTTCAATGAGGTCAACTAAGGCGCTTGATTGGGGGTGATTTATCTGTCACTTCACTAGTCAGTTTCAGTAAATACAATTGGAGAGAGGGAGGCTATTTGAGCTGTCAAGTTTCTGTTACCCCGCTGCAAAGTAGTGCACCCTGGTGACAAAAAATCCTGAAGCGCTCGGTGATCACATAATGACATCACACAATCAATGAATGTGCAGCCAAAACCTGAATAAGTTAATTATCATAACACACTTCTCCACTTACGTACGGAACAATAGAGCTTTAGCAAAACATTGGTGTACTTATTCGACCCTGAAACAGAATACCCACCCTGACGAAAAGTTATTTTGTTGCATGCAAAAAGGACTATTTAAGTATGAATAGGCGTAAGTAAGCGAGTGTAGGACGCCCTCCGACCAGGTGGGATGACGATCTGCGAAAGACTGCAGGCATATGCTGGATGCGGCAAGCTGAAGACAGGGCGCTATGGCGCTCATTAGGGGAGGGCTATGTCCAGCAGTGGACAAGTATAGGCTGATGATGATGCGAGGCGTAAGTAGTGAAGATATTGAATACTAGCTGAGCCCGCGACTTCGTCCGCGTGGAATTGAACTTAACAAAAAAGCCCGCTCCCGCGTTCTGAGCCCGCGCGACAGGACTGTTGGGAATCCACCAACATGTACGCGCGGGAGGAGACGCGCGGGGCGGACGCCGCGGCATCATCATCGGCGACCAACCGCAGCGCATCACGAGCGTCGTCAATGCAGCCCGAGCATCGACGAAGCGACCCGAGGCGACAGGGAGGGAGCCAAAAGCTTCGACACCAACCCTCACTTGCTTTCCGATACCACCATCATCGGTCGACCTTTTTTATATTTCTTGTCCGCGCCATTACACATGTAATTTCTTGTACGGCAATACAGCCCTTTCCATTTACAGTCCACGCTTTTATTTACGTCCCCAATAGGACCCTTTACATTGGTCCTTCTAGGATCCTCGCCGTATACAAAAAAAAAAAAAGAGTTAAAAGTAACGACACGGAAGAATCCGCCTTCGAATTTTTCGGCGCTTCAGCAGCGGTCTTGAGCTACGAAGGTACCTGCAGAGTCCACATCGCCCTGTCAAGTAAGCTTCGCGCAGCACCCGCACACGCTCGAGAAAAGGATTGCATGGAAGTCGGCCGCGCGACGGACTTTGGACCTCACGGAAGCATCGAGTTACCTTCAACGAAGAAATAACCTCCAACAACAAAAATTAACGGATTGCTAGTACACGGATAGACATTTCGTGAGTTCGTTCCAATTTTCCTTATCTTTCCTATTCTTCGTCTTAACTTATAATATGTTTTAAATAGCCTATATTTAGTGAGTGCTTCCCATTAAATTTGTTTTACATGACAGTATCTTCTTCAAATAGCCTTATATTTCCATGTATAACGTCGACAATCCCTTTAATATTTGTTTACGTCTGTTATTCACCGCTAATCGCATCAGCTGACCGCCGGTGCACCTGTTGCTACACGCGCATCAGCTGACGTATTGTTCTCACAAGTCGTCAACTCGTTATAACACTGCCCTCCAGTGCTACGTTCAAACCGGTTTGCTATTCGCAATCAGTTTGTTTTAACCTTACTTGCGCTCGGGTTTTTGAACGCCATGAGTGACGAAAACATAGAAAAGTTAGTAAAAAAACGTAGCTGTATGAAGTCGAAGCTCACCATCTTCAGAAATTATATTAAAGTAATTAAGGACAGCAAAGAACTAAGTGCCTTACAGTTGTTAGACCTTGAAAGCCGGTTTAATAAATTTAAATCCTTATACGACGACTTTGACAGCTTACAGTGCAACATTGAGACGTTGTCGGAGGACCCTGATGATGAAATCGAGGACCGTGAGCTGTTCGAGGATCAGTACTACAAGCTGGTGGCCGAGGCGCGTAGTCTACTTGGCGCCTGTCCACCCCAGCAGCGCGGGCATCTGGAAGGTTCCGTGTCGAGTTTCGAGGATGCACAGGCGAGTGCCGTTAAATCTAACTGCGTGAGGTTGCCGAAAATTGACTTACCAGTTTTCCATGGGCACTATCAGCACTGGCTCGAATTTAGAGACACCTTTGCTTCTTTAATTCACACACGGCAGGATATAGACAACATTAACAAATTGCACTACCTTCGTGCATCTCTTAAAGACAGTGCCTTGCTCGTAATCGACAAATTAGATTTTAAAGCCGAGAATTACGCGTCCGCTTGGAATTTATTATGCGGTAGGTACGACAACAAAAGGTTGCTCGTAAACACCCATGTTCGGGCGTTATTTAATGTCGAACACATACAAAAGGAGTCATATTCCGCGATACGCCACCTCACAGACGCAACGAATAAAAACCTTCGTGCTTTGTCCACCTTAGATCAGCCTACTCAGCATTGGGACACACTGATAATACATATGATGTCTGAAAAACTTGACAGCGTTACACACAGGGAATGGGAAGAGTATCGGAATACACTAACGAACCCTCCTTCTTTAGACGTTTTTCTTACGTTTCTCAGCAACAGAGCTGACTTATTAGAAACATTGCAAGAAAACCAAGCATACAGTGAAATGCAAAGATCAAATACCAATTTTATTACAACTTCTCAATGCGCTCAAAATAGTAAGTCTGAGCTTAGTGGTCAGGTCACAAATAAAAAACAAAAAAATATTAACAGAAAAACATTTTCCTGCCCCGTATGTGATCAAATGCATTATTTGTTCAACTGTGAAACATTCAGATCCTATTCTGTAGAAGATCGTATACAAAAGGCCAAGGATGCGAAAGTGTGTCTTAATTGCCTACGTCCAGGTCACTTAGAAAACAGATGTACTCTTGTCTCCTGCAAATACTGCAAAAAACGGCACAATACACTGTTGCACTTAGACTCCGAAGAACCCCCTGAACCTGCCTTCCCAATAATAAATCACGTCGCTAGTACCACCCATGCATCGCAGCCTACTATCGCTTCGCACGTTTTACTTTCCACAGCGCTCGTGAAAGCAGTTGACGGCAAGGGCACCGTGCACACGGCTCGGGTCCTGCTCGACAACGGGAGCACCACCAATCTCATAACGCAGTCGCTCTGCGGTAAGCTGGGTTTGTCGCGACGTAATGCGAGCTCCACGGTGACAGGTATAAATAGCCATACTTCAACCAGTACACAGTCTTGCAGCCTTACAATTCTGTCTATTCATAATGACTACAAAATGACCATTGACTGTCACATCCTACCTCAAATCACCACAGCTTTGCCATCTTCATACATAAATCCTGAATACATTTCGTTACCAATGGGAATAAATTTAGCTGACCCTACCTTCAACGTACCGTCAGCCATAGATATTTTAGTAGGAGCCGAAGTGTTCTGGTCGGTATTATGCAACAATTCCATCGACCTAGGTAGGAATCAACCCAAGTTATACGAAACAAGGTTAGGCTGGCTAGTATCGGGCCATGTTGCACATAAAAAAACGTACTCGTCTTCCCCGGTATGTCACTTTTTAAAAGAGGATACTGATCCAGACCTAACTCGCTTTTGGGAATTCGATGTTGTCGCGTCTAAACACGACTTATCGGCTGAAGAGCGTGCCTGTGAGCAAAGCTTCTCACAAAATACTACGCGTAAAAGCGATGGCCGTTTTGTCGTAACCATGCCACTGAAGAAAGATCCTTCAGTCTTAGGCGATTCGTTTTACAAAGCCAAGTGTCGGTTCTTGTCTCTAGAGCGTAAATTCCTTAAAGACCCTGTGTTTAAAAATAGATACACGGAATTCATGCGGGAATATGAACGACTAGGTCATATGACTGAAAATAAGGAGCCCCTGTCAGGCAAAGATCAGCAGGTTAGTTACTTCTTGCCTCACCACGGAGTCATTCGTGAATCAAGTATCACTACAAAGCTTCGTACAGTCTTCGATGCTTCAGCCATCACTAGCACAGGGCTGTCACTCAATGATATTCAGATGATCGGTCCGTCTGTTCAAGAAGATTTGTATGCAATTTTATTACGTTTTCGCCAACACAAGTATGTCGTAACTGGTGACGTAGAAAAAATGTATAGAGCTATTGAACTCAATCCGTCTCAACGCTCTTTACAACAAATAATTTTTCGCTTTGACACAAAAGAACCCTTGAAAACCTATACACTTAATACATTGACCTATGGCACGGCATCTGCCCCATATTTAGCCACAAAATGTTTGGTCAGTTTAGCATCCAGCGCTCCTAATAACGACGTAGCAGAGTCGATTCAACGTGATTTCTATGTTGATGATTATTTAGGTGGTTCATCATCAATAAAGAAAACCATCAATATTTGTAAAGGTATCATATCCACTTTAAAATCAGCACAATTTAATTTAAGAAAATTTAAATCTAACAATCGATTAGTCCTAGAACAAATATCGACTTCTTCGCAATTAGACAATATATTAGAATTTTCAGATGCTAACGTAAACACCTCTTCCAAGACTCTTGGCCTGTATTGGATTTGTGATTTAGACACTCTCTCATTTGCCATAAACATAAACCTATGCAACAAGGTAACAAAACGCCACATACTATCGGTAATCAGCCAGATTTTCGATCCCCTAGGTCTCGTAGGCCCATGCATCGTCGAGGCAAAGATCATAATGCAACGGTTGTGGATTGATCGGTACGCCTGGGATGACGAGGTATCACAGGAAATAAAAGATATGTGGTTCTCATTTGCTAACACGTTACCTTCGCTCAACCATTTAAAAATTCCTCGCTGGGTTTTTAGCAATGACTGTAACGCTCACGAAATCCATGTTTTTTCAGATGCATCAGAGCAAGCATACGGAGCTTGTATATACATACGTTCAGTAGACGAAGTAGGGTTAGTAAAGGTACGACTTCTAACTTCAAAAAGTAGGATAGCACCTCTAAAACCTACGACAACTCCGCGTCTAGAGTTGAGCGGAGCGTTGTTGGCTGCAAGGTTGTGTACAAAGGTACTGTCCTCTTTAACATTTCCGATAAGAAAGTGTCGATTCTGGTGTGACTCTACTATTGTATTGGGGTGGTTAAAGACACCCCCACTACAACTTAAAAGTTTCGTCCGTAACCGCGTTCACGAAATTCAGGAGAGTACCGAAGGTCACACGTGGGGCTACGTACCATCGAAGCACAATCCGGCAGATCTTGTTTCTCGGGGGCTGAAGGCTGATTGTATCAGTGGTTCATCTTTGTGGTGGTCAGGCCCCTCATTTTTGTTGGAAGACGATCGTGGTTGGCCGAAGTCGCCAAATGATAACGAGACACAGGATCTACCTGAGTTGGTTTCTAGTTCTACTATACTTTACAATAGTTGTAGCGAAGACACTATTTCTAACCTGATTAATAACAAGTCAAATTTAATTCATATACAAAGATCAGTAGCATATTTAAAGCGATTTGTTTATAATTGTCAAAACAAGACAAACAAAATAACGGGCTATCTTTCGGTTCATGAGCTCCAAAACGCATTAAATTTAATCGTGCACAAGGCTCAGATGGAAATGTTTCCAGACGTATATGCCATTCTTAAAGCAGCTGAAACACTTCCCAGAAAACATAGGCTCACTTCGTTGTCACCATTTTTAGACATAAATAATATTATTCGAGTTGGTGGTAGGCTTGAAAATTCTCCTTACAGTTTTGACACAAAGCACCCAATTTTATTATGTAGTAAACATCACGTTACACGAATTCTTTTCAAACATTTCCATTTGAAATATCTACACGCTGGTCCACAACTGCTTCTAGCTAACATCAGACAAACTTATTGGCCATTAAATGGGAGAAACCTATCTAAAACAACAGTGAATAAATGTGTTCGGTGTTGCAGATACAAAGCGGCAATCATTCAGCCCATTATGGGACAATTACCTTCACCTCGCACTGAACTAGAGTTCCCTTTTTTACATTGTTGCGTTGATTACGCCGGGCCAGTGTTGATAGCGGATAGAAAGGGCAGAGGATGCAAGCTTATTAAGTCTTTTTTGGCAATTTTCATATGCAGTTCAACGAAGGCCTGTCACATCGAGCTCGTCACGGCTCTGTCCAGTGACGCGTACATAGCCGCCTTAAAGCGCTTTGTGTCTCGTCGTGGTAAACCTCAAAGCATCACCTCCGACAACGGTACTAACTTTGTCGGCACATGTAACGAACTTGCGCGATTTCTGGTGCAATCCGATCTCGAGAGCGGCATTGCTCAAGAAGGCATCGACTTCAGATTTGTGCCAGCTTACAGCCCCCACTTCAACGGCTTAGCTGAGGCGGCTGTTCGATCCACTAAGCATCATCTTAAAAGATTGTTGCAACCCATACATTTTACCTACGAGGAAATGGCTACATGCCTCACTCAAATAGAAGCTATTCTAAACTCCCGTCCTCTTACCCCGCTCTCCTCGGATCCTCTCGACTTGACCTCCCTTACTCCTGCTCATTTTCTGATTGGACGACCATTAATGTCTATTCCTCACCCGCAGGTGACTGATACAAACATCAGTCGTCTCGAGCGCTTCAAGAGGATTGAATTAATAAAACAACACTTCTGGGACCGATTTTCGTTAGAATATGTGGCTCTATTGCAGCAGAAGGTGAAATGGCAATCCTCCAAGGCAGAGCTGAATCTCGGCGCTCTCGTCCTCATCAAGGATAAGGCACTTCCTCCTCTTCTCTGGTCTCTTGGACGAGTGGTCAAACTGTACCCTGGAAGCGATGGGGTCTCGCGAGTCGCGGAGTTGAAGACAAAGAGAGGTACCATACGGAGGGCCTTTAATAATATTTGCCCCCTTCCAGATTCTTGAAAGCTATAAACATACTTTAACCGGGGGAGCTTGTTGGGAATCCACCAACATGTACGCGCGGGAGGAGACGCGCGGGGCGGACGCCGCGGCATCATCATCGGCGACCAACCGCAGCGCATCACGAGCGTCGTCAATGCAGCCCGAGCATCGACGAAGCGACCCGAGGCGACAGGGAGGGAGCCAAAAGCTTCGACACCAACCCTCACTTGCTTTCCGATACCACCATCATCGGTCGACCTTTTTTATATTTCTTGTCCGCGCCATTACACATGTAATTTCTTGTACGGCAATACAGCCCTTTCCATTTACAGTCCACGCTTTTATTTACGTCCCCAATAGGACCCTTTACAGGACCCATTTTTATTGTATTTGTTTTTCTAAAATAAAAGTAGCCTAAGTTACTCCTTATAATATCAGGTATCTGTCAGTGGAAGTCCCGTCAAAATCGGTCCAGTCGTTTCGGAGATTACCCGGAACAAACATACAGACAGACAGACAAACAGACAGACAAAAAATTTTTAAATCGCGTTTTTGCTATAGGTGTCGTATGTACTTTCATATGCATTTAGTGAAAAGGTGTTATTTTGATATTACAAACAGACACTCCAATTTTATTTCTTTGTATAGAAGATTAATATTGTAAGTTGTAACAGAAATTAAATATACTTTTTGGTAAGTAGTAGTAGCTACGTTAAATTATTTTTTAAACAAATTGAATTAAGGAACGATTTACCATAGGTACAACTAATTATTAATATTAATATTGTATGATTTTTACCAGCAAATCCTATTCAACTGAAAACTAACTAGGTACCTACTTACTTGGGGCTTAGGGTTTTTGAGAGTAGATACAGACACAAAGCAATAAAACAGCAAGCCGCGATGAGTCATTGTACCTATTATCAATATTCAAGGAGGTCAAATGCTCTCCATTTAAGATAAAATGTGGGTCGTTTGTTTATTGGTCGATATAATTAGGTACAGCACTGTCAAGAGACTCCACAATTACCAATCTCTCGAGGTAATCTTACCATCACACGCGGTCAGGGTTTATTTCAATATATATTTTTATCTTAAATGGTTAAGTAGATAATAATTATAAGGATATTGATAACATTTCCTATAGGTAGTGAGGTCAACGTCTTATGTGTTGAATTATTTATAACTCTGCAACTATTTAGTGTTATTATAGGTGCCAATGAAAACTGTTACTCACTAAGGTAACTACTTAGGTTAGGTCCTCCTCATCAGCGTACGAAACAAATATTCTTAATAGTTATTCGTCGCACGTATACGTCTGATACATACGTTCAGTCAAACAACATCATCCAAATACACATTATAATCCATGAACTTCTCAAGAATTGATATGGATAGGATATCAATAAAAAACAATAACAAGGGTAGATAGATACGTACCTTATTCATTTCGAAGCCCGGCATTGGCTCGACCACAGGGCACGCGCCCAAATGATAAGTATGGGCCAACGCACCCCCACAAACCGCCAGCACCCCTAATATTAAACGGAACATTTTTGAATTTCAATTTAAATCAAATATTATTCTAAAGACGGACGCGCTTCGTCCTCGGCGGTTGACCACAAACTGACCGGTTCCTCGCGACACCGCGGGTATTCAATACATGGACTCACATAACCTTTAAACTTTCGTGAATGGATCGTTTTCTGAGAAGTGTTGTTTTGTAATAGCGGTTTCATTCATTATATGATAACGGAAATTAAGGAAAACAATACTGCACACCAAACATCTGATGTAAATAAATATTCAGAACTATGCCACTGCGGTTCTTGGTACGAACATAAGTAGGTAGGTACTGAACAGTTATAGTAATTAAGTATATAGGCATGGGAAGCCGTGCAAGTGGAGTAAATTGTTTTACAGACTCCAATAAAGAAATAACGGGAGAAACGCTTAAATGACGAAATAAATGATATCAAAGTTTATGAAATGAAAGGAAAATATAAACCAGATTATTGAAAAAGTTGCGCAGGGTGCGCTATGTAAATACCTATAATGATTATCTAAATATAAAACTTAAATGAGGGAAAATAGTACTTAAGGTGAAGGCGCCTGTCTAGCCCGCGAAGTTCAAATTTTTTGAGTTCTTTTAGAATTTTTTCAAAATCTGACAATAATAAAAGACAAATTTTGTAATTCGCGAAAAAGACCGTGTGACTGCACACGAACTGCACTTCTAAAAGAACTCAAAAAAATTGAACTTCGCGGGCTAGATGGGCGCTTTAGCCTTAATAGTATTTTAGTAATCGGACGGCAGTACCACCACCACCTCCATATTAACTACCACATTAACCTCCAGCAGAACACTGGATTTCAATTAAGTATAGTTATAATAATTTTATTAAAGTATGTCCTGTCTAAAATGTTTACTTAACAATTTTATAAGGGTGATGCAGTCACTGGGTCTTATCATTGTTAAATATCTGTCGTCAGAACCTTATTATAAAAATGATGTGCTTAATACCTAAATACATTATTTTTTATATTTTTTACCACCAAAACTTCTTGGTAATACTTATTATGCATCTCTAAGTAAGTAGTGGTCACCCTTAACTTACTAACTACCTATATACCTATTTGTTTAATTTTACGTACATAAGTTACGTACTTACTAACATTATACTTAATAGGTTGAATCATCGACAACAAAGCTAATGAATGTGTCATAACAGACCATGATAAGAATTCGAATAATTAAACTGAGTGCGAGCCTATTTAATTTTGTATGACTAGGTATTGCTAGCTACGCATTTGAGGAAATAAGTACTTACCTAAGTACCTTTTCTAATATTATGTGCCATAACATTACTGTTAAATCATTGTTTATTTTATAAGCGACTATGATGATGATGACGTGGTTTGACTATGACTATAGGTGCCAGTAAGAAACATCCACAAATAACAGATAGCTAACAAACAACAATAGCGTTAGAGCTAAGCCGTAGCCAATAGACTAGGTACATCCCTTATGCGGCCTGGGTCGATGGGGGTAGTTCCTCTCACAGAGGATCGGCGTTTCGTACGATGAGTGAGGGAGACGGCAGCACAACTCCCCCTTTTCCTCCCCTAATATTCCACTCCCCTTCAGGTCGACATCATGCGTTCAATGCCCATGCATTGCTATTGTTAGCATCTATAGGCTATGGTACCCTAATGGTAACTACTTACCATTAGGCGAGTCATCCGCATGTCGGCATTTCCACAAAAAACATAATTGTTATGTCTTAGATCAGTGTCAACAGTTAACATTTAGCTGTAGAAGTAGCCCACGAGGTCGAATAAATACACGTATTAGAAGAGACACCTTATATTAACTTCAAAGTCGTTAATAATTTGGTATTCATAGGTTAATACATAAATACTCTAGTAAAACTCGCCATAATTTTTTTTTTTTTAGAAAACCTTGCGTACTAACAAACCAAATATATTAAATAAGTCACATGGTGTAAATTGCTAACAATAGGTAAGCTTCCACATAATGGCATACATTCTTCAATGAAGCCTCTTCCACACGCTCATAAGATGTTTCTTAGTATCGAGAACCGGACTATGAGTCGTAAATTCTATTTACTGTGCGCGTGAGTCACGGCGAAGTCTTTGTGGGCATCGTGGGGCAACCACGCTGCTCCCCGGAGTTATGACTAATATACGTACTATACGTTCTCAGAAGTAATAATATCTTCCGCGACACAAAAAGTAACTGTAATGCACCAGTTACAGAAAGCCTTGCCATAGCAACAAGTTGTTCTACATTTTCTGCTATTACTTTTAATCTGGTTTGTTCTTTTTCTAAACTCCTTTTTTTGTAAGCGGCCATTCATACGAATAAGCCAACACCGTTTTGTTGGAGCGTAAATTTTGGATTAATAATGGACGTATTTGACATCTGGATACTAATTAAATATGAATCTTGATACGAAAGGGTTAACTGTGTAAATTACCACTAACTTGAGTATACCTGTACATTTAACGATGTCAATAACCGAATTGCTAATATTTTCTTGCAACAGTGTCAAAGATAATAATAATAGATACAGAGGACTCCGAGATCTAGAATATTTTCGCTCGTAGGGCTAGGTCACGTATTCGAAAACCGATCAAGCTATTCCGGTTTTAGTGTTGTACTGCCAATCAGTCGCAAAACCAGAAGCATTTGAAACGATGTATCGGTAGTCCTTGTCTACCCGTATCTTCAAAGTGTTTGTAAAGGATTATTACTAGAACTGCCTTGGACTTTAAGGATACAACATTTTAAAAAAGCTTGGTTGCCCTAGTTGATTATGAAGCGAGATTTGTGATTGACGCACAGACCTACCTAACTGCGCCTTCCTGTGTTTCACTGTTCTAGAATAGCTCGCAAGTAGTACCTACCGGTTCTGTAACCGGCATCAAATAGGGTGACAAGCTAGTGCGACGGTGTAACTGTATCGGCCGTCACTTGACGCTCGTAATCAATTGCGAATCACTCCGTTCCCTTACCTCAGTCCCAAACTCTTTTGTGACGGTATCGCTCGAGCAATGCCTTTGGTATTGCAAGCATCTATAGGCTACGATAACTGTTTTAATACCTATAACATATGAGGCGCGCCGCACGCTTGTTTGCGGACAGATAATTTATTTTTATTCACTATGATTTTGGTCCCGGTTTTTCCGTGGATGTCGTGATGATACTGCTAATTGTCCATTTACGGAAATTACAGTGTCTAAGGAAAAACTGCTTGTAATTTAGTGTTTGCAAATAATTTTGTGACGCCTAAAGCTAAAACATCTTAAAAAGGTATCAATACCTAAGTAGATTAGATTTTTGTTGCTATGCAATAAGTCAACGTGTCATCAAGCCAAGTGTGCTGAGAGAAGAAACTGCGACATCCGACAAAAAATAAAGGTAATTGTTGTCATACTGAAAACCAGGCGATTCAAATGGGGACGGGACTAAACTCACGCCAAACGGAGCAAAAGAGTAAGTTTGGGTTCCGAGAGACGGAAAAGAAGAAGACGAAGATAAAATAAACGTTGAGGTGACGAAGTAGAAGATGTAGGAGAAAAGTTAAGGACTAGACTAGACAGCCACAGAATAAGATGGAAGAAAATGGAAGAGGCCTTTGCCGAAGGCACACAGACCGACATAGCCAGCGTTATAATAATTATTTAAATTAAACAACAAGTAAGTATATGGTTTTATATTTTTAATCATAAATCACGTGGTAGGTATGTAAGTACTTATCATTTTAGTTTATTTTGGTCTGAATAAATGGCTTTTATTACTATTATTATCTGCAATAATGAAAATATATATTATTTCATATATGGCAGCTCGATAGTGGCGACGGCATCTGCTTCAATATTGACTACGGCTTGTCTATCACCTAGCTTTATTGTCACTGAAGTAAAAGGACCGCTGTAAAAAAAGAATATATCAAAATTACAGGATACCCAAATAGCTGTATCCTAGTAGAGTTCTGCACAGATAGTGTACATTATACTTACTTATTGTACAGCACAACGACAACAGTGCCTTCGGGGGTCAAGAACGCGACGGTATCCATGGAGTTCATTAATAAGGAATGCTTCTGCGTCAGTTCGATCCTACGGGAACCTCGCGGGATAAACTTGGAGAAGTGGCCCATCGCGTAGAACATCGGCTGCTTGATAAACGCTCCCTTCTCAGGGAACACTATGATGGGGGAATCCACGAAGTTTTCCACCCAATTGGGACCTCCTTTGAAATTCAGACATAAGTTCCAGTCTATCCATCCGACTACACTGTGAGTTAGATCCTGAAAATAAATTATAGACAAGAAATAAAATAAGTACCTACAGGAATAAATTTCCGAGTTTATTAAGGCTTTAGAATTCAGTCATTTGGAACGTGTTCAGTTTATAACACCAATTTGTATCTTATCTTGCATAATTTTGGGTTCCAGTTTAATAAGGTATCGGGATACTTACAGAAATAATATCTGTCACATAGTTCTTGGCTCTTTGCCACGAACCAAAAATCACTTTCTTTTTATGCCAAGGAATAGATCCTGAAAAGTCAAACCATATAAATTGATTATTTACGATTACAACAGCAAGCATGTTGATTCATGTGCTATGAAGCGGGATAAGCTGAGGAGATAGAACAGTGAGTGGTTTGTACCTTCGCATGCTTCCGTAGCGAGTATGAACTTATCAGGATGCGAGAGAGCCACTTCAGAGAGGATAGAAGACGGGGCGATCATGTCGGTGTAGTAGTGCACTGCCACACCGTCGATGTACTCCAGCACCCTGGGCTCCTCCAATATCATCTGCAAAAAAGGATCAGATTCTCTCGCCGCAGTGTAAACAGTCCAAACCAAACAAAGGCGAGGTCGGCGCAAGCGCACCGGTCACTCTTCACATCGGTTTGAGATTAGAAGTCTATAAACACGCTCTTTGTTTTATTTACTAGATATTAGGTACTTCATAACTTACAACATTAAACCAGTAAGGGAGTGTAAGTCGCTGGTCATCTCCTGCAATTATTTTCAAGTCTTTGAATGTAGAGTTGCGAATTGTTGGTCCCAAATAATTAGAAATCCATTTGCCCTGAAATAAAAAGTACGTATTTTTTACTTTAATGATAAGTATATTAAGTTTCAATAAATGGATTTCCATTTTATTTAAAAAAGAGTAGATAAGTTAGTGGTAATGATGCCAATATAAAGCTGCATTTAAATTTGATAATAGTTTATTTTGATTATTTGGTAATTTCTACACTTGCTCACCAATTTGGCTGCAGTCCATCCAAGACAGTTGATCGGGCTGATTCCTACGGCGCAGTTAGTAGGCTCGTTTGTGGTAGTGATGCCCCATATAGGGATCCCCTCATTCGTGTATTTTTCAATGAATCTGGAAAATTGCAGATATTTATCTGCATTCTGCAAATGCACCTAATAGGGAATTGATTTCTTACTTTTTGTGGTAATCAGCATATGTCTGGTAGAATTCAGGCTTGAGGAAACCGGACTCTGTATATCGGCCTGAAGTTTTCATCCACACTGGTGGCGACCAGGTCGTCGCGACGACGTGTATAGGAGTGCTCGCTGCTTGCATGGCCGCTTTTATCATCGGTATCTGCATGGCAGTTAAAAATATATATTGAAAGTTCTTCAGTTTCTAGAAGTCCTTGTTAAGCCAAACAAACATTATTTCAAGAACATCCTAAGTTACCAATCTATTGTACTTGCACAATTTGGTGATGCACCAAGTTGGTTGGTTCCGACCAGCAAATACAGAAAGAAGGATAGTTGCCAGTCTCCATTCTCAATTGGAGCATCTGGAGATTTAAAAAGTAGTCTGAATACCATGCCATGATGGACTGCATCCAGACTGCAAATTACTTGCAAAATTGCAGTTTAGATGCGGTTTTAGTGCAGCTGATATGACTGCATCGAAACTGCCAACCGACTGCGCAATCCTCTCGTATAGTTGGGGCGTGAACGTGAAACAGCTCTACGTGCAGTAAAGGCTTGCTATGCGGTCTGAATAGATCCTACGAGAGTACCTTATATTGATAATCTTCATATGCCAAAGTGAAATTAGTCAGCTGAGAATCGTTGGCCGGCAAGTCATTGTACGCGTAGCCCCGCGTCGAGAAGTCGGAGCCGCCGATCGGTGTCCGTATCACGTTGTACTGCAGGCCACTGTCACTGAAGTATGAGCTGTGGAAAATATAGCAGCATTTTTTAGTACCTATTACTCCGTTATAAGTACTGACTGACTGACATGACTGAATCCAGACAATTGATCTCTTCAGACACACAGCGTTCGCCAACTAGTCCGGTGAACCAAAGCATAAAGGTTGGTTTATACATAAACGGTGAAGGAAAACATCGTGAGGAAACCTGCATGTCTTAGAAGATCTAACCAATTTTCGAAAGACATGTGAAATCCGCCAACCCGCACTGGGCCAGCGTGGTGGATTATTGAAATGAGATATTCCTTAACAAAAACGGTCACAAGGCCCTTTATAGGTAGGTATATTGGAGATTAAGAAGATAAAAATTTAATTTGAAGTCCTATTCCCAAAACGCGCCGTTCATTTTATTATATTGTGACCATTCGGTTTAAAGCGTGAGATTTTTATTGTCTTCTAAAAGTTAGATACACATTTGGAATTGCACTAACTCGATAAGATATTGCTGTAGAGTAGCGGGCAGGTGTCTCCAGTTGATGCCGGCGGCATCGGTGACAGCGCCTCCGAAACCTTCGATCGTTTGATACTTCACTTCCGGGTTGAGATTTAACACTCGCGGACAAGATGCAGCTGTAAAGAAAACCACATACATAATGAGAATTTCACATGTCCACTTAAGAGTGGTGTATGTGTTGCTATAACCTGTATAATATAAAAGGTGGAACTGATTGCCTGACTCACTGATCTATCAACGCACAGCTTGCTGGGCTTAGAAACATGATTACTGACAGTAAGTACCTTTTATACCGTATACATACCGATCGACGCTTCCACCCCTGAAGCGTAAAATAGGGAATGGAAGTTTGTGTGTAAATTTCGTTCTGAGATCCACGTGAACGAAATCGCGGGCAAGAGCTAGTTTTTATTTATATAATATGTTATGTAGTAAATACTATGCATATAAAACTTACATGAATCATTAGCAGGTTGCAAATCTCCGATGTTTTTATTGAAACGTGCTCCGTTCTGTAAATCAAATAAACTATCGATAACATCTGCTCAAACTTTACAAATATATTAGTACTTTATGTAAATAACTTTAGCTTATTTCCTTCGCAAGAAACATTCGTGAGAAACAAAGTAGAGGAACATGAAATGTGAAATCCGCCAACCTGCAGCGGCTGGCTGGCCTCGTATTAAGGGGAGGCTCGAGCCAAGTAGCGGGACATTATTATGATATAGGTAATCCTAAAAGTTATGTTCGACGGGAAACTCTTCTGTCCGATTACTAAAATACCGTTAAGTGTAATTTTTCATTACTAAGTGAATGCGCAATATTTTCCTATCATTAATATCATTTAAGTATAGTTTTACCTATCATTTATAGATAGTAATGGATCTAACCAAAAAATCTGTAGGTATGCCTTGACAATTTCTTAGGACATTTCATGTGTTTGCTTATATCCCAAAATTGGGTTTACTCACTTAACGGCCTCGTATTAATCGGCCGGCAGGACATAGGTACCTTGGAGCTGATGTAGACGGCATATTTCCCCTGAACCGGAGGATCTCTGCCGATTGTGTCGCAGTAGGTGGCGTTGCACAAGCACACCACCGATTCACCCTTGATGGGCCTTACTGCACATGGTTTATCTGAAAAATAAAAGCAAATACCATGAGCCTCAATCAGACTTAACGCATTATCAACACTCTCAAACCTAATATAGAGAACGGTGCAGTGCTGGCTCTCTAAATAGACTGTGTAGGCCGCGGTGTATTTCATCCAAATCCGTTCAGTACCTAGTTTTTGCGTGAAGGAGTAACAAACATACATACATACATACATACATACATACATACATACATACATACATATATACATACATACATACATACATACATACATACATACATACATACATACATACATACATACATACATACATACATACATACATACATCCACACTCACAAACTTTCGCATTTATAATATTAGTAGGATTTTATTGGCATATTTTTGGTGCACAGTTACACGAATTCCATGACCCCTGGGCTAGTAAATACTTAGTGCATTAAATGATTCTTCCCTTTATTCATTTAACACAATTATACTTATACATAGAGGAAGAAAAAAAAACAATTTGGAGTCGCTGTAAGCATTTTAACATTTGCGGAAACGAGATACTCGCATCTTTGCATCATTTAGAGTGAATGGGAGGCATAAAGCATCCTTTGTCCTGCCAGCGTATCTGTTTTTAAGTCAACCGGCACAGATTTTTTGGAGCTAATTTAAATCCGTTTCAATGGTTGTGGCAAATTATTTGCATAATAATAACCACAGCGACGTGTGTTTAACGTCGACATTTCATTATATGCTGTAAAATTCATTCAAAACGCGTCACTGCACTTCGCTATTGACATTTCATTATATGCTGTAAAATTCATTCAAAACGCGTCACTGCACTTCGCTATTGACATTTCATTATATGCTGTAAAATTCATTAAAAACGCGTCACTGCACTTCGCTATTGACATTTCATTATATGCTGTAAAATTCATTCAAAACGCATCACTGCACTTCGCTATTGACATTCATTTTCTATGGTTGGGTATCACATAAATTGTAGGCCACAATACTTTAGTACTATCTTACCGGCACTGCTCGCCACCGTTGCAATCAATAATGCAACACTAACAGACAATACAATGTCGTTTTTAAATGCCATAATGACTATGGCGGGTTTTTCAATTAACTATCACAACTCCGAACTGGTAGTGACCAATATTCTTGTAGAACTAATCTTTTATTATTGACAATTTGATAAATAAACTAACTACCTCTATAAGTAAGTATTATTAATGATGCTAAAGTAAGTATGTTCATAAATACACAACACGAAGACACGAACTCAGCGCGATAACGATTCAGATAAGTAAACCGACATTGGCACGACTAAATACAAATCATATTTGCAGGAATAATATCAGTTTAAAGATAGCTATTCACGGTCCAGCGTGTTGATTGGTTGGTGTGGCCCGACCAACTGACACGCCGTGACCCTGTGGTATTCTAATTGCCCCTGCTCCCGTCTTCATTGTGTTCTTGGTACTATACATAGGATTATCTACCTACAACCAAAACTAACGAACGCGTTTACACAATGCTACTGAAGTAACATTGGATCTACTGAGGAGTAATATAGCTACTCAGGTTACTGACCGACTCACATATTTTCAGAATAATAATGAGTTGTCACAGTACAAGCAGCTGTAAGCTGATCCTTCCAAAACACTCGCTAGCTGGCACTGTGTGGAGCAGGCAGTCACTGTCACAACGAATCCGAAGAACTTTTTGTGCTAGCGCCTGACCACACGATTACACCGGGGGCGGCAATTTGTTTGCATATTTGAATTCTATTAGGCGCGAGCTGATTAGTAGACACGGGGCCGTTCGTTAGATTTTGGAACTTGAAAGAAATTGGGTTGACATCTTCTCGGCAAACGCAGTTGTGCATTTAAAGTCACATTAGAGCATGAAACTCGGAGGCCGGTGGGCCATACCACATTACAGGAAAGAGTTAGTAGTGCCATTGTGTTATTTTATTGGCGTTGGGTCATGCATGAAATAATAAACTGTAATAATAAATGGAGTATTGTGAATTTTAAAATTTGATTTAAATATGTCATATGATTTTGTATTTATAACTCTTGCGGTAGGAACACCTATAGATAAGTGAGAAAACCAAGCTAGCCAAAAATATTTTATTAAGTTACTTTATTTATTTCAATGTTCTATAGTAGAATTTGTTTTTGGTACTTATCTCTTATGACTTCGATATTAGGTTATTTTTTAGGGTTTCGTAGTCCCTACGAGGAACCTTATAAGATCACGCAGTCCGTCCGTCCGACCGTCCGGCTTCGTCCGTCTGTCCCAGTCTGCCATAGATTTTTACCTGATAAATATTTACATAATGACTTTCTACACTTCTTACATCTAAGATATGTAGCTATAGAAAGATAAATTAGAGAATACAGACGAAAATAGATACATCAATGAAATAACAACAATAAGTTTACATTTTATGTACTTATCCTAGGTAAGCATCTACCTATTATGTCGTTTAGGTTGAGGTTGTATATAAATACCCAGAAATCCTGTTCTATCAAAACAGCTCATGAAAGTAGATAGGACTAATCGTCGTTTGGATTTGGTTTTTGAATGAAATTTAATTTCCTTATTGAAATGGCTACACTGTGCGTGGCTCGACACGCACATAGCCGGTGTTTAATTGGTACCATAGTTCATTTCGTTCTTGAATTTCAGTGATTATACCTTTGCATGCCCGGTCTTTTTGGGGGTAGATTTAGTATTTTACTTTTTGTCACCTTACTTTATGAATACCGCATTGCAGGCTTCATTAGGCTTGTGCATTCGTGATCGTTTTAATTGTAGTCCACATTTTTATATACTTGTTATACCGTAAATATCCACTAAAGGATTTTGTAAAATTCCATCCCTAAGTGTATAAAATAGGGGGTGATAAGTAGTGATATAAAACATAGATAAGTTCTTCGTACACGGGGCCGTTCTTCTAGCATAGGAATTATATTGTAGAGATAGTCTTAGCACAAAGAGTTATTACTGCTTCGTTATCATCGATTTGTATGCTGATAGTTTTTTTTCTTTTTCACCCCTGAAAAAAAATCCATTAAGTATATTAAAGCCAAATTCAATTAATAATGTTTTCCATCAAGTCTTGTTCTTTTTAGGGTTTCGTACCTCAAAAGGAAAAAACGGAACCCTTATAGGAAAACTTTGTAGTCTGTCTGTCTGTCTATCAATACCGTTTTTCTCAGAAACGGATAGTGTTATCAAATTAGTCGAAGCTATGGTCCCTTGGAAGTGCAAAAAATATAGGCTTCCAAGTCAACGCAATCAAAAGATGCGGCCATTTATGTCACATATTTTGATGCTTTTCGCAAATTCACTTATCAAAACAAAGGATCAACGCGCAGCCCAAACCGCTGGTGTAATAACCATGAAATTTTGACAGTAGGTACCTTTTGTACCATAAGTATCCACTAAGGAAGGATTTTGTAAAATTCCACCCCTAAGTTTATAAAATAGGGGGTGAAAGTTTGTATGGGTAAAAAGAAATCTTAACTTAGAGCCATGGAAGTCAGTATTAAGGTTACTCATTACAAATAAAAAATATAGATTTCAGCGTTTCATAAACTTCCACCCCCTAAGTGTGTGAAATAAGGAAAAACTGTTTGTATTGTGGTCCTGAATTGGTTTAAGCCGAAAACGTGGCTTTAGGTAGATCTCGCTGTAAAAACTTGAAACAGTGTGCAGAAAATCTAGAAAAAATGAGGACACTAGCACATGCCACGACTTTACAATTAAAATTATAACAGGAGAAATGGGTTCACTAAATCACGAGCTACAGGCGACGAAGTTAAAGTTAAGTTAACTCCCCGTCGTTTCTGAATAAACTCAATACTGAGATTCAAAAATCAACCGCAAATACAATTTTGTTTCTTGTGTTTCACTACTTTGGTTATAGATACGATAAATCTTCGGTATTGATTTGGGTATTGCATGGACGAAGAATATTATTCTGCTCTGTAAGTAAACTATTAGGTAGGTACCTACCATGATATTCGGTTCATCGAAGGGTTGTGTGTTTAAGAAAAACCAATTCACATATATATTCAAACAATTCGTATACTTTATAAGAGTTATGCACCCTATATCTCAGCACACAACAGTAGCCATTTTGTGTCTTATGGGAAAAGCGATCAGGTGTCGGTGTTCTGACATAATAGGCATAAAACAATAGAAACCTCATGTTAAATAGGTACCACATAGTTCAAAAATTAGGTAGGTAACATAGACAATAAAACATAGATAAGTACTTCTTCGTACACGGGGTCGTTCTTCTAGCATATGAATTCTATTGTGGAGATAGTCTTAGCACAAAGAGTTATTACTGCTTCGTTATCATCCATTTGTATGCTGACAGTTTTTTCTTCTTCACCCCTGAAAATAAATTCCATTAAGTAGGTATATTAAAGCCCAATTCAGTTAATAATGTTTTCCATCAAGTCTTGTTCTTTTTAGGGTTTCGTACCTCAAAAAGAAAAAACGGAACCCTTATTATTACACTTATTACACTTTGTAGTCTGTCTGTCTGTTTATCAATACATTCAATACCCTTTTCTCAGAAACGGATAGTGTTATCAATTTACTCGAAGCTATGGTCCCTTGGAAGTGTAAAAAATTAGGCTTCTAAGTAAACACAATCAAAAGATGCGGCCATTTATGTCACATATTTTGATACTTTTCGCAAATTCACTTATCAAAACAAAGGATCAACGCGCAGCCCAAACCGCTGGTGTAATAACCATGAAATTTTGACAGTAGGTACCTTTTGTACCATAAGTATCCACTAAGGAAGGATTTTGTAAAATTCCACCCCTAAGTTTATAAAATAGGGGGTGAAAGTTTGTATGGGTAAAAAGAAATCTCAACTTAGAGCCATGGAAGTCAGTATTAAGATTACTCATTACAAATAAAAAATATAGATTTCAGCGTTTCATAAAATTCCACCCCTAAGTGTGTGAAATAAGGGAAAACTGTTTGTAATGTGGTCCCAAATTGGTTTAAGCCGAAAACGTGGCTTTAGGTAGATCTCGCTGTAAAAACTTGAAACAGTGTGCAGAAAATCTAGAAAAAATGTGGACACTAGCACATTACACGATATTGCAATTAAAATTATAACAGGAGAAATGGGTTTACTAAATCACGAGCTACAGCCGACCAAGTTAAAGTTAAGTTAATTCCTCGTCATTTCTGAATAAACTCAGTACTGAGATTAAAAAATCAACCGCAAATACAACTTTGTTTCTTGTGTTTCACTACTTTGGTTATAGATAAATCTTCACTATTGAAATGGGTGCGGAAGCCTTCATTGTGTATGTCCTGATGTGCACTTGTCCGGTTTTTTTAAGTATACTAGTCTTAGTAAGTACAAACATATTTAAAAAGCCCAACGGCTTCCGGCTCTCTAACTCACCGTACAAAACGCTGCTAAAATAGTTACATCTATGAGATTTTCTCTGGTCAATCCAGCTCTAATATGAGCTGTGGTCACTTGGCTACAGCTTGACTCTACCATCCTCAACATCACTCGATCAGTATTTGAATACGATATAAACACATACTGCCCTCTGATTGGTGTTAATTAATTAATATTTTGATATCCTCAAGGGAATTTAGGAGCTTACCTGTTGTATAAAACGACGACGATGCTGTCATACGGCGTTACCATAGCAACGTGCTCGACATCGTTATCGCAGGTCGCGCAGGTCGCGCAGGTCACGGTTGTCGTTGCGGTGACGTCGATCCTCACGGAGTCCGGCGGTAAGAACTTGGAGAAGTGTCCGATCGCATAGAACAGGGGCTGCTTGTAGAACTCGCCGGCTGTCGCGTTCACTATGATGGGAGAGTCTAGTTTATGGTTCAGCCAGCTGGGACCGCCTTCTGTGTTCAAAGCCATATTCCAATCCAGCCATCCCGTGCTGTTGTAGTTTAGATACTGTAATAAATAATGTCGGTGTTAGATGAAAATTGCAGTTTATTTATGACAAATTAGACGACTCCCTCAGAGACGAGACGAAATCACTTTCTAAATTGCTACCTACATGTACATATATACGCACGGTATTGGCGACCCGAAATACACTGAATAATAGTGAAAACCCTAGTGAAAACCGCATCAAAATCTGTTGCGTAGGTGGTTTAACAGAAAAAAGCGGACAAACAGACAGACACTGATAGCGACTTCATTACGGTTTGAATATGTGTATGTGAACAAAAAATAGGAAGTTACCTCCAGTATATTCCTGATGTACCTCTCAGCTCTAGTCCACGACCCCAAGTCAACAATCACGAGGGGATATTCATCCATCGATGCTGGAACTGGAATTTAAAATACTAGCTACAATAGCTGTCGTCTTTTCTGTTTTGCTAATATTTAAAGGACCAAGGGTCGGCTTACTGTGTAGATATTATAATATATTTATAGAAAGTGATTGCAACCAATCAGTTTATTACAGTTCACCCATTTCTGTTGTTTGTTTCTTGTATTTGTTGAATTTTTTGATTAAGGTGATGTATTAGGATAAATTGTGCTAGGTCGATCGAAACAACGGCAAACACAGCTCTAAAAGCACGAATGGCTTTGAATGCTTCTCAATAACTTCCGCACGGTATAAAGTTATATGATGTCAGCACAGATGCTCGCAGCGCGGGTGATCATATAGGCTGAGCGACCTGCTTAATTGTAGATAGTTTCCACGTTACCAGGGCGGATTCCCCAAGAGGGTTTTACAAACTAGCCCTTATATGAATTCCATATCTACCTATGTATCTACCATAGGAGAAGACCTAAAAATGTATGTATAGAATACTTAGAATCACCAAGAACTAAACTATAATAATCATTAGAAGACACTAAAGAAGCATCCTAGAAAAAATGTATTATTTTGATAAGTATTTAATTAACTTTTTGTGTGTTTGCATTAATTATGTATTAAGGCTTCCTCATTATCTCCCTCAAAAAAATCATAGAACACTGATTATAAGAGATTGAATTGATCAGTAATATATAAATGCAAAATATACCTAATCCCTGAATATAAATAATACCTAATGGTTTATCGCTTAAACTTATTAAAAGCTAAGTTAAATACAGTAAGAATATGCATACTAATGGAGGCTTCTGTTTGCAACAAGAACTTGTTCGGTGATTTTTCCATTGCTTTTTGCATGATCGTGGCGGAGACATTCTTATCGGAGTACCAGTGCACCGCCACACCGTCAATGTAGTTCATTGCTTTAGGGAAGGTATTCATCAGCTGCAACATACCAAACAAAGATTGAACACTCTAATACTTATTTATCTCACGCTATTACTATCACTATTCAATATTCAATATAACTCAACAATACCTAATGAACTTACACAAATATATTTTTTACCATATACCTACATATTATATATGTATACTAGCTGAGCCCGCGACCTCGTCCGCGTGGAATTTAACCTAACAAAAAAGCCCGCTCCCACGTTCTGAGCCCGCGCGACAGGACCAATTTTTTTAAATTTTGTTTTTATAAAAAAAAGTAGGCTAAGTTACTGCTTATAACATCAGCTATCTACCAGTGAGAGTCCCGTCAAAATCGGTCCACCCGTTTCGGAGATTACCCGGAACAAACACACAGACAGACAGACAGACAGACAATTGTTTTTTAAATCGCGTTTTTGCTGTAGGTGTCGTATGTACTTTCATATGCATTTAGTGAAAAGGTGTTATTTTGATATTACAAACAGACACTCCAATTTTATTTATTTGTATAGATAAGGGCGGATTCAGAAGAATTTCCTTATTTCAGCCGTGCTATTTTATCTGCAGCTATAGCAACACTCTTTATGATGAAGAGGGAAATCTAGATTGACTGATCAACTAACTGACTTCAACGCAGAGCCGAAACTACTGAAGTTAGGTAGCAACACTATATTTAGACAATAGGTTTATTATATGACATGGGCAAATAATATATTGCGCGTAACTTTCGACGATAAAAAGGATGGCAATACGCTTAGTTTAGTTAAACTAAGTTTGTGTACCAAGAGGGGTTTAGTATAAGTACTAACAGTATGAGTCAAGTCTCTACCTACTTACCAAGGTATAAAATATGCAGATTAGGTAACGGTTTTCGTCGTTCGCCAATATCTTGACATGCTGGAAGGCACTCGAAGAATTACGGAAGGTGGGGCCCAAGTAGTTGACTAGCCAGTTACCCTGCAATTATAATATTGCCACATTATGAGATGTAAGATATCTGAAGTTTGTCAACACAAGACAATGCCTCCGGTATAACGGCAATAGGCTCGTTCTAATGTGGGTGCACTGCGGTGTACCTCCTGCCTACCCCTCCGGAGAATGCGGGCGTCATTGTCAGCTGGGTACCTACGCCCACGCCTAACGTGCTTGGGTGTAATATTACCCTGTGGGGAAGCATGAAGGGCGTTTCGCGACCCGACGCCCCAGTGGGCACGATGGACTGTCGGCACCTCACACTAATGTTAGGAAGAAGGCATTCTTACCATTTGGTCTAAAGTCCATCCTAATGAATTGGGATTGTGAGCGTTCGTGATGCCGTTAATGGGTTCGTTCGTTATAGTCATTCCCCACATAGAGATATCTTCCTTCTCATATTCTTCCATGAACCTAAAAATCAATTACAATAATAATAATGACGTATTTGTGCCATTTGCCGTAGAAACCCTAGGCCCATGGAGCCACAGTGCAAAAAAGCTTATTAATGTTTTAACCCCCAAAATTATTGCCTCCACGGGTGACAAGAGAGCTGGCTCTTTTCTCGTTCAAAAAATCAGCCTATCGATCCAACGAGGAAATGCAGCCAGCATTCTTGGCACCATCCCACGCGGTCAAGGTTTATTTTAATGTTTTAAAGTCTTTCTATATTAGTTATTTGTATTTAATATTTAAGTAGTAAGTACTTAATTAGAAGAAATGTTTTTTACAAAATTGCGTTTGTAGTAGTATAGGTAGTTCGGATATTAATAATACAGTTATTAGAAATAAAAAAAAATTACAATAAACATTTTGTTTTGGAACTATTACCATATCTCTCTCACTTGAAAACTATAAATTACAATTTCGTTGATCTAAAGTAAAACAAATATTATGGTACTCGTTGTCGTGGCGGGCTAACATGGTGCGACGTTTTGAACAACTTTGCGGGTAAACGTGGCCACAACAAGCCCAAGATTGGGACCTGTGGAGACGGAAAGGGGAGGCCTTGCCCAGCAGCGGGACACAAAATAGGCTAATAAAAAAAAGTAAGACGAGTATAAAAGTGCTCCCTCGGTATAGAAAAGAAGCTATTGTTATTATAAAATAACAATTATTTTATATTAAGGTTCTCGTCAATTATAGACGGCTCGTTAATCAAAAAGGGAAACGCAGGTTCTTACTTGTAGAAGTAATCAGCCAATGTCTGGTAGTATTCGTCCTTTAGCCAGCCGAACCCATTGTACGCATTGTTGGTCTTCATCCACGCGGGCGGTGACCACAGCGAGGCCAGCATTTTGATGGACGTGTTCGATGCCGCCATGCACGCTTTTATCAGTGGTATCTAGACAAGAAGAGAGCTCATTAAACTGAAAACTAAATAAAGCCTAGCCGCAGACCCTCGCGGTCGCGGATGTCCTAGCCGAAAATGACCCTAAGGAGAAGAGCTCCCATTGGGAGCGCGGCAACTGGGGGGCACGGGTGCCTTCTGATTAGACCTGTAGATTTGCTTTTGAAAGAACTCATATTGTGCCAATTACAGGCTTCAGGAAGGAGGTGATATCACAACCTACACATTATGCACCTATGGCTAGACCTATGGTAATAATGAGTTTGAGTTTACTCTTTTGTAAAATTCACGGTTTTTATAACGTTTTTTTAATCATTTTGGCGGACGACAGAATTGGCGACCCTGATCCTCACTTTAGTTGGAACACAAACTACAACTCATCAAGTTTGTAAAGGTACCAGTAGTATATATATATATATATACGTATATTTTTTACGCATTTCCAAAAAAATAGGTTTTTTTTTATACGTAACCTATGTTAACAGATTTCCCCGTTAAAATTATTTTCTATTTTGAAATTATTTCTTTTGTTAGAAAAGGTGTAGGTACTTACTTTCATCAAATCGGTCCAATAGTTTAGAGTGATATGGACGCTTTACCATCACCAAGAATTCAATACGTAGATTACCAGTAAGAAATAAATATCATGAAAAATATTTTAATAAAAAAAAAAAAACAATTTCAAAAAACCAGAATGCCCTAAAAGCTTGAAATAAGTGGCACCAACTTCAAATGAAAAAAATACACGGTCCCTAGTTATTTCTAGTTTTATTAGTGCATACTGGATTTTTAAAATCGGTTTAATTTTCTTTTCTTACAATATTTTTTAAAATAAGAAATCATTACTAAGTTAAACATTGACATTAGCACTTTAGCAGTAATACCTTATAATTATAGTCTTCGTAAAGGAGTGTGAAATTGGTCAAAGCGGTATCGTTCTCAGGAAGCATGTTGTATCCGTAAGCGTGAGTTGAGAAGTCCGTTCCGCCAATAGGGACTCTCAACATGCTGTACTGCAAGCCCGAGGAACCACAATATGACCTGCCAAACAATTGTAGATATAGTTAGATTTTAAATGTCAGTTTCTTCATTGCAAGTAACGGCCGAAGTAATGTCTAAAGTAATAGGTAGTAATGGTTTAATTGGCTTCTTTTCTTCACAATATAAGTTTTTTTTCCTTTAGGTATTCATAAAGACAGAAAAACATTAATGAAAAATACAAGAATGTTTTTAAAATACCTTCCAAATATTTATATCATTTTTGAAAATTTTATGAATTATTTATTATATACGCGAGTTCAAATAGGTGTACGCAGTGTTGCTCCAAAAGTTGACAGTAAACATTACTTAGAACTTACTATCCAATGTTAGCGATATTCGTGAAAATTCAGCTTCGACTTCGTTAGGTTAGGTTAGGTTAGTGTGAACTTCGCCTACTGTTGAAGTCGGTTCTTCTCTTCTCCTTGCAAGACTTAGTGATCAACTCAGGTACTTTCAAGCCACATGAACGCTTCAGACATGGCATAACGACTGCAAACCGACTGACAGCGAAGTACGAACTAACGATGACAGACGAAGATGTACGAAGAGCGAATCGTGAAATCTCTTTTGTCAGAAAAGGCTAATCATACTTACTCGATGAAGTATTTCTGAAGATTTGTATCATTCAGGTTTACGTAGTTGATTCCTGCCGAGTCAGTGGCAGCGCCTCCCATTCCGTGCATGGTCTGATACGTCTTGCTAGCATTCAGAACCAACGATACGTCGTAAGTAGCTACAATTGAAACGTTTAGCAATCATTAATTATATATTTTTCATAAACGAAAACATGGTACAATATGTCCTCCATTCAAACTTATAGAGAGCATCAACATGATTAATGTTAAGGCTGAAGCGCCCAACTAGCCCGCGAAGTTCAAATTTTTTGAGTTCTTTTAGAAATATTTCAAAATCTGACAATAATAAAAGACAAATTTTGTAATTCGCGAAAAAGACCGTGTGCACTGCATTTATTAATATATCCAACTTACTCTAAAACATTTCAAGAACGACAGCTATCCAGATAATCTGGCAATTTTTGTATATTTAGTGATTTACTAGTATCATATCCACCGTGATAATATTTAGAGTAAAATAAATGTATTAATAAATGCACTGCACACGGTCTTTTTCGCGAATTACAAAATTTGTATTTATTATTGTCAGATTTTGAAAAATTTCTAAAAGAACTCAAAAAATTTGAACTTCGCGGGCTAGACCGGCGCCTTCACCTTAATAGCAAATGGTGAGCATAGTTATCACACAGCTAAGCGAGTGTTGTATTTATTTATTTAGACCTACCAAGACTTGTATGAGTTAAAAGCTTATTAATCATGCTTGTTTTTAATAAGTTAAACGCAACAATTACCATATCCATCGCAAGTCGTCAGGTAGCCATAAGTTTTGTTAAATCGTTGTCCACTCTGAAAATAAAAACAACGTGTTTTACCTATGTAAAAATATATTGCTGAAGCTAGCTTGATTGAAGGACCCATTTTTTCCGTAGGCCAATTGCGCTATTTTCCGTCGTCATTATTATGGTTACATTTTAGTTTAAAATACGATACGATGCTAATGTAAAAAGTGGTATCTGAACGACAAAATCATTGATGGCACCTGAGTAAATGCAACACAAAACGAAAGTCAGTCGGTTAAAACTTATTCAGAAACATTAGTTAGACTGTGGAATAGATGTTTCCAATGAAACGCTTTTGGTTGCAAACGCTGTTAAAAACATTCTCAGATAGTTCAATTGATCGTCACTCCACCCACCGTACCTTCCAGAAACATGACTGTTTACCATAGAAAAGGACGAAAAAGGGACAACGATATACAACTGCAGATAGGTACATCAACCAATCACTTTAGATGTCTGATATGGCTAAATAGGTACTTACTTACTAACAACAAAAGATGTCCCATTTCGTTCAATAGGTACGATAGCCTAAATGAAAATCTATAATAAGCTAGCGAGACATAATCCAAGGTATTTTTGTGTTACACTCTGCCTACCCTGTTTCAAAACCCTATGCACGCCACTTATAATATATCTAATATCTACTGCAAAGCTTCGCTTCTTTCGGGCGTCCCTAGACGGCACTGATTTTTTTTTTTGGAGCTGGGTTTATTTTGGAATAAGTAATCGTTAATAATTAGAGCAATTGGTAGATATTTCTGATCGCTCGAAATATTCCGCAGTAGTTGAGAAGGTTCTCAATATTATTATATATGGTTATTGAACAACAAAAAAAAATGGTTCAGCATTCGTTAGGCAGACTCTCCAACCAAATTATACCAACAGGAGCAAGTTACCAGCGAGGAGGAGTACATGTAGTACTGGCCGCTGACGGGCGTCTCGCGTATGACGGTGTCGCAGTAGTCAGCAGTGCACACACACACCACCGATTTGTTCGGGAAGGATCGCGCCGCACATGGCTGGTCTGTCGAACAAAGTGTTAACATATTTAATGCAAAATAGAATAACATCATATTCTAATGCGACTAAGCTCGCCATACCCCAGACAATGGTAACAACGATGACGCTGAGGTGTGACCCTGCGCCTCGGCGAGTCCCGGGGAAAAGCTAAACTATCCTGGAACCCGCACGAATTTCATCAAAAGAAAGAATAGAAGGAGGTGGTAAAAAATATTCCCTCCGTTACAAAGCGAGAGACAAAAAAGGAGAAGGAAAAGTTAGAGGACGTTAGAGGAAGCACGAAAAAAGGCTGAGAATCAGCTATAGACGAGCTAATCAGCTTAAATTACAACAAAAACTTTAGGACCGCCGAACGACTCGTAGGCGTTCATTGAATTCACGTCAAAAGGTATTTAAAAGTGAATAAGATCTTACCTTCGAACTCTGTCGCACTCACCCACGCTATAGGAATAACGAGAAGCAATGAATACAACATCATTGCGATTGACGTTCATACAGAACGTATTTACTTCCAGTACCAAATAACTGAATAATTGAGATTGTAGAAATTCCGAATATTTATACTCAATTCGTTTTATTATTATGCTGGTACTGTCTGATGTGACACCATGTTTATTTAAATTTTGGGGAAAAATTAAACACCTGTTGAAATATAAAGTATTCTTACTTTAACGAACACTTGATTAAACATTCTTCATTAAATACTTAACTTTAAACTGCATTGTTCAGCACAAGGAAAAATATAACTAGTAAAGTTTTACGTAGGTACGTTTCATACGGGTTTATATCCCGTGGGGCTGGAATCTTGTGATCCTGTAATCACCGACCGGCGGCGACAGTTGAACTCGTCGTATCTATGAATCGTCATCATTAGCTCACCTCTCTTCATCATTTGTGATCAGCGCTACGTTTCTTCCTTTCATTCATTATGTTTTTTGTACTCTATGTTCACTATTTCATTGATATTCCCATTCTATTCAGCATTACTTAATATACCTTTATCTAGATATACCTACCTATCTATATACCCAGATAGCCCCAATACCATCCCCTTCCTCATTCTGGGTTTTAAAGCTTTAGTTATAATACTCGACGCAATAGGTACAAGAAAAGTGAAAACTTTTCCTCAATCTACTGAAAATCACAATGATAGTAGTACGGAATCCTTATTGTAGGGTTCGCAAGTCTACTTAGAGACCACGTTAGGGACTACCTACCTTATAATCATAAGATCATAGATTGCGTTTATACTATTACTAGCTGAGCCCGCGACTTCGTCCGCGTGGAACCCGCGACAGGACCCATTTTTATAAAATAAAAGTAGCCAAAGTTACTCCTTATAACATCAGCTATCTGCCAGTTAAAGTCCCGTTAAATCGGTCCAGCCGTTTCGGAGATTACCCGGAACAAACACACAGACAGACAGACAGACAGACAGACAGATAGACAGACAGACAGACAGACAAACAATTTTTAAATCGCGTATTTGCTATAGGTGTCTTATGTACTTTCATATGCATTTAGTGAAAAGGTGTTATTTTGATATTACAAACAGACACTCCAATTTTATTTATTTGTATAGATATAGATATAGCGTCATGGACGAGACTATTTCTTTTTCAAAAGGCGATCCTGTAGTATATATAGTTTTTATTTTAACTCCATCTTTTGTATGAACCTATTATTGTAATTATTCGACGGTGGAAAGGAAAAGCAAATGAAACGCCACTTTGGTCGAAAATGAGTTTAATATATACAGTTCATAGGGTTTTGGATTCTCTATCGATGTGTCTAGGTTAGAAGCCAATCCGAAGCACTTTTTGGCGTTCCATTTAAAGTTCAAAAAGGGGTATTTTAAAAATACACTCCCTTTAAACGACCGGTTTAAGGTGGAGGCGCCTGTCTAGCCCGCGAAATTCAAAATTTTCGATTATTTTTATAGTTTATCCAATATCTGAAAACATTTAAGACAGCATTTTGTGATTTGCGACAAACACAGTATGCAGTGCGTTTATTAATACATTTATTTTACTCTAAATATTATCACGGTGGATATGATACTAGTAAATCACTAAATATACAAAAATTGCCAGATTATCTGGATAGCTGTCGTTCTTGAAATGTCTTAGAGTAAGTTGGATATATTAATAAATGCACTGCACACGGTCTTTTTCGCGAATTACAAAACGTGCCCTTTATTATTGCCAGATTTTGAAAAATTTCTAAAAAACCTCAAAAAATTTGAACTTCGCGGGCTAGATGGGCGCTTTAGCCTTAAAATATATTTTTGATCAATGTCATATAAATTAATTTGAAAATATTGCAAGTGCCTCTTAAGTTATTGACCAAACTTATTTTTCTACGAAGATGGCACATCATACAATTTACCCCTCCTAATAAATGTTTAATTAGGCCTACAATACCATAGTATAACTTTATACTATGACAATACTTTCCCCTAATAAGTGATGTCTAGCTAGACGTGTCGTAACACGTTTTGTTCCTCGGAGGTGAAGTACAAGTAGTGGCGTTTCAGTTGTTATTCCCATCCTACTTTCAAATAAAATGGTCGTATCGGTTACTTTCACGGGCATAAATAATTTTGCCAGTAGCAAATAATTTGATTTTCCTATCTTGATTTTTAACAAAGTTGGTGTTTCATAGGGGTACTTAATAATACAAATGTTGTCGATTTTTTGTATAATTCTGTAAGTAAATTGAAACCGACCTTCCATTGTCATAGTCAATTTAAAAATAAATACCTAGAAATAAAACTATTTTACGGATTTTATCGCGTTTATTTAGTTTGTTATTTTCCCGACGTTTCGGCCGCTTTACAGCAACCGTGGTCACGGGGGGACTGAGGTGTTAGACGTCCTGATGTCATAGTTAATAACTGGGTACCCTCATATTTAGTTGTTGTTTGCGGCTAATAAACGCGATAAAACCCGTAAAATAGTTTTATTTCAATGTTTTTTTTTGCATTTAGTCATTTCCTCGCTGAGGTGGGATGAAAAGTTACGTGTTGCACAGATTACGAGTGCAAAGATTTTTCTCCTCGTGCTCTTTTGATTCTCTCGCTAACGCTCAGGATTCTAATTTTAGAATGCTTCGCTTACTCGGTCATCAAAATTGAGCACGCGGTTAAAAAGCAACTTTGCACTCTTTTATAACAAATAACTATTACCGATCTAAAAAAAATAACAGGCATTGTACATAAAAGTTTATTCTAAGTATATTGTTTTTTTTTTCATCGAAGTGATATGAAGCATTTTTCCTTCTATGTTTTTATGGAGATTTGGTGAATGAATTAATTTATCCTTCCAAGTTTTTTTTCTCCATGGCCTATGAAGTGATTTTCCCTGCTTACTCAAAAACGCCACTTTGTTCTTAAATTATTGACCTTAATTCATTGAAATTAAATACAAAATATAGAACATAAAAAACTTAATCTGCTCACTAAAATTTAAAAAAAAAACCATTTAGAAAAAAAAAGTTATAATCATAAAAAAAAAAAAAACTTTGAACAGCTCTGCTGAACAATTGGCCAAATAGCGCTACATTTGTTTTTCCTTTCCACCGTCGATATATTGCCACATAAGAAGCATTATGTATTATATTGTGCTCCTAATTAAATAAAACTGTTTAAGGTGAAGGCGCCTGTCTAGCCCGCGAAGTTCAAATTTTTTGCGTTCTTTTAGAAATTTTTCAAAATCTGACAATAATAAAAGACAAATTTTGTAATTCGGGAAAAAGACCGTGTGCAGTGCATTTATTAATACATTTATTTTACTCTAAATATTATCACGGTGGATATGATACTAGTAAATCACTAAATATACAAAAATTGCCAGATTATCTGGATAGCTGTCGTTCTTGAAATGTTTTAGAGTAAGTTGGATATATTAATAAATGCACTGCACACGGTCTTTTTCGCGAATTACAAAATTGTCTTTTATTATTGTCAGATTTTGAAAAATTTCTAAAAGAACTCAAATAATTTGAACTTCGCGGGCTAGATGGGCGCTTTAGCCTTAATTAAATTGAAACTTAAACGACGAAGTTTTCAATAAAACCTTGTAGGTAGGAGTACAATTAATTACCATAGCAATTGGTATCACCGAACAAAATAAAAAAGTAAATATTAAAATGAATTAGTTGTAAGTTATGTGCACAAGTGTGTCAGTCGAACGATGAAAATTTATACAATGTCTTGTTTCTGTAAAAACCGATCCTCCTGTTACAAGTGTAGGTGCCCCCAAATTATATTTTTAATTAAAACTTACAATTATGAATACACCACTGTATAACCAAAGGATAGATAATTGTTATGCCAGACACACCCCTCGCAACGCAAGGGGGATGCGAGTTGACGTCATTCACGCGACTTTCCTGTATTCTTTGGCCTGAATCTCCTTTGAGGGGGGATTGTTTCCGGTATAATGGCGACAGGCTCGCCTCGGGACCTAAACGTGGTTGTACTAAAAAGGGTCTTATGATTAGTAGGTTGTCTCTATGTGAGGCTACGGAACGGAACCCAGAAGCGATCCCAAATTTGTCGTGATAATCCGCGGGCACAAACTTATTCTAGGGTAGGTACTGTAACAACCGGGTTTTAATTAATAAACCATGTTACTTGGTAATATTTATTATTGTTAATTATTATTATTTTATACAAATTTATTTTTCTGGGGGCACGGCAGTGCCCCCCCAAGTCGAGCACGGCACGTCGAGCACGGCACGTCGAGCACGGCACGTCGTGCGCGGCACGGCCGTACCATCTTCTCTCGAAGCAGTTCAGACCATTTTCGAACCCCTATAACTTCGTTGTGGATAAAACTAGAACCCTGAATTTTCAGATACCAAGCAGGCATACTAAACTAAATACATTATGTTTACATGCGATGTCAATCTATTAAATTTAAAACATAAAAGATTTTTAATATTGATATGGTTACAATAAGATGTTGTTAGGTTAGCAAGTTATGTAATACTGAATGAAGACAGAAGGTCCCTTAAGTAGGGACTTCATTAAGTAACCGACTTGGTATTACATATATCTCACCTCTTTTTACGGTAGAGAACTGAGTTGCGAGACTTGAGTTTTTTTACAAGTTTTGTTTTTGATGGGATATTTAATACACTTCCTATCACAACGGTTCCCCGGTTGTCACTGCCAGCGCACCGCCGTTCTTTCAATTTCAAAACAATAATGTTTTTTTAAATTTATTCTTTCCTCGTCGGCCAGGAACGCCTATCGCCAGTGGCCAGTGCGCCGACATGGACCTTACAGTACCTACCCCTGCCCCGTACTTGAGAAGGGGGAGTAAAAATTGTTTATCCGCCCCCTCGAGTGGGGTATTGTTGAATAAGTAAGTATTTTAAATACATACTGAAGTTTCTTTCACAGTATTTTAAAATTTATTCCTGTTCACGAAATATTGAGCTCCAAAGTGGACCTTTTACCCAACTGCATGACGCAAAGGAGACGTGACATGACAGTACAGTATCAAAACCTTTATGTTCTAAGACCAAAACTCAATATGGCGTCAGCCAGACGCCTTGTTGTGAAAAAGAAAAAAAAAATTTTTTTAATTACTTACCCACCTTTTTTATTTTGCAATTTTTGTTAGGTAGGTAAGTATAATACGGTAAATTTCACAATCTTGTCATTTAATTTGAGGGATTTAATATCGTAGTGACTTTTAAGCACTCACCTATCGTTACTTACCTTTGAAAATTTATGTGAGAATGGTTACCTAAAGTAACCTAAAGATGATTTTCAAATACGTACCTATTCAATGACACCCCACTCAACAGTTCGTCGACTTAAATTTTATTGTTCACAATATGGCGTCTAGCTGTGGCTATATTGAATTTTGATCACTGTCATGTCTTTAGTGACACTCGTAAGATTACGATCGACGTAAGAATCATCAAAATCGGTCCACGCGTTTGCTCTCTATAGATAGTGCCACAAAGAAACAAACATAGGTACATACATACATAGGGTGGTAAACACATTACCCTCCTTTACGTCGCACAGTCGAGTAAAAATGAATACCGAATGAAACAACAAGGTTAGTACTTATTTTCTTCTATTTTAATGCAGTCGTATTCTTTTGAAAAATGATAAATATCTTGCGCCATCTATTATAGAACCTTGCACATTATGGATGATTAGATTAGATTTGCGTAGTCTATTATTCAATAAATATACGTTAAGGTGATGGGGGCGGTCGTGTTCTCCATACATATTTCATTCCGAATTTATACGAGACACACAAAGTTTTTCCTTAAAACAATGGATTTTATCACTTCTAAATAAATTATTGTATTCGCATCTAATGATTTCAGGCATTTAAAAATAGATTAACATAATCAAAATCGATCGTAAAATTTGTTAAATTTTACGCCTGTGTGTGTGAACTTGTCAGCGCCATCTGACTAAATTAGGCCATTATTAACATAAAATTTGTACTTTGAGTAAACTGCGTGCTAATAGTGTACTAGTTGAAATGACAGATGGTGGTGACCAAATTTTTATTGCAAATATGTATATCCCTATATTGCGCCATCTATATTAATAATTCCGTCAAAGGGTACGGTAGACTCGATTGAAACGTTACCAGAATAATAAAACTTAAAAAAATAATGATTTTGAGTCAACAACATATATCCGCAAAATTCGGATTGTCGTGATAAACAATGTTATAATTATAATATTCGGCACAGTACCGCCATATTTTCTATGGACGCATGTCAGTCAGTGTCAGTGATGACAGTGCCAGTGTTCTTAGTTGGTGGGCCATATTTTTAAAGAAAGAAGAAGAAGTGCATTTATTGATTGAGCTGTCAGAACAAACAAATTCAGTGTTCAATGTTCATGATGTTTCCGTACGAGTATTCATTTCATTTAGTTTTGCTTTGCATAGTGATTAACTTTCATCATCATCATCATCAGCCTATGCTTGTCCACTGCTGGACATAGGCCTCCCCTAATGAGCGCCATAGCGCCCTGTCTTCAGCTTGCCGCATCCAGCATCTGCCTGCAGTCTTTCGCAAATCGTCATCCCACCTGGTCGGAGGGCGTCCTACACTACGCTTGCCGAGTCGAGGTCTCCACTCAAAAACACGTTTAACCCAGCGGTTGTCGGTTCTTCGCGAGATATAGCCAGCCCACTGCCACTTCAGCTTGCTAATTCTTTGAGCTATGTCGATAACTTTGGTTCTCTGTCGGATGTATTTGTATTTCTATTACCTTTGTTTGGATGTAAACACATCATGCCGAAAATTGTAATGAGTCACATTTCACCCGAGCGAAGCCGGGTTTTCATCTTTTATTATCATAATAATAACATTCAATAAAAAAATGAAGTAACGAGCTAAGTATTTTTAATATTTTCCGGACATAATACAATACTAAGTTTCTAATAAATAAATTAATGTATCGCTGACATGATAGGTATCAGATAAATAAATAAATATCGCCAGACTTACTCATCAACTACATGGTGCCAAACTAAGCAACGCTTGTACTATGGCTACCATACATTAAACTGGTGGCGATCCCAGTGACACCCAGACCTGGGCAAATTACGAAAAGACCGTTTCAGAAAATTTCCTTTGTCGGGAATCGAACCCGCAACCATCCGATGTTGTGAGCCGAGCGGCCAACGCTCAAACTACAGCGCCAAGCGGTCGTCAATTCGCCACACGAGGTACTACGTTGTTGCAGACGCGACGTTGTCAATTGGTAGAGAGCGGCGACTTGACAACGTCGGATGTCTATTATAAAAGCGTTTGTTGTCGGAAATATTTTTTTCGTTTAGTGTATTATAGGTAGGATCACAGATATAGATTTACATAGATAACGCAAGTATCACGATTTGTATTGAAACCAAGCGTGCCAAATTTTTAACACTTACTGTGACGTCATAGATGGCGGGAAATCCAAACCGATTCAAAGACACCGATGCCGCTGATGCCCCTCTGCCCGCTACGATTCTCTCGAGTGATTATCTCGCTCATACTCATATTTTTATATCTGTAGTCGTGAAGGACTGTAAGTTATAGGCGACCAACCTTGACGCTTGGTCGGGGTTTTCCGACACGCTAAGTACATACATTTGCGTTATCTATGTAAATCCATATATGTGGGTAGGATAGTGTTGCCGCTGGCTTAGGATTACCGTATAGGTACATAAAAATGAAAATTTACTGTATTTGCCAAATAAATACCGAACCTGGTATATACAAACCATAGATACTACTGTACTATCTATACAAATAAATAAAATTGGAGTGTTTGTTTGTAATATCAAAATAACACCTTTTCACTAAGTGCATATCAAAGTACATACGACACCTATAGCAAAAACGCGATTAAAAATTTTTTTGTCTGTCTGTCTGTGTGTTTGTTCCGGGTAATCTCCGAAATGGCTGGACCGATTTTGACGGGACTTTCACTGGCAGATAGCTGATGATAAAAGGAGTAATTTAGGCTACTTTAATTTCGGAAAAACAATTAGGGTTCCGCGTAAAAAAATAAAAACACATGAAATCAAAGAGTATCTCCGAAACGGGTGGACCGATTTTGACGGGACTTTCACTGGTAGATAGCTGATGTTATAAGCAGTAACTTAGGCTACTTTTATTTTAGAAAAACGAAATTTAAAAAAATTCGTCTTGTCGCGCGGGCTCAGAACGCGGGAGCGGGCTTTAGTTAAATTCCACGCGGACGAAGTCGCGGGCTCAGCTAGTATTATATATGTACACATGTACTAGGTAAGTCCTACTAATATTATAAATGCGAAAGTTTGTGAGTGTGGATGTATGTATGTATGTATGTATGTATGTATGTTTGTTACTCTTTCACGCAAAAACTACTGAACGGATTTAGATGAAATTTGGAACACAGATAGATTATAACCAGGATTAACATATAGGATACTTTTTAACCCAATAATCCAATACTACGCGGATGAAGTCGCGGGGCACAGCTAGTATGTAATAAATATTGGAATGAAGTTCCTTATCGCGCGTTGCGAAAGGGGGCTAGACGGAAAAAATTAAGACCAAAAAATGTGTAACGACACTTTTTTCGCTATATGTGCGGCGTGCGCGTGTTTCTCTGTATGTCTCTCTCTCTCCCTTATAGAAAGCAAGCCAGTTATTATTTTTTTCGTATCGTCTTTCTATTTCGCATTGAACAGTGTGGTGTCGCGACTAACTTTTCCTTTTCCTGTTCCTTTTCCTTGTCCTTTTCCTTTTCATTTTCCTTTTCCTTTTCCTTTTCCTTTTCCTTTTCCTTTTCCTTTTCCTTTTCCTTTTCCTTTTCCTTTTCCTTTTCCTTTTCCTTTTCCTTTTACTTTTACTTTTACCTTTACCTTTACCTTTACTTTTACTTTTACTTTTACTACCATCGACGATTGACGACCGCTTGGCGCAGTGGTTTGAGCGTAGGCCGCTCGGCTCACTACACCGGGTGGTGGCGGGTTTGATTCCCTTCACGGTAAATTTCGGAATTGGCCTTTCCGTAATTTGCCCTGGTCTTGGTGTCACTGGCATTAGTTTGGGACCATACAGTTGGTATGTTTGTCTGGCGATATTTGTTTATTTATTAGTATTATTTTGATTGAGCTGAAGCTGTGATAGCCGATTGCTTAAAGCACGCGTCTTGCGGGCACCAGGTATTGGGTTCAAACCCCGGCTCGCACATCTGGATTTTTCGAAATCTATGTGTGACTCATAATTTCTATATGATTATCACTAGCTTACGGTGAAGGAAAACATCGTGAGGAAACCTGTATGTCTTAGAAGATCTAACCAATTTTCGTAAGACATGTGAAATCCGCCAACCCACACTGGGCCAGCGTGGTGGATTATGGCCTGAATCCTCCACATGTTGAGGGGAGGCCCGTGCCCAGGAGTGGGACGTCAAGAGGGCTAAATTAATATAGTTATTACTAGCTGTGCCCCGCGACTCCGTCCGCGTTCTGCTGAAATTTTTCCTGAATTTTATTTGCTATAAACCTCACGGAGCCCGAGACCTTTCAAACGAATGCAAAACCGTGGAAATCGGTTCGTGCGTTCTGGAGTTATAGCGTCAGGAAGGAAAACCCGACTTATTTTTATATAGTAGATTATCTTTGTTGCAACCTACGTAGTGGAAATCATCAAAGAACTGGCCTGTTAATAATTAGTTTTTAAATTCCGTGTAATTTATATTGACATTTGTTTTTACATAGAATGTATTCTCTTTGCATAGAATTCTATTCTGTCTGTCAAAATACGCTGTACATTAAATATCTTGTCTGGCCTCCGTATATGTTTTTATTTAATCTGCTACTCAGAACAGTCGTCGTCAAAGGTACAACCACAGCAAACTGTCTTTAGTAGCTCTTCAACAGCAGTGGGTGCCAACACAACGTTGAGCTTCGCAAAATTAAAGAGAAGCGTCAACTACGCGGCTTGGAGCTTCGCCATGAAGATGTACTTGATCGACAGCGAACTATGGGACTGCGTCATGAAGCCTGCGGAGGAAGTTGACGACTTTCAACGCAAAGATGCCAAAGATCCAAGATTTGCTTGAGTCTAAGCGAACATCTATATCTCATCGTCATGACAGCTGAAACTTCGAAGGAAACATGGAAGCGACTTCGGGAAGCCTACGCTGACAGCGGGCCTGCTCGACGCTTACAACTTATGAAGAAATAGCTTGGTACTAAACTTGTATTGTACTCGAACATAGAAGCCTATGTGAATAACATGCGTGCAACAACAACTGATTGCCAATCAAGCTGGTCTGGAAGATGAACTTGTTGGTGTGATTATGCTGGCAGGACTCAAGGACAGCTACAGCCAATGGTGATGGCAATAGAGCATTCCGGCACCTCGATATCTACAGACTCGGTTGCATCGATCCTGCTGAAGGAAGAACGCCGAGATGCCTCTGCTACATCTAGTGCCTTTTCGTCGTCTAGTGTAAATAGTGTGCCTAAGGTGTCGTGTACATATTGCAAAAAAGTAGGCCATGTAGTGTCTCAATGTAGGAAACACTACTAACGCTACTCTGTATAGGACTCTAGGTCCTTTAATTTTGATAGAGACACGATTATTATGTTGATTTCTTGTAATTATTGTTGTTGTTATAAATAAAAATATGTTCACATGGAAAACCACATCTATTTCTCAGTAATGTATCTCATATGTTAGAAAATACACCAACAAGTGTATTACAGTTATATTTTCACTATATTTAGTAACATCTAAATATATTACTCAAAGGTGACTGACTGACTGACTGACATACTGATCTATCAACGCACAGCCCAAACCTCTGGACGGATCGGGCTGAAATTTGGCATGCAGATGTTATGACGTAGGCATCCGCTAAGAAAGGATTTTGATTAATTTTACCCCAAAGGAATAAAAGAGGGGATGAATAATCCCGAAATTTTTGTTAAGTTAAATTACACGCGGACTAAGTCGCGGGCACAGCTAGTCAGACAATAAAATTATTCTATAACGGATGTATATTTTTTATCGTTTTTTTAGAATGATGAATACGCATACAATAATGAATTTTACAATAGCAAAAATATAATATATTCGCTATTTATTATAAAATAAAAAGGCCGCAATAAATATAAAAGTACGCCCTCTAGTGGCTAGTGGCTAAAATACACCTTTTGTCAATGTGTGCGTGTATGTATTACAATAAAAAGTGACAGAAGTTTTTCATCGGAAAACGCTTAGATTATGAATTATTTTAGGTTGATATTATTGCGTATGTCAATGCAGTATAATAAGTCTTAATCGCAAACAATAGTATTATATCTTAGAAATGCTCAAATTTTGCGTAAAAAATAAATAAGTAGAATCTGTTGACTACAGCGTCATCTTGAGAGAAACTGCAATAAACCCGACCGACGCTTCAACCTTAACTAATGCATTGCATATTTTGGCAATAGATGGCAGTAATTAGAATAGTTTTCTTTTTCAATAATAGATCACGCTGTGCTCCAGTGCACGCACTCCTTGAAGAGTAGCAAAACTACGATGTCCATTACCTTTTGTTCTAGTTGCACAAATATCAAACAGATGGCGTTACTAGCCGACTTTAATTGCGATGTATATAATTGGTGTTGTATAGTTCCGCACGCACTCTATGGACGAGTAGCTAAACTACGATGTTCATTACCGTTTGTTCTAGTTATACTTTTCAAATACAGATGGCGTTACTATCGGGTTTTATTTAATGTATTTTCATGTTGGTGTACTCTACATTTGAACTATTAGTTCATATTTTTATCCGACTTCCAAAAAATAGAGGTTCTATGTTCGTCTGAATGTGTTTTTATTTTTTATGTATGTATTACTCCGTCTATTGTGGACCGTTTAAAATAAAATACAATCCATAGAAATTTGATTAAAATCGTTCCCTTTGTTTTTGAGATTTACGATCACCGGGAATCCGATACGTGATTAGTTTCAAAAATCAAGAAAAAAAAAAGTTTAATAAGAAAAATAACACGACTTCAAAAAAAACCTGGGTGCACTCAAAAACTGGAACTAACTAGGTAACTTGTAATTTCTTTCATTTGGAGTCAGTTTATCTTTACACTCCGTGAGGACTCCTTCTAAGAAGTAGTCAACATACTTGAATTGGCACCTTAGAACGGGAGGTACCCTAGAATAACTCTCTTTCAATATTTAAATACGCAGTCTTGTAGCGCTATATCTGGGGGCACAGCGGCATTGCCCCTCCACGTCGAGCACGGCACGACGAGCGCGGCACGGCCGTACCATCTTTTCACGAAGCAGTTCAGGCCATTTTCGACCCCCTATAACTTTGTTGTGGATAAAACTAGAACCCTTAATTTTCAGTAACCAAGCAGGAATTGTATAAACACGCTATATTTCGAATTTCATTCAAATTGAACCAGCAGTTTAAGAATTATAACTAGTCAAAATTCTTATTTTGTCACTCACTGACTGAATGACTGACCGATCATCAAAACAATCTAAAGCACTTCTAGCAGACATAGAAGCTTCAAATTTAGAATACAATTAGTGTTTAGTATATAAATCAAGGAAAAACTAAAATCTTTTATAATTTCGGTCCAGTTTTCTAGATACACCAACTGCATACATAACTTTGTAATCTCATATAAATGTATAGGATTACAAATTTACATTTGCAATCGCATGAAGACACGATGTATCTCACAAGTACTTCTATACAAATAAATAAAATTGGAGTGTCTGTTTGTAATATCAAAATAACACGTTTTCACTTAATGCATATGAAAGTACATACGACAACTATAGCAAAAACGCGATTATTTTTTTTTTTTCTGTCTGTCTTTCTGTCTGTCTGTCTATCTGTCTGTCTGTCTGTCTGTATGTTTGTTCCGGGTAATCTCCGAAACGGCTGGACCGATTTTGACGGGACTTTCACTGGCAGATAGCTGATGTCATAAGCAGTAACTTAGGCTACTTTTATTTTAGAAAAAAAATGGGTTCTGTCGCGCGGGCTCAGAACGCGGGAGCGGGCTTTTTTGTGAAGTTTAATTCCACGCGGACGAAGTCGCGGGCTCAGCTAGTATTAATTAAGATAAGATTGTTTAGTGCGATTGCCAAGTCAATCTATTTTAATTAAAACATAAAATATTTTTAATATTGATATGATGTTGTTAGGTTAGCTAATTACTTAAAATAACTTAAGACAGAAGGTCCCTTAAGTAGGGACTTAATAAAGTAACCGACTTGGTACTACATGGATCTCACAACTTTTTACGGTAGAAGAACTGAGTTGCGAGACTTTTTTTTTTACAAGATTTGTTTTTGATGGGATAAACTGTATTTTTGGGCCGATTTGTAGCCCTTATAGTCACTAAATAATAGTGTCTGACCGAAAGTTCGGTTTTGGTTTCGGTTTCTGCCGAGTTTCGGCGGCTGTTTCGGTTTCGTCCATTGGCCGAAACTTTTTCCGAAACCGAAACTGATTTCGGAAGTTGTCGTACACGCTCGCCTTACTTCGTTTCTCGCGGCAACGCTTTGGCGGACGCTGGCGGCCCTGTTTGGGAATTGTCGCGCGCCGTTCGGATAGCTCTGTAGCAACACAACTGAGTAAGTGTGTTATCGCCCGACGTAAACATTCTTTAGAGGTGTGTGTTTTGATGGAACTGATTACATGCAAGTTTATGTTTATTTTCTGTACTTGAATGATTTATATAGTTAAATATTAAGTCAGTAACTTGGTTTTGTTGTTATGTTATTAACAAATCAAGTCACATGTTAAAAAGAGATTGTAAATGGAAAATGTAAAGTGTTTAATTTGTTAAATTACGTTGTATACTGATAGAAGGATTTTTAATAGTTAACAAATCATTTATTGAAGACGATTTTTTTAATATTAAAGAAATATTTCTTAATATTTAAGAAATGATGCATCAGATTTATTATTTACTAGTTGAGCCCGCGACTTCGTCCGCGTGGAATTTTACTTAACAAAAAAGCCCGCTCCCGCGTTCTGAGCCCGCGCGACAGAACCCATTTTTTTCTAAAATTAAAGTAGTCTAAGTTACTCCTTATAACATCAGCTATCGGCCAGTGAAAGTCCCGTCAAAATCGGTCCAGCCGTTTCGGAGATTACCCGGAACAAACATACAGACAGACAGATAGACAGACAGACAGAAAAAAAAAAAATACGCGTTTTTGCTATAGGTGTCGTATGTACTTTCATATGCATTAAGTGAAAAGGTGGTATTTTGATATTACAAACAGACACTCCAATTTTATTTATTTGTATAGATTAAATAAACGATTACAACAAAATTTATATACTGTGTTTCCATTTCATGTCCTAATTAATGCAGAATAATTGGTAAAATGCACTAAGTTTCAGTACCAATTTTAAGGAATTTAATACTTGACCAAGTGAGTTTCGGTTTCGGTTTCGGCCGAAACTGAAGCCACGGCCGAATATTCGGTTTCGGTTTCGCCGGGCGGACATGGCGAAACCATAAGGGTTCCCAGTTTGACTACGGAATCCTAAAAACGTATGTACGAAGCGGTTTATTATGATAAACTTAATCATAATAGGGACGCCCAAAAGAAGCGAAGCTTTATAGTATAAAGTGTAGGGCGCCGTAGCTGCCACTCTGTATACCTACATATATCGTGTAACGCTACTGACGTCTGACGCTTAGCACGGATAGAGTGGCCGCGCAGCCAGCGCCCCGAACGTCCGTATAGAAGCTTCGCTTCAACAAACTGTTTCGTACATACGTTTTTTTATGGTGGCTGTTCTGTTTTTATTGATTGTCTTCTATATTTTTGGTATTGCATTATAAAACATATTATTCTACATTGTACTAGATTCATCGGAATTATTACATGACTGAAAATGTTGTGTGTTTAAGGAAAACCATTTAAAATAATAGATATATATAGATCAAAGAATTCGTATATTTCATAATAACTATGCACCCAATATCTAAACACATCAGTACTCATTTTGTGTATAATGTTAATCGGTATTATGACGAAATAGGTGTACAATTCATATAAACCTCAGGTTTAATAGGAACCATATAGTTGCAGAATCAGGTAGGGTATTACATAGACTATAAAACATAGATACGTCTTCGTACACGGGGACGTTCTTCTAGCATGCGAATTCTATCGTGGAGATAGTCTTAGCACCAAGAGTTGTTACTACTTGGTGTTCATCCGTATGAATGAGGACAGTTTTTTCTTCTTCACCCCTGAAAATAGATAATAATAATTATTAATAATAATGATTAAGTAGTTGTCTAATAGATAAACGCGATGTATAATGTCTGTCATCAGATCTTGATCTGTTTCTCAAATAAATAAATATTTGTTAGTGAATACATAAACATTTATAAAGCTTCCGGTTCTCTCAACCATCGCGCGAAGTACTGCTATAAAATCTGCTTTACGCCGATCTTCCGTGAGCGGGTGATACTACTCCAGTTGAGCCAGCCGAATATTAGTACGAGCTGTAGTCAGTTGGCTACAGCTTGGCTCTACCGTTCTCAAAACCACTCGATCAGTATTTCAATACGATATAAACACAATCTGACCCCTGATAAGTGTAAACTAACGCATATTTTTATATCCTCAAGGGAATTTAGGAGCTTACCTGTTGTATAAAACGACGACGATGCTGTCATCTGGCGTTTCCACTGCAACGTGCTCGACATCGTTATCGCAGGAGGCGCAGGTTGCACAGGTCACGGTCGTCGTTGCGGTCACGTCGATCCTCACGGAGTCCGGCTGTATGAACTTGGAGACCTGTCCCATCGCATAGTACATGGGCTGCTTGTAGATCTCGCCGGCTGTCGCGTTTACAATCATGGGAGAGTCGACTTGACGGTTGAGGTAGCTCGGGCCACCTTCTGTGTTCAAAGCCAAGTTCCAATCCAGCCATCCCGAGCTGTTGTAGTTCAGATTCTGCAATAAATAATGTCGCTGTTAGATAACAAGTAAAAACTACAACGGGATTACACGAATTATATTCAGAACTGCCGATAGATAGCGCTAGTAGTATTCGTAAACGGTGAAATATAGTATAAAGTAGTTTTTCTGTATTATATTGATATTTATGAACCCAGAAGTTTCTCCTCTTTCATTAGACATCCCACTCGATACGACAGGAAAATAAATCAGGTTCTCCAACATTTTTGGATGTAAGATATTTTATCCTTCATATTGATTTTGTTCGCATAAAATGTAGCCTAGGTATATGTCACCCGGACCATAATAACGAATCGATTGACGCCTCATTCATTAAAAATCGGAGAGGAAGTATACATTCACAATAATTATACCTACATATATACATACACAGACTAAAAATACCTAACCCTTCCTTTTAGATGTGCTGAAGTTGGGTAAAAATTGTAGTTCCTTTTCAATCGATCAATTAGGCTACATCCACATGGACAAGACGATACCTTGTACCTACATTCCTACCAACATTAACTGACACACTTTATAAAGAAGAAACATTGCTGTCGTCTTCACTCTCTTTCTTCCTTATCGTATGAGGGCTAACTCTAGTGTCGAGGTTTCAGGCTTTAGCCGGACTGACAATTTAACATGCTTTATGAAGCTCAAACGGAAGCGCTCGGTCAGGAAGCGGTCACCAATCCGTATTTACCGTTTCGAGCGCTTCAAGGTGGTATGCACAAAGGTTACCTACTCACTAGACACTCGCCCCAGCTCTGAAGGGCTTTTCTCGGCTATTTATAAATTTGATTAGAATGTATATTACATAACGAGTTCTGGTAAAAAAATACTTAATGATAGTGAAAACCACATCAAATACTGTTGCGTAATTTAGAAGATCTAAGCGGACAAACAGACAGACGCGGATTTCAGTTTTGTATGCTTGGAACAAATAGTAAGTAAGTAAGTTACCTCCAATATGTCCCTGATGTACATTTCAGCTCTAGTCCATGAACCGAGATCAACTGGCGCGACGGGATTTTCATTCATCATAGATGGAACTGGAATGAAATATTATACAGCTACAAATGCGTCATGTTCTCTGTTTTAGAATTGCATCTCTGTCCGATTGTGTGTGTGGGTAGGTATAATTATTTATTTATTTATTTAAACTCTATGCACAAGTAAAAACACAATGTACAAAGGCGGACTTAATGCCTTAGGCATTATCTACCAGTCGACCTTAGGGTGGTGCAGAAACAACATGGCGGGTGCAACTTAAACGAGAGAAATAGAGAGTAATTTATACCTATATACATATTATTGATAAATACATAGATACATACATACATATAAAACAAAATTGTTAAGAGAAAAAAAAAGACCAACGAATTACCGCTGTGACGATTCTACCAACTTCTTGCGAATGATAATGTTTAATAGAAATTAATAGTAATCATGCAGTACGTCATTTGATGTCATCTCACATTATATTTCACGCATTTTTGAGCGTAATTTTTCCGAAGAGTAGCCTATATGTTTTTCCATATCTCAACTCTGTACCAAAGGAGACGACTAAAAGTGTTTGGACAATTCAAGTAAAATAAGTCATAAGCAATCTATCTAAATGCCAATTCAAACAAGTAGGAGTACCTACCTCCCTAAGAAGTAGTCCTAACATAAGTGTAAAGATAATGCACCGACTTCAAATGAAAGAGATTACAGGGTCCCTAGTTATTCCCAGCTGTTTAGTACACCCAGGTTTTTTGAACGTTGACGTACAAAAAATAAGCATTTCCGCAATTGATTCGGCTGGGTTAGGTTAGAAGGAAGGACGTCATATTTTCTTCTTGTTATGTTACTGGCGGTTCTGAACCCTCCGCGGGGCTCGGTCGACCTAGTCATAGAGAAATACGGCTGACGAGGTTGAGGTCAAAGGTCATCCGAAGTTATTGTCGAACTAAGGTTCCATGACCTTCAATCCCTATTTCGAAAAAGCTTATTTTTTAATGTCGACCCATTATCACCATTAAAGTATTCATAGAACACTAATTCTAAAATAAAGGTCTGAAATATAATTCCCAAATAAACCTAATAAATAATAACTGATGGTTTGCTGATTAAACTAGTTAAAATTTAAGTTAAGATAAGCAAGAATATGCATACTAATGGAGGCTTGAGTTTGCATCCAGAACTTGTCTGGTATATATTCCATTGCTTTTTGCATGATCTTGGCGGAGACGTTCTTATTGGAGTACCAGTGCATCGCCAAACCGTCCATGTAGTTGAAACTTTCAGGGTAAGATTTCATCATCTGCAACATACCAAACAAATATTGAACACCGATATTTTTTCTCACACTGTCACACTATTATAATATTACACAACAATAATATGCACCAATAATTTTATTCAACACCTTTTCCTTGTTTTAACGATGCAATTTTAATATCATCTACATATTATATTTATAATAATATACGAAGAGGGAAATTCAGATTAGCTAATAAATTTACTAACTGAATCATCAACGCGGAGGCGAAACTACTGAAGTTAAAGAAACACAAAATTTGGACAAGAGGTATTTCTTATAACATACCTATAGGAAATTAAAATATTACGCATATCTTATGACCATGAAAAGGAAGGAATACATTTAGTTTAGTTAATTTTAGTTTGTGCACCAATTTAGGGGTTTAGTATAAGTAGTTAAAAGCAAGAAGGTATCTACTCACCTTGAAATGATAGGGGTCCAGGGCGTGACGCTGATCGTCGTTAGTCAATATCTTGACGTCCGTGAAGGCACTCGACGTATCACGCATTTTAGGACCCAAGTAGTTGCTTAGCCAGTTACCCTGCAATTTAAAATTATAATATTGCCACATTATGAGATGCTAGACGCGGAAGGAAAACATCCCGACGAAACCTACCCCTTCGGGGAATACGGGCCTTATTGGCAGCGCCCCTCCTGGACCTGTGCGGCCACGGCTTTTTCATTCAGAACTCATAAGTATTTCAATCCTACATACATTGCCCACCCTCATGATTTGCCCTCCTTAGGCAAAATGCTCTGATTCCCCAATTCTGGGTACCTACGCCCACTCCTGACAATCCTGACATGATGGGGGTGTAATATTACCCTGTGGCGAAACACGAAGGGTGTGTTCGCGACCCGAAGCCCCAGCGGGAACGATGGACTGTCGGCACTAACACTAATGTTAGGAAGAACTCGTTCTTACCATTTGGTCTACAGTCCATCCTAATGAATTGGGATTGTCAGAGTACATGATGCCGTTACTTGGTTCGTTCGTTGTAGTTATTCCCCACGTAGGAATACATTCCGCCTCATATGCCTCCAGGAACCTAAACAACAATTAAGTATTAATTTTAATAAATTGGAACAACTTTAATATACTCGTACCAGGTTCTTCTGTAAATCTGTGAATTTCAGTTTTGTTCAGCTAAAGTAATAAGAGTACGAAAGTGAGATAGTCCACAAAATAACTCGATATTGAAAATTGTTATTATAAAAAAACTATGTCCCGACCTAACAAGCGACATTTTTGTTTTAAATTGATTTTTAATAAAATTTCCCACTCTTGGACACGGGCCTCCACTCAATATAGGGGGGCTTCAGGCTATAATGCACTACCCTGGCCCAGTGCGGGTTGGATTTCACTTGTTCTTATTACGAAAGGTTTCAATTTTATTAAAATGCAAGTTTCCTCACGATGTTTTCCTTCACCCAGTAAATGATAATCATATTGAAAATTATGAAACATACATAGATTTTGACAACAACCCAGAATCTTGAGCACGCAAGAGTCGTGTTCCACCAATCGGCTATTACTGGAAATTTTAGTAATTAAAGTACTCCATTATCTATATTTCTAATCGGGAGCATATTTTTACTTCATGAAAAGAAAGGATACGGCGATAACATGGTATAGTAAAGAATGAACGGCTAGCCAATCAAAATGTGAAACGCAGGTACTTACTTGTAGATGTAATCAGCCAATGTCTGGTAGTATTCTTCTTTTAACCAGCCGATCCCAGTGTACGCATTGTTGCTCTTCATCCACGCCGGCGGCGACCAAAGCGAGGCCAGAATCTTGATGGACGTGTCCGATGCCTCCATGCACGCTTTTATCAATGGTATCTACGCAAGAAAGGAGCTCATTTTACTACAAACGTAGACGAGGATGACCAGGGGATGTGCCCCGGATGTCCACTAACGAACACGAGCCCGAGGAGAACAAGCGGACGTAGCGATTATCTGCTCTCTCCCCGGGAGGAGCTCCTATTGGGAGCGCGGAATCTAGGGGACACCGGTGCATTCCGTTTAGACCTACTGACTTGCTTTTTGAAGAACCCTTGAAGCCTTTAAATGGCCACTATTGTGCCATGTAAAGGTATCAGGATCGAGGTAATTTCCCAACATACACATTATGCACTTATGGTAAATCAGTTGTAGTCTGTTTTGTTTGTCCTTGTATTAAAATTCAATGGTTTATATATCGTTGGTTTAATTATAATTGTAGAGAACAGAAGTGACCTTAATGGTCCTCATTTTAGTTGGAAAACAAACTTTCTACTATCACTCAAGTTTAGTTTGTAAAGGTACTAGGAGTAATATTTAAACAAATTAGAGTCTTTCTCTCTGTCCAGACATAATTACTTGACACTGGCACTAATACCTTATAATCAATGTCTTCGGCACTGAGTTCGAAATCGCACAAATCGGTATCGTTCTCTGGAGTCATGCTGTAAGCGTAAGCGCGAGTGGAGAAGGCTGTGCCGCCGATAGGGACTCTCAACATGCTGTACTGCAGGCCCGAGGAGCCACAATATGACCTGCCAAACAATTTTAGTCGGTTTAGACATTCACTGCCAGTTTCTTAATAGCAAGTAGCAGCCTACTACGTAATGTCTAAAAGTAATAATTAGCACCGGTAAAACAGGCTTCTTGACCATTTGAGCTATATTTACTGTGGATTCTACTTAAGGTGTTCAAGAAGCTGGCCGTTATTCTTACATATGAACAAATATGTTTTTAAAATGCTTCTACTCACAAAATATTTAGATCATTTTAGGAACGAGTAATTTTGTACGCGAGTCCGAATGCGCGTACGCAGTGTTGCTCCAAAAGTTTATAGTATAGAGTAGAGTAGACAGTATAGATTAGAGTTCTAAGTCAATAAGCCCTCAATCAAGTATAATCAGCTCACAAGTTTAGATCCAATTAGTATAACTACGATCCGTGGTGACTTACAACTGGTATTTAGTCAGCTGTAACAGTCCTGCTTCTATGGCAATCAGCCCATACCAGCTATTTTTGTCTCTCGCTTTACACCGGAGGGAAGTACAATTTTTTTCTTCCAACTCCTCCTATTATTTCTTTCGATTAAATTCGTTCGGGTTCCACGACAATTTAAGTTTTCCCCGGGACTCATCGAGGGTCAAACCTCGACGTAATCATTGATCACCATTGTCGATCCTGGTTTACAGAAGTAATTTATTGAAATATGTAACCAAAGTAGTGAAATACAAGAAAAAAAAGTTGTATATACGATTGATTTTTTACTCTCAGTATTGAGTTTATTCAGAACCGACGGGGAATCAACTTTGCTTTAACTTGGTCGGCTGTAGCTCGTGATTTAGTGAACCCATATCTCCTGTTATAATTTTAATTGCAATTTCGTATCATGATTTTTTCCAGATTTTCTGCACAGTGTTTCAAGTTAAACAAATTCGGGACCCCAATACTAACTGTTTTCCCTTATTTCACAAACTTAGGGGAGGGGTGGGTGTAATAAATCGCTGTAAATTATATTTATTATTTGTAATGAGTAACCTTAAGGTGAAGGCGCCTGTCTAGCCCGCGAAATTCGTAATTTTCGAGTATTTTTATAGTTTATCCAAAATCTGAAAACATTTAAGACAACATTTTGTGATTTGCGACAAACACAGTATGCAGTGCGTTTAATAATACATTTATTTTACTCTAAATATTATCACGGTGGATATGATACTAGTAAAACACTAAATATACAAAAATTGCCAGATTATCTGGATAGCTGTCGTTCTTGAAATGTTTTAGAGTAAGTTGGATATATTAATAAATGCACTGCACACTGTCTTCCTCACGAATTAGAAAATGTGCCTTTTATTATTGTCAGATTTTGAAAAAAATCTAAAAAACCTCAAAACATTTGAACTTCGCGGGCTAGATGGGCGCTTCAGCCTTAATACTAATTTTCCAGGTTCTAAGTGGAAACCTTTCTTATTACCCATACAAAGTTTCACCCCCTAATTATACACTTAGGGGTGAAATTTACCAAAATACTTCCTTAGTGGATACTTACGGTATAAAAGGTACCTAAAAAACCTACTCTCAAAATTTCATGCTTCTAACTCCACCGGTTTGGGCTGAGCGTTGATTCCTTTGTTTTGATAAGTAAATTTGCAAAAGTATCAAAATATAGAACATAAATGGCCGTATCTTTTGATTGCGTTGACTTAGAAGCCCAATTTTTTTACACCTCCAAGGGCCCATAGCATTTGATATTCGATAATAATTTCAACTTGATAACTCTAGTTTCCGTTTCCGAGAAAAAGGGTCTTGACAGACAGACAGTCAGATAGACAGACAGACAACAAAGTGATCCTATAAAGGTTCCTTTTTCCTTTTGAGGTACGGAACCCTAAAAATAGATCTAAGTAATGTTTACTTAGAACTGTTATATCCAGTGGTAGAGATATACGTGAAAAACCAGCTCGACCGGACGTAGTGTGAACTTCGTCTAATATTACAGTCGGTTCTTCTCATGCGAGTTAGTGACTAATACCTCTAGTGACGGAGTTGTAAGCCGCCCGAAGGCCTCCGACATGGCTTAACGACTGTGATAGCCGAGACCGACAGCGAAGCGCGAACGAACGATGACAGACGAACAAAGCGTGAATAAACAAATTATACGTACTCGACAAAGTAATTCCGAAGATTTGTATCAGTCAAGTCCATCCAGTTTATAGCTGCCGCGTCGGTGACAGCGGCTCCAAATCCTTGAATGGTTTGATACTTCTTGCTACGATCCAAAGCCAACTTTACGTCGTAAGTAGCTTCAACTGAAACGTTTAGTAATCATCAATTAAGTAATTCATTTATCATCAACATAAACATGGTTTAAAGAGTCCTCGAGTCAAACTTGTAGCCTTAACATTATTATCACACAGTTAAGTTCGTGTGTAAAACCAAACCAAGCGTTGTGAGAGTGAAAAATTGCTTATTTTTAATAAGTTAATCCCAAAAATTACCACAATCATCGTAAGCTGTCAGGGCGGCGCTAGTTTTGTTAAATCGTTCTCCACTCTGAAAATTCAATCTAAATTAAAATACATGAAACTAAACTAAAATTAAAGTTTTTTTTTTTCATATTGTAGCCAATTATTTACATATTTAATGTGAATTTTACGTTCCTTTCTCATTCCGTTTAGCAACTAGAAGGTTCTGACTGACATGACGGACGGACGAACGGATAACGTTCGCACAACAGGGTTCCACCCGCACCCTTCGGGGTTCGGAACCCTAAAAGGAATGGTTCACCATTCGTTAGGCAAACTCTCAAACCAAAGTACAACAACAGGAGCAAGTTACCAGTGAGGAGGAGTACGTGAAGGCTTGGCCGCTGACGGGCGTCTCGCGGATGACGGTGTCGCAGTAGTCAGCAGTGCACACGCACACCACCGATTTGTTCGGGATGGATCGTGCTGCACATGGCTGGTCTGTGGAACAAAGTGTAAAACACTTATATACACACAAAAATACAAAAAAATGTAATGAAATAAATTTATACCGATTTCTAAAAACCTGGGTGCATTAAAAAGCTAGAAATAACTAGGGACCTTGTAATTTATTTCATTTGGAATAGGTGCCAATTCAAGTAGAGGTCGGTAGTTGCCTGCCTAAGAAGTAGTCCTAACGTAGTGTTAAGATAGTGGCACCGACTCCAAATGAAAGAAATTGAACCCATGTTGTTTTGAGGACGGTCTAATTTTTTAACCGACTTCAAAAAATACAGACGAACATAGAACCTCCTCCTTTTTTCGAAGTCGCTCAATAAAGGGGAAGGGAATGAACAGAAAAAGGCCGAGATTCCTAAGCAAGCATTAACTCACTCTGCTCTGGATCTAACCCTTAGATTAGTAAAAAACTTTGTGACCGCTGAACCACACCGAGACGTTCAAACGATATTTGGGAGTGATACTACTGGTATTCAGAATCAGCGATGTTTTTTAACGTTTCTACCAAAAAACTTGATTCTTACCTGCGAACTCTGTCGCGCTCACCCATGCTATAGGAATAATGAATAGCAATGAATACAACATCATTGCGATAAACCTTCGTACAGGCCGTCCCTCACTTTCAGTATCCAAGTACTGAATGATGTGGACTCTAGAATTTCTAGGATATTTATACTAAATTCGTTTCATTATTATGCTAATACTGTTTGATGTGACATCATGTTTATAACATTTTGTGGAGAAAATTTAATACCTGTTTAAATATAAAATTGTCTGCACTTACGGAACACTTGATAAAACATTCTTATTTAAATACTTCATTTTTAATTGCATTATGCAAGACAAGGATAAAAATTATTACTGAAATATATTTTATAGGTAAATTTTAATTGGTTTATAATTCGGGGCCGAAATGTTGTGATCCTGTAACCACTGACTGCCATCATTTAGCTCACCTCTCCTCATCATCTGTAAATTGGGGTTATGTTTCTTCCTTTTAATTATCTTGTTTTTCTTCAACTACCTATTTCATTGATATTCCCATCCTCTTCGAGAGAACATATCGAGATAGCCCGGATACCATTCCTTTACCCCCGTTATTCTAAGTTTTCAAAGCTCTAGCTGTACTCATACATTACAAGAGAACTGAAAACTTCTTCATTGTAAGGTATGCACTAGACTCTTTATTGCAAGAAAGGTGATCTTGTAGTATTTTATTATTGTAGTTCTGGTACATGTATTATTTCTAGTCCATTATCTACATATTTTCCCAAACCCTTTTAATTGAGGTATCTCCGAGTCAGCCAGGACTAAAAAACCTGAAATTTGGTACACGTGTTCCTTTAGGTCACTAGATGAGAGATAAGAACGGATATTTTAAAATTCCTCAGCGGTGGATTATTGTAGTTTGAACCTCATTGCGTAGTTTGAGTGACCCAAAACTTGGAGTGAAGAATCTTTAAAATTATTGATAAAATTTGTAATTCATGATTTTTGGTAAAGGATCTCCTATGGGGTTGAAATAGGGTTGTAAAATTTTAAAAAAAATGCAAATATCCAATCATATTCATCAAGGTCACCTACTTCAAAATTTCTAAACCTATATAAAGACCTGAAATTTAGCATATGTGTCTCTTAGTCTCTAGATGAGAGATAAGAACGGATTTCACAAAATATCACCCCTAAGGGGCTCTAACGGGCGAGTCAAAGTTTGAATAGAACGTTATACCTAATTCTTTTGTAGTAGGAGTGACATGAAACTTGATGTGCTAGACTATCAATAATATAATAATTATAATTTAGCCCTTTTGACGTCCCACTCCTGGGCATGGGCCTCCCCTCCACACGAGGGGGATTCAGGCCATAATCCACCACGCTGGCCCAGTGCGGGTTGGCGGATGTCACATGTCTTTCGAAAATTGGTTAGATCTTCTAAGACATGCAGGTTTCCTCACAATGTTTTCCTTTACCGTAAGCAAGTGATGATCATATATAGAAATTACGATTCGCACATAGATTTTGAAAAATCCAGAGGTGCGAGCCGGGGTTTGAACCCAAGACCTGGTGCCCGCAAGACGCGTGCTTTAACCAATCGGCTATCACAGCTTTTTTTTTCAATAACCTACTCAATTCATCAATATTTATCGTTTAACATATTATGTGTTCCTCTTGGCCTCCATTACAGAGGACAGATTACAAAGGATTTTGGTCATTAGTAGCATACATTACATTTGTAGGTATATTGGAAAGGTCCTCATTTTACTCTGTTATAAAAACACTGTCTGGTAAACAATAATTAAGTAAGTACAAAAAATCGTTCGTTAGATTGTTCAGTGAGGTTCTACGAATGATGGAACTGCGGGGTCAGGTTCCTACGTTCGTAATATTCCTATACATATCAGTACTTATTCCTATCCGTATAGTATTTGTATTATCTTTGTATATACTTAGTGCATGATATTTTGAGGGGGAAGAAACTAGAAAGGGAAAGGGACGTTTTCAAGTTTATTACCACGGGTTACGTTGCATCAAGGTGTCGTTGCATTTATTGAGTATATTTTAAAATTGGCGAGATCCTTTTTTTTATTCTGTGCGGACGATGTCGTGGGTATAAACTAATAATAATAATACGGGATGGCACTATCGACATCTGTCGGGCACGTCATCATCCTTGTGAATCCCTCAGGCATATCATCTCCGGTTGCTCACGCCTCGCAAACGGTGAATGTTTGCATAGACACAACCAAGTGGCCAGGATAATCCACCAGCAGCTTGCCCTAAAATACCGCCTTGTGACGTCTGAAGTGCCATACTACAGGTATGTGCCAGAACCAGTTCTGGAAGATGGCCATATCACCCTGTACTGGGATCGCTCTATCATCACTGACAGGACTATTGTTGCCACTAGACCTGATATTGTGTTGATAGATCGACAAGAGCGTCATGAAATGCTTGTCGATGTCACTGTCCCCCATGACGGAAGCCTCGTGAAAGCTGAAAAAGATAAGGAATGTAAATATCTTGATCTGGTTCACGAGGTTGTCGACATGTGGGATATTGTACCGATAGTCGTTTTCGCCCATGGCCTAATTGGCAAGAGCCTCGACAAACACCTTAAGAGGCTCTCGTTAGGTAGCTGGATCAAGGGTCAGATCCAGAAGGCAGTACTCCTGGAGACGGCTCGGATAGTGAGGAAGTTCCTCTCCCTGGAGCCTTAACCGCCGGTAACTAGGACCCTGTTCCCGATGCCGGTGGGGAACTATTTTTATATTTTTAAATTTAATTAATTTAGATATTTTTTATTTAGATTAAAAAAAAATTATAAAATAAATAAATGGAATAATAATAATATTTATTTATTTTTCAATAATAAGCTGTCTCTAAAGGTTGCAGCCAGCACTCATAATAGTATTCAAACTGTGCAATGAGTGCTGTTAACTTATATATTTTTTTACAATACAACACTTTACCTTGAGCAAAAGTAGGTTAAAAACGTGTAAGTAGGTAATACGCAGTTCAAAAACCTTTAAACCTATTATCTACTTTAACTGACATACAAGCAAAAATATTATAAAATCTTTTAGAACATTACTAAGTATCTGTTTTTTAAGAAACAATAAATTGATAAAAATGTAGAGATCAAAATACTACTCTATCTTAATAATAGGTAGGTAAATGGTATGACAACCAGAATATTGCAGTTGCAGTATTTAATTGATGTTTTAAAAAAAAACTTTATTAAGAGTAAAATAGGTAAGTACCGACTAATATAAAAATATTATTCGGTACAATGTTGATAGTAACATACTTAAACTTATATAATTAGTTCAAATACATTAAAAGCATTACGTATTATATTAATTTAATATAATACGTAATAATAATATATTAATAGTATACATTAATTTAATAAAACTCTAACTTAACTATAATTGCAAGTTAATTAATTCAGTTTAAAAAAGAACTTTTATGGGTAGGTACAACTTATTACCATAACAATTAATACCACCGAACATAATGAAATACATTTAATATATAAATTAATGCAATTGTACACTTAATTAAATAAAACTGTAAAATAAAATTTCAACGAAGTTTTAAATAAAAACTTGTATGGGTACCTACAACTTATTACCATAACAATGAATACCACCGAACATAATGAAATAAAGTAAATATCAAATTAAATGTAAGTCTGTATGTAGGTTAGGTATGTGCACAAGTGTATCAGTCGACAATGGATTATTATTTAATATCTTGTTCTTGTAAATACCTCCCGTTGTCCTCCCGTTACAGACAGGAAGGTAGACACCTATTTACATCGACATTCATTTTAAACTTGCTTTGCCCGTTACTTCGTCCGCGCAGAATATACACAAAAATATCATAAACACATATACAATATAAAATGTACCTAACCGGTGGCGGTAGTAATGAACTTTGGAAAACATCCACTCCTCCTTTTGGTTTCCTTCCTCGTCAAAATATCAAGCGATGTTGTAATATGTCTTTGTGTATCCGAAAGTTACTATCTAACCAGCTCTGCTAGTGCCATGTCCTTATACCCTATACACACTGCGTGTAACACACATAAGTATAACCAAAGCCCGTTTAGAAATGTTCGCTTCGCCTGTAACTAATCACGAGATATAACAGGACTTAGTAAAACAACCCCTGACTCTGGTATCCCCTTCCCCATCGAAATATATAAAAAAACATACAACCAAATTGAAAATTTCCTCCTTTTTTAAGTGTGGTAATAAAAATGTAACCCTACGTTGGCATTGGACCCTATGTTGTCTATATTTAATGACAACAAAAAATACATTTTTAGATGATCATTAAAAAAAAAAGCCTCACCTACCGACCATCAGTCACATAAAACTCTGTTGTTGGTAAAATCATCGACTACCTAACGATGAAAGCCATAATTTAAAAAAAGAAGAAGGAGAAGATGTTTCGTCCAGTGCAAACGCATGACAGAAGAAAAGCCCGCTGAGTTTCCATAATATTGTATTATCTTTGAAGTTTCTGCAGGATCTCCTCAGTCGAGCTCGCGTACCGATCTTCGTAGATTTAAGGAAAATAATGTAAAAATCCCCGTAGGCCTAAACGAAATAAACGATTTGACTTCAACCACAGAGTACCTTGTAATACTAAACTGCGACTTTTGCCTTATGCCAGTGCAACTAGAACTGCGTTTTAGGGTAAGTTCCATTCGCTGTTAATTTTGCCAAGAACGCATAAAACAATTTCATCAAAATCAGTCTAGTAGTTTGAGCGATATGGACGATTTACGGTCACCAGGAATTCAATACGTAGTTTATCAATAAAAACCATGAAAAACAAAACTATACCGACTTCAAATAAACCTGGGCGCTTTAAAAAGCCACAAATAGGTAACTAGGGACCTTGTAATTTATTTCATTTCGTGTCGGTGCCACTATCTCTAGGTACACTACGTTAGGACTACTCAGATAGGTATAACCTACCCCTATTTACCTGAATTGGCACGACTCCAAATGAAATAAACTACAAGGTCCCTAGTTATTTCAAGCTTTTTATTGCACTTAGGTTTTTAGAAGTCAGTTTTTTCTTATTTTTTACCGCCAGTTGCTTATAATTAATTGGTGTATAAAGAGTACCTAGGTACTATTGACCAAATTTTAGCTGTTCAGTCCCAAGTTCATTAATCTTCCAAATAATCTGAAATTTTGCAGGTTAGCCTTTGAGCAGAGATTATCTCCGTTACCTAAACGTGGTATAGCGGGTGCATTTGACATTCGTTGTTGCAGTCTCGTAGCAACATTGACCGAATGGTCACTTGTGTCGCAGCCTAGGACCATAAGTTGTCACATACAATTTCTATTAGTTACAAATTTGATCTTGTGCGTCTGTAGTGACACCTTCAATGACACAAATGTATTTTATTTATTTTTAATGATTTTCCGTCCTGTAACATTTAATTTTCAAAATCTTCCCTGAAGTATATAAATAGCTTAAATTCTTACTTCATTTTGATACTAACTAACATAATAAAGTAAAGATATTGAGGTGATCTATGAAAACCCTTATAATTTACTATGGTGTCATAAGTATAATTTTAGTTAGAACTAGTGCCATAATGACAGAACTGCAGGTCATCAATAATTATTATGAGTTTTTTAAATATCAGTTCCACTTTATATTTTTATGTAATCAAGCCTTACTATCAATAGTATGCAAAAAACTAAGTTTAAACTACTTACTCATTGTAACAAAGTCACAAGCATGATTCTAAACATGAATAAATTTTAAATTGGGTTTTTTCAATTGTGACTGTTGCACGGGATGAGGGATGTGTTTAATAAAAACCATTTAACACAATATGTAATATGTATACTTAAGCAATGAATTCGTATATTTTATAATAGCTATGCACCCTGTACCTAAAGTATTTATTTCGGATATCATGGAAAAGCAATTATTTGCCGTTATTATGACAAAATAGGTATACAATTAATAGTAACCCACGTAACCTCATGTTAAATAGGTAACACATCGTTCTAGAATTTGGTAGGTAACATAGACAATAAAACATAGATACTTCTTCGTACACGGGGCCATGCTTCTAGTATGGGAATTATATCGTGGAGACAGCCTTAGCACAAAGAGTTGCTTCGTTATCATCCAAAACAATGTTGACAGTGTTTTCTTCTTCACCCCTGAAAATAAATTATTATTATTTATTATTAAGTAGTAGTATTATTAAGTTGGTATATTAAAGCCAAACTCGATGTATAATGTTTGTCATCAAATCGTGTTCTGTTTTAAATATATATTTATTTGCGAATACATACCTACCTACTTATATATAAAACCCAACAGCTTCCATCTCACGCGTCGTACGAAACACTGTTATAATAGCTAATAAACGCCGATCTTCTGTGAGAGGATGAGACTACTCCGGAAGAGATAGCCCGAATATGACCTGTGGTCAAATGGTTACACCTTGGCTCTACCGACATCAAAATCACTCTGTCGGTGTTTTCTAGACATTCAAAACTCACACTGAACCCTGATAGGTACTAATAAAATATTTTTAAAATCTCAATGGAATTTAGGACCTTACCTGTTGTATAGAACGCTGTTATCTGGCGTTAAGAAAACCACGTTCTCGTAATCGTTATCGCAGTTGGTGCTGGCGCAGGTCACCCAGTTTACGGGCGTCGTGAGTCCTCACGGAGTCCAGCGGTAGGAACTTGGAGAAGTGTCCGATCGCACAGAACATCGGCTGCTTGTAGAACTCGCCGGCTGTCGCGTTCACTATTATGGGAGAATAGATTTTATGGTTGAGCCAGCTCGGGCCCCCTTCAGTGTCCAAAGTCATGTTCCAATCCAGCCCACCCATGCTGTTGTATTTCAGATATATAGGTACTGTAATAAAAAATATCGGTGTTCATTATTAATTGTTATTTTTCAATAAATTAGGCGACATCCTCACGGACAAGACAACATCACTTTCTACATTCCTAAATACCGTCACATTTGCCATATCGTTACTTTTTATATCGTCTTTCCTATCGTCATATCGTCCTATCGTCCTTTTCATATCGTCTTTCCTAGAGATGAAACGGATATCCGGTAACGTCCTGGTATATGGTATATCCGACCTTAATTTACTATCAGGGCGGATACCGAATAGTAAGCAACTATTCGGCCCGATACCGGATTTTGGAAAAAATACGAAATCTCAAATTTAACTTCTCAACTAGGTATACATAGATTTAATTAGAATGTATATAAAACATACCAAAATTCGGGAGAAATTCATTGAATGATACGTGAAAACCCGCATCAAATTCCGTTGCGTAGTTAAGCGATAGCGACTTTGTTTTACCTATACCCACTGTTTGAAGATTTTTTTTTTTTTTTTAATTGACTATATGTTGTTGGCCAGAGTGGCCATAACAACTTCACCCGGACAGAGGGCGAGCGCAAGTGCGCTCCAGCCAGAGGGGCAGGGGGGCAGCTAGCTCAAGGGCGCCACAAGGGACACGACCTCGGCTTGGGCCGCTGCCAGAAGAGGTGGCGAGGATAAATCTACCACCGGATCGGAACGCGACCTCGACTGAGAAGATCACTGTTTGAAGATGTGTATGCTTCGGACAAATTAGTAAGTTACGTCTAGTAAGTATATTCCTGATGTGCCTACCTCTCAGCTCCAGTCCACGAACCGAAGTCAACTGTCACAAGGGGATATTGATCCATCGAAGATGCAACTGGAATCGAAAATAACAGCAATATAGATTTGGTATTTTTTTTAAAGGTACATGACACGGCTTACTGTGTAGGTATTATAATATATTCCAATTCCAATTAAAGTTATTCTTCTTTCTTTAAAAATATGGCCCACCCAGTTTAATAGGTATTTCGCCAGTGTCAAGTAACAAATAGCAATACAAACACATTTAATAACAATAATAATAATAATAATAATTTAGCCCTTTTTGACGTCCCACTCCTGGGCACAGGCCTCCCCTCAACACGAGGGGGATTCAGGCCATAATCCGCGAATTCGTCCGCGTCGAATAGTGTCTTTGAGTAATATTTTTTAATTATTTAGGCTAATTAATTAATTAAAACAAATAAGACACATACGTATAAATACTTTGACGAGCTATTTATATCGAGTCAACTGCCTAAAAAATAAGTTTCAAGCTTCTAGCACTAAAATGACGATACTTCTATACACTTTTTCATACCCCCCTTTCAACCCCTTATAACCCTTTTTTCGCATTAAAAAGTAGCCTATATCCTTTCTCAGGCTCTAGACTGTCTGTGTACCAAATTTAAATCGGTTCAGTAGTTTTGGCGTGAAAGCCCGACAGTTTTACGGTTTTATGGCGCGATTTATAATATTAGTAAGGATTTTGTTGCCAGAAAAACAGGCGTTTTTCTGTCTGTCTGTCTGTATGTTGGTCAAGACTCTTTTTCTCGGCTATCAAGGTGGAATTAATCTCAAGGTGGAACTAATCAAATATGAAATGCTATGGTCCCGTGGTAGTGTAAAAAATTAAGGTTCTAAGCTAACATAATCTAAATATATGGCCATTTATGTCTAATCCTACTAATATTATAAATGCGAAAGTTTGTGAGTGTGGATGTATGTATGTATGTATGTATGTATGTATGTATGTATGTTTGTTACTCCTTCACGCAAAAACTACTGAACGGATTTGGATGAAATTTGGAACACAGATAGATTATAACCGGGATTAACATATAGGATACTTTTTAACCCAATAATCCAATACTACGCGGATGAAGTCGCGGGGCACAGCTAGTAATATCAATATAATAAAGAGGTAATGATGAGTGTCTCATCAAGGCAGTGCAAAAACCAGTGAATATAGAAACACCAAATTTGAACAGTAGGTATATTTTATGACGTAAGCAAGAAATGAGGGTTTTTTGAAAATTCATCTCTTAATGGAGTACAATAGGGGATGTAAGTTTGTATGCAAATCCGACATTTGTGAAACTAAAAACGTGAAAATAAGTAGGTACAAAAAAAAAACAACTTCAGCGTCTTTGGAAAATTCAGCTTTGAATAATTCAACCTTATCATTAATTCCAGTGTTTTGAAAAATTCACCCTTGGTGTAAAATAGGGGGTGAAATGTGAAATGGGGGGTAATATAACTAAACTTAGAGAATTTAAAATTAGTATCAAGGCTACTCATTACATAAAAAAAATATTTTTTATAGCGTTTTATACAAATTCCACCCCTACGTGTGTAAAATAAGGGATAATAGTTTGTATTGGGGTTTGTATTTTCTTTGAGCTAAAATTATTCCGCTGGACTAGATGGCTATTCTTTTGTAATTGTTGAATTAGATTTAGATCTAGAATGAAGCATTGTTTAAGACATTTTGCGTTATTAGCTTCAGGTAGAACTTGCTGTAAAAATTTAAAGCACAATACAGAAAATCTGGAAAAAATCAGGACTAAGTACTTGGACATGATACCAAATAAAAATAAAAATTATAACAGGAGTAATGTATTCACCAAATCACGAGCTACATCACCAAGTTAATGCTAAGTTGATTCCCTGTTGTTTCTGAACTGATTGCAACAAGATCTTATCTGGTGATTTTTCCATTGTTTTTGTAGGATCGTGGCGGAGACGTTCTTATAGGCGTACCAGTGCATCGCCACACCGTCAATATAGTCCGTTGCTTTAGGGAAGGTCCTCCCTAGCTGCAACATACCAAACAAAGATTGATAACTCAGATATCTATACAAATAAATAAAATTGGAGTGTCTGTTTGTAATATCAAAATAACACCTTTTCACTAAATGCATATGAAAGTACAAACGAACCCTATAGCAAAAACGCGATTTAAAATTTTTTTGTCTGTCTGTGTGTCTGTCTGTCTGTCTGTCTGTCTGTCTGTCTATGTGTTTGTTCCGGGTAATCTCCGAAACGGCTCGACCGATTTTGACGGGGCTTTCACTGGCAGATAGCTGATGTAATAGGGAGTAACTTAGGCTACTTTTATTTTAGAAACACAAAATTTAAAAAAATGAAAAAATGGGTTCTGTCGTGCGGGCTCAGAACGCGGGAGCGGGCTTTTTTGTTAAGTTAAATTCCATGCGGACGAAGTCGCAGGCTCAGCTAGTTAATAATATACATCAATCATTTTATTCACTATACAAACTAAGGGCAAATTCGGACGTTTCTTATTTCAGCCGTGCAATTTTAATTTTATCTAGGTATATCTATAGGTATTAATAAATGAAGAGGGAAAATCAGATTGACTGATTAATTAACGACGCTTGGCGCAGTGGTTCGAGCGTAGGCCGCTCGGCTCACTGCACATGGTGGTTGCGGGTTCGATTCCCGCCGGGGCAAATTTCGGAAATGGCCTTTTCGTTATTTGCCTATGTCTGGGTGTCACTGGGATCGCCCCCAGTCCATTGTACGGTACCCATAGTACAAGCGTTGCTTGGTTTGGGACCAACAGTTGGTATGTTCGTCTGGAGATATTTATTATTTATTTATTAATTAAGTGACTCATCAACTCAGAGCCGAAACTACTCAAGTTAGAAATACGGATAGCCAGGTGCCCTGTACATTTATATATTATGAGATAACTTAAGAAAACAGTGAGAAAACTTGCACGTCTTTCAAAATATATGTGAAGTTTGACAACACAAGAAAATGTCTCCGGTATGATGGCAATAGGCTCGTTCTAATGTAAGTAATGTACCCACATTACTAAAAGCAGGAAGTACACTGCAGTGTACCCACACTGCAGTGTACTTCCTGCTTTCCCCTTCGTGCGAAACGAGGGTTTCATTTATTGACAGACGCCACCCCCCCCCCCCCCTGGATCTGCGCCGCCATCGCTAGTTCATTCAGAACTCATAAGTCATACAATCCTTTTTAATTTGCTTTCCCTCCTGGTTTCCCCCTTGAAAAGCTGGATACCTACGCCTACGTTAACTGCTACCTGGGTGTATTCCCGACCCGTGCCCCAGCGGGCACAATGGACTGTCGGCACGCACATTAAGGTTAGGAAGAAGGCGTTCTTAACATTTGGTCTAAAGTCCATCCTAACCGAATGAATTGGGATTGTGAGCGTTCGTAATGCCGTTTAATGGTTCGTTCGTTTTAGGTAGTTACTCCCCGACACCTTCCTCCTCGTATGCCTCCAGGTACCTAAACACCAATTAGGTATTAAATTCACTCATTTGAAACAAATAAACTGTTCCAGTATAATATTTATAATCGGGTGCATTTGAATAAAACTCTGTAGGTACCTACTTAGACTGTAGAAATTCTAGATTATTTATACTCAATTCGTTTTGTTACTATGCCAATAGGTACTGTCTGATGTGACATCATGTTCATTTTAATTTTGGGGAAAAAATGAAAAACCTGTTTAAATATAATGCAGCCTTCTTTTAAGGAACACTTGGTAAAACATTATTCATTATATACTTTCAATTTCCATTGTTCAGCAGGATTAAATATAACTACTAAAGTTTTACGTAGGTACGTATCATTCGGTTTTATATCCCGTGGGGCTGGAATCTTGTGATCCTGTAATCACCGACCGGCGGCGACAGTTGAACTCGTAGTGCCTATGTATCGTTATAATTTAGCTCACCTCTCTTCATCATTTGTGATCAGCGCTACGTTTCTTCCTATCATTCATCATGTTTTTCATACTCTATTTCATTGATATTCCCATCCTCTTCACGAAAACATAATATACGTTTATTAAGATATACCTCAACTATCATTTATAGCCTGAATACCATTCCTTTCCTTATTCTGGGATTAAAAGCTTTAGTTATAGGTACTCGACGCACTAGGTACAAGAAAAGTGAAAACTTTTCCTCAATCTACTGAAAATCACAATTGTAGGTTTCCGAAGTCTACTTAGGGATCACGTTAGAGACTTCCTACCTAATAATCATAAGATCATAGATTGCGTTTATATATAGCGTCATGGACTGGACTCTTTCTTTTTCCAAAGGCGATCTTGTAGTATTTTTATTTTATTTTAACTACCTACATCTATTGTACTAATCTACTGTAAGAATTTAAATAAAATTATTTATGGGAAAAACAAATAAATGATATTCTCATTTATTCTTTATGTGGAACATTTACAATTTATTTATTATTCTAATCTACTTATATTTATTTATTTATTTATAAGGAATTTCAACAGCTTTTTTCTTGAGAACATACATGTCTTATGATCTACTTAAGTGTAGTATAAAACTCGGCTATTATAGTTGATCCTAAGGCAAGACGAAATCCACGACATTGATGAATGAAACAAATATAAAATAATGAAATAAACAATATTAAGTAATCTAATCAGATTAGTATAAGTGAATATGAAATAAAAAAGTGAATGAAAACAATTTAAAGGAACCTAAGAATAATACATTATTTTAAATTAAATTGTAAGTTAGGCTCGAGGTGCAGCAGACAAGCAGCACGTGTACATTGTAAATCTCTTTGATATATGATTCTTGAAACTATTTTTGCTCAGATGGAAAATATCAATATCACTAAACTTTGCATTATAATCACGTAACATTCGAGTCATGACAGCATTCTTCCCATAATTGGTGCGATGATAAGGAACACGAAACAAGGGAGTCTATCTCGTCCTCCTTACTGGTACACAGAAATCAATTCAGGCTAACAGATGAGAACTAATTAAACTGCCATGAAGGATATCAAAGAGAAAGGACATTTCTTACATTAGGCGTCTATCTACCAACGGCATTAGTTTGTAATGCTTACAGTCATCGATGTAGTGACCATGCCTTTTTAGGGTTTTATAATTTAATTTTCTAAGAAATTGTTTTGCGTTCAATCCTTGTATGTAAACCGCATATTGTGGTGACCAAACAGGACAACCATACTCTAGAACACCACGAATATAAGCATAAAATAAAATGTTCAATGTATGAATATTATTAAAAGCCTCACATGTACGAAAAATGAATCCAAGGTTACGAAATGCTTTGTTTGTAATGTAGTCTATGTGTTGAGACAGGAGTATTTTGGAGTCAAGAAGAATATCCAGGTCTCTTACAACCTCAGTTTGGTTTATAACTGCATTGTTGTATTAGCTCACAATCACTTAAGTGTTGTACACGCATATAAACTTTTTTGACATCAGCGTACAGTAGGAGGTTTGCATGTTTGATACAAGTGTTGATGTCAAAAAGGTAAGCGCAGTAGAAAAGCGGGCCCAAATGTGATCCCTGGGAAACGCCCGATGGGATATAAACAAAATCAGACTTAAAACCACCGACAACAACAGATTGCGAGCGATTTTCAAGATAATATGAGCTAACCCATCTTAAAAGATCTCCATGAATGCCTAGTCTTTGTAGTTTAGCTAGTAGGATGACGTGGTCTACACGATCGAATGCCTTCTCAAAGTTCGTGGAGATCACGTCAACTTGACCAGTTTTCTCCATTTATTGCAATACCTAATCGCTAAATGTTGCCATATTTGTAGTTCAAGAAACCATGTTGATTTTGAGGGATACCTTGCGATAGAACGGGGTATATATTCTCATAAATAATAGTCTCAAATACTTTACTCAAAATATTGAGGATGGAGATTGGACGGTAATTAATGATTTCAGATTTAGACCCTTTTTTGTGTATTGGTATTATGTGTGCCTTCTTCCATACATCAGGGAAAGTACTTTAATTTAAAGATTTATGGAACAAAATTGTAATCGGGTAAGCCAGACTTTCCGCACAATTTACGAAGAATATGGACGGAATACCATCGCAACCTGGACCTTTAGACTTATCCAGCCTTTTTAACTTGTTGCATACTGTTCCTCCGTCACATTAATCTTTGCAGTAAAGTTAGCGCCCATATCAAAGTTACTTGAAAGTTCAACCGCACTGTCACTCAAAATGCTACTAGGACTAGGTTGAGAGAATACACTCTGAAAGTATCTATTAAAAGCATTGCATATGGCGGGGCCCTCATTGTACGTTACGTTGTTTAAATTAAAATGTTTTGGGTATTGGTTTCCTCCACGCTTAGACTTGACATAGCTCCAGAACACTTTGGGGTAGCGTACAATTGTTTCCTCCGCGCGAGAGCAATACTCCTGGAAACTTTGTTTTTGTATGGCATGTTGTCTAGCTCGAAGTAGCGAGAATTCATTGTAGTCACGTGGTAATATATAATTATACATTTTCACATTGGAAGCATTATGTATTGTGCTCCTAATTAAATAAAACTGCATAATAAAATTGAAACTGAAACAAAAAAGTTTTCAATAAAACCTTGTAGAATTTATTACCATAACAATTAGTATCGCCGAACAAAATAAAAAAGTAAATATTAAAATGAATTGAAAGTTGTAAGTTGTGTGCACAAGTGTGCCAGTCGACCGATAAAACATTATTCAATATAATTTTGAAGATCGGTACCTATTCGGTGTTTATAGAACTAGGTATACTATATTGAATAATTTTTCATCGTTCGACTGACGCAAATTTAAATACGGAATACCAAAATACCTACTTACATGAAAATTATTTTTAAATTTGCAGCAATTAATACACCACTGTAGCACTCCCATTGCCCGATACTCTATGGCCCGAATCCCCTTGTTTGTACCCGATATACCGGCGACGGGATAAACCCCCGTAGAAGTAGATAATGATGGAAGCGAGCACAACCTTATCCATGTCGAAATGTACGACCACGCCGGCCTAATAATCCAGTGTCGCCGGGCACCTTCGCAAGCGAATAGTATCAAGTGAATAATAATGAAGAGTCTTGATACCGACGGCTAATTCCAGCTCTGGGAAGTCCAAAATCATGTGTTGAATCCATAGTATCAGTTTAGGTTACGTACGATGCCACCTAAAATACATACCTACCCACCTAAAATACATAATTATGTGTATTTTAGGTGGGTAGGTATGTATTTTAGGTGGTGGTGGTTATTTTAGGTATGTATTTTTTAATATAGGGAGGCTAATATCTGAGTTTCCAAGTTACAGATTGTTGTAAGTATTTGTGTCCAACACTATTTGGTAACCTTAGCGGATCCAGGCGCGGGACGCTGCCGCCGGCTCAATTCATGCTGCTTTTTCTCCCTCGTCGAGTGAGTGTGGGTGTGGGGGTGTGTGTGTGTGTGTGTGTGTGTGTTGTTCGAGTGGTGGAGCAACGCCTGGTCTTCTGGACCTAGTGTGTATTGGGACACTTGAATGCTGTACCCCAGTCTGCCGTGCGATTACTACTTATAAGACCATTAACTTAAATTTAAACTAGATTTACCTATTATTTAAAAGCGCTACCTCTTCTATAATTTATAGCTACTTATTGGTCTCACAAAAATCTGTAAGCATGTCTTTACAACATGTTAAACTGAATTTTCCGTGTTTTTGCCTAAAGCCCAAAATTGGTTTTACTCACTACAAAATTGGCTTTTCAGTCATCAGAGGGCAGCATTGCTCCATAGAAGGATTGAATACCGTAGAGGAGACCTTCCACAAATCAAGAAGCATTTACTCGACTACTAGACTAGTGGCATACCTGCCTACGTAATGATACTAGTCTAGTCGTCAAGTGAAGGATTAATTCTGAAAGTTCACCTTTCATACCGAGTCGATAATTTTAAATGAACGTGATTATATGCATAATATAGGTAATTTATTATTCTTATATCATGATATAGTTGTTTGGAAGGTAGGTAGATAGGTATATTACCGTAAGCAAGTATGACGTCATAACATTTGTATAAAAAAATTTATTATTTTTAGTTCGTATACTTACTTATTGTACACAAACCAAAAAGTCTTTATACTGGAACTATGAGGAATAGCAAAAAATCCTTAAAGGAGTCTTAGGTTGTGAAAAATCTATATTTCAATAGGTATATGAAATTTACGAGATATTGAAAAAAAAACCGTATTACCACCATTCGATAGTGTCAAATTATGTAGTTCAAATTCTGTGAAGTAATGTTATCATTAATACTATGATATTAAAGTACGGGCGGCTGCAGACCCCAGGGAACAAGTCCAGCATAAGCTGAGCTCTCATTATTATTGACACGAAAATTAGCACGACATTTGGGAATGGATTCACAAAATAATGCTCAAAGTAAGATATTCAGGTAGGTAGCTACAAAATGAAATCCGTAATTTATTATCCAATTTTTATTAGTATGGTGTATTGTTACTGCCAATTAAATGTTACTACAATATCTTATAAGAGCTGGTGAAGCTGTGACCATTAAACTATTTCACTTAACATCCGCTAGGAAACTCCACAGTCACGATAGAGCTTGCCTCAAGGTGTACGGGGGCCCGTTCGTCTCCCAGCTGAACGCTGACGACTATAGCTGGTCCCCTAAAATAACAAGTCACAGTAAAGTAAAGCAAAAAACGCAAAACCTAAATAAGTAGCCTCCAATTTATTCACAGTTTAAATTCTGCGGTTAAAACTCGTCGACATTTGGCTGTGTATCCGAGTGTACGAAGGTGAATTGTAACAGAGGTCAATGCATACAAGTAAAAACATCCGTTAGCATTTGAATATGGATCGATTTGGCCTTTGAAACTGTTGACAACACTATGCACTATATTATTATAGACTAGTAGGCAATGGGGGAGCGATTTTTTTTACACACTTAACAACACTTACACACAACTCTTTATTACACACTAAAGTTCGGAATATATCTAATAACATAAAAAAACAATAGTATACATTGGGCGGTCTTATCGCAGACTGCGATCTCTTCCAGACAACCTTTGGAATAAATAAATAATAAAATAAATAAATGTCGCCAGACAAACACACCAACTGTATGGTCCCAAACTAAGCCACATTTGTACTATGGGTACCGTACAATGGACTGCGGGCGACCCCAGACCGGGCAAAATTACGAAAAGGCTATTTCCGAAATTTGCCACGGCGGGAATCGAACCCGCAAGCACCATGTGCAGTGAGCCGTGCGGCCTACGCTCGAACCACTGCATCAAGCGATAGCATACAAACATCACATTATTTTAAAACTTTTTCAACAACGGATCCTCAAACTATAAGAATAACTTACAAGAGAAAATCCAAATCTAATCACTCAAAATCCATTCTTATTAAAACACTGATAAAGTTCTCCACGACAACAAACATAATTTTGCCGAGGTTACCAGCAAGGGCAGTTTTAATAAAAGGAGTGCAAAGAACTAGTTTGATAATCCAGCAAAAGCATCAACCCCGGTTACTTTTTTAGAGTTTTTGATCGCTGTTTGATGACTTGCGGTCAGGAGCGTCCGTCTAATCACATAACAATAATGATTGTATACTAGCTGAGCTACTTCGCTCGCGACTTCGTCCGCGTGGAATTTAACTTAACAAAAAAGCCCGCTCCCGCATTCTGAGCCCGCGCGACAGGACCGAATTTTTTAATTTTGTTTTTTTTAATAAAAGTTGCCTAAGTTACTACTTATAACAACAGCTATCTGCCAGTGAAAGTCCCGTCAAAATCGGTCCAGCCGTTTCGGAGATTACCCGGAATAAACACACAGACAGACAGACAGACAGACAGACAAACAAACAATTTTTAAATCGCGTTTTTGTTGTAGGTGTCCTATGTACTTTCATATGCATTTAGTGAAAAGGTGTTATTTTGATATTACAAACAGACACTCCAATTTTATTTATTTGTATAGATAATATGCAGTAGGTATTCTGCGCCGAACCCAGATAATGGGATAATGGTAAGGCAGACCATGATGATTTTGATGATAATATGCGGTATTGTGACGTAAATATTCTTTAGAAACATACGCCTATCCATAATAGGATACTGGACTGATGCTACCTATTACTTTTGCTGGTTTCACGCAATAATTTTACGCGCTCTAAGTTATTATTTTTACCTGAGAACGGATCATAAGCTGTTAAATATAGGTTTCTGTTCTAAACGAGTCCTAAACGAGGTCGGCAGCAATAGAGAGTTCTATTTAGTACATGAATTTAGAATAATTAAATAGTGTTGTACCCAAAGACCTTATGCAAATTTAGTACTAGCTATTGTGAGACCACAAACACCACGGTATATCTTTTTTATATCAATTAATGCTCGCATTCACTTGTGGCTATCCGCTGCTGGATCCTTATATGGTTCGTGCCAACTACCTATCTCCGTCTAGTACTATTCTAATCTAGATCTCTTCTGTGTTTATTTTCATATCGTTGACCCATCCTGCTGTTGGATGGCCTCCTATTCTAGGACCCGTTCTGGGATACCATTCGCTAATGGTTTTCCATGGGCGTACCCAGGTGGGGCAGCTGGCTACCTATAGCTAAGTACGAAACTATTTCAAAATTGACATTCAGAACTCATATTTCAGTCCTGTTTCTCTTCTCCTTTACCGACAGGTTTCTGCTTTAGGTATATATTATGTTAATGAATGCTTATAATTATAATAATTATTCTCTACTTTACTTTTAGTTCGGTTAGCGTAGTGTATGTATAATATCATCGTGTACTTTGATACATAGTTTCTTTAGAATTATGTTGATTACCAATACATTATGAAATATGTTAAAAAAACAATAAAAAATGCTTACCTGTTATAAAATACTATCACAATAGTATTCTTAGGTGTAAGGAATGCCACGCGCTCAACTGTCTCATCCTTGATATGACTCATAGAGAAAGTTTGAACAGGAGCGGGCATGATCCGACACTTGTGGACATTAACATGAATCCTACGAGATCCCCGCGGTATGAACTTGGAGAAGTGTCCCATGGCGTAGAACATGGGCTGCTTGTAGAACTCTCCTTTCTCTGAAGAGACCAAGATGGGAGAGTCCACGTTATTGCCATTCCACACTGGCCCACCTTCTTCGTTCAAACAGATATTCCAGTCTAACCAACCGATAACATCAAAGTTTAGATTCTGAAAAAAAAAACTAAATAAAAATATATGTATTCATACATCTAGATACTATCTTTTTCCCATGACTACATACACGTGTGTCTTGGGACGGAATTTACAAACAAACTTCCATACCCTATTTTATCTTAGGCATGTAATTTTCTACCTACTACCTAGTACCTACTGCCAAAATGTCATGTTTTTGACCCCAGCAGTTTAGGCTGTGCCGTGATAGATTAGTCAGTCAGTTATCAGTTTCTCCATTTATATTATATAAAGATATTTAAAAAATGTGCTATGTATGTATCTATAGATCGTTACATGCTAGATGTGCGTACCGTCATAATGTCAAGAGCATAGTCCTGAGCCCTCAACCAAGACCCAAAATCCACTTTTATTGACTGCCACGGAAAGACCCCTGAAATTGAAAGATTATATGATATTAGCCCCATTAATGAGCCAAAAACACTCTATGCGTACTTGTCCATATTATCATAACAGTTAAATTATAAAATGTAGCCAGAAGACGACTTGTATCTTGAAAGATAAAAGATATAATGTCCCCTTCAGTTCGGCAACTTGCGAGAAATGCCTTTGATATTGCAAGCATCTATTTTAGGCGAAGTAACTGCTTAACATCAGCGGCTCGTAGGCTTGTTTGTCGACTTTGTAATATAAAAAAAACAAATACCCCACTAGCAGCTCTAGAGGGTATTTTTTTTCCAAACTTCAGTGAGGTAAGCCCACTAAACCATACATGAAGACCACGACGCTATTAAAGGTCTAACAAGTAAGAAGAACTGTTGAAAGACAATTTTACGTCACCTTCACAAGCTTCCGTGGATAACACAAATAACCGAGGGCTTATTGAAGAGACAAGCGAGAGCTGTTCCGGCGGGAACATGAAGTTGCTGTACCAGTGGATGCCCACGCCGTCGATGAAGTGCAGCACTCCCGGATTCACTACTAACATCTAGAGATTTCATTTTTTTTTAATTTAAAGGATTTATATAATGTCTTATTTTAGTAGGTATATTAATGCACGATATTTTGCATTGCGCATAAGTAAATGCTAAAGATGATGTGCTTACCATAAAAAAAGAAATAATTATTTTTTGTGTTCGGTGCTTTACCATATTTTTTTTTTTTACAGGCGCCATTCAAATTAAGCCGATTTCCACCATGAACAACCGTCTCGTCCATTGAAGTTATCAAAAAAGGAAATATTTTTTTAATAACAATTCATTTCTACAGTGCCAAAGATAGACAGATATCCGAATATGGGTGGTATCTTATCGCTCTTTCCAAGATTCTCTTTCTTTCTTTTCAACTATAAAAAAGGATACTGCATTTCTAATAAAGATTGTTATACGAGTATATGCGCTGTTGTTTTATTTATATGCTTTACGTCATTAAATTATCATAATTAAGTAAATAACGATTCAAGTGCATGTCAGAAGTCAGACCTCATAATTTGAAAGCACTGTGAATTAGATTTAAACTACAATAAAGTCAATATGGTCACCTCGTTTAACCAAAGTGGTATAGTGTGGCGCTGGTCGTCAACGGCAACTATTTTCGTCTTATTAAAACGGGAGCCTCGGATTTTTGGGCCCAAGAAACTGGAAATCCATATGCCCTGCGACGATTAAAAAAAATACAAAATTAAAATTACTTTCAACAGAATAATGTCTTCGGAACTAATAATATAGGATTTTCTGCATAAATATACCTTTTTTGTATGCATAAAAAAGTCGACAATCAAGTGTAAGACCCACCTGATGCCATAACTTATATATTATTATAGATGCTTGCAATACCCAGGGCATTGTTTGCACATTGCCTACCGGGACCTGATGGGGAGTGGAACAAAAAGTTTACTAAAGTGTATTATTGCGTGCATTATTAAAATAAGACTCTATAAATGTATGAAACGACTTTGAGTCGTTTTGAGTCCTGTGCTATACGGTGTTTGAAGCCATAGCCAACTGACTACCAGCCCATTTACGGGCTGGATAGACAGACGTAGTAAGACCCTCTCTCAGGAGATCGGTGTAAAGTAGGTAGACTAGTTGCGTTTCGTGAGATGAGTGATAGAGCCGGAAGCTTTACCCCTCTGCCTTCCCCTCCATCTCACCCACTCCTCTTCGGGTCAGCAACGTGTGAGCAATGATTTTGTTACTGCAACCATCCATAGGCTTCCACGACTGCTTAACGTCAGGAGGGTCGTAAGTTTGTTTGCCGACTTAGTTATATAAGAAAAAAATATAACGTGGTAACCTGATCTGTGTAAACTCGTACCAGTATACTCACCAATAATCACAACTCACCATATGATAGGAGGTCCATCCCAAACAGTTGAACCTCTTCATAGGCAGGAACCCGTTAGTTGGTTCGTTGGTCGTGGTTATCCCCCATATCGGGATGCCCTGCGCTTCGTAGTGCTCTATGAATCTAAAGATAAATAATATATCAGATAATGATAAAAAAACCTACACTATGTTCACAGGAAAAGGGTTAAAGTGTCTGAATTCATTGACAACAATTTTGCAATAAGTGGTAACCCTGGCCCGGACATCTGCAACTTAAGGGGAGCAGGCCTTTAAGGGACCCGTGGACTTGCCTTTTGAAGAACCCCATGTCTTAGTACAATGGAAACACTTCAGGAGGAATTGAGAGAAGAAATTATGTTCCTAATTTCTTTACGTACTTATAATGATAATCGGCATATGTCTGATAGAATTCTGACTTGAGTAGTCCGCAGTCGGTGTAGTTGCTCTCGATCTTCATCCAGTGGGGAGGCGACCATGTCGAGGAGAGGATGTTGATGGAACTGCTCGACGCAGCAAAGGCTTTCTTGATCATAGGAATCTGTTTAAATTATAAAACATGAGCTGATAATTACATATTGTTTTGTAGAAAAGAATAACTCTTTATTGATCACCAATATTACACTCAACATGGGCAACATAATAAAGTAGCAGCAGTGTACATTGTACGTAGAACAACGTCGGCAAACAGGCGTACGACCCGCTTGACGTTAAGCAGTTTCCGTAGCCTATAGATGCTTTCAATACCAAAGGCATCGCCCACACGTTGCCAACTTGAAAGGCAGAGGGTCAACCACCGTTAAATTATTTAGAATTATTTCCATACAATTATTCCTTCACCGCGTTTGGTAAAGGTAGATTTACATGCAGCTGTATGGTGCTCAGTTTCAAAAATACGTAAGTACGTAGATTCAAATAAATTTACATTGAATAGAATTTTTTAAGTAGTCTGCACCTATTGTATCCATTTGTACTAACTACGTGATGACTAATTAAATAGTGAATTGATCGCCTAGTCTGCTTATTTTGGTGAGATCAATCAATTTGTTTGCGAATGTGGATTACATAGATGTTAAATTAATGGTTCGTACGCTATAATCTGCATTTCAGCATGCAAATTTTGTTAGAAATAATCCAACATTCTAAAAAATCATAAAAATAAAAATATCTTCATTGTAGGTATCTAAGTACCTACTTAGGTATAATACATTATTTTAAATTAAACATTATGAAATGTATAAATGGAAGACATAAAATAGATAGGTACAGTTAAGTAATAGATAAATGCCATGCCTGATACAATTAATTGAAATACTGAACTTCATCAGTGACGTTTAAGTTAACGTTGCGTTGAAGTGTAAGCTACGTTTAACCAATTATTAATATTATATTCGTTCATTTTCATCGTCAATTCTTATCTTTCGACATGCAGTCGGCCAGAGGTCTGCTAACTGATGACCGCGAGAACAGGTCTATCGCCAAGAAATTTGGATTGACTATGAAGAATTTACAAATATTACTAAGACGACCGCTTGGCGCAGTGGTCCGAGCGTAGGCCGCTCGGCTCACTGCACATGGTGGTCGCGGGTTCGATTCCCGCCGAGGCAAATTTCGGAAATGGCCTTTTCGTCATTTGCCCTGGTCTGGGTGTTACTGGGTTCGCCCCCAGTCCATTGTACGGTACCCATAGTACAAGCTTTGCTTAGTTTGGGACCGTACAGTTGGTGTGTCTGTCTGGCGATATTTAAATTATATTTATTTAAATCAATGGTTTTTATTTGGCTTAAACGCCGACGTAATAAGCAACCCCCGCCCCTTCCCCGCTTTATACCCAATACCCCAATATGATATTCTGAAAATAATTTACCTTATAATGATAATCTTCATACGATAGACTGAAATTACTCAGAAACACATCGTTCACGGGTAATTCATTGTAGGCGTATTCACGCAAGGAGAAGTCCGTCCCACCGATGGGCACGCGCAGCACACTGTACTGTATGCCCGAGTCGCTGAAGTACGAACTGTGGACATTTTGATTAATATAAATCTCTAAACCTAGCACTAGATTTTTCTTTGAAAATTTCGTTGCTGTTTAATTTTCCTTGACATTACATGTATTTTAAAAATAATCTAGCTATGCAGCCTTCCGCGTCGGCCTTTATGCGCTGCTTACATGGGAAGTACCAGTACCGCAGCAGTCCACTATACCTATTTTAGAGCTACAGTTTCAGCCTAATTCAGCTATGACTCGCGCTCTCAAGTCAGTCTAGCGGATGCTATGATTAATGGCCACGATAACGGCACTAAGGGGGCCAAGTCTGCATAATCATTGAAATGGTAATCGAGTTTTTTTGCTCGGTTTTTGTACATACATTTAGGATTGTGCAAAACCGAGCAACTGAAACTCGATTACCATTTAGTTTGTTAGGAGACTTGGTTCCGGACCATTGAATTTCCGAGTAAGGTTCGGCTGCCATGACCATTAACTTTTCGGTAGAAACACGCAATGTAGAATAAAAGAATTACAATAAATGTCCCATACTCTATCAAGTATTGTCTAAGCGTTGGGCTCGGCAAGCTGAGCCAGTTGAAAGCGGCTGAGTCTGTGATCGCGGCACCAAACCCCTCAGTAGTCTGGTATTTCGTGTTAGGGTCCAACACGAATGTAACCGGACTATTCAGATCTGTAAATAATAACTCACATATCATAGGTACATGAAACTGTTAAGACAATAGTCTTTACAGTGTAACGTGCTGATTCATAGATTATTTCACCTCAATTTCTTACTCTATCAGACCTCTTCCCACTACGCCCTGAGGTTGAATTACCGAGTCGACAGCTAACTGCTGGTCACGATATCATAAAGTCAATAGATTTTTTATACTTACCGGATTTCTGAAACGTTCCATATTGTTTCTTAAATCGCGATCCTGCCTGTAATAACAAACGTAATAATGTAAACTTGTTCCATCAACAGTTTCAGCATTAGATATCAAGAGAGTGATGAACCTCGTTATCCGGTCATCCTTGGTCATATTTTTTTAATACTGCGTGTATTTAGTACGTGTGGTGACTCTATTTGTAATGTATGATATTCACAGAGCTCGCGCAAACAGCATGCGGTCGAGGAACTCTGTGACCGTAGGTTGAACGCCACGTATGCGCAGCCACTCACCTCGGAGGAAGTGTAGGCGACGTAGTGGCCTGACGCCGGCTCCTCCCTGGTGATGGTATCGCAGTATGTCGCGTTGCACACGCACACCACTGACTTGTTAGCTATCTGCCTTGCCGCACATGGTAGGTCTACAAAATGATGCACAAAATAAATAAATAAATAAATAAATATCGCCAAACTGACACACCAACTGTATGGTACCAAACTAAGCAACACTTATACTATGGGACAGTACAATGTATTGGGGGCGATCCCCATGACACCCAGACATGGGCAAATAACAAAAAGGCCATTTCCGAAATTTGCCCTGGCGGGAATCGAAGCCGCAACCACCGGGTGCAGTGCAATGCTCCTAGTTCTTACAATAATAAATTAAGGTAAAAATCCAAACAAAGAAACGTGGATGATAATTTGTGATAGATGTGCCCCCATGTTTAATGTTTAATAATAATGATGGCAGATACCTACATGCATATATGACAGCAGAAATGTAGAGTCCTATGGAAGACAGAGTATTCGAAACTATTATTATTCTCTAAGTTATGGGCCTTTGAATATTTGTCACGTTTGAATATTTTCGTGTTGCATGGAGTTGGATACATGCGGTAAACAATGTAAACTGCATTTACGAGGAGCAGCCAAGGCATGGACATTTTAACGTAGTACTTAAAAGCACATTTAAATAATGTTCTAATTTCATTCATCATCATTTTTAACCCTTTAAATCCAATACCCGATTCTCGGCCAAAACTTCAAGTATTATTTCGGACTTTTGTAACAGGTAATAAGTATACATGTAGATTATATGGTATAAAATTATTTGCTCTAATATCATTATCTAGGGATAAAATAGCGTAATACATTTTTAGGTACTAAAATGCAGCTCAAGTAGATAAACAAGTATACTTACCAGTTGTGGATATAAAATTCGGAGAAATATATACAAATAAAACTAATTTTATTAAACAAACTGGCTTCATCTTCATGTTTCAAAGAAGTTATGACTTCAAAGAGAGTTACAACGCTATATAAGCAGAAGTTTTTAACATTGGTGCATAGAAATAAGAAAAATAATCATTCATTGCATTCATTACTTAAAGGTATTTTTCGTTTATACAATAACCATGGACGAAGTAATAATTCCATGACAATAACGTAACAACACAATAATAACATATACATGGTGTTGAAAGTTCTTAAGAAAAGGTTGACTGAAAAGTTCTGAACATTAAAGTGCACCACGGCCAACGAGAAGCAATGCAAATCATGTTTGAGTTCAAATCAGTCACCGCCGCGCCGCGGCGCCGCGCGCCGCCGGGGTCGCTAACATTGGGGCGGCCATTTTATAAAATCATGGTTAATTCAGTGTTGGGAACCAAAATGTTAATTAAAAATATATGAATAGGTTTCAACTCTATACTATAGGTAAAGGCAATCAGACCATATTATAAAGATTTGTAAATGTATTAGTAATTACCTATGAGTACCTAACTATTGAAGTAAAATTGATGGTTTTATTTCCATGCCCCAAACCCAGGGTTTTGTGACCCAGGGTCACAAAACTTACCAGTCTCCCCATGTACATGTGCTAATGTTCTGCCACTGTGTTTGACTCATTGAATGCGATCAGTCAGGGACCGCTATTCACCAAATATAATAATGACTCTCATCATCATAACAATATATCTAAACGTTCAGACTGCCAAAAAATACGTTTACTTACATTTCTTCATACTGTTTTAAATACTGATGCACATTTCTAGATATGCCCATTATTAAATATCGCGGGTAAATGATTATATAAAGTATGTTTTTTGCTATAACATAGTAGTTTTTGTCAAGCTATATCCTTGTGTTTCCTTTTCGTCTCTTTCCAGCTTACACTACTTGCTAAAGCAATGCGTTCCATCTACCGGCTAACTATTGTTCTACCATTTAATAGTTTTTTTTTCGTACTTATCTTGTCTCATAACTTTGTCGTTGACAGAATTATTGGTATTGGCACTCGATGGAGCCATAATTGGAATTGGAAACATCGTAGAAATGGAAGCTTCAACCTACGCGTTAAATATGACGTAGGTACCTACGTACAAAGTACTCTGTGACTCTGACCCCTCGCTACAATTTATTTATCTGTATAAATTACGTCGACCGTAGGTACACAAAATGTAATGTAATTGCTAACTACTCATAAAAAAAATATTGACCCAGTAAGTATATAACACCTGCCCGGCCGGAAGTTATTATTATTATTATTATTATTTAGTATCAGGCAGGCAGTTCTATTGGAAACCAATAAAAGTTCAAAATTTTTAATCTACAGCGTAGCCAGTTGCAAATATAATTATATCAAAAGATAAAAAAGAATATAGTTCGTCTAAACTAACTGAGGATATGTGATTACTATGTAGTCAAAGTAAATAGTGTTAAATCGACAGGTACGGTTGCGGGCAAAACAATGTACATGGAGAGGAGAACAGGGAAATCCTACTAATATTATAAATGCGAAAGTTTGTGAGTGTGGATGTATGTATGTATGTATGTATGTTTGTTACTCCTTCACGCAAAAACTACTAAACGGATTTGGATGAAATTCGGAACACAGATAGATTATAACCGGGATTAACATATAGGATACTTTTTAACCCAATAATCCAATACTACGCGGATGATGTCACGGGGCACAGCTAGTAATATATATTAGCTTCCCATTCGATCCCGAAGCGGAAGCGGATCGTCGCTAGCACAGAACCAAACAAACGTTGCGGGGCGCGAGCGGAGGCAACGCCATTGTAATATATTAAACGCTTTCCCCCTTATTAATAAACTAGCTGTGCCCCGCGACTTCATCCGCGTAGTATTGGATTATTGGGTTAAGAAGTATCCTATATGTTAATCCCAGTTATAATCTATCTGTGTTCCAAATTTCATCCAAATCCGTTCAGTAGTTTTTGCGTGAAGGTGTAACAAACATACATACATACATACATACATCCACACTCATAAACTTTCGCATTTATAATATTAGTAGGACGTGGATTAGGGGGCGAATAGTTACACACCGAACTATCTCTTTCTGTCATCAGTAATTTGACATTCGAAAGATGAAGGCAAAGTATGGTGTGACTACACAACTGCTGATCCACGTTTATTAATAAGGAGGTATGTGATTAGTTTATCTATACAAATAAATAAAATTGGAGTGTCTGTTTGTAATATCAATATACCACCTTTTCACTAAATGCATATGAAAGTGCATACGGTAAGTCCTTATAACAAAAACGCGATAAAAAAAAATGGTCTGTCTGGCTGTTTGTTCCAGGTAATCTCCGAAACCGCTTGACCGATTTTGACGGGACTTTCACTGACAGATAGCTGATGTTATGAGGAGTAACTTAGGCTTAACTTACTTTTATTTTAGAAATACAAAATAAAAGATCACACATGCTGCATTTTGCGATAGATACCTATATAAAACACGAAACAACGACTCGCAGAAAATACGAATAAGATTTTTTTTAAAGTAGATCATCATAAATAATATAGTGTGCCTGTCGCGCGGGCTCCAGAACGCGCGAGCGAGATTTTGCGATAATAGGTATACAAAACACAAAACATCGACTCGCAAAAATGTTAAGGCTAAAGCTCCCATCTTGGCCGCGAAATTAATTTTTTTTGAAGTTTTTTAGAAATTTTTCAACATCCGAAAACATTAAATGGCTTATTTTGTAATTGGCGACAAAGACGATATGCAATGCATTTATTAATATATCCAACTTACTCTAAAACATTTCAAGAACGACAGATAACCAGAAAAACTGGCAATTTTTGTATATTTAGTGATTCACTAGTATCATATCCACCGTGATAATATTTAGAGTAAAATAAATGTATTAATAAACGCACTGCATACTGTGTTTGTCGCCAATCACAAAATTTTGTCTTGAATTATTTCAGATTTTGGATAAACCATGAAAAAACTCGTAAATTTTGAATTTCGCGGGCTAGACAAGCGCTAGCACCTTAAATGAGATTAAAATTAACATAGGTACTTCTTTATTAACTTTTCGTAAGCTCTGCGAACTGAACGAATATTTTTTGTTGAGTAAAATTTTTGTTACGTTAAATTCCACGCGGGCACAGCTAGTTGAAAATAATAACGAACTGTAATTGGTCAATCGTAAATCATATTAGCGTATGTGTTCCGAAAAAAATGTCCTAGAGTACGGAATACAAAACGAGGTTTGTATCAGTGTTCCCTAGCTAGGATATTACTGGTATTACTGGATATTATTATATGTACTCGTATTCTGGTCGCTATAATATAAATCCCGAGACGTACGAGTAGGTAAATCAGCCCGTTCAATAAAAAACAATGGATCTACGATATTTAATGAGCTACATTAGCGTTGCATTAGCCTAATAATAAATATTCATTTAAGTTTGTCATGTCAATCCTCAATTAACATAAATAATAGAGTTGGAGTTCCGCTCCTGAAAGGCTATCACTAAATCCACATTTATCCGAAAGAAAAGACAAGATGTCAGCTCTCAGATATGGAGAGCATAACATAGATAGCTTATTCATATTTTTGGTGGTAGAGCCAAGCTCACCCGTTGATAGCAGCTCATATATGGGCTGACTCGACCGGTGTAGTACCACACCCTCACAGAAGACCGGCGTAAAGTAGCTGTTGTAGCTGCGTTTTGTATCCCCTCCCTCCTTCCCAGCTACCTTCATTCCTCCTTGCTCATCGCAGGGTTGGCAACGCGCGAGCCAGGGCAAACTCACAGTTGAGTTACTGGTTCAACATTTACACCGGTTTATGATTTGTATCTATTTCTTGAGAACATAAAATAAGAAAATCAAAATAAATTTGTGTATGTTTCGTCGTGGCTTACCAGCAGAACCCAAACAAAACCATTAGAAAATATTGAAAACGGTACATTTAATGAATGTTGTCTACAATTAACACTCAACGCTTGAATAAATAAAAATAAGTACCTAAGTACATGCATATTTTAAAATTTTAAATAGAGGAAATATAAATACAATGTACTAAATCGAGTACGGCTCAATTCCACTGGAACTTTTAGTCTGTTAAGTATTCGCTATAATCATAGGTGAGCTGACGGATACATATCTATATTTCGAATGTGAATATACTTATTCCTGGTAGTAAAACGTATTCCTTGCGGAGAGTGGGTAAAATTAAACAATTCTGACCCTCCTGTATGTTTAGCAAATCTTAGGAATTCGTGATATTTGTCATTTAATTTGTGTTTTTTAGTTATTTGGGTTTAAATTTTAACTGCTTAGTATTTTTGTATATTTAAATGACTATTACGGCGAATAGCGTCAACAATACATTGTTATTTAATTTAAACACACTCAGTAAATGATCATTATCATGATTCAATGAATCATAAACGTTCGTCTTTTGAATGTTTTTTGAAAAGCACAAAGCATTTTAGCTCCCCTAATACAACGTCCGAGGAAGAAGTCCAACTACTTGTAAACCTGTAGATATATGAGTGCATCTGGGTGTTTATGGCTTAATAGGTAATTCGAGTAATAGGTTCTAATTCATCATCGAATTAGTTACCTATATTACCTACGTATGTACAATTTCCTCAAAGCGTAGCAAACACGACAAGATATACAGATCAACCATTTGTGGAATACAAGTGACATAGTTCATGACAACCGTCGGCAATCCCGCTCTTCTTCACGTTACAGAACCATGGCGCCGACACCGCAGGAGCATGCCGCCAGCGAGCAGGACGTGGGCGGGCGGCGCGCGGGCGAGGCTATCGTCATCTCCGGCATGGCGGGCCTGTACCCGCAGTCCAATAATATCAAGGAGCTGTCTGATCTCTTGTACAATAAGGTAAACATGTTTTAAAGTCCGTAAATTCTTCTTCAACAAGTTCCCTTCTGACAAGAATTGTACTTTGTTGGGTCTAGTCCCGCCTGTCAGCCAGGATCGACAATGGTGACCAATGATGACGACAAGGTTTGATTCTCGATGAGTCCCGGGGAAAAGTTAAATTGTCTTGGATTCCGCACAAATTTAATCGAAAGAAGTAATAGAAGAATTTGGAAGAAAATTATTCACAGAAAGTATAAACAGAAGACGGAAGACAAAAGAGGAATTATACTGTGTATTTAAACTATCTCAGAGACTTTATTAATAAGTGCGAAATATTGTCTCTGTATGTCCTATATATATCGGTAATCGAACGAATGGCTACGGAACCCTTTATTGTGTGTGGACTGATATGATCTATTAAAATTTATTATATTCTATCCTAGTAGGAAATGTAAGCAAATCATGAACATCTAAACGAAACCAAAAAAGCCGTCGCCGCGTTGCGTCGTCGCGTCGCAGCGCGTGACAACTGCTAAGCCGGCTGGTGACCACTGACCACATTCTTTCGTAAACATTACTTAGGTTCATTAGTTTTTTGTGAAACATGAAATGAAACTACGTGTTTATGCATATAGGAAACCCGAAACCAATTAATCAAGGTTTCTCCAAAACTACCGGGCTACATACCTTAAATTTGGTACACGTGTTCCTTTGGGTCCCTAGATGAGAGATAAAGCGGATATTTCAAAATACCACCCCTAAGGGTGGTAAAAGTTTGTATGAAAAATCTTGTATACAATTTAATTACATCACACAGGTGAATCCAATCACAAAAGAGGCCCTCCGCTACAAATTCTCTCACGCTGAGTCACCGGAGTATGGAGGTTCCGTGCCGCAGCTGGAGTACTTCGACGCGCAGTTCTTCAAGGTGCACTACCGCCTCGGAAACAGCATGGACCCCATGTCGCGCAAGATCCTAGAACAAACTTTCCAGGCTATTTATGATGCCGGTTAGTGACCATAATTACGACTTTGTATATAACCTAACCTTTTAATAATGTAATCTTAGAGTTACCTACCATATACCATGGACACTAAATATTACTTCATAAATCTCATTTAATCTCAATTAATCTCTCACTCTTTCTCAATGAATCAATTTATTAAGGACATTGAAAATGGTTTATAATGGTTCATGAAACATCTTCTTCTTCTTCTTCTTATATTGCCTGTCTACCTAGTGAAGGTTGGCTATTATTATCATTGGGTAAATTCGTACTTGTCTTGGACGAGGCGGAACAGTTGTGCTGCGCTGTCGATTCCCGACCAATCCCGGATGTCGCGAAGCCACGGCTTTCTTCTGTGACCTCCTTGCCTTATACCGGCTTTGCTCATCATAATGGCCTGCAGGAGTTAAATCCCGAATGAATCATAAAATAATCAAGATTACAAAATCGTTAACATTGTCAAACAGGAATAAACCCGGAACAGCTCTCCGGAAAGAAAGTTGGAGTCTACATCGGCTCATGCTACTCTGAAACTGAAAAGACTTTCTTCTACGAAGCTGCCTCAAGAGTAGGTTTAGGCATAGCCGGGTAAGAGCATATTTTAAGTTCTTTATTATTTGATAAGTAAGTAGACAGGTAGGTAGGGAGGTATAAAAAGGTATATGACATCGATCAGAATATAGACAAACAGAAGTACTAGTCGTATGGTCTCAAGCTAGCATGGTAAATAGGAGCTATTCCAGTAACATCCATCCAAATACAAACCATAAGGCAAATAATATAATATGAAATGTAAAGACTATTTCTGAACTTAGGCCAGCAGGCACCCGGGTCACATAATACAATAATGAAGTAGTTGTGACACCAATTATTTGAACAAATCATCATTCAATGCCTGTATTATCCACTCCCATCATGCGTATATATGCTTATATTACAGATGCAACAAATCAATGTTCGCCAACCGCATCTCGTACTGGTTGAACGTGAAGGGTCCCTCGATGGCGATCGACGACGCGTGCTGCAGCTCCACGGCGGCGCTGGAGCAGGCCTGCCAGGCCATCGGCCGCGGCGAGTGCGAGGCCGCCATTGTCGGCGGCGCGTACCTGTCCTTACATCCACAATCAGCCGTGCACTACGGAAGGTACCCGATAAAAATATCTAAAAATTAATAAGGTATGAGTCTTCCATACCGCAATGCTTGAAAACGAAAGTTTTCAATCAGTGCGTCCTACCCGTCATGACTTACGGAGCCGAGACGTGGACACTCACGGTAGGGCTGGTCCACCAGTTTAAGGTCGCTCAGCGAGCTATGGAGAGAGCTATGCTCGGAGTTACTCTGAAGGAAAGGATTCGCAATGAATACATCCGACAGATAACCAAAGTTATCGACATAGCTCAAAGAATTAGCAAGCTGAAGTGGCAGTAGGCTGGCCATATCTCGCGAAGAACCGACAACCGCTGAGGTAAACGTGTTCTTGAGTGGAGACCACGACTCGGCAAGCGTAGTGTAGGACGCCCTCCGACCAGGTGGGATGACGATCTGCGAAAGACTGCAGGCAGATGCTGGATGCAGCAAGCTGAAGACAGGGCGCTATGGCGCTCATTAGGGGAGGCCTATGTCCAGCGGTGGACAATTATAGGCTGATGATGTGATGTGATGCAAGATGAAGGCGTAATGAAGCTTATATCCAATTTATTTCAGGATCATGAAGCTATGTAAAGATGGTAAAACGAAGTCGTTTGATCAAAATGCCGACGGCTGCGCTAAATCTGAAGCCATCAACGTTTTATTCCTTCAGAAGGCGAAAGATGCATTGAGGTTCTCACAACGTTGCCTTTGTAAATTATATTTGCTTGTCTTAAATGCTAGATATATATTGATGACATGCTTGATGTAACTTGAATTAAATTAACGAATGAACGAAATGGCGGCTCGTTGTGCAACGGGTCGCTATTAATTTAATGAACGGATATTTACAAAATTGCATCGATTTTAGAATCTACGCCGAGGTCTTACATGTGAAGACCGAATTTATTGGTCTGCCTGAAACGAACACGGGTCCCAGATACGGATGCTACCGCAATCCATCGGCAATAACCAATTATTTGAATAAATTTTACGAGGAGGTTGATGTATCGCCGCAAGCTGTCGAATATGTAGAAGCATTGGGCTCAGGTATTTAAAAATGTGACAATTTATTAACATGATAGAAGCGTAACAACAAGAATTCTTACATGATATTGACTAATTGTATCGTTACAGCTATTTCCGAAGTAGACAAAGTTGAATTGGAAGCTATTGATGAAGTATTCTGCAATAATAGAGATCAGCCGCTATTAATCGGTAGTGTTATGTCAAACATTGGGTATGCAGAAGCTGCGACGGGTATATCCGGAATAACTAAGGTAATAACTTATAAGTGGAATATTAAAAAAATATATACATTTATTATATCACAGGTGCAAAAAATTACCGAGCATTCTTAATTTAAAAGGAACCTACTTTCCTGAAAAACCCTTCACGCTTATTTTTTTAGAAGTTACTAATATAATATGTATATATAAATAAATATGTTATTACATAAGTACATTAGGTACATACAAAGAATTCCGCCAAGAAGTCATAAAACACAGGCTCGTGTAACATTGTTATGATTACAAGCTTTAGCAAACTCGTAACAAAACAATGTTGCAGGTGCTACTGGGCTACCACACCGGCGAGCTGGCTGCGAACCTGCACTGCAGCGAGCCGCGGCGCGACGTGGCGGCGCTGAGCGCGGGGCGCATGCGCGTGCTCACCGAGCACCAGCGCTTCGGCCGCGCGTACGCCGCCGTCAACGGCATGTCCGTCACGGGCGTCAACTCGCACGTGCTGCTGCAGGGACACTACCAACCCAAGGTATATATACCAACCCTCGCAAGTCTTGCGTGTGACTGACGGCAAACGCGTATTCGATGCGTCGTGTCGGAATCTCGTGCCCAAATTCGAGTTATACTACTCTATTCCCGACCTCAAAGTATAGCTTATCAATTCCCAATGCATCACATCACCGTCGCATAGCTTGTGATTAAATACCACTGTGAAGAACGGCCTTAAAAACATACGCGTCGAGCACATCGAAGTTTTGCAAAGCTTGCAAATTGCAATGGATAGAATATTTCACTTACTACTTTTCAGGAACTTTCTCGGTACAAGTCTAGTATACCCTACCTCATAACTATATCAGCAAGGATGGAATCTTCGCTGAAAAATGTCATAGAAAATTTGAAATCTCGTCCGATTGACCCTGAGGAGCTGGCGTTGCTAAATAACATACACCAGCTAAATATCCAAGGACACTTGGGACGAGGTTTTACTATTCTACGTAAGTATCATTTTGTTAAACTATTAGATACTTACTTATCGTTAGCAGATGTTAATGATAATGATGTGATAATAATGTTGCTTACAGAAACAAACGAAAAGCAAGAGACTGTCAGTCTCAGTGAGAGGACTGCATATTTCGACGCCGTGAAACGACCGCTGTGGTTTGTGTACAGCGGGATGGGCTCCCAGTGGGCCGGCATGGGCACTCAACTCATGCGTATACCCATCTTTGCTGCCGCTATAGAACGGTAAATTGAGTCATTACATGCAGAACTTCAAGGAGCCGTTCTTTTCTTGTAAAGTCCCTTTAAGTCGTATTCAGTCAGGACCATATACCTTGCGTGTGAAAACTTGTTAGTCTTGTATGAACATGTCTTTGGTCTAGATCTTAGAAATGTCTATTGAAACACTTTTCATAAAATTTTAGGTGTCGCCTGGTGCTGGAACCAAAAGGGATTAACATCATAGATATAATTACGTCACATGACAAGAAAAACTTCGATAATATCTTGCACTCATTCGTGGGAATCGCCGCTGTACAGATTGGTCTCACTGACATCCTTACTGAATTGGGACTACAGCCTGACGGAATCATTGGTGAGACGTTCTGTACTGATTTATAAGATTTAATAGGAATACCTGTGATTTTCTACAAAAGTTATAACAAGTATAATAACTCTTTGCATGCCTCATCAATATTTTGTAAATTTAGGTCACAGCGTGGGTGAGCTGGGCTGCGCGTACGCGGACGGCTGCCTGACGGCGGAGGAGATGATCCTGTCGGCGTACAGCCGCGGCCTGGTGTCGCTGCAGACGCCCTTCATCCGCGGCTCCATGGCCGCCGTCGGACTAGGATACCAACAAGTATATAATCAATTAATATTACTAAATAAAGTGTCAATCCCTAAAATTGCTCATTTAGTTCTGAACCATTAGCAGACTCTTATAAGATTTAAATACATCAGATCTCCGAAATGTGTCCACCGGAGATCACTGTGGCGTGTCACAACGGACCAGAATCCAGCACCATCTCCGGACCTGCGGAAGCGATGAGCCAGTTCGTCGCAGAATTGACTGCGAAAGGAATATTCGCTAAAGAAGTACCGTGCTCGAACATCGCCTACCACTCGCGCTACATTGCTGACGCCGGTATGTTAAGTACATTGTTTATGGATGAACTTTTATTATATTAAACTTATATTTTAAAAATATAGTAATGGTTTTTCGTCAAGGTCCCGGCTTGTTGGAATATTTGAGGGAAGTAATTAAAACCCCGAGGCCGCGCACCGAGCGTTGGATTTCATCCTCTGTGCCGCAAGACAGATGGAACGAGCCCCTCGCTAAGTACTCCTCAGCTGAGTATCACACCAACAATCTGCTGGTAAGATAATACCTATCTATACAAATAAATAAAATTGGAGTGTCTGTTTGTAATATCAAAATAACACCTTTTCACTAAATGCATATGAAAGTACATACGACACCTATAGCAAAAACACGATTTAAACAATTTTTGTCTGTCTGTCTGTCTGTCTGTCTGTGTGTTTGTTCCGGGTAATCTCCGAAACGGCTGGACCGATTTTGACGGGACTTTCACTGGCAGGTAGTTGATGTTATAGGGAGTAACTTAGGCTACTTTAACTTTAGAAAAACAATTAGGGTTCCGCGTAAAAAAATAAAAACACATGAAATCAAAGAGTATCTCCGAAACGGGTGGACCGATTTTGTCGGGACGTTCACTGGTAGATAGCTGATGTTATAAGCAGTAACATAGGCTACTTTTATTTTAGAAAAAAAATATGAAAAAATGGGTCCTGTCGCGCGGGCTCAGAACGCGGGAGCGGGCTTTTTTGTTAAGTTAAATTCCACGCAGACGAAGTCGCGGGCTCAGCTAGTTATCTCAATAAACACTAAAATATTTGCTTAAATTACTCAACAGGATACTAAGCCATTGGCAGTTAAAAAGTCACCAGCTATATATATATAGCTGGTGACTTTTAGTATACTGGTATATTCACGTATGGTGAAGGGCAAAATTATGAACATATTTATGAATAAAAAAAAAGGGGAGAGCAGGTCCGATGCAAATATGAATGTTAAAAACAAAGACAGAAAGCAAGTGACTAACTGTTGTTATATAAAATTTAGAGTACTGTTACTGCTAAGAGGGTGTTTTGGAGCAAGGAAAATTAGAGAAGATTTATGACAAGAACTGGTTATTAAATTGCCCGTGGACCAATCCCCGCAAGCAATGCCCGCGTTGCTTGCGGAGATTGGTCCACTCACTTTCCTCTTAACAACAATGTCGTTAAGAGGCTTGAGTGAGGCGGTGGACAGCTTGGGCCACCATGGGTTATCCTGCGGCAGGAGCGCGGGCCGCTTGTCGCGTCATGCTAGCATCAATGACATAATACGTCGGGCCCTTGTCTCCGCCAACGTGCCGGCCGTATGGTTTGGCGCGTGATGACGGAAAGAGGCCCGATGGTATGTCTCTGGTGCCTTGGAGGATGGGACGGCCCCTGGTTTGGGTTGCAACTTGTGTTGATACCCTGGCACCGTCACATCTTCCAAGCACGTGAATGCGTTCTGGCGCTGCTGCTGCAGGGGCTGAAACCTCAAGAGGCGCAAATATAGTGGCCTTCCTGGAGGCTATTTGTTTGAGCCTTTTGGGGTCGAAACTTTAGGCTCATGGGGCCCTAATGCGCGTCTCCTCTACAAGGAGATAGCAGCGCGTCTGTTCGCCGCATCACGTGACCGGCGGGCTGGTCTGTTTTTCGCGCAAAGACGAAGCCTCGCAGTTCAGCGCGGAAATGCGGCCAGCCTCCTGGGCACTTTTGGCATCGACGACGATGTGGAAGCACTTTTGTACATATAATCTTATTTTGTTTATTTATATTCATAAATGCTTTGTTGGCCTACATGAATAAAAACAATTTTGAGTTTGAGTTTGAAGAAACAACGCTTGATTGTTCCGCAGAACCCAGTGTTGTTCGAGGAGTCGTCCCGGCTGATCCCGAGCGACGCGGTGCTGGTGGAGGTGGCGCCGCACGGGCTGCTGCAGGCCATCCTCAAGCGCTCGCTGCCGCCGAGCTGCACGAACATCGCGCTCACCCGCCGCGCGCACCCCGATAACGTCATCTTGCTGCTCGAATCTGTTGGCAAGTGAGTAAGGATTTAACAAATCCAAATCATAAACGCACCATTACATCGGTCATATTTTAAAATGATATTCCCTATGTACCTATATAACTTCGTTTACAGGTTGTACATGGAGGGCTACAACCCAAAAGTCCAGGTACTGTATCCAAAAGTGGAATTCCCAGTGTCCACCGGAACACCGCATCTGTCGCATTTAGTTGAATGGGCGCACGGTGAAACATGGTTCGTTATTTTTTTGCCTACAAACCTTTTGACTCTTAAATTACTTTAATGGTAACTTATTACTTATACTATTTCTATCCTTATTATAGGCTTATTCCACTATACAATTCCGCTCGAACGAAAATATCATCCTGTTGCAACTTCGTCATATCTTTACATGATCAAGAAAACATGTATTTACGAGGACACGTTATAAAAGGTAAGTAAATCATGGCTAATTTATGATGCAGGTATTGAATAGGTGTTCCTGGAAAATTAATCAACCTTCCAATTATCGTACATTTGTAAAAAGTTATACATTTACTTGTAGGACAGACATTATACCCGTTCGCTGCGGTGTTAGTGGCGGTGTGGGACACGCTCGCCATGACGCTGGGCGTCGCCAAGAAGCAGATGTCGGTGAAGTTCCATGACGTGCACCTGTACTCGCAGCCGCCGCTCCACGAACATCGGCCACTGCGTCTTAGGATTACGTTGCACACGGGCAATGGAGAATTCGAGGTGAAGTATTTAATTGCAAAACATTTTTTTTTTTTTCAAACGGACCTGGGCCGCGACACAACCCCACTAGCCAACCCCCCAGCCAGGGTATACAGTGGTGTTTAACGTAGTCACAGAGGTTAGTTAGTCTCTCGATTCCCAAAAACAATTCAAAAAAAAGTAATTGGAAAAATAATAAACGACTGAATTAATTTAATAAATGCTGGAGTACCCATCTATCTTACTTTTCATCAATGTTGATGTTTCTCAGGTCTTAGATGGAAGTGCTAAAGTAGCATCGGGCAGGGTTATAAAGACCAACGATACGAAAAATTCAAAAAATGAAAATACCACAAAAAATAATACGTTCAATGATAACATGGAACTTACTGCTGATGATGTATATCGTTTGCTCGAAGAACGAGATTACTCATATAGGTAAGCCTCCTGTGACCGTTTGCATGTAGGTCTATCAAATTAAGTAAGTAGAGCCAACAATGCAGTACTGACGATTATTTTTGCTCTCAATTTAAAATTGCTTTCGGGGTTTAAATAAACAAAAATCATGTATATAATTTCAAATTAGATTTTGAACAGTAGTTATTTTTTAATTATTCACATTTACCTTGCCAGCGGTCAATTCAGAAGCATAGCGAACGCCAGTTTGTCCTTGGACGCAGCGTGTGTGGAGTGGCGCGGTAACTGGGCCGCTCTGCTGGACGGGATGCTGCAGCTGCACGCGCTGCGACAACCCCACGGTGCCGTCTCCACACCCACGCACATCACGAGGATCTGCATCGACGTCAAAGAACACGACAATTCCAAAAATACAGCTTTTCATACTGCTGATGATAACATTTTAATGAGGGCCGAAGTATTTGATAAATATGACGTAACGAGGTAAGATGAAATTCACCCAAAAAACAAACCCTCTTTTGAATTCAGCTGCAAAATATCACTAGCCTTTGAAAGAAGCAATGGTGTTAATGTTCTTGTCTCCGAGTAGTTACCTTAATGAATTAATAATTTCCAGATGTGGCGGAGTTTCTGTAGAACATATCAAATATAAAAATCTACCACCAGTAAACGATAACAAAATGACACTAAATATCAAAAGATTCATATCTAATTTAGAATCCAACGTCGAGGTAAGTAAATTAACGTAAGAATCGCTCAAAAACAATTAAATTTACTTTATTGGACGTAATTTAACAATTGTAATATATCTTACAGACTTCCACTTCACTGCAAGTTTTCTTGCAAATAATTGCAGAAAATACAAACAAACAAGTTTTGAATGTAGTTGGTATAGCAAATGATCAAGCATCAGGAGCTATATTAGAAGATATAAAAAAATCATTAGACGTAGTTGTTGGTATCAACATCGACTATGACGAAATCACTTTAGAATCAGCTGCAGAATTTGGCGATCGCTTCACAAAAGTCGATCTTGTACTCGTCCAAAACCTGTCTACGAAAGATGGCGTAAGTTTAATTCCAAGAATTGTGGCGTTATTACATTCACAAATTTTCCTATAATGATTCTTTACCTTCAGCTTTATCATTTGCTGGATCGCGTACTGCAACGTGAAGCATTCGTAATCAGTGAGGAACAGGATGGTGGTAGTAACGTGCGTATGCCATTCTACCGCGTGGTCTCATCTCACACTGATGGCAAGCATCGGTTGGACTTGGCCCGCTGGCACCCCAAGCCCGAGTCAATGACCACTACTACTGTCTCCGTCAAAAGTCTCGCGGACATGGAATTTCTGAAATCAACTTACGGTTGCATACTACCTAAGCAGAAGCTCCTAATCGTCACATCTTACCCATCGCTGCCAGGACTCAAAGAACTCGTCCGTGATTGGAGGAATAATCGCAATGAAGTCCACTTGTTGTCCACCAATGATGTAAAGTACCACAATCCTAGTATGACCAAGTTACCAAACATCGAATTAGCATACAACGTTATCGAAAATGTAAGTTTTTACCACTTTTATCTAGCCTACATGTATAGCATGATATAAATCAACTAAAGCAGTAAAGCAGTATTTTGCCTCGGATCTAAGTATTTTTACTGAAGCCTTATAACAAAATATACATTTATATATAGCTAAAGTAAGCTGCTAATAACACGTTTCCCTTTATCATTACACCAATTCATGTTTTCTAGGATACTTGGGGAGGAGAATACTATGTGCCAATAAAGGACCTCAGCACTAAACCTAAAAACATAACATTACAATGCTCTCGAATCGGCAACTTTGATTCTTTAAATTGGGTGGAATCGCCCGAACCCACCGGAGATGGAGTTGTCGTATCGGTTGGTATAAATTAATAAAATAGAGTACTAGTCATTACACGAAAACTAGGACTAAATAAACCAATTCTGTAGTACTAATAGATCCCTAAGAGATGTTTTTCTTACTGGCTTACAGGTTCACTACGCTGGATTGAATTACAATGACGTCAAGAAAGCAAGTGGTGCGTTATTGTTTAAACAAGACATAGACAACAGTTACGGAATGGACTTCAGTGGAACCACGATAAGGCAAGTACAAATGGAGATAAAACAATGGCAGACTAATTTATATTAAAAATAAAATTATAATAAATGTAGGTATATTATTATTATTTATAGAACCAATTGTAAACACTGTTTTATAACAAATTTGTGTATTATTAGTGGTGAACGCGTAATGGGCATAGTGCCTAGTGGATCGTGCAGCAGCCGCGTGCGGGCCGTGCCGGAGATGCTGTGGCCGGTGCCGGCGCACTGGAGCCTGGAAGACGCCGCCACCGTGCCGCTCGCGTACGCACACGCCTTCTATTGCCTGGTGAGTGGATACTTCCATTAACCGCAATTTAAATGTTCCACTTGAATTGGTATGCTATTGCTGTTTTTGATTGCGCTGTTTACCACTTGCATTATTTCCGCAGGGCATCAAGGCTCAGCTGCGGCCCGGCATGTCGCTGCTAATCCACGGAGGAGCCGGCGCGTTGGGACAAGCCTCCATCTCCATCGCCCTGGCTCTCGGCTGCCAAGTGTTCACAACTGTCAGCGACATACGCAAGAAAGTTTTTTTGAAAAAAATGTTTCCGGAACTGAAAGGTGCGTACCTTTCTTATTTTATTCCAAAGATAGGAGGAGGTTCTATGTTCATCTGTATGTATCTTTTTAATGTATGTTCACCGATTATCCGTCAATTGTGGAACGTTTTTGAAAGAGTATAAGGACTCTCGAGGTGGCCCCATAGAAATATTATCAAAATCGGTCCATTTAAACAAAAATGGACAGTTTACGGTCACCAGAAATTCAAAACGTACCTAATTTACCATAAAAAAAATACAAATAAAAATATTTTAATAAAAAAATTAAACCCATTTTAAACCTGGGTGCTCTTAAAAGCTAGAAATAACTATGAACCTTGTAATTTCTTTTATTTGGAGTCGGTGCCAATTTAAGGAAGTAGGGGTAGCTATATACCTAACCTTCCTAAGAAATAGTTCTTATATAGCGTTAAGATCACTATCTTAACGCTATATAAGGACTGTTTCTTACACCGACTCCAAATGAAAACAATTACAAGGTCCCTAGTTATTTCTAGCTGTTTAGCGCACCCAGGTTTTGTTGGGGCTGGTTTAATTCTTTTATAATAATTATTTATTTTACTTTTATCTAAAAACGACGAATAATTGATTTTTGTTTTCTAATTAATAATATTGTTGGCTGCATACAGATTAATCAATGACTCGGCAAGTGTATGATCTTGACAGATAAACGTCACCCTCCAGGTAGACTATCGTGAGAATTGAGGGCATCGGGACAATCCCACAACAGCTACACCCTGAGATGTTTTGTAATTAACATTTTGTTCCTACCTAGTTCTTACAAACATATTTTCGATTTCAGATGATTATATTGGAAATTCTCGAAACGAAAGTTTCGGAGATATGGTCATGCAAGCAACGAAAGGAAAGGGTTGTAATTTTGTTATTACCACCGGATCTGGAGATTTCAAAAATGTACGAGAAATTTTCTTGTAATCTGATCAAAACTTCTTGTTTTAAGTGTCTATCTATTTTATCTAAATTTGGTATTTCTCTCTTCACAGATTTCAATAAAATGCTGTTCTATGTACGGAATTATGTTTGATACAACTCAACTTCAAAACCATGAGAAATACATGTTCGGAATGTCCAACCTCAACTTGGAGAGATCGTACTATGCCGTAGACTTCTCTTCCATATTTTCCCATGAAAATTACGAAGAACTCAAGGTTAAATTGCATCGTTTCTTTTTAGGGTTCCGGACCTTAAAAGGAAAAAACGGAACCCTTATAGGACCACTTTGTTGTCTGTCTGTCTGTCTGCCTGTCAAGACCCTTTTTCTCAGAAACGGACGGAGATATCAAGTTCAAATTAATATCAAATATCAAACGCTATGGCCCCTTGCAGGTGTCAAAAATTAGGCTTCTAAGACAACGCAATCAAAAGATACGGCCATTTATGTCGCACGAGCTACAGGCGACCAAGTTAAAGTTAGGTTAATTCCCCGTCGTTTCTGAATAAACTCCATACTGAGATCCAAAAGTTAACCGAAAATACAACTTTGTTTCTTGTATTCCACTACTTTGGTTATAGATATGATAAATCTTCGCTGTTGAAATGGGTCCGGAAGCCTAAATTGTGCATGTCACGTGCACTTGTCCGGTTATTTCATTTAATAATTAATAATTTAGCCCTTTTGACGTCCCACTCCTGGGCACGGGCCTCCCCTCAACATGAGGGGGATTCAGGCCGTAATCCACCACGCTGGCCCAGTGCGGGTTGGCAGATTTCACATGTCTTTCGAAAATTGGTTAGATCTTCTAAGACATGCAGGTTTCCTCACGATGATTTCCTTCACCGTAAGCTAGTGATAATCATATAGAAATTGTGATTCGCACGTAGATTTCGAAAAATCCAGAGGTGCGAGCCGGGGTTTGAACCCAAGACCTGGAGCCCGCAAGACGCGTGCTTTAACCAATCGGCTATCACAGTTATTTTATTTAGGTATCGAAAAAAACATTGCTACACAATCAATAATAATAATGCTATGCGAATGTTGCATTACTTGCAAAGTTTCAACAGTTCAATTCAGAAACCTGGTTTGACTATGGTTCAATGTATGTACCTAGGTATGCATTTAGCAACTCAATACATGTATAATTGTGATGCTCCAGGCAGTGCAGTTGATGGTGAGCGAGGGCATCGCGCGCGGGTACGTGCGGCCGCTGACGCGCGTCTCGTTCGCGGCGGGCGAGGCGGCGCGCGCGCTGCGCCTGCTCGCCGCCAGCAGGCACCGCGGCCGCGCGCTGCTGCGCGTGCGACACGCGCCGCACGATGTGCAGCCAAGGTAGGTTCCTGCGATTGGTAGTAAACACGCAAACACCCCCTATCTTTCTTCCTTTATCAAAGCCCCTATCTACTTTCCGGAAGTCACTTTTGTCGGATCTTAAAAGACAGATCCGCTCCAAATCAGCATAGTCAAAAGCTGAATGAGGAAATAACACAGTACATAATGATAATGACAATAAAGATTGAAAGACAAAGACTTGCAAATATCTAATCTTCGAGACTACTTTTGCTACTCACAATCTCTCAAAAACTTGCTATCTTGTGACTCCATATTGTTTAGGTACCTATTATATATATATTTCTCATTTTCAGACTAGCATGCAACCCAGAACAATGTCATCTGGTGCTGTGTGACGACAAGTCGTTCGGTTTACAAATGGCCGATCGACTCGTGAGCCGCGGCGCTACAAAGCTGTATATACATAGCAAGACACACTCCACGTCATACCTTGAAGTTAAAAAACGGTGAGATCATCGAAATAAATACAAAATGTTTTTTTTTCTAAATTAACTAAATATCTTCAGACCAACACACCTTATAGGAAGGGAACCTAGCTTAGAAACAGTTCATATTGATATTTAAGCTTATCATACAATAGACTGCGGGAGACCCCAGTTCCACCAAATCAGGGCAAAATATGAAAGGCTCATTTCGAAATAGTCCCAGCCCTAGAATCAATCCAATGAATTGAGCGGCCTACGGTCAAACCTGTATCAAACGACTCTACTCTTTAAACTTATAATTATAATACACTGTTCGCCGAAGGGGTAAGAGAGGACTAAGGGGTAGCGGTCTAAAGTTACTAATGATATATTTTTATCTTCTCTAGCTCATGGGAAAGGCTAGGCGTCCAAGTGGAAGTATCGTCTAAAGATTTGCAAACCGAAGAGAACGTGAGAACTTTGCTGAACAACGCTTTGCATTTGGGACCACTGGAAGGCATTTACACTATTGTAGACGATGAAAACGACACGGAAGAAACTCTATTGACTTATCTAGATTCAGCTACGAAACAATTATGCCCGAATATAAAGTAAGATTTAAATAAACGTCAATTAAATTAAAGATTATGATGAGAAAATTAAATAATACAAAGTTGAATTTGTTCCAGACATTTCGCTGTCGTGAATATGAGTAACACCATAGGAGAGTACACTTGTCCGTCGCGAGTACGAAAACAACTACCGGCCACAATGTTAACTCTTCCCCAGCCCGAATGTGTAAGTAAATACTATTTCTATCACTGAAACCCCACTTAAAATACTGATACAGCTATTGGCACAATACAATGTTGGACATCGTGTACTAGGCCGATGACAGTGCGAGTAAAAGAGGCGTGTGGCGGCGGTCGGCGGCGGAGGCGGCGGAGCGCGCGCTGCTCTGCGGGCCCGGCGCGCTGCGCGCGGACCCGGCGCGCGCGCGCAACCCCACACTGCTGCAGCAAATTGCCTACCTTGCTGGTTTGATCTCTCATATTATTAACTAGATCCATCTTTACCCATCTTTACCACGGCCAATAAGCGATATGAAATTGTACTTACCTAATAATGGTTGAGTTCAATTCGCTCACCACCGGGCACGCAACATTCGGGCGGCAAAATTTGTGGTTCACTCTGTGTCGGAATCCATGTTTATTAAAAATAGACGACGGCGAAACCTTAGGACGCTCCCCCACCTGGAACATTCGCCTGTAATGTTATAGTTAAAATTCGAGCATTATATACGACATTATATCGTACATCACATCTATATATTACAAGCGAATACGGAGGGGCACCTTCAAAAAAACAAATTTAATAACATAATCCGTTCGTTTTCTATCGATTCTCGCTGGCCGTGTTATAGCGTAACTCTGATCATAATAATTGATGAATAATTTCTCACTTATATATTTTCCAGATATAATCATTTCTGAAGATACATCGGCGGATACCACCCTAGAAGAATTAGGCGTGGAAGAGCATAAATTGACTATGATCTCTATTTACCTACAAAACCATCGCAACTGTACATTGAGCGAGAAAGAACTAAAATCACTGTCGATTAGAGAGTAGGTTACTTGATATAGTTCAAAACCGTATACTGCTCAGTACATGAAAGACCATGTCTCAACTTAATGTTTATCACTTTCACAGAATTCTCCAACTGGATGATACAGAATATACAGCAGATAATACTAAAGGCCTGGGAAACTTCTTTTCCTACATAGACTCAGATGAGCTTATGGCAACTACAGAAATGGTGTTACTCCCAACTCTTGTTAAATTGACAAGGGTATGTCTAATTAACCTTCCTTATTTTTTGATAAATACGTCGCTTCGCCTCGTTATTCTGGAAAGTGGGTAGTTTAATTTACCTACCTATGTCTAGGGTTATATAGACACTGCTTACCTCATGCTTAATATCTGGACTTGCATCACATGTCTTCCAAAAATTATAATTCAAACTTACCAATTATTATGACTCCCGATACAATTTATGCCTTTATACTGGTCACATTACCACCTTAATGTGAGCCGTAATCCACGCTGCCTCCAATGCGGGTTGACGAACTACACACGTGCGTGATAGACAAAGTGGATTTATTAATTTAAAACTATATATTCATGAGCATGATGTAATTTCAGCGCGAGGACGAGTTGGAACCGAGCGAGCAGTACCTGTGCATAGTGCCGGGCATGGAGGGGCACCACGAGCGGTTCCGCGCGCTGTGCGAGCGGCTCAAGCTGCCGGCGCTGGCGCTGCAGCCGGGGCTCGACGAGCCGCACGAGCCGCCGCGCCGGCTGGCGCACAGATACGCAGAGGTGCCTACTGTAACATTGTTCAATCAATGTTGCACTTTATCAGGTTTACCTATACTTTCTCCTTGCTTTGTGACTCACCTCTACTAATGGAGGAGTCCCTAAAGGATTCTCGGTAGGCGTATACAAACTCGAACTCGACAACCGTTCTCAATAAATCTACTGATAGTTGACGAATTCGGTACGGCTTCTCACAAAAAGATGCGAAATATATTCCTAAATTGAGACGTACTTGATTTACTAATTTAGGAATAAATTCGCGTATTTATTTTAATAAAATTTGATTATTACTTAGTTAATGACTAAATTTTAATTAAATCAAGGAAATCCTATTAATTTTTAGGATATTCTGAACGGTTATAAAAACTTGTAGCCGAACCATCCAACCACTATCGAACAAATCAATGGCGACGATTATTGGCATAAATGCATCCCTTGGACTTTAAAATCTAAAAGGCAAATGTTTCGAAGTCGTGACTGGGATTATTTTCTACAAAACTTGAATCTTCAAGTCGCTCACGTATAACACGGTGCTCTTGAAATGTTTTCGCAGATATTGCTGACGAAGGTGGGAGTTAAAAACAGTTTCTACCTGTTGGGCTATGAGAGTGGAGTTCAGGTAGCACTGGAGACTGCGTCTATTTTGGAGGACAGAGGTGATAGCAATAATACGATAACATTAAAAGATCCACGAAGTTATGATTTATTTACACAAAACATTATTCTTATTTTTGTTGTATTTTCAGGACTGATAGGTACCGTCTTCTGCATCGGCCACATGCCGGACGAATTCCGAGTAGAGCTCGAGAGGCAACTAGGCGAGTACGAGAGCGACGAGCAGCTGCAGGAGGCGCTGGTGCGGCACATGTTCGGGCTGATGGTGCGCGCGGACGCCGCGCGGCTGGAGAGCGAGCTGCCGGCCGCCGCCACTTGGCCGCAGAAGGTGGACGCGACAGTGCGGAGCTTGCTGGGCCGCGTGCCGCACTCCGCGCAATACGCACGCGCTCTCATAGAAGCGGCGCTGGCGCGCATCACGCAGGCGAGACGCTACGAGAGCCCAGTGAGAGGGCTGCGCTCGCGAGTGGTGCTGCTGCGCGCTGCCACGCCGCAGCCGCTGCCTGCAGTACCCGGCGCCCTGCAGCAGTACTCCCGGCAGCCCGTCGTGCTGCACCAGCTGCGGGCGGGCCTCGCGCACGCCGCCACCGACCTGCGCTGCGCGGCCGTCGTCAATCAGTATCTGCATCCCGACATACTGGACAAATTCGACAAGAAGAACACTTGTGACACTTACCTTGTAAACGGCGACTGTTACATGACTACATGTAAGGTGGATCATGAGTCCTCGTAAATAATCTTTTCATGAATAAATATAGTTATTCTTTTTGAACTAGATCCTACTTTTTATTTTATTTTCCGACATCATGAACCCTCTAAAATTCTACATTATATCGGCACCTAAAAGTAAATGCTTTCGCGACCACTCACTAACTAATGAAACATGCAATTTACTCACAAAGAGAATATAATAATTACTGGATATTTAAGATAATTAAATGGTAGTGACCTATTGCTTGAACCCCTTATTTGTGAGCATCAAGATAGCGGGATCACTTTTTGAATATCAGGACGTTTTTTTTTAATTCTGTAAGTAGAACCCGGCCAATGATATTATTTGATACTCGCATGTACCTATATCAGTATTAATAGGTATTCAAACATAAGAACATATTTTTCTAATCAAAAGATCAAACGCTGTTATTAAATTAAATCACAATCTCATGTTCCACAGAACTAGATAATATGTCGTTCATTCATGATAAATTTTCAGCTGACCACAGCAAGACGGTCACGTTCAAATGGGGGCATCGCATCGCGCGTGCCTCGATATTGTGACTGATTATTATCTATCAGATAGTACTAACATATTTATACATCCCATTTTAATACAAAGGTCCAATAACTATGGTTCATTCGAGTTGCTCCATGTGAGCTAAGAAGATGTGGCGGTGGACCAGTTTTATACACTTATTAGTGCTCTACGAATATGTAAGTTGCAAATGTATATTATATTTTAAATGCTTTTAAACAGCCAGTAGTTGGTGAAGGTTAGTCATGTCCAACAGATTAAGTTACTATTGGATTAGGAATTAAGGACATCCGTAACTCCGTAACTTATATATTTGATTGAACCCCTCAGGTTAGTACCTCAAACAGGTTCGATCATGTGCTTACTTTGTAAAAATATATTCATAAAAAAAATAAACCGACTTCAACCAAAACCTGGGTGCACTAAAAAGCTAAAAATAACTAGAGACATAATAATTTCTTTAATTTTGAGTCGGTGCCAATTCAAGTACGTAGGGTTAGGTACCTAAGAATTAGGCCTAATGTAGTGTAAAAATAGTGGTCCCTAGTTATTTCTAGCTTTTTAGAGCACTCGAGTTTATGAAGTCCGTTTAACTTTTTTCATGTTTTTTTGTACCCAGTACCTAAACTACTTTTTGAATTGCTGGTAACCGTTAATAGTCCATATTTCTCAAAATACTGAACCGATTTTCATGAAATTTCTATTTGGGACACCTGGAGAGTCCACAATTGAAGTAGGTACGTCAATACGTTTATAGGTATAAATCGGTGAACATACACAAAAAAAACATAACATAGAACGGTTAAAAATCTGTTTCATTTGTTTTTAGTCGTTTCCGCAACCAATCACAAACGAAAGCGAAAATGCCAGACACTCACGGCAACTGGTTGCGGATGAGTGCTGCCCATGCCCTGGCTCTAGTCAAGGCGACCTTGACCAACAATCAGCTGCTTCGTTTAGGCGGGGCATGTTCGATACTGCACAAGGCGTGGACGACTGCCCTTGCAGGCGTCGAGCGACTGATACCGAGGGAGCCTCATCAATCTTATTTCCGAACGCAATGCGTGCTGCTGGGACTCTCTTAAAGTGAGTAAGCAAATTAATTAAAAATTATTACTTAAGAAGGCACCGCGGTGGCATTGACAAACGGAATGCATGACCAGTACTACAACACAACCCTTTCAGTAAGTACATTAATACCATAGAAAAATCCTACAATTGTATTCTAATATTATTACAGACCGGCAGACAAGAAAGAAAACTTAAAGCCGCTTTTGCATCCAGAAGTAGACCTCGCATCATCTGTACTAGAGACACTACGAGAAGCCACGAATGAGGACTACCGGGAGGCGCTCGCAAGAGATGCAGTCAGGGATGCGGTTAAAATAGTCGGACTATCAGACTCTAAATTCAGAGATGCAACTCCAGAAGAAAGTAGAGGTATAGTGACTATTATAATGAACCCAAAAGAAAATTTCGAAGGTGACATCATACCTCAAGCGTCACACCTACAAGAGTCACGTTGCATACATGCTCCGTTAGGAAATGCGAGGGGCAGTCTCGGTGAGTTAAATGTTGGACCAAAACCTTTAGTAAATGAAGTTTTCAGAATAGCTAAACCAATGCATCCTGGCTTTATACATAGAAATTTCATGGATATGGATAGTGATGTTGGGGCTAGTAGTATGCAAGAGCATGTAGTGAACATTGACGAAGAACTAATGAACAATAGAGACGCTGTATTACGAACACAAGTTCCGTTATTTAAATTAAATCCTAGAAGTGAATCTTTAATCAGTGATATCAATGATTGCAATAATAGGAATTCGGACTTAAAATTCCCTTTAATATCTAATATTTTAAAGAACCCTCTTGGTTCTTCTCCTCTCCAACAAAATATAAAAATTGGACAATTAACCATAGCTCCAAAAACAAGACTGGAAAATTTATTATTTGGGAACAAAAACAATAGAATGGGTGATAATAATCTCAGTGTATTACCTAATGATGTAAAAGCAAAAGACTTGGAGAGGGGAAACGCCAACATAAAAGAACTTCCGAGTTTTCCAAAACCAACGCTAAAAAATATTTTGGTAAACAAAAGACCATTAAACTTAAAACAATTATTAAAGTTAAAAGACGTGGAATTAATACCTCCAGATAGTTTTAATAAACCAAAAGCTGTTCTTTATCCAACCCTGAACCGTAACAATAATGCTGTAATTACACATTTTAATAGTAAAATGATTCCTCCAAATGAAAACTGTTCTATGGAAACAGAAGAACCAGAAGAAAATGAAATAAAACATATACATATGCTAAATAATAACCCTTTTGATACTGAACAACTTGAAATATTGGACACTGCGGCAAATCCTTCAAACACTGTATTCTGTGTCGATAACGGCCAAACAAGTGGTGACAATTATGAAACACCAAGTACAGATTCAAATAATTCAATATTTCCTATTACTACACATGAAGTTGAATCTAAAACAGATATCCATATTGATGAGCCAAATGAAAAAGATGAAGAAATTAGTTCAAAAGCTGCACTGAGCGCTTGTGAAAATATAAATGAAAATGATCACGAAATAGAGGAAAAAGAGACAAGTTTAGAATTTGATGAACAAGAGAGAGGTTCCAAATCTGATGAAAAATATGACTCAAGGACTACAAGTGATAATAAATATAACTTAACATCTGGATGTACCAACAATGTTGAGTATAATTTAGAACCAAAAGAACGACCAGAAATTACAGAAGAAAATTACATGGTACCACAGGGATCGACTGTTCATGCAAACATAACAAATACAGAAGATGATATAGTAGAAACTACAACGAATAAATATAAATTGCTCAAACCTCTTCCATTAGATAAAACCTTGCTTTCTATTAAAGAAAAAATACAAACCACATTGGATAATCTAAAGAACATTAACACAGACATAAAAGGTATCTCTGAACAAAATAATTCTCATGCACGTATATCATTAAATGATGATGATGAGCAATATCGTTCTAATATTAAAGTCAAACCTGATTCAGACTGTGTTAATGAAAAATCAGAACAATTAATAACAAGGTCAAACACAACAATATCTGATGACGACATTGAAAATAAAATTAATTCTGTGACCATACAAGAACTACAAAAGAAATCAAATGCAATGCTACAAGAGGAATTCATTTCCCAAACTGAATATGGAGGAAAAGAAGAAGCTACTGAGAACAGAAGTATAAAAAATATCTCAGAAAACTGTGAAAATGAGAGCGGAAATCGTGATTCTGAAACATCTGCTAATACACAAAACGCGGATATAATCCTTCCTAAAATCCAGGAGGATCATATTAATTCCAATAGTGATTTGGATAACGCGAATTATTGCCAAACTGACTTGCCAATGAGCATGCCTACACAGAAAATTGACCCAACAACCCATGAAGATAAAACAGATGTAACAGAAATGAATACCGACGCCAGTGATATTGTTATCAATAAATTATCTCAGGAAATAATTCCCTTACGAAATAAACTAAAAAATCTCGTAGTAGTCGATAATATTCAACAAATACCTTTATTGAGCAATGATCCTTTAAGTGTTTTTAAAACTCCGCTCCCAGATGTTCATAGTATTTTAGAACAAGCACCATTATCATCTCTTGATGACATGAAACTAAAAATATCAAATTTATTCAAGACCAATGAAAGGAAAGCGCAAGAAGATCCTTCACAGGAAGAATTTTGTAGGAGTACATCATCAAATGAAGTGAAATCATCCATGGCAACTGACGCCAGTATAACAAATTTTCAAATAAAACAACCATCACTAAGATCAATTATTACAGAAAACTTAAATCAAGATATTTTTCAGAAGCCTAAAAGTAACTCAAAAACGCCAACATTTGGCTTAGATTCTTTTAAACGAAACCTACCTTCAATAACTAATAGTAAAGGTGCCCTAGGGTCAAGTTTACCTTTATTCACAAATGATGTTCACGCAACTCCCAAAGTTTCCGACATTTTCAATGATATTGTACAAACGTTACCCAATTTTCATAACTTAAGAGATAAAATGAGATCTAACACCCAAGAGCTATTGAATATACCATCTCTTCTAGAAAATAATAACGATAATTTAGATTTAACAGATTTAAAATATCACGCTGAAAACACTGTACAAAACATGAAACAGAAACTGGAAGCAGTGGGAAATGGATTCAATTTAAGAAGCCCAACGAAAAATACTCACCACATTTTGGGTACTTTAGCTGAAAAACACGAAGATCTAAGTGATAAACTAAGAGCAGTGCATATTGATTTCAATGATAGACTTGAGACATTGAGAAACAGCCTCATCGAACCAACATACCTGAGCAATGATAGAATTAAATCAAATGCTCAACCATTTGGCAACTCGAAGAGTAAAGATCGGCAATTATTAATGAAATCTCGAACGCCCCCACGAGTTTCAAATAGGAAAGAGAGTCTTCCTAAACCGGAAATGCAAAGAAAAGTTAAGTTGTCACAAGCTATCGATGAAAGGAAATTTAAAATGCCAGGTGCAGCAAGCATGCCAGTTCCAAGGACTGTCGAAGTGCCTCTGCTTAAAGTGATGCCATTCAAGTCTACTACGCCAACCGTAAAAGATACCCCTATTTTCACATCGAGCATTCGAAATACGGAACCAACACCGGTCAGATTATCAACAGATCTAGCTAAACAGGCAAACAAAAATTTAAAAAACGATAATACACAACTTGGGATAAAACAAGTTATTCCTTTTCAAAACAGTAAAGTTACAGTTTCCTTTTCAACTACACCTCAACCGCTACCTTCGCTAATACTCAAACCTCGAATAAAATCAACAGCAGCACCCATTTCTAGGCTGAAATCAACAGCAAGAGAAACGGCCGTCACTGATACCAGCAGAAACCAGGGCATTAATCGCACTCCACAAAACATTAAAGACTCCAATGGAGCACTTAGTGAAACAAATCCTTTGACAATTGTAACGCCAGGTGAAAATATAGACGACAGACTAAGATCGAAGCTTGGCGAGAACGACATCTCGGAAGATACGAGGAACCCAAGTCTTTTACTGTCTTGGCCCAAGATTGCCGACAGTTCGTTTCTAAGTAAGGTTAAGGAAGCAATCAGTGCAAGGTTACCGATAGTTAAAAAGTTTGAAGATCAAGTTGAAAAAGGTAACAAGATAGAGGATCATCCGACTGCTAATGATGCACTACGATCTGCTTCAGATAACTCAGAAATCATAAGAAAAGAACCGCTTCAAGAGAACGTTTCATATAAATGTAGAATGGTTTGTACACGAGAATAAAATAAGGTCGAGTTGATTGTGAAATATGTACTGATGTGATATTGTAGTTAACCAAGTTAATGAGTATCTTGTAGTTGTATTATAAAAGTTAAAAACTAAAAAAGAACTAGCAGGTCTAGTTTAGGAGATAAGTACTACAGTACAGACTGTACTGTACAGTGTACAGTACTACAGTACCTAAGCATGTACGTCTGATAAAATCTATAATTTTGAATGAGTTTTTTTTTGTTATAATAATCTTTGTTGAAAAATTGTTGAATAAGAGGTAGGTAAGTATATTGTAGTAATTGCCTTTGTAAATAAATAGCTGGTAAGTTAAGTACTTCAAATAACTTGTGTAAATTAGTGACGGAATACAAATACTGACTGATAATACCGATAAAAGTTGTTTAAATTATTTTCATTATGATATTTCCATATTGCTGATGATAGCTACTGATATTTATTATGACCAGGGGGAGAATGTTTAATCATTCGAATTGATAAGGATTCGGACACTTTCTTTGAATGTCTGTATTTAAGCGATTTTTAAAGATATTTTGAAATTTATTGCTTTTAGTAATCGTAAGACATAGGTTAGATTAGTGACATTAGATTAGGTATTTAACATTCAAATATTTTGAATATCGACATTTAAAGTTTTGTAATCCGTTTCCAATATCGATTCGAATGGTTTAAAATAACTCCCCAGTTATCTGAAATAGGTAAGTACCTACGTGAAATGTTTTTTTTTTGAGACCGACCTAAGGTTCGCTTTCGGTTAAAGCTTGTTTCGGCAAGGTTTTTCAAAAATCTAGTTTCGGTTTCAGTTTCGTTTTCGGCCAAAAATCGGCCGGCCGTTCCGAAACTCTGTGTTCGTATTATCGCACGACGTTCCGGCGAGTTTGGCGTCATTGTCTTGGGTTTGTGTTTTAACTTTTAACCCCCGACGGAAAACGACGGGGTGTTATGAGTTTGTATATTTTGGTACACAATGGAGCAAATAAAAGCCCAAAAAACAATATGAAAAATCTTGATTTATTGAGATGCGAACAGGTGACGAGTTTAAAATGGAATGGGGCGATTCGATGACAGTTGATAGTAAAAATGGTTGCGCTTTGGTGCCTGACAAAACTTATTAGCAACTACGCGCGCTATTGTTATAAATTATATTGTTATAAAGTTATTGTTATATTGGCGCTGTGCGCCGCAACATCATCCCGGACGTTGAAAGGGCGCTTTTAACAATCTTGAAGCTCTTCAGCAGTAGGCAGCGGGCACAGACGAGTGAATGGCCGGCGCACGCAGCCCCTGGTGGTTTGGACGTCAGCTACTCTTGATATTCCATCAGGCCCGGGAAACAGCTGTAGGACCCGACCAAGGCGCCAACTCAATGGGGGTGCGTTGTCTTCAGACAGCAGGACTATGTCTCCGACTTTGAGCCGAGCGGTGTTACTTCGCCATTTAGTTCTCTGCTGCAGCTCAGAAACGTATTCCTTTTGCCATCTTTGCCAGAAATGTTGCCTTATACTTTCTAGGCGTTCATATCTTCTCCTCTGGTTATCATTCCAGTCAGTAAGTGCAGGCGATGGTAGCGCCGTCATTGGCCTGCCGATGATGAAGTGCCCTGGAGATAGGGATAGGAGGTCATTAGGACAGGACGATAAAGGGCACATGGGGCGACTATTAAGTATTGCCTCCACTTGTGCAAATAACGTTGAAATCTCCTCGAATGTTAAGTGACTATTGCCAATTACTCTACGCAAATGATGTTTAGCTGATTTTACTCCGGCCTCCCATATGCCGCCGAAATGAGGAGCGTAGTTGGTATGAATTTAAATTTAATTCCTTGCTGACATGCGAAATCAAATATAGGTTCTTTATTCATCTCAATAAAATTTCCTACTTCCTTCGCGGTTGCCACAAAGTTACGACCGTTGTCGCTGAATATTTCCGATGGTTTACCTCTGCGCGCGATAAATCGCCTAAGAGTAATTACAATCGCATCTTTGGTTAAATCGCTAACTGCTTCGAGGTGAACACATTTATAACGCAAACACACAAAAATACATAAATAACATTTTATTAAGCGACTTCCACGACCCTTGCGATTTAAGATGAGAAAAGATCCAGCAAAATCTAAAACAACGGATAAAAATGGATAATCAGGATTGACGCGCTGGGAAGGCAAGTCACCCATTTTTGGACATAAAGTTTTACCTCGTAAACGCCTACATCTTACACAGTTATTGGCTGTACGCCTAGCTAGGTGTCTACCATTAACTGGCCATACCAGCTCCCTGACTGTCGCTAGCAGTAGCTGGGGGCCAGCGTGCAATGTATTTATGTGCTCTCGTTCGAAATATAATTTGGTTAGTCTATGTGTAGCATGAAGCAATATAGGATGCTTCTTTTCATATGAGTAGATCGATGCATCTAAGCGCCCACCTACGCGGATTAAATTTTCTTTATCCAGAAAAGGAGAAAGTGGCAAAATCTTACTTTTACTACTCAATGATTTACCTTTCACCAGTAAATCATACTCGGGACGGAATGACTCCCGTTGTGCCATAATGCACAGTGAATGGAATGAGTCACGTAACTCCTCCACTGATAATATTCCTACGCGTTTGGTTTTTGGATTTCTGAGGTTAAATATGAATCTCTTGACATATGCAAACGTTCTTTGAAGTCTATTTAATGACGAATACTTATCGAAATTAATTATAGGTTCATATACTACCGCCGTATGTGCCTTTATTTCAGGTAAGCCTTCTAAACTTTTAGGTTTTAAAATGGGCCAGTCTGATTCCTCTTTAGTTAGGAATCTGGGAGCAGACCACCATAAATCTATAGATACCATTTTCCTTGCACTTACACCCCTAGAAATTAGATCAGCTGGGTTTGAATCAGTAGGTACATATCGCCACGAGGACGGCGCAGTTAGCTCTAGTATTTCGCTGGTACGATTAGCTACAAATGTTTTCAGCTTTGTCAGGTCACTATTGATCCAACCCAGCACGACACTAGAATCACACCAATGTACTATTTTTACGGGCCTGTGCCTGAACGATTCCACCACAGACTTGCAGAGCCTGGCGGAGAGTAACGCGGCACATAACTCAAGGCGCGGTATCGTTGTTGGCTTTAACGGACATATTTTAGACTTGGCGCATAATAATTTAACACTACATGTATTGTCGCAGTCAGTGGATTTTATATAAATGCATGCTCCGTATGCACACTGAGATGCGTCACTAAACGAGTGCAATTCTATAATTTTCGTAATTCTTTCGTAATTTCTTCTCGTAATTGTCAAGCTCGTTAAATATGATAAATTACATGTGAACTTTAACCAATCATCTTTTATTTCTTCTGGGACCGGTTGGGCCCAGCCTAGCCCTTGCTGCCAAAGTCTCTGCAGAATAATCTTAGGCTGTATTACCACAGGACTTAAAAGGCCTAAAGTATCGAATATTTTAAATGCATTAGACATAATAAATCGTTTTGTTACTATTGCTTCTGTATCATATGAAAAGTTTCTAATCGATAAATGTAATGTGTCACTAGAGGGCGTCCATCCAAGACCGAGGGTGCTTAAGGGGCTGTGGCCAGAAAAATGAATCGCGATTTTGGGCCATCTGACACTCGCATTCGCTAGCCACGTCATGACGTCGGTACTACGGAAATCTATGGAGCAGCCTAAATAGTTCTTTTTTAACAGAATTAAAAATAGAAGGAGGAAGTTCTCAGTTCAGTTGTTTTTTTATGTATGTTACCTCAGATCTCCGTCATTTATAAACCAATTTGAAAGAATATTTATTTATTAGATATTTTATTGTTTATATTATTATTTATTGATACTTGTAGGACCCATAGAAATTTTACCAAAATCGGTTCAGTAGTTTGAGAGATGGACTATTTACAGTTACCAGCAATTCAATACGTTGTTTACCATTAAAAACATGACCAAAACTTTATTAAAAAATATCGACTCCAAAAAAAACCCGGGTGCGCTAAATAAAACGCTAGAAATGTTGAGGTCCTTAATTTGGAGTCAGTATCAATTCAAGTAAGTAGGAGTTTTTAGGTACCTAAGAAGCTATCCTAACGTAGAGTAAAGATTCCACCACTGCAGCGACTCCATATGAAATAAATTGTCATTTCTAGCTTTTTAGTGCAGGTTTTATTGAAGTCAGTTCTATTTTTTTTTATTCCTTAGTCGCCCATTACACCAAAAATTTGGGCGTCAAGTATACTGATTCCATGTGCCCGCGGCATACTCGAAGTAAAGATGTTCCGTTTAAAAAAAAACCGGTAATAAGTCTTTTAACACAAAGGCAATTACAAATTGATGTATGGCGAAAATTTGTATTTTTCTTAAATTCGGTAGTTAGCTAGATTATAAACGTCCGATAGTAAGGTCGGTCGTCTGTCATCTTGGAATCCAAAATTTACGTCATAATCGTAATCGGCACGCAAAGAACCTATGCCAGATTTTCCCAAATATTTGAAGTCCGCAACTTGGGATTAAAAAAATCACATAATTATACTTCACTAGCTGTGCCCCGCGACTCCGTCCGCGTTCTGTTGAATTTTTTCCTGAATTTTCTTTGCTATAAACCTCACGGAGCCCGAGACCTTTCCAACGAATGCAAAACCGCGGAAATCGGTTCGTGCGTTCTGGAGTTATAGCGTCAGGAAGGAAAACCCGACTTATTTTTATATAGTAGATAAAATATAGCTTGATCTCTGCGACAACTGTCAGTAAAATCATGCCTATGAAGTCTTGAATTTCATAATAGTACAGACAGTACCTGTCAATGTCATACTTTATGGGCATGCCGATCTAATTAGTGATGGGCGATGAATCATCGTGACCACAGACGATATTTGAAATAAAACTTAATTTATCTTTTAATTTGATTGTATATTTTAATATCATAACATTATTTACATTTGTGCATACTGGATCAAAAATAATAGTGACAAAATAAAATCTAATTTTGGGAGCGGGACGTCCGATTTGATAATATTTGCGAACAAGAGTTCATAATTAATTTACAAGATTGTTTTAGCGATTCAGAAACTGACCGAGATATGGATTTGGGTTGTACTCCTTTAAGAGAATAAATGTCATTTTATATTAAAAGATTAGTTTTTAGCATTGATGATAGAAAGAAACATCCATCATTTCTATCGACATTTTTTTATATCCTGACAACCCTATAAATATCACTTTGACTTAAGTCGCAGATATCAATATTAGTCATGGCATCTCTTTATGACTAATTATTGCAGAGCTCAGTGGGATGGAAATGATATCTATACAAATAAATAAAATTGGAGTGTCTGTTTGTAATATCAAAATAACACTTTTTCACTAAATGCATATGAAAGTACATACGACGCCTATAACAAAAACGCGATTTAAATTTTTTTTGTCTGTCTATCTGTCTATCTGTCTGTCTGTCTGTCTGTCTGTCTGTGTGTTTGTTCCGGGTAATCTCCAAAACGGCTGGACCGATTTTGACGAGACTTTAACTGGCAGATAGCTGATGTTTCAAGGAGTAATTTAGGCTACTTTAATTTTAGAAAAACAATTAGCGTTCCGTGTAAAAAAATAAAAACTCATGAAATAAAAGAGTATGTCCGAATCAGCTGGACCGATTTTAACGGGACTTTCACTGGTAGATAGCTGTTGTTATAAGCAGTAACTTGCACTACTTTATTTTAGAAAAACAAAATTAAAAAAATGGTTCCTGTCGCGCGGGCTCAGAACGCGGGAGCGGGCTTTTTTGTTAACTTAAATTCCACGCGGACGAAGTCGCGGGCTCAGCTAGTGAAACATATAATAAATTTAGTTAGTAAATTTATTTGACACATAAAGGAACGAAAAATTACAAGAGAGTGACAATTGATCTTCTTAAACAATTGACAGAGAATAAATCCAGAAAAAGAAATCAAATATGAATTTAAATGAAACCTTATTTTATTTCTAACAATCAAGCTATGTTTTATGAAGTATAGTACTCCTAGTTTTCGCTTCTTCCTATATCTATGGTTCCCCAGATAATTTGGCCATGTCACTCTGTCCGACCGCCCGACGTCACAGTCCTTTTATTCAGAGGCTAGAAGGCTGCAAACTGGCGCTAAAATGGATTTTTGGTACCGCTACAAAACTGTGTTTAAATATTGAAAGCAATATAATTATTGGTAGGTTACCAGTTTAAAAAAATAATCCCATTGACTAAATATTGCCAATTGGTTAAGCCCGCGTCTTGCGGGCTACCAGGGTCTCGGGTTCAAACCCCGGCTCGAACCTCTGGATTTTTCGAAATCTATGTGCGAATCATAATTTCTATATGATTATCACTTGCTTACGGTGAAGGAAAACATCGTGATGAAACCTGCATGTCTTAGAGGATTTAACCAATTTTCGAAAGACATGCTAAATCCGCCAACCCGCACTGGGCCAGCGTGGTGGATTATGCCCTGAATCCCTCTCGTGTTGAGGGGAGGCAAGAGCCCAGGAGTGGGACGTCAAAAGGGCTAAAACTATTATTTATTATTATATTACTAAATATTGAGCTCCGCAATGGCCTTTTTCACGTAATCACCTCTAACTGGTGGTATTTTAAATTATTCGATTTGATATTGGACACGGATAAGATCACTTACACGTCTGTGTTAATGCCAAATTAAAATTTATTTTGAATATTTTTTCACTGTTGTATGTTATGACATATGTCATACGATTATTAACTTACAAATAAATAAATATCGCTAGACGAACACACCAACTGTATGGTCCCAAACTAAGCAACGCTTGTACTATGGGTACCATACAATGGACTGGGGGTGATCCCAGTGTCACCCAGACTAGGGAAAATTACGAAGAGGCCATTTTCGAAATTTACCCTGTCGGGAATCGAACCCGCAACCACCCGATGCAGTGAACCCAGCGGCCTACGCTCGAACCACTGCGCCAAGCGGCGGCCAAATTATATTTTTTTAGTACATTTTAAATGGTCAAAAATATAAGTTGACATTTAAAATCCCCCTTCCCCCTGAACCATGTTATAAATAAATAATGATAATAACAGAAAATATTATTGTAAATAATTAATATAATAACCACAATTTTAAGTAACATTCAAAAGCGGGATGTCTATTGAAATACATGTCTTTAAATAAAAGTATGTTTTCTTCACCGTTCAGCAAGTGAAAATATATATTACGTTGGAAATTAGATGAAAATTGAATAATAAATATTTTTTAAAGTCTATAAATCTGTCAAATGACTACTATATACAAGTACATAGTATCGGACTCGCACTTGACATATTTTTTATTTTACTAAAGGAGATTCCACTCTCTTCGTTTACGTAATGGTTACGTCGAATTTATTTAAATTCGGATCTGAAAAAATTCGGCATAGGTCCGACCTCGATGACGTCCGCAGACGACTGAGCTAGTTAGAATATGACAGTGATGCAATGACTTCATGTATAGAAAATATGAGATGACACTAGTGACCGCGCGCTCGGAAGTTAAACCACATAAGCACTAAACAATATTTCTTTGGTTTTTAACAAAACTAGGGAATTAATTAAATTTTTCGGTTATCCTGATCCTAGATATTATCATTTACTATGTTTTAGAAAAAAAATCGTGATCTAATTCGTAATAATATCGTGGATGAAACGAAAATAAAAAGCAATAACAGCCAACATTGGATTTTTTTTCTATCGAGGAAATTTCACTAAATCGTGTTTTCCTATATATGTAATCCTAGTTAATGTTTTTGAATAACACATATCTGAATATAAGCTTCTTAATCTATAAAATAATAGAAATATTTCGAATTAAAAACCCAAAAATTGCGACTGCCTCCTCTTAATGATTCGCTTATAGTTAAGTTATCCTGCTTATTTATATCAAGATTTTCAAAGATTCATGGATTGTTACTTGAAACGTTTTTCTAAATAAAGCAACCGTTATTTAGCTAATTTGTATGTACCCCCGAGGCAATCAGGGGTATCTATTAATGGTAATTTAACGATGAATATACCTGAATCATTTCTACGAGTGTTTGTCATAAAATGATTTTCACAAGCCTTGTCCCTTTCGCTTATTATATTTTTCGTGGGAACTTCTAAGTCCCAAAATTTTGCCAATGAGCTTTCAATATTATTAGCTAAATTAGAATCAAGCACTGCGTGATTGCAATGAGAGTATTTCTTTGAATTTGTTGCCCTTATAGGACCCGATATTATCCAGCCTAATTGAGAATTTCTTAACTTTGGATTCTTGGGGCCGAGCGACAGCTGTTCGGTACCCAAGATGTCCCAAAACAAGTCAGCTCCTATTAAGCTCTATAGATGCTGGTTGATAAAATTGGGGTCTGCCAATAAAATATCTTGAGGTAAATTTAAATCATTGACATGGACTGGGTACTTTATTAGATCACCCGTCAATTCATTTAGCACAAGACAAGATAAGTTTACAATGTATTTCGCATTTAAAGATATAATTTCTATGTTACAACTTTCTATTACATTAGTAGAAACATTATTCCCAATCCCTATGACCTTTAGTGAGTCAATGGGGAGTGATTTTAGAGATTTCCTTTAACGATTTAGAAATAAAAGATGATTGGCTGCCGCAATCTAGCAGCGCACGAACCTTTTCCTTTTGTTTAGTCAATGGATTCGCGACTTCAATCATTGCTGTTGATAACAGTATTTGGTTCGAATTAGCCCTGGACGGAGTGCTTTCGTATTTCTTTCGATTCAATGACTCCAACACGTCCGCCCGGTCAGTTATGAATTTATAGAATTGATCTAAAGTCGGTACATCACCCTATAAATTATTACGGTATTCTTCCCATTTCGTTAACGTATTGCTTTCTAGTTTCGAGCATAACATAAAAAATTGCAACACGTCCCATTTATCTGTTGGCTGTTCTAAGCTGGACAATGCACGCAAGTTTTTCGCGACATGATCGACTAAAAATCTTAATGATCTTTCTGATTCGCGAGGAAGCTGCTTAATGTTAAATAATGCGTTTATGTGCTGGTTAATTAAGATTCTTTTGTTATTATAGCGATTACAAACTAACTTCCAAGCTTCAAAATAATTTGCAGCTAAAACCTCTAAATTGGCAATAATTCTAGCCGCATCGCCTTCTAGATATGAATTTAGATAGTGAAATTTGTGAATATCTGTGAGTTGAATATTTTTATGAATTAAATTCTCGAACGTATCGCGGAACTCTAACCATCGGAAATATGCACCGTCGAATTTGGCTATTTGAATCTGCGGAAGCTTTAAACCAGCCACCTTATGATCGAAACAACAAGATTTATCAACAATGGAGCTACGCCTTTGAACATGTTCCAAAGAATTTGTGAATTTTTCTTAAAATGTCTTGGCTGTAGCAATATTGATGATAATGTCACGTTCAATATTTTCGCGCTCATCAACCTCAGCATCAATGTTTTCTGGATTTAGAACCTCAATTTCACTTTGCAAGTCATCAACTCTGACAGATAAGGCCTCAAACTTTGCGAGCTTAAGACTCAGCTCCAATAAATTTCAATTCAATATTATTTAATTCCTTTTTGTTTGCAATACTTATTAAATAATTTTTAAATTTAGTGATCTGACCCTTGGTGGACGATCGCTTTGTAATCAATTCTTTACTACGTTTATCTACTGAACCGTTCGGCATTGTGAAGCAATTAAATATCTAACCAACTTGAAACAAAATGAAATCAAACAATGTAAATAAACGCACGGCAAACAAGTAATTATGTATTGAATAGCTCACGCTCCTCGTTTCGCCGACACCTGCTGATGAGCAACCGGTTTGCGCTCAGCTGATGACCGGCAATGCACACGGCAGCGCTGCCCCCACAGCAGGCCGGAAGATAATAAAAACCTGGAATGGCGTAGTTATTTGCTTTAAACATATACCCATTCGACCCATGTTTCTTTGGAAAAGTTGTTTAGTTTCATGGTCTGAACCACCTATTTAAATTTGGCGGGAGGTCCAAAAATAACCCTGTAATATTAAATAGGTACTTATTATGAATATTGATCCACTGTCGCATATCTACCCAATGTTTTATGTTATGTCTAGTGCAATAAAGAATTTCACACATAATACACCCACACCATCTCGTCACAGTTACAAGTATTTTAAAACGTTATTTTTTGGACTACTAGATATTTTATGTTTCCCATCACTAGCCCGTCTGTCAAAAAGATCAAGCTAACTTGTACAGGGTATAGTGCTGTCCGCAAGTGAGACGAAGGTAAAGCTCTCGATAATTTTTGTTAAGAAAACTACGCAGTTACCGAATAATGAGACGTTCACGTAAAAAACTTGATTTGAGTAAAGGAGTTAAAAGTGAAGGTGCCGAAGCAAGAAATAAAGATGTTCATTGTAGTAGTAGCTCGGATGTGACATCTAATTCTACTAAAACAAGTTTGGCAATCAAAAGTCCGTCATCAAGAAGGAAGATATCAGTATCTTCAATCTTTGAAGATTATAAATAAAAAGCAGGCATCAGTCTGACAAGTATTGCCAATTTTAAAAATATTTAAATATTTTATAATCATTTATGTTTACTAATTAAGAAGTTATGTTATGTTGATTCATACACGGTTAATTGTAATGTTGTGTCTTTAATAAAGAATATCTTTAATGTATCGATTGTCATTTTAAAAGTAAACCCCATCCCTATTATTTTTTTACTTTTATGCTATACGGCAAATATATTGCCGTAAATGACTGCTTTTGAAAAATCCCTGAATCTTTTAAAATATCTTACAGAACTCCGGGCTACCGCAGCTAGGTATACTCGAGGATGTAGCCTATCGATTCGTTGAAAAAAACAATCGGTATGAGGAGTTTCCACGTCAGTATGGACTTTGAAAATCAGGTGCCGTTACGGCAAAATAGAGGTCGTAACGCATAGCAGGAAATATAGATACGGGCAGTATTTGTCTCGTACCGCACTAGCAGAAGATTTAGATCTAATGCTGCCGCAGCCAATGTGTTAATAAGTGCACTGCATACGGTCTTTGTCGCCAATTACAAAAAGTGCCCTTTAATATTTTCAGATTTTGAAAAATTGAAATTCGCCGGCTAGATGGGATCTTTAGCCTTAAGGTTACTCATTGCAAATAAAAATTAAACTTTCGGTGTTTTATAAAATTCCACCACTATGTGTGAAATAAGGGAACACAGTTTGTATTGGGGGCCCGAATTTGTTGAAGCTGAAAACGTGATCTTTAGATCCTGCTGTAAAATTTGTAACACTGTGTAAAACATATAGAAAAAATGAGGACACACGCACATGACACGACATTGCAGTTAAAATTATAACAGGTGAAATGGGTTCACTACATCACGAGCTACAGCCGACCAAGTTAAAGTTAAGTTCCCCGTCGGTTCTGATTAAACTCCCGAGGTGGTCCCATTATCATCAAGTCAGGATCTGATGATGGAATCTCAAGGAAATCGAGGAAAAACTAACTAACAATGTAATAAAATCTTAGAAGTCAAATTTGGCCCACTTCCCGGTTTCCGATTGAGCTGAAATGTTGTTTAATTATGTAAGTTTAGTAACAATGCAATAATCTGGTACTATATACATTTACCTTTTTACATCATTGAAGTTTCAATAGGGATCCCTATTTTTTCTAGTAAAAAATATAGCCTATGTTACTCAAGGATAATGTAGCATTCTAATGGTGAAAGAATTGTTGTAATCGGTCAAGTAGTTTTTGAGTTTACTCGTTACAAATATACAAAAATCCATAAATACAAACTTTTCTCTTTCTAATATTAGTGTACTCGTAGATAAGATCATAGATTGTGTTTATATTATTGCGTCATGCACTAGACAGTCTGTCTTTTTCATAAGGCGATCTTGTAGTTTTTTTTATTTATTTTATTTTTATTTATTTATTGATAGGAAGACCAACAGCTAGAAATAACAATTATAGATACAAGTAAAAAGCCAATTATAGGTCTTCACACATAGCAGTTGAAGAAGTAGCAAAGGTGTAAACAAAAAAAAATAATCTTATTAAATATAACAAACTAAGCACTGCAGGAAGAGTCGGAAAACAATTAATTAGATGTTAGGTTACCACTTAAGTCCTACAGGAAGGTAAAAAAATTTTGGCTTGGCGCTGCTTAACCGAGTTAACACTACAAGTGAAGAGATCCAGATCGCATTGCTTGCATATCTCATTAACATACTTGCTTGCTCGTACAATGTAAGTGTTTTGCCTATAGTTTGTAGATGCGTAAGGAATACGAATAGGTGGATTGAATCTAGGAGATTTAAGGGGTACATTAAAAGCGAATTTACTAAGTAGCTCAGGGGTATCAATTTTGTTACTAAGTATTTTTAGGAAGAATAGGAAGTCAGCGATGTCGCGTCGATTTTTCAGGGATAGCAGATGAAACTTCTTGCAGAGATCACAGTAATTGAGTGTTTAACTACATCTATTGTATTGTTTTCTTATATTTACGCGAATACTACACATTGAAATAAAACTATTTTTCGGATTTTATCGCGCCAGTTACTAACTATAACATCAGGACGTCTAACACCTCAGTCCCCCCGTGACCATGGCTGCTGTAAAGCAACCGAAACGTCGGGAACATAAAGTTAATAAACGCGATAAAATCCGAAAAATAGTTTTATTTCAATACATCTATTGTATTAATTTACTTATAATGATATAAGTATAATTATATATTGTCACATTGGAAGCATTATGTACCTATTGTGTCCCTAATTAAATAAAAATGAGACTTAAACAAAGACGTTTTAAATAAAACCTTGTACTTTGTACCTTAGGTAATTACTACCCTGGATTTGGCCTTTCGGCGCGTGCGGCGCTGTGGGCTGAGAATCGGGTTTCTAAGATATGTAAACTTATATTATGATAGGTAACTTTTTTGGATTCAGTTGATCAATACTATACTACGTCTTTCCGTGGTAGTCAATAAAAGTGGATTTTGGGTCTTGGATGAGGGCTCAGGACTATGCTCTTGACATTATGACGGTATGCACATCTAGCATGTAACGGTCTAGATACATACATAGCACATTATTTAAATATCTTTATCATACTAATATTATAAAGAGGAAAACTTTGTTTGTTTGATTGTAATGAATAGGCTCCGAAACTACTGAACCGATTTGAAAAATTCTTTCACTGCTGGGAAGCTACACTATCCCCGGGTGACATAGGCTATAATATATTTTCAAAAAAGTTAGGGATCCTTACTAAAACTCGAATAATGTAACCGCAATGTACCCGTGCGAAGCGGGGGCGGGCCACTAGTATAATATAAATGGAGAAACTTATACCTAACTGACTAATCTATCAAGGTACAGCCTAAACTGCTGGGGTAAAAACATGACATTTTGGCAGTAGGTTTTACCTATTATGCAGTAGCCCACTAACGAAGGGATGTGGAAAATTACATCCCTAAGGTAAAATAGAGGATGAAAGTTTGTATGTAAATTCCGTCCCAAAATACACGTGGACGTAGTTACCGGCAAAAGATAGTAGCTATAATTCTTAATGACATATGAATGCATATTTTTTTTTTAGTTTTCTTTTCTTTGAATCTAAACTTTGATGTGATCGATTGGTTAGACTGGAATATCTGTTTGAACGAAGAAGGTGGGCCAGTGTGGATAGGCAATTTAACGTAGACTCTACCATCTTGGTCTCTTCAGAGAAGGGAGAGTTCTACAATCAGCCCATGTTCTACGCCATGGGACACTTCTCCAAGTTCATACCGCGGGGATCTCGTAGGATTCATGTTAATGTCCACAAGTGTCGGAACATGCCCGCTCCTGTTCAAACTTTCTCTATGAGTCATATCAAGGATGAGACAGTTGAGCGCGTGGCATTCCTTACACCTAAGAATACTATTGTGATAGTATTTTATAGCAGGTAAGCATTTGTTTTTCAACATATTTAACGTGATTATATATTTTATTTATTTATATTCAGGCATCGCAGGCCCATAGAGAAATACCTTATAAACTAATATACATATTTATAAAACAAATAAAAAACTAAACTGTGGGTGTTGACGGCGGCAATCTCCCCCGAAAGGGCCTGAACACCACACCCTTCGGCCAGTAGTCTTCCTGCATGAAAGTTGACAGCCTGTCCGTGGGGACCCTAACCACAAACGCCTTAAAACTCGCGTTGTGACTAGAGTCCAACGGCTGAACTCTCAATGCGACATTGCTCTTTATTCTGACATACTCAGCAATGTCCCCCGCCGTGCTGGTATAGTGGAGGCGGGACAGGTAGACTAGGGTGGTCGGCACTCCGGAAGGAAGGGCGTCCCGCGGACTCTCCCTCCGCCTACCGTCCGATAGTGCTGCTCGACGTTGTGGCCAAGCTCTTTGAGAGAGTGGTGGCCGTGCGCATCGTCGAGCACCTGGACAGGGTCGGACCGGACCTGGACCTGGACCTAAAATCCTCGCGTCGCTGTACGCCTGGCGCGAGGAGGCGAGGTCCCAGCACCACCATCCGGCCCTAGAGGAGATGAACGCGCGCAAGGTGGAGTTGCGACGCAATTGCTCAGTGGGCCCAGAGGCTACGACAACCTGAAGCTGGCCTAAGGATCATAGCGGCCATACGTCCGATCTTCCAACAGTGGTTGGCCAGGCGACACGGCGTCCTCTACTTTCGCGTGACGCAGGTCCTCTCGGGGCACGGCTGCTTCGGGAGGTTCCTGTGGCGCGTGGCGAGGAGGGAGCCAACGGCGGAGTGTCACCACTGTGACGTATGTGCCGAGGAGACAGCCCAGCATGCGCTGGAAGAGTGTCCGGCGTGGTAATCCTCATGGATACCCGCACGCCTTCCCCACGTGAGAAAAAAAAAATGGTGGTCGGCACTGCTGCACGCAACAGGAAGCTGGACCCTGTTGCCGCCGTGCCGCAGCGATTTCTGTTCACCCGCTGCGTGCGTCTCTTCTTCTGCACCTTGATGAAGCCCTCTTCATCTCGGTCGTCGACGCGTGCACACGCAGGGGCCACGCTAGGCACCTTAGGGATGACAGGCCGCTGGACAACAGGCTTGCTGGCGGCAATGGTGGCCAAATCACGGCGCTTCTGTGGCACCGATTTTGCTGGCGGGGCTACTATTCGCAGCTTGTCAGACGCCCGCGGGGTACGGGCAGCGGGGACGGGGGCAGCAGCTGCGCGCGGAGTTTGACCGGCGCTTGCTGACTCGGCAACGGGTGACGCGGGTGACGATGTTAAAACCGCTGACGCAAAGCTCGTCGCGGACGTATCGAAATATGCACCGCGGCGCACATTTACGTTAGCGGTTGTCGATGACCTAATTACCGCTAATGAACTGTGTAAACTATTAACTTCCTTACGCAATTCACTAACGGTATTTTTGGACGCATCAAACCTCCGCGTCATCTCGGCCAGGCATCTTCTTCAGGAGCACGATGTCCTTCAGCAGGCTGGTCACGTCGACGTGGTCAAATGTGACGGGAGGGAGCTTGTTAAGGTCCCTCGCCACAAAAGTCGGCATGTCGTCCGGGTCGGTCACCTTGAGCAGCGTGATGATGTCCTGTAGGCTCTTCTTTGTCCCGTCACGCCGGCGGGACACCATCTGGTCGCTCTTGTTGAGCACCCGAAACAGCAGCAGCTTGGCAGCAGCGATGTCGTCCTCGCTGGAGTTCGTACTGCAGATCTGGACGGCGGACACCTCGTCCATCACGTCCAGCTTCTGCTGCAGGAACGCCAGCAGTTCATTTGCCACGAGTTCAGCACTCATGGCAAAAAAGTCACGTGCGACGGCTCGCGCCGCGCTGTCTAATATAATTACTTTTCAAGTCATGCTCGTGCGCGGGCGCTGCTTGCGGGGATTGGTCCACTCACTTTCCTCTTAATAACATTGTCGTTAAATACTATTTATTTACTTAGCATGGAAGGCATCACACCAAAGCAATTATCATAATATCCACCCCTGTTTTATCAATTATTATTTGGTTCGTAAACGTTTCATTTGATGTAAGTATGAGTAGGTATGCACATCACACTAAACTAGCATTCTCATTTTATTTACATTATTACATATATGATTATTATTTACTATTAGCTATTTAGTGGCAATGGTGTTGCCTGCTCATATTATTTTTTTATGCTGTTCCTGAGAATGTACACCATCTTTCATTCATTGAAAAGAGTAACCATTGAGTTTCTTGCCGGCTCTTCTCAGTGGAAGCAGCATTCCGAACCGGTGGTAGATTCTGACTATTCATAAATGCTTTGTTGGCTTACATGAATAAAAACAATTTTGAATTTTGAATTTTGAATTTGAATTTTACAAGTTATATTGATGTCAGATATATTCTATAAAATAATATCATTTATTATTCTTATATGTATCATGATTTAGTTGGTTGGAAGGTAGGTACTTGTAGCGTAGTATACCGCCATATTTGTTTAAAAATAATATGTAATTGTTTTTAGTTCGGATACTTACTTATTGTAACACAAACCAATAAATCTCTATACAGGGTGAATTTTTCAAGTCAGCGTGGATAGCCAAAATGGGAACTATGAGGAATAGCGTAAAATACTCAAAAGAGTCTCGGGCCCAATTTTGATGAAAACTGATTTCTGATGATCAGGATCGTCTATCTTATTCCTTCCTTTATCAAAGATCTAATCACATATAAATAGTTATTTTATATACTTAATATGCGGTATTGTGTCGTAAAATATTGTTTAAAAACATGAGCATATCCATAATAGAATACTGGACTGATGCTATGTAATTACCTATTACTTTTGCTGGGTTCACTCAATAATTTAACGCGCTCTGTCTAAGTTATTATTTTCATCTGAGAACGGATCATAAGCTGTTGAGGATAGGTTTCTGCACTAAACGAGTTCTAAACGAGGTCGGCAGCAATGGAGAGTTATATGTACTACATTAACTTATGATAAATAAATAGCGTAGTACCCAAAGACCTCTTATAAATTTAGTACCAACTAGCTGTATTTATTATATAAATGAATGCTCGCATATTCATTTGTTGCTACCAAAGATTTTATACAGAAACCGCGAATACAGAAACCGTGAATATGGAATGGTAATTAATATGGGATTATAGGGGATACGTTCTTAGGTGACAAAATAAAAAGCATATATATAAAAAAATCTATTTAATTGAAGTTTTGACCATATTTATTAATTATTATTTTCAGGCTTAGGCAATGGTTTAAAGAATTTTGTAATTTTTTCTCGCTTGGCAGTTTTTAAAATCTCCTTCACTTCAGACTGATATTCAGCTGTGGCATTAGCAATTTGCCTCTTAAAAATAACACTTCGTTACATAGAAGAATCAATTTTCATAAAGAAATCACAAAGCTCATTCGCATGGTCGGTGCTTTAGCATAAATTTTCTAAGGCGCCATGCAAAATAAGCCGATTTCCACCATGAACAACCGTCTCGTCAAATGAAGTTATCAAAAAGGAAATAGTTTTTAATAATAAATCATTTCTGGAGCTATAGTGCCATAGATAGACAGATAACCAATTATCGGTAACTTATCGCTATTTCCAAGAATATAATTGTAAAAGGATACTGAATTTCTGATATAGATTGTTATATATGCGCTGTTGTTTTATTTATAATATGGTTTACGTAATTAAATTATCATAATTAATTAACGATTCAAGCGCAAGTCAACGGTCAGACCTCATAATTTGAAAGCACTGTCAATTAGATTTAAACGATAATAAAGTCAATATAATATGGTCACCCCGTTAAACCAAAGTGGCGCTGGTCCTCAACGGCAACTATTTTCGTCTTATTGAAACGGGAGCCTCGGATTTAAGGGCAGAAGAAACTGGATATGCACACACCCTGCGAGAGGAAAAGAAAATCTTACAAAATTAAATTTGCTATTAACAGAATAATGTCTTCGGAACTAATAATATTATAGGATTTTCTGCATAAAGATACCTTTATTTGTATGTAAGTATAAAAAAGTCGACAATCAAGCGTAAGACCCACCTGATGCCATAACCTATATATATAGATGCTTGCAATACCTAGATGGCCTGATGGGGAGTGGAACAAAGCATTTAATAAAGTGCATTATTAAAATAAGACTATATTATAATTATGAAACGACTTCGAGTCGTTTTGGGTCTCCTACTGCTCATTTACGGGCTGGATAGACAGACGTAGTAAGACCCTCTCTCAGAAGATCGGTGTAAAGTAGGTAGACTAGTTTTTTATATAGTAGAATAACTTTTTAATTTACACCAATATTCCACATAACATGGCCAACAAAATAAAGAAGCGGTAATGTGCATTGTACGTGTAACAGTTACCGTAGCCTATAGGTGCTTGCAATACCAAACCAAAGGCATTACTCGCACGTGGCCGACCTGAAGGGGGGGGGGGGTTTACCACCGTGAAATTATCTAGATTTATTATTTAGAATTATTTCCATACAATTATTCCTTAATCGCGTTTGGTAAAGGCGGATTTACATGCAGCTGTATGGTGCTCGGTTTCATAAATACGTAAGTACGTAGATTCAAATAAATTAACATTGAATAGAAATATTTAAGTAGTCTGCACATATTGTTTCCATTTGTACTAACTACGTAATGACTTGTTAAATAGTGAATAGATTTGAAAGTAGTGCCAAGGCTGCTTAGTAACTATTAAGCCAAAAATAAAACCAAATCAATCAATTTGTTTGCGAATGTGGATTACATAGATTTTAAATTAATGATTCGTACGCCATTATCTGCCTTTCAGCATGCAATTATTAATTATTGTTCGAAATAATCCAACATTCTAAAAACATTAAAATAAAATTATCTTCATTGTAGATATCTTAGTACCTACTAAATACATTATTTTAAATTTACAAAAGTAAGACATAAAATCGATAGGTACAGTTTAGTAATAGATAGGTGCCATATATGGTACAATTCATTCAAATACTGACAATTAATTGAACTGACGTTCATTATCGTTGTATCATTGACGTTTAAGTTTACGTTACGTTACGCTGACGTTTAGGCTACGTCTGCTACGTTAAACCAATGATCATTAAATACTATATTCGTTCATTTTTAGGGTTCTGGACCTTAAAAGGAAAAAACGGAACCCTTATAGGATCACTTTGTTGTCCGTCTGTCTGTCTGTCAAGACCACGTCTCAGAAACGGATGTGTAAGGCAAACGGTATTAACATCTATAGAACAACTCGTAAATTCAACACAAGAATAGCAAACTGGGTCCAGTTTCTTATGTAGTAAATTAGACTTAGAAAGACATGTAAATAGCCTTACACAAGTAGTTATAGAACCATACACCCAAACAATAGTCCAAACTAAACCAGGCCAAAAACTTAAAATACTATGGTGGTCTGAGGATCTTAAGAGAATGAAGCGGGACGTCAACACGAAAAAGCGTAGAGTCCGATGCGAAACGCCAACCCGAAGATCAGAAGTTGTCGAGCAGTACCTGCGGGCGAAACAAAAGTGCAATGAGGAAGCCAAGAATGGCAACAAGAGTCTGCCCAACTACTAGCGGACACGTTCTTCCCGGGAGACTTCGAGACGGAAGACAATTTAGACCACCAGCGGACAAGAGCCCTAGCAAACCGTGTGAATTACTGTGTCGATGGCGAAGTCCACGACCCGCCATTCACAGTGGAGGAGCTCAGAGCCGCGGCGGAAAGTTTCAGCAGGTGGGACGGCTTCACCACCGACATATATTGCCAGAATATACGACATATATTCAAATTCAGATATCAAGGACAAATGGATAACAATCACAAGCACAGAGAACTGGTTTCCAACAAATTATAGTCGATTTTGTTCAGTCCATACTAAAGAATATGGTGTAATCCTACGCCAAAAATACGGTATTGATTAAATTAGTCATACCTACGATTAATGTTTGGAATTTACGAACTGCAGACGTAAGATTTAAATTGCTAAATTTCGATTATTGTTATCTGGAAAATGATGACATGAGCATATTTTTTGTCAACAGATAGTATGCCCTCGGGTCACACTATACCAATAACATCCACTCACGAATTCACATCCTATACGTCATCAAAGCCTTTACTTTACAGTCTCCTCTTGTAAATAAAAATATGAAAATAAACTATTTTAAGTACGTCAGGTTTTGAATATAATTAGCTATAACATATACCATACTTATTACAATAATATATTTTATTTTATATAGTTTATCAAAAATCTGAAAACATTTAGACAACATTTCGTAATTGGCGACAAAGACCGTATGCTGCAACTTACTCTAAAACATTTCAAGAACGACAGATAACCAGAAAACCTGGCAATTTTTGTATATTTAGTGATTTACTAGATCATATCCACCGTGATAATATTTAGAGTAAAATAAATATATTAATAAACGCACTGCATACTGTGTTTGTCGCCAATCACAAAATGTTGTCCTAAATGTTTTTAGATTTTGGATAAACTATAAAAATACTCGAAAATTGTGAATTTCGCGGGCTAGACAGGCGCCTTCACCTTAAGAAATAATACAATGTCACTTCTAATGTCTTATTATTACAAATTCTTTGCTTGAATTATATATTAGGTCCTTACATTATGAAATTGACGTTTTGTACGGGAGGAATATAAAGTCATTTTTTTTGTAAAATATATTTATTTAATCAAAGTATGCACCGTTGTTATCTATGCACTTTTGCCATCTCATAGGTAGTTAATTGATCCCTTTATTAAAAAACCATGGGGGCGAGAATCAATAAACTCTTTCAAGGCGGTTTGGACTGCCGCATCGGAGTTGAATTTTTTTCTTTGTAAGAAGTTGTCCAAATTCCGGAAAAAATGGTAATCTGTTGGAGCAAGGTCCGGGGAGTACGGTGAATGTCACAGACATTCCAATCTTAGCTCATCTTACTTAGTGGTTGTTTGTTGTGCAGTGTGTGGTCTTGCGTCGTCGTGAAGCAGCAGTGGCCTAGAGCGATTGACCAACCTCGGTTGTTTAGCAGCTAGTTCTTCCTTCATAGTTTTCAGTTGCTGACAATAGATATCTGCCGTAATCGTTAGGCCAGATTTTAGAAAGCTGTAGTGAACGACACCGGCGCTAGTCCACCAAACACTCACAAGTAACTTTGTAACTTTTTCTGAGTCAATTTTCGTTTAGGGCAGGATTTGGCTGGGTCTCCAGGGTTCAGCCATTGCGACGAACGCTTCCGATTATCGTACAGTATCCACTTTTCATCACAAGTAATTATTCGATTTAAAATCCCTTCATTATTGTGTCGGTTGAGCTAAGTAACAGAGCAGTCGACGCGTGTTTGCAAATTTGATTCACTCAATTCATGGGGTCCCCATCGTTCAAGTTTTTTTACTTTCCCGATTTTCTTCAAATGGATTGCACTGCAGCTATCTCTGAAGTACTTTGTGATGGATTCGCTTCCGCAATAGCCTTTAATTATTCATTTTCCACTTTGGTCTCCGGCCGTCCACGGGGTTGGTTCTGAAGGTGGAAATTTCCAGTACGAAAACGTTGAAACCAAAAACGTACCGTGCTTTCTTTTGCGACACCAGTGCTGTACATATCATTAATCCTCCGAGCTGTTTCTGCAGCACTGGTGCCACGGTAGAACTCGTACTCGTAAATATACCGATATTTCATGTTTTCCATTGTGCGGTAATAAGCGACACCAAAGAAAAAAATCATGAGTAAAAAACAAATGAATGATTGATTTCAAAACTCAAGTGTACCAGCTAAATGAATTTATAAATTTGAATTTGGAATTCTTAACCAAAGAGGAGTTATTTCAGATCAAAGTGGTCAGTACGACAAAACGCTAATTTCATTATGTAAGGACCATATATTATTTATAAATAAATATAGAGAGAGTCAGAGGACATACCTATACATCTGTCCTCTTATAATCATGGCCACACATAATATTTGGCACTTATAGCCTTGTTCCTTCCGACGTTACCATACAGCATAATTTTACACTCATCAGAGGACTTTGTTCCACTGGAGGTATGACCAATTTATGTGCTCACGTGCAATGTTAAGGCGCGCTCTTCGATGGTCTGCAATTAATTTCGGCCCATTTGCTGGTTTGTGCGGTACCAGTGCACGTTCCTTTAACCTTCTTCTAATCGTAGAGTCACTTACAGCCACCCTACGTACAACATGAAGCTGCTGCTGCAGTTGAAAAGCATTAAAGCGTCGATTTCGTAAAGAAGTTGTTACAATAAATCGATCATCTCGCTCCGAAGTGACCCGATTCCTGCCAGATCCTGAACGGCGCGTAAACAAACCAGTCTCCCGATAGCGTTTGTAGACTCTCCACTTGGGCGGCTTCTGCGGGCGAAGTATCCATATGTTTTAGAAAAAATACTTTTTCAGACGTCCCAAAGTCACAGTACATACACACACAGTATACAGAACACAGAACAAAAAGTTTTAAGATAAGCGAAAATTTTTAATTTTCAAAGGTGAAATGTACTCCAACTCTTAACACACATTTGTCTCAAAATCCTACTAATATTATAAATGCGAAAGTTTGTGAGTGTGGATGTATGTATGTATGTATGTATGTATGTATGTATGTATGTATGTTTGTTACTCCTTCACGCAAAAACTACTGAACGGATTTGGATGAAATTTGGAACACAGAGAGATTATAACCGGGATTAACATATAGGATACTTTTTAACCCAATAATCCAATACTACGTGGATGAAGTCGCGGGGCACAGCTAGTAGTGAATAATTTCATTTATAGGATAAACAAATGAAATTCTAATTATTAATTTTGAATTTTCGCTAATGACTGTAATGGCCACACTGCCAGCTATCATGTGATTTTTTTCATGGAATGAACACTATTTTATGTTAAATTAGGACAGAAACCATAAAAAGGGAAGTGTTTTTCTGATGAGAAGTGTATGTTCTAAATAAATTATTACATTATGCTGTAGCTGTTATTTTGGTGAAATTTCTATGGGACAAATCTGGAGAAACATCCTTTCAAATAAAAAATATTTTTTCAAATCGGTTTAATAAGGACGGAGTTCTGAGGTAACAAACATAAAAAATACAACCGAATTGATAACCTCCTGCTTTTTGAAGTCGGTTAAAAAACTATAGCTTGTGTAAAATTAATAACTGGGGATATAGGTGATTACTATGTAGTCAAAGTAAATAGCCTGAAAATTGTCGACTGGTACAGTTGCGAGCAAAACAATGTACAAGGAGAGGAGGACAGGGAAAAAAAGCACAGAACCAAACAAAAGTTGCGGGGCGCGAGCGGGCGGAGGCAACGCCATTGTAATAGATTAACGATTTTATTGAAAATAAAAACGGATTGTAATTGGTTAATCGTAAATCATAGTATATTAAGCGTATGTGTTGCGGAACAATCATCGTAGAGTGCGGAAGACTAAACGTGGTTTTTATCAGTGTTCGCTAGCAAGGATACATATTTTTAAAAAAAATACTGGTCGCTATTATATAAATACCGAGACGTAGATAAATCAGTCCGGTCCAAAGAAAAACAATGGATCTTCTATATTTAATGCTACATTGGCATTACCCTGACAATAAATATTCATTTAAGTTTGTCATGTCAATCCTCAATAAACTAGCTGAGCCCGCGACTTCGTCCGCGTGGAATTTAACTTAACAAAAAAGCCCGCTCGCGCGTTGTGAACCCGCGTGACAGGACCCATTTTTTAAATTTTGTTTTTCTAAAATAAAAGTAGTCTAAGTTGCTGCTTATAACAACAGCTATCTACCAGTGAAAGTCCCGTCTAAATCGGTCCAGCCGTTTCGGACATTACCCGGAACAAACACAGACAGACAGACAGACAATTTTTTTTTAATCGCGTTTTTGTTATAGGCGTCGTATGTACTTTTATATGCATATAGTGAAATGGTGTTATTTTGATATTACAAACAGACACTCCAATTGTATTTATTTGTATAGATAGAGTTGGAGTACCGCTCCTGAAAGGATTTCACCAAATCTACATGCATTTGAATGAAAAACTAGATGTACCTAAGCTCTCAGATGTGCTCTCCAGTAGATACTGGAGAGCATAACATAGATAACTTATCCATTTTTGGTGGTAGAGCCAAGCTGACCTATTGATTGCAGCTCATACGAGTATACGGTCAGAACGAGTGTACGGTCATACGAGTATACGGTCAGAACGGTGTACAAGAGATCGACGAAAAGTAGCTATTGTGGCTGCGTTTTGTACTATGAGTGGAAAAGATGAAAGGCCAATCATATTCCCGGCTCCCTTCATTCCTCCTTGTTCATCGTAGGGTTGGCAATGTGCGAGCGATGTATGTAGTATTGAATCATCTATAGGATACATAAATACTTTAAAAAAAATGTATATTCTGCCCTGCGTGAACTGCGTCGCCTCCGTGTCAGAGTATTCACGCAAACCAGGTCCAAACCGCGCGACGCTTCTGCAGCACACAATGCAATTCATCTAAACAAAAAAGATGCAGTTTTTCACCAGTTTTTAACCAGTGCAATAAATAATAATACGCTTGTGATATTTTATTAAAATAAAAATGTTATGTACATTTATTATCAACATGTAATAATTAAGGAATCTGACCCCGTATCAGAGGTGAACGCGGCCGGGACATAAAGTGCCCGGATAAAAAAAAATACGAACTACAGAACCCAAACACAACATTAGCAAATATTTCAAACAATTTTAATGTATGTTGTCTACATTAGCAATCAACGCTTGAATAAATAAAAATACCTAAGTGAATACATAGTTTAAAACTGAAATAGAGAAAATATAAATACAATGCACTAAATCGAGTACGGCTCAATCCCACTCGAACTTGTTGTGTGTTCAGTATACCTACGGTATAACCATAGGTGAGCTATCGGATACATATCTATATCGCAAATGTTAATATATTTCTGGTAATTCGACGATTTCCTCGCTGAGTGTGAGTAAATGAAACAAATCTGACTCTTCTGTATGTTTTGCAAAATTTTGTAAGTTGTGATATTTGTGATTCAATTGTGTGGTCTTTTTTTTAATTTTTTGACTTATGACTAATACGGCTTAAAGCGTCAATGATTAAATGTTATATAATTAAAACACACTCAATAAATGATCAACGAATTAGTTATCTATATTACCTACTTATGTACAATTTCCTCAAAGCGTTGCAAACACGACCAAATATACAGATCACCCGTTTGCGGAATACAAGTGACATAGTTCATGACAACCGTCGGCAATCCCGCTCTTCTGCACGTTACAGAACCATGGCGCCGACACCGCAGGAGCATGCCGCCAGCGAGCAGGACGTGGGCGGGCGGCGCGCGGGCGAGGCGATCGTCATCTCCGGCATGGCGGGCCTGTACCCGCAGTCCAATAATATCAAGGAGCTGTCCGATCTCTTGTACAATAAGGTAAATATGTTTTAAAGTCCGTAAATTCTTCTTCAACAAGTTCCCTTCTGACAGGAATTGTACTTTGTTGGGTCTAGTCCCGCCTGTCAGCCAGGATCGACAATGGTGACCAATGATGACGCCAAGGTTTGATTCTCGATGAGTCCCGGGGAAAAGTTAAATTGTCTTGGATTTCGCACAAATTTAATCGAAGAAATAATAGAAGGAGTTGGAAGAATTATCCACCTCCCTCTGTTACAAAGCGGGAGACAGAAAGTATAAACAGAAGACGTAAGACAAAAGAGGAATTATACCGTGTATTTAAACTATCAATCAAATTTAACTAACTCTATAATTACAGGACTCTATTAATAAGTGCGAAATCTTGTCTTTGTATGTCCTATGTATATCGGTAATCGAACGAATGGCTACGGAATTGTGTGTGGACTGATATGATCTATTAAAATTTATTATATTTTATCCTAGTAAGAAATGTAAGCAAATCATGGACATCTAAACGAAATCAATAAAGTCGTCGCCGCGTTGCGTCGTCGCGTCGCAGCGCGTGACAACTGCTAAGCCGACTGGTGACCACTGACCACATTATTTCGGCAACATTACTTAGCTTCCTTTAAATTTTTGTGAAACATGAAATGAAACTTCGTGTTTCTTAGATTTCCTTTATGTATCTTTATGCATATAGGAAACTCGAAACCAATTAATCAAGGTTTCTCCAAAACTACCGGGCTACATACCTTACATTTGGTACACGTGTTCCTTTGGGTCCCTAGATGAGAGATAAAGCGGATATTTCAAAATTCCACCCCTAAGGGTGGTAAAAGTTTGTATGAAAAATCTTGTATAAAATTTAATTACATCACACAGGTGAATCCAATCACAAAAGAGGCCCTCCGCTACAAATTCTCTCACGCTGAGTCGCCGGAGTATGGAGGTTCCGTGCCGCAGCTGGAGTACTTCGACGCGCAGTTCTTCAAGGTGCACTACCGCCTCGGAAACAGCATGGACCCCATGTCGCGCAAGATCCTAGAACAAACCTTCCAGGCTATTTATGATGCCGGTTAGTGACCATAATTACGACTTTGTATATAACCTAACCTTTTAATTATGTAATCTTAGAGTTACCTACCATATACCATGGACACTAAATATTACTTCATAAATCTCATTTAATCTCAATTAATCTCTCACTCTCTCTCAATGAATCAATTTATTATTGACATTGAAAATGGTTTATAATGGTTCATGAAACATCTTCTTCTTCTTCTTCTTATATTGCCTGTCTACCTAGTGAAGGTTGGCTATTATTATCATTGGGTAAATTCGTACTTGTCTTGGACGAGGCGGAACAGTTGTGCTGCGCTGTCGATTCCCGTCCAATCCCGGATGTCGCGAAGCCACGGTTTTCTTCTGTGACCTCCTTGCCTTATACCGGCTTTGCTCATCATAATGGCCTGCAGGAGTTGAATCCCGAATAAATCATAAAATAATCAAGATTACAAAATCACACAGGAATAAACCCAGAACAGCTCTCCGGAAAAAAAGTTGGAGTCTACATCGGCTCATGCTACTCCGAAACTGAAAAGACTTGCTTCTACGACGCTGCCTCAAGAGGTTTAGGCATAGCCGGGTAAGAGCATATTTTAAGTTCTTTATTATTTGATAAGTAAATAGACAGGTAGGTAGGAACGTATAAAAAGGCAGATGCCACCGATCAGAATATAGACAAATACACGTACTTGTCGTGTGCTCTCAAGCTAGCATGGTAACTAAGAGCCATTCCAGTAACATCCATCCAAATACAAACCATAAGGCAAATAAGTAATATAATATGAAATGAAAAGACTATTTCTGAACTTAGGCCGGCAGGCACCCGGGTCACATAATACAATAACGAAGTAGTTGTGACACCAATTATTTGAACAAATCATCATTCAATGCCTGTATTAGCCACTCCCATCATGCGTATATATGCTTATATTACAGATGCAACAAATCAATGTTCGCCAACCGCATCTCGTACTGGTTGAACGCGAAGGGCCCTTCGATGGCGATCGACGACGCGTGCTGCAGCTCCACGGCGGCGCTGGAGCAGGCCTGCCAGGCTATCGGCCGCGGCGAGTGCGAGGCCGCCATCGTCGGCGGCGCGTACCTGTCCTTACATCCACAATCCTCCGTGCACTACGGAAGGTACCCGATAAAAATATCTAGAAATGAATAAGGTATGCAAGATGATCGAATAATTAAGCTTATATCCAATTTATTTCAGGATCATGAAGCTATGTAAAGATGGTAAAACAAAGTCGTTTGATCAAAATGCCGACGGCTGCGCTAAATCTGAAGCCATCAACGTTTTATTCCTTCAGAAGGCGAAAGATGCATTGAGGTTCTCACAACGTTGCATTTTAACCCCCGACGAAAAAATAGGGGTGTTATAAGTTTAACATGTGTATCTGTGTGTCTGTCTGTGGCAACGTAGCGCCCAAGCGGATGAACCGATTTTAATGTTGTTTCTTTTGTTAGATAGGTATTCTGATCGAGAGTGTCATTAGCTATGTTTCATGAAAATCGGTTCAGCCGTTTGAAGATTATCAGCTCTTTTGTTGGTTAAAAAGCCATATTCACGGCCAAAGCCAACTTCCATGGCTCGAATCTATGTATTCGAAATTTGGGCTCATTGGAATATCTTTGCATCACTTGAGAACGGCTGAAACGATTTGGCTTTATTATATTTTTAAATGATCGTAATAGTCTGAACTGGCTTTTTACGATATTATAAATTTGAAAAGTTTCCCGGATTCTGAAAAAAATGGAAATCAATTTTTATATGGGACTAGCTGTGCCCGCGACTTCGTCCGCGTGGAATTTAACTTAACAAAAACTGTTCGTGATTTTTATTTTTTGCGACTCAATGTTTCGTTTTTTATATACCTATCGCAAAAGCCTGCTCGCGCTTTCTGAGCCCGTGCGACAGGCAGCAATTAAGGATATATATTTTTTTGTTTTTCTAAAATAAAAGTAGCGTATGTTACTGCATATCACAATAACTATCTGCCAGTGAAAATCCCGTCAATCGGTCCAGCCGTTTCGGAGATTACCCGGAACAAACACACAGACAGACAGACAGACAGACAGGCAGACAGATAGACAGACACACAATTTTTTTTTAAATCGCGGTTTTGGTAAAAGTACCGTATGTACATTCATATGCATTTAGTGAATAGGTGATATTTTGATATTACAAACAGACACTCCCATTTTATTTATTTCACGTTTCAAATTATGGAAACGCGCATGCGTTAAATTTTGTTTGTTTTTTAATGGTCATGGAATATTACGCAATAATAATTCTAGAGGGCGCTGCTCCGTCATTGAGATAAAATACAGAAAAATATCTAATTTAAAATAATTTTAGAGTTATTGCAAATTCATCCCCTGGGCCGCTTCCGTCCGGTTGGACGGGAGTAGCCCAGGCGATGGTTCAGGTGAAACAGAGTTATTACATCAAATTGAATCATAATTGATAATCTTTTACCAGGAATTAAACCTCTGTGGCATCAATATTTAGATTCGTTGTCTATTCTAATGTCAATTATTATAATGTCACATACTTTTACACAGATTTTCTGTTGATTATTGGTTATCTTAGATTATAAATCAGGAAGCCAAAACTAATGATGTAAATGGCGCTTCCATACTCTGGTATCGACACTAGTTGTACCAGATGAATTTGCGAGATGAGCAAGCTCATCTTGCAAATTCAGCTCATTCATTCGAGGTCCCGTAGGTCAGTCTTACGTAGTATTGTATTCTCTTTGGCTCAGTATTATGAATACTGAGCTACGGGAGCTACGCAAATGGCGCTAAATTAATTATTTGGATGAACCAGGTAAAGTATATAGGTAGATGAAAGGATCGTCGCATCGAGGGTTATTAAATTTTCAATGTAGAGTTATGTAAATTATATTTGCTTGTCTTAAATACTTGATACATCTTGATGACATGCTAGATGTAACTTGAATGAAATGAACGAATGAACGAAATGGCGGCTCGTTGTGCAACGGGTCGCTATTTTAATGAACGGATATTTACAAAATTGCGTCGATTTTAGAATTTACGCCGAGGTCTTACATGTAAAGACCGAATTTATTGGTCTGCCTGAAACGAACACGGGTCCCAGATACGGATTCTACCGGAATCCATTGGCAATAACCAATTATTTGAAGAAGTTTTACGAGGAGGTCGATGTATCGCCGCAAGCTGTCGAATATGTAGAAGCATTGGGCTCAGGTATTTAAATTTATGTGACAATTTATTAAGATGATACAAGCGTAACAATAAGAATTCTTACATGATATTGACCAATTGTACCGTTACAGCTGTTTCCGAAGTAGACAAAGTTGAATTGGAAGCTATTGATGAAGTATTCTGCAATAATAGAGATCAGCCGCTATTAATCGGTAGTGTAATGTCAAACATTGGGTATGCAGAAGCTGCGACGGGCATATCCGGTGTAACTAAGGTAATAACTTATAAGTAGAATATAATAATAAATATAATAATACATTTATTATATCACAGGTGCAAATAATTACCGAACATTCTTAATGTATAATAGGTCTCTCTCTATCTCTGAAAACCCCTCCATGCACATTTTTTTTAAAGATACTAAAATTTTATTACTTAATTACATACAAGTAATTCCGCCAAAGAGTAAAAAAATACAGGCTTCTGTAACATTGTTATGATTACAAGCTAGCAAACTCGTAACAAAACAATGTTGCAGGTGCTACTGGGCTACCACACCGGGGAGCTGGCTGCGAACCTGCACTGCAGCGAGCCGCGGCGCGACGTGGCGGCGCTGAGCGCGGGGCGCATGCGCGTGCTCACCGAGCACCAGCGCTTCGGCCGCGCGTACGCCGCCGTCAACGGCATGTCCGTCACGGGCGTCAACTCGCACGTGCTGCTGCAGGGACACTACCAACCCAAGGTATATATACCTACCCTCGCAAGTCTTGCGTGTGACTGACGGCAAACGCGGAGTTGCGTCGTGTGTAAACGTCGTGTCCCAATTCGTCTATATTCTACTCTATTCCCGAACTCATAGTGTAGCTTATCAATTCCCAATGCATCGCATCACCGGCGCATAACTTGTGAATAAGTTCCACTGTGAAGAACGGCATTAGAAAGATACGAGCACATCGAAGGTTTTGCAAAGCTTGCAATGTACTTATGAACTATTTCACTTACTACTTTTCAGGAATTTTCTCGGTACAAGTCTAGTATACCCTACCTCATACCTCTATCAGCAAGGATGGAATCTTCGCTGAAAAATGTCATAGAAAATTTGAAATCTCGTCCGATTGACCCTGAGGAGCTGGCGTTGCTAAATAACATACACCAGCTAAATATCCAAGGACACTTGGGACGAGGTTTTACTATTCTACGTAAGTATCATTTTGTTAAACTATTAGATACTTACTTATCGTAAGCAGATGATGTTAACATAATAATGTTGCTTACAGAAACAAACGAAAAGCAAGAGACTGTCAGTCTCAGTGAGAAGACTGCATATTTCGACGCCGTGAAACGACCGCTTTGGTTTGTGTACAGCGGGATGGGCTCCCAGTGGGCCGGCATGGGCACTCAACTCATGCGTATACCCATCTTTGCCGCCGCTATAGAACGGTAAATTAAGTCATTAAATGATGAACATCAACGAGCCGTTCTTCTCTGTAAAATCCCTTTAAGTCGTATTCAGTCAGGACCATATACCTTGCGTGTGAAACTGGTTAATCTTGTATGAACCTGTCTTTGGTCTAGATATTATAAATGTCTATAGAAACACTTTTCATAAAATTTTAGCTGTCGCCTGGTGCTGGAACCAAAAGGGATTAACATCATTGATATAATTACGTCAAATGACAAGAAAAACTTCGATAATATCTTGCATTCATTCGTGGGAATCGCCGCTGTACAGATTGGTCTCACTGACATCCTTACTGAATTGGGGCTACAGCCCGACGGAATCATTGGTGAGACGTTCTGTACTGATTTATTAGATTAATGGTTTAATATTCCTATGATTTTCTAGAAAAAGTTATAACAAGTATAATAACTCTTTGCATGCCTCATCAATGATTTGTAAATTTAGGTCACAGCGTGGGTGAGCTGGGCTGCGCGTACGCGGACGGCTGCCTGACGGCGGAGGAGATGATCCTGTCGGCGTACAGCCGCGGCCTGGTGTCGCTGCAGACGCCCTTCATCCGCGGCTCCATGGCCGCCGTTGGGCTCGGATACCAACGAGTATATAATCAGTTAATATTACTAAATAAAGTGTCAATCCCTAAAATTTCTCATTTAGTTCTGAACCATTACCAGACTCTTATAAGATTTAAATACATCAGATCTCCGAAATGTGTCCACCGGAGATCACTGTGGCGTGTCACAACGGACCAGAATCCAGCACCATCTCCGGACCTGCGGAAGCGATGAGGCAGTTCGTTGCAGAATTGACTGCAAAAGGAATATTCGCTAAAGAAGTACCGTGCTCGAACATCGCCTACCACTCCCGCTACATTGCTGACGCCGGTATGTTTAGCATATTGTTTATGGATGAACTTTTAATATTAAACTTATATTTTAAATATATACTTATGATTGTTCGTCAAGGTCCCGGCTTGTTGGAATATTTGAGGGAAGTAATCAAAACCCCGAGGCCGCGCACCGAGCGTTGGATTTCATCCTCTGTGCCGCAAGACAGATGGAACGAACCTCTCGCTAAGTACTCCTCAGCTGAGTATCACACCAACAATTTACTGGTAAGATAATACCTATTATCTCAATAAACACTAAAATATTTGCTAAAATTACTCAACAGGATACTAAGCCATTTGTAGTTAAAAAGTCACCAGCTATTCCTGTATATTCACGTATGGTGGAGGGAAAATTATGAACATATTTATGAATAATAAAAAAGGGGAGAGCAGGTCCGATGCAAATATGAATGTTAAAAACAAAGACAGAAAGTAAGTGACTAACTGTTGTTATATAAGATCTAGAGTACTGTTACTGCTAAGAGGGTGGTTTGGAGAAAGGAAAATCAGAGAAGATTTATGACAAGAGCAGGTTATCAAACTGCTCGTGCCCGGGCGCTGCTTGCGGGGATTGGTCCACTCACTTTCCTCTTAACAACATTGTCGTTAAACCCTATTAATTCATGGAAGGCATCACACCAAAGCAATTCTCTTCGTATCCACCTCTGTTTTATTAATTATTATTTCGGTTTGTAAACCTTTAAATTGATGTAAACTGTGAGTAGGTATGCACATCCCACTAAACTAGCTTTCTCATATATTATTATAATTTAAATACCTAAATCTGAGTGAGAATTGATTATTAGTTACTTAATTAATGGCGTTGCCTGCTCGTATTCTGTTGCTGTTCCTGAGAATGTACACCATCGTTTGTTAATTGAAAAGAGTAACCATTGAGTTTCTTGCCGGATCTTCTCAGTGGAAGCAGCATTCCGAACCGGTGGTAGATTCTGACTATTCATAAATGCCTTTTTGGCTTACATGAATAAAAACAATCCCATGAAAAACATAAATGTGAAATGAGAGCCAAGTTCAATATTATGATATATGCCTTGGTTGTTGACTTCATCGACAAAAGAAGTGATATCTAAATGGGTGCCAAGTTCAATGGTCAGTCCTGAAATTTATTTATAACAACAAAAAATATTTTATAATAACTTAAAATATAATTTCTTTTTTTTTTTTTTGTGTTAATGGCCTCTTTCCATTGAGTCAGGCCCAATGTGATTCTGCCAATCATTTCTTCTTATAACATAGGGTAATATATATTGAAGCCTAACGTCTGACTTGGCTAGTCACGCGAGTGACATCTAAACGCAACGCGACGACGACGACGTTACCGTTTGTGCTCTCGTGTATTTCTCACTTTAAAAATAGAAATGTGCGACAAAGGCGTTGAAAACGCTATCCAAACGCGAGTTAACAAAAATCGTGCTTTCCATGCAGAGTAAAATGAATTCACTGGAAAAAGTCGTGAGTGACCAAAATGTGTTAATTAAAAAACAAATGATAGTATGAATAAGTTATATAAGGCAATAGTAATAGTAATATAATATAATTACCTTACCTGATGAAGCAAGAGGTACACCGTGAGCACCCGTGAGCTATTTCATGAGAAGTAAACAAGCACAGATAGGAGTACCGAAGCCGTCATCGTCAAACTGTATTTTATAAAAGTGTTTTACACAAACACGTTCTTTAACAGTTGCACTTGAAAGAGATTATTAAGATGGGAATTAGTTGGCAACAAGAAGCACATACATAAATTCCTAAGTTGATCGTTATTAGGGATATAAAACAATATTAAAACGTGACAAAAACGTGACCGTCCATTTTGAAAAACCAAAATGGTCGATTGCAGTGTTGCCGTTCTACAAAATTAAAAGTCCCTAGTAATATGAAAAATTCCGCTAGATATCGTATATATATTTTTAAAACATCCGCCAAAAGTCGCTAAATCGTATCGCAAACGCTCAAGTCTAATCTTGTAGTCCGCGCCTCATAACTTGGGGTTTTTAGAGGGCGCTGATCGCTTAATGTTGGCAAATATTTTCATTTTTCGCAAAAATAACAAAAAACAAATCAATATACCATTTATTCAAAAAATCACAACAAATGTTCCGGATGATAAAAATCTGAAACTGTTACGCTCTCTAAGAATTACATAGTGAACGAGACACAATTTGGGGTTGAGGCTATTTTTTGTGCCAGAACGCATGTTTATGGTTGTTCAGGTGTAGTGGTGGTCTTAAAAACCCATTATTCTTCAAATATTTTCGAAAAAAAGTCGCATATGCGACGGCTCAAATTCCGCTAGAAGTCTCTAAATATTTTTTTGTCGCTAACTCAATTTTTTTGGCCACTTACCACTCATGAATTCTGCTTGATCTAGCGACAAAGTCTCTAGAACGGCAACACTGATTCTTTGTTGTTGACAGACAAGTCCAAAGATAATGTAAATCTTGACCACAGATTAGAGATATGTAGCAAGTAGAGTTGTGTAGCTCGCGAGCTAATGACAAAAAAGATATATATCGGTACCAAAGAGCTATTCTCTCTTTAGCTCATATGATTTCAAATTATATCTCTATATCTCTACGGATAAGGTTTCAATTTGAGTTACTGAACTAAGTGATTGGCATGTAGTAGACAGGTGACATAGCAGATGATATGGAAATAATTATGGCAACCATATGTTTGAAGTACAAAAAAAAAATGTTCGTAGTTGTTTATATTCCGCCTAGTTCTTATACAACTAAGTATACTATTACTTTTCTTATTCTGGATAGTTTAGTACTAAAGTATTCGAAGTTGGATGTGGTGATAGTAGGAGACTTTAACTTAAATTCATGCAATGCAAATGCTAAATTAGAATTTTCGAATATGCTAGCTCTTTGTAAATTAAAACAATTTAACAATATAATAAATAACTATGGTAACATGTTGGATCTTGTTCTGAGCAATCTGAGTGATGAGTATATACAGGTCAGCGACTCCGCGGAACCACTAGTGCCAGCCGATGCTCATCACCCGCCGCTATGTATAACGCTCGCTCCCGGCCGGCAGCGCGCGTGCAAGTCCTGTGTTCTACAACCTCGCTGCCACCACCGTCACATAATACGCTTCATGAGTGGAATTTTAGAAAAGCAGATTTTAAACGTCTTTATTCAGCTATTTCCTCTTTAACCTGGGAAGAAAGATTTTCAGCCTCCGATGTTAATATTGCCTTAGATATTTTCTATTCCAATATTAGGGAATGTTTACAAACTCATGTTCCAGTTAAAAAACAAATAATGTTTAACTCGAGATATGAATACCCCATATAGTACACTCCTGAGATAATTAAACTGATACGGGACAAGTAAGTACTACTTTTTAAAAAAATATAAGGAATTAAATAATGTATTCTGTCATGAAATGTACAAATAGCATAGACCAAGAGTAAAATAATTAACTTTATTAGCTTATGATAACTATGTCAGGCGTGCGGAGGCGAACATAAAAAAATATCCAGAACATTTCTGGTCTTTTGTCAGGGAACAAAACTCGTCAAGACTCACGTGTGATACATTTGAGTATGGTGGTAAGATTGTATCTGGTTGGGAAGCTGCGAATGCATTCGCAAGTTATTTCGAGTCTGTGTTTTTGAAAGACGATCCTGTGCTGTCACTTCACAATGCCGCGAATTGTACAACTAATACTTTGCGACAGAGCATTGCATTTGATAAAAATATAAAAAAATAAAAATCGTTTATTATCAGGCGTCGACGGCCCATAGCGTGTTAGTTTTACCAAAACTTAAATACAATGTTAGTAGTACACTAAGGCACACATGAGTACAAAAACAAAACAAAAAAAAAACAGCAAAACTAAAACACAGCATTAAATTAGAGGACGATTTATCAAGTCCCATGTCTGACATGTAGCTTGATAAACCTATCCATTGTATGCCCTTCCATCCTTTCTGAAAATACCTTCAGAATGCTGTTGCTACTACTTCCCCTCACCCTGCGCATCACTGATGGCACGTTTTTTGCGCATGATTGCGAAATAATCATCTGTGTGCCCATCAGCGAACATCCCTTACGCACTACAATAAGGCGGAAGCCTCAACAGCGCCCTGAAGGCATTGTTATATTGAATGCGCAGTGCGCTGTCTGCTTTTTGGGTATGATTAGCCCACAGACTGCTGGGGTAAAATATTTGACAAAACAGCGTGGAAGACTGTGATGCGCTGCAACGGGACATAAACTGTGTAGTGGGTTGGAGCACACAAAATCTTCTTGAAATTAACGCGTCCAAGTGCAAAGTCATAACGCTGACTCGCTCTCAGTCCCCGCATAGTTACAATTACGAGTTAAATGGGACTCAGTTGTCGCGAGTCATCGAAGTTCGTGATCTGGGTTTAAATGTTGACTCCAAACTGTCTTTTAATTATCATATTAGCGCGATATGTAAGCAAGCCAATAAATCACTTTGTGATGAGACAGATGGCTCGGTTTTACAGGCAAAAATGCGATTCTAGTTTTATATTACGCATTTGTCCGGAGCAAGCTGGTGTATAACCCATTCCATACAGTTCAGTTGGTAAAACAACATCGTTGTATTTTAGATGCTTTATAAGTTGTAAAATCTTTAAACACTTTTTTTAAGGTAATCATAAATTATCCCCAGGATTTTGGAAGAAAGCGCATTTAAATACATTTGCCATTTTAATAAAAATACAATCTATACAAATAAATAAAATTGGAGTGTCTGTTTGTAATATCAAAATAACACCTTTTCACTAAATGCATATGAAAGTACATACGACACCTATAAGAAAAACGCGATTTAAAAAGTTTTTGTCTGTCTGTCTGTCTGTCTATCTGTCTGTGTGTTTGTTCCGGGTAATCTCCGAAACGGCTGGACCGATTTTGTCGGGACTTTCACTGGTAGATAGCTGATGTTATAAGCAGTAACTTAGACTACTTTTATTTTAGAAAAACAAAAATAAATAAAATGGGTCCTGTCGGTTGGGCTCAGAACGCGGGAGGGGGCTTTTTGCTAAGTTAAATTCCATGCGGACGAAGTCGCGGGCTTAGCTAGTAATATAATAAAATTTAAATATAAATAATATTGAATTTACTTGAATAATGCTCTCGCGCTTCCTCGCACAGCGGAACTTTTAACGGGCCTGGGAGGATGTTTGGCCCGTCAGATTTGTCTGGCTCATTGGCAAATATTTTAAAATATTATACTTTATAATATATATAAAGTTCAGTCTTCCTAAAATGACGTAAGTTAGCATGTTTTTTTTTCACCTTTCATACCTGCTACCTGAAAAACCAGTCCTTTCTATGTTTATGTTATACTACCGATCCTAAAAACTGCATCTTTCCTATAATGACGTACGTCTGGGGCAACTGGGATCTCACTCCATACTAGAACATGGCTTGACACGCTACTGCGTGTCTAGATTTTGAGTTTGAGTTTTAAGAAACAACGCTTGATTGTTCCGCAGAACCCAGTATTGTTCGAGGAGTCGTCTCGGCTGATCCCGAGCGACGCGGTGCTGGTGGAGGTGGCGCCGCACGGGCTGCTGCAGGCCATCCTCAAGCGCTCGCTGCCGCCGAGCTGCACGAACATCGCGCTCACCCGCCGCGCGCACCCCGATAACGTCATCTTGCTGCTCGAATCTGTTGGCAAGTGAGTAAGGATTTAACAGATCCAAATCATAAACGCACCATTACATCGGTCATATTTTAAAATGATATTCCCTATGTACCTATATAACTTCGTTTACAGGTTGTACATGGAGGGTTACAACCCAAAAGTCCAGGTACTGTATCCAAAAGTGGAATTCCCAGTGTCCACCGGAACACCGCATCTGTCGCATTTAGTTGAATGGGCGCACGGTGAAACATGGTTCGTTATTTTTTTGCCTACAAACCTTTTGACTCTTAAATTACTTTAATGGTAACTTATTACTTATACTATTTCTATCCTCATTATAGGCTTATTCCTCTATACAATTCCGCTCGACCGAAAACATCATCCTGTTGCAACTTCGTCATATCTTTACATGATCAAGAAAACACGTATTTACGAGGACACGTTATAAAAGGTAAGTAAATCATGGCTAATTTATGATTCAGGTATTGAATAGGTGTTCCTGGAAAATTAATCAACCTTCCAATTATCATACATTTGTAAAAAGTTATACATTAACTTGTAGGACAGACATTATACCCGTTCGCTGCGGTGTTAGTGGCGGTGTGGGACACGCTCGCCATGACGCTGGGCGTCGCCAAGAAGCAGATGTCGGTGAAGTTCCATGATGTGCACCTGTACTCGCAGCCGCCGCTCCACGAACATCGCCCGCTGCGTCTTAGGATTACGTTGCACATGGGCAATGGAGAATTCGAGGTGAAGTATTTTAATTGCAAAACATTTAAGTTTTTTTCAAACGGACCTGGGCCGCGACACAACCCCACTAGCCAACCCCCCAGCCAGGGTATACAGTGGTGTTTAACGTAGTCACAGAGGTTAGTTATTCTCTCGATTCCCAAAAACAATTTAAAAAAAAGTTATTGGAAATATAATAAACGACTGAATTAATTTAATAAATGCTGGAGTACCCATCTATCTTACTTTTCATCAATGTTGATGTTTCTCAGGTCTTAGATGGAAGTGCTAAAGTAGCATCGGGCAGGGTTATAAAGACCAACGATATGGAAAATTCAAAAGATGAAAATACCACAAAAAATAATACGTTCAATGATAACATGGAACTAACTGCTGATGATGTATATCGTTTGCTCGAAGAACGAGATTACTCATATAGGTAAGCCTCCTGTGACCGTTTGCATGTAGGTCTATCAAATTAAGTAAGTAGAGCCAACAATGCAGTACTGACGTTTATTGTTGCTCTCAATTTAAAATTGCTTTCGGGGTTTAAATAAACAAAAATCATGTATATAATTTCAAATTAGGTTTTGAACAGTAGATATTTTTAATTACTCACATTTACCTTGTCAGCGGTCAATTCAGAAGCATAGCGAACGCCAGTTTGTCCCTGGACGCAGCGTGTGTGGAGTGGCGCGGTAACTGGGCCGCTCTGCTGGACGGGATGCTGCAGCTGCACGCGCTGCGACAACCCCACGGTGCCGTCTCCATACCCACGCACATCACGAGGATCTGCATCGACGTCAAAGAACACGACAATTCCAAAAATACAGCTCTTCATACTGCTGATAATAACATTTTAATGAGGGCCGAAGTATTTGATAAATATGACGTAACGAGGTAAGATGAAATTCACCCAAAAAACAAACCCTCTTTTGAATTCAGCTGCAAAATATCACTAGCCTTTGAAAGAGGCAATGGTGTTAATGTTCTTGTCTCCGAGTAGTTACCTTAATGAATTAATAATTTCCAGATGTGGCGGAGTTTCTGTAGAACATATCAAATATAAAAATCTACCACCAGTAAACGATAACAAAATGACACTAAATATCAAAAGATTCATATCTAATTTAGAATCCAACGTCGAGGTAAGTAAATTAACGTAAGAATCGCTCAAAAACAATTAAATTTACTTTATTGGACGTAATTTAACAATTGTAATATATCTTACAGACTTCCACTTCACTGCAAGTTTTCTTGCAAATAATTGCAGAAAATACAAACAAACAAGTTTTGAATGTAGTTGGTATAGCAAATGATCAAGCATCAGGAGCTATATTAGAAGATATAAAAAAATCATTAGACGTAGTTGTTGGTATCAACATCGACTATGACGAAATCACTTTAGAATCAGCTGCAGAATGTGGCGATCGCTTCACAAAAGTCGATCTTGTACTCGTCCAAAACCTGTCTACGAAAGATGGCGTAAGTTTAATTCCAAGAATTGTGGCGTTATTACATTCACAAAGGCTATCTATCATATTGTAGTTCTAATTTTCCTAAAATGAATATTTACCTACAGCTTTGTCATTTGCTGGATCGCGTACTGCAACGTGACGCATTCGTAATCAGTGAGGAACAGGATGATGGTAGTAACGTGCGTTTGCCATTCTACCGCGTGATCTCATCTCACACTGATGGCAAGCATCGGTTGGACTTGGCCCGCTGGCACCCCAAGCCCGAGTCAATGACCACTACTATTGTCTCCGTCAAAAGTCTCGCGGACATGGAATTTCTGAAATCAACTTACGGTTGCATACTACCTAAGCAGAAGCTCCTAATCGTCACATCTTACCCATCGCTGCCAGGACTCAAAGAACTCGTCCGTGATTGGAGGAATAATCGCAATGAAGTCCACTTGTTGTCCACCAATGATGTAAAGTACCACAATCCTAGTATGACCAAGTTACCAAACATCGAATTAGCATACAACGTTATCGAAAATGTAAGTTTTTACCACTTTTATCTAGCCTACATGTATAGCATGATATAAATCAACTAAAGCAGTAAAGCAGTATTTTGCCTCGGATCTAAGTATTTTTACTGAAGCCTTATAACAAAATATACATTTATATATAGCTAAAGTAAGCTGCTAATAACACGTTTCCCTTTATCATTACACCAATTCATGTTTTCTAGGATACTTGGGGAGGAGAATACTATGTGCCAATAAAGGACCTCAGCACTAAACCTAAAAACATAACATTACAATGCTCTCGAATCGGCAACTTTGATTCTTTAAATTGGGTGGAATCGCCCGAACCCACCGGAGATGGAGTTGTCGTATCGGTTGGTATAAATTAATAAAATAGAGTACTAGTCATTACACGAAAACTAGGAGTAAATAAACCAATTCTGTAGTACTAATAGATCCCTAAGAGATGTTTTTCTTACTGGCTTACAGGTTCACTACGCTGGATTGAATTACAATGACGTCAAGAAAGCAAGTGGTGCGTTATTGTTTAAACAAGACATAGACAACAGTTACGGAATGGACTTCAGTGGAACCACGATAAGGCAAGTACAAATGGAGATAAAACAATGGCAGACTAAATTTATATTAAAAATAAAATTATAATATATGTAGGTATATTATTATTATTTATAGAACCAATTGTAAACACTGTTTTATAACAAATTTGTGTATTATTAGTGGTGAACGCGTAATGGGCATAGTGCCTAGTGGATCGTGCAGCAGCCGCGTGCGGGCCGTGCCGGAGATGCTGTGGCCGGTGCCGGCGCACTGGAGCCTGGAAGACGCCGCCACCGTGCCGCTCGCGTACGCACACGCCTTCTATTGCCTGGTGAGTGGATACTTCAATTAACCGCAATTTAAATGTTCCACTTGAATTGGTATGCTATTGCTGTTTTTGATTGCGCTGTTTACCACTTGCATTATTTCCGCAGGGCATCAAGGCTCAGCTGCGGCCCGGCATGTCGCTGCTAATCCACGGAGGAGCCGGCGCGTTGGGACAAGCCGCCATCTCCATCGCCCTGGCTCTCGGCTGCCAAGTGTTCACAACTGTTAGCGACATACGCAAGAAAGTTTTTTTGAAACAAATGTTTCCGGAACTAAAAGGTGCGTACTTAGTATACAGAGGGACAAGATATATTTTCGGATGTTTCAGCCATTTCAATGAAAACATTGGATCATAATGCGGCCCATGATCCCTTTTAATATGCAAAATGATCCGTACTCTGTCGTCGAGCGTTCAAGTTCTTTACTTACCCCTTAATATGCTGTACATATTTTTTTGTTATTTTTAACTGACTTCCAAGAAAGGAGGAGGTTATATGTTCGTACAAAGTAGTATGTAGATACCTACCTTAGAAGTAGTATTTATGTAGCGTTATCATAGTTGCCCCGACTCCAAATGAAAGCAATTACAATGTCTCTAGTTATTTCTAGCTGTTTAGTACACCCAGGTTTTGTTGAACTTTTATCCAAAAACGACAACTAATAGATTTTATTTTCTTATTAATAATGTTGTTGAGTCACAAGTGTATGATCTTGACACATAAACGACACCCTCCAAGAAGGCTCCAAGTAGACTATCGTGAGAATTGAGGGCATCGGGACAATCCTTCGACAGCTACACCCCGAGATGTTTTGTAATTGTTATTTTGTTCCTACCTAGTTCTTACAAACATATTTTCGATTTCAGATGATTATATTGGAAATTCTCGAAACGAAAGTTTCGGAGATATGGTCATGCAAGCAACGAAAGGAAAGGGCTGTAATTTTGTTATTACCACCGGATCTGGAGATTTCAAAAATGTAAGAAATTATTTCTAGTAATCTGATCAAAACTTCTTGTTTTAAGTACCTACCTATTTTATCTAAATTTGGTATTTTTCTCTTCACAGATTTCAATGAAATGCTGTTCTATGTTCGGAATTATGTTTGATACAACTCAACTTCAAAACCATGAGGAATACATGTTCGGAATGTACAACCTCAACTTTGACATGTCGTACTATGCCGTAGACTTCTCTTCCATATTTTCCCACGAAAATTACGAAGATCTCAAGGTTAAATTGCATCGTTTCTTTTTTATTAATCATTTAGGTATCGAAAAAAGCACAGCTACACAATCAATAATAATAATGCTATGCGAATGTTGCATTAGTTGCAAAGTTTCAACAGTTCAATGCAGAGACCTGGTTTGACTATGGTTCAATGTATGTACCTAGGCATTTATTTATTTAATTATTAGAACGGTCCAATTAACCAATTACACTAATATTACAATACAAAGAAACAACAATTAAGTATTAACAAATTAGAAATATAAAACGATCAGGCATCTATCTCACAGAACTTCAAGCATACCGACATAATCTTTACCCGTTCATCCGCAAACAAATCTAAACTTGCGTCTGAATCCAGGAGGTAAAATATGAATACATGTATAATTGTGATGCTCCAGGCAGTGCACTTGATGGTGAGCGAGGGCATCGCGCGCGGGTACGTGCGGCCGCTGACGCGCGTCTCGTTCGCGGCGGGCGAGGCGGCGCGCGCGCTGCGCCTGCTCGCCGCCAGCCGGCACCGCGGCCGCGCGCTGCTGCGCGTGCGACACGCGCCGCACGATGTGCAGCCAAGGTAGGTTCATGCGCTTTGTAGTAAACACGCAAACACTCCTATCATTCTTCCTTTATCAAAGCCCCTAACTGGTTTCCGGCAGTCCCTCTTGTCGGATCTTAAAAGACAGATCGCTCCAAATCAGCATAGTCAAAAGCCGAATGAGGAAATAACACAGTACATAATGACAATGAGATTGAAAGACAAAGACTTGCAAATATCTAATCTTCCAGACTACTTTTGCTATCTTACTCACAATCTCTCAAAAAACTTGCTATCTTGTGACTCCATATTGTTTAGGTACCTATTATATATCTTTCTCATTTGCAGACTAGTATGCAACCCAGAACAATGTCAACTGGTGCTGTGTGACGACAAGTCGTTCGGTTTACAAATGGCCGATCGACTTGTGAGCCGCGGCGCTACAAAGCTGTATATACATAGCAAGACACACTCCACGTCATACCTTGAAGTTAAAAAACGGTGAGATCATCGAAATAATTAAGAAATGTTTTTTTTTCTAAATTAAATAAATATCTTCAGACCAACACACCTTATAGGAAGGGTGTCTAGCTTAGAAACAGTTCATATTGATATTTAAGCTTATCATACAATAGACTGCGGGAGACCCCAGTTCCACCAAATCAGGGCAAAATATGAAAGGCTCATTTCGAAATAGTCCCAGCCCTAGAATCAATCCAATGAATCGAGCGGCCTACGGTCAAACCTGTATCAAACGACTCTACTCTTTAAACTTATAATTATAATACACTGTTCCCCGAAGGGGTAAGAGAGGACTAAGGGGTAGCGGTCTAAAGTTACTAATGATATATTTTTATCTTCTCTAGTTCATGGGAAAGGCTAGGCGTCCAAGTGGAAGTATCGTCTAAAGATTTGCAAACCGAAGAGAACGTGAGAACTTTGCTGAACAACGCTTTGCATTTGGGACCACTGGAAGGCATTTACACTATTGTAGACGATGAAAACGACACAGAAGAAACTCTATTGACTTATCTAGATTCAGCTACGAAACAATTATGCCCGAATATAAAGTAATATTTAAATAAACGTCAATTAAATTAAAGATTATGATGAGAACGTTAAATAATACAAAGTTGGATTTGTTCCAGACATTTCGCTGTCGTGAATATGAGTAACACCATAGGAGAGTACACTTGTCTGTCGCGAGTACGAAACCAACTACCGGCCACGATGTTAACTCTACCCCAGCCCGAATGTGTAAGTAAATACTATTTCTATCACTGAAACCCCACTTAAAATACTGATACAGCTATTGGCACAATACAATCTTGGACATGGTGTACTAGGACGATGACATTGCGAGTAAAAGAGGCGCGTGGCGTCGGTCGGCGGCGGAGGCGGCGGAGCGCGCGCTGCTCTGCGGGCCCGGCGCGCTGCGCGCGGACCCGGCGCGCGCGCGCAGCCCCACACTGCTGCAGCAAATTGCCTACCTTGCTGGTTTGATCTCTCATATTATTAACTAAATCCATCTTTACCCAAGGCCAATAAGCGTTATGAAATTGTACTTACCTAATAATGGTTGAGTTCAATTCGCTCACCACCGGGTACGCAACATTCGGGCGACAAAATTTGTGGTTCATTCTGTGTCGGAATCCATGTTTCTTAAAAATAGACGACGGCGAAACCTTAGGACGCTCCCCCACCTGGAACATTCGCCTGTAATGTTATAGTTAAATTCGAACATTATATACATCACATCGATATATTACAAGCGAATACGGAGGGGCACCTTCAAAAAACAAATTTAATAACATAATCCGTTCGTTTTCTATCGATTCTCGCTGGCCGTGTTATAGCGTAACTCTGATCATAATAATTGATGAATAATTTCTCACTTATATATTTTCCAGATATAATCATTTCTGAAGATACATCGGCGGATACCACCCTAGAAGAATTAGGCGTGGAAGAGCATAAATTGACTATGATCTCTATTTACCTACAAAACCATCGCAACTGTACATTGAGCGAGAAAGAACTAAAATCACTGTCGATTAGAGAGTAGGTTACTTGATATAGTTCAAAACCGTATACTGCTCAGTACATGAAAGACCATGTCTCAACTTAATGTTTATCACTTTCACAGAATTCTCCAACTGGATGATACAGAATATACAGCAGATAATACTAAAGGCCTGGGAAACTTCTTTTCCTACATAGACTCAGATGAGCTTATGGCAACTACAGAAATTGTGTTACTCCCAACTCTTGTTAAATTGACAAGGGTATGTCTAATTAACCTTCCTTATTTTTTGATAAATAAGTCGCTTCGCCTCGTTATTCTGGAAAGTGGGTAGTTTAATTTACCTACCTATATCAAATCAACCTACCTATGTCTAGGGTTATATAGACACTGCTTACCTCATGCTTAATATCTGGACTTACATCACATGTCTTCCAAAAATTATAATTCAAACTTACCAATTATTATGACTCCCGATACAATTTATGGCTTTGTACTGGTCACATTACCACCTTAATGTGAGCCGTAATCCACGCTGCCTCCAATGCGGGTTGACGAACTACACACGTGCGTGATAGACAAAGTGGATTTATTATTTTAAAACTATATATTCATGAGCATGATGTAATTTCAGCGCGAGGACGAGTTGGAACCGAGCGAGCAGTACCTGTGCATAGTGCCGGGCATGGAGGGGCACCACGAGCGGTTCCGCGCGCTGTGCGAGCGGCTCAAGCTGCCGGCGCTGGCGCTGCAGCCGGGGCTCGACGAGCCGCACGAGCCGCCGCGCCGGCTGGCGCACAGATACGCAGAGGTGCCTACTGTAACATTGCACTTTATCAGGTTTACCTATACTTTCTCCTTGCTTTGTGACTCACCTCTACTAATGGAAGAGTCCCTAAAGGATTCTCGGTAGGCGTATACAAACTCGAACTCGACAACCGTTCTCAATAAATCTACTGATAGTTGACGAATTCGGTACGGCTTCTCACAAAAAGATGCGAAATATATTCCTAAATTGAGACGTACTTGATTTACTAATTTAGGAATAAATTCGCGTATTTATTTTAATAAAATTTGATTATTACTTAGTTAATGACTAAATTTTAATTAAATCAAGGAAATCCTATTCATTTTTAGGATATTCTGAACGGTTATAAAAACTTGTAGCCGAACCATCCAACCACTATCGAACATATCAATGGCGACGATTATTGGCATAAATGCATCCCTTGGACTTTAAAATCTAAAAGGCAAATGTTTCGAAGTCGTGACTGGGATTATTTTCTACAAAACTTGAATCTTCAAGTCGCTCACGTATAACACGGTGCTCTTGAAATGTTTTCGCAGATATTGCTGACGAAGGTGGGAGTTAAAAACAGTTTCTACCTGTTGGGCTATGAGAGTGGAGTTCAGGTAGCACTGGAGACTGCGTCTATTTTGGAGGACAGAGGTGATAGCAATAATACGATAACATTAAAAGATCTACGAAGTTATGATTTATTTACACAAAACATTATTCTTATTTTTGTTGTATTTTCAGGACTGATAGGTACCGTCTTCTGCATCGGCCACATGCCGGACGAATTCCGAGTAGAGCTCGAGAGGCAACTAGGCGAGTACGAGAGCGACGAGCAGCTGCAGGAGGCGCTGGTGCGGCACATGTTCGGGCTGATGGTGCGCGCGGACGCCGCGCGGCTGGAGAGCGAGCTGCCGGCCGCCGCCACTTGGCCGCAGAAGGTGGACGCGACAGTGCGGAGCTTGCTGGGCCGCGTGCCGCACTCCGCGCAATACGCACGCGCTCTCATAGAAGCGGCGCTGGCGCGCATCACGCAGGCGAGACGCTACGAGAGCCCAGTGAGAGGGCTGCGCTCGCGAGTGGTGCTGCTGCGCGCTGCCACGCCGCAGCCGCTGCCTGCAGTACCCGGCGCCCTGCAGCAGTACTCCCGGCAGCCCGTCGTGCTGCACCAGCTGCGGGCGGGCCTCGCGCACGCCGCCGCCGACCTGCGCTGCGCGGCCGTCGTCAATCAGTATCTGCATCCCGACATACTGGACAAATTCGACAAGAAGAACACTTGTGACACTTACTTTATAAACGGCGACTGTTACATGACTAAATTTAAGGCGGATAATGAGTCCTCGTAAATAATATTATAATGAATAGGGGAGACCGGGTACAAAAGTAACACTTAGTAGTTTTACCTTGATTTCTAGCTGGGTGTTTTTATTGACATTAAATTAATATAACCACATATAAAGTCAGTTTATGTTCTTTACACTGGTAACTCGATTTATTTTATTATGGTGTGTTTTACATGAATAACAGAGAGTTTAAAAAAATCTTCAGCTGTTACTTTCGACCACGTAAGTAGGTCGAAAGTAACACGTTGTGGGTCAAAAGTAACAAGACATAGGGTTGCTAATGAAAACAATATTACTTACATATTAACCTACAAATGATTTATTTAAAAACTTTGTATTAATAACATGAACAAACTACATCATTCACATTGAATTCCAAATACACGGCGCCGTGGAGTTGTACGTGGCCGAGTACACGGCGCCGTGTAGTTGTGGGGGGCCGCATACACGGCGCGCCGTGTCTCTCGACTCTTTTGTTTCTATGCATCAATACGACTTCGGCCATTGCGATAGCGGTACGTGAAGCACGCAGCCATACGTGTTACGTTTCGTTCAATATAAAACAAGTGTTGGATTTGGATTCGCGCGATTAATTTACGAAATACGGCCATTTGAAAAGTGTGTTTTGAAGCGAAGCTTATGAAGCGAAGCTTCTTTACGGACGTTCGGGGCGCTCGCTGCCCGGGCACTAAAACCGTGCAAATTGTGACGTAGCGTTACGCGGTACACGTTACACGATGACGTCAGAGCTGCGGCGCACTAAACTTTATACTAAATATGGCTTGAAGGTTAGATAGAACATTGGTAATAATTTAAATATATCTAATAATTAAGAATACTTCACAATTTCGCGTGTCAACAGGCGTTCACCCATCTTACTACTGACCGCGCCCGACGTTGCTTATCTTCGGTGATCGGACGAGAACCGATGCATCCAACGTGCTATGGACTTTGTTGATAAAGGTTCGGAATAAAGTAGCCCATATCTACAATTACATACGATATTTTAGTTGCCTTATCATACTAATATTATAAAGAGGAAAACTTTGTTTGTTTGATTGTAATGAATAGGCTCCGAAACTACTGAACCGATTTGAAAAATTCTTTCACTGTTGGGAAGCTACACTATCCCCGGGTGACATAGGCTATAATATATTTTCAAAAAAATTAGGGATCCTTACTAAAACTCGAATAATGTAACCGCAATGTACCCGTGCGAAGCCGGGGCGGGCCGCTAGTACTGGATAATTTAGTCTTCATTTCTAATGTTTAGGTGACTCAGTTGGAAATAGGTCCGGCTTAATTAGTAATAGACGTGGGTTCAAGGCCTCCACACAATCAATTGAATTTTTGTTTTATATAAGATTTAAATATTTTCCCTTAGAAATTTTGCAATTTATATTTATATTATATATATTTGCAATTTATATTATTTTAATATAATTAATTGAACACCAACGTATAATGGTTTAATTTACCATAGAAAAGGACGAAAAAGGTGATACAACTGCAGATAGGTACATCAACCAATCACTTTAGATGTCTGATATGGCTAAATAGGTACTTACTTACTAACAACAAAAGATGTCCCATTTCGTACAATAGGTACGATAGCCTAAATGAAAATCTGGAATAACCTAGCGAGACATAATTCAAGGTAGGTAACCTACCCAGGTAGGTGGGTACCTATGCCTAATTTCATTTATTTTTATGTTACACTCTGCCTACCCTGTTTCAAAACCCTATGCACGCCACTTATAATATATCTAATATCTACTGCAAAGCTTCGCTTCTATTTTACACTAAAATGACTGACAAGCCAGGCCCTTCTAAGCGCTCAAGTAGCCTATTGACTTCGTATTCCCGTGCTAAAAAAGGCCGTAAAATGAGTATAGATAATAGTTTGGAAGAAAAAGAGAAGCTAGTTTTAGATACGAAAGTAAGTTTGTTTGTTTGTTACCTTTTCACGTCGAAACTCAGTAGTTTCGACGTGAAAAGACCGATTGTGCTGAAATTTTGTATGGAGATAGTCTGAAGCCTGGAGACGGACATAGGTTATATAAAACCGACATCTACGCGGATGAAGTCGCGGGTGAAAGCTAGTAATTACATAAAATAAAAAATAAATCTAATAACACGATGGCGTGTAATTGGCTACTCACATCTCTGTAGGCCAAGTACTCGGCGCCGAGATTTTGCTTTTTTTTTAAGTAAAACAGCTAGCTTCCTTTTAATTATTACCAAAACTTAAGCATTCATTAAAAATAATACAAACACTCAAATTATATGGCCACACTGATACGTTTCTTACCAAAAGCCGCATTTGAAATAGATCTCACAGGGAAAGTGGCATCCAATGTGTTAAATGCTGAAAAAAATATATTTTAAGAAACAAATCAATTGAAGTTTTTCTTTTCGAAATATATTTTACTTTTTCTTTATTTTCCGACATCATGAACCCTCTACAATTCTACAGTATATCGGCACCTACAAGTAATACAAGTTAAAGAGTAAATGTTTTTGGCGACGACTCACTCACTAATGAAACATGTAATTTACTCACAAAGAGAATACAATAATAATTACCTACTGAATATTAGCGTTCTCAGATGAGGTCAGATTGAAAAAGGGTAGTTATTAATAATTAAATGGGAGTGACCTATTGCATGAACCCCTTATTTGTAAGCATCAGGATAGCGGGATCATTTTTAGGGTTCCGTAGTTGTTGGCGAAACGCCTGATGAAGAAATATTAGCAACGACCCACCCGGATTCTGAAACATCTGCTAATACACAAAACTCGGAAGTACTTAATCCTTCCTAAAATCCAGGAGGATCATATTAATTTTAATAGTGATTTAGATAAAGTCCGTCATCAGTCCGTTTCAATCTGGTTTCAGGCCCGGGCACAGTACTGTGACAGCTCTCCTTAAAGTGACTGACGATATTAGGCGCGGAATGGAAGACACTAAAGTCACTATTTTAGTGCTAATCGACTTCTCTAACGCCTTTAATACTGTCAGTCATGAAGTCCTTTTGTCTATTCTGTCGTATCTTATGGTCTCTCCCGAGGCACTGGAATGGTTTTCCTCTTATCTTCGAGGGCGTCAGCAGAAAATCCGTGTTGGCGACACTTCGTCCGAGTGGTGTGACCTTGCAGCTGGCGTCCCTCAAGGCGGTATTTTATCTCCTCTTTTGTTCTCTATTTTTATTAATCTTATAACTACCGAGCTTCAGTGTGCGTATCATCTCTATGCCGATGACCTGCAGCTTTATTGTCAGGCAGGTGTTGACAACGTATCGGATGCGATTGAGAAGCTCAACCAGGATTTGAGACTGATAAAGAGCTGGTCAGACCGTTTCGGGGTGGCAGTTAACCCGTTAAAGTGTCAGGCTATTATAGTTGGAAGTCCCCATAGCTTAAGAAAGCTTAATAGTTTAACTGTTCCACCCGTTTTCTACGACAATACCGTCATTCCGTTTGGCTCTGAGGTTAAGGATCTTGGTCTGCTTGTCGACACCTGTCTTGACTGGCGTAAGCAGGTCGCGAGCGTCAGTCAGAAAGTTACTGGAACATTGCGATCGCTGTATCGACTGAAAAATCTTCTCCCAGCTCACATAAAGGCATTGCCTGTACAGTCCCAAATTTTCTCCATTATTGACTATGGTGATATGTGCTACTACGACCTGAATGCAGATCTCCTCAATAAACTTGACCGCCTTCTAAATAACTGCATTCGATTTGTCTTCAACCTCCGTAAATATGATCACGTCTCTGCGCATCGATCGCAATTAAAATGGTTACCCATTCGGGAGCGCAGAGCACTGAGGGCATTGACTACTCTGTTTTCTTTTCTAAACAATCCTTCTTCTCCCCCCTATCTAACTTCACAAATTCAATTAATTTGCTCTGCCCATAACAAATACTCTTCAACAAATACTCTTCTCTTACGATGTCCCTCACACCGCTCTGGGTTTATGCTCCTCTTTCTTTGTCCAGGCGATCTTCCTTTGGAACGCGCTCCCTCTGAGTATCAGGACGGCAAAAAGTAGGTTGTCTTTTAAGGTGAAGGCACGAGAGCACATTCGCAAGAAGTTGGTAGAATCGTCACAGCGGTAATTCGTTGGACTTATTTTCTTAACAATTTTGTTTTATATGTATGTATGTATCTATGTATTTATCAATATATGTATATAGGTATAATTTCCCCTCTATTTCTCTCGTTTAAGTTGCACCCGCCATGTTGTTTCTGCACCACCCTAAGGTCGACTGGTAGAAAATGCATTAAGTCCGCCTTTGTACATTGTGTTTTTACTTGTGCATAGAGTTTAAATAAATAAATAAAGCGAATTATTGCCAAACTGACTTTTTTTTTTGTTGGAAAATGCTTTACGGGTCCCCTCACGCCTCGGGGGAGACGAGAGGGGTATGTGGGAGTCCCTGCGCCAAAAGGCGCAGACTAAAAACCAACGGTGTACCACCCTCCGCCATGCAGTGGGTCGCCCCGGGTCCACAGAAATGCTCCGAGACGCCCCGGCGGACGGCCCGGCATTGATTGCCGGGCCACAGGCGCTAAAGGTACGACGACCTGGTACAACCCCAGTCATCCCCCATTCGGCCGAAATCGTGCAATAGGTAGTGGGTCCCTCCGACCCACCACCTGATTTCGGCTAGTGGGGAGAAGGCGATCATAGCGCCTCCTTCTGCTCCCCACACGTCTGCGCCGGAGCGGATCTGCCAGGGGGTCTTCCTCCCTGGCCCGCTCCGCGGCCTCCTTCTGCGACATCACGTCCTCGTAGAAAGAGGCCATCGCCTCTCAGGACCAATCACTATCGAGGATAGACAGAACTATGCTCGGCAGTGAGAGGTCCCTTCAGACTGACTGACTTGCCAATGAGCATGCCTACCTAGAAAATTGACCCAACAACCAATGGAGATGTAACAGAAATGAATACTGACGCCAGTGATATTGTTATCAATAAATTATCTCAGGAAATAATTCCCTTACGAAATAAAATAAAAAATCTACTAGTAGTCGATAATATTCAACAAATACCTTTATTGAGCAATGATCCTTTAAGTGTTTTTAAAACTCCGCTACCAGATGTTCATAGTATTTTAGAACAAGCTCCATTACCATCTCTTGATGACATGAAACTAAAAATATCAAATTTATTCAAGACCAATGAAAGGAAAGCGCAAAAAGATCCTTCACAGGAAGAATTTTGTAGGAGTACATCATCAAATGAAGTGAAATCATCTATGGCATCTAACGCCAGCATAGCAACTAAGATCAATGAATAGAGAAAACTTAAATCAAGATATTTTTCAGAAGCCTAAAAATAACTCAAGAACGCCAACATTTGGCTTGGATTATTTTAAACGAAACCTACCTTCAATAACTAATAGTAATGGTGCCCTAGGCTCGAGTTTACCTTTATTCACAAATAATGTTCACGCAACTCCCAAAGTTTCCGACATTCTCAATGATATTGTACAAACTAGTGATGTAACGAATATTCGCATTCGCATTCGCGAATATTCGCATATTTATTGACATTCGCATTCGCATTCGCAAGAATCTATGCGAATGTTTTTGAAAAAAAAAGGAAATTATGTATAGATGGATATGGAATGTTGATACAACTAAGTAAGAATTATATATTTTTACAACAAACTTGCTCGTAGGGTGCCTTTATTGCACCGTTTTAGGTTCATAAAGCAGCTTATTACGCACTAGTGCTTTTGACTTTACATGTTTTTAAATCTTAGTAAAGACTTATCCTAAAAATAGTAAACATTTTTATAAAACATTATAAATAAATATATTAATTATTGAAATAAATTTATTCCAAATTAAATTTCTTTGTAAATGAAACATTATAAATATTCGATTTATTATATTTCAAATAATATAATAATTGTTAGCGGCTTTGCCACAACCATAGATAAATATAACCGGCCAAATGCATGTCGGCCTACGCATAGATACTATAGGGTACCGTAGATATCCCGCCACTCTTCGAAAATACGGAAACCTAAATATAAAAGAGGTTTTTTTATTGATATGAAACATCGAATACGGCGGCTCTCGTAACCTATAAATTTTTGCGAAATTAATAAACTATTGGCTACCGTATAAATAAAATAATAAGAAATTCTGTAACTAAATTTATTAAACCGGCATTAATAGACATCTTAAGCAAAAGTGACATCAACCTTAGTTTTCTTTTTGGACTGATGAAAAGTTCTTAAAAGGTGTTTTAATTCAAAGAATAAAGTTGTGATTAGACTGGGTGCACAATCAGTGGTGCGTGGGTTTAAGACTCGGTCCTAACAATCGATTTTTTTAAATTAATTAAATTTATTTTTAAAAGTAAAGAACCATTTATTTCCTATAATAAACCATTTATAATAGGGTTCTAAGTTAAAGGATGAATCTTGGTATCCACGTAAAAAAGGCCACTTTGAAGCTCAATATTTTGTAAACAGGAATTAATATTGAAAAAATGTCAAAGAAACCTTCAAATTATTTTAAAATACCTACTGAACAATACCTAACTCGAGGGGGTGAGCAAACATTATTTCTCTCCCCTTTCTTAAGTACGGGAGGTACAATGGAATAACTTTAAATACACCGTTTTGTAGCGGTACATAACTAATAGTCTCTGAATAAAATTACTGTGATGTCAGAGGAACGGGCAGATGCACAGACGGACGTGGCGAAACTATAAGGGTTCCGAGTTTGACTACGGAACCCTAAAAACTTACGGCGCGCCATCTTGTTTTATTTTTTATTCATCCTGCAATTTTCTAGGTCTTAAATAAATTCGTGAATTGTAATTTTTTTTCAATTAAGATTGTAATATTTTAAATATTTTTACTCGCAAGTGTATTTTATAATGTCGTATGAAACGCGTGAGCATTTTTCATTACACAGCTTGGCTCCATCACAGCCCTCGCCTTAGTCTCGGGCTACAAACCAGCCACGATTGTAATGTAATTATCAACTTAGCTCACTTGTACATAATTCACTTTTTTACTTATATTTGAATTTAAAAAATATGGAACTTTCTTGTGGTAGGCCACTAAATTATAAATAGATTCTTTCTCTATTGTTCTTGTTAGTATAATTAAAAATTTACAAACTCAATAAAATTTTAATATCAATTAAATTTGATAAATGCAATAATACTAAACTAACCTCAAATCAAAACAAATCTTTTCGTGTTTATGTGATTAACTTTGTTCCTTCAACCTGTATGGGTTCGGCTATGTTCGGCCGACACGAAATGTCAAACCAGTCTAACACTAAGCGCGCTCTATATTAACCCCCGACAAAAAAGAGGGGTGTTAAAGTTTAACGTGTATCTGTGTGTCTGGCTGTGGCATCGTAGCGGCCAAGCGGATGATCCGATTTTAATTTTGTTTTGTTTGTTGGAAAGGTATTCGAGCTCGAGAGTATTCTTAGCAATCTTTCATGAAAATCGGTTTAGCCGTTTGAAATTTATCAACTCTTGTGTAAAATTTAATTAGATTTTTTTTAATTTTCAAATTTGCGTTATTTGTAAGTCAACATTCGCATTCGCGAATGTTGGAGCCAAATATTCGCATTCGCATTCGCAAATGTCAAAAATCCAACATTCGTTACATCACTAGTACAAACGTTACCCAAATTTCATAACTTAAGAGATAGAATGAGATCAGACCAAGAGCTATTGAATAGACCATCTTTTCTAGAAAATAATAAGGATAATTTAGATTTAACAGATTTAAAATATCACGCTAAAAACACTGTACAAAACATCAAACAGTAACGGGAAGCAGTCGGAAATGATTTCAATTTAAGAAGCCCAACGAAAAATACTCACTACATTTTGGATAAGTACTTTAGCTGAAAAACACGAAGATATAAGTGATAAACTAAGAGCAGTGCATATTGATTTCAATGATAGACTTGAGACATTGAGAAACAGCCTCATCAATCCAACATACCTAAGCAATGATAGAATTAAATCAAATGCTCAACCATTTGGCAACTCGATTAGTAAAGATCGGCAATTATTAATGAAATCTCGAACGTCCCCACAAGTTTCAAATAGGAAACAGAGTCTTCCTAAACCGGAAATACAAAGAAAATTTAGTTGATTACGTCACAAGCTATCGAAGAAAGGAAATTTAAAAAGCCAGGCGCAGCAAGCATGCCAGTTCCAAGGACTGTCGAAGTACCTCTGCTTAAAGTGATGCCATTCAAGTCTACTACGCCAACCGTAAAAGATGCCCCTATTTTCACATCAAGCATTCGAAATACGGAATCACCACCGGTCAGATTATCAACAGATCTAGCTAAACAGGCAAACAAAAATTTAAAAAACGATAATACACAACTTGGGATAAAACGAGTTATTCCTTTTCAGAACTGTAAAGTTACAGTTTTCTTTTCAACTACACCTCAACCGCTTCCTTCGCTAATACTCAAACCTCGAATAAAATCAACAGCAGCACCCATTTCTAGGCTGAAATCAACAGCAAGAGAAACGGCCGTCAGTGATACCAGCAGAAACAACTGCAATAATCGCACTCCACAAAAAATTAAAGACTCCAATGGAGCACTTAGTGAAACAAATCCTTTGACAATTGTAACGCCAGGTGAAAATATAGACGACAGACTAAGATCGAAGCTTGGCGAGAACGACATCTCGGAAGATACGAAGAACCCAAGTCTTTTACTGTCTTGGCCCAAGATTGCCGACAGTTCGTTTCTAACTAAGGTTAAGGAAGCAATCAGTGCAAGGTTACCGATAGTTAAAAAGATGAAGATCAAGTTGAAAAAGGTTACAAGATAGAGGATCATCCGACTGCTAATGATGCACTACGATCTGCTTCAGATAACTCAGAAATCATAAGAAAAGAACCGCTTCAAGAGAACGTTTCATATAAATGTGGAATGGTTTGTACACGAGAATAAAATAAGGTCGAGTTGATTGTGAAATATGTACTGATGTGATACTGTAGTTAACCAAGTTAATGAGTATCTTGTAGTTGTATTATTAAAAGTTAAACACGTGATAAACCTATAAGTATCCCTATGACTTTTTTAGTGTTTCACTTTTTTGTAATATAAAGGTAGGTAGTAAGTAATAAGTTATGTATGATTAGCAAGCGAACTAGCAGGTCTAGCTTAGGAGATAAGTACTACAGTACAGACTGTACTGTACAGTGTACAATACTACAGTACCTAAGCATGTTCGTCTGATAAAATCTATAATTTTGAATGAGTTTTTTATTGTTATAATAATCTTTGTTGAAAAATTTTTGAATAAGAGGTAGGTAAGTATATTGTAGTAATTGCCTTTGTAAATAAATAGCTGGTAAGTTAAGTACTTCAAATAACTTGTGTAAATTAGTGACGGAATACAAATACTGACTGATAATACCGATAAAAGTTGTTTAAATTATTTTCATTATGATATTTCCATATTGCTGATGATAGCTACTGATATTTATTATGTCCAGGGGGAGAATGTTTAATCATTCGAATTGATAAGTATTCGGACACTTTCTTTGAATGTCTGTATTTTAGCCATTTTTTAAGATATTTTGAAATTTATTGCTGTTAGTAATCGTAAGACATAGGTATTTATTAGATAAATATTTTGAATATCGACGTTTAAAGTTTTGTAATCCGTTTCCAATATCGATTCGAATGGTTTAAAATAACTCCCCAGTTATGTGAAATAGGTAAGTACCTACGTGAAATGTTTTTTTTTGAGACCGACCGAAGGTTTGCTTTCGGTTACAGCTTGTTTCAGCAAGGTTTTTCGGCTTCAGTTTCGTTTTCGGCCAAAAATCGGCCGGCCGTTCCGAAACTCTGTGTTCGTATTATCGCACGTCGTTCCGGCGAGTTTGGCGTCATTATGTTGGGTTTGTGCTTTAACTTTTAACCCCCGACGGAAAACGAGGGGGTGTTATAAGTTGAATATGAGTATCTGTGTGTCTGTCTGTGGCATAATATTGCTCAAGCGGATGAACCGATTTTAATTAGATACGGCCATTTGTGTCGCATATTTTGATACTTTTTGCAAATTTACTTATCAAAACAAAGGAATCAACGCACAACCCAAACCGCTCGTGTTAGAATCTCGAAATTTTGACAGTAGCTTTTGTACCGTTTATATCAACTGAGGAAGGATTTTGTAAAATGCCATCCCTAAGTGTATAATATAGGGGGTGAAAGCTTGTATGTGTAAAATTAAATCGCAACTTAGACCCATGAAAAAGGTGATAGCGCTTGTCTAGCCCGCGAAATTCAAAATTTTCGAGGTTTTTTTATAGTTTTGGAATTGGCGACAAACACAGTATGCAATGCGTTTATTGATACATTTATTTTACTCTAAATATTATCACGGTGGATATGATAACTAGTAAATCACTGAATATACAAAAAATGCTTTTCTGGTTATCTGTCGTTCTTGAAATGTTTTAGAGTAAGTTGGATATGTTAATAAATGCATTGCATACGGTCTTTGTCGCCAATTACAAAATGTGCCCTTTAATATTTTCAGATTTTGAAAAATTTCTAAAAAACTTCAAAAAAATTGAATTTCGCGGGCTATATGGGAGCTTTAGCCTTAAGGTTACTCATTGCAAATAAAAATTTAACTTTCGGAGTTTTATAAAATTCCACCACTATGTGTGAAATAAGGGAACACAGTTTGTATTGGGGCCCCAATTTTTTTGAAACTGAAAACGTGACTTTAGCTAGATCTTGCTGTAAAACTTGTAACACTGTGTAGAACATCTAGAAAAAATGAGGACACACGCACATGACACGACATTGCAGTTAAAATTATAACAGGTGAAATGGGTTCACTAAATCACGAGCTACAGCCGACCAAGTTAAAGTTAAGTTCCCCGTCGGTTCTGATTAAACTCCCGAGGTGGTCCCATTATCATCAAGTCAGGATCTGATGATGGAATCTCAAGGAAATCGAAGAAAAACTAACTAACAATGTAATAAAATCTTAGAAGTCAAATTTGGCCCACTTCCCGGTTTCCGATTGAGCTGAAATGTTGTTTAATTATGTAAGTTTAGTAACAATGCAATAATCTGGTACTATTTACCTTTGTACATCATTGAAGTTTTAATAGAGATCCCTATTTTTTTCTAGTAAAAATATAGCCTATGTTACTCAAGTATAATGTAGCATTCTAATGGTGAAAGAATTGTTGTAATCGGTCAAGTAGTTTTTGAGTTTACTCGTTACAAATATACAAAAATCCAAAAATACAAACTTTTCTCTTTCTAATATTAGTGTACCTACCCGTAGATAAGATCATAGATTGCGTTTATATATTGCGTCATGCACTAGACAGTCTGTCTTTTTCGAAAGGCGATCTTATAGTATTTTTTATTTTCTTTTATTTTTATTTATTTATTGATAGGAAGACCAACAGCTAGAAATAACAATTATAGATACAAGTAAAAAGTCAAAAATTTATCTCACAGATACAACATTTTTGCAGCCTAAAATTGAAACATGAATTGGCGTAACTTGTGCAAAATCCTTGATACACACACTTTACGACAATTTAGACAAAAGCATTAGATAGGCCTTAGATTAATATAAATACATACCAATTTTCAACTTTCTATCTCAATAAATATATTAGTTATGAATTTTTGAAATAGTTTTTTGGCTCTGGTGTAAAGTTGTGTTTTTCAAGTTACGTCAATTCCGCTTTCTTCCGTCGATATATTGTCACATTGGAAGCATTATGTACCTATTGTGTCCCTAATTAAATAAAACTGTTTAATGACATTGAGACTTAAACAAAGAAGTTTTAAATAAAACCTTGTACTTTGTACCTTAGGTACTTACTACCCTGGATTTGGCATTTCGGCGCGTGCGGCGCTGTGGGCTGAGAATCGTGTTTCTAAGATATGTAAACTTATATTATGATAGGTAACTTTTTTGGATTCAGTTGATCAATACTATACTATCATAAATCTCTGTATTACCACCACCATTCGATAGTTTCACTAATAAGGATAAAATTCTGGGAAGTAATGTAATCAATAATACTATCATACGAGTATTATGGTACGAGCGGCTGCAGATCTCAGGGAACAATTCCAGCATAAGCTGAGGTCTCTTTATTATTGACACGACATTTGGAAATGGATTTACAAAATAATGCTCAATGTAAGATATTCAGGTAGCTACTATTTGGACTTTGAAACTGTTGACAACACTATGCACTATATTATTATAGAGTAGTAGGTAATCGAGGACGCGATTGTTTTTAAAGCAATGGCAGAGGCTTGGTAAAAATACATACAAACACCACATTCTTTTAAAACTTTTTCAACAACGGATCCTCAAATGATAAGAATAAATTACAAGAGACCACCCAAATCTTGTTCTTGAGTGGAGACCTCGACTCGGCAAGCGTAGTGTAGGACGCCCTCCGACCAGGTGGGATGACGATCTGCGAAAGACTGCAGGCAGATGCTGGATGCGGCAAGCTGAAGACAGGGCGCTATGGCGCTCATTAGAGGAGGCCTATGTCCAGCAGTGGACAAGCGTAGGCTGATGATGATGATGATGACCCAAATCTAATCACTCAAAATCCGTTCTTATTTACACACTGATAAAGTTCTCCACGACGACAAACATCAATTTGCCGAGGTTATATTCAGCAAGGGTTGTTTTTATAAACGGAGCGCGGAGAACTAGTTAGTTAAGCCAGCAAAACCCGCGATCAGGAGCGTCTATCTAATCACATATAAATAGTTATTGTATATACTTAATATGCGGTATTGTGTCGTAAAATATTGTTTAAAAACATGAGCATATCCATAATAGAATACTGGACTGATGCTATGTAATTACCTATTACTTTTGCTGGGTTCACTCAATAATTTAACGCGCTCTGTCTAAGTTATTATTTTCATCTGAGAACGGATCATAAGCTGTTGAGGATAGGTTTCTGCACTAAACGAGTTCTAAACGAGGTCGGCAGCAATGGAGAGTTCTATGTACTACATTAACTTATGATAAATAAATAGCGTAGTACCCAAAGACCTCTTATAAATTTAGTACCAACTAGCTGTATTTATTATATAAATGAATGCTCGCATATTCATTTGTTGCTACCAAAGATTTTATACAGAAACCGCGAATACAGAAACCGTGAATATGGAATGGTAATTTATATGGGATTATAGGGGATACGTTCTTAGGTGACAAAATAATAAGCAAATATATAAAAAAATCTATTTAATTGAAGTTTTGACCATATTTATTAATTATTATTTTCAGGCTTAGGCAATGGTTTAAAGAATTTTGTAATTTTTTCTCGCTTGGCAGTTTTTAAAATCTCCTTCAATTCAGAGTGATATTCAGCTGTGGCATTAGCAATTTGCCTCTTAAAAATAACACTTCGTTACATAGAAGAATCAATTTTCATAAAGAAATCACAAAGCTCATTCGCCATTCTTAAACCTTCACTAAGATTTTTCAAATTAAATGTCACGTTTCCAGTGTTTGCTGAAGCCTCTTCTCCAATGGGCTGTGAATTGAAAACAAATTTTTCAACGTTTTATAAAATTCCACCCCTAAGTGTGTGAAATAAGGGAAAACATTTTGTATTGGGGTCCCGAATTTGTTTAAGCTGAGAACGTGACTTTAGATAGATCTTGTTGAAGAAAATTTGAAACACTGCAGAAAATCTAGAAACAATGAGGACATGACACGAAATTGCAATTAAAATTATAACAGGAGACATGGGTTCACTAAATCACGAGCTACAGCCGACCAAGTTAAAGTGAAGTGAATTCCGCGTCGTTTCTTAACAAACTCAATACTGAGAGATTCAACCGCAAATACAACTTTGTTTCTTGTGTTTCACTACTTTGGTTATAGATACGATAAATGCTCGTATTGAAATGGGTCCGGAAGCCTTCATTGTGCATGTCCTGACGTGCACTTGTCCGGTTTTTTTTTTTATAAAGGTTATTATATTATTATGTCTTATTGTACTATATTAATGCACGATATTTTGCATTGCGCATTAGTAAATGCTAAAGATGATGTGCCTACCATAAAAAAATAGGAATCATTATTTTTTGTGGTCGGTGCTTTAGCATAAATTTTCTAAGGCGCCATGCAAAATAAGCCGATCTCCACCATGAACAACCGTCTCGTCAAATGAAGTTATCAATAAGGAAATAGTTTTTAATAATAAATCATTTCTGGAGCTATAGTGCCATAGATAGACAGATAACCAATTATCAGTAACTTATCGCTATTTCCAAGAATATAATTGTAAAAGGATACTGAATTTCTCATATAGATTGTTATATATGCGCTGTTGTTTTATTTATAATATGGTTTACGTAATTAAATTATCATAATTAATTAACGATTCAAGCGCAAGTCAACGGTCAGACCTCATAATTTGAAAGCACTGTCAATTAGATTTAAACGATAATAAAGTCAATATAATATGGTCACCTCGTTAAACCAAAGTGGTATAGTGTGGCGCTGGTCCTTAACGGCAACTATTTTCGTCTTATTGAAACGGGAGCCTCGGATTTTAGGGCAGAAGAAACTGGATATCCACACACCCTGCGAGAGGAAAAGGAAATCTTAAAAAATTACATTTGCTATTAACAGAATAATGTCTTCGGAACTAATATTATAGGATTTTCTGCATAAAGATACCTTTTTTTGTATGTAAGTATAAAAAAGTCGACAATCAAGCGTAAGACCCACCTGATGCTATAACCTATATATATAGATGGCCTGGCCTTTTGAAGAACCCCATGTCTTAGTGCAATGGAAACACTTCACGTCGAATTTAAAGGGGAGAAATATGTTTCTAATTTCTTTACGTATATACTTCTAATGATAATCGGCGTATGTCTGATAGAATTCTGACTTGAATAGTCCGCAGTCGGTGTAGTTGCTCTCGATCTTCATCCAGTGGGGAGGCGACCATGTCGAGGAGAGGATATTGATGGAACTGCTCGACGCAGCAAAGGCTTTTTAGATCATCGGAATCTGTTTAGATTAAATAAATATCGCCAGACGAACACACCAACTGTATGGTCCCAAACTAAGCAACGCTTGTACTATGGGTACCGTACAATGGACTGGGGGCGATCCCAGTGACACCCAGACCTGGGCAAATTACGTAAAGGCCATTTCCGAAATTTGCCCCGGCGGGAATCGAACCCGCAACCACCATGTGCAGTAGGCCGAGCGATACAAATAAATAAAATTGAAGTGTCTGTTTGTAATATCAAAATAACACCTTTTCACTAAATGCATATGAAAGTAAATACGACACCTATAGCAAAAACGCGATTTAAAACATTTTTGTCTGTCTGTCTGTCTGTGTGTTTGTTCCGGGTAATGTCCGAAACGGCTGGACCGATTTTGACGGGACTTTCACTGGTAGATAGCTGATGTTATAAGGAGTAACTTAGGCTACTTTAAAATTAGAAAAACTATTAGGGTGCCGCGTAAAAGATCAAAACACGTGAAATCAAAGAGTATCTACGAAACGGGTGGCCCGATTTTGACGGGACTTTCACTGGTAGATAGCTGATGTTATAAGCAGTAACTTAGGCTACTTTTATTTTAGAAAAACAAAATTTGAAAAAATGGGTCCTGTCGCGCGGGCCCAGAACGCGGGAGCGGGCTTTTTTGCTAAGTTAAATTCCACGCGGACGAAGTCGCGTGCTCAGCTAGTTTTTTATATAATAGAATAACTTTTTAATTTACACCAATATTCCACATAACATGTCCAACAAAATAAAGAAGCGGTAATGTACATTGTACGTGTAACAGTTCCCGTAGCCTATAGGTGCTTGCAATACCAAACCAAAGGCATTACTCGCACGTGGCCGACCTGAAGGGGAGGGGGTTTACCACCGCGATATTATCTAGATTTATTATTTAGAATTATTTCCATACAATTATTCCTTCACCGCGTTTGGTAAAGGTGGATTTACATGCAGCTGTATGGTGCTCAGTTGCATAAATACGTAAGTACATAGATTCAAAAAATTAACATTGAATAGAAATATTTAAGTAGTCTGAACATATTGTTTAAATAGTGAATAGATTTGAAAGTAGTGCCAAGGCTCCTTGGTATCTTTTAAGCCAAAAATGAAATCAAATCAATCAATTTGTTTGCGAATGTGGATTACATAGATTTTAAATTAATGATTCGTACGCCATAATCTGCCTTTCAGCATGCAATTATTGTTTGAAATAATCCAACATTCTAAAAACATGAAAATAAAATTATCTTCAAAAAATTCTGTCAAGCTACAAAATAATAGATTTGAAGATGCATTACCTTTAAAAGTACCTTTATCTGAAATTACTTAATAAGGGGACATCCATAAATTACGTCACACGAATTTCATGATTATTTGACCGAGTCACTACTACTTTTACTAGGCTGTATATTTTTTCCCGCACCATGATGTCATTCATGAGAATAGCGAAACCACTAAGCTTAATACTGTTTTGATGGTTCTATGAAAACAAATAAGAAAGTATCTTTACATATTATTATTCCGTTTATCTAGGTACACATTTACAGCAGATATAAAACGTATGTTCCGCAATATTAAAATCGATCCTACATTCACTTCTCTTCAGAATATATTATGGAGAGACGATCCCTCAGAAATGGTTAAGTGTATAAGGTTAGATACCGTGACATACGGACTGAAAAGTTCTACTTATCTTGCGACTCACTGCCATGATGAGCTAGCAAAAAGAAATTAAAAACAATTGCCTGTAGCAGCATCTATTCTAAAAAAACAACGTATACTGTGATGATATTTTATATTCGAATAATTATATTGATACAACATTACCTGCAAGAGACCAGTTAAACACTCTCTTACTTTTAGGTAGTTTCCATACTCATAAATGGTTGTCCAATAACAGTCAAGTTCTATCAATAATAACGTCAGAGGACCAACATTTTGATAGTCTAGATAAAAAAGACAATGATTACATGAAGGCTTTAGGTTTAACTATTAATGTTAAGCCGGACCACTTCATTTCTTTCCCCAGAACCATTCAGTCCTAAAATAACAAAAAGAAGTATTTTAAGTTACATAGGTAGATTCTATGACCCCATGGGTTTTGCCAGTCCCATTATTGTCACAGCAAAGGCTATTATGCAAAAACTTGTGGTTACAAAATACTGATTGGAACGACAGTCCTCTGCCTCAAGTCAGGCAAGAGTGGCTGCAATTTACAGCTAGCCTAGGTACAACCTTTGGTATTACTGCACTTAATTCTAACTACATACTTACTAAAGAATAATATAAATCTTCAAAGAGAGCTACAACACTATACAGGTTGAAACAAAATGGGTATTTTTTTTTCAAAACTTACATTTGTATTTCTAAAACTATCAGCTTTGGAGGAAACTTGAAAAACAAAAGGTGTTATAGGGATACAGCTGTTGACAGATTTCATAAGTCTACTAAACTATAATAACTTGAACTGTCCCACAAAGCCGATAGTTTTAGATTTACCAAGTAAAGTTGCAAAAAAATTGTATACCCTTTCTGTTTCACTTAGTACTTATGTGCAGAAGGTTTTAGCATGGGTGCATAGAAATAAGTATAGTAATCATTCATTGTATTCATTACTTAAAAGTATTTTTCGTTTATACAATAGGTAAACATGGAGGAAGTAATAATTCCATGACAATAACATAACAACATAATAATAACATATACATGGTGTTAAAAGTTGTTAAGAGAAGATTGGCTGAAAAGTTCTTAACATGTAAGTGCACCAGGGCCAACGAGAAGTAATGCAAATAAAACACCCACCGCTGGGCTCGATAACATTGGGGCCGCCATTTTATAAAAACATAATTCATTCCTGTTGGAAACCAAAATGTTGATTAAAAATAAATAGATAAATAGTTCCGACTCTATATTAAAGCAATCAGACCCTATTGAAAAGATTTGAAATTGTATTGGTATTACCTATCAGTACCTACCTTTTAAAGTAATATTGATAGTTTTATTTCCATGCTTAATCCCATGGTCGCAAAACTTACCAGTCTCCCCATGTACATCCGCCAATGTTCTGCCACTGTGTTTGAGACATTGAATGCGATCAGTCAGGGATCTATTCACCAAATATAATAATGACTCGCATCATAATAACAATATATATAAACGCTCAGACTGCCAAAAAATACTTTTAATTTCTTCATACTGTTTTAAATAAGCTACTGATGCACATTCCTAGATATGCCCAATACAAAACATCGCGGTTAAATATAATTTTTCATTACTAATACTCTGAAAGTAGGTCTGAAGTTGCCTGAGGACCGGGTTGAAAGTAATACTTTTCCGGCCCGGGAGAATCGCTTTCAACTGACAGCTGTCAAATTGTACAAAAAAAATCTTTTTCCGTTTTCACATTTCTATGGAACCATGTTCAAACTTTTTCTACAGTCACTCATTTACAGGACGATGTAAAATTGAAATAACATAAAGTTTAGTATTAATTAAAGAATATATAATTTTTTCATTACTCATACTCTGAAAGTAGGTCTGAAGTTGCCTGAGGAGCGGGTTGAAAGTAATACTTTTCCGGCCCGGGAGAATCTCTTTCAACTGACAGCTGTCAAATTATAAAAAAAAACTAGTTCCATTTTCACATTTCTATGAAACCATGTTCAAACTTTTTCTACAGTCACTCAATTACAGCACGATGTAAAATTGAAATAACATAAAGTTATGTATTAATTAAAGAATATATATTTTTAAATGACTTAATCATAATTTAGTTTCAACAATTTCTTTAAAATAACATAGATTTGGGCAAAATATTTAAAGATCAAAATGAAAAAAAATGGCTAAAAAATAATTTACAGCGTAACCAGTTGCAAATATAATTATAGCAAAACATGAAATTATTTTAAATGAACCGACTCCAATCAACCTGGGTGCACTAAAAAACCAAGAAATAACTAGGGACCTTATAATTTATTTAATTTGGAGTCGCTGCCACTATCTTTAAACTAGTTACAAAAATTTGAACGGTTTTATTGTTCCCGCTCATCAATATTTTCTAGCTTTTAGTGTATCATCTGAGTTGAATAAACGCGATTAAAATATATTTTTTATTTCATACCCTCCCTGTTACCTTCTTACTTTATACTTATTTGAGCATTTCTCAAATTTTTTGACCATAGCCGAAATGTCGATGTCCAATGTTTTGGTCTTTGATTATTTTTTTACTACGATAACATAAATAACATGTATGACTGTCGTAACTTCATTGGTATTACTTAAGGTAAAGGCACCTAATTCCGCGTATTATGTATCTTATTATTGAAATATACTCACAGTTTGATAATAAAAGTTAAATAAAAATGTTAAATTATTTAAAAATAAAAAAAAGTCCGTGGCACCTAATTCCGAGGTAAAAATCCTAATTCCGATGCATTTGGTTCCTAATTCCGACTGTACACAATATAAAGGAACGAAGGTGGGGATAATGATACATGATGTTCAAAAAAATCAACTCTATTTATATTTTTTGGATTTCAAATCAGTCTCTGTTTCATATGATTAATAAAATAGCATCACAATATGTAATTCAGTTAGATATTAAATAACATTATTTTATTTAATATAATATTGTTATTTATTATCGCTAATGGATGAATGAACACTCTGTATGTAACGTGTGCCAATACCACGGAATTAGGTACTCATATACCCTAATTCCGCCTTATACTCGTATACATCGGAATTGCGTTTTAGCATGCTAAATCATATTTCCTAATTCCGAGTAATTTAAAGTAAAAGTTTTTTTAAGCTCATATAAATAAATTAATGTTTAATTGCGATATCTTTGAAAAAATATAAAAAACGCACTCGGGATTATATCATAACACATTAATAACTTAATTTTCTGTACTTAGCTTTTCCATACAACGAATTAATAAAGTACCTAAACAAACAATCTTTGACATGCTATATTTAGTAAATGCGACGCCATAGTTTACCTCGAAAATAGATTTTTATATTAATGTGTTATTTAAGTAATCAGAACTAAAATATTAAGTTCGTAATCATAAAACTGCCTTCAAAATTTTAAAAAAAGATAACGTCTATGAAAACGCCATTCCGTGGTATACATCGGTATTTAGGAACCAACTAAAATATTTGGCTCCTAATGCCGCGGTATTTTTAAATACTTATTTTCTCCTCAATTTGTGAATTAAATAGTCAAATTTTAAGCGTTATCAATAAAAAATATGGTCCTTCCAATATTTTAACCTAAACAAAAACTCAAACAGTATAAAACTATCATCTAAAACACTATTTGGCAAGTCGTATTATTCGCGTGCAAAAGGTCCGAAATGTATGAAGCGCGCGCTTGAGTCAGCTGTTAGCGTCAAATATACCGTTTATTTTAAAACGTACACACATTAAATCACTCCTTTGCTCATAATAACATGACCAGATAAATTATTAATTGAACAATATATCTTGCAGACAATAATAACTTGTAACTTATTTGAAAACCCCGTTATTCTAAATACTTACATAGGAATTAGGTGCCATTTTAAGAACCCCTCGGAATTAGGTGCCTTTACCTCAATTATCAGAGAAAATATCAAAACTATAAATAAGCCACACTAACTACAATAAATAATTAATAATCTAAAATACCAAAATTTTCGTAGTATGGAAAACAAGTTGTCCCATTGTGTGTGACCGCAGTGATTTTGAACTCATTTATTTCATGACATTCTAAGAAACTGAATATATGTCATAGTCTTAAAACACTACTTAGAGTACTACTTTGAATACATGTTTCAATTAGTATATAGTGAAATACATCGTAAGTTAATCAGATTTCGGAAAATAATATTGTCCCATAAAAAATCCACAACGGAATTCAGATTTTGTTACCGATTTTTGTGTTGAAAGACTACTAATTTAGTCGGTGATTTTTCTTTTGGCACCACTATTATTAACGACATTTCACATCGGCATTTTGTTGTGATGTCATTTCGGTGTCGACAACAGCCGCGACATTACGATGTGCCCTGCACTGCGACGAATTCGATCCGGATTTTGTTATACTGTGTGAAGGGAAGTTCAAGATACTTAATATTCTTGTTAAAATTGATAAATAGTTAATTTTATGGACTACAATTTGATGTAAAATACTGTTATAACTATTGAGTTTTATAGAATATATATTTTTTTGAAAATCTGTACCCATCATTTTGTTACTTCTGTTTTTGTTACTTTCGCGTGGTAACGTATAACCTGAACGAGGGGTAACAAAAAAAGAGTTTTTAAAGCTAAGTACACATCTCACAAAATTGCCATACTAGTAGGTGGGTATCTATATTCGTTTAACACCACTTTCCATAATGTTATATTTTGTTATGTTTATGTTGCTAAATTTGAAAATTATATCAGAGGATTAAACTAATTAATTTTCATTTTCACAATTAATTTTCATTTTATGATAGAGTGCCAAGTGTGTGTATGCTAAGCCTTACATTTCCAATTTTGTTACCCAAGCTTCTTGTTTTGATACTGTCCCAAAATTATGCTGATAATTATGATAGATATTTCTTTTTCTTTAAATTGAAACGCTATAATCAATCATTTAAAACAACTTCATGATAAATATTATTATTATAAATAGGAAATATAGCATCCGTCTTTTTCTATCTTATAGGAAAACTAAACATTTTGATTTAAAAGTGTTCAAATGGTAACAAAAAATACTCAGTACTGCTAAAAATAATTTAAGGTGAAGGCGCCTGTCTAGCCCGCGAAGTTCAAATTTTTTGAGTTCTTTTAGAAATTTTTCAAAATCTGACAATAATAAAAGACAAATTTTGTAATTCGCGAAAAAGACCGTGTGCAGTGCATTTATTAATACATTTATTTTACTCTAAATATTATCACGGTGGATATGATACTAGTAAATCACTAAATATACAAAAAATGCCAGATTATCTGGATAGCTGTCGTTCTTGAAATGTTTGAGAGTAAGTTGGATATATTAATAAATGCACTGCACACGGTCTTTGGCATGGCGGGTGCAACTTAAACGAGAGAAATAGAGAGTAATTTATACCTATATACATATTATTGATAAATACATAGATACATACATACATATAAAACAAAATTGTTAAGAGAAAAAAAAAAGTCCAACGAATTACCGCTGTGACGATTCTACCAACTTCTTGCGAATGTGCTCTCGTGCCTTCACCTTAAAAGACAACCGACTTTTTGCCGGCCGGTGATAAATCAGTCCGTTCCAAAGAAAAACAAGAGATCTACTATATTTAATGCTACATTGGCATTACCCTGACAATAAATATTCATTTAAGTTTGTCATGTCAATCCTCAATTAGTACAAAATAATAGAGTTGGAGTACCGCTCCTGAAAGGATTTCACCAAATCTACATGCATTTGAATGAAAAACAAGATGTACCTAAGCTCTCAGATGTGCTCTCCAGTAGATACTGGAGAGCATAACATAGATAACTTATCCATTTTTGGTGGTAGAGCCAAGCTGACCAATTGAGTGCAGCTCATACGAGTATACGGTCAGAACGAGTATACCGTCATACGAGTATACGGTCAGAACGGTGTACAGGAGATCGACGAAAAGTAGCTATTGTTGCTGCCTTTTGTACTATGAGTGGAAAAGATGAAAGGCCAATCATATTCCCGGCTCCCTTCATTCCTCCTTGTTCATCGTAGGGTTGGCAATGTGCGAGCGATGTATGTTGTATTGAATCATCTATAGGATACATATATACTTTAAAAAAAATGTATATTCTGCCCTGCGCTGCGTGAACTGCGTCGCCAGCGTGTCAGAGTATTCACGCAAACCAGGTCCAAACCGCGCGACGCTTCTGCAGCACACAATGCAATTCATCTAAACAAAAAAGATGCAGTTTTTCACCAGTTTTTAACCAGTGCAATAAATAATAATACGCCTGTGATATTTTATTTAAATAAAAATGTTATGTACATTTATTATCAACGTGTAATAATTAAGGAATCTGACCCCCGTATCAGAGCTGAACGCGGCCGGGACATAAAGTTCCCGGTTAAAAAAAAATACAAACTACAGAACCCAAACACAACATTAGCAAATATTTCAAACAATTTTAATGTATGTTGTCTACATTAGCAATCAAGACTTGAATAAATAAAAATACCTAAGTGAATACATAGTTTGAACTGAAATAGAGAAAATATAAATACAATGCACTAAATCGAGTACGGCTCAATCCCACTCGAACTTGTTGTGTGTTCAGTATACCTACGCTATAACCATAGGTGAGCTATCGGATACATATCTATATCGCAAATGTTAATATATTTCTGGTAATTCGACGATTTCCTCGCTGAGTGTGAGTAAATGAAACAAATCTGACTCTCCTGTATGTTCTGCAAAATTTAGTAAGTTGTGATATTTGTGATTCAATTGTATGTTTTTTTATTTAATTTTTTGACTTATTATGACTGATACGGCTTAAAGCGTCAATGATTAAATGTTATTTAATTAAAACACACTCAATAAATGATCATTATCATGATTCAATAAATAATAAAAGTTAGAAACAAAATTTGAATTATCACAAATACTACTAAATTTCGCGGAGCACACCGACAGATTAGTTGCATTTTAGCTCCTCTATTACAACATCCGAGGAATGCGTCAAACTACTAGTAAACCTGTAGGTATACGAGAGCATCTGGGTGTTTATCGAACAATATCTTATAATAGGTTCTAATTCATCATCGAATTAGTTATCTATATTACCTACTTATGTAAAATTTTCTCAAAGCATAGTAAACACGACAAGATAATAATATATAGATCACCCGTTTGCGGAATACAAGTGACATAGTTCATGACAACCGTCGGCAATCCCGCTCTTCTGCACGTTACAGAACCATGGCGCCGACACCGCAGGAGCATGCCGCCAGCGAGCAGGACGTGGGCGGGCGGCGCGCGGGCGAGGCGATCGTCATCTCCGGCATGGCGGGCCTGTACCCGCAGTCCAATAATATCAAGGAGCTGTCTGATCTCTTGTACAATAAGGTAAATATAAATATAAATAAATATCGCCAGACAGACACACCAACTGTACGGTCCCAAACTAAGCAAAGCTTGTACTATGGGTGCCGTACAATGGACTGGGGGCGATCCCAGTGACACCCAGACCTGGGCAAATTACGAAAAGGCCATTTCCGAAATTTGCCCTGGCGGGAATCGAACCCGCAACCACCATGTGCAGTGAGCGGAGCGGCCTACGCTCGAACCACTGCGCCAAGCGGTCGTCAAATATGTTTTAAAGTCCGTAAATTCTTCTTCAACAAGTTCCCTTCTGACAGGAATTGTACTTTGTTGGGTCTAGTCCCACCTGTCAGCCAGGATCGACAATGGTGACCAATGATGACGACAAGGTTTGATTCTCGATGAGTCCCGGGGAAAAGTTAAATTGTCTTGGATTTCGCACAAATATAATCGAAGAAATAATAGAAGGAGTTGGAAGAATTATCCTCCTCCCTCTGTTACAAAGCGTGAGACAGAAAGTATAAACAGAAGACGGAAGACAAAAGAGGAATTATACCGTGTATTTAAACTATCAATCAAATTTAACTCACTCTATAATTACAGGACTTTATTAATAAGTGCGAAATATTGTCTTTGTATGTCCTATGTATATCGGTAATCGAACGAATGGCTACGGAATTGTGTGTGGACTGATATGATCTATTAAAATTTATTATATTTTATCCTAGTAAGAAATGTAAGCAAATCATGGACATCTAAACGAAATCAATAAAGTCGTCGCCGCGTTGCGTCGTCGCGTCGCAGCGCGTGACAACTGCTAAGCCGACTGGTGACCACTGGTGACACATTCTTTCGGCAACATTACTTAGCTTCCTTTAAATTTTTGTGAAACATGAAATGAAACTTCGTGTTTCTTAGATTTCCTTTATAAATCTTTATGCATATAGGAAACCCGAAACCAATTAATCAAGGTTTCTCCAAAACTACCGGGCTACATACCTTACATTTGGTACACGTGTTCCTTTGGGTCCCTAGATGAGAGATAAAGCGGATATTTCAAAATACCACCCCTAAGGGTGGTAAAGTTTGTATGAAAAATCTTGTATAAAATTTAATTACATCACACAGGTGAATCCAATCACAAAAGAGGCCCTCCGCTACAAATTCTCTCACGCTGAGTCGCCGGAGTATGGAGGTTCCGTGCCGCAGCTGGAGTACTTCGACGCGCAGTTCTTCAAGGTGCACTACCGCCTCGGAAACAACATGGACCCCATGTCGCGCAAGATGCTAGAACAAACTTTCCAGGCTATTTATGATGCCGGTTAGTGACCATAATTACGACTTTGTATATAACCTAACCTTTTAATTATGTAGTCTTAGAGTTACCTACCATATACCATGGACAGTAAATATTACTTCATAAATCTCATTTAATCTCTCACTGTCTCTCAATGAATCAATTTATTATTGACATTGAAAATGATTTATAATGGTTCATGAAACATCTTCTTCTTCTTATATTGCCTGTCTAACTAGTGAAGGTTGGCTATTATTATCACTGAGTTGAATAAACGCGATTAAAATATATTTTTTATTTCATACCCTCCCTGTTACCTTCTTACTTTATACTTATTTGAGCATTTCTCAAATTTTTTGACCATAGCCGAAATGTCGATGTCCAATGTTTTGGTCTTTGATTATTTTTTTACTACGATAACATAAATAACATGTATGACTGTCGTAACTTCATTGGTATTACTTAAGGTAAAGGCACCTAATTCCGCGTATTATGTATCTTATTATTGAAATATACTCACAGTTTGATAATAAAAGTTAAATAAAAATGTTAAATTATTTAAAAATAAAAAAAAGTCCGTGGCACCTAATTCCGAGGTAAAAATCCTAATTCCGATGCATTTGGTTCCTAATTCCGACTGTACACAATATAAAGGAACGAAGGTGGGGATAATGATACATGATGTTCAAAAAAATCAACTCTATTTATATTTTTTGGATTTCAAATCAGTCTCTGTTTCATATGATTAATAAAATAGCATCACAATATGTAATTCAGTTAGATATTAAATAACATTATTTTATTTAATATAATATTGTTATTTATTATCGCTAATGGATGAATGAACACTCTGTATGTAACGTGTGCCAATACCACGGAATTAGGTACTCATATACCCTAATTCCGCCTTATACTCGTATACATCGGAATTGCGTTTTAGCATGCTAAATCATATTTCCTAATTCCGAGTAATTTAAAGTAAAAGTTTTTTTAAGCTCATATAAATAAATTAATGTTTAATTGCGATATCTTTGAAAAAATATAAAAAACGCACTCGGGATTATATCATAACACATTAATAACTTAATTTTCTGTACTTAGCTTTTCCATACAACGAATTAATAAAGTACCTAAACAAACAATCTTTGACATGCTATATTTAGTAAATGCGACGCCATAGTTTACCTCGAAAATAGATTTTTATATTAATGTGTTATTTAAGTAATCAGAACTAAAATATTAAGTTCGTAATCATAAAACTGCCTTCAAAATTTTAAAAAAAGATAACGTCTATGAAAACGCCATTCCGTGGTATACATCGGTATTTAGGAACCAACTAAAATATTTGGCTCCTAATGCCGCGGTATTTTTAAATACTTATTTTCTCCTCAATTTGTGAATTAAATAGTCAAATTTTAAGCGTTATCAATAAAAAATATGGTCCTTCCAATATTTTAACCTAAACAAAAACTCAAACAGTATAAAACTATCATCTAAAACACTATTTGGCAAGTCGTATTATTCGCGTGCAAAAGGTCCGAAATGTATGAAGCGCGCGCTTGAGTCAGCTGTTAGCGTCAAATATACCGTTTATTTTAAAACGTACACACATTAAATCACTCCTTTGCTCATAATAACATGACCAGATAAATTATTAATTGAACAATATATCTTGCAGACAATAATAACTTGTAACTTATTTGAAAACCCCGTTATTCTAAATACTTACATAGGAATTAGGTGCCATTTTAAGAACCCCTCGGAATTAGGTGCCTTTACCTCAATTATCAGAGAAAATATCAAAACTATAAATAAGCCACACTAACTACAATAAATAATTAATAATCTAAAATACCAAAATTTTCGTAGTATGGAAAACAAGTTGTCCCATTGTGTGTGACCGCAGTGATTTTGAACTCATTTATTTCATGACATTCTAAGAAACTGAATATATGTCATAGTCTTAAAACACTACTTAGAGTACTACTTTGAATACATGTTTCAATTAGTATATAGTGAAATACATCGTAAGTTAATCAGATTTCGGAAAATAATATTGTCCCATAAAAAATCCACAACGGAATTCAGATTTTGTTACCGATTTTTGTGTTGAAAGACTACTAATTTAGTCGGTGATTTTTCTTTTGGCACCACTATTATTAACGACATTTCACATCGGCATTTTGTTGTGATGTCATTTCGGTGTCGACAACAGCCGCGACATTACGATGTGCCCTGCACTGCGACGAATTCGATCCGGATTTTGTTATACTGTGTGAAGGGAAGTTCAAGATACTTAATATTCTTGTTAAAATTGATAAATAGTTAATTTTATGGACTACAATTTGATGTAAAATACTGTTATAACTATTGAGTTTTATAGAATATATATTTTTTTGAAAATCTGTACCCATCATTTTGTTACTTCTGTTTTTGTTACTTTCGCGTGGTAACGTATAACCTGAACGAGGGGTAACAAAAAAAGAGTTTTTAAAGCTAAGTACACATCTCACAAAATTGCCATACTAGTAGGTGGGTATCTATATTCGTTTAACACCACTTTCCATAATGTTATATTTTGTTATGTTTATGTTGCTAAATTTGAAAATTATATCAGAGGATTAAACTAATTAATTTTCATTTTCACAATTAATTTTCATTTTATGATAGAGTGCCAAGTGTGTGTATGCTAAGCCTTACATTTCCAATTTTGTTACCCAAGCTTCTTGTTTTGATACTGTCCCAAAATTATGCTGATAATTATGATAGATATTTCTTTTTCTTTAAATTGAAACGCTATAATCAATCATTTAAAACAACTTCATGATAAATATTATTATTATAAATAGGAAATATAGCATCCGTCTTTTTCTATCTTATAGGAAAACTAAACATTTTGATTTAAAAGTGTTCAAATGGTAACAAAAAATACTCAGTACTGCTAAAAATAATTTAAGGTGAAGGCGCCTGTCTAGCCCGCGAAGTTCAAATTTTTTGAGTTCTTTTAGAAATTTTTCAAAATCTGACAATAATAAAAGACAAATTTTGTAATTCGCGAAAAAGACCGTGTGCAGTGCATTTATTAATACATTTATTTTACTCTAAATATTATCACGGTGGATATGATACTAGTAAATCACTAAATATACAAAAAATGCCAGATTATCTGGATAGCTGTCGTTCTTGAAATGTTTGAGAGTAAGTTGGATATATTAATAAATGCACTGCACACGGTCTTTGGCATGGCGGGTGCAACTTAAACGAGAGAAATAGAGAGTAATTTATACCTATATACATATTATTGATAAATACATAGATACATACATACATATAAAACAAAATTGTTAAGAGAAAAAAAAAAGTCCAACGAATTACCGCTGTGACGATTCTACCAACTTCTTGCGAATGTGCTCTCGTGCCTTCACCTTAAAAGACAACCGACTTTTTGCCGGCCGGTGATAAATCAGTCCGTTCCAAAGAAAAACAAGAGATCTACTATATTTAATGCTACATTGGCATTACCCTGACAATAAATATTCATTTAAGTTTGTCATGTCAATCCTCAATTAGTACAAAATAATAGAGTTGGAGTACCGCTCCTGAAAGGATTTCACCAAATCTACATGCATTTGAATGAAAAACAAGATGTACCTAAGCTCTCAGATGTGCTCTCCAGTAGATACTGGAGAGCATAACATAGATAACTTATCCATTTTTGGTGGTAGAGCCAAGCTGACCAATTGAGTGCAGCTCATACGAGTATACGGTCAGAACGAGTATACCGTCATACGAGTATACGGTCAGAACGGTGTACAGGAGATCGACGAAAAGTAGCTATTGTTGCTGCCTTTTGTACTATGAGTGGAAAAGATGAAAGGCCAATCATATTCCCGGCTCCCTTCATTCCTCCTTGTTCATCGTAGGGTTGGCAATGTGCGAGCGATGTATGTTGTATTGAATCATCTATAGGATACATATATACTTTAAAAAAAATGTATATTCTGCCCTGCGCTGCGTGAACTGCGTCGCCAGCGTGTCAGAGTATTCACGCAAACCAGGTCCAAACCGCGCGACGCTTCTGCAGCACACAATGCAATTCATCTAAACAAAAAAGATGCAGTTTTTCACCAGTTTTTAACCAGTGCAATAAATAATAATACGCCTGTGATATTTTATTTAAATAAAAATGTTATGTACATTTATTATCAACGTGTAATAATTAAGGAATCTGACCCCCGTATCAGAGCTGAACGCGGCCGGGACATAAAGTTCCCGGTTAAAAAAAAATACAAACTACAGAACCCAAACACAACATTAGCAAATATTTCAAACAATTTTAATGTATGTTGTCTACATTAGCAATCAAGACTTGAATAAATAAAAATACCTAAGTGAATACATAGTTTGAACTGAAATAGAGAAAATATAAATACAATGCACTAAATCGAGTACGGCTCAATCCCACTCGAACTTGTTGTGTGTTCAGTATACCTACGCTATAACCATAGGTGAGCTATCGGATACATATCTATATCGCAAATGTTAATATATTTCTGGTAATTCGACGATTTCCTCGCTGAGTGTGAGTAAATGAAACAAATCTGACTCTCCTGTATGTTCTGCAAAATTTAGTAAGTTGTGATATTTGTGATTCAATTGTATGTTTTTTTATTTAATTTTTTGACTTATTATGACTGATACGGCTTAAAGCGTCAATGATTAAATGTTATTTAATTAAAACACACTCAATAAATGATCATTATCATGATTCAATAAATAATAAAAGTTAGAAACAAAATTTGAATTATCACAAATACTACTAAATTTCGCGGAGCACACCGACAGATTAGTTGCATTTTAGCTCCTCTATTACAACATCCGAGGAATGCGTCAAACTACTAGTAAACCTGTAGGTATACGAGAGCATCTGGGTGTTTATCGAACAATATCTTATAATAGGTTCTAATTCATCATCGAATTAGTTATCTATATTACCTACTTATGTAAAATTTTCTCAAAGCATAGTAAACACGACAAGATAATAATATATAGATCACCCGTTTGCGGAATACAAGTGACATAGTTCATGACAACCGTCGGCAATCCCGCTCTTCTGCACGTTACAGAACCATGGCGCCGACACCGCAGGAGCATGCCGCCAGCGAGCAGGACGTGGGCGGGCGGCGCGCGGGCGAGGCGATCGTCATCTCCGGCATGGCGGGCCTGTACCCGCAGTCCAATAATATCAAGGAGCTGTCTGATCTCTTGTACAATAAGGTAAATATAAATATAAATAAATATCGCCAGACAGACACACCAACTGTACGGTCCCAAACTAAGCAAAGCTTGTACTATGGGTGCCGTACAATGGACTGGGGGCGATCCCAGTGACACCCAGACCTGGGCAAATTACGAAAAGGCCATTTCCGAAATTTGCCCTGGCGGGAATCGAACCCGCAACCACCATGTGCAGTGAGCGGAGCGGCCTACGCTCGAACCACTGCGCCAAGCGGTCGTCAAATATGTTTTAAAGTCCGTAAATTCTTCTTCAACAAGTTCCCTTCTGACAGGAATTGTACTTTGTTGGGTCTAGTCCCACCTGTCAGCCAGGATCGACAATGGTGACCAATGATGACGACAAGGTTTGATTCTCGATGAGTCCCGGGGAAAAGTTAAATTGTCTTGGATTTCGCACAAATATAATCGAAGAAATAATAGAAGGAGTTGGAAGAATTATCCTCCTCCCTCTGTTACAAAGCGTGAGACAGAAAGTATAAACAGAAGACGGAAGACAAAAGAGGAATTATACCGTGTATTTAAACTATCAATCAAATTTAACTCACTCTATAATTACAGGACTTTATTAATAAGTGCGAAATATTGTCTTTGTATGTCCTATGTATATCGGTAATCGAACGAATGGCTACGGAATTGTGTGTGGACTGATATGATCTATTAAAATTTATTATATTTTATCCTAGTAAGAAATGTAAGCAAATCATGGACATCTAAACGAAATCAATAAAGTCGTCGCCGCGTTGCGTCGTCGCGTCGCAGCGCGTGACAACTGCTAAGCCGACTGGTGACCACTGGTGACACATTCTTTCGGCAACATTACTTAGCTTCCTTTAAATTTTTGTGAAACATGAAATGAAACTTCGTGTTTCTTAGATTTCCTTTATAAATCTTTATGCATATAGGAAACCCGAAACCAATTAATCAAGGTTTCTCCAAAACTACCGGGCTACATACCTTACATTTGGTACACGTGTTCCTTTGGGTCCCTAGATGAGAGATAAAGCGGATATTTCAAAATACCACCCCTAAGGGTGGTAAAGTTTGTATGAAAAATCTTGTATAAAATTTAATTACATCACACAGGTGAATCCAATCACAAAAGAGGCCCTCCGCTACAAATTCTCTCACGCTGAGTCGCCGGAGTATGGAGGTTCCGTGCCGCAGCTGGAGTACTTCGACGCGCAGTTCTTCAAGGTGCACTACCGCCTCGGAAACAACATGGACCCCATGTCGCGCAAGATGCTAGAACAAACTTTCCAGGCTATTTATGATGCCGGTTAGTGACCATAATTACGACTTTGTATATAACCTAACCTTTTAATTATGTAGTCTTAGAGTTACCTACCATATACCATGGACAGTAAATATTACTTCATAAATCTCATTTAATCTCTCACTGTCTCTCAATGAATCAATTTATTATTGACATTGAAAATGATTTATAATGGTTCATGAAACATCTTCTTCTTCTTATATTGCCTGTCTAACTAGTGAAGGTTGGCTATTATTATCATTGGGTAAATTCGTACTTGTCTTGGACGAGGCGGAACAGTTGTGCTGCGCTGTCGATTCCCGACCAATCCCGGATGTCGCGAAGCTACGGCTTTCTTCTGGGACCTCCTTGCCTTATACCGGCGACTTTGCTCATCATAATGGCCTGCAGGAGTTGAATCCCGAATGAATCATAAAATAATCAAGATTACAAAATTGTTAACATTGTCAAACAGGAATAAACCCGGAACAGCTCTCCGGAAAGAAAGTTGGAGTCTACATCGGCTCATGCTACTCCGAATCTGAAAAGACTTCCTTCTACACTTCTAGAAGAGGTTTAGGCATAGCCGGGTAAGAGCATATTTTAAGTTATTTATTATTAGATAAGTAAGTAGACAGGTAGGTAGGAACGTATAAAAAGGTATATGACACCGATCAGAATATAGACAAACAGAAGTACTAGTCGTGTGGACTCAAGCTGGCATGGTAAATAAGAGCTATTCCAGTAACATCCATCCAAATATAGACTATAAGGCAAATAATATAATATGAAATGTAAAGACTATTTCTGAACTTAGGCCGGCAGGCACCCGGGTCACATAATACAATAATGAAGTAGTTGTGACACCAATTATTTGAACAAATCATCATTCAATGCCTGTATTATCCACTCCCATCATGCGTATATATGCTTATATTACAGATGCAACAAATCAATGTTCGCCAACCGCATCTCGTACTGGCTGAACGTGAAGGGCCCCTCGATGGCCATCGACGACGCGTGCTGCAGCTCCACGGCGGCGCTGGAGCAGGCCTGCCAGGCCATCGGCCGCGGCGAGTGCGAGGCCGCCATTGTCGGCGCCGCGTACCTGTCCTTACATCCACAATCCTCCGTGCAGTACGGAAGGTACCCGATAAAAAGATCTAGAAATGAATAAGGTATGCAAGATGATCGAGTAATGAAGCTTATATCCAATTTATTTCAGACTCATGAAGCTATGTAAAGATGGTAAAACAAAGTCGTTTGATCAAAATGCCGACGGCTGCGCTAAATCTGAAGCCATCAACGTTTTATTCCTTCAGAAGGCGAAAGATGCATTGAGGTTCTCACAGCGTTGCTTTTGTAAATTATATTTTCATTACTCATACTCCGAAAGTAGGTCTGAAGTTGCCTGAGGAGCGGGTTGAAAGTAATACTTTTCCGCCCATGGGAGAATCGCCGACAGCTATCAAATTATTAAAAAAATACTAGTTTCATTTTCACATTTCTATGGAACCATGTTCCAACTTTTTCTACAGTCACTCAATTGAAATGCGCGATGTAAAATTCAAATAGCATAAAGTTAAGTATTAATTAAAGAATATATATTTTTAAATTACTTAATTATAATTAAGTTTCAACCATTTCTTTAACATAAAAAAATATTATAGATGAAAATGAAAAATAATGGCTAAATAATGAAGTTGGCCGGCCAACGAAAAAAAAACACCAAATTTACGGCAATCCGATCTTCATTTGTTTTTTCGTAGAGTATTGTTCATACTTCCTTGTATTATTTCTTTAGCCAATTCCTGTTTTTATTTTTACTTTCCTTGTATTCGTATTGAAAAGCACAGTGTTTACCTCGGGTGAAAGACTTATTTTGTCCCTCGAACTATAAATTAACCACGTCTCGGGCCAAAATAAGTTACATGCACCCCTTGTGCAACAATGTACTATTGCTTGTCTTAAATGCTAGATATATATTGATGACATGCTTGATGTAACTTGAATTAAATTAACGAATGAACGAAATGGCGGCTCGTTGTGCAACGGGTCGCTATTAATTTAATGAACGGATATTTACAAAATTGCGTTGCTTTTAGAATCTACGCCGAGGTCTTACATGTGAAGACCGAATTTATTGGTCTGCCTGAAACGAACACGGGTCCCAGATACGGATGCTACCGGAATCCATCGGCAATAACCAATTTTTTTAAGAAATTTTACGAGGAGGTCGATGTATCGCCGCAAGCTGTCGAATATGTAGAAGCATTGGGCTTAGGTATTTAAAAATGTGACATGATAGAAGCGTAACAACAAGAATTCTTACATAATATTGACTAATTGTATCGTTACAGCTACTTCCGAAGTAGACAAAGTTGAATTGGAAGCTATTGATGAAGTATTCTGCAATAATAGAGATCAGCCGCTATTAATCGGTAGTGTTATGTCAAACATTGGGTATGCAGAAGCTGCGACGGGTATATCCGGAGTAACTAAGGTAATAACTTATGAGTGGAATATTAAAAAAATATAATAATACATTTATTATATCACAGGTGCAAAAAATTACCGAGCATTCTTAATTTAATAGGATCCTACTTTCCTGAAAAACCCTTCACGCATAATATATATTTTAACAGTTACTAATATAATAAGTATATATAAATAAATATGTTATTACATAAGTACATTAGGTACATACAAAGAATTCCGCCAAGAAGTCATAAAACACAGGCTCGTGTAACATTGTTATGATTACAAGCTTTAGCAAACTTGTAACAAAACAATGTTGCAGGTGCTACTGGGCTACCACACCGGCGAGCTGGCTGCGAACCTGCACTGCAGCGAGCCGCGGCGCGACGTGGCGGCGCTGAGCGCGGGGCGCATGCGCGTGCTCACCGAGCACCAGCGCTTCGGCCGCGCGTACGCCGCCGTCAACGGCATGTCCGTCACGGGCGTCAACTCGCACGTGCTGCTGCAGGGACACTACAAGCCCAGGGTACGGACGACACAGGATTATATTTGGACCAAACCGCCTTTGTAACAAATTCTTGTAGTTTCAATAATTTCATCAAAACCTATGCAACTAAAGAAACTGTCAGTTAGTAGCAAGCAATATCTACTCGATGTTTACTGGTGATTGGTGTAAGAGTATTTTATTACTATGGCACTTATATTACTTTTCAGGATTTAACTCGTTACAAGTGTAGTATACCGTACCTCATGAATATATCAGGGAGGATTGAATCATCAGTGAAAAAAATTTTGGACGATTTGAAATCCCGCCCTATAAACCCTGAAGAACTGGCGTTACTGCACCACATACACCAACAAAATGTCCAAGGACACTTGGGTCGAGGCTTTACTATTCTACGTAAGCAATCACTTTGTTATACTTACCATTAGTCATCACTGTAGGTTATAACCTCTGTCCGGGTGAAGTTGTTATGGCCACTCTGGCCAACAACATATAATCCGTTCAAAAAAAAACTGTAGGTTATAAGTTATACTGTTAGATGCAGACAGATTTTCTAAACCTCTTAACTATAATATCCTTACAGAAACGAACGAAAACCAAGAGACCGTCAGTCTCTGTGAGAAGACGGTAAATTTTGACGTCATGAGGCGTCCTCTCTGGTTCGTGTACAGTGGGATGGGCTCGCAGTGGGTCGGCATGGGCGCGCAACTCATGCGTATACCCATCTTTGCTGCCGCTATAGAACGGTAAGTAATATTCCGGCATATCTACGTATGTACGTAATGATTCAAATTTAGGTGTCTAAAATGTTTTAGATAATATCAAATAGATACACCTATTGGTTGAAAATGTTTTTATTAACCTTGGATTCAAGAAGGTTTAAAAATAATGTTCTAATCTACTATATAAAAATAAGTCGGGTTTTCCTTCCTGACGCTATAACTCCAGAACGCACGAACCGATTGCCACGGTTTTGCATTCGTTGGAAAGGTCTCGGGCTCCGTGAGGTTTATAGCAAAGAAAATTTAGGAAAAATTTCAACAGAACGCGGACGGAGTCGCGGGGCACAGCTAGTTACTTATAATATTATGAATTTCCCCCGCTTAAATTAATTTAAAATTAAATTTGGACTTCAGTTGCCGTCGAGTGCTTGAACCAAAGGGAATTGACATCGTAAATATAATCACGTCGTCTGACAAGAAAATCTTCGACAACATCCTGCACTCATTCGTGGGAATCGCTGCTGTGCAGATTGGTCTTACTGATATTCTTACTGAATTGGAACTAAAGCCTGACGGAATCATTGGTGAGATCATTCTATCTATATCGTTACGTAAAAATAAAACATACCAATATAAAATATGAAACCCTATTTTATTAATTCCGTTAAATGATTAGCATAAATAGCTTAGTGATATGACACCAGGTCACAGCGTGGGTGAGCTGGGCTGCGCGTACGCGGACGGCTGCCTGACGGCGGAGGAGATGATCCTGTCGGCGTACAGCCGCGGCCTGGTGTCGCTGCAGACGCCCTTCATCCGCGGCTCCATGGCCGCCGTCGGACTCGGATACCAACAAGTATAAATAATCAATTAATATATCTAAATACATATACTTAAAGTGTCAATCCCTAAAATAGCTCATTTCGTTCTGAACCATTATCGGACTTTATAAGATTTAAATACTTCAGATCTCCGAAATGTGTCCACCGGAGATCAGTGTGGCGTGTCACAACGGACCAGAATCCAGCACCATCTCCGGACCTGCGGAAGCGATGACCCGGTTCGTCGCAGAATTGACTGCGAAAGGAATATTCGCTAAAGAAGTGCCGTGCTCCAACATCGCCTACCACTCGCGCTACATTGCTGACGCCGGTATGTTGGATATCGCCAGACTAACACACCAACTGTATGGTCCGTAACTACGTAATGCGAGTACTATAAGTACTGTACAACAGGCAAACTGACCAAATTACGAAACGACCATTTCCGAAATTTGCCCCGGCGGGACTAGAACCCACAACCACCCTGTGCAGTGACCCGAGTGACCTATGCTCGTAGCACCGCACCCAGCTGTTGTCAAAATGTTAACAATTTTATGTACATACTCAAAAATAAGTAAGTAACTATGACTTAATTCAATTTATTTTCCTTCAAGGTCCCGGGTTGCTCAAATATTTGAATGAAGTAATTAAAACCCCGAGGCCGCGCACCGAGCGTTGGATTTCATCCTCTGTACCGCAAGGCAGATGGAACGAACCTCTCGCTAAGTACTCCTCAGCTGAGTATCACACCAACAATCTGCTGGTAAGACATGATCTCAATAAACACCATATAGGTACTAAAGTACATAATAAAATAAGAATACCAACTTTGGTAGATATAACAGAAACGATTTGCCCGTGGCATGTGTGTGATACGAGGAGTTAATGCAATCTAGCTGTGCCCCGCGACTCCGTCCGCGTTCTGTTGAAATTTTTCCTGAATTTTCTTTGCTATAAACCTCACGGAGCCCGAGACCTTTCCAACGAATGCAAAACCGTGGAAATCGGTTCGTGCGTTCTGGAGTTATAGCGTCAGGAAGGAAAACCCGACTTATTTTTATATAGTAGATATGGTTTTGGATAGAAGGTAATACGGAGACTTAAGAAAATATAGTAAACTAGCTGTGCCCCGCGACTTCATCCGCGTAGTATTGGATTATTGGGTTAAAAAGCATCCTATATGTTAATCCCGGTTATAATCTGTGTTCCAAATTTCATCCAAATCCGTTCAGTAGTTTTTGCGTGAAGGAGCAACAAACATACATACATACATACATACATACATACATCCACACTCACAAACTTTCGCATTTATAATATTAGTAGGATCTTTACAGTTTAGAAACAAAATTAATCTCTTCCTACTAACTAGGTCTGCTAGGGAGAAGGGAGAAGGATAATAACACGGAGGTAGGCGAGTAAACAATGATAATAGAGCACACGTAATTGTTTCGCAGAACCCAGTGTTGTTCGAGGAGTCGTCCCGGCTGATCCCGAGCGACGCGGTGCTGGTGGAGGTGGCGCCGCACGGGCTGCTGCAGGCCATCCTCAAGCGCTCGCTGCCGCCGAGCTGCACGAACATCGCGCTCACCCGCCGCGCGCACCCCGATAACGTCATCTTGCTGCTCGAAGCTGTTGGCAAGTAGGGATTTAGAAAAAGTCATTTATAATTTATAATACTTAGCACGCAGCCGTGCGTGGTAGCGGTCAGCGAGCGCCAGCCCCAAAACACTCCGAACCGCTCTAGTTGAAGATACTTTTAAATTATACCTATTTATCGGAGTCCGAGTCGAACCTAAAACGTACAACCCTATTAGGTTTGTATAATATATATGCCAATATTTCTTCTCGTTGCTTTATATCAAACTAAATAGCAGCTTTCTAAAAATACTTAGTGGGTACCACGATAAAGATATAGGTAAGAAGTATTTATGGACTGCGTACATGCGTAAGATCATTTTTTAGTTTGACAAAATAAAACCAAATGGTACAAATTAGTTTCGTTATCTCATTGTCGCCTCCTATGTAATTTATTCTGGGATCATAAATAACGACTTCTTATAAATATTTATTTTTCACCAATCCTCGTTATATTTACAGACTGTACGTGGAAGGATACAATCCTAAAGTCCAGGTGCTGTATCCAAAAGTGGAATTCCCAGTGTCCACCGGAACACCGCATCTGTCGCATTTAGTTGAATGGGTGCATAATGAAACATGGTTAGTTTTAAAAGCTATCAGACATTGTACCTTTAACAATAATACCTACTTAAGTAATTAACTATAAAGTAATCTCGTGTCGTTGTTTCAGGTCTATTTCACTGCATAGCTCTGCTCTCAAGAGAATAGCGGCTAGTTGCAATAACATCATATCTCTACATGATCAAGATAACGCGTATATACGAGGAAACGTTATAAGAGGTATATTACAGTAGCAGTAGAACTCGTGATCATGTTTATCTTTATTGACTGTACTCTTGACTATTCATCTCCATTGATCACGAGTACTGGAGAGCAGATTGTAGAGACTTGTTATAAAAATATAATGTAAGACGTCTAGTGTTTAAATCGTCCTAGCCTGCAGACCTTCACATTAGGCCTCGATAAGCATTTTTAGGTTTTCGTAGTCCCTATGAAGACGCCTTACAAGAACATCCAGTCCGTCCGTTCGTACGCCTGTCCATCCATCCCAGTCTGTGCTAGTGCCATAATCTTCTACAGTTATTGATTGGAAGTTTACGAAATATTTTTTTAAGTACACTTCCCAATCTTGGAAAGTGCGGCGTTTTTTTTTTAGTTTGTAGCATATCTACCGTATACTACATTACCTTTTACATGACCACCACCAGTACCAGTTACCACAAATAGAAACAGAAATACTAATTCCTGTTTCTGTCCTAAACCTACCTTGTTTTGTAGGACAGACGTTGTACCCGTTCGCTGCGGCGCTGGTGGCGGTATGGGATACGCTTGCCATGACGCAGGGCGTCGCTAAGAAGCAGATGTCGGTGAAGTTCCACGACGTGCACCTGTACTCTCAGCCGCCGCTGCACGAGCTCCGGCCACTGCGGCTCAGCATCACGTTTCACAGGGGCAATGGAGCATTTGAGGTATATTATTGAATCTTATAGAACCTAATGAAACTAAACCACCTACATGATTCCTCATACAACAACCCGGCCAAGCGCGTATCGGGCCACGCACAGTGTAGGGTTCTGTATCTAGGATTTTTGGATGGTTATAAGATAAATAAACCTAACATAAAATGCCCAGGCTGTTGTCTGGTTAGGATTTACGTACACTTAGTTTAAAACTTTAAGCTAATACTTGTTGCAAAAAATTCTATTTAAAATTAAACCACATGATGTGGTATCAAATAATTTTAATAATAAGAGATTTTGAAATAAAACTATTTTTCGGATTTTATCGCGTTTATTAACTTTATGTTACCGACGTTTCGGTTGCTTTACAGCAGCCATGGTCACGGGCAAACACCAGACAATCTAAAATATCAGTAAAAACCCGCGTAAAAGAACATATAGCTGACGTGAAACACCGGCGCTCCACGAAGTCTGCAATCTGTGAACATATACAGGACCGCACCCGCCATTATATCAGATTTGATAAACCAGAGATCCTCGCAAAAGAACACCGATTCCGACCAAGGATGATACGTGAGGCCATTGAAATTAAAAAACATCCTAATTTCAATAGGGAAGATGGCTGGGTGCTACCACCAACTTGGGATCCAGTAATTAATATAATTAAATCCAAAACCAAGTGAACCATTGCAAGACCTCGAGACACTGTGAGCACTTTCTGCGTGGATCGGACCGCAAACAACAACTAAATATGAGGGTACCCAGTTACTAACTATGGCTGCTGTAAAGCAACCGAAACGTCGGGAACATAAAGTTAATAAACGCGATAAAATCCGAAAAATAGTTTTATTTCAATGTGTAGTATTCGCGTAAATATAAGAAAACAATATAATAAGAGATTTTCGTACTTACCTAAATATAAATAAGCCCGTTCAACAAAATAGATAGTATAATTATTTTAGAAATGGCCTTGTCTTAATTTTCACTGGCCTGGGTGTCACTCAATCACCCCCAATTCATTGTAAGATACCTACCCACAGTAAGTAGGTACTTACAGTTTGGGGGCATAAAGTTGGTGTGTTTGTCGTAATTTATATTTAATTTTTAATTGAAGTCTTGAAGTATTCATCCCCCACACACTGCACAGTTATTGATCATTTGTAAACAGGTCCAGAATGAGAGTGCCAAAGTAGCATCGGGCACGCTAAGCATGATTAAAGACATCAAAGACATCAAATTCAAAAATACCTTACAACTTGAATTGCCCGGTGACGACAAGGAACTCTCTGCTGATGATTTTTATAATTTGCTCGAAGAACGTGACTACTCGTACAGGTAAGCAATAAGGGGTTGTTCCTCATTCATACTATGATAACTGATCCTTTACATATTTTATTTTCGGTTCTCAACCGAAATCTATCCCAGGTTCATCCCACGACATTTTGTTATTTTTATTCTTCCTATAGCGTATTCTAACATAGTAGGGTAGGGTAACTCCTCTGGCCGTTATAAACACGTTTAGAGGGTCATAACAAAATGTTAATAAGTAAATATCTATATATTAGGTCCTTACATATGAACTTGGCGTTTTGTACGGGAGGAATATAAAGTGAATATTTTTTTTGTAAAATATATTTAATTAATTAAAGTATGCACTGTTGTTGTCTGTGCACTTTTGCCATCTCATAGTTAGTTCATTGATCCCTTTACAAAAAAAAATCCATGGGGGCCAGAATCAATAAACTCTTTGAAGGCGGTTTGGACTGCCGCATCGGAGTTGAATTTTTTTCCTTGTAAGAAGTTGTCCAAATTCCGAAAAAAATGGTAATCTGATGGAGCAAGGTCCGGAAAGTAAGGTGGATGTCGCAGACATTCCTAACTTAGTGGTTGTTTGTTGTGCAGTGTGTGGGTCTTGCGCTGTCGTGAAGCAGCAGTGGCCTAGGGCGATTGACCAATCTCGGTTGTTTAGCAGGTAGTTCTTCCTTCATGGTTTGCAGTTGCTGACAATAGATATCTGCCGTAATCGTTTGGCCAGATTTTAGAAAGCTGCAGTGAACGACACCGGCTCTAGTCCACCAAACACTCACAAGTAACTTTTTCTGAGTCAATTTTCGTTTAGGGCAGGATTTGGCTGGGTCTCCAGGGTTAAGCCATTGCGACGAGCGCTTCCGATTATCGTACAGTATCCACTTTTAATCACAAGTAATGATTCGATTTAAAATCCCTTCATTATTGTGTCGGTTGAGCAAAGTAACACAGCAGTCGACGCGTGTTTGCAAGTTCGATTCACTCAAATCATGAGGTACTCATCGTTCAAGTTTGTTTAATTGCCCGATTTGCTTCAAGTGAATTAATACAGTTTTATCGCTTACCCCGAAGCCTGCAGCTATCTCTGAAGTGCTTTGTGATGGATCCGCTTCCACAATAGCCTTTAATTCTTCATTTACCACTTTGGTCTATAATATATATATATATATATATATACTAGCTGTGCCCGCGACTTCGTCCGCGTGGAATTTAATTGACAATGTTTCATACTAACTTTCGAATTAATGAAAATCCTTTCTTAGCGGATGCCTACGTCATAACATCTACCTGCATGCCAAATTTGAGCCCGATCCGTCCAGTGGTTTGGGCTGTGCGTTGATAGATCACTATCTCAGTCAGTCAGTCAGTCAGTCACCTTTGAGTTATATATATATAGATAAATGGATCTCTATTTCCTTAGTCATCGCATCACGCGTGAACTAATATAACGATTTCGCTAATTATTTTTTGTTGTGTTTATTATTGTCAGGAGAAAGTTCTTATGAAATAAAAAATTAAGAATAGAGCAAGAGCCAGCGATAGCCAGACGTTCCATATTTTATAAAGGCTGTCAATTTCTAAGAGCATGTCCCCAACACAGGTAAGAACCATCATCGAGTATGGAGTTTGGATTGTGGTTACTTGGGCAGTTAACAGGTAGTAAAGGTGTATAAAATAGTACCTCAAATTCGTTATAGTATAAAGCTTAATTTTTATATATTTCCTTCGGAATAACATTAGAAATCACGCCATCCATTGCCGGACACTTAGTGCGGTTTCAACCCCCTGCCAGACACCCCTAAACTTTAATAAATTATGAGTATACTTTCGTCATAGTATAAAAGCTGGGTTTTAAATATGTTACTTGGGAACCCATAAAAAGATATTACTCCAACAGCCGGACAGTTTTAATGGTTTTAACATCTTGCCAGACACATTTAAATAGTTATTAAATCATCCAAGTATGAACGCAATAAAACTATTTTTCATTGGGTTTCTTGAACAATTTCGATACACTAAACTCCCTATCTTACTTACTGATAAGTCAATTTGCAAAATATCACCATAATATCTGACATAAAGGGCCGTATCTTTTGATTGCGTTGAATAGAAGCCTATTTTTTTACATCTCCAAGGGATCATAGCATTTGATAATTGATATTAATTTTTACTTGATAAGTTTATCCGTTTCCGAGAAAAAGGGTCTTGATAAACAGACAGACGGACAACAAAGTGATTTTATAAGGGTTCCGTGTTTTTCTTTTGAGGTGCGGAACCCTAAAACTATATCCTGTACTGTAACTACATCCTGTGGGAGTGCAGTCGCTGGCACAACGAACGGACTACTATGCTAAATAGCCTGCAAGTGACATCTGGAGCAGTTTATTACACAGACCTTGTGGAAACCAGGGACAATTTCCGTGCGTTCAAGCGCTTTAGCCATACCTATTATTGGAATCAAGTATAATCAGCTCAGGAGGTTAGGTCCAATTAGTCATATTACGATCCGTGGTGCCTTACAACTGGGCCCTTATTACGTAAGCTACTTCAATTGCAATAGAAAATCAAATGCAAGCGATTGAACGCTAATTAGCTTTCAAACGCTTTATAGTAAGTTGAAAGGGTTCACATAGATCTACGCAATATCTTATCTGAATTAAGTTTATTTGTGCTTAAGTAAGCAACTAAGCTGCATATATACTTCAGGGAAGATTTTAAAAATTAAATGTTATCGGACGAAAAAAATAAATAAAATACATTTGTGTCATTGAAGGTACGAGCAGACGCACAATATCAAATTTGTTACCAAGAGCAATTTAATGTACTTGTAACTTACTTTTAACGTTGTTGTGATACCTGGATACGATCCTAGGCTGCGGCACAAGTGACTATTCGGTCATTGATGGTACTAGGCGGCGAAAAAAAGGCGCTAATGCAACAACGATATTGCCGTCGTCTAGCTTAAATACGTTAGTTAGAATTCTGACAAGTGAACTAGACACATCTACGCATTGGGGGCATTTTGCTATTATTACCTTAAAATTGCAAAAAATGCAATTGTGACTTTGTTGCACAGGATGAGCGTCATAATATAATACCGTCAGATGATACGCAGTAATAAATGGCATAGACAAAACGCCCTATCTTACTCACATCCGCTTGAACAGTTGTCACCTCACGCTCGCACCTACAGACTTTAAATGTGTCTGGCAAGATGTAAAAGCCATTAAAACTGTCCGGCTGATGAAGTAATATTTTTTTAGAGGTCCCCAAGTAACATATGTAAAACCCAGCTTTTATACTATTACGAAAGTATACTCATAATTTATTAAAGTTAGGGGTGTCTGGCAGGGGGTTGAAACCGCACTAAGTGTCTAGCAATGGATGACGTGATTTCTAATGTTATTCCGAAGGAAATACAGGCTATTTAGCATAGTAGTCCGTTCGTTGTGCCAGCGACTGCACTCCCACAGGATGTAGTTACAGTACAGGATATAGTTTTAGGGTTCCGCACCTTAAAAGAAAAACACGGAACCCTTATAAAATCACTTTGTTGTCCGTCTGTCTGTTTATCAAGACCCTTTTTCTCGGAAACGGATAAAGTTATCAAGTAAAAATTAATATCAATTATCAAATGCTATGATCCCTTGGAGATGTAAAAAAATAGGCTTCTATTCAACGCAATCAAAAGATACGGCCCTTTATGTCAGATATTATGGTGATATTTTGCAAATTGACTTATCAGTAAGTAAGATAGGGAGTTTAGTGTATCGAAATTGTTCAAGAAACCCAATGAAAAATAGTTTTATTGCGTTCATACTTGGATGATTTAATAACTATTTAAATGTGTCTGGCAAGCTGTTAAAACCATTAAAACTGCCCGGCTGTTGAAGTAGTATCTTTTAATGGGTTCCCAAGTAACATATGTAAAACCCAGCTTTTATACTATGACGAAAGTATACTCATAATTTATTAAAGTTTAGGGGTGTCTGGCAGGGGGTTGAAACCCCACTAAGTGTCCGGCAATGGATGGCGTGATTTCTAATGTTATTCCGAAGGAAATATATAAAAATTAAGCTTTATACTATAACGAATTTGAGGTACTATTTTATACACCTTTACTACCTGTTAACTGCCCAAGTAACCACAAGCCAAACTCCATACTCGATTATCGTTCTTACCTGTGTTGGGGACATGGTTTGAGAAATTGAGAGCCTTTATAAAATATGGAACGTCTGGCTATCGCTGGCTCTTGTTATAAAAAGTTGAGCGGAACAATTCGAATTCAATATTCAAAGTTTTGACAGGACAACGTCTGTCGGGTCAGCTAGTCACTTTATACCAATCTTACGTAGTATTGTATTCTCTTTGTATACCAATATCACTTTCTGCCACCCGAGAACACACGCAAAAATAAACGATATAGTTCTGTTACCTTAAAAAAAAGTTTAAAAGCCTCAGAACGGACACCCTACGTATTTAAGAAATACCTATCTTGACTGTCTGCTAAAGTTAGCATGTCCCAATTGAAATTGAGCAAAATAATGAAATCGAACAAAATATCGGTGGATTCAGTTAATTATACACAGCGTATTAGAAGTCCGTTCCAAAATATTATACCTATTATATATAGGGTTGTTGATGTAGATGCTTAGGGAAGACAAAATATGTTTTTTTTGTGTGACTCGCATTATTTTTGTACTTGTTTACTTTGTTTCACCTGCAAGTGGTGAGTTCCGAAGCGTCGCGAGCGCTAGCGCGTCCCTGGACGCGGCGCGCGTGCGCTGGCGCGGCAACTGGCCGGCGCTGCTGGACGGCATGCTGCAGCTGCACGCGCTGCGGCAAGCGCACGGCGCCGTCTCCGCGCCCGCGCACATCAACACCATCTGCATCGACGTCACAGAACATGACAATATAATAAAAAATGCCGCTCATACTGATGCTGACGGTGTTCTTATGAAGGCTGAAGTTTTGGAAAAATTTGACCTGACGAGGTGTGATGAAATTCCAAAAGTTGTCCAATATTGGAAATGATTGAAATTATGATTAACCATTAGCAAATAACAATGGAGTGGTCGGGTAACCTTTGTTCATTATTTCAGATGCGGCGGAATTAACATAGAGCATATCAAATACCATAATCTACCACCAGTAAATGTTAACAGAATGGCACTAACTACCAGAAAATTTATTCCTTACATACCATCTAACGTGAATGTAAGTTATTTGAACACTATCAAACAGCAAACCAGAAGGAATAAAATGTACTTTGTTAATAGAAAGGTGTTTAATGTAACTATAATGCATTTTTTTTAGATTTCGTCCTCATTGCAAGTTTTCTTACAAATAGTTGCAGAAAATACGAACAGTGTCGATTTAAATGTAGTTGGTATAACAGATGATCAAGGAGGAGCCATATTTGAAGAAATTAGACATACGTTAGACAAACATGTTGGGATCAATATTAAATACGAGCAAATTAACCAAGAATCTGCCTTAGAACATACCGATCGTCTGACAGAAGCTGATCTCATACTTGTTGAGAAGCTATCGACGAAAGTCGACGTAAGATTATTATTTTATCTATACTATACTATCTATTAGTCCATACTTACAATCTCATTATCCTCATTATTATTATTTAGTTCTTAACCTAGCCTATCGTCGGGATACTGTGAGCTTTGTCTGAGTAGATCGGACTAACAACAATCCCCGCAACAGTGTATATTCGACAGATGTACAAAATATCCTAACGGAGAGAGTGTAAATATAACACAATGCATAGCATACGGAATAAAAGTCGTAATAACTATCTATCAATTCAGTGATTAATTCCACTAGGTAACTAATTATAATTTACAGCTTCGTCGTTTACTGGCTCCCATATTGCAAAGAGATGCATTCGTAATAAGCGAGGAAGAGGGTAATGTAAGGGACGTGGGCTCGCCAACATTGTACCGTGTGGTGTCGTCGCACGCTGGGGGCGGGCGCCGGCTGGAGCTGGCCCGCTGGGGCGCGGCGCCCGGGGCAGGCGCCACTACCACGCTCTCCGTGCGGACACGCGCTGATGTAGAACACCTCAAATCGACTCGCGGCTGCCTTCTTCCGGAGCAGAAGCTGCTAGTTGTCACGAGCCACCCCGCGCTGCCGGGACTCAAGGAGCTGGTCCGGGACTGGAGGAAGAATGCTGATTGCAAGGAAATACACTTGCTTATGACCAATGATAATAAATACCACAAAGCTGGTATGACCAAGTCACTGAACATCGATTTGGCATTCAACGTTATCGCAAACGTAAGATAATTAAGACCTATTTCAACTAAGTTACTATTATAATATGTAGGTAGGTATTCTATCGAGCTATGAAGATCTAAAAATTACTCTTTGGCCTATTTATCACTAGGGCAGCCTGCTGAGTTGCTGACTACACAGGTTTCAGTTGTGCAGTGGTGTGTGGTTTAAATTTTCTGTAAAAACCCTCGTTATAAGTGTGAAGGACTTGACGCTTCTATAGGACGTTATGTTGTCGGCAATATAATAACAATGCATATTTCTTGCTTGAGAATACAGGCGGTACAAATTGGTAACAAAGTAAATTATACGAGAAATTAAGTCATAAAATATTAATTAATAGGATACCTGCGGAGGAGAGTACTATGTGCCCGTAGAAGAACAATCAACGAAAGATGATAACGTAACATTGCAATGCTCAGAAATCGGAAACTTGGATTCACTGCGTTGGGTGGAAGCTCCCGACCTCACTGGAGATGGAATTATCGTATCGGTTAGTATACCAATATCAATAATACGCACGGACTTAATGATCCCACTACTGAGGCGACAGCCAAGAAGTTTAATTTAAACGATTTGATAATTAAGCGTTTTGTATCCAGGTTCACTACGCTGGCCTAAACTATAGTGACATCAAAAAAGCAAGTGGTGATTCATTATTTAAACAAGACGTTGAAAACAAGTACGGCATGGATTTCAGTGGAACCACAATGGGGCAAGTATAAATGAAGAGGCAGCAATAAATATGTGGTCAGCAAAAGCTAGTTATTGTAACTGGACTAATTCTTCTCAGTGGTGAACGCGTAATGGGCATAGTGCCCAGTGGGTCGTGCAGCAGCCGCGTGCGGGCCGTGCCGGAGATGCTGTGGCCGGTGCCGGCGCACTGGAGCCTGGAAGACGCCGCCACCGTGCCGCTCGCGTACGCACACGCCTTCTACTGCTTTGTAAGTGGATATTATCTCCACTACCGTCCCCTCATGGCGCACTCACGACTCAACATTCTGCTATAATTCACCAGGGCATCAAGACTCAGCTGCGGCCTGGCATGTCGGTGCTCATCCACGGAGGAGCCGGCGCCTTGGGTCAAGCCGCCATCTCCATTGCACTGGCCCTTGGTTGCGAGGTGTTCACAACTGTTAGTGACACACGCAAGAAGCACTTATTGAAAAAACTGTACCCGGAATTGAAAGGTACTTATGCTGTGCATTACATGTCGTTTATTTTGTCCACAATTTCCAATATTTTGAAATAGGCCGCCTCTAGTATTGATGTTGAACTACAGTGTCCATTTTTTTGTTTTTTCCAAAATAGTACTTACTATGTTACCTAGAGCAATAAATTTTCAATTGCAGATGATCATATTGCGAATTCTCGTGATGAGAGTTTTGCAGAGATGGTTCTGCTAATAACAAAAAGAAAAGGATGCGATTTCGTACTTAACGTCGGATCTGGAGACTACAATAATGTAAGATTCTAGCAATCTCTTCAATACGAAATCCCGTTTAGTATTTATTTTATTTCATGCCAATATCCCATAATTACACAAACAACCCAACAAAACAAACAAAATAAATAAAAAACAAACAATACTGCCTACCTTGGGCATTTTACAAATTTTTTTTAATGCTGTATTAAGCTTGTGATGTTTCTATTTATTTACAGATTATGTTAGAATGTTGCGCTATTTTCGGATTACTACTTGATACAAGTCAACTTCAAAACGATGAGAAATACTATTTAGGAATGAGTAAACTATGTGGAAGATCATACTATACTGTTGACTTCTCTTCAATATTTTCTCCTAATAATTGCGAGGAGATGAAGGTGAGTGCACGGTTTTGATGCCTTCCAACCCGGCTACTCGCTAGGCTATAATGTATAATCGTGATGTTCCAGGCAGTACAGGTGATGGTGGGCGAGGGCATTGCGCGCGGGTACGTGCGGCCGCTGTCACGCGTCTCGTTCGCGGCGGGCGAGGCGGCGCGCGCGCTGCGCCTGCTCGCCGCCAGCCGGCACCGCGGCCGCGCGCTGCTGCGCGTGCGACACGCGCCGCACGACGTGCAGCCGAGGTACCCACACGTTGTTTACACCAATAACTAGCTTACGACCTCGCCTGAATTCCCATTGCTGTTTTAAGGAGTCTTTGAACTCTGTGCAGGTTCTTTGGTCCGGGCAGGTGTGCATGACTAACTAGGTACCTACTCGTGAAGTGATCAAATGGTCACTCATATTTTCTCTACTATTACAGTCTAGCATGCAATCCAGAACAATGTCAGCTGGTGCTGTGTGACGACAAGTTGTTCGGTTTGCAAATGGCCGATCGACTCGTGAGCTGTGGCGCTACAAAGCTGTATCTACATAGCAAAACTCACTCGAAGGCGTATCTCGAAGTTAAGAAACGGTGAGATTACGAAAATTAAATCTGTGAAAATAGCTTGTTTAAGATTTCATACAATGAAATGTTATGCGAAATGTAATTTATCTGTTTAGCCTTAAACCCTTTTGTATGACGAACCTTCTTCATGCTCTTCTCCACATTTTTGTCTTCGAACTTCCACTCCACGTCTTCGAACTCCACGTAATTAAAATCGTTTCATCCGCTTGGGCGCTACGATGGCACAGACCGAAACACAGATACAAAAATACCCATGTTAAACTTATAACACCTATAACACCCCTCTTTTTTCGTCGGGGGTTAAAAAATGAGATTTAAGTTTTGATTTATTTTTCATACTTAGTTCATGGCAGAGGCATGGTGTCCAAGTGAAATTCTCCACCGACAACTTGAAATCCCAAGAAGACGTTAAAACCTTACTGAGGAATGCTCTTAATTTGGGACCAGTGGAAGGCGTATACGTGATAGTAGACGATGGAAACGACGACGGTGAAACTCTATTGACCTCTCTGGATTTATCTTCGAAACAATTGTGCCCAAATATAAAGTAAGTCTAATAAACTGCAAAGACATAAAGATCTTTAAACAAGTAAAAACAACGAATGACTGTCATCTTTTACAAGAGGATCTACTCAGGTTCGAAGAATACTGCAATCTGAATAACTTAGATCTTAATGTTTCTAAGTGTCATTTCATTAGTTTCACCCGCAAACCCTTACCAGTATACTTTGACTACACTCTTGAAGGAGCATTTCTCGCAAGAGTATTAGAAATCAAAGATCTTGGAATTATCCATGACTCCAAACTCACATACGAAAAACACATCGACTTTATTGCGAAAAAAGCAAACAAATTATTGGGGCTTGTTATCAGATCCTGCTCCCAATTTCATAACTTGAAAATTTTGAAAGTTCTCTTTTGTACTTATGTCCGCAGTATCTTCGAGTATGGCTCTGAGATCTGGAGCCCACAGTATGATGTTTACATCAACAGGCTAGAAATGATACAACGTAAATTTATGAGATATCTTCAGTATAGGTCTAAAACTTATGACGCGAGTTATGAGAGAAGATGCAAGAGACACCATATGATTCCACTCCAGGAAAGGAGGAGAATAGCAGATATCTCATTTCTAATAAAAATAGCGCAATCTAAAATAGATTCGCCACATTTACTTTCTGGGCTATTCATACAGGTTCCCGCAAGAACATTAAGAAAACCTACTCTATTCCACATTCTTAAAAGTGCTACTAACTATAGAAAAAATAGCTTTTTCATGAGCTCCTGAATACTTTAACAAACTGATTGATACTCCGCATTAAGATATCTTTAACACTACCTCGACTACTTTTAAACGCAATATCACCAAGAATTGGTTTGATACGGTTCAATAATTGTTCGAAGGTTTTTAACCTTTTAACTTTTTAATTTAATTTTTAACATAACTTAATATACTTATATTAAAATTAAACTTTTATTATAATTAGATATATTATACACTGTCTAGTGTAAAACAAATAAGCAATAATCAGCTAGTAATTTGCGAAAACTGATTAATAGTGATAAGTTATTTATGTAGTTGCTATGTAGAATTAAAACACTGTAAATTTTCCGAATAAAATAAAATAAAATAAAGCTACACATTTTATGAATTGAAACAAATTATACATTGTTGGGTTTGTTCCAGGTACTTTGTTGTCGCAAATATAGGTAATATCAAAGGAGAGTATACTTGCCTCTCGCGAGTACAGAATCAACTGCCAGCTACGATGGTAACTCTACCTCAGCAGAGAAATGTGGGTAGAGACTGTTCGTTTATCCCGGAATCCCACTTGAAACCTTTAATTGTATTGAAGACGCACTCTACCATGTTGCAGGATGGTGTCGGAGCCGGCGCGTGGCGGCGGTCGGCGGCCGAGGCAGCGGAGCGCGCGCTCCGGTGCGGGCCCGGCGCGCTGCGCGCGGCGCCGGTGCGCGCGCGCAGCACCACGCTGCTACAGCACGTCGCACACCTCGCCGGTGAGATGTCAAGTATTACCAACATCTTGATGGAATATATTGTACTGCTTATGGACTGCCACAATGATCTCATGATCCAAAGCAATTTTGAGGCTCTGGGTTCGATTGGGAAATCAATTTCCACTTTACTGACTATGCCACGAGAACAAAGTAACGGGTACAATTTGGTTTGAGCTACCTTATAAATTTATAGACTTGAAAATCACAGAAGAGACGTCCGAAAACGCCACCTTCGAAGAGTTAGGCGTCGAAGAGCATAAATTGAAGATCATTTCTATTTACTTGCGGAACCAGCACAATATTGCACTGAGCGAGAAAGAAATACAATTGCTGTCCATTAGAGAGTAAGTTACTTGTTACGACAAAGTTAATTTAAAACAATCAAAGTGTGAGGAAGGTCATGAATAAAACTATATTCCGCTTTCACAGAATATGTGAACTGGATAGTACTGAATTTAAAGAGGAAAATACAAAAGGTTTGGCGAACTTCTTCTCCTACGTAGACTCGGATGAGCTTCTGGCTACAACTGAAATGGTGTCCCTCTCGACTCTCAATAATGTTGTTTCAATGGTAAGTCTCGTTGTCTTTCCTTATTTTATTTTTGATCAATCACTATCGGGCTTTGTGGCGTATATTAGGAGAGGCCTATGCCTTATAGTAGTGGACTGATACATGCTTATGATGATAATCAATCATTATTAATCATATGTAATGATTAATGCAATGGATACGTGTCACCTAATGGTAATGGTAACAATTTCAGGGAGACGAGGAGCTGGACCCGAGCGAGCAGTACCTGTGCATAGTGCCGGGCATGGAGGGGCACCACGAGCGGTTCCGCGCGCTGTGCGAGCGGCTCAAGCTGCCGGCGCTGGCGCTGCAGCCGGGGCTCGACGAGCCGCACGAGCCGCCGCGCCGGCTGGCGCACAGATACGCAGAGGTGCCTACTGTAACATTGCACTTTATCAGGTTTACCTATACTTTCTCCTTGCTTTGTGACTCACCTCTACTAATGGAGGAGTCCCTAAAGGAGCCATAGCAGTAGGCGTATACAGACATGCGCTACGATTAAGTAAGCCAGACTGAAGGCGAACTCGAAAAGCGTTTTCAATACTTCTACTGATAGTTGACGAACTCGATACGGCTTGTCAGAAAAAAGATGCAAACTAGATATATTTTTAAATTAGGACGTACCTAATTTAGTAATAAAGTTCGCGTTTTTATATTAGTAACATTTGAATATTTCTCAGTCAAAGAATAAATTTAAATTAAACGAAGTCAATCCTATCATTTTTAATGATATTCTGAACGGTTACAAAAATGTGTAGCCGAACCAACCAAACAACATGGCACCCCTTTTAATCTAAAATCTAAAAGCCAGTTGTGTCAACGTCGATACTGGGATTATTTTCTACAGAACTTAGATCTTCAAGTAGCTTATCACACGATGCTCTCTAAATATTTTCCCAGATATTGCTGACGAAGGTGGGAGTTAAAAACAGTTTCTACCTGTTGGGCTATGAGAGTGGAGTTCAGGTGGCACTGGAGACTGCGTCTATTTTGGAGGACCGAGGTGATAGCAATAATACGATAACATTGATTGAAAGATACACGAAGTTATGTTTCTTTTTACACAAAGCATTATGCTGATTTTCGTTGTATTTTCAGGACTGATAGGTACCGTCTTCTGCATCGGCCACATGCCAGACGAATTCCGAGTAGAGCTCGAGAGGCAACTAGGCGAGTACGAGAGCGACGAGCAGCTGCAGGAGGCGCTGGTGCGGCACATGTTCGGGCTGATGGTGCGCGCGGACGCCGCGCGGCTGCACGGAAAAAAAAAACTGGTAACTATAACCAGAATTTGGTAGTGCATACAATTTTTTTAGTAGTATATGTGACAACTCTACACATTGTAATCGCTACTAGTCAGTTCTTGTAAAAAGTGTTTGTAGGGACAAATAATCGTTTAGTACGTACAACAAGGTGCATACTGTACGATACTATATGAATAGTTTATATTACAATATATTATTGTTAATCCTACTAGACTGATTTCCAACTACTACTAGTTTTTTGTGCCCTTTATCAAACGACTTGTTGTTAATATAATTCTGATTGTTGCATATACTATAGGAATTTGTAGCGTCTACCAATGGAAATTGTAATTGTAAAGATTCTGATTGTAGCATATACTATAGGAATTTGTAGCGTCTACCAATGCAAATTGTAATTGTAAAGATTCTGATTGTAGCATATACTATAGGAATTTGTAGCGTCTACCAATGGAAATTGTAACTGTAAAGATTCTGATTGTAGCATATACTATAGGAATTTGTAGCGTCTACCAATGGAAATTGTAATTGTAAAGATTCTGATTGTAGCATATACTATAGGAATTTGTACACAGAAAAAAGTAGTCTGTTAATCAGTCACTCAAATGTTGTTATTGCTTACACAAAAAAGTGACTTGTGAACTCACAATTGACAAACAATTTATATTTGCTAGTCAAAGCTTTTGATAAAATCACATGTAACTTTTTGTGTTGGCAGTAACACCATTTGAGTAACTGATCAAAACCACTTTTTATAGTGTACACATTCCTATAAGTAGGTAGTACATATTACTATCAGAAATTTTACAATTACAATTAACATTATTAGACGTAACAAATTCCTACAGTACAACTTAGTTTAGTATGGTGGGCAGGGTTAGTTTACAGTTGTTCTATTTCACGAAGACATTCAGTAGAACCAATCTTCGAAAGTTTAATTTTGCGGGATGGACTTCGTAAGATATAACAAACTGTTCTCACTTAATAAATAAGAAATACACAAAAAGATAAGTTAATATAAAACCAGTCTTTTATTTATTATAAAATTTGACGTTTTTATCATTTCTTTGTAATATTCAAGAGTAGCACTGAGCACGTTATTTAATTCAAATAATTTTTTTAATACATGTCTTAGAGGTATATATTGGCCAGTTACACAATTTATAACGTTATTAGCAGACACTGATTCCATTCTATGTCCTAATGTATATTCAATAGGTTAAATATAAATACCGCTATTTTGAAAAAATTAAAACGTGAATACTCAGAATTAAAATGTTTTAGACTACCTTGTATGGACTCCAAGTGATTATATAGTTTAGGTAAACAGGATTCTGGAGATTGATTCTGAACAGATTTTGATAATATAGAAGTGATAGGATTCACTACAGAATTGTTTATAAGATTTTCTAAATTAGACATAACAACTTGAATAACATTTCTTGGTATCAATGGATTCGCATATAAACTGGCCGTGAAACTGGCAAATTTATTGTTTTCTTATATTTACGCGAATACTACACATTGAAATAAAACTATTTTACGAATTATAAAAAGTAAATAAACGCGATATAATCCGTAAAAATAGTTTTATTTCAATGGCAAATTTATTTTTAATTGAACCCTCGGATGTAGATAGATTTGATATCTCTCGTTCTATTGGAAATGAAACATTGGAAATATTACTATGACTTAAATTTGATGCAGGGTTTGGTATTACTTCGTGTAAAGTAGTATTATTTGGAGTGGTACAATTATTAGAAGCTATATTAAGTATTAGATTTGTTATTGTAACATTATCTTCTAAAATATTATGTGTTGCCAAATGTTTTTTAAAAGAATTAAGCAAATAATATTTCCGATTACAACCTGATTCAGCACACTGGTAATAATGAATTTGAATATTTCTATGAATTATTTTAATATGACCACACTGGTATTTTACAGTTGGTAAAATCAAATTACAAAAAAACATTCAGGCATATCAATAAATTTCAACCCCAAAGTCGGTTAACAAAGAATTGACTGAAATATACTGCTTGTCGTAAGGGGTCTTCAAGTCATAGAGACCATTTTGAATAAATTGCCAAGTAGTGGAACATTCAATAGGGTATCTACAATTCAATACATGAAAATTGAAGCAAACGTCAACCGCGTCCTCTATTGTATGGAGCACATAAAATGTGTCATTTACAATAACATAATATTTGGAAATTTTGTAACAGTTTTCTCCGACAATTATAATAAAAGGTTGCAACGTTACATTTAGTTTGGAGAATTTCTCTTGTCTGCTGGAAACAGTTGTGTGTAGCTCCAATGCAGTAGTTATGTGAGTTATAAATCCCTCGGCCGTTTCCTGTTTCACAGTACCCTGAATGCTATTATTGATTTGGCTTCCGCAGCTTTGACGATATCAGCTGCTTCTGAAATAAAGCATAAAAAATAATTTTAGCCCTTTTTTTACGTCCCAATCCTGAGCACGGGCCTACCCTCAAGGATTCAGGCCATAATCCACCACGCTGGCCCAGTGCTGGTTGGCGGATTTCACAGTCTTTCGAAAATTGGTTAAATCTCCTAAGACATGCAGGTTTCCTCACGATGTTTTCCTTCACCGTAAGCAAGTGATAATCATATAGAAATTATGATTCGCACATAGATTTCGAAAAATCCAGAGGTTCGAGCCGGGGTTTGAACCTGAGGCCTGGTAGCCCGCAAGACGCGTGCTTAACCAATCGGCTATCACTGCTATACTATGAAATAAAGCATATCAGATAAAATAGTAATATTGTAGTGGTGGAGACTAGCCAGTATTTTCGATTGGACAAGAGATAATTACACGTGAAGTGAAGTTACAATGAAGTACACTACTAACCTTCAGAAAGAGTTTCGAGTGGTTAAATCATTATTTTCACTGCATCATCGCGAATGGCTTTTTGCCTTGCGTAGTCTAAAATTTTATTCTTGAATAAAGCAAATTTTTCATGCAGCAGATTTTCTTTGTCTGGGTAAATTGTTTTGAAATCTTCAAGCAGCAGACTATAGCCAACTGGCTTTTTTAAGGCGGGAAATTCAATCATATACTGTGCGATTGTTTTGTCACTGGTGTTAAGACTCTCTAATCTTGCAGTGGCTGTTTTTCGCCATTTTTCTTCAATCATTTGCCATGGTTCTGTTGACTTCTGAAGCCAGATTATGTCTTGTTGTATGTCTGAAACATAATTAATTTATAATTATTATACATAAATATAATAAACTAATAAATTAGATGTATTATAATGTATTTGAAGAATTATTTTTCTCACCATCATAATTTTTGTCATTCTTCTTTTGTTTATGATTTTCAGCATACTCTTGTTCACAATCATCATATTCAAAATCTTTGTTCTGCAACACAAACATCAATTACTATTTTTATAATTTTTATATTATACCTAATAGAACTATTCAGCTACATAAGGATTAAGCCCCTAAGGAGTTGTGTATACATACATTGACCCAATTATTGTTATGAGTTTTGATTATTTACTCCTTATGTTAGGTAGGTACCGACGTAATTGACAACTAATACTAAATGTACCTACCGAGGTACCCAAGTTCATAACTAAGTTTAGCACTTACTTGTGGCATTATAGGTTCATAGTCTGAAATTTGCCGCCACAGATTCAGATTTTGCAGCAATTTCGCTCGATCTCCGATCGGCTTCACTAATTCTTTGATCATATCCGAATCAAGAATTCCCAATGTATGGATATCAATCCTGTTTCCTGTAAACAAACCAATGCCTAATAATTTAAGAAGTAGGTAATTTACGGTCAATTTACAGTTTCTTTTGCCATTATATAGGTACCGACCTAGTAATCCAGATATAATAATTTTGTTAAACCTAGGTACCGAAAAGAGTTGGTTATGAGTAGGTACCTAGTTAGATATGCAACCTCCCGAAAGACTACCTACAATCACTTACCTACTTTTCTTATTGACGTAAAAGCAATAAAAAAACAAAAAGGTAAGGTACCTACACTGTTTTAATTAATGTGAATCGCGGAAAAGATTACTTCTAGGAGATAAAGTATGTAACCAAAGAACCAAACTAACCTTTGAATACGTCAATGTAGTCGGCCATCGACCATTGCAACAGAAATGATCTCGTGTCTTCATCCATTGGGAACACTGTTTAATTTTTTTAGTAAGTAGATGCAATGCAACGACAGGTACTCTGTGGCAACGACGAACAGAACACTTCGATCGAATGCGCGGCGCTAGTGTAATGAAAGAAGCGGGAACCGACCTGCAGTGTTGCCGTTCTACAAAATTAAAAGTCCCTAGTAATAAGAAAAAATCCGCTAGATATTGGTAAATATTTTTTTTAATCCGCTAGAAGTCGCTAAACCGTATCGCTGACGCTCAAGTCTAATCTTGACGCCGATCGTTGTTGTTGGCAAATATTTTCATTTTTCGCAAAAAAAAAAAACAAAATCAACATACTATTTATTCAAAAAATCACAACAAATGTTCTGGATGATAAAAAACTGAAACTGTTACGTTTTCTAAGAATTACATAATTTACTACCTATATTTCAAAATCTAAACATATGTCAACCGGGTATTCAGCATCACTGGCACTGGAAGCGGAGGCTTCTCCAATGCCTACACCAGCTACTTTGGGCATTGGTTTTTGTTTATAAAAAGATTGTGAACGAGACAAACTTTGGGGTTGTGGCTATATTTTGTGCCAGGACGGATGTTTATGGTTGTTCAGGTGTAGTCAGGTGGTCTTAAAAAACACATTATTCTTCAAATATTTTCGGAAAAAAAGTCGCATATGCGACGGCTCAAAATTCGCTAGAAGTCTAAATCTTTTTTTGTCGCCAACTCAATTTTTTTCCCCGCTAACCACTCATGAATTCCGCTAGATCTAGCGACAAAGTCTCTAGAACGGCAACACTGCCGACCTGTCAATACACCCCGCTACTTTACACATTGTAACCACAAACTAAGGAATGTAACTGCAATCGACTTTATTATTGCAGGAACAATGTTATTCGTAATTATTGAAATATTACAATGTTATTGTTTGCGTAAAGATCTATATTGTAATCCCTACCAGATTCCCAATTACTAGAATTGAATAGTACACATTACGATCATATTGTAGCCGTTAAACATGAAATTGTTAGCTGTACGAAAAAAATGATTAGGTGTACTAAAAACTGGTACTGGGAACGAATTTTCGTTTACTACACATTCTGGTAGTATTGTAAAATATTTTTTTTTCCGTGTGGAGAGCGAGCTGCCGGCCGCCGCCACTTGGCCGCAGAAGGTGGACGCGACAGTGCGGAGCTTGCTGGGCCGCGTGCCGCACTCCGCGCAATACGCACGCGCTCTCATAGAAGCGGCGCTGGCGCGCATCACGCAGGCGAGACGCTACGAGAGCCCAGTGAGAGGGCTGCGCTCGCGAGTGGTGCTGCTGCGCGCTGCCACGCCGCAGCCGCTGCCTGCAGTACCCGGCGCCCTGCAGCAGTACTCCCGGCAGCCCGTCGTGCTGCACCAGCTGCGGGCGGGCCTCGCGCACGCCGCCGCCGACCTGCGCTGCGCGGCCGTCGTCAATCAGTATCTGCATCCCGACATACTGGACAAATTCGACAAGAAGAACACTTGTGACACTTACCTTGTAAACGGCGACTGTTACATGACTACATGTAAGGTGGATAATGAGTCCTCGTAAATAATCTTATCATGAATAGGGGAGACCGGGTACAAAAGTAACACTTTGTAATTTTACCTTGGTTTCTACGAGAAGCTGGGTGTTATTATTGTCATTAAATTAATATAACCATATAAATTCAAATTATGTTATTTACACTGGTATCTCGATTTATTTTTTTATGGCGTGTTTTTTATGAATACCAGAGAGTTAAAAAAATCTTCAGTTGTTACTTTCGACCACGTTTCGTAAGCAGGACGAAAGTGACATATTGTGGGTCAAAAGTAACAAGGCACAGGGGTTGCTAATGAAAACAATATTATATGTTAAGGCTAAAGCGCCCATCTAGCCCGCGAAGTTCAATTTTTTTGAGTTCTTTTAGAAATTTTTCAAAATCTGACAATAATAAAAGACAAATTTTGTAATTCGCGAAAAAGACCGTGTGCAGTGCATTTATTAATATATCCAACTTACTCTAAAACATTTCAAGAACGACAGCTATCCAGATAATCTGGCAATTTTTGTATATTTAGTGATTTACTAGTATCATATCCACCGTGATAATATTTAGAGTAAAATAAATGTATTAATAAACGCACTGCATACTGTATTTTTCGCAAATCACAAAATGTTGTCTTAAATGTTTTCAGATTTTGGATAAACTATAAAAATACTCGAAAATTTTGAATTTCGCGGGCTAGACAGGCGCCTTCACCTTAAATCAACAAATTGAAAAACTTTGTATTAATAACACGAACAAACTACAGCGTTTTAAATGCTGAATAATTATATATTTTAAGAAAACAAATCGATTGAAGTTTTTCTTTTCGAAATAGATTTTACTTTTTCTTTATTTTCCGACATCATGAACCCTCTACAATTCTACATTATATCGGCACCTACTAGTAATACAAGTTAAACAATAAATGATTTCGGCGACGACTCACTTACTAATGAAACATGCAATTTACTCACAAAGAGAATACAATAATATTTACCTACTGATTATTAGTGTTCTCCGGTGAGATCAGATTGATTAGGGGTAGTTATTAATAATTAAATGGGAGTGACCTATTGCATGAACCCCTTATTTGTAAGCATCAAGATAGCGGGATCATTTTGAGGGTTCCGTAGTTGTTGGCGAAACGCCTGATGAAGAAATATTAGCAACGACCCACCCGGATTCTGAAACATCTGCTAATACACAAAACTCGGAAGTACTTAATCCTTCCTAAAATCAAGGAGGATCATATTAATTTTAATAGTGATTTAGATAAAGCGAAATATTGCCTTATGACTTGCCAATGAGCATGCCTACACAGAAAATCGACCAAACAACCCATGGAGATAAAACAGATGTAACAGAAATTAATACTGACGCCAGTGATATTGTTATCAATAAATTATATCAGGAAATAATTCCCTTACGAAATAAACTAAAAAATCTCCTAGTAGTCGATAATATTCAACAAATACCCTTATTGAGCAATGATCCTGTTTTATGATTGTGTTTTTAAAACTCCGCTCCCAGATGTTCATAGTATTTTAGGACAATCACTATTACCATCTCTTGATCTCATGATCTTCAAGTCGAAACTAAAAATATCAAATTTATTCAAGACCAAATGAAAGAAAAGCACAAGAAGATCCATCACAGGAAGAATTTTGTAGGAGTAAGTACCTACATCATCAAATGAAGTGAAATCATCAATGGCAACTGACGCCAGTAGGTATAACAAATTTTCAAATAAAACAACCATCACTAAGATCAATGAATAGAGAAAACTTAAATCAAGATATTTTTTCAGAAGCCTAAAAGTAACTCAAAAACGCCAAAATTTGGCTTGTATTCTTTTAAACGAAACCTACCTTCAATAACTAATAGTAATGGTGCCCGGGCCCTAGGCTCGAGTTTACCTTTATTCACAAATAATGTTCACGCCACTCCCAAAGTTTCCGACATTTTCAATGATATGGTACAAACGTTACCCAAATTTCATAACTTAAGAGATAGAATGAGATCAGACCAAGAGCTATTGAATAGACCATATTTTCTAGAAAATAATAACGATGATTTAGATTTAACAGATTTAAAATATCACGCTTAAAACACTGTACAAAACATCAAACAGTAACTGGAAGCAGTCCGAAATGATTTCAATTTAAGAAGCCCAACGAAAAATACTCACCACATTAGCTGAAAAACACGAACATCTGAGTGATAAACTAAGAGCAGTGCATATTGATTTCAATGATAGACTTGAGACATTGAGAAACAGCCTCATCAATCCAACATACCTAAGCAATGATAGAAATCAATCAAATGCTCAACCATTTGGCAACTCGAATAGTAAAGATCGGCAATTATTAATGAAATCTCGAACGTCCCCACAAATTGCAAATAGGAAACAGAGTCTTCCTAAACCGGAAATACAAGGAAAAGTTAAGTTGATTATAACTTGCGCCAATAAAGAAGCGAATCTAAAATGGCGGCACTGGTAATTCTCTCTCGCTTGCACACTCTTGCTATCTTTACTCACACACCGCCGTACTGCATACAAAAAAAGTCTGTCGGCATTGTTGTTCTCACGCTTGTCTTGACGCGCTCGGTTATTTCAAGTTATTATTTAAATTTTGTTAAGTATACAGATATATGTTGTCTTTATTATTTTCTTGTTATTATTATTTTCTCGTTTTTGTTAATCGTCGTTACTTTTACTATTTTATTATGAGTGGATATTCCAACACATTGCTTTTTTGTTGACCTTACCATCTGTCACAGCAAGTATATAGACGCCATTTTAAATTCGTTTCTTTATTGGCGCGGGTTATAAACGTCACAAGCTATCGATGAAAGGAAATGCCAGGCGCAGCAAGCATGCCGGTTCCAAGGACTGTCGAAGTACCTCTGCCTCTTGTTGTCTTATTGGTCTGTGCTCTGCCTAATGTGATGCCATTTAAGTCTACTACGCCTTCTGTAAAAGATACCCGTATTTTCACATCGAGCATTCGAAATACGGAACCACCACCGGTCAGATCATCAACAGTTCTAGCCAAAAACTTTATCTAAGCTTCTTGGTTCTAGCTAAACAAGCAAACAAAAATTAAAAAACGCTAATACACAACTTGGAACAAGTTATTCCTTTCACTAAAATTTCTATGGTTTAGTTTTAGTAATTCTATGGTTCAGCAAACAGGCTACTTTGTTTCGATTTCTATCGCTCTCTCTATTCTTCTCGTTGCTCTTGCCAAGATCATAAGCTCATTAATATTATTTTCAAGCATAAAATGTAGTAAATGCTTGGAACCGAAACGCAGTGGATATGAAATAAATTAGCCATAGAGAATATAGAGTAGAAAAGTCTAAACAATTTTCGAATCAAATTATTCCAAAAGCCGTTGTAAATACGTTAACGATAAGTTTATCTGTTTTTACTGGCTATTCTCTCTAATGATAATTAATATCTTCTAAGACTTTGTAATTATCGAGCTTTATGTTAATTCTAGCTTATGAAACGTTTCTGAATGTAACCTCATATTTAAAAAAATTGTGTGTTGGTTAAGTCTTGACGAACAAACAAACAATAGGGAGATCCACTGTATTTTCTCTAGAAATTGATCAAAATTACGTGCTCTAAGATGGATGACTTTCTAAAAATTGAAAAAATCGGCGAAGGCACATATGGTGTTGTGTACAAAGGTAAAAACAAATTGACTGGCCAGTTTGTTGCTATGAAAAAAATTCGTCTGGAATCCGAAGATGAAGGAATTCCTTCCACTGCAATCAGGTAAATAAATAAGTACTTTATGTGCTTTTGTCACTGGTATGCTATCCTTTATTATTTGGGTCATTTTGACCTTTAAAAATTACATTACTCAACATAACCTATAACTATTTTCATCCACAGAGAGATTTCTCTTCTAAAAGAGCTAAATCACCCCAACATAGTGAAACTAGAAGATGTACTCATGGAAGAGAGCCGGCTGTACCTAATTTTTGAGTTTCTCTCCATGGATCTGAAGAAATACATGGACTCGCTAGGGTCTGGCAAAGTAAGTACACCTTAGGATTTCTCCTCTGCTATTATCTATCGCAGACATCTTCCTAGAGATGCCCTTGACCTATTTTCACCACCTTACTGCCTTAAGGCACAGATTGGAGAGCATTTAGGAGCCACCATCTTGTCCATCATGATATCTGTAGCCAACAGTACTACATTAAAAAAAAAACATTAGTTACTAGAAACAATAATAATGTACTATTTTTAATGTACTCCCCTTAATATGAGGGGATTTCAGGCTATAAGCCACCAGCTTGGCCCAGTGGAACTACAAGACTGAAGACATTTGTTCATCAGTCTAGCAGAACTTCAAACATACCAGTCAATATCACTTGCGAACAGATCATACTCTGGCTTTTACATAATATCAAATAAACTTTTAAATTAAAATTAAGTATGTCAATCTCCATTTTGGTTTTCCGAAATGGACAGTAAAATTTTTGTATTGTACTGTTATTAATTGTGTTTGTTATTGCAATTTGTTACTCAATGTTGGCAGAATCGGGCTTGACCCAATTGTAAGAGGCCATTAATATAAAAAAATATATAAGTATGTCAATTGCACCTCATATGTTTTTCGAAATCTATGCGAATCATAATGGCAATATGATTATCACTCTCTTACGGTGATGGAAAACATTATGAGGAAACCTGCATGTCTTACAAAATTTATAATCAATTTTCAAAAGACGTGAAATCCACCAATCCCGCTATGGGCCAACGTGGTGGATTAACGCCTGAATCCCATCGTAGTGCGGGGAGGCCTGTGCCCAGTGGGACGTCCAAAGGGCTAAGTTTTATGTAAATTGTATCCTTGTATTGTTTCCCCAGTTCATGGATCCGGCAGTAGTGAAGAGCTACTTGTACCAAATCAACAGCGCTATACTATACTGCCACCAGAGGCGCATCCTGCACCGGGACCTCAAGCCACAGAACCTGCTCATTGACAAGACTGGAATTATTAAAGTAAGAGGGGCCATAAATTACACGATTGCTATCCTACTAATATTATAAATGCGAAAGTTTGTGAGTGTAGATGTGTGTTTGTTACTCCTTCAGGCAAAAACTACAGAACGGATTTGAATGAAATTTGGAATACAGATAGTTTATAACCTGGATTAACACATAGAATACTTTACTTAAGTCTATGCGGACGAAGTCGCGGGCAGACACTAGTTGGGATATAAATTTGAATTCCCAAAGTATATTCTTCAACATATAAACATACTGAAGTATCTAGAAAGGAATGTGACAATTTCTTTCAAGTTTTATAAATATAACAAAGTTAGTATGTATGAACAAGTGTATTGTCTATTTAACTTGTTAAGAAGTTACCATCCTACTAATATTATAAATCCGATAGTTTGTGAGTGTGGATGTATGTTTGTTACAGGAGTAACAAACATACATCCACACTCACAAACTTTCGCGCAGTAGTTTTTGCGTGAAGGATCACGCAAAAACTACTGAACGGATTTGGATGAAATTTGGAACACAGATAGTTTATAAACGGGTTTAACATCTAGGATACTTTTTATCCCGATAATCCCGAAATATTTGCTAAATTAAAATACTACCCAGTTGAAGTCGCGGGGCACAGCTAGTAGCCTATAAATAACATAGCCATAGCTTGCAATGGCCAAAGGATCACATGTTATTAGTGATGGAACATTTCACAGATAGCATGAGAAAAATCATATTATTTTATTTATTATCAGATGCTTGTTGTGCTTACAGCTTAGCCAAGACGCACAACAAGCTAAATTAATACTACTGATCGCTCAAGAAGCTTATACACTTTTTAATGAATACATGTAACTTAGTATTAAATATATCGAGGTATTATACGTATTAATAGGTATCAAAATCAAGGTATAATGTATTATATAGGTTTACATATGAAGCCTCTGCTACCGACATAGGCAGGAACTGTTAAAAATCATCACAAAGTGTTTGGTACTCTACCGGTTTTCATGATAAATTTTATCGACCCATGACTTCATAGGATTATGTGTTATAGTCAAAATTAACTTTGAATAAAATCACTGAGTGTGAAAAATCGCAGTGGAAGAAGAACATAATTTCGCATGATGAAAATTAATTGAAAGTAGCAATCATTTCCATGCCTACATGTTACTGAGTTGAAGGGGAATGGGACAGAGAGAGGGGTGGTTGTACTTCTGGCTCTCTCACTCATCATTCAAAATGCAGCTATAATAGCTAATCTAATGCTATGCTAATCTTCTGTGACACAGTGGTATGGACCAGCCAGACCGTATATTTTTTTTACCGTCCGCTTGGCGCAGTGGTTCGAGCGTAGGCCGCTCGGCTCACTGCACATGATGGTGGCGGGTTCTATTCCCGCTGGGGTAAATTTCGGAAATGGCCTTTTCGTAATTTGCCCTGGTCTGGGTATTACTGGGATCGCCCCCAGTCCATTGTAAGGTACCCATAGTACAAGCGTTGCTTAGTTTGGGACCATACAGTTGGTGTGTCTGTCTGGCGATATTTATTTATTAGTACTATAGTCAATTGGCTACAGCTGAACTCTACCACCATTATTATACATTATACATTTTCTGTTTCAGGTGGCTGATTTTGGCCTGGGTCGTGCGTTTGGTGTTCCCGTCCGGGTCTACACGCACGAAGTGGTCACATTATGGTACAGAGCACCTGAAGTGCTGCTTGGAAGCCAGAGGTAGTTTTTAATTAATAAATGTATTAGGGGTTTCTATACCAATCAGTCGATCCATGGTCCTTATTCGCGCGCTCGAAGTGGCTGCTGACTGGGATGTTCCAAATATCCGCATTAACAATTTAGGTACATATACAGTTGCTGACATGTAGATATGTCGTGAAGATAGACGATTATTAACTTAGTTGAGTTATAGGCATTTAAAATTAAAATTTGTACATCTTCCGTGTTGCGGCCTTAGAACACCTCCAATGGCCTAGAAAACAGTGTAACCTGCATTTACGCGTACCATACATACCCAAGCCCAGGGTTGGAAGTTTTGGAATAATTTGGAAAAATATATGGGGAAAATTCAGTAACTCCATCTACCAAATCTGCTTTTGAAACAGGCTGTAAGTTTGTAGAAAGGGTTTTTATCAAGTTTTACTCATTTGTTTTCAGATACTCCTGCCCCATAGACATGTGGTCAGTAGGCTGCATATTCTCTGAGATGTCGTCCAAAAAACCCCTTTTCCAGGGCGATTCCGAAATCGATCAGCTGTTCCGTATCTTCAGGTACATTTGGTTTAAACTAATTTTAAATGTGCCTATTGTACTGACGTTATGGATAACATGTTCGTATTTGGAAAACAGGATGTTACGCACGCCCACAGAAGACATCTGGCCTGGCGTGTCGTCGCTGCCCGATTACAAGCCCACATTCCCCAACTGGACCACATTCAACCTTCACAATCACGTGAGTTAACCTGTGTCCACACTAAAGTACGATTCACATCGAGCGGATCCCGGCGGAGCGCATTTATAATGCGGTAAAGGAAATCGAAGTGTAACTAACATTTTGGACGTAATTACATACATGTGGTAAACCAGGAATTATATAATTCTAAGCAGTTATTTTGAAGCAGTGATAGCCGATTGGTTAAACCACGCGTCTTGCGGGCACCAGGTCCTGGGTTCAAACCCCGGCTCACACCTCTGGGTTTTTCGAAATCTATGTGCGAATCGTAATTACAATATGATTATCACTCGCTGACGGTGAAGGAAAACTTCGTGAGGAAATCTGCATGTGTTAGGAAATCTAAGCAATTTTCGCAAGACATGTAAAATCCGCCAACCCGCACTGGGCCAGCGTGGTGGATTACGGCCTGAATCCCCCTCGTAGTGAGGGGAGGCCCGTGCCCAGGAGTGGGACGCCAAAAGGGCTGTATTATATTATAAGCAGTTATTTAAAGATTAAAAACTAAAAGGACCACTCCGATCGATAAGGGAAAATACTTTTATGCCGTCAGGTACAGAACCTGGACGAGGTGGGCATGGATCTGCTGCAGAAGATGCTGGTGTACGACCCGGTGAAGCGCGTGTCGGCCAAGGAGGCGCGGCGGCACCGCTACTTCCGCGACGTGAAGCTGCCGCCCGGCCTGGCGCCGCCCGCCGCCGCCGCCGCCGCCGCCGCCGCCGCCGCCGCGTACATCCGCGCGCCCGCCGCGCCCGACAGCGACGCCGGCTCGCAGAGCGGCTAGCTGATACCTAATCTATTACGTCCATTTAACCTAATCGTGCATGTGCCCACGCGGTGAATGATTTAATACAATGAGTCCAAATTCGGTGCGTGCGGCGACGCCAAATGAGCTTCGTGTTATTAAAAATACCCAGGGCCTGTTTCTCGCTCGTCATGTATAATTATGAGTTTGGAACAGGCCCTAACTGCTCGATTTCTATGTAGTTACATTTCTTAGTGTCTGTAACTGAAGTATTTTTTATCAACATCAACTATAAATAGCATAAAATTCGAATGGGAAGACTACCTTTGAGAATTCGTAACACAGCTTGTATTTTTTACGAATACGATCGATAGAATATAGGAGCCGGGCATTATAGGCGGTTGAAGTTAATGGTATATCGGTATATCATATAGTATACTCGAGAAAGTATATCCTCAAAATTCCGCAATTATGGTAAGTACTCATTAAAGTTGTGCGAATGTCGATGCCCTTCGGCTAGTTCCACTCTTAGTTGCTCTAAACCCCTGATTTGCACTTACGAAAAATAAAAAACTACAAAATATTTTGTTATAACAAGATAAGTCACATAATACAGTTATCAGTGGCACTCGAACTAGACGGCGTCAAAACAAAGGATCCTTCGATCATGACCGAATTGCTAGTTAGGTTCAGTGAGCGAAGTAGGTATACAATACACCGATTTATAATGTTCTTGTTGTGTGTACATATTTCGCCAATGCACTGAGCGCTTAGCATCTGGTCCAGTGATGCTGTATTTAACTCCCAGCTCCTCCCCTCTCAATTCAATGTTCATCGAATTACAAAAAATATATCTTCAATTTAAAGCAAATATCGCTCTTCTGGACATAATTTCTGTGAAAAGACAAGTGACATTTTCTCCATCAGTCTTAGCAAATCAATCATTATAATATAGTTTTAGATGTATAAAAGAGTATTGGCATGTAGACTTTGAATTGTGGATTATATGTGTGTGTCAAATTGTATGCCCATTGTGTTACTGAATATTGATAGTTATTTTATTCTTCAAAGGGACTCAATTCCCAGGACGCTTTTTAACCCCCATAGGCGGCTGATGTATGCCAGCTGTAGCGTGCGATGGTTCATTAAAAAAGTATTCTCAAGAGTGAGGAGAATTTATGGAAAGCGGTGCGACTCGCTTAAATTATTCCGGTATTTTAAATAATAGGAAAAAACGTATTTTATCTCTATTTCCATTCTAAAATGTTTTTAGGTAATTAGTAGGTATTATTTTTTTATATTTTTTAGGTTACAATTCGTGTTGTTATTTTATAATTTGGTATAGTAATGTCAACTTGTCAATGACTCGGTTCTGGTACGAAGTTTATTTCCTGAATACATGATCGACTTTGGATTTTTATTGTATATAGCTTCAAAGTGCCAAATGCAGACTTCTGAATTGATTGAATGTGTCTCTCTTATATTTTTTATTCATTATGTTCAGTATGTTGTTATTATGAATAGATTAATTTCATGTATGTAGGGAATTACTTGATTTTAAAAATCAAATTTAATAAATTTAATTTTATAAAGCAAAGTTTTATTAACTAAAGTTACAATAACTGAATAACAAAATGACACAACAAAACCTTAAATGACTAAACCATAAGTCTAATAAATGTATTATAAAGTAAAGTTTTATTGCTATAAGTTATTTCGAATAACAAAATCACAAACCAAGTCTCAAATGAACAAAACAAGAACGAATCTTGTATAATTATCATGTTGCCATTTAAAATCCCTTTAAGCTAAATCCTTGCTAAATCACAATAGATGCAAGTTCACTGAGAATCTTAACATGCATTAACACACGCATATTCCTTGTAATAATGTTTTTTTATCTAACACTACAACTTTAAACTGCCTTGAGGCAACAGTACACACGAATATATCCTTCGACTACACAAATGATTAGACAAAAGTCAAATAGAATACAATGAAGATAAACCAATCAGATTCGTCTTTTTTGTGCATCTCTGTGTTAATGACAAGACGCACTAGCCCGCCGAAAGTAGCTACCTGTCAGCTGCACATCTCGGGGAACATTTCCAGTATTAGGTGAGCTCTTTTTATTGCTGGTGTCAGTAATAAATAGAGCTCATCTTTTGCTAGACATATAATCTCCGAGATATTCAGCCGACCGTACATACTCGTACATTTGAGGACACCATGCGAGCGTTACAACAACTTAACTGTCCTGTTATCTTGAAACGAATGCCACTAAACTAGGTGCTCTTCATAACGATTTTAATATCATCAGTTTATTTAGCTACACCAATGAATTAGTAGCTCTTCTCTTCGGCTTCAAGAGTAATGGGTAGGATAGTGGTCGTGTCGGGTGTTATGATGGCAAGCGCAGTGTTTAGTGGTGTATGGTGTAGACGGCGGGGTGGGGGTGGGAGTGCGGCGCGTTGGGCTGCTGCTGCAGGATGATGCGGTGCGTGACGCCGCCCAGCTCCTGCTGGCCCAGCCCCGACACCGCCATCGTGGCCGGCTGCAGCTGCACACACTTAACACTATGTATCTACTGTCCGCGACACCAGCAGTTGGCCATTGGGTGTTTGGAGGGCCGACCCGTAAAGGGGGGAGCCTGGTGGCTAAGTTCCGCCCAGAATACTTAGACCCCCTTGAGTAATAAAAATTAAGGGAGAATATTTCTCCAGCAAATTAATAATGATTAATAATGGTCTCTTGCATGTCCTCGGCTGACAGAAGTGTTTATTTTTGAAAGACATAACTGCTTTGAAGACCTCTATTTTTTTCTCATTCATTCATGATCCATCCTAAATCGGCTGGGACCTAGGCGCTAGGCATAGGCAAAATCTGATGTTTTTCTTTAGATTTATTTGCATGCGCTCCCCCCCTGCAACTCTTGGGAATTATTTTGATACAAGTTATTCCTTGCGGAGTCCAAAGGGTGTTTGGTTCGTGATGACTTGAGTGATTTACGTGTGTATACAAGGCTCACCTGCAATATATTGGGCAGCATCGTCTGGCATGAAGAGGTAGCGACGTGCAGTTGTTGCTGCTGGACTTGCTGCACGCCCACCGCCTGCGAACGAACACGAAACAAACAGTCTTTAAACGAATTTTTTGGTCTAAACCAAATTTGTTCCGATTTTCACGCATGCTAAGGGAAAACCCGATATAATGTTGTTTCCTCCAGTTCGATTTATTCTGACAATATTATTTATTTAACCCCTATTTGTTAATTTATTCGAGATTAATTCATATATGTAAAAACAAGCAATATATAGCCTATTTTTATCCAAATGGTGTAAACATACGTGTATCTGAATGGGCTGATGTTGTGGATGTATTTGTATAGTCTGCACTTGAAGTTGCTGCGGCTGTTGCTGTAACAATGTAGTAAAGAAACAGATTTTTATTATGATTACGAAAAGCGTGCATCGAATTAATAAAATACAAAAGATAAAACAAAGAATATTTGAAGCAAATCATGCGCATAGGGTAAGGGTCAATTCAGTAAGAGGGCAGCGGCCGGTAGCCCAATGAAAATTTAATCTTAATCTACGTTGCAAAAGACATCATTTCCGCTTGGCTTGTACAATATCCCTTACGAATTGAAGACTCGCGTCATCATGGCTAAGTAAATTTTATGTGATGGCTATAGTCTTTCAACACATTACATAATCCGCTCTAATACCACCTTTTGCATTTAAATTACCAATCATCAAAGAACATAGAGATAAAACAAGTGGCTTTCTCAACTATACCTAGGACATCAAAATGATATACCTACAAATTACAGGTTCTAGGGAGTCGGCCTCATGACAGGCACCTATGCAACCAAACATCATGACATCACAATACCGTGTTAACCTGTTGCGTCTGTTGCAGCTGCAGCGATTGTACAGACGATATGACCGGATACGGGTGCTGCGCCGCCTGTCACATTACAAATAATAACATTTAATACGTCTGTAAAATCAACTGCAACAGAAATTCTGGTAATCCATTGTTTTGAAGTCAAAGTGAAATCGTTTATTTTGTTTAGGTCTACGGGGGCACTTATAAAATGTAATTTTTACATATTTTTTAAGCTTACAACCGGATCGGATCGGGTCCTCGACGGAGAAGATCCGGCATAAAACTCACAAGTCTTAATTTTTCAATCGCCAGTTGCTTATAATTAATATTTACAAAGAATATTATTGGAATTACAATAGCTCCAGTGTGTTGCCTTTTGAGATTGTACCCAATAGTAATTCGCTTTATCGCCAATTTGTTGCAGTCTAACTCACCTGCACTCCGGATACAGTGATGGCTTGTTGCACATGCTGCGCGTGTATCGGCACCGCGAGCTGTTGCACGTTGCCCACCTGCAACACCGCCTGTTGCTGCTGCAACTGTTGCTGGTGGTGCTGCACGTGATGTTGCACTTGTTGTTGCACTTGGTGCTGTACTTGTTGTTGTACTTGCTGCTGCACCTGTTGCTGCACTTGTTGCTGCACTTGCTGCTGCACCTGTTGCTGCACCTGCTGTTGCAACTGTTGTTGTTGTGTTTGATGTTGGTGTTGTTGTTGTGTTTGGAGTTGCTGTTGCGGCTGATGTTGCTGTTGGGTCTGCTGCTGCTGCTGTTGTGGTCTCTGTTGTTGGATGAAACTTATTTGTTCTGTCGTATTCGCATTTTCCTGTAAATAAGGATCGATATTGAAAATGTAAATGTGATATGACTGACATATTCGTTGCTTTTGCGGCAACGGCGGTGTACATAGTTTTCTAGGCGATTAACACACTTTAATCGGAAAAAATCTTTAATTAAAGCCATTGTAAACTATAATATACCTGTGCATGAAGAGCCATGTGTTTCTTGAGGCTGTGCAGATACATGTAGGTCTTGTCGCACGAGCTGCACTTGTAGCGGCGCGCGCTGCCCGCCCCCGCTCCCCCCGCCCCCGCCGCCGCCCCCGCGCCCTCCGCCCCCGCCCCCGCCGCGCCCTCTGTCGGCGCTGGCTGCTGCGGTGACGCAGCAGCCTGCACTTGTTCATCGGCGATCACTGACGATTCAAACATACAATAAAGTAAAGCCTTGTCCAAGCAAATTCTCACTATTTCGAAAAAATACATTTTACTGGGTAGGTTCTATTCCATACAAAACATCTAATGTGATGCCACCGCGCCGTTGGAACCAACTCCAAGCCGGGCAGGAGTGCGTGCAGGAGTTACCCTAGTCTTTCTTTATGGATATAACCACCCTTTTGTATATGAAGGTGACAACGAGTAGACATAGTATGTGCGTGTGTGTGTATGTGCGTGCATGTGTGTGTGTGGGTGTGTATGCGTGCGTATGTGTGCGCGTGTGTGTGTGGGTGTGTACGTGTGCGTGTGTGTGTGGGTGTGTACGTGTGCGTGCGTGTGTGGGTGTGGGTGTGTGTGTGTGGTACCGTGCACGGCGGCGGGCGCGGCGGGCGGCTCGGCGCCATCGGACGAGGACTCCGTCTCGGCCTTCACCTCGTGCGTCTTCATGTGCTTCTTGTATGAGCTCGACTCTATGTACCCTGGGTAATAAAAAATAATAATTTTTACCCCTTTTGAGTTCCCACTTCTGGGCACGGGTCTCCCCTCACAACAAGGGGGATTCAGGCCATAACCTTGGGTAATATACAAGAAAAAGTTTAACGTTCGGCTCACCTTCTTTCATTTGGAAACAGTGCCATAGCACTGACTCCGTGCATGATCTTTACACTACGTTAGGACAAGTTCTCAGGTACCTACCTACTCTTACTTACTTACTTGAATTGGCACCAACCACAAATAAAATAAATTATAAGGTCCGTAGTTATTTCTAGCTTTTAGTGCACCCATTTTTTTTTTAAATCGGTTAATTTTTTTTTATTACAATTTTTGTTAAATGATATCGAGTTTGATTTAGTACAGTACCTTTCCCGCAGACGGCGCAGTGGTAGCGCTTCTCCCCGGAGTGGTGGCGGCGGTGCACGGCCAGGTACGAGGGCGAGCTGAAGCGCTGGCCGCACGCGCCGCACGCGAACAACTTCTCGCCCGTGTGCTTGCTGCCGTGCACGCGCAGCTCCGAGCGCGACGTGCAGCCCTTCAGGCACACCGGGCACACGAACCTGCGCCCGCGCACCCGCGTCAACACCAACTCGAATCACGCGAGGTTGCGCCTTATTGCCGCGAGGCGAATGTCGCTTTTTTGTGTCTCTTCTTGCAAGCTTGCTTACTAACAAAGTATTACTCACAGCCGCTCGCTCTAATTCTCGCTCGTTCCCAGTAGTTCGTATGGGACTTAGTACCATACTACCAGTGGTACTAATAAGAGATTACATTCACTGAATACCAACTTTCAATTATGAAAAATATAACAGTGTCGTGTACATGGAGCCCTTAAGTGGTGTGTGTGTGTGTGTGTGTGTGTGCGTGTGTGTGTGTGTGTGTGTGTACCTCTTGTTGCCGGTGTGCGTGACCATGTGGTTGTTCCTGGCGGAGGTGGTGGTGAACCGCGCCAGGCACAGTTTGCAGCTGTAGGGCTTCTCCCCGGTGTGGGTGCGCCGGTGGTAGATGAGCGCCGACTGCTGCGCGAACCGCCGCTCGCAGAACTGGCACTCGTACGGCCGTTCGCCTGCACCCACAGACCAATAAGTCATAGACGCCGGGCACCCTCGTTAGCAGTGGCTAAAAATGCGGTCATACAGTGGTATGACCGCATTTTGATTGGTCCATTCTCGGCTCGAACTTGAACGGACCAAACAAAAATTCTCCGTTTTCCCCGATATATCTACCCTGCCAACTTTTGACGATTGCGTTCTCTACATTTGTGAACGTAAGCGGTGTTTTGTCTCAATGGTTTATGCCTGCACCACAACACATTTACCAATCGGTTTAACTTTCGTTTACGCAGGGCCGGATTATCTCTACAGGTACTGTAGTCAACTGCCTATGAGCCCCGCGTCGCCTAGGGCCCCCTAACAAAAATAAGCCAAAATTGTTGGGTTATAATTGAATACCTTGTTCTTAGTTTTACAAAGGTTTTAGATGTTATTTTAAAGGACCAATAATTTTACATAAATATAGTCTATAACCAACAAAGCATTTATCAATATGTAGTCAGAATCTGCCACCGGTTCGGAATGCTGCTTCAACTGAGAAGATCCGGCAAAAGAAACTCAATGGTTACTATTTTCAATAGATAAAAGATGGTGTAGTGCATTATTAGGGGCAGCAACAGAATATGAGCAGGCAACACCATTGTCATTAAATAAGTAAATAGTAATCAAATCTCACTCAGATTTAGGTATTTAAATAATATGAGAAAGCTAGTTTAGTGGGGTGTGCATACCTACTCACATTGTACATCAATTTAAATGTTTACAAACCAAAACAATAATTAATAAAACAGAGGTGGATAAGAAGATAATTGCTATAGTACTTTGTTATCCTAGGGATGAAAGTAACTTATTTAGTCCCGAGACGGGGTTTATTAATAAGTCTATCACCCGAGGTAAACACTGTGCTTTTCATTACGAATACAAGGAAAGTAAAAATAAAAACAGGAATTAGCTAAAGAAATAATTCAAGGAAGTATGAACAATACTCTACAACTCGAAACAACAAATGAAGATCGGATTGCCGCCTATTTTGTTTTTTTTATTCCGTTGGCCGGCCTGCTTCAATAGAAATGTGAAACTAGTTTCTTTTTAATAATTTGACAGCAGTCAGTTGAAAGTGATTCTCTCTAGGGCTGAAAAGTATTACTTTCAACCCCTCTTCAGGCACCTTCAGATCTACTTTCCGAATATGAGTAATGAACAATAAATGAGTGACCTTACCAGTGTGGACCCTCATGTGAGCGTTCAGCTTGGACACCTCGTAGAAGCCTTTGTTGCACACATTGCACACGTGGTTCCTGATGCCGCGGTGCTTCTTCATGTGCTGGCACAGCGTCGAGTGGCGGCGGAACGTCTTGTTGCATTCCGAGCACTTGAGCGGCTTTTCGCCCGTGTGCAGCCGGAAATGAACCTTATACGGATAGAGGTAAGCTTTGATATTACATTGGAGCCGTTCTACGAGATTCACCATTGCGTCGCGAGTACGTGTTATACCTCGTTTGCAATGGCGACACATTGACACCGAGTCATGACGTTGTCCCCATTTAGTGCTGCCTAAAAATAGAGATACCATCATAAACCGGTGTAAATGTTCCGCCAGTACCAAGTCGCAAACACAACACGGTTGCATGTAAATACTTTACGTTACTTACAACTACAACAAATGCCTGGCCTTAATAAACCTAAACAATTGTCAAAATATGAAGTATTTTGACAAATATTTGTCAAAACATTACCAAAAAACACTGTAGATTTTTGTAACGAAACATTTTATTCTGTTAACAAATCGTAATGGGTTTCGATTATTACGGAATACTCGGCGTAAAGAGATCATGCAACCAACTGGAGATCAAGCGAGCGTACCGGCGGCTCGCGCTCAAATACAACCCGGAGCGGCATGACAATGACGAAAACATAAAACACATCTTCGCACTTATAGCCGAAGCTTACGAAGTGCTCGTCGACCACAAGAGACGAGCCATTTACGATCAATATGGAGAAGAAGGGCTGAAACGCGGCGTTCCGGGGCCCACAGAATACATCCAACCGTACTCGTACCACGGAGAACCGTTGAGGACCTATCATGAGTTCTTTGGCACGGAGAACCCATACGCAGACCTGCTGGATTATTACGAAAACCCCCCACCGATGTTCGATTCTCCACTGGGTAAAGGCTACAAAGAAAAGGACACTTCTATAGTAAGGCCACTTGCTCTATCACTAGAAGAAGTGTACAAAGGTGGGTTGAAAAAAATGAAGATACAACGACTGGTATTCACGGACGAAACGTGCTCTGAACTGAAACTGCGAGAGAAGGTGCTGTCGATTCCAATCAAACCTGGCATATATCCGAACACAGAAGTAAAGTTCAAGGAGGAAGGCGATCAGGGCCCGACGAGGATCCCTGCTGACGTAATATTCATTACCGAAGACCGCCCACACGACACCTATATTAGATTGGGACTGAGCGACCTGCTTTACACACAAAACATATCTCTAGAAGAAGCCTTGTGCGGTTTCATGGTGACTTTGAAGACATTGGACGATAGAGTGTTGAGAGTTCAAATCACCGACGTAGTGTCCCCTACTTATGAAAAGATGATTGAAGACGAGGGGCTGCCGATACCGGCGTGCCCGAAGAAGGCGAAAGGCAACTTAATCATGAGATTCCACATCGAATTCCCTGAATATTTGTCGAAGCGCAGTAAGAAGGCGTTCGAGGATGCTTTCAAGGTGAAAGACGAAGAGGAGGAGCGATTTGAAAAGATTCCATGCGGCACCATATCTACATCGTCGCTTTATGATTAGATCCTTTTATTTGTAGTTAAATAGTTAATAAATATTTCAATACAGTATATTTGTAACGATCATCCCTGACACCCTGTATTCTATCTCAAGTCTGAGGGCGGTCTTGAGTAAGCTTTTGACGTGTCATTTTGTACTGGAATGACATTTCCAAGGTCGCTCTCAGACTTGAGGTCGATTTATTAATACGGGCCCTAGTGACTAGGGCAAACTATTGTATGTGCTTCTCGTCTGCTGTGTCTTTAAGCGACATTTGAACATTGAAATGAAAAGTCCCGCGTGACGTGATGTCTGCTGCCCCCAAATTTTGCGTTCGTCCAATTTTAGATAATCCTGGCGGATTTACAAATTTCCAAGGGATAGGCTGTAAAGTTTTTGCCGCCCTTGCCTCTACAATTGTCATGTACACCGAATGTACAATGACAAGTGAGAGTGGAAAGTCATCGGAAAAATTTATTACAGAGTTCCATCTGTAAAACACCAGAAAACCGTCATGCAGAAATCTTTTTGATTTCTATGAGGTAGCAAAATAAATTCGGGTCCCAAATTTGCCGCCCCAAAAATCTGCCGCCCTAGGCTCCAGCCTACTCAGCCTGGTACATCCGCCACTGATCCGCACTGACCCTATATGACCAAAGAGACAAACTTCCGTCGGTACCTTCAAATCCGTGGGGTTGTAGAAGCTCTTGTTGCAGGTGGTGCAGACGTAGGGCCGCTCCCCGCGGTGGCGCGCCATGTGCGAGCGCAGCGCGTACCCGCTGTAGAAGCGCTTGTCGCAGACGCTGCAGAGGTGCGCCTTCTGCTCGAAGTGCGTCTGGCGGTGGCGGTACAGCAGCGTCTTGGTGGGGAAGGTGCGCTGGCACACCGAGCACGTGGGCTGCTTGGGCGGCCGCTGCTCGTGGGTCCGCATATGCATCTTCAGCATTCCCGGACCCTACGTGGATTATGGACGGGTTATTGCGGGTTCCAATCCTGTCGGGGCCAATTTTGGATATGGCCTTTACTTAATTTGCCTAGGATGGATGTCACTGGAATCAGCCCCAGTCCATTGTACGGTACCCATAGTACAAGTGTTGCTTAGTTAGGGGTCACCCAGTTGGTGTGTCAGTCTGGCGATATTTATTTTATTATTATCATCTAAGAGGTTCTTCCTCCACGTTTTAGACAGGACATCTGCTATGAATTAGTTTGGTGTTATTGTTATTGAGTTATTGCAGAGCGGTTCTCAAGAGTACTTACTTATCTTGTTAATAACCTATCGTAACTAAAAGGCATATCGATCTTTACTTTCATCAAGTTATTGAGTAATTTAATTTAAACTTCAGCTGTGTACCCAGCTTTTGGCCTTAGAATTAATCATATCCTGTAGGTCAAGAACGAGGTAACGACCCAACAAGCGAAAAGTGGATTTATAATTATCCTAACACCACAATTTCACTCCGAGTATATCGCGCTGATAATTACAATCCCGGAAAAGGCCACACATTTTGAGCCTATTTAGACATATGTCGCACTAATATTACTCTTACTAAGCTGAAGGCCACATGAGCTTAGAATATCCTGGTAAAAGAATTCTCATTAATACTCATGGATAAGGACGTGGTGAACGGCCGGAGGGCAGGGGAGAGGAGGTACCAGCCTAGCACGCCCATGACTACCTTAAAAGTCCTCTGGCAGATTGGGCACATAGGAGGCTTCTTGCAGTTCGCCTTGATCCAGTTGGTGTGCGAGCGCATGTGCTGCTTGAGCCACCGCGCGTGCTTGAACTCTTTGTGGCACAGGTTGCACACGTGGCGGCCCGGGGACACGCTCGACGTCGCTTGGAACACCACCAGCTGCAGGTAGTTTTCCTCGTCAGAGTTCAGACCCTCGTCGTCTTTCGCCGATGCCGATGGTGTTTGGATCTGGAATTGGTTATAGCCGTGAAGCTGTGTACCGAAGCTGTGCCACCACAGCGTCTTTACGTAACTATTGTTAATTTTATAGTTAGAATTCCACAAACATCTGCTATGCTCTCAATCATAGTCCGAGAGACGAGGCTTCATCTACATGATGATCGCGACTCATATCTACTGGCTTGCTACTGGTTTCCTTTGACGAAAGTGAAACTAATTGCCCATCGTACGTCATCAAGTTCGGGGTACCTAACTGATGTAGAATTTTATTGAAAACTTTTGACTCCCACTATGGGTGGAAAAATGTCTCATTTTTACTTGTTGCTACAAAAAAGATCGGGTTTTGGCTAAGTACACGAGACATCTGACCATGCCATGGTGCCGCAAGCCACTACTAAAGATATTCTCTTACCTTCTCCACCTCAAACGTTTCAGTAACCTCTGCCTCCTGCGTTGTGTTTTGCGGCTGTTCCGGTGCCGTGGTAGTGAAGAACCCGTCCAGGATCTGATTGGAGGGCATGGGCACTTCCACGAATTGTATAAACGACTCCGAGCAATTAATGTTCATCATTTTCTCTTTCTGAAAACCAAAAATAAACCTAGCTGACTCTCGCCGTGCTTTGGATGATGTCTTATTCAAGTATTGCTGACCAGGGAGATAAACTTGAAACCTCTATATGTAGCGGTCTTCAGCTCGAGCGTTAGGGGCGATAAGAAGTGTAGTGCTATGTCGATACTCTTATGTGCGCGGTTATACATGGACTCTCATCATCCAAAGGGTTTAGGTTAACCTATTCTTCGTGCCGGCTGAAATTAGTTTACTGTAGGTAGGTAGTATCTACATGGACACGTACGGAGCTATAGCTTTCAAATGGAGGGGTCCAGACGCCCCTACCATATACCTACACGTAACGTACGTGCCTGCTTTGTATGTATCTATGTAGATATTCACAGTTCGTGCATCAGTACAAGTTATCATAGTGGCTACCTCCTCTCTCTCCCTCTTGAACGCCTCCTCGGCGAGGAACTTGGCCTGTTCGCGCAATCTGATGTCGTTCCTCTCCACCACCTCTTTGAAGGCATGGCAGCGCGAGATCTGGTGCACACACTGCAGGCACAACTGCGCGGGCAAGCCGTCCCCCACTGCCACCTACAGGATATTCGATATTTTAATTAAATCGCATAAATATTCGATGTCTTAATTCTGCGATTAAGGGCGGTTCAGACTAGCGTTTCTGCGCGTTTAAACTCGCGCGCCACATTTTGCGCTTCAAAAAACCAAACACGCATACCTACGCGCGCAAATTCCGGTGATCGCTCAAAAAGGGGGGTTCAGCCTCTCGCGGCTCGCTCTTATAGGTAAAGGACGTAAACCACAGAGGACAGAGGCGTCAACGCTCGAACGAGTTGCGCGTGTGGCAAAAGGCGCTTCTACACGTTTCTAAAAATAAGTTTATAGTAGCCGAAAAAACGCTAATCTGGAATCGCCCTACGTGAATATTATACGTTTTATCTCTGCAAAGGCGTGGATACTCGACATTTTATTTTAAAAAAAAACATACAGGTCAAATTGAGAACCTCCTCTGTTTTTGAAGTCGACACAATCAAAATTCAACGGATTTTGCGCTCACAGGGAGTGAAGTGCGACTCATAGCTCAGTGGTCGAGTCGAACGATACAAGGTGTGCAGGTTCAAATCACGGCTGGCACCGCTAGAGTTTTCGGATTTCATGTGCGAATTTAATTAGTAATTAAATCATTTGCTGAAATCACGTGTGGCTCTGGCCCGAATCCTCCTTCGAATGAGGGGGAATATGCCCGGCCTAATAAATAATTATTCATAGGTTGCGCCATCCCATTATACACACTGGGCTGCTAGACGTTATTTTTTTATAAGTACAAAAAAAATAATTAAAATGTAAGTACATAGTTTAATTTAAAATAATTATTTATTTGATTTATAATAATTAAACTTAACGTACTTCTATTACACAATAGAGAAATAAATAAATTGACTATTTAAATTACCTACACTTATCCAACAAGCAAACATATACCTCTTCTATAATGTCCACCTATCTCAGTCTTTCATTCAACAAATAGATGCATTTATCTTGCATTTCAAAAATAATGCGTGGCTATGCGTACGTAAGAAAGAGAACAGATGATATTTCTCAATAAAATTTCGAGAATTCACGCAACACCTATGATGTCCGATGGCTTCTAAACAAAGATGACGCGATGTAAAGGACGATTGCTACCTCTACATGCATATTGATTTTAGCATATGTGTGAAAGAGACAAAAACAGGTTCCAAAAATATATCTTGAGAAATTTAACATTCACTCACCTGCACTTTTGATATACCCATCAGCATTGTCGCAGTGAGCTGCTCAAATAAGGGTCGCATATCTTTTTTTACCTCCAAACACGCACGACATATTTTGTCAAATTTCAAACTTTTCGTATTAGCAGCCATTTTGGGCTGCACAACGAAGATGTATTTGTCCTTGTTATACGCTCTTGTTGTCTAAGGTTATACGATATTCCTTTTTATACAAAACATATTAGATTACTTCTGTCACCAGTCACCTTAAAAGGATTCTCAGCAAAACATAATACATTTTAACTACACTGATAACAAGTTGATTTGAATCAGTAAAAAGCTATTAAATCCGCAACTAATCGCTTACAAAACCAAATAGGAAAGAAAGACTGACGATGGTGGGTGGGGTGACGAAATTAGAGCGAGCGAATACGCTAGGAGAGTATAACCCAACTACATGAGGAAGAAAGAGATGGATTATGGTTTGAAAATGAAAATGTTCGATATCGCCCCAGAATACTCCGAGTGCAGTTGACGAAGTTTTTATTTCATGGCAATAAGAACCATATTCGCATATTATGACCAATATTCGTTGATAAGACAAATGTAGCTGTAGTTTCAGCTGTTGAAAATGCAGTTGCATACAGACAGTGTACAATTCGATATTAATTTTATCACCTTTTATCACATAACCAACCTTTTATAGTCTACACACATTTAAATATTATTAATTTACTAAGAAGATAATATTATGAGTTATTTTGATATTTATTACTGTACTATAAGTCTCTTTCACACTAAGGCAATCATGTTGATGTTAAAAGAAGAGAGCATATTTCCTTATATAAATAAGTGCCGTTTACTTTTTATTGGAATTTATAAGGAGGACTCCTATTCGTTTTTCATTCAAAACTTATGATGTCTAAAAAAAAATTATTAATATCTTATTGAAAATTTAATGGCACTGGCCGAAGAAGCTAATAGAAGAATTGATTATGAAAACAAACGTGGAAAGGAACTAACTTAACTATGAGATACTTATAAAAAAAAATGTACCGTATAAAACTTACGAGCGACTTACGTTTATGAAAATCGTTAAGTGACATGGTTAATAAACTAGGAGCATATCTTTTATAAGCTTGCTATTTCGTCGTATCCGACATATTGCTGATTTGCTTTTACAAAGTGAAAAATCCTGAGAATGTGAATTGGTTTTAGCATCTAGTGTCTATAACTTATTCTGTCTACGCCTCTCAAAGAGCAGTGTGGAAGATTGCAAGTACTACCAAGAAAGAAAGAGTGCAAGATACTCAGAAATTGACAAAAATATAATAAAACATGCTAAATATAATAAAATAATATAGGTACGGAACGAATATTACGCTGTCAACTGTCAAATTACTTGTCAAAATTTTATTTGTCACCTTGGCTACGTTCCACTTAGCGTTCACAACGATCCAAATGCTCCTTTAGCCGTTCCACATAACGACCGCGGTCTTTCTGGTCGCGGCGAAAACGTCACTCATGACGTCATGACTTACGCTCACGCGAAGCTCACGACGACCCATATAAAAAGGTGGGTCGTAGTGATCGTTGAGAAAATGAGCTGGATTTTCAAAACTCAAAGCATCAAAGGCGACCTTGAAACTTACGTTATTTCATGCGGAAAGAGATATTTTAGTAGAAGTGAATGTTAAAGATATTTTAATTACATTTGAACGTAAATTAATTAAATACACCACTAATATTAAATATAAAAAATAAAATTATATTATTTTTTCAATATAAATCGATTTAAACAATAATTATTTAAGTTTATTTACAAGGCTTATAACCCCTCTTAAATCTTTTTCTTTCTTTTTACTAACTCACTGTTTGTATTATTTTCCTCCACGCTCAAAACGCTCTATTATCCATTCCACTTGAGTTTACGACTGTAACGCTCACAAGCAAGTGGAACGGGAAAAACTGCGGTCGTGAGCGTGATCGTTGTGAACGCTAAGTGGAACGCACCCCTTGTGTCCAATCTGTCATCGAGAATTTTTGTTGTACCGTTGTTGCTTGCGGTAGTGACTTTTATTTCAAACAATAGGAAAATATTTGCAAACAAATTGGATTATCAACCAAACGCAGTGTTCAATTCCAAGGTTGTATCTTTATCATGTCCGCGATGACGGGCTCTTCATGGGAAGGTAAGGATCAATTATCTACAACAGTAGGTACTGTTTCACCGGGCATAATGTTCAGGGCGATGGTTTTAGGTATTGTGACGTTGCAAAACAAAAATAAAATAGATGTGAACTCTTATAGATATCTATTTAGAATACAATATATATATTATGTGTGCCTCAGCCTACATTATCACGATCATTTGTTGGTCGCGCCTATAATGTACTATTACTTTCAGAGTTACGAAAGCAAGCTCGGCTACTGGAGAATGACATAGACGTGAAGCTGGTGGGGTTCAGTAAGCTGGGTATGAGCTCGGCCGCGTCCGGCCTGAGCGCGGAGAGTGTGCCGCTCATCAACAGTGATGACATGTTTGACACCATGTCTATGGAACTACAGCAACTGCTGAACAAGGTAACTGGCCATTGTAATACTAGTGCCTACGTAACTAGGCTTTTTCAATAGAACCTTACACAAGGTGAATCATTAATAGTACCTGCAGTGTTTTGTTACTAAGGGAAAGTTGAAAAGAAAACAGTGTTTTAGACTTATGAAATCTTTGATCCTTCAACTTTCCTTCAAAGCCGATAAGCTTGTATAAGAGTAATGCAAAAAATATTACACCCTCTTTGATTGATATCATCTTATCTTATGTGTTTGTTACCAATCCTGGCTGTAATTTGAAATGCAATTATGTAGTACTTATTATAGTCCATACTACTTTTTGTATGATGTATGATGATAGTGTAAATCTGTAAATCAAATGTGTTTTTCATAGCTGTCTTCAATTAATGACAAAATGGCAGATTTGGCACCAAGTGGCGTGGCTACCATGCACACCATCAAGAGGCACAGAGAAATACTCATGGTTAGTATATTGTCTGAACATGTAATGTACTTCATTTACTTCTGACCCTAGAAAATATATATTTGTGGAAAACACCCACAGAAGAAGAAGAAACCCTAGAACATTTTATTCAAAAAAATATAAATTAAGGTTAATAAATTGGCAAAATGTTTTATAGTCCCTTATAAATTAAAAGGTGTAGTTGCGATAGGGATTTATGTGCGATACTTAGGATCATAGCTGGTTTTTTAACACCTCCCAATCATAAAGTCTTCACTGAATCTACTGTTTTATAGTCATAAATTTTAAAACTGATATTTATTTTGTTTGCTCATGTTTTGGATCTTAAACAAGTCTCTTATATCTTATTACTTTTACCATAACTTAACTATGATTTGAACTGTGCAATACTCTGATGATTATAACAAAACTGTATTTTCACACCACCCCAAGGATTATCAGCAAGAGTTCTCGAAGACGTCAGCCCGCGTGAGCGCGCGGCGCGAGCGCGAGGAGCTGCTGCGCGGCGGCAGCCCGCCGCCCGGCGCCGCGGCGGGGCTGAGCCGCCGCGACCAGTACTCCAAGGAGGCCAACCACCTGCACAGGTCACCTGGCCAAACCTTACTTATCATAAAACTAGCTTTTCCCCACAACTTCGCTAGTACAGAATTACAATCGCTAGTAAATGGGCACAAAAATTACAGATTTGTTTCTGCACATCGAGCCTCAATGGTTATCGCGTGATAATGTGCCCTTTGTTTAAATTTAACCAACCTATCTAATGGTAATCCCTGTTGAAATCGGTTTTGACATATACCCGTGATTCTCGCACGACAGGCAAATAATAGGAACGATATTCTCAAATAACTATATTTATATGAATATGTAGTTTCTTATTTCTCTTTGTTGTTTCAGTTCGCACATACTGGTGGACGAGCAGATCAACATAGCGATGGAGGCTCGCGACCACCTCGCGTCGCAGCGGCAGACCTTCAAGCGGATGCAAACTACCTTCAACAATATCACTAACAAGTAAGCTATATACTTACTAACAAACTTATTCTTATTTTACGCGACTAAAATATTTCGTAATTTTTATTAATATTGATGTCGATCCACAATTTAGGGTGCAACCACACCAATCGGTTGATGGTCTATCAATTGCAGTAAAAAATGAGTCTACGTTAATCGACAGTTTCTGTACACCGAAATTGGATCGATGGCAGAATGCCTCTCACGTGACGATTGCGTACACAACGCCCCCGCCGCCGTCCCGCGGCAATATTCAACGATCAGCCAAAGCTACCATAACAATCGAACGACGTTCCAATGATTGGTGTGTTTTATTATCATAGGTGGTATGTACAGTCAAGGGCAAAGATATGTATACGAGTATTGTTATTAAAAATATGTAGTCATAATAAGATGCACAAAATTGAACTCATCCAAATGCTGATAAATATGTACACATTATACAACCCATAAATATGTACACTTAGCAAGCAATAATTTTGTATATATCATTTTTTACAAATATTTTTTAGTGTGCATTTGTCAGGAACAGTATCTAAACGCCAGTAATCAATATGACTCGATATTATCAACACATTTTCTTACCTACGTGAGGAAGACTCTTTACAATTAAGTGGCTGGCCACTTAGAAATGAAGCAATGCCGCACGCCTTTAATGATGTATATATATTTATGATTTTTTTGGCGATGCTAAATTTATGCGTTTATAGATGAGGACATAATATTGCACCTTTTGATGTTCCTTAATTTATAATCTCACTGATGACGCCATTTTTTGAGATTTTGTGGTGTATATATATCTTTGCCCTTGACTGTAGATACTTTAGTTGGATAGCTATTTACTTTTTGATTTTGTTGATAAATCTGTAATATTTGCGCACGACTCACCCCGCTGTCGTTTCCTTCCAGGTTCCCGATGTTAAACAGCCTAATGTACCGGATCAACGCGCGCAAGCGCCGCGACTCGCTGATCGTGGGGCTCGTGGTCGCCGTCTGCACATTCCTGCTGCTCCTCTACGCATTCCATTGATGCATGCTACTCCATGCTCGACTTGTTTCTTCTTGGTTCTTAAGCAGCCCACTCACCTCACAATTTCTCATAAAGGAAAGTATACCCCGCGGTATAATATCTAGAGATTGACTAATTGGGACAGTTATAAGTCAACTTTAGTACTACTATGTGGCCTGTTCCCTCTTGAAAATACATGCGACATAATCATGTAAGTAGATACTTTGGCAAGTATAATTATTTGCCGTAATAAACTAAGTTTATAAAATAATAAAGGCAAATATTTAAACTTGCGTGCGACACGTGGCGATAATGTATTATAGTATAAGGGTTACTTACACTTTCTCTAATTTTTGAGGCAATACAAAAGAATTTCTTGAATAGTGTCTTAATATATACTATCTTCTCAACATTAGCTTAAAATATGTTAGCTCTGGGTGATATCTGAAGTATGTTAAAGGTGAGAGCTGTATTGTCAAGTATTTAAATTAATACAAACTGTAAATTAGAATGTAAAATAAATTATAAATAGATTATAGGTGTCAATGAGTTGTTTAAGTATGATATATTGTTTCATTCATGCAATACAAATTTACTTTTATAGTTAATTACGAAAGGCGAGGCGTATGTTGAACGTATAATTAATCATGTGTAGATTAATTTCAAATGATCTATACTGGTTGTACTGTTTTGTTCTATGTCTTTCATAATAATTATGGTCCAATGTATCATTAAAGTGTAATATAATAATACCTATGTAAATACATAACACTATGTGTAATTTATATTGCTATCGCAATAAAATATATATGTATTTTAACGTTATATATTTTTTTATTCAAGATAAAAAGGATCTCCTTGCAAATGACATCACTGTTAACATTTAAATAGTTACATAAATAAAGTATTAAGCATGATTTAAAAAATCCAAGTCTCATGTTACGATCTATGTTTGATTGTTACTTATTACATAATATCCGTCCTACGATTAACGATAAGAACATTGTACAACAATAAAATCTCCCTTACGATTGAATACTAAACAGTAAACACTCAAATATTCCACTTAGGGTCTGTTTTACAATCGTTAGTTAATATTTTTTACTCTCCAAATAAATTACCGATTCGACAGAGTTGCCATAGAATATCTGTCAAGACAGGAAATTTATTTGGAGAAAAAACGTTTAAATGGCGACTGTGAAACAGGTCCTTAGTTTTTTGTCACGTAGTTATCTTACAATTTTTGTATGGCGCATCAAAATTAAGGAGAGTTCTCAAATGTGAGTTGCGTTCGAGTATCTGGCGGTCAGTGTCAACCGTAGGGTTGGCTAGCAACATTGCGGAAACCCTGAAGCCTTTATCCGCCTAACCTTTATCTGAAGCTTTAACTAACTCAATGCCAAGAGACAATAACAAAAAAAGAACAATTTAGGATAAGGACCCACCACTCACCCTTGGCTTGTTAATTCGACACGTGTTTCGCCTCTGAACGAGACATCCTCAGGAAAGTTGGGCTACGAATTTATTTTTAATTCGCTCTGTTCCGCGGAAAATTGCACATTATTAAGGTCCCTGACACTCATGACTGACAAACTCGACCGACGGAGTTAAGTTTTGTTAACCTCTTCCATTATCGATCAACCTATTTGATTTATAATTTTGGAGGTTAACAAGCCAAGGGTGAGTGGTGGTCCTTATCCTAAATTGTTTTACAATGGATTTCCGCCGTGTAACGCCTGAGTCAATCAATAAAAAAAAAAGAAATTTAAAATCACCTTGTAATATATTATTCATCTATACTTATGAGATCACTATGATATATCTCAGTAGGCTTACGACATTCTTATTATACTTTGTAGTGGATAATTACATAAAAGGTTATAATTATTATGACCTTCCCTAGACCAGGCAAAGTACGAAAACACCACTGCCCCAGTACACTTCTGCCTACCCCATTAGGAATACAGCCGTGATGGCGTAATTTTTTAACATTTCCGACATTTGACATCGGAGAGGGCTACGCTCAAACCACTTGCAGACTTAGCGGTGCGGGAGGGGTGTCGTTTATGGTTTCGTTTAGTAAAAATATTCTCGGTAATGTGTAAAAACTAATTAATTATAGCCACTGTCCATTATAAGAAACGCTTTTTGACGTTTAAAAATAGTCCTTATTGCTTTATTTTATGCTCCATCTATACTATTATTATACAATTGACCATTTCACAGATGAACTTTAGCTATAACGATTTAAGATTCATTTATAGCGTTTCTTATAATGGACAGACTACTCAGCATGGACAGATTTCCTATGTGCTTTCAGTGTTACTCGCTGCACGAAGCTCCTGTCGCAGAGGTTGCACTGGTACGGCCGCTCCCCGGTGTGCGTGCGGACATGCTTCTCAAGATCACCTTTGGTCGCGAACAATTTACCGCACGCGTCCAGCGGACATGCCATATTTTTATTATGAGACCTTTGGTGACAGTAAAATTTCTTCCATATATTAAACGTCTTATTGCATATCTGTAATTAATAGAATAATCATCTTTACTTATAATGCAAAAGTGAGCTTGTCAAAAATGGATAAACAATTTTTTCGAAATTTGGCACAGAGGTAAATTGTGATCTGAAATAACATATAGGTTACTATCTATCCTCGAAGTCTACGCGGGCAGAGCCGCGGATAAATGCTATATTATACAATAGTTAAATATACAAGGATTTTTTAATGTTAATGTACTAGGATAACATAAAAAGAGAGAGAAAAGTATGTTAAAATATCTGGGGGTTCTATAGGTAGGAAAAGTAACCCTGGAGGCCTCATATACTTTCATATGCATTTGGCAAAAGCTGTTATTAGTATATCACACAACTAGTAGTCCTATTAGCCTCTTTAAGTAAGCTTAATGGGCGAACATACCTCACATTTAAACTCATTAATTTCTTTATTTTCTGTTTTCACTCCTTTTTTAATAACATTCTCTTGTAATGTGTCATCAGTTGAAGAACTCTGAAACAAAATTAAAAACTACATTACCCTAAAGGGCCTTGTATACACACTGTAGAGTCGAGGCGGCGGCGAGGTGCGGGCGCTCAAGCAGCGCGCCACGTCTAGGTTTTCTCAAGGAATATAATATGGCAGTGCGCTCACCTAATGGGTCGAGGCGAGGGCGCGAAGGCGCGAAGTCCACCACCATTTTCTAATATTTTATTCATTGCTACTAGAATAAGAGGATGCAAGCCGCTCACACCTTGACTCTATTACATGATCACTCCGCGTCGCCGCCCCGACATAGCAGTGAGTGGAGAGGCTTAAAATAAATCAAGTACTATCTCAAATATTTATAAAAAAAATTAGTAACTTACAACGGTTGGAGTAGACAAAAATAAATCTTTTCTTACTGATATCTTTGTTGATTCCTCTTTGCCCTGAAATAATAATGTACCTATATAATTTTTTGGTTGGCACTTGCAGCACTGTTTTACTAAATTCTAACCCGTCATTACTAAACTCAGCTAACAAGTGTATAAGCCGCCTAATTTTAAGCAGTTACTGTAGCCTATAAATAAAACCTTGCAATGCCAAAGCCATTACTAGCATGTCAACCTTGTGGGCAGTGGGCAAGGGGGAGGGGGGCTGTACTTTCAGCTCTCGCATTCATAAATCAACACATGTATTGAGTATTGAGTTCATCCCAATGTATAAATCCTACTAAAATTATAAATGCGAAAGTTTGTGAGTGTGGATGTATGTTTGTTACTCCTTCACCCAAAAACTACTGAACGGATTTGGATGAAATTCGGAACACAGATAGTTTATACCCGGGATTAACACATAGGATACTTTTTATCCCGATAATCCCGAAATTTTTGTTAAGATAAATACTATGTGGACGAAGTCGCGGGCATAAACTATCTTTTTATAGAATGTCTAATTCAAATCTCATAAATTGCTCTACTTACAGAAGTAATGGTTTCAGATATAATGTTGGCCTTGGACTCTGTTGCATCTGTATTTTTATAATCACTATTTTCTTCTACCATAATTATTTCCTTTGGAGTGTCATTTGAATTATTACCAGGCTAAAATTGAAAAATATACTTAGTTACTTCCAAATATTAGTTTCCTTCACATGCATGAACATTCATATTTAGACCCGGATCTACAAGGTGACACATAATGGGTATACTTTTTTTTTTCAAAACTTAACTTTGTAATTCTAAAACCATCAGCTTTGGAGGAAACTTGAAAAACAAAAGGTGTTATAGGAATACAGTTGTTGACCGATTTCACAAGTCTACAAAACCTTTAGTACTTCAACTGTCCCACAAAGCCGATAGTTTGAGATTTACAAAGTTAAGTTGCAAAAAAAATAGTATACCCTTTCTGTTTCACCTAGTATATTTGAAAGAGCACAGGAGGTTGAAATTGTTTTATAATAATTTAGAGAAAGCATTACAAGGTGCCTTTGAAAATTAAGTCTACTTAAGTACCTACATTACATTTTTTTTAAAATAGAACACAAACAGATTAACATTTTGCATATAAGTTCTTATATAATAATTAGGTAGGTACCTGGGCCAACCAACACTGGCTCATTAGGCATCAAAGGAAAACAGCTTGGCTGTTACTGGCCTGGTTTATGAGTCATATCTATGAAATGAAACTAATCTCACCAATCCAGATCCTATGGTGTATTGACTGTTTCCTTGGTTCGTTGGGCCACCATCATCGCCAAACAATGCTCTCATGGTTTTGTCATTCGTAGTCGCGAGTATTCTTAATCTTTTCGCATTTGTTATGATTTCTAAGCAGCTCATACATATTTTTTGTGGTAAATTGTCTATATCAGATACCTGTTATATAAAAACATTGCACATTTATCTCCATAATCAATGTTATAGGTTATTATCTTAAATGTGTAAGTATCTAGTATTCCAAATTATACCTGCACACCTGTACATAAAAATATATCGTCCACTATATCTGTTGCTTGAAAAATATTCACGAAAGCCTGATTTTTAAGACAAAGCCGACATGAATCATAGAATAAAACCTCTTTTTTCACTTCCATTGAAACAAATAAAATTAATAAATAATTATTTAGATTATTCCAATTAAAGTTTATAATCAAATGCAAAAGCACTCTGTGATAAAAGGAAGGAAAGGAAACAAACAAAATTAAATTTGTTTAGTGTTGTCAATGACAAGGACAATGACATACATGACATCACAGATTAGAGATATGTAGCAAGCTACAGATGGGTCAGCTCTTTTTCGACATAGTTCCAATTGTTCCGTTTTGGCGCTACAGTCCTACAGTCTACAATATACTCTGTGATCGCACAGTTTGACAGATAGGTGTATCACAAGGTACTCTGTGGGTGTATATGTAGGTATAGTTATGTATATAATAGTGATGTGGAGGAAAAAATCTGAATATCGATACTAGTGCTGTTCTTATTTTGTCGATAAATGTGTAGGTACTTGGGAAGATCTTTTCGTTATTTTTCGAGGCAAATAACAAAATTCATGTGATTTCAATATTTTATTCAGTTATAATTTGTTTTCTTACATTGTCCTACAAATATCCATCACTATCTGATCCACTAGCAATTCTTTTCTTGGGTATTCCAGTGAAAAGGATGGGAGAGATAAATATTGATGTTTTGGTTTTCATTATTATTTTCATTTTTTGCATTATCATTTGGCTCGCCACTTCATCATTATAATACAACGCAGTTTCTGTAAAAATAAACATCACAATACATGTAAAATGAATTCTATCTTAAGCTCACTCTTAGTTTTGTTTGGGAGGCTGGTTCATTTAGTCAGGGAGAATGTAGCATCCTCATAGTGAAGTAATTTTATGAATCAGATCATTAGTTCCAAGGATTATACTTGAATCCAATAATAGGCAAGAGCGGCAAAAGCGCTTGGCAAAAGCGCTTGAATGCACGGAAATTGACCCTGGTTTCCACGAGGTCCATGTAATAAACTGCTCCAGATGTCACTTGCAGGCTATTAAAAATAGTAGTCCGTTTTTTTGTGCCAGAGACTGCACTCCCACAGGATGTGATGTGCAGATTGTTCGTTATTGTCTTGCGGCATCGAACATTGACAGAAAGCAGAAGGACTTTTCGTCTTTATTAAATCTATACAAATAAATAAAATTGGAGTGTCTGTTTGTAATACCAAAATAACACCTTTTCACTAAATGCATATAAAAGTACATACGACACCTATAGCAAAAACGTGATTTAATATGTTTTTGTCTGTCTGTATTGTTCCGGGTAATCAAAACTGCTGGACCAATTTTGACGAGACTTTCACTGACAGATAGCTGATATTTTAAGGCGTAACTTAGGCTACTTTAATTTTAGTAAAACAATTAGGGTTCTGCGTAAAACAATTAAAACACTTGAAATCAAAGAGTATCTCCGAAACGGCTGGACCGATTTTGACGGGACTTTCACTGGTAGATAGCTGATGCTATAAGCAGTAACTTAGGCTTAATTTATTTTAGAAAAACAAAAAAATGGGTCCTGTCGCGCGGGCTCAGAACGCGGGAACGGGTATTTTTGTTAAGTATAATTCCACGCGGACGAAGTCGCGGGCTCAGCTAGTGTATCAATATAGATATTAGTTCGCCTAGTGGTAAAATTATTGCAGGGTAACAAAATTCATACATACTCCCAATCACTACCGTTGATGTATCTGTGTTATCTTCCACAATTTCCTTGCTACTGCTTGCTACTTGTTTTTTTATCATGACTGCTTCCTGCTTGCTTTTGTAATAATTATGTTCATATTCAATGTGCTTCAGATTTGGTATAACTATGTTCACCCGTAGGAGACATATCTGAAATAAAATGAGCTATGTATTAGCTTAGTTTTGTAGGTTATATTTTGTTTGATAATCATAGTATGAATAAGTTACATAAGGCAATATATAGATAGTAATATAATTACCTTACCTGATGAAGCAAGAGGTACACCGTGAGCACCCGTGTTATTATATACATACACTAATTCCTAAGTTATTAGGGATATAAAACAATATTAAAACGTAGCAAAAACGTGACCGTCCATTTTGAAAAACTAAAATGGCGGATTGCAGTGTTGCCGTTCTACAAAATTAATAGTCCCTAGTAATATGAAAAATTCCACTAAGTCTGCAATCTGTGAACATGTACAGGACCGCACCCGCCATTATATCAGATTTGATAAACCACAGATCCTCGCAAAAGAACACCGATTCCGACCAAGGATGATACGTGCATTTAAATTAAAAAACATCCTAATTTCAATAGGGAAGATGGCTGGGTGCTACCACCAACTTGGGATCTAGTAATTAATATAATTAAATCCAAAACCAAGCGTACCATTGCAAGACCTCGAGACACAGTGAGCACTTTCTGCGTGGATCAGACCGCAAAAACCAACTAAATTTTGAGGGTACCCAGTTTTTAACTATGACATCTGGACGTCTAACACCTCAGTCCCCCCGTGACCACGGTTGCTGTAAAGCAACCGAAACGTCGGGAACATAAAAAGTAAAAATAAACGCGATATAATCCGTAAAAATAGTTTTATTTCAATGAAAAATTCCGCTAGATATCATATATATATTTTTTAAATCTCATAACTTGGGGTTTTTAGAGGGCGCTTATCGCTTAATGTTGGCAAATATTTACATTTTTCGCAAAAATAGCAAAAAACAAATCAATATCCCAACAAATGTGCTGGATAGTAAAAATCTGAAACTGTTACGTTCTAACTAGTCTAAGAATTACATAGTGAACGAGACACACTTGAGGTTGGGGCTATATTTTGTGCCAGAACGCATGTTTATTTATTTATTTATTATAGAATGCTTGTTGTGCTTACAGCAATGCCAAGACGCACAACAAGCTAATAAGGTACAGTGGCTTATATTTAGGTACTTAAAAATCTAATGCAGTCAATTAAAAACATGTGTAATTTCATTTTGAATATATCAACGTCTGGTTGGTTCGCAATCAAAGCGTTGAGTAGATGTACGGCCTGGGCTGTCGGGGCATACTGCGCCGTGCGCGTGCGCACCGGCGGGGCCGCGAGCAGGCGCCGCGTGTGCGCCCGCCGCAACCGCTACGGAGTGATCAGTGAACAGCGCGACAGAGTGGTGGGGTTATCTATTGCATTATATATGTTATTATATTTATGGTTGTTCAGGTGTAGTGGCGGTCTTAAAAAACACATTATTCTTCAAACATATTCGAAAAAAAAGTCGCATTAGTCGCTCAAAATCAGCTAGAAGTCTCGCAATATTTTTTTGTCGCTAACTCATTTTTTTTTTGCCAATAACCACTCATGAATTCCGCTTTATCTAGCAACAAAGTCTCTAGAACGGCAACACTGATTCTTTGTTGTTGACAGACAAGTCCAAAGACAATATAAATCTTGACCACAGATTAGAGATATGTAGCAAGCAAGAAGCTTGTATTAAAACACTGGAGATAGCACGTAGAACTATGGAGTGAAGACAGGTTTTTTTTACATACATACATACATATTGTACCTCTCACACTTTATCTGAAATTGTCATGATAAAAACAAAAAAATACCCAAACTAACGTGTGATAAGCCAAGATTTCGCCAGTCCATGGTTGATATTTTATGGATTTTATTTACATCTATACAAATAAATAAAATTGGAGTGTCTGTTTGCAATATCAAAATAACACCTTTTCACTAAATGCATATGAAAGTACATACGATACCTATAGCAAAAACGCGAAATAATTTTTTTTTGCCTTTTTAAATTAGTTACTTTGCATTTTTAAATTAATTAAATGCTTAATTAAAAGTGTATTCTTGTAATTTAAACGATGTATTGTGTTGTGCAAAATTGCGGAAGTGTATGGATACCAAACTCAAACATATTTTTAATGGGAGAATTAATAAAACATCAATAAATTATTATGTTTAGTATTTTGTAGCTATTGATTAATGATATAACAGTTTATGTTGTACATTTCGTACTATATTCATATAGTTTACATGAACAATTTACCTAAGAAGGGTGACCATCATCTCACTGTATTTCAGATTTTCTGAGTAAGGAAGGATACAAAAGTATTATACTAATCATATGTTCCAAAGTGAAAAATATCATCTTATTGCACTTATATGAGTACCCACCATATATTGTGATTGTGCTAAGTTTATAAGTAGCACAATCACAATAAGTACCTATTTTATGACGGGTGTGTATACCTACCTTTGCCCCCGGCACGCTTCCACCAACGGAGCCGAGCCGGCGCGGCGTTCGGCTTGCATACGTGATCGCGCTGTAAGTAAGTGACAGTTAGACCGTCACACAGAGAACGCGCGTAAGCTCGAATGCCGGTTCGGTTATTTATACAAATAAATAAAATTGGAGTGGCTGTTTGTAATATAAAAGTAACACATTTTCACTAAATGCATAATGCAAGTACTTACTCGTACAGTACATATACCGCGGGTTAAAGCGTAAAGTTTGTTCAGGGTAATCTCCGAAACGGCTGGACCGATTTTGACGGGACTTTCACAGATAGCTGAAATATATCAGCTGATATATACCGCACATTTATATTTTTAAAATTTAAGTAATTTTGGAAATTGTTTTACTGGCTTGTTTCATTTTTTATATTTGTTTATGATGAGTGAGTTTGTAACGTTGTATCGACATATGTGATGTGACTTAAACGATTGTATCTTTTGATTGCGGTGACTCAGAAGCTTTATAAATTATTGATTCTTCTTTTTTCTTTAAAAATATGGCCCACTTAGTTTAATAGGTATTTCGCCAGGGTCGAGTTACAAATAGCAATAACAAACATATTTAATAACAATACAATATAAGAAATGTGTATGATGTGATTAAGATTTAAAAAGTAATGATGACATGAATATTCATAATTATCAAACATCATCATCTGCCTTACCTTTTCCCATTATCTGGGGTCGGCGCTGTATGTGTTTTCCTTCCATTCATCGCGCTTTCCTGTCATACTCACATCCACTCCAACCTCGTTCATATCACTCTTGATACAATCCATCCATCTTTTCTTTGGCCTTCCTCTCGCACTGTATCCATCCACATTCATATTCATCACTCTTTTAGTCACGTTTCTCATCCCTCCTCATCACGTGTCCAAACCATTCCAGCCTCCTACCTCTTACTTTATCGGTTATTGGCGCTACCTTGACACTGCCCCTTATGTACACATTCTTCACCTTATCCATTCGCGTCACTCCACACATCCATCTCAACATTCGCATCTCGGTAGAGTGGAGACGTTTCTCTTTCCGCACTTTAGCCGCCCAGCATTCCGAGCCGTACATAATCACCGGTCTTATAATTGATTTGTAAATTTTCCCTTTAATTTTATTTGGCATTCTTGGGTTGCATGTAGTGCTGGTAACTTGTCTCCACTTCTGCCATCCTGCATTGATTCGCCGTTTTATGTCACGGTCAACTTCCAGTGTTATGTATAAAGTTCTTGGTAGCAAGCCACCATAGACTCTACAAATCACAGAGTATTTTGTCTAAAGAGACAACTATCTGGCGACCACAGAGTATTCTGTATCACAAAGTATTTTTGGCGACTGCAGCGCCAAAACGGAATTAATGGAACTAAGGCTGTCACCCCCCTGCATGACATATGAACCAAGTATTGTATTCTCTTTGATATGAACATGTTCAGAAGGCGAACTAGAGATACGCAGTGTTTTTAGTCGATTACAAAAATAATATTACATTAGCGTACAATTAATCGATTAATTTGATAGATAAACGCACAGAGTTCTAATGGATAAACGATACATATGCGAATTGCGAGCTGTGTTTGAGATTGTTTTTTTTCCCCCGAGGTACTACCAAAATACTGATAATAAAAAAATATTTTGTTTTTCTATAGAAGACCCCACCGTAGTGTTTATAAGTCTGTGAGAAGACCCATATTCTCTTTGAACCGGTTTTTTTCACTCCCCCTTCCAATACGGGACGTAGGTACGGTACCCTAAAACAACTTTTCTTGCAATATAATACACAGTTTTGTAGCGGTACGTAAACTCTATTTTTGTGCCAATTTGCAACCTTCTGGCATGGCGAAACTATACCTGAGGGTTCTTAGTTTAACTACGTAACCCTAAAACGAGTTCATTAGCTATTTTTGATAAAATATTACTACTTAGCTAGTTATACTTACTGGTAATAAGACGGACTACCTACGTATGGACATAATATGTTATTTATTATCTACCTACAATCAAATATTAATATATATAATACCTACCTTATTTCCTTGCCATGTCATTACCACACACAGACTTCTAAATACTGTTATTAGCACAGAGCACAGAGTTGTAATATATAGATGAGAGAGATAATTACTAATCACTAATCAACTCTAACCAACTGACCTATTTGCTTACGCTCACTTAAAAACCAAGAAGTTATAGTTGCGCACCTAGCACCTACAGATATAAACCTCTTATGAATAAACACTCAGTCCATACTTAAAACTTCCTTGCTCAGACCTTATTCTCTTTGTTTATTTAGCAAATAGAGGTCTTGATATTATATTATCTTTGGCTTTTTATTAAATAACTGTATTCTCTTTGAAATAACCTTTGGTAATAACTATCCATATCATATCCCAGAGTACTTTTGTATATCCATATCCATTATATACAATATATCGACGCCAGGCACCCAAATAGGTATAACATTCTAAATAGTGAAAAAGCGTCTACCTAAGTACTTATATAAATATGGCATTCTTGTGACACACCCTTCCTTTATCTATCTACTGTTGATTGGTAAGCATTTTTAAATACCAACATTATTATTAAGTAGGTAGTTACGTATGTAAAATCAGAGGACATTACTTACCATTTGCCTACTTATGTATACAAATAAATAATATTGAAATGTCTGTTTGTAATGTCTAAATATTTTTTTTAAACTAAATGCATATACCTAACCTATCATGGAAGTATATAGGGTAGGTACTTATAACAAAAAAACACTTTTTTGCCTGTCTGTCTGTATGTTCCGGCTAATCTCTGTAACGGCTGGACCGATTTTGACAGGACTTACACTGGCAGGTAGCTGATGTTATTAGTAACTTAGCTAGGTACTTTTATTTTATTGAAGTACCGCGGAGCCGCGGGCTACAGCTAGCTGTTAATAACCACAGAAATATTATAGTATACTCGGCAATACACTTCAAGACAGAAATGACTGTTTACCTCCGACTTTGTCTCTCGGTTAGCAAAGTTCGGGGTCTAAGGACTTAGAACCCGAACTTTGCTAAGCGAGAGACAAAGTCAGAGGTAGACGCACCATCGTATTTTTTTTATGGGATTTATCCCGCCATACTCTCCCACCACTCCAGTTACTCCTGTAAACCAGAATCGTAAATGGGTACCAATAATGACGTCGAGGTTTGACCCTCGACGAGTCCCGGGACAAGTTAAATCGTCTTGGAACCCGCACTAATTTAATCGAAAACAATAATAGGAGGAGTTGGAAGAAATAAAATTCTACTTCCCTCCGGTGTAAAGCGGGAGACAAAAATAGCTGGTATGGGCTGATGGCCATAAAAGCAAGACTGTTACAGCTGATTGAAGACCAGTTGTAAGGCACCACGGATCATAATTAGACTAATTGGACCTAAACGTAAACGCCAGATATCGGGCTAAATAATCTAGCGATTCTAAAGCGGTCTCGCAGTTTATCACCATCTTATTGTATACCATAGCTATTTCCAACGGCTAAATTAAAGTACTCTAAGTTACTCCTTATAACACCAGCTATTTGCCAGTGAAAGTGGGATATCGCAGAGCGCATCAGCGGAACACGTGACTTGACTATTAATTGTTGCGATTTTAAGCTTTAAGGCTAAAGCGCCCATCTAGCCCGCGAATTTTTCAAAATCTGACAATAATAAAAGGCTCATTTTGTAATTCACGAAAAAGACCGTGTGCAGTGATTTTATTAATATATCCAACTTACTCTAAAACATTTCAAGAACGACAGCTATCCAGATAATCTGGCAATTTTTGTATATTTAGTGATTTACTAGTATCATATCCACCGTGATAATATTTAGAGTAAAATAAATGTATTAATAAACCCACTGCATACTGTGTTTATCGCAAATCACAAAATATTGTCTTAAATGTTTTCAGATTTTGGATAAAATATAAAAATACTCGAAAATTTTGAATTTCGCGGGCTAGACAGGCGCCTTCACCTTAAAATGATAATTGTTCAGGCTCTCTCACTCATCGTACGAAACGCAACTATAATAGCTACTTATCTTCTGTAAGAGGGTGGTACTAACCTGGTAGAGCCAGCCCGTATATGGGCTGTAGTCAATTGACTACAACTCTGCTATACCACCGGTGGGATACAATTCGGTGGGATACAATTAACTTGGATATCACTGCGCTTTGTTATCATGGAACCAAGTGCTTCAGCCGGTTCCTTGTTTTGGCTTGGTAACCCTGGTAACTATACTTCATATAAATAGGTAGGTGGTTTTGAAATCGATCCTCTAAAATGTTGTTTACATCCTAAATTTAACATACCTATAAGTATAACGGCTGTGATATGAAATTGTTTAATTTTACATCAACAACCGCAGTCCGAAACAGAAAAATGAATTAAGTAAGTTTATTTTCGTACTTACATGCTATATACATTTAGAAAGAGCACCCAACCTTATTGAAGTTCACTAAGAACTGCTCCCTCCTAAAGTAGAGATTCGGCCATTGTAAGGATTTAATATTTTTATCACAACAAATTCGTCAAAATTCGTCAAAGTTCGAGAGCACTGATCGGCGCTATTATCTATACAATATTCATGTCGAGACTAGAATTCAAATTGTCTGATAATATAATCCTGGGTTTGATTCATTCTGTATAATTTTAATTAATTTTTAAACGCATTATGTGTTTTCCTGCCAAGTATTGTTTAGGTTCTATACCTACCTAATCATGCCACAAACGGTGACGATCATTATGAGAAAGTATCTAATAATACCTACTTTTTACTTACTTACTAATTACTTGTATGATACCCGCCTAATTATGGGTAAAAGGGTTTAAACGTCACACAAAATTTCCGACCATGCCATGTCCCTAACGGCTAAAATAGTTCTGTAAGTTTGACTACGAAACCCTACAATAGGGCTACGAATGTCGTAGCCCAGTGTGCCGTAGCGCGCGTAGCTCGCCGCCTGCCCTCCGCAACGGGCCGCACCGATTACTTAAATTCGTGGTTAAATCTGACGTATTAACGAGTAAGTATTTTAGAAGTAGGTACTTACTATTTTTTTTTGGTTATGTAGTAGGTAAGTAGGTATCTAATATTTAAATTATTGTCTTTCTAAACGTTAGTTTTTATTTTTCACACCACTTTTTCACATTTTGCGGTACCAAAATTATAATACACTATATTTAAGTGATGTCTTGTTTGCGTGTCACAAAGCGTTTGTATTGTTATGATTTTTTATTTATTTTTTCACTTATTTACTATTCGATACTTATCGACCTTTGTTGTATATATATATACCTTTTTTATATATAATAGAAGTAAATTATCTTCCAACTCCGCCTATTATTCCCTTCGATTAAATTCGTGCGGGTTCTAAGAAAATTTAACTTTTCCCCGGGACTCGTCGAGGGTTAAACCTCGACGTCATCATTGGTCACCATTGTCGATCCTGGTTTACAGGAGTATCAGTGGTGGGAGTGTGTGGCGGTCTAGTCCCATTATAATAAATACAATAGAAGTAGCCTGAGGTTTATACTTCTCGGCATGAGCATTAGCTTTCTTTGGAAATGTAATTAACATACTGAAACATCATTTAATTATATTTACTTAAATAGGTACCTACGTTCCATGTTATTACACAGCGATGGTAGGTACTCACCATTACATAGCATAATTAGGTCACCCGTGTAACACACCGTGCTAACATGATGGTCCCGATTGACAACCACATCATTTGTTCAGTGGCCCAGTTCTGAACACCAGCTATCGGAACTACAGACTTATGATTAATTAATTGGATGCTTATTGTATATAAGTAGGTATAGTTAACATTACTTTTATCTTTCGTTCGTAATTTCGTGGGTAATTCCCTTTAGCGAAGTTTAAACGACTCGTTAGTTCAGTGGTTAGAACGCCCTCCTATTAATATAAACTACATTGGCTCACTTACTGATTCAAATCAAGTAGCACAACCTTTTAGCAAGTTAGAATCCGATCTCAAAACGTAATAGGGAGTACCTAGGGAGTTGGAAGAAGATGTAGACGACCAGATTTGTACAGGATCAGTGCTAGATTCATAAAAGCCACTTTACTTTGTGCCACCCCTTCTTCCTTCCTACCAAAGCAATCTTTAAATGCTTGTAAGTAGTGGGTAAATTAGGTAGGTATTAATACGCAACATGCCTTCAGAGCCCTAACCACGCTAGCTACTCAATTCGTAATAGAAAAGCAAACGCTCGCGATTACGTTTCAAACGCTCCGCTTTTGACGTTTTGCTGACACGAGCTTCACGATTTCTACTGACATTGATATGGTATGGTGTCAGCAAAACGTCAAAAGCGGAGCGTTTGAAACGTAATCGCGAGCGTTTGCTTTTCTATTACGATTTGAGTAGCTAGCGTGGTTAGGGCCCTGAAATCAGCCACCGCCGTTACCGTGTAGGCTTATTTACAAATTATCACTGTTCAGGATAGAGGATGAGCGAGCGGGGCGCGAGGCGCGGCGTCGGCGCACCCTTCTACGCGCCGCTGCGGCGCAAGACCTCTGCCGAGATCATCAGCGAGGCACGCGCCGCCATAAGCGGTGGTAAGTGAATTAATATTATTAAACTTGTGTACTTAATTTGTGATAAGCGACTGGTTAAGCACGCGTCTTGCGTGCACAAAGGCCTGGGTCCAATCAAACCCCGGCTCGCGCGCTTTGTTTTTCCTAAAACTAAGTATGTGCTAATCATAATTTCAATATTATCATCACTCGCCTACGGTGAAGGAAAACATCGCGAGGAAACCTGCACATGTCTTATAAAAGCTAACCAATATTCGGAAAAATTCCGCCAGCTCGTACTGGGCCAGCCAGCGTGATCGGCTATGTTCTGAATCCCCTCGCATTAAAAGTGAGGCCAGGAGTGGGGCTTTTTAAAAAAGGGCTCCATTATTATTCTATATTATATATAAATAAAAACAAAGGGGTTCTTGCCTATAGTAAAAAATAGTAATTATAATAGCTTCTGTTGATTTTTCTTGAAAATTTGCTTGTTCTGTAATCCTATTTACAATAAAAATGATTTACAGTTCTGTAGTAAGTCGTACAAGCCGCGTGCATCTTAAAAAAGTATATTGTTAGAAAACTGTAATGTTTTTATATTATCATATCAATCAGTCAACTAACGGTGTTAAATCGATGCAATATCGTCGTTCATCGGATGCCGATATCGTTAATCGCACATTGATATGATAGGTGGGTAATGTCGATTCGCCGCCTTATTTCACCTTGCCGTAGTCGTACAAGGTGAAATAACTAGAAGGAGTCACGCTATACCACGAGCTTTAGTAGTCATCATGGTCGCGGTTACCGCCAAGGGCATTCATTATAATATTTCCCCATATGTTAGCGAAGATTATAACAATAATTATCGCCAACCTTCTAAACTCTTCATATTCGATTTTTGATTTATTCTTTGTATTCTTGGACATAAAATACTTATAATAGTTACCATTGGTGGGTTTCCCAATTATCTAGCGTTACAACACTATTTTGAAATAGCAAGTATTCATCTATTCGGGTTCATGCTTGTATTTATACAATTTTGACTCAAACTGACTTGCAACGAACGACCACATGAACATAAACCAAGTAAATTGGTGTAATGTTACAAGTAAAAGCACTTTACCTTACAAAATATCTGAAGCTTATTATATTATAGTTCCGCGTCTACTTTGACATCACCGATTGGCGTGCTGTAAAAGGAATTTATAACATCGCGACACAAAAATATACTTTTATGTCTTACATAGAATTGTGTTGTTTCATGGCCTTTGTACAGTATAGTTATTCTTTACAAATATGTTGAATCGGGCATAATTTATCATTTAAGTATGTAGACAAAAATAATGATATGGAATAAAAAAAACAGTGGCGTCTAGGGACGCCCGAAAGAAGCGAAGCTTTATAGTATAAAGCGTAGGGCGCCACAGCTGCCACTCTGTATACCTTTATATATAGTGTAACGCTACTGATGCTTAGCACGGATAGAGGCTACGCTTCAAAAAGTCCCTAATACTTACTACAAGTTAGGTTGGTAAACACAAATTCTCATTCCAAGTAATATGTGGCCGGTATGAAATTATTTGAGCCCTCTTCGTATGAAATGTGATGCATCGTTATATTATGATTTAATTACTTACGTACTCTACTATTCATGGACACGGATAGCGTACCCGATAGTAATAATAGCTTGTAACCCACAACAATTAATAAAATTAAAATTTCTGTGACATACATCGCCAACAGTTGAACATGTAAACCAGTATGCAGTGACTCAAATACCGCAATTACACATATACATACCAACATCTATAATGTTTCTTACGGGGCGTTAGCGGAGGTGGTTCAACCAGGGGTCGCGCGGTCAACCCGTCTTGCTTTGTTACCATCTACGTTGCCACGGTGATATCCTGTTTACACGCGAATGTTAGCTAAGTCGTATAGCTTTGGAGTGAAAGTTTGATTTTGTAGGAAATGCTTTATTTGATTTGAGACAGAAGATTAGTTAAACACTTATTTATCATGATGGGCTTTGATGCGCTAAGAATTTAAATTTTACTCTATAAAGACGTGTTTTTAGAATCTGAATACGTGTGTGCCTTATTTAATTATAATCCTAATGCAAAGAAACAAAGATTTGTAGGATCACACGTTTGTAACGCCTCTCCCTGTTGATATCAATCTTGCCCCCAAAAGAAAAAACAGACCATAATCTGGTCGGAGTAGTATGGACCCATGTGGTGTATTCGTTTGTCGTTCAAGCACTAGGTATGTTGACAGAGATGAGCGGCACGTCGAGCGGTTCGGGCGGTGCTGGCGGCGCTCTGCGCTCGCTGCGCACGCGCCGCCCATACACGCCGCGAGAACCGCAGCGCGCGCTCTTCACAGACCGAGCACGGAAGAAAGACGCCAGACCTCCCAGCGCTTTCGAGTAAGTATCATGTAATCTGTAACGTAATATATCCTCAGTACCGTGATCTCTTACTCGTAAGGCACATCGAATTTAGTTACTTATTACACCCAAGAATTTTAAGATCAAATCGTATCAAATAAGTACTGACTCCTGTGCTACAGTGACATCAAAAGTAATTTTCACTCAAATTACAACACTAATACACAATATACAGATACTTATATCAGTTTATTGGCAATAGTTACTTACAGGCTAGGTCACCCTACGTTTGCACTTGGCGGAACATTCACACAAAACATCTCTATTTTCTGTTGTAATAAAATAGAGACAACATCATGTTTCAGTGTAATGTTTGGTCAGTGCAATCCTAGAGTCATTCTAATATGCAACAGCCTGAAGTACCTGAGTCTATCGGAGAGCGGCGAGGAGACGCTGGAGGCGATGGATGCGCGCATCTCCAACCTCGAAGAGGAGTCACTCAACGACATTCTCACAGATACAAAGAACCCTAAGAAGAAGGCCGGGGTGAGAATGGAATCTTATTTATTTAATAGCATAAAGTGCTGCCCAATCCACAAAGTTTGTAAGCTCCTTTTTCAAAAACTAACTACCTACTTATCAGGATTTTTTGACCGTAGTGTTAAATGATAACAAACTACAGGTCCGAAACCAGGCACGGTCCAATCCCGCAGCGGGAACTAATTCCGGCGACGGTTGGGGAGGTTTCGCGAAGTTGCCACATCTCAGTGGCCGCAGCAAACCTCTGCATCGAAGAAACACGACTGGCAACGCGCACGGCGATGGTAAGGCGTTCTGCAGTCATGGTTTGTCTTATAATATTGAGGACGTAAATTTGTCGCATTTCCATCTAAACTTATATTGTTTTAGAACCGAAGTTTGACATTGGACTGTCCCAAGCGATCTCAGTGACGAAGCCATTAGGTGCCACAGATGATGATGCAGTCAATGATGTTCAAAACAGTAAATGTAAGTTCCTAATTTTACATACTCATGGCCAGTTTATTCATGAATAACCAAAGTAAAAGCAACAACTAAAATTGTAAAGGGTACCGTTATTTTTCATTTAGACATTGCTTTGGCTGTTACTTGTGATCAAAGAACAGGCCGTTGAGGTTTTATGGTCTTGATAAGCTACAACCACCCTCTGAAATTTTCTGTCTCTGACTCCGTGAATAGCTCTGAGCCCGGATTGCGGCACCAAGCGCAGGCAGTTCGCTAGCAGCAAGTCTGTGTCGCACGAGCGCGGGCGGGCGCTCGGCGACATCGCCGTCAAGCACCTCGCCGTGCAGCTGCCCAACACCTCCGGCGAATACTTGGACAAGTAGGTGACCTACGTCAATAGCGGCTATTAGTTCTCATTTAGCGAAAAAAGCCTTTTATACATCAAGCAGTTACCGTAACCTATAGATTGCAATACCAAATGGCTCGCTCGTTGCCGGCCTGAAGGATCATAGGACTGAAGGAGAAGAAGAAGAGAGGGGTGGGCTTCCGGATCTCTCATTCACCGTACGAAACGCGGCTACTTTACGCCGCTCTTCTGTGAGAGATGGTACTGTGACAACGGGGTTTTAATTAATAACTCGTATTGCTTGGTAATATTAAGTTTATTATATTATTTGTTTATTTTCATTTTTTTATAATAAAATACATGTCCTATCATAACGGTACCCCGGTTGTCACTGCCAGCGTACCGCAGAGCTTTCAATTTTCAAAATAATAATGTTTTCTTAAATTTAAATATTTTCTTGTCGGCCAGGAACTCCTATCTCTAGTGGCCAGTGCGTTGACATGGACCTTACAGTACTATCCGTTCTTACCTTCCCTGATGATCTAGCACAAGTATTCTCGAGATCGCCGAGGCGCTCTCCCGGCCGAGCCGCGACACGGACCGCATGCTGAGCTTACTGGAAGCCTTAGTGCGGGCGCTGCAGACGAGCGTCCCCGCGGGGAGCCTGCGGGAGCTGGTGCTGCGGGCGTTGTACGCACACGCCGACTGTGAGGATGGACGCATTCTGGTGGCTGTCGCTAGGGCTATGCTCACGGTAACTTAATATTTTGTTAGCTAAAACTATTAATTTATGACGTCATACGTCAATAGCTATCGAAACTTTAACGGTCTTTGGCAGTTTCGAAGTTATTTTTTGAAAATTATGTCACTGTTAGTAATAATGGGGATATAATTTATATACTTAATTGTGCAATAAAAAATATAAGTCTTACAACGTGAATTTATGATCATCATTTAGATTTCGTTTGCGCTTACTTGGTTGGCATAAAGTCTAATTCTTAGATTTTAATTGTAATAGCTGCACATGTATATTTCGGAGTAACTCTACTTATTATATTTTCAGATGCGTGTAACAGGAACACATCTGACTGCAGCCTGCAAGCTCGTCTTCAAGATCGCTAAGGACGATAAAAATGATCACTTCTTCAAGAATACAAACTTGCTAGGTGAGTGGTCTTTTAGGTATTTTAGAAAGGTTAGAGTAAGTTAGAAATAACTCGATAACTTCTAAATTTCGCAGAACGAACACACGGGGGAGGTCAGATTATTGCATTTTAGCTCTCCATCACATCCTGCAAGGAATGACTAGAACCCTGTATAACCTGTTGACCCTCGGCAGAGTTGTTGGTGGAGGGGTGCGGGCGCGCGGAGCCGGTGTCGGAGAGCGAGTGCTGCGTGTACGGGTGCGGCGCGCTGCGCGTGCTGGCGCTGGAGCCGCGCCTGCGCGCGCGCGCGCTGCGCGCCGGCGCCGCGCACCTCGCCGCGCTGCACCTCAAGATACTCAACAACGCGGTCAGTCTGCACCAGCGTATTCCACGTCCGTCGAGAATCTATACGATATTGTAGTAAAGTTCGAGTTCAAGTCGGTCCCCGTGCCGGGCTCGCTATCATTCGGACGGTTCATTTTGTGTCGGAATCCCTATAAAAATAAATAACGACGAAATAACTTGTTGAATAAAATAATATATTCCCTATGTATGGCTTCTCGTGCCGTGGAATATTATTTTTGAGTCTACGGCGAGGCTCCGAAAACTTAAATGCTAATTACAAAACCATTAGTCATTATATTATCTTCGTTCAATCCTTGGCAGTGACATGTTGTCGGCCAGTGGATTTCCAAACATTCCAAAATCCACCACGAATTTGGAATTCATCCACCGATGTGGACCAATTCCAATGGAGTCCTAGTGAATGACCTCCTTTAAGCCGACAAGAATAGAATTGGGTGGCGCCAGGCCAAACAGAGATCGTGAGCTTAGCACGAATTTGGACGTCGTCCACCCACTTCCACCGATGTGGACCAATTCCAAATGGAGTGCCCGTGAATGATCTTCTAACAACCAATTGTTTTCTGTGTTGTGATACCTGCAGAAAGCAGAATCCCCGCGTTTGGTGGACGAGCGTTGCGCGCACGCGCTGTTCCAAGTGACCGGTGCGTTACGGAGCTTGGCGGGTGGCGGGGACGGCACGGCGGCGCATGCGCGGGAGTTCCTGGCGAGCGGCGCGTTGCACGAGCTGATAGCCGCCCTGTCCCTGCACACCGACAGGGATGTGCTGACGAATGTCGCCAGGTGTCTGAGGTCAGTGCGGACATTTTGTGGACTCGAAGATTAACCACGTGCAAATAATTAATAACTTGCTCAATTCTGCATCTAAGAAGCTATTATAACTATAACAACTGTATATACATTTCTCGACTGCAAGTAGAGTTTCAAGGAGTCGCACTCCTGTGTGTGTGGTGATTCTCTCCAGTCGATGCAACACTAATCAGGTATTAGGGAAGTATCCTTCTCCTCTACTGATTCTCCTGTAGACCAATATCTACTAAGTGTCTATCCAGACCAGATATATGAAGAGCAAGCCGGCTGCAAATTTGAAGTTTATTAACTGGACCTAGACTGACCCTTTATTTATTTGGAACTCATATATTTTAGTCCTACTTATCTTGTCTTTTACCTACAGCAATTTCCTTGTTTGCCCCCAACTCAAGCTCTAGTTTGCCCCTCGCTCCTCCCAAACCAAAAGATGGGTATGCAATGTGTACATGCGCGGGATGTGTATTTATTTACAAGTGTTTGCAGCCAGCTCGCAGTTAGTCGAGAGTCGAGTCTGGATTTTGTCTAAATAAATAAATATAATACATATAGCCAGACGAACACACCAACTGTATGGTCCCAAACTAAGCAACGCTTGTACTATGGATACCGTACAATTGACTGGGGGGGATCCCAGTGACACCCAGGCATGGTCAAATTACGAAAAGGCCGTTTCAAAAATTTACCCTGGCGGGAATTGAGCCCGCAACCACCCGGTGCAGTGGGCTGAGTGGTCTACGCTCGAACCACTGCGCCAAGCGGTAGTCGTGTAATGTGGTGGAGGTGTTGAAGGTTGTGCTGTGTTGTGTTGCACTGCAGCGTGGTGTCGGCGGAGGAGTCGTGCTGCGCGTGGCTGTGCGGCGCGGCGGGCGGCGCGCGCGCGCTGCTGCGGGCGCTGGCCGCGTGCGCCGCGCGCGCGCCGCTCGCCGTGCGGCTCGCCTACACGCTCGGCAACATGGCCGCCGCCGACGAACGCGCACGGATCAATGTGAGTGAGGCATCCCCTTATGTTGCCAGTCTACTCGAGGCCCAACTCTGCTAATGACTCGAAATACGTCCAAACTGACGTACCCCATATCTTCTTCTTTCTTTAAAAAATATATGGCCCACCCAAGTTAATAGGTATTTCGCCAGTGTCAAGCAACAAATAGCAATAACAAACACAATTAATAACAATACAATACAAAAATGTGACCGTTCACTTTGGAAAACGAAATGGAGGCCCATCCCATATCTGAATACCTACATCAATTTTGACAGTTTTACCTATAGAAAAAATGTCAAAACTGACGTATACGATATACTATGTCAGTTTTGGCATATGCGAGTCGAATGCGAGTCGAATCGTACGGCAGTTATTAGCAGAGTTTGGTCCCAGAACTAGCCACTCACGATACAGGCTGGACCTGTAAGGGTCAAAAGAATGAGATATACTTTGGTAATTATTTCAGCTCATCTTTTCAGGACATCTCTACCTGTCTTATTTTCCCCAGATATACAACGAAGAGGGTGGTATCGATGTGCTTCTCACTATATTAGAGTCTTACACCAAGCGGTGTCAGCACGAGACGCAGGACCTGGACTCCGACCCCGATTTACATTTAGTTGGTAAGTTTTGTACCTACTCCCCAGAATGACGCAAGCAATGAGGGCAAAACATTTTCAACTCACTCGATAGATGTCGCTTGATTAAAATGGAGTGGCATTATCTGTCTCTTCACTTCTGTCAGTGTCACCACAGTGAAGTCCAAAAGTGAGAGACTGCCTAAACTGTTAAGGGTCAATGCCACCCCATTGCAAGGTAGCGCCGCTCTGGTGGCAAAAATAAACCTTGATACCCTCAATCGCTTACGCCATCGAACCGGCCTCCTCAATTCGCGACTTGTTACAAGTATTCCATTGTTTCAGGCACCGATTTAGGTGGATCTGATGGATCTAACGAAGATGTTCTGATTAAGGTAATTATCGGCACTAAACTTACTTACTTATACCACGGCCAAAGAGAAGCGATACGAAATTGAATAGATTATTTTATTAAAATAGTCGAATCTAAGGTTGCGTCTTTCCGATATTATAAAATAGGAGCTCAAATGTTGGCTAGCCTGGCAGTGATCAACTTGAAATCGGTCATTATTTATTATACTATATTATACATATACATACTTAAATATTTATATAATACGTTCTGAAACCTTTTAATCTCCATTATTTCAAATACATTTGCAAATGTAGACAGTGCGCGTAGTAGCGAACCTGTGCCTAGCGGAGCGCGCCGGGCGAGGCCTGGCCGCGACGCACGCGGAGCGAGCCGTGAAGGCGCTGCTGGCGTGTCTCCAACTGGCCGAGATACCTGTTGATGATCAAGTGAGATAACTAGAATCTATATATTTATTTCGTTTTGCGAAAAACTTACAGAGTAATCCTGAATTATTATACTGAAAAAAAATCGAAATAAATAATTCACAAGTTTCTAATAAAAAGTATCCACATGTAGGGATTTTAACAGCAATAGAGTTTAGAGGAGATAAAAACAGTCAACAACTACTTAATGGTAAAAAGTTATATTTTATTTTACTTCTTGAGAACATTTTGTACAATATAAAAATGAAAGCTGGCTTTTGTGTACGCAGTGGTTATCAGCGGAGGAGCTCGCGCGCGCCATGGAGCGGCGCGAGGAGCTGGCGACGGCCGCGCTCGCCGCGCTCAACAACATCACCTTCTACCGCGAGCCGCCCGCGCCGCCCGACCCGCGAGCCGAGCTCACCGACGACATATGCAAAGGTAAGCACCGACACGAAAATATAAAGGAAAAATAAACAATTCATTTCAAGCCCTAAGTCAAATAGCGCGTAATAGAGTTAAAAACTATTGTTTTGTGTTACATTTTTGATAGTCTCCTAACAGCAAAGCTACCTAGATCTAAAACAGAAAACAATATGTTGGTGAAAACGCATTTCCAATGATTGCTTAAACGGAAATCGAACCCGCGACCACCATAGTGGTCCTAGCGGCTTAGTGTACTGGATTGAGGAGTCATCAAAATGAGAGAGCTATAATTTGGAAAAAAAATGCAAAAAAACGCTGTGATATGGGTCGTGATGCGCGTGATACTTGTGATATTGGTGATATAATGGGCGGGTGTTGCCGCAGCGGCGTGTCGGTGGCTGGGCGGGCGCGGCGCGGCGTCGTGCGAGGCGGTGCGCGCGCTCGGCAACGTGTCGCGCGCGCCGCGCGCCGCGCAGGTCATCGTGCTCGAGGGGGCGCTGGACGGCCTGCTGCCCTTCCTGGAACACGGTCAGTGGCGACTGCCTGATCTTTCTCAACAATATTTTTAGTTGTTAATAGGTACCTAAAACAGCAGTGATAGCCGATTGGTTAAGCACGCGTCCTGCGGGCGCAAGGTCCTGAGTTCAAACCCCGGATTTTTTCTTGCCTGCGTTAATTGTCGATGGCGCTCGGCCGAAGACACAACCTAGCTAATATAAGCCTGATAGAGACTGGTTTCAGCGGAGTGGGTATAAATATTTCCTTTACAAGCAAGATAACTTACTTCCAGTAGTTTCTTATATTTCAATTTTCCTACTTTAGTTGTCATAATCTTAGATATTCTGGTATAGGTTATAGACATAACTGATTAGAAATCCGCCATTTTTGTCAACCATCGCGTCTTGGTCCAGTGAAATACTTGATAGTCTATCGAGACTAGGGTATCGACCCTATACAAAAAATACGAGTACTCGCTAAAACCGTAACTCACGTTACTCCCAAAGATGGCAAATAAAATAATTACGGACTTCATATTTATACACTACCTAATGTAATAAGGTCTTAAGCATTCACTCCAAAAGCGCGACTAAGAATTACCGCATAGTAAGTAGGTATATTATGATGGTTGCAGTGGCGGATTTACCAGTAGGCTGAGTAGGCTGGAGCCTAGGGCGGCAGATTTTTGGGACGGAAAGTTTGGGGACCGTTTTTTTTTACTACCTCATAGAAATCAAAAAGATTTCTGCATGACGGTTTTCTGATGTTTTACAGATAGAACTCTGCAACAAATTTTGACGATGTCTATTTTACGTGAAATTTCTACGAAATTTTAGGATTGTCAAAATAATGTAGGATATGACAATTGTAGAGGCAAGGGCGGCAAAAACTTTACAGCCTATACCTTGGAAATTTGTAAATCCGCCACTGGATGGTTGTTAATGCAGAGGATGGCGCAGTCCGGTGCGCGGCGGCCGGGGTGCTGGTGAACGTGTGCGGGGCGGGTGCGGGTGCGGGTGCGGGGGAGGGCGCGGCGCTGGCGGCGCGCGCGCTGGCGGCGGCGGCCGCGCGCGCCGACGCCCCCGCCGCCGCGCTGCTGGCGCGCGCGCTCTGGAACGCGCACGCGCACGCCAAGGCGCCGCCGCCGCTGGCGCAAGCCCAACTCGTGGCCGCGGCGCTCAATACATTCATAGGTGACGATGGGATTTTATGATAATTATCTAGATGTGGCATCTAAGCGCTCGAAGTGAAATATAATTGTTATACTAATTAATTAGCACAACTTCTCTTGTACTAATTTATTTTAATGGGTACTGAGGAGTCCGAACCCCATTTACTAGGTATGGAGGTAAGGTAACCAATCTGGTAGGTAATAAAGATCATTGACAAATAATAAGCTAAGTACCTACTCCCGGATATTTCAGTAAAAAACTCTACAATTGTCGACACCTTCTGAATCTACGTAATTAATTTAATGAAATGGTCTAATTCATATTATTTGCTGTAATTATAAAAAAACTAGTAACTTCCAAAAATATTAAGTAGGTATGTATTGCCATTAGGTATATATTTTTCCTAGTATTAATAGAACTGTATCATGCCGCATGAATTTACTAATGAAATTATTATCGTTATCAGTCATATATGCAGTAGGTATCGATGTATATCATAATCATAAACATGATACCATTATCAATCGCTGATAACATGCTGCGCGTAAAGTGTATCCGTATTTCGGCATCTTAATCACCGACTCCGTGGCGCAACGGTAGCGCGTCTGACTCCAGATCAGAAGGTTGCGTGTTCAAATCACGTCGGGGTCAAAATTATTTATTTTAGTTTTTTTGTTATCTTCATTTATACTAGCTATTTTTTAATAGTGTTTATTGTACAGAATCTGAAATGTAAACAGTACAATTGTTTTCAGACGATGAGTCAGTGTTCGCGGCGTGCGAAGCGTCGCGGTCGGGCGGTCGCCGCGCCAGCCACCCCGCAGTACCTGAACATCACGTCAGTTCAATATTATCAACTTACTTAATTATATAATGAATACTTACTTTAACCTATTCAGATTCTAAACACAATAATAACTATCAGATAAAATATGTACTAATTACATATCTGCCCACTGCTTTGGATAATACAAGCTTGTTGATACAATCTATAGCAAGGTTAACGAGATCCGATACGCAAATTAAAAGATTAATATTTTTAAATTCCTTGTTTATAAATAACGCTTCGCCTTCATTCGTCTTTTATTGACATTTCGGTATCCTAACTACGAATTTATAAAAGCGACCCGAATGTTGGTGAGCCTGGCAGTGACCAATGTAATGAAATGTACGCTGAGTACTATTTACGTCTGCGATGTCAAGTCTGAGAGCGGTCTTGGAAATGTCATTCTTATGTCATACCAGTACAAAATGATGCATCAAAAGCGTACTCAAGACCGTTACCAGACATGAGATCGATTTATTAAAACGGCCCTCAGTTAATGTAGTTTTCCGGGGGCCTTCCTAGGCAGAATAGACTGATGGGTGTAAGGGGCATCGTATCGAGAACTGATACCATGGATTCAACACATGATTCTAGACCCCCAAAAGATGGAATTTCCCGTAGATTTTTTTATGAAAGATTTGTATAATACTTTAATGCCAAAGCGTATTTAAAAATTCTGCAAAATTTGAGCATCATTCATGAAAATATCGACGGAAAATTCCAACTTTGGGCGGTCCGGAATCATGAGTTGAATACGTGGTATCAGTTTATGCCTCTTACAACCTGTATAATATATTCTTAGTATCTATTGACAATTATTCATTCTAATAACCAACAGGTAAAATTTGACTTGGACAACAACAACTACTCATCGGATTGCGACAATAACTGTTTCGAGCCTAAACACGCGTACGACAGAGCGGGCAGCGTGAACGAGTACGAGGCAGACGGTGACGTCACAGCCTGGTCGGGCGAGGACCTGGGCTTTGAGGACGGAGACATGGCCGAGGCGGAGTGCGAGTGCGCGCCTTGCAGGCGCCTCGCCGCCTGGGAGGAGCTCGTCGGGGTCGCTATACCGCTCATGGAGAAGCTCAGGCCGGCTCGAGCGGACGCCTCTGTTGGCACTGATTAGATATAATACATCCTTAATGTTACCGGCGATGACGTCACTACCTCGTATGTAAGCTTGGAGTTGGTTAAGGATGAATGCGTGTGCCTTGCAAGCGCCTCGCCGTATAGTAGAGCTCGTCGGAATCGCTGGACTGCTCATGGAGAAGCTAAGGCCGCCTCGCGCAGACGCCTGTTTTGGCTTGGCATAGATACAAATCATCCTTAAGTTAGCCAACTATAACGTCACTACATCGTACGTGTAAAACGTAGAGTTCGTAAAAGGAAATATGTTTAAGAGTTGAGTTCGTGTGTCTTGGAAGTGGAATGACGTCACTTTCTGGTCTGCGATAGAGTTGGCTTCGAAGGAGACATAGCTGCAGAAGAGTTTGATTGAGCGCCTTGCAATCGCCTCGACGCATGTAAAGTTCCTAAAACCAACGCTGATCCTTGTGTTTGTCATGATTATTGACAAAACAAGCCTTAAGTAACCAGTGATGACTTATCGCAGACCACAAAGTAGATAAAATTGTAGCAGAAGGCATTGTACTCAATGCCTACGCTTTTTTATTTATTTAAGGCGCCTGAATGCTAAAACGCTGTTAAAAGTCGAGGCTTGCAAAGGAAAGGGCTGCTCACATTTTCACATAAGTAATCGAATATACAGAGTCGTTTCCGAACTTGTTACATTCCATGGCCTTGCAACGTCACACGATATGAAAGTCGAATGTTACGCCAATCACCTGTACAATGCCAATGTGCGTGTTATTGTTGTTCAACTAGCGCAACACTTCCGGAACATGACATAATCCAGGTTTCTCTACACGGTATCATTATTGATAGAGATCCGTATTCCGTTTTTGAAACGGTCCCAAGCTCTATACCATCAAGTGTGTGCCCTAGTCCCGTGATCAATTTCCATGGGAAATATAATCTTATTGTAGTAATTTACCCTGTTAATCGTATTTTTTAATAATAAATCTAATCATGTATTGTTGTAACAAATTTTATGTAGCGCTACTGATTGTTGTAAATATGAAAGTCAAGATTTTATGCTTATTGATAGGTTGCCTATATATACATATATACGTTGCCTGTATAATAAAATAATAAATGCATTTTATTTGTACTTACCTGGAATTAAAATTATATTTTCTGAAAACATATGATGTATTTATAATTACCCGTTTAATTCAATGTCGATGACGTTGTGCTATACATTCCCTTAGATTAAGATCCCTTTGGTACGGTTTTCATGTAAAATTCCGGCGTGCGTGTGTCCCGTAATACTTCTTACTCTTCCAAAACAGCTTCAACGATTTTTTATACTTAACTAGCTGTGCCCCCGCGACTTCGTCTGCGTAGTACTTAACATACCAAAAATTTCGGGATTATCTGGATAAAAAGTATCTTATGTGTTAATCCCGGTTATAAACTATCTGTGTTCCAAATTTCATCCGAATCCGTTCAGTAGTTTTTGCCTGAAAGAGTAACAAACATCCACACTCACAAACTTTCGCATTTATAATATTAGTAGGATAGGTCGCCAGCATAGTTCATAGCTAAAGATGAACCAGGTAGATGGCGCTGTTGTCGACATCCAGGAAACGAAATCTACGCTAGCGAAGCTGCGAAAAAAAGCTAGTAGGTACTTACCTAGTCTATTAAAATCTATATTTAGTATAACATAGTAAGTTCTGAACCATAGGTTACCAATCATGGTCAATATAATACGTCAGCTTTAGTAAAGTACTTAATAGGAGGCTTACCGATCTGACCACGGATACCTAACGTGCTACGACGACCAACAATGTACCCTAATTACAGATTATAGAATACGTACACTAAACAAAATGTCGTAAGATACATCGAACGGAAACAGTTTGGAAGGAAGTTTCCGAGGGTCGCCAGCTCGTGGAGGAAGATCGCGACACGTTTGTTTAGCAACTCGAGTGGCGCAACCGCATCCTACTGTAATAGCCAAGTTCCCGAGGCCTTACAATGATCACACGCCCTAACATACAGGCTGTGTTTTATAAGGAGTAGGTAGGTAATTTGTTTTAATGAAATAATTTTATGAATTTCTTGATCACTGGAGATCTATCATATTTTTTGCAATGATCATATTATGAATGATGAATGATGAAAGATCATAAAATTAAAACATATCAATTTATAATGCCCGGATCTAAGGTTAAGATCTTTTAAAAGAATATGCATTGATAAATTATTACTTACCTACTACAATATTTAAGTAAGTGCCATAGTCTTGTCGAATATTCCAATATAGTTTGTTTAAATTAATGCTTATGTTTAATGTCGTACGTCATGCACATCTAATAGTTGAGTGGAACTATCTACTCACAATAAACTACCAACCTGTAGATACACTAGCGGCAGGATTCCGGTTATAAGATATTATTCGCGTTGTACAGTGACCAATACGTCAATTTTTACTGGCGCGACATCTTGTCACGTGCTTACTTACATTTGTATCCATCCATCAAACTTTTGCGAAAATTTAGGTGAAAAAATAATTCATCATGAAATACTAACTACTTATCAATAAGTTTCAGTACACAAAACGTGCTCATTTTATATTTTTACTGGGGTTGACATCCAGGCTTGCCTGAACTTACATCGAAATTCAGTTAATAAATGCCCATATCATTTATTAAGAAACATTAATTAATGACTGTCTAATTAACTATCTACTATATTACCCGCAAAGTTCGCGCAAATAATCAAATTCCAATAATTTTTAATCATTCCAAGTTTTGCAACATTCTTCGAGTCACAAATTAAGTCATTAGCCGTTGAAATATTATCAACTGCTCGTCTAGCGATTTCAGTGTTGTCGAAAATGTCGAGAAGTCGTAGTGTTGCTGTGTTGCTAGCTCTGAGCCTGATGGCGAACGCTCTCTGCGCACCGTCCAGCCCGTACCGGCGTCGGAGGCACTTCCATGATAACCAGCTCGACTCGGATTCAACCACGAAAGCAGCCACAGAAACGGTAATAAACTAGAACAGACTGTTATTTTGTAAGCGAAAGATACTGGTTGAGACAAACCACCAGCTGAAGTAAGTCTACTCCGAGAGACTTTCACATATCTCGCATATGCGTCCACCAGATTCAAGATATGATGTCGATCTAACTTGTGGGTGTTAATTAAATCGTTCATGCTTGTGGAGAAATGCCCGTCTCTCAGTTGAACTAAATTCGATCAATAGCATAGATAAGCCTAATATATCATGTTGAATAAAATCTAGGACAAGAAATGGAGTGTGGTCCGGTCTAGAAGAAATAAAACATTATTGGTATTTGCGTAACAGCGTACTTAGGTACCGTAGTTTGTCCGACTTAGTTTATTATCCTAGCCAATCTAGGTCATATTAAACTAGTTTAGGTACCTACGCGTGCGTATAAACTTGCCGATCTGAGAATTCCTGATTTAACTTAACCAATAAAACAAAATTGTTTACATTCATATTGCAGAAGAACAATGACGTTACTACAGTCAGTTCTACAACATCGTTAACCACCGAAGACAAGAGCGACGAGGATGATGACGACTTCGACGATCAGTTCAACTCCCCGCCCTCCAGCAGTGGAGGCAGCAACATCTTCACTCTGCTGAACCTAGCCAACGCGCTATTCCCAGCATCAAGCACCTCTGTGAGTCTTTCTAACCTTGTTCCGTTTGTGTTTGTCATAGTTGTGTTATGTGTACTTACTGTTATTTATAAAATGTTTGTTCCTGTCTTTTTACATCTTGAGTTTTGATGCTCTTATGATACTCAATAAAGGTGCCTAGAGCCTATAATCTACGGAGTTCTCTATCTTTCACGGCTTTAACATAAACTAACCGAGGATAAAGTGTTTATTAATATCTTCAACTTTAACACACACATTTCTTTCGATATAATAAATAGCACGGCTAATGTTTGCACGTTGTGCGGTAAAACAATAATCATTTTTACTTAGTTTTATAATACTCGAAATCTCACAAATGTACATCGCGCACGCTGGTATATTTCTGCACGTTGCAACAGTTTTAGTTTTGGTGTCTAAAATCTTGTAATACTAGTGTGTTTCACAGTGAAGGGTTCTGCACAAATACTTGGATTTCTAACAATACCTAAGGTAAGATTGTTACATTTCAATTATTTCGCTTTGCACGCTATTCATACATTTAATAATTAGTTCGAATACTTGCTAACTTTCAGAGTAAAAACGGAGATAAGAGTACGATACGCAACTTTATATCACGGAACAAAGCGCAAATTGCTCATAGACGCCAAGATGTATCAGACAATGAAATAGAAATAGACTATGAAACTAATCTCAAACCACCCACAGCAGAACCTAAGCCAACTTTTCAGCGGCAAGAGAGTAAAGAGAGTGATAGCGAGACATCTGAAAGCCAATCAGACTCTGAAGAGGATAATGTAGCTAAAGAAAGTGCTGAAAAGGAAAGCAATGAGAACAGTAGTGATGGCGGTTCGGGTCCTAAGCAAGACTCTGCTTCAATTGAAAGTGAAAATGATTCGGATTACGATGAACCTCAAGGAGATGGGCAGGGAGGTGGAGTATTAGGTTTATTGGGAGGGCTGAGCAGTGTAAGTGCATATACCACGTGTTAAGTCTCTCTCGTAAATACTGTTTTAAATTAATATTGCAGGTATGTTTGACAGGATGGCGAGTCAGATCTTGGGACACTGCTGACAACTGTAGGAGGAATTATCGGTAACTTAAGCGTAAGTATAAGTAGCAATGGTAAATATCTATACACTTAATACTCAGATGCTATAAATAAGTTTATGAAACATTAAAATTTCAGGGTGGCGTCGATCTAAATGATGTTATTGCCACGATCATAGGCCTCTTTGTTGGTCTAATGGTATGTATTAATTTGGAGACGAAACCCGTAACTTGTATATTTGTTGTTTCTCTTTTTAACATGTCACTTTCCTTGTAAGTCCGACGGCCAGAAAAACCCTGGAGAGATAATAGCGCGATACGTGCAAACATCAATTGACACTATTACTGGCGGTGGAGCAGTGAGTTGAACATGTATAACTTTGTCGAATTACATAAGCATTTTTTTATTTTTACATTTCATTAAATTATTTTAATTTTCAGCAAAACAATGGAAAGTTCTTTGGAACGTTCGTATCAAAATTAATAAAAGGGATAAGTGCGGTATGTTTAATATCATACAATTTTTAATTCATTTGTTTCAGTTACACAATATGTACTGCAACATGTTGTATCACCTGTGCTTGCACAATTTAATCTTATCTTAATTGATAGTAGGTACATTGCACTCAGTATTATTTAAGTACTGCATCAATAGTTTGCAAGTGGGTACATCCTACTATCCTACTAATATTATAAATGCGAAAGTTTGTGAGTGTGGATGTATGTATGTTTGTTACTCCTTCACGCAGAAACTACCGAACGGATTTGGATGAAATTTGGAACACAGATAGTTTATAACCGGGATTAACATATAGGATACTTTTTAACCCGATAATCCCGAATGTTTGCTAAGTTAAAATACTACGCGGATGAAGTCGCGGGGCACAGCTGGTACGAACATAAATGCAAACCATGAATGGCTAGTTCTTGTTTTTTTTAAAAAATCAATTTGATATACTGGCTGCCATACATACTTAAGTACTAATTATATATATTTATAGGCTGATGTTTCTGAGGAGTCGGGTGAGGAAGCCGCCATGCCCATGGCTGACTCGGGGGGATTCCTCTTCAACCTTATTATGGGTCTACTCGGAGATATGTTCAAATCCAGCTTCGATGGCAGCTCGAAGCCCTGGCGATGACCGCGAGCACACACCATGTTAAAACAACTTTGTCCATAGATAAACTACTGTTATTTTTGTTTATAATGATTTTATTTGCATTAAGTTTGTATTGTCGATCCTAATACGTTGGCTTATTTAAAAGTTGGACGGATCGTTGTGCTTGAACTAAATAGCTCCCAAGAAATGTTTGATGCTTAGCAATAATGTATCAAGGTAATAAAAGGAAATTTAAAAAGACAATTGGTGGTCTCCTTGTTTAAATGAACTCAGACACGAATATTATTCCTGGGAAAAAATCGTGTTTTCGTCTATCTTTGTAATAGATATAGGTATTCTATATTTGCAATATTTTTTTAATTTCATTGTATTAAATAACTAACAACTACAATAAGTTATTATTTATTATTGAAGACAATTAATAAATCAGACTAACAATGACTATGTAACTACATTCCTGTGTTTATTTTCATCAATTACGACATAATTACTTAGTATATTATTAAGTTGACTACAAAATAAAAGTTTATGAGTGTCTGTGTGTTCAAATTAGAGGGAATATGTATATGTGTGAATAAATAAATAAACAAATAGCGCCAAAATAAAACCACCCATAAATCGATCATATTATTTAATTCATTTTTTACTGTACAGACGCAACAGCCCGCCCGAGCCTCGGAGTCCAGCCATTCGCCGCTGTGGACCTTCAAGATGGACCTGGTCCGCGCGGTCATGCACTTCGCCACCAACATGCTGGGCCTTGCCTCGACCTCCGCCACGAACGCCTCCACCGCATAGGATTGTGGCACACGCTGCGGACGCTGTGCATCAAACAACCCGCTTCACGCCTAAGTTACTTTGTATCCATTAGTAGTAGCAAAGAGAACCACGAATCCACGTGGCTGCATCGGCGTAGCGTGCGCCTCTATAAATTGTGCTGCTTGTTCCTTTATAACCTCCTATTTTAGTCTAAATTGTGCCAAACTAAAAATAAAATATTTTTCATAATGCTCTCACTCTTTAAAGCCTCCTTCCTTTCACTGGAGTGATAGTTAGCTCTTCAATCTGAAAATAAAAATAGTTAGAACATACCTATTACCCTACCGCGGACTCTCCTATTACATGACTCGGGGACTCTATAATACTAATATATTGATACAGGGCATTGGCAAACTGTAGAGCTATAAATATGGCCATGTGAAAGCGACCTTAATATATGCAGATAAGCAGTATGTCGATGTCTTGATAGTACCTACTACTTCCCAAGATGAGATTGAATACACCGCAAAAAAGATCCTATTGTTCAAATCCGTTCATTCGTTCCGCTCGACTGAACAGTCGGCCTTGAATTCAAACATGACTTTCCTAGCAGTCCCGTTACAACAAAGCTAAAATGCTTGTACTAGGAGACAACGTATTGTTTAATGGACAATATGGGGAGCGAACCCGGGACCTTTGTAACAATGGCAGACATACTAAGCACAAGCGCGCTTAAAGTCAGAGTATTTATAAATGCTTACGTTAACATGCGGCGGTGTGGCGAGCAGGTAGAGCACGGCGTCCGCGATGTCCCGGGGCTGCAGGGCCGGCAGCGCAGTGGCGTCAGGCAGCCCGGCCAGCTCCGTGGACACCAAGCCCGGCGATAAGCTCTGTAATCAATACAGACAGATATACACCAGTTGAAGCGCCCGTATTACACCAAAAAATGATTCACGGTATCTATAAGGAGACCGATAACTCTTATTTCTATGTCAAATCGATTATAAAAAGAAAAAAAAGCGCAGAATTCAAATATATCACCGTCATACAAACAAACAATACATACTTAACAAATTATGTGGCCTGCAGATTACTTGATTTTAATGTTTATTTATTAAATAATAATGCGAAAATAATAATAGGTACCTCCTGAATTCGTTGGGTATACGTAAAAACTGAAATTTACGTTTTATTTGATAGTTTTAAATTCTGGGTAACTATAATATTGATTGTTACTTATTAATAAATTCACGCTAAAATTCATTTTAAATCCCATTTGTGTAAACGGTAAACAATATTTCTAACAAGCATGACCAGAAACTATCTCGTCGATACGATAAATATTACCAATTGGTACCCTTTATATTGGATTTATATATGAAAGGTTCATCTATTTTGAAACACCAAATATACCTATCAAATACTAAATGAACAAAAAAGACCGCGTTACCGTTGCGCGTTGAAGTCATCTGTAAGGATATTTTTATAACACCAGACAAATTCGTCCATCGTATGGTATAGTACATATTCGTACATAAATACATAATAAATGTATTGTGTATTTGTCGTAATTATTCTAAGATAAGATGAAATAATTTTATCTCATTGCTGTTTGGTATTGCATCGAAATAAAACGGGAATATCGAACCCGGGACCACTCGACGCAGAGAGCCGAGCGTCCTGTACTCGAACTACTACACCAAAGGCATCTACTAAATTACATAGGTACTAAACATACGAAAGCTTCTTGGCTACTTACTACGACACACCTTAGCAGGCGCGTTGGTAACTTATTTTAAGACTCAACCTCACAACTTTTAATCTTAGAAAAAAATCTGATCTTTTTTCTTAAGCCTGAAATCAGAGTTTTTGATGAAAGGACGCGTGGAGGGGTAAATCAGGAATTCACTGTAGGTAAAGGATGAGGTAAGTAGGACTCAAATATGAAAACTGAACGAACATTTTGAAATACTAACCTATAGGTGGTACGCCCATGGTCACAGGCCGAACCGCTTCAAGGAAAAATAAGGGGGGAAGTGAAGCAGAGGAACAACTGAAGACACTCACCGTAATTTTAATCCCAGGCTCGGTGTCCGCGACTTCATTGAGCAGCGCGCCCGTGAACGCGGTCACCGCGTACTTAGTCGATGGATACACGTTGAACGTCGTGAACGGTATGTAGTGGCCTGCAATGCTGCAACCAGAGATTCCAGGATTTTTGTGCCACCAGGGCGGCGCCACGATGCAGTGGGACGATATTGACACTTGACAGTTCAGACACACTCAGATAATCTAGATAATCTAGCTCCATGGCGCGATGCAGCGGGGTGACAGTTCAGTCAGTCTCTCTCAAGAGATACCTAACGATAATCCAGTTCAATGGCGATAGTAAATATTTGTAGTAACACTGACAGAATTGAAGTGACAGATAACGTCACCCCAGTCCAATCAAGCGACATCTGGTGAGTTGAAAATGTAAGTAGGTATTGAGTGAGACCAATTCTGATTCTGAACTAAATTTGACGCATCCACAAATATTCCCATCTTGCACATGCGTTACGTCCATTAAAAGGAAAGCAATGCAGTAAAATAAGTCAACTTTACTTACTCTACCAACAGAATCACTACAATTTATACTAAACCAAAACCAATGAAAACCACCAGAAAATATAAAAATTACAACAAAAAGCTAGCTAAATTTGTTGATAAACATTCCATATCTATATCGAGTTAGGCTTATAATGTATAGTTAGTTATGTCTGTCAGTCCACCGCATAGATTAAGAAGTGTCCCATACATTTAAAATTGTGGAGATTTTTTAAGGTCTTCGGTCAGTCAGGTACCTGTTGACGTTGATGATGTGCCCGCGGCGGCCACGCTGCAGCATGGAGGCGACGGCGCGCCGCGCGCACAACATCGTTCCTTTAACATTAATGTCCACCGTGGACAGCAGTTCGGGCTCGCTCATCACATCCCCGCCCGCAGCTGCAACATATTCACATTATATATTTTGCCTGCCAAATTATCAATTTTGTTACCACCATAATAGAACACCTTATTCTATGCTCCTCACGCCAGCACCGTCTGTAGCACTACGTCTATTGCCGAGAAGAAAAAATAACGAAAACAAATGATTTTTGTAGTACTTAGGATTCATTTTTGGTATATTAAACTAAACGTTATGTAATAATATTATACAACATTCTCATAAGTCTTCAACCCAATCGGTACGCGGCCTCGACTGAGAATATCCGGCAAAAAACTCGGCGGCCTTGTCGTTTTTACATAGGTGCATAGGTACCTATTACTTGTACTTAATAAACTTATACCTTTTTTATTTTTCATATTCGCCATATATAAATTGGGTGTTGGAACTGTTGAAATTAATAAATAATAGGTGCAATCACACGATCTCACCAGTGATGCATCCACTGTAGAACACGCCTGCGTTGTTGACCAGCACGCTGGTGCCGCCAAGGTTTTCGTCGACCCACTGGAAGGCGGCCGCCACCTCCTCCGGACTGGACACGTCGCATTTCCGGGACACTATCGTGCCGGACCCTCGGACGAGAGGTTTCAGTTCCTACAGCAGAGAAATGTAACAAATGAATATCGCCAAAAAAAACCCTAACACTAAACTATGTGGGTAGTATGGGGGTAGTTTTGTGGGTAGTGGGTAATGTGGGTAGTTTTCCCTACACTGGTTTTCTGTGTCATCTTCATTTTTTTCCCTTTCTATTCCTAACATCTCTTTGGTAAGGGTATCGTTATTCTTCATAACCATATTGTGCATCTTCTCATAACTATGATTATACTCGAGCCTCGTCCTCAAGATTAGTAGTATTAGTATTATATAACACAATTGTAGTAACGCCTAGTGACTACCATATCCAGCACTTAGTTTAGATATTAAGTTTTTTTTTTTTTGTTTTACCCACATCTTGAGGTTCTACCTTGCTCTCTGTACTTAAATACGTGCACTGTCGCTCGCGCTTCATTCGCAATTTAGTGCTCCGCCAGTCCAGTACTACCTACCTCGCTTCATGTTGAAACGCGTTAAGAATAATAGTTTCGAGTTTATAGAAAAAAATAAAATTTTAAGTTTTTACACTATATTCATTGTGATCGCGCCGATCATCAAGTTCGTGTTCACGTCCATCAAGATCCCCCTCATCAACACCAGCTAAAAATTCGTGTAAGTACATACCTATAACAATAATAAAGTGGAAAAGCATGCTTGCCTAAATATTTCTTTCTCTGTTGTAATTATACACATCAAGTACGTAATAATGCACCAGAATAGTCTTTGGGACTACTCCACCACCTTGTACATAGACATCAGAACAGCCTTCAGGACTGGTTCAACGCATCGTCTGAAGGCAACCGGGATGGTCTGTGGGACTACTCCACCGCCTCGAACAAAGAAATCAGAATAGTCTTCGGGACAGGTTCGCTGTATTGTCTAAAGGCAACCGGGGTAGTCGTTGGGACTACTCCACCGCCTTGTACATAGACATCAGAACAGCCTTCAGGACTGGTTCAACGCATCGTCTGAAGGCAACCGGGATGGTCTGTGGGACTACTCCACCGCCTCGAACAAAGAAATCAGAATAGTCTTCGGGACAGGTTCGCTGCAGTGTCTACAGGCAACCGGGATAGTCGTTGGGACTACTCCGCCGCCTTGTACATAGACATCAGAACAGCCTTCAGGACTGGTTCAACGCACTTTGGAATGCACCAAGACACCAGTCTTTTGGACTAGGTACTCCGCCGCCTTGTACGAAGATATAAGAATAGTCTTCGGGACTGATTACCGCATTGTCGGAAGGCACCAGGACAGTATTTTGGACTACTCCGCCGCCTTATATTAAGCCAACAAAATTGTCTTCGGAAAATTTTATCTGCGTAACACAAAAGTAACTACAAGTCTTGACCGACTTTTATGGACCTTCCACATCGGGAAGGTCGCACAGAACCACCTGCACAGGCAATCGAAATAGATCCACAGTAAAGTGTATAGTACCCGCAAATTATTAATCCTGTACTAAACGCCGAAATCAGGGCCGCCTTCACCGAGCAAGTGGTAAAAAGATAAGGCTATCGAAATTCTACAGAAACAGATTGCAGCCGCCATTTCATGTCTGGGCAGTATTCTTACTTACCTGCTCGTGAAAAATACAACTAACTTCTTAAGCGTCATGGACGCTAGTCGAATCATTTGTGACTCTCAAAATTCGAAGTCTGTGACTAGACTATACTCAGTCAGGGTGATTTTAATGAAAATTTGTCTACAACTTTTACAACTTAAATACACAAGTTTTTCTCCAGGGAGGCCTTAGCGGAAACGCTTAAATCAGCCTAACTGCTACCAAAGGGCGCATACTAAAAGGGAACAATCACATAAAGAACTCGGTGAATCCACTCGCCACCGCCGTTCCCAGTAGGTACTTACGTAAAGTACGTCCAAGAATTTAAACTAGAAGGCAGGCCCGCCCCGCCACCAGCAACCTGCTGCGCGGACCGCGTCACTGCGAGGCACATCGTTGCGCAATTAAAAGCAACATCGTCGCACAGACCGCACTATCGCCGATAGACTCGGTACCTACGCTATGCGGGTAGACTAGCTTATTTTTTTAAGCAATGATCTTTAATTAGAATATCTCACGACCATTATTTAGAACTTTGATAAATAGTTATCAAATAAAGTTCGGTCTTCGATTTATCAATCATGTTTGCCAACACCGAACATATTTACAGACTAAAAAAGTTCAAGTTGAACATACTATCCATCGCAGCAATTTCTGCTTGCGAACCTTGTCATGATAATTTTTGTGTCACACGTATTTTTTGTACCAAAGCCAAACGGCATTTACCTAAAATAGATAAACAAATGCACGAATTTAAAGTACGAATTGCCAATAGGTATTTGCACACGTCATTATATTTTCACAAAATTTTTAACCTGTCATTAAATTACTCCGTATTTCGTCACGTATCTTCTATACATTATTTTATGGTAATATCAGAGATTGAATATTAAAAAACTTAAACGCCATAAAATGAGAATGTTTTCTCAGATCATTGGCTTATTAGTGTCTACCTGTTGGGTCAGGCATGAAAATGATTAATGCTTGCAAGATCATTGTCATTACGTAAACTAACTTTTCTCTCACTGTTGTTTCATTTGTGTTTTTTCAGTCAATGTGTTTATTCACAGTGCATTTTCACTGTGACATTAGAGTGTCACATCCTATGAAGAATCATCCTAGGATCTATCCTATGAAGTCACTTATCGATGATTGGTCATGAGGATCTGGACAGTGCTGAACCCGATTTAGTGGCAATTGTTATTTAACAGTCTGCCTATGTCCGTGGAAGGTGCTACATATGAAAACTTCTGTTTTACACGCTGCTATCTGAAAAATGTTTCATCACTACTGTCGGACCATAGAAAATGGTTAGCTGCACACTAAGGAACTAGAACGATGCACGTTCCTTACCTTATGGTGTAATGGTAACTATGAAAATACTTATAAAACTTTACATTCTTCAACAACTCCTGATTTGGACTGTTGGTCAAATGTAATTATGCGTTCCGTACGCAGAATGAGGGACGGTAATTATGCGTTAAAATATTTTCTGACGCCTCAACAACGGTTTGGAGCGCAGGTAGGAAGAGATTCTACTGTACAAAAGTTACCTAGAGCACACAGCAGTTTTTTTCTCCATTGCCTCAAGCTATGTAAATCGCGCGGGAGGAATAATCATCCCGATATCACACTCCAAGATGCAAAATATATATGGCAATGGTGTGAGATGCTATAGTTTATTATAGCGGCCTATATGTAAAGTAATCCAGACGACCACTACCAGATACCGAGTATACATAATAAAAACTGTTACCTAACGTTAAAAAGTCTTATTGTTCCTGATATCGAATTTTGGCCACTCGTACCAATACAAAATGTCGGAGATATGCCTCATGGCACAGAGATCCCGACGCCGACGCATACGCCGTCGATGCCTCTACCTTAGAATGGTTCAAGCAATTAGTCTTATGTTTTTTCGCCTGTAACAATGATACCTAAAGCCTTAAGGAAAATAATATTAGATAATGTAAAAGGCATTATTGTAGTGCCCGACTGGCCTACACAGCCACCGTCAGCCACGGTACCCCAATTATTGGTATTTACAAATTTACCTGTTTTTTGACCTAGTAAAAACCGACCATAACAATGTCGTAATAGCTTTTTTCAGCAATCTCAACATCCAAGCTCACATTACCCTGGTCGACAAAGTATAGTCCTAACGGCCGTGGCGCTCCTGAAACGCTGAGTTTCACCTTCCACCACGGACATCATGCTGTCATCACTATTGGACAACACAATTCAGCGAAACGTGTGTCTCAAACAGTGGTATGTTATTTGGAACCAAAACATTAACAGGTTCGGTCTATTCATCCCAACCATTTTAGAATTTCTCACATAGACTTACAGCAATAACGGCCTATTGGCACAATTAATAGCTACATAGCTGCACTGGCCCTCATTTCTGGACGGATATCAGATGACGATCGTATAGCAGGGTTCTGTAGCGGTGGTTATAAACTAAAGCCACCACTTATACGGTACGGTATAACGTTGCCTGGGATGCAAGTCTAAAATTAAATAGCAACTCCTTTCCCAAACGGAAAACTATGTAACGGCACATAGAAGACAAACAATACCTGTCTAAAATTAATGTACAACACATATTTTATTATTAAAATAACGGAGCTTATTAAAACGTCTAAGTTAAGCTGCTAACAACCGACTCTTTATTTAGGTACCATTATTTAATAAGAAACCTGACAAATACAACTAAAGACTTAAGGAAACAGGGCCATGGTTTTTGCTAGCAATCGCAAACCTTATAAGTTATAACTGTGTCCCCTTACGAATATTTAGTAGACGGTTTAAAATGGTTATGAAAGTTAGTGTAATTGACTCATGTATTTTCCTTCCACTGTACTCGCCATGCCGCAACTTCCATGGCACACAATCTGAGGGTTAGCCTCGATGAATACAACCAGCTTCAAAAATAAATAATATACCAGCTTTATCAATTCCAAATATAACATGGAGTTGGCGAGAACTTTATGTTCTCTTGATAATGTATGATTAAATACTCCTATATCTAGTGATATCTTTGCTTTATCATTCCAATGCCATTGTAAAATGGATCGAGACATGCAAATAAATCGTGTCATAATACTTAATAACACATTTTATCTTGGATATTACCTGCACTGACTCTCAACATCTACAATTGTGTTATATAATACTAATACTACTAATCTTGAGGGCGAGGCTCGAGTATAATTAATGATCAAACGAACTTACCTTACGTGAAGTTCGATCATAATTATACGAAGAGCCTCGTCCGAAAAGATTAGTAGATAAAACCCACCCACCCTGGACAACCCAGGTAGTTCCGGTAATATCCAATACCTATAGGAATTACATTCCCACGGAAATTTATTATCAATAGAGACTTAAATCATAAGGATACTCTAAACCAAATGATGCGCGAGCGACAGTGCACGTATTTAAGTACAGAGAGCAAGGTAGAACCACAAGATGTGGGTAGAACAAAAAAATAATAATAATCTTAATATCTAAACTAAGTGCTGAATATGGTGGTCACTAGGCGTTACTACAATTGTGTTATATAATACAAATACTACTAATCTTTTCGGACGAGGCTCTTCGTATAATTATGATCGAACTTCACGTAAGGTAAGTTCGTTTGATCATTAATTATCCTCCATTTAGAGTATATTTAAAACAAATTCCATTGTTATCGTATCTCAACCGGTTCCCGAGGCTTGCGCGTTCAAGGATCATTAACTAGCTAAGCGATAACACGTAAACAGCGCAGGTACACATCTACCTCATACGAATACCGTAACGACGACGTAAATGAGATCTATTCTTCAGGTATCCTATATGTATATATATCAGTACCAAATTTCGTTAACTTCCGACAAAAACTGTAGAAGTTGTGGTACTGTGTCAGACTGGAAGAGACGGACGGACGGACTGGATGGTTCCTCGTAGGGACTACGGAACCCTAAAATCGTCTGGTTTGGGTCTCCTCTACGATATACAGGATGTTTCAAAATTACGTATGGCATAATTATCTGCGGGTGTGTAGTAAATTGATCAAACACATTAAAATACATTTAAAAAAATCTCGAAACTAAAAAAAAATATATATTTTCTTCAATATTGGTGGCTGCTACATTCAGTGTACTAACACTGTTTTCTGGGCCATTTAATTATGTACTTTATGTCCTCAAGACGAAAATTGACAAAGATATTGGATTATTAATTGCCTACCTACCATTAGGTACCTACTCTTGCTGGCTTCACTTACTAGTTTTACGCGCTCCGTCTTTTCCTCATAGATTTGCAATGTAGAAAGAAAAATACTTTAGTCAATCGTTACGTCAGGCATAGGTACCAAAGTTTGCAAGTGGTAGAGATCTAAAAGTAAACTTATCTGGCCGCTATTTGAGTTACTCACATCGATCCGTTGCGGCCTCCTGGCTAGTCCCACGACCGTCAAGCCCTCATCAGCCAGCGCGACACATATCGCGGCGCCGATGCCGGCACTGGCGCCCGTCACCACAGCCGTGCTGCCGCGCCAACGATCCATTTTGTTATGTGCCCTACTAGTACTCCGAGACTGCCACCCAGACGGCTATAGTGAATGGCAATCTAGACATCTATCTCTCAGCTACTAATATTATAAAGAGGTAAAGTTGTTGGTTTGTACCGATTCTTAAAATAAAGTAAGTTATGGGAACGCACTCATGTTATTTATTCGTAACATAACACTAATATAAACCACATAATACAACTCATGAGTCATGACCACGCTTAAATTGTCGCTTAGGATAAAGGAAGTACTTATTAAGTATGTAATTATAGCGTAAATAAAACAAGTTATCCTCATGAATTTAGCATTTACTTTTGATGATGACTCTACCAGACCAGACTTGCTTAATATCTGTTTTATAAATATTTCTACATTTCTTATTTTCTTCCATAAAAATATGTGTCAAACTTTATTCATTTATATTTCAAGTAATAACCATAAATCATACCATAAACAATACCATATCATAACAATATCTACAAAGGCTTCTCGGTCACGGACGTTATCGTTAATTCACTAATCTGTAACAAAAACACAAAAACCTTTCAATGTCTGCCAAATTTGAAGTGTGCAGTTTTGTGTCTTATCTTTGTAAATTTAGAGACTAAATGCAACTTTGTGCCTTATGAATATACATAGATTTAACCTCATGGTTCCCGGTGGCACATTAATGCTACTTTTATTAGCTAATGTAAAGGCATTCTCGATAGCTTACATTTACGTGTGGTGGCGTGGATAGCACGTAGAGCGCTGCATCGGCTACGTCCTTCGGGAGCAGCGAGGGTAGCTGCAGCTCTTTAACGTAGCTTGCTAGCTGGGTGTCCACCACCCCTGGGGATATGCTCTGCAACATCCAGAGATATTAATAACAAGCATTCCTGAGAGCTGCGGGTAGTTCGTGCAATGCGACAACATTTTAATTGCGTACTACAAGTGGCGACCTCGATACGTTCTTTTTGAGATAAGCTTACATTTTGATTATTTTTAATGTTTGATATTTCTGAGGGCTTGGTACAAATATTGTCCGTAGGTAGGTATTTAAATTAATTAATCTTTTGATAGTTTAGCAAACACACATATCAGAAAATTTCAGTTTAACTATAATTTATGGAATAGTTCGCCGCAGAATTTGTGAAAATCAAAACTTTATCTTGAATCTATTGTTCTCATGCTGTCTTTTGGCTATGAGACTCACCGTTATTTTAATTTTATTCTTGAATTCCGCTAACTCTCCATTTAGCGATGCGGTAAAAGCAGTGATGGCATATTTCGTTGCTGTATATACATTCAGGTTAGTCGCCCCTGGAATTAGATGTCCTGCAAGACTAGAAACAATATTATATTAACAAATATTTAAAATTCTCGCCCTGTACTTGGTCGTACACACTCCGTCCGTGATCGTAAAATTATACTACTAACGCCATCTGTAATCGTATCACCCTATTCATAACATTTAAGATTAACTTAATATTTCAATAGAGGGCAGTAGATTACTGAATAATACCACGCGAACTTTATTTATAACTCAAGGAAATAATCCTTATGTCTGTTAACAACCTGTTAATATTTATAATGTGTCCGTCGAAGTTGTTCTTCTTCATGCAGGCGACCGCGTGGCGCACGCACAATATCGTGCCCTTCAGATTCACGTCTATTGTCGTAGAGATTTGTTCGTAGCTCAATGTGGCATTACCCACGTCTGAAAATAAACTAATATGAAAATATGGTTGACTGAACTTTTAACCTTTACACAATTCCTATTTGTTATGGCATCAAAACAAAGATACAACAAAACCTTTTGGTGTTCATGTTTCATTCAGTTAAATGCAACCGTAGGGTAAACATTTAACTGAGATACTTATATTGCCAGATGACAAACGCGAGGGCAAAATGTGTAATAATTACAAATTACCCTCCAAACACACAAATGACGTAACCTGTACTGTAACTCTACTATGACTTTTACGAATGTTTTACGCTCGCCGGTTGCTAAATATTTACGATGAATGTTTGCAAGGAAAATGTACAGCAGCCATCTGAGGACCTAACGATCTACTGATAATTTTACATTAACGACTGCTAGCAAGCTTATAAATTCCATGCTAGGACTTTTACTAAGACAAATTTGCGTTCAAAGTGCTCAAAGTCGCTTGCAGCGGCACGAGCTGCGCATACGCCGACAGAAGTAATATTTTTTTTTAATCACTATATGTTGTTGGCCAGATTGGCCATAACAACTTCACCCGGACAGAGGGCGAGCGCAAGTGCGCTCCAGCCAGAGGACGCCGACAGAAGTAAGTACACACCGGTTATATGGCCCGGGCGTAAGATCCCAGCGCAATTGACGAGGATGTGTACTCCGCCGCAGTACTCCTCGAGCCATGCGAAGGCGGCTGCCACGTCCTCCGCCTTAGAGACGTCACACCGCCTTGGAATGATTGTACCAGATCCATGAACCTTCCTCTTTAACTCCTGTAAATATTTACACTATCACGCTTGTTCCCTGAAGAGGTAGGAAACGGTTATTTGATCTGATAACGTAACTGGGGGAAAACCTACTGTGGTTAGACCGGAGACATACCCCCTCAATGCGAGAGCAATTCAGGCCTGTAAACATAATTATTATGTTGTTTTTTATCTATAATAAACTCCTGGGCCTGGGCGAAAGGCCTCCCTTTTACTTCTACCAGACTCTTAGGAGGGAGAGATGTGAAGAAATTTATTACCTACCACGGTGTTTCACCAAAGGTATTCCTATCATCTCACTATCTTCTCATTTAGGTACTTACATCAATAAGATTGGGGCGTATGTCCAGTCCGACAACGTTCACTCCAGCGTTTGCCAGGCCCACAGTTATCCCGGCGCCGATGCCGGACGCGGCGCCCGTCACCACTGCAGTTTTCCCAAGCCAGCGATCCATGCTCATCTAAACACATTGAATCAAAAGAGTTACCAACTATAGATAATTGTGTGACATATAAATGCTGAATTAAGTACAGTTGAGTGAACCGTATCGCATATTATATATTTTCTAGCAAAATTGCGATAACGCACTTTTATGCCTTGAAAACAAAACATAAATTCACTTGTGTTGATCATCAGTTCGTTTATGTACCTGATCAAAGGAATTTATGTTTTAAGGTGAAGGCGCCTGTCTCTAAATTCAAAATTTTCGAGTATTTTTATAGTTTATCCAAAATCTGAAAACATTTAAGACAACATTTTGTGATTTGCGAAAAACACAGTATGCATGCAGTGCGTTTATTAATACATTTATTTTACTTTAAATATTATCACGGTGGCTATGATATTAGTAAATCAATATACAAAAATTGCCAGATTATCTGGATAGCTGTCGTTCTTGAAATGTTTTAGAGTAAGTTGGATATATTAATAAATGCACTGCACATAGTCTTTTTCGCGAATTACAAAATGTGTCTTTTATTATTGTCAGATTACGAAAAAATTCTAAAACACCGCAAAAAATTTGAACTTCGCGGGCTAGGTGGGCGCTTCAGCTTTAAGTTTCCACAACCTGAAGTTTGTTACTCATTGCAGAAAGTATAGGTATGCTTTAGTCTGCATTATTTTTAGGCTGTTTAAGATTCTAATGATTATAAGTAGTCTTGGCAATAAATAAAGAAAAAGTTCATTCTTCAATTTGTACCGCACGGGCATCGAAACAACAACACCGCACCGCGACTACCGACAGTAACAAGCGGCATAAATTAAGTGTGTCAACTAGATTACGTCATCAAGGTCAATTGTCTATAGGTGGTGGAGGGCCGGATTCAAAACAAAACCCAAAGTAGGTACTTGACCCTGGTTTGCAACGACGAAACATAAACGCCGATTTATGATATTGTAGTCTAAATAGGCTGTTAAAATTGAGACACAATATAAATCAATGCAAATGTAAATGTTTCGCCTACTCACCTCGGCTTTGCAATTAGTCCGAACTCGATGAAGACTTAATTCTTACTGACGATGATCTTCACACAAAGTTTACTTTTATAAGTACAGCAGGCCATCATAAGTACCTACACCACAATGTTAGGTATTTCAATAACAAAACATGTAAAATATCTAAATAAGTATAATATAATAATAATATAATTTAGCCCTTTTGACGTCCCACTCCTGGGCACGGGCCTCCCCTCACTACTAGGGGGATTCAGGCCGTAATCCACCACCCTGGCCCAGTGCGGGTTGGCGGATTTCACATGTCATTCGAAAATTGGCGAGATTTTTTAAGACACGCAGGTTGCCTCACGATGTTTTCCTTCACCGTACGCAAGTGATAATCATATTGAAATTATGATTCGCACATAGATTTAGAAAAACCCAGAGGTACGAGCCGGGGTATGAACCCAAGAGCTTGTGCACGAAAGACGTGTGCTTAACCAAACATCACTGCTAAATATAGATAATCTAAATACGTATAGATATTTAAAGTCAAAATAGAGGGTAGGTACTTTTTATGTCGGGAAATCTCCAGGGATTCCCACAGCATAGCTATTAATGTCTACTTCGCATGAATGTAGCAATAGTAAGATTATTTCCCTAAGACGCGTGCTGTGACTCCTATAAAGGAAGCTGTGAACATGTTGTATGAGATGCTCAATAATACCGAACACACGAGTGTTCTTGCAACACCAATACCTCCGATTGCTATGTACCTGCCTGATTACCTTAATAAGTGTGACGACACAAATTAGGTACACATTTCAATGGTGAAGTCCTGACCGTATCCAATTTGAGAGTAAATAAAATTAATAAATTAGTAATTAATATTTTATTATTATAATCATTATTTGCATTTTACAGCACTTAACAAGGCTAGAAATATTGAAATGGTCGACTGTACAGCACGCCGCGCCGCGCGCCGCTCCGCTTGTGCTCATCGATCACCGAATCGCACAACTCTGACACGCACATAGGAACATTTGCACCTTATCCTAATATTACATTATCTCTACGCGATGCTACAACAAGCTTATCATTTTCATATCGGAATAGTCTATTTTATTATATACTAGCGGCCCGCCCCGGCTTCGCACGGGTACATTGCGGTTACATTATTCGAGTTTTAGTAAGGATCCCTATTTTTTTTTTAATATATTATAGCCTATGTCCCCCGGGGATAGTGTAGCTTCCCAACAGTGAAAGAATTTTTCAAATCGGTTTAGTAGTTTCGGAGCCTATTCATTACAATCAAACAAACAAAGTTTTCCTCCTTATAATATTAGTATGATAATCATAGATGACGACCCCTTGGCGCAGTGGTTCGAGCGTAGGCCGCTCGGCTCACTGCACACGGTGGTTGTGGGTTCGGTTCCGGCCGCGCGGTGGCAAAATTCGGAAATGGCCTTTTCGTAATTTACCCTGGTCTGGGTGTCAATGGGATCGCCCCCAGTCCATTGTCTGGTACCCATAGTAAAAGCAAGTTCGGGACCATACAGTTGGTGTGTTAATCTGGCGATATTTATTTATTGTTAGACAATAATTGAAGAGCAAAACTTCATCATGATATCGCCGCAATGCGACACAGTCCCGCCGCTATGAGAAGGACACGCTCGCTGTAGCCATCATCTGGGATAAAATTTACTCCAAAACAATGCTTGTCAATACTCAACTCCAATAAATCAACATTCAATCGCAGTCGCCTTCATTTATCAAATAGGTATAGTTACAATAAAGAGCATGCAACCGAAACGGCCAATATCTAAATCACAATTTATTACACTTAACTCATTAAAAGGCATTCAAAAAAATATTTTTATTTGTAATAATACTGGAAAAATACTTTAATAAATAAATAACATGTTACTTAAATAACTCAAAACCTCAGACACCCCGACTAATTTTGATTGGAAATAATACATTCAATTGATATGGAAAGTTATTTTTTTTTTCTATGTCATTATGTCATACCTTGATCTACCGGCGCACACGCCGCTCGCTTGTTCCGAGCAGGATTACAATAATATGACGAATCTTTCCATGCGTTTCACATCAGCGCCTCTAGCGGGAGCGTGCAGCTTTACTGGTGATCGTATTCAAAGACATTCGAACGCTAAATCGGTATTATATTAATGACTTATACATTCTTTCCCCTGGTCACGTTGGCATAGGTCGGTCACACAAAAATGTCGCGCGCAGCATCTAAACCTTTTGACGCGGCATGATACAATAAATTCTTTGAATAAAATAAACTATAGGTAGGTATAGAACAAGATTGCCATGGAGACATTAAATAGGTACACAGAAATACTTGTTAAATACATACATTTTTGAATAAAATTGTAAAATTTCCAAAGAGCGTCTCTGTACTGACAATTTTTTTTATTGTTCTATGCCTATTGGTATTAAAAAGTAGTTTAATCGAATCTACCATCGAGGTTTTCAGTTATTTCAGTAACACCAAAGATATTTCAAATTCGTCGCCAAAAATGCAAAAAGAAAATAGGTATCTAAAAAATCCTCGTCCAAATTCAAATCCACACATCACAGTCTTTTATTGCAAACAACTTGGATTGAACGGCAATAGGCATGCAATGCGAAATAATTATTATAATGTATCTACTTCTGTAAAAAAGAAACTACTATATACTCCGAATCATCTAATAAATATACACTAAGGTTTTATATAAAAAAAATATGAAGATAACCCACAAGGTTGATATCAGACGCTTCACTTTTTGTTCATTTCTTTTTCATTCAGCACCGTTCATTCGAAGTGGAACGTTTGAACATAAAATTAATCATAAGTTAAGAATTAATTCATAAGTGTACCAATCCAACGTATATCCAAAGAATAATCATCCAAAGTGAAGCGTCCGATATGTGCTTTATGCTACATCGAGCGTAACAGTGTTAAAGATGTTAGAATAAATTGCACTTATTGATTATCACTTAAAAATTAATAAATAATGAATGTATCTCATAAGAAACTTTCCATAATTATCTGATTAAACCAAAAAGGAATTATTCCTTTGAGAATCCACGATTAGAGATCAGATTATATCATACAATCAATGCACAGATTTTATAATTATCTTTTTTTAAATATATTTTATCGAACATAACTCTCTGTCGATAAGGTCCACTTTCCGCTGAGATTTAATTATTTATACTTCATTATTTTATCCACCATCTGAATGATGGTATTTTATCCACCAGTGGAGAGGCGACCTTATGAATTATTGGCAATAATACAAAGCGAAAATATTAAGTACAAAGCATATAAATTTCACTTATCTAGTTGGCCCTAAGTTATAATAATAATACAACAACAATGTCCAGACATGTTGTATTTTCAGGCGCGGATACGGGATTTAGTTCAGGGGAGGGAGGGAATTTTGTGTAATTCTACCCGAGGAGCATTCTACTTATCTTTTAGAATGATAAACAAAACAAAATATACCATCATGAGACAAAAAGTACATGGGTCCTGATCCAAGGGGGGGCTTGCGCTCATTGCCCATCCCCTCCCTTGTATCCGTGCCTGTGTATTGTACGCAATAATTAACATTATTATATTATGACCACTTGGTCATTGTATTGCGTGCGAGCTTATATTAAAAAATAATGGTTCACTGAAATAAACTCTGCACTTTTAGTTTGGGCAAGTATTGCGGCATCGGCTGTTTCATGATTTGCACCTGAAATATGGAATATTTCATTACATTCCACAATGAGAACATTTTTTTATGGCGTGATATTATCTTTGTTAAAAGTGCGCGCCGCCTTCGTTAATATTATTACACAAACAATAATACTAAATAGCACAAACCTCGTGAAATTCCGTGTCTTCCTTGAGCTCCAAGGGATCTTCTTCTTTTAAAATCTGTGAAATATACATTTTGTTAAGAATCTTAAGTTACTTTGACGACCACTTGGCTCACTGGTTTCAGCGTAGGCAGCTCGTCTCACTGCACCGGGTGGTTGGGGGTTCAATTCCCTTCGGGGCAAATTCGGAAATGGCCCTTTTCTGTTTTTAGGTCTGGGTGTCACAGGGATCGCCCCCAATCCATTGTACGGTACGCATAGTACAAGCTTTGCTTAGTGTGGGACCATACAGTTGATGTATCAGTCGGGCGATATTTATTATATTACTAGCTGACACGACAGACGTTGTCCCATGTTAACTTTGAATATTGAATTCGAATTGTTCCGCTCAACTTTCTTGATTTTTTGTTTCACAAGATCCTTCTTCTGACAATAATAAACAGAACAAAAAAATAATTAGCGAAATCGTACCATCCGTTCACGCGTGATGCGATGACAAAGGAGATAGAGATTAATTTTATATAATATATAGATTTATTCATATTTTATACAACGACATCTGATGAGCAAAATCATCGACTACTACGATGGAAGCTTATGATGGATAAGGCAGTGTCATCGGGTGGGTGTGAGTGTCGGAGGGGGGGTGGTGGTGGTTTACCTTGGGGGGGCGGCCGCGGCGGGGCGCGGCGCGCGCGGCGCCGAGCACGCGCAGCTGGTGGCGCCGCAGCAGGTGCTCCGTGTGCTCGCGCGGCGACGCGAACCGCATGCCGCACGACGAGAACACGCACGCGTACTCGCACTCTGCACGCGCACACACACACACACCGCGTCGTTACATACAGAGCGCAAGGGATTCTATTCTACGAGTATAATACTTTGTACCCCTTTTTGCGAAAATTGCGCGGACGGAGGAGTATGAAATTTGGCACACTTATAGATTATATAGAGAAGGAGTGCAGAATGCTTTTTTTTTAATTATGCATAACACAAATACATTAAAGTAATAAATAAATAATTACAAACACTACCATGAGTTTGACACACACACATTTGTAACTTCTACTTGATAACTGATTGAATGTCTGACTGACAAACGGTGACAGAGTTTTTCCGACCACGGGCGACTACTAGTCATAATAAATACACCAGCGATCAAAGAGAAGCGATTCCAAAATGAATTGATTATTTTATTAAATTGGCTAGTCCCGCCACACACTCCCACCACTGTAACTCCTGTAAGCCAGGGTCGACAATGGTGACCAATAATGACGTCGAGGTTTATTAAATCGGCTGTTCTAAACGATTCGACTTCATTTATTTTCCATTAACATTACGGTTTCCGACACAGAATGAACCAGGAATTTATAAAATAATGTCACGAATGTCGACGAGTATGGCTTGTATAGCTTCTCTATGGAAATGCTCACTGTTGTCGTCATCGTCGGAGCTGTGTCGCTGGGCGGGTGCGGGGGCGGGGGCGGGGGCGGGGGCGGTGTGTGTGGCGGCGTGGCGCTGCAGCTGGCGCTCGCTGGGGAAGCTGAGCTCGCACGCGCCGCAGCTCAGCCGCGCACCCGCCGCGCGGACCGGACTCTTCAGGTCCGCGTGCACTTCCCGCCTGCACACATTATTCATTAGCCCTTTCAACTGTTTTAATGCCCTACTATATTTCCATTAAATTATGGCGAACCGGTGATAAGGCTGTAGAGGATCGCGCAAAACACAAATGTATGGACCCGCCTATGTGGACAAAATTATATTATCCGTGTGACGAATGAGTGACAAGTGATGACAGGTGTGTGACGGGTTTTGATCAATGTGTGACGAGTGATTATCAATGTGTGACGAGTGATTATCAATGTGTGACGAGTGATTATAAATGTGACGAGTGATGATCAATGTCTGACGAGTGATGATCAATGTGTGACGAGTGATTATCAATGTGTGACGAGTGATTATAAATGTGACGAGTGATGATCAATGTCTGACGAGTGATGATCAATGTGTGACGAGTGATGATCAATGTGTGACGAGTGATTATCAATGTGTGACGAGTGATTATAAATGTGACGAGTGAGGTCGTCCGACCTGTGCGTGTACATGTGGTTGCGCTGCTGAAACTGCTCGCCGCACACGGTGCAGTCGTACGTGCTCTCCACGCTGCGCCCGTTCACGTGCCGCTTGCGGTGCTGGTTCAGATTCGTCACCTAAACAACATAATAATATAGTAATACATTATTATACCTTCTAATAATATTATACATAATAGATATGTGTGTCACTGAGATCGCTCCCAGTCAATTGTACGGCACCCATAGTATAAGCGTTGTGTGTCAGTCTGGCGATATTTTTATTTTAAATAATTACCTTTCAGCCAAAACTATAAGTACCTACTCGGAGTTTCGGTACGCAATAAAATCAAATGTGAGAAACTCCGTGGACGAATGTGGGCAATGAATGACGAATGAACTCGTTGGGGAAGCCTATGTCTTTCGGCTGATGGACCAATGGATTCCATTTACGAATAATTTATGAAGACTAGAGCAGCGTACAACAACGCCGTGGGGATATGATGGCGTTTACATTTCAACTGTTTGGTACCGTTTACGCGTTCCTTTACGCGGCTTGCGGTAGGAGTTACCTCCTATTGCATATGCTATCCTTCCTCATATTGCAGAATTCTTCACGCTTGAAAAGCACCTTGCCCCCTCCAGGCATCTGTTAGTAATTTTGGAACTACTTCGTAACGTCCACTATGAAAAAGTTCACTCAAAAATGAACTAGATGGCGTAAGTAATTCAAGTAACTGGATAGTGCGACATCTAAAAACTTTCAATTTCTGCATGCAAACACTTAACAGAGAACCCCGACCGCACATTATTTTTTATATTTAGGCCTTACTTGACAATCCTTAGATCAAAAGAGCCTATTCTAAAAACAAATTTGACGTTTTGACAGATATTCTATGGAAATAATCTCAAAACATCAAATTTCTATGGAGAGTAAAAGTATGAGGATGGTGAAACAGGCCCTGAGGAGAATTTAAAAGGAGCGTCCTTTACTTGCGCGTACGCCTTATTGCAGCCGGGCTCCGGACACACGAACGGCCGCTCCCCGGTGTGCAGCCGCACGTGATTGTTCAGATTCGTCACCTGATGACAAAATCTAACTGAGGTGCCAGAAATAAGTTTAAGGTAAGCTTCACTGTTTTATGAATATATTTTTACTAGCTGTGCCCCCCGACTTCGTCCGCGTAGTATTTAACGTAACAAAAATTTCGGGATTATCGGGATAAAAAGTATCCTATATGTTAATCCCGGTTATAAACTATCTGTGTTCCAAATTTCATCCAAATCCGTTCCGTAGTTTTTGCGTGAAGGAGTAACAAACATACATACATCCACACTCACAAACTTTCACATTTATAATATTAGTAGGATTTACTGATTTATACACAAAAATATTTTAAATTATTTCATGCTTTTGCAACATCCCTTTCGAAAAGTAAGGCGGCGCATTTTAAAAATATTTTTTATTAGCCACATAACCGTTAGTAACATTAGCAATATTACCTTAGAAACGTCAAAAACGAGCAATAAATGATAGTGCACCCACCTGTGTGAAGGCTTTCCCACACTCGGAGCACTTGAAGGGGCGTTCGTTGGTGTGGATGCGCAGATGCGCCCTCAAGTTGTTGGACTGGGAGAACGCTGCACAGATTGTACATTACTCACATTCCGATTGGAAATAAATTAATTGATATCATACTAAACTACTATTCACATCTAGTCAAGCGCAAAGCAAGTCGGCGCGTATTCTAAGCAAGGGTGGATCCAGCCTCCGAGTTAGGGTGAATCACAAAGTCGAGATTCGAATAAAATTTCTATTCAAAAACAAAATATAATGTTATACAACAAATTATTATATCATATATATTGTGTGAGGCTTGGTAGTCATCAAACAAAGTATTGTTTTTAAATTTAAATCAAAGTGATTAGAAATATTATCAGCAGTCGACTCAAACCCTGCCCCGGGGGGATCTGTTACTGACCTTGATTCTAAGATGCATAAGTCGCCTTGAAATATGAACTTAAATAACTGTAAAGACACTTCAGTTTCCTTTATCGCATTGAAAACGCACTCGAATCATACTTCGATCACAAACTGATCCGAAACTACGCAACAGACCAGTTCATATTACGAAAAGTACACTTCCGAAATCAGCCCTGCCGGGAATCGAACCGGCAACCATTCGGTACCGTGAGGTGAGCGGACTACACTAACCACTAGACTAAACTGTCGTCAAATACGTACAAGGTCACAATCCTTTCAAATTGTCCCATATTTTTAAAGTTGTTACCAATTCCAAATACATATTGATCGTAAGGATTCTAGGATGAGTGAAATTAATGATAACTATAAATACTCCAACCAACTGGCGTGTGAACAATATTTTATTAAAATTCAACTTTATTCACTTTTCTCACTCTATTCACTTGTGAGTGAATTCAAGCGTGGTTTTTAACCAATGTAGGTACCCAGTATTGAAGTTTATAAAGGTTATTTTTACACGCCAGTTGGTTGGAGCTAATATTTAAACCAAACCACAAACCTTTATTGCAGTATGTGCATACAAAACGCCTCTCAGCGCGGTGGTTGCGCAAGTGGTTCTGCAACTGCATGTTCTTCTGGAACGACTTGTGGCAGATGCAACAATAAAAAGATGTCTCAACCTCCTGCAATGTACCAATTGCACTTGAACCCAGGTGCAAACTGTTACATCACTATTTCATTGTATATACATGGTTACTGGTTATTCTATATGTATGTTCCGTGAAATCTAGTCATTCTTGAGATATCTACTATAATATCAAACTTAAATTTCACCCAATTTGGCTAAAACTTTTTAAAGCCAATACAGCTTTTTTTATGATATCAACAAAAATAACATATTTTTATTAAAACTCATTTTAATATGTATTTTTTAAAATAAATCACATAAAGCCATCTTGAGTGTTTTTGAAAAAAAAAATCATTCAAACAGAAAATTCGAAGTTACTTGTAAACACATTTCACCTAACATGCAGGAGGGTGAGATTAGTTGAATTTTAGATCCTATATCACACCCTGAAACATTGAATTATCAGTACCTCTAATGTAGTGAAATATCATAATGATTACATTCCTTTTGAATGAGCAGAGTTTTATAATATTATATTAATAACTTCAATAAAATGTAATTATGTGTGGGGGAACTAGTTAAAATACATTTGAACTACTTTCTACTGAAATAATGTTAAGTGTAAAAACCTCTTCATTATTGCTGCTCATAGACCCGGAACCTCCCTGCTCTGTGGGATCTCCGATTGTCACTTCAGGCACCAGAGGTTGGCATTTGAAGCAGGCATATACTCCATCCTTGCCCGTCTCAAACAGTTGCTGTAACATACGAAAGAAATTGGTATTAGGAATATATATACATATACTAGGTGAAACAAAAAGGGTATACTATTTTTTCTGCAACTTTACTTTGTACATCTCAAACTATCGGCTTTGTGGGACAGTTGAAGTACTAAAGGTTTTGTAGACTTGTGAGGTCTGTCAACAGCTGTATTCCTATAACACCTTTTGTTTTTTAAGTTTCTTCCAAAGCTGATAGTTTTAGAATTACAAAGTTAAGTTTTGAAATAAAAAGTATGTTATATATGTTTCACCTTGTATAGTATTTTACCATTGTTTTTGTATTTTATCATGTTATCCTACTTATAGATTGTAAAAAGAATCAATTTGCGGAATGTGCATTCTCTCTTCAGGACGAACAGGCTTGACAGTTTCCTAAAGCATATTTGTATTTCCATTATCAATAAAGTAGATTTTGCTGTTTTATTGCAGACAATAATATTCTCCCAATCCTGCAAATCTGTGGAGAATCTGTTATATTGGTAATCATAAATATTATATTTGTTGTTGAATGAAAGAAAAATGAAAGGAAGGCAACTTCATACTTGGTAGGTAAGTACACCTATGTAAGTAAGGTATCAAATAAATAAATTTGCGGCACCCAAAGCATATGCCAAGGTTCCTCTATTCATGTACAAAAAAAAGACAGTCTTGGACAGAGTTGTTTTTTATACGGCGCTCAGCCAGACGTAAAAAAAACAGACCGACCGAGAGAAAAATAAAAAAAAAATACGCGGGCAGGTTTTGAATGGTTTTTTTTTCTGTTATTATACCTATTGCGAGATTTACATGCATTTGTAAGTGATCAATATCAAAGTTTTGATATCGACGGACGATAAAAGACCGACCGAATTGATTCTGGGGCGTTATTTTTATAACAATCTAATAAAGAAAACAAAACGTCTTTTGAGTAATACTTCGAAACGACGCATAAAATAAGTAAACAAACACTCACAACGGCGGGTTTCAGGCAGATCCCACATTTGTCCATATTGGACTCGTAATAGAACGACAAATTAAAGTTGATAACACATAAAATTGTTGGATATTATTTTTTTCCAATAATCCTCTCCACGAAAAATCACAGGGCGGGGCGAGGGAGGGGAATGAAGGGATTGCGGGCGGCAGGGTAAGTGGCACGACAGGAAGGCATAGACAAATAAAGTGTTGCCATGTGTATGTGTAGAAAGATTACATTTGACATTAGTTACGTTTTCCAATCACACCTCTATTTTAGAACAACAAAATATTTGTCAATTATTTCATTCGCTAAAGAAAGAGAACGAGCGAGATTACTGTTTTCATTTTCGCAAACTGCGTATTTTTTACTTATCATTTCAAAGTGGATAAATACTATGTGTTTTTAGTTACCTTTGTGTATGTATACTCCCAGAAGTTTATTTAGCGTCACTCCCATGTAAATTAGCCTGAGTGATTTGGATAATAAATCTTCGTAAAATGGCTGAGAGAGTGGTTACAGTCAGCGGGGGCAACCAGCCTATCGTGAAGATAGGGCATTACACGCTAGGCGCCACCCTGGGCGTCGGGACCTTCGGTAAAGTGAAGATTGGGGAGCATGTTTTGACCAAGCACAAGGTGGCTGTGAAGATCCTCAACAGACAGAAGATAAAGAGCCTTGATGTGGTCGGTAAAATCAGACGAGAGATCCAGAACCTTAAATTGTTCAGACATCCACACATTATCAAATTATATCAGGTAATATTGATGTTTCATGTATTTGCTGTGACCTTGAATGGATGGAAAATTATTGGTGCACTAAAAATAAATCAAATCAAAAATATTTTTATGTAAACTAACAAAGCACATATGCATAGACAGAATGTACCGCCTGGTAGCTATTCATAATTATCTCATCCTGAATATGGTCCGTAGTCAATGGTTTTGTTCAGTGATTTGTATTGAATGGTTTCTATGTCATGAATTTTGAGCCACAGATTCTCCTACAGCTTTATTTTTTTTGTATGTACACAATTATAAACAATGCCCATAGCCCTTAGTTTTGACTATAGTAATTGTGGCCAAATCTGTGTCAACTTTGATTATAAAAATTGGCTTCGAGCAAAATGTACTTCTACCAAATCTCAGTCATGGCTTATCTGTGTTTGTGTAACTCCCGGTTAATAGGAGATATAGCACTTATATTACACACTTTTCTATTTTGTTATAATAGCAAGAAATGATCCACAGGTAATATCTACACCAACAGACATATTTATGATCATGGAATATGTTTCTGGTGGGGAACTCTTCGACTACATAGTAAAGCGAGGGAAACTCCAAGAGCATGAGGCTCGAAGGTTCTTCCAACAGATCATATCCGGTGTGGACTACTGCCACCGGCATATGATAGTGCACCGGGACCTGAAGCCAGAGAATCTACTCCTCGACCACAACATGCATGTGAAGATAGCTGACTTTGGTTTATCCAATATGATGATGGATGGTGAATTCTTGAGGACGTCTTGTGGATCTCCTAATTACGCAGCACCAGAGGTTAGTGGAGAAATATTTTAAATAGATATTTATATTTTTTTAAACAATTATATAAATAGAGACTCCTATGATGCAACAAATTGCAATTAATAAATGAATAATAATAAATAATAGTGAGCACTACTTCAAATGTTTGTAATAGAGAAAGACATTGGCATTCCACATGTTATTTTGCCTTGTCTCAGCCATATGTGCTAGTAGTGTTGGTTCAAAATTGAAAAAAAAAACTTAATTTATATGGTGTATCCAAATTATTTATGTCTCTTTCTCACAATACTCATCTAGACACAGATTCCATTCTTGAACAGGCAATCAACACTTGGCTTATTTCCACTCCATAATATTACGCAGAAATAATTAACCAACAAGTGTTTTGCCAGGTCATATCTGGCAAACTATACGCTGGTCCCGAAGTGGACGTGTGGTCGTGCGGTGTCATTCTGTACGCGCTTCTGTGCGGCACGTTGCCCTTCGACGACGAGCATGTGCCCACGTTGTTCAGAAAGATCAAATCTGGAATATTCCCCATACCCGAGTACTTGAACAAGAGTGCTGTGAGCCTGTTGTGTACGACACTCCAAGTGGATCCCATGAAGAGGGCGACCATCGAGGATGTGAAGAAGCACGAGTGGTTCCAGAAGGACCTGCCGGGGTACCTGTTCCCCTCGCCCGTAGAACAGGTAGTTGTACTTTTTCGAAAGAGATGTCGTGCGGATGTCTCAGCTTTAAAAAAATATTTTACACCGCTTTCGCTTTAAATAATTTTACCTGAAATGTTTGAAGCTCCAACCAACGGCCTTGGAGAAATCGCGCGAATTATCTGGACACACTAAATGAAAATTCACTTTGTACTATACACATAATATAAGTAAATAATGATTATGTGGTTCTGGCAAAAAGGGAGGTTTTTTCACAGTAAGGTACGTTGGACAGTCTTGCGATTTTTTTTTATGTATCCTGTGTACAAAGTCGAAAGTAAGTCTATAAAGTTTTTACTTTGGTAAAGATACCACTACGGATAATTCGCAATTGGTAAATTTTGCACCTTTGTTGCTGCATTATGACCGAATTAACTATTTAGTGAATTGTTATATCATAAACAAGCTTTTGCATTGTGGTTTGGAGTATAGACAAATGCATTAACACCATCGTATCGGCCCAGGACAGCAGCGTGATAGACACGGAGGCGATATCGGAGGTGTGCGACAAGTTCGGTGTGAAGGAGCACGAGGTCCACAACGCGCTGCTGAGCGGCGACCCGCACGACCAGCTCGCCATCGCGTACCACCTCATCATAGACAACAAGAGGATCGCCGACGAGGCCGCCAAGGCCGAGATCAAGGACTTCTATGTCGCCAGTGAGTACAGTACAAACTCATTATTAATCATAGACAGAAAAATAAATTTGGTCAAGATTATAGAAGCCAGCACCAACATCTTAGTTCTGATGGATTTGCATAATAGCAAGTGTAACATTGATATCTGCTTCTGTCCTAGGAATGTCATTTAAAAATGGTTGGTTTTGCTTAAATTTGCATTTCTGAGTACTCTTGCTGTCAACAATGATTATAATTTGCTGGCTGGCACAGGTAAACATAGATAGTGAGGAATCCTGCACTTCTTTAAAAAGATATGTGAAGTTTTCCAACCCCCACTGGGCCAGCATGGTGGACTATGCCCGAAAGTGTCCGTTATAATGGTAATAGGCTGACCCCTATTGCATTGCAACCGAAATCCCATCGGTGAAATGTGGATGCACCCCTGCCTGCCACTTCAGGCAACAGAGTGGTGACGCTACAGTACCCCGCAGGCAACTCCCCGCCCGCGGCGGCGGCGGAGCCCGCGCGGCCGCACCCCGAGCGCATCGCGCCGCACCCGCACCCGCAGCAGGACAAGGCGCGCGGCACGCCCGTCAAGAGGTAACCAGATCATTTCGTATCAACAGTTCCACACGTTTATACGTGAGACGAATATAATCACTCATTCGAAGCGCGTAGAACTATAATAGTGAGTGACGCCAGCAATAGTTATAACTTATTATTTTGATTATTTTTTATGATTTGCTTATATATTTTACAATTTATCCACAGCCACGCCCCCGTGCCCTTCTTATAGAAAATAATGTTGGCATTATCAGTATCAAATTCCTTTTCACCGCTTTAGAGTGGTTACCCATTAGAATTTATTTATATATTTTCGTATTTATAAGAATGATTGCTAGAACGATCATAGAACCTGCGTCATCACAGTAACATCCTTAGTCCATAGTGCATACAAGGGTACCTTTGTTTTATTTTATTTATTAGTATTTATTTATTTCATTAATCCTTACAAATTAATGTTTAAGGGCCGTATTAAATCGATCAAATTTTGTGAGCGGTCTTGAGTACGCTTTTGACATGTAATTTTGTACTGGAATGACATAAGAATGACATTTCCAAGATCGCTCTCAGACTCGAGATTGATATATTAATATGGGCTCAAATGACGTGTTTGTTTGCAGAGCTAAATGGCACCTGGGTATAAGATCCCAGAGCAAGCCGAACGACATCATGCTGGAAGTGTTCCGCGCCATGAAGGCGCTTGACTATGAGTGGAAAGTCATCAATTCGTACCACGTCAGGTATCTAGTGCACACTTTAATACATGGTGTTTCTAAAATCCTAAAATATTAGGCGCTTCGCTAACTACATCGAAAGTCTCAAGTCGTCATTCAACGACAACAGAATTGCCACTAATGTTGCTATAGACAAAATACTGTTGAAAATCCAAGTTCCCAAGCCTCACACATCTTTCAGGGTGCGCACACTAAACAAAATGACCGAGAAATACGTGAAGATGTCCCTGCAGTTATACCAAGTGGATTACAAGTCTTACCTGCTGGACTTCAAGTCTCTATCGGGGGAGAAAGAGGAAATGGAGGAGGAGGCGTCTCCCCTGACCGCGGCGCCCCCCCCGCCCGCCAGCCTCTGCCCGAGCCAGCCGCAGGGACACCACACCATGGAGTTCTTCGAAATGTGCGCGGCGCTCATTATACAACTCGCCCGGTAATTGACGAAGATGTGGTTTATAAAGTGTCTTACGCCCAAAATCAATCCTTATCCAATTTGTGCTATGTAAAGCCCTTATAAATAAATTGATCCCTGGTCTGAGAGTATTATCATTATTGGATATCGTTTTGTAAAACGGAATGAACCCACATGCACTGCTGTAGCCCAGAACCAACCTTAGGTGTTAGGGGATCTAGGTTGGTTTTAGTTTGCAGAAGTGTGTGTGGGTTGGTTGCATTTTGCAAAACTATGTCCAATTATGCCATACGACGCGACATACAGTACAACACTACATGTCAAAAGCGTACTTAAGATCGCTCTCAGACTTGAGATAGATTTATTAATACAGGTCTAAGGTTGTACACACACCAATCAATCGGATGTTGCTCTATGTAAAAACTGTCGATCGATGTCGGCTCATCTCATTCTACCCTTGGTTGATTGGTGTGTTAACACCCTGATTGATATTATTGTCAATAACCAATCGTAGGTTGCGTTCGCATCGGCACTCAGGGAGGAAATCCATCAAACGATACGCCGCAATCCAAGATTGGTTTTATCTTCGATACGAGATACATTATTTGAGCGTTAAAGGACCGTGTCGCCGTAAAGCTGAGATAGTTTGAATACTTATTGTTCGCAATGCTAACGTTGAGTGTTAAAACCTGGTATACACCATAAGCGCCGGAGCGAATGAGACAAAATCGATTTATCTCACGTTTTTTGTTGGCACAACCGGGAATGCTAGACCTGCTGTCCTACGCCTTAGTCAATCTATTAACCAACTAAAAAAACCTTAGGCTAATCCAAAAACGTTAGCACTGCAGTGTTGTGCACAATCGAATAAAAAACTTATCTCTGTGATATTACAACCTAATTTAAAATGTATAAACTAAAACTGCTGACGTTTTTGGAAGTCCAATTAGACCTAGTTAAGGCGGTAAACAAAAGCTTGGACTTCATCATAATTAGGATATTCGTAAGTGCTCCAGAAAAGTCACCAGCAATGGGGACAAACAATTCTCAGCTCACCAGATCTCCCTTGCTTGGACTGGGATGACGTTACCTGTCTCTATGTCACGAGATCAAAAAGAGAGAAACACTGGCTGCACTGTTAATGTATCCCCACTGCAACAATGGCGCCGCTTTGGTAGAAAGAAACCTTGGATCAAGGTTTTACCGCTACCCTCTTTTGATTTTGCTCGACCCTGTAATCACCTATATTACTTTATGGGATTGCGACTAAACGCTATAAAATGAACAATAAAATGTATTTATCCTCAAAAATTAGCACAAGTTGAGTATGCGCTATACTATACAATTGAGATCCAGCTAAGCCTTCATCAAATATTGTGACACGTTAAGATTGCAATGCGACGCATAACACATTGTGATTACACCAAAGATGTCGATTGCCTTTGATTTAAGCAAACTAGCAAGTGCCTTGTGTATTATTACGAGCGTAAAGTAACGGCCATGTGTTTTAATTATCCCGTCAGAGTAAAATTAGCCAAATACTCAAATATTTAACTCAACTGTTCAAACTCTATGAGTTGTTTGAGTATTTGGCTGTAACTAAAGGTGTCTGTTACTTATTAGAAATTATAAAAATCTTAGTTTAGTGCTAATTAATCCTATTGTATAGTTTACATTGAGTATGATTGTATAAAGGTGATAGTTGTAATTATTTATGTTGTACAGCCTTCGACAACGCGTGTATACTATTGTGCAATTCCAAATTTGACTTCCATTCGTGTTTTGAGAAGTTAATAAAATCCTTAGGTATACAGCTATGTTTTATTTAAGTACATGTTGAATATTAGTCCACGGCTGCATGTCCCTGGCCCCCACACTGGCTGTGGTGAAGATAGAATAAAACACGACGAACAGAATACTGTAATTTATTACAGATCTAAGAATTATTATAAAACAACTAAAGAATTTCTTTATTACAAACAAACGGATGTAATGAATATTTTTGGATCCCCTAATCCACTCAACGAAATATATTAAGCTAACGTTTTTCTTGCTATTGCTAAAAGAAAAGGTTGAAAAATTAAATAATCACTGTCAAATGAACATCACAATAAAGATTATATTCATAACATCCAACGAGCATCGAGGTATCCGACTGGGCTTGTTCAATCGTGTGTAGTCGCTGCACGCGGCGCCGCACCCCGGGCTTTGAGTATATGCAAAATACAGGTTGAAACAGAAAGGGTATACCTCCTTTTTCAAAACATAACTTTGTAATTCTAACTTTCTTTGGATGAAACTTGTAAAACACAAGTTGTTATAGGGATACAGCTGTTGACAGATTTCACAAGTCTACAAAACCTTTAGTACTTCAACTATCCCACAAAGCCGATAAGTTTTAGATTTACAAAGCAATGTTGCAAAAAATAATATACCCTTTTAGTTTCACAAGGTGAAGTACTGCCGTAACTAAAACATGGCATGATGATAACATCAACCTGCTTTTATTAACATGCACAGTATGTATGTTATTTATTTTCTTTGGTTTTAATATTTAGAATACACACTAGATGCACAATAATAAAAAATGTGTTCTGATACACCCATTACTCTCAAGCGGTAAGAAGATCCCATACTTATAATTTTTGAAAAGCAATTTCGTATCGGTAATCATCGATCTAGCACGGTTTTAGTGTTAAGGAAGGTCGTTCACCATGTACAGTAATGTTTGATCTGTGGGCGGGTGTGCGTGCGGCTGGTGGGCGGCGCGGTCAGGCCGGGGCGGGCGGCGCGGCGGGCGCGGGCTCGTCGGGCTTGCTCTCCAGCGAGAAGGGCGGGATGCGGCAGTCGAACGTGTACCCGTCCTCCCGCTCCATGCGAAACGTACCCCTGAACAGACATAATAAATAAATAAATAATAAATATCGCCTGACGAACACACCAACTGCATGGTCCCAAACTAAGCAATGCTTAGTTAGGGACAACCCTTCTTTGGGTACAATGGACTGAGGGCAATCCCAATGACACCCAGATCAGGGCAAATTGCGAAACGGCCATTTCCGAAATTAACCCTGACGGGAATCGAACCCGCACCCACCCGGTGCAGTGACCCGAGCGGCCTACGCGCGAACCACTGCACCAAGCAGTTGTCAAACAACAACAACAACGTAAAAATGTTTGATTGGAATAACGACGCTCGGTTTCTTCGGACTCGGTGTGGTTCTCTAGGCACGGATTGGAGAGGCACATAATTATGAGCCATATGTAAGTCAACCGCGCCAGAGAAGTGTACCAACAAGATGGTTTGATGCTATAATGTTATAGGCGACAGCTTTTAAAAGGCTGTTCGTTCAAAGCAATAATGACAAATACTTAAAAAAAATAATTGCAATGTGAGTTTATCACATTACTAGTATTCCCGTTAGCCCCTCCACCTAAGTTAATGCTTGTGTTAGGAGTGGGCTCGCGTCAATAGTTTAATGGACAGGATGGGGATCGTCCCAGTAACGAGGGCGGCCCCTCTAACCACTAGGCTATTGACGCCTTAACTTGAATGGTTAACCGGAATAATCGAGACCAATCTGTCGTGTAGAAATCCAGCTCATCTGGATTCCGCAAATGGTCGGAACAGTTGTCTATTGTGTCCCTCACCACATGTGTCCGCTGGGCGCCTGCAGGCTGACGTGGCTGCTGTACTGGAAGGCGGGCGACTGGCGCGCCAGCACCGGCTCCTGCCCCACCACGCCGCGGCCGCGCACCGTCTCCAGCGTGCCGCTCAGCGAGAAGATGCGCCAGTGCCGCTCGCGCAGCTGCACCGCCGCGCCGCCCAGGTTCTCCAGCCGGATGCAGTACCGCCACTGCACGGGCGGGGGGGTGCTTTACATGCTTTGCATCGTTATATTAAGGTAGCATATGACAAAACAAAAAACGGTTAAAAAGCGAATACAGTACAGAACTACTTAGCAGTGACGTCATCGTCGTAAGCCAGCAGTGCGACAGAGAAAAGCTTAACTCCACTCCCTCCCTACTACTTGATATTAGCAAAACTTAATACACTTTGTTTTTCAAACGGAATAAAAAAAAACTTCTTTACAAATTTCAAGAAATTATTGGTGCTTAAGATGAAATATAGAAAACACTAAATTCAATATCAGTCATCATCTCTATTATAGACACTAGATTCGTATTATCTGATATTTTTTTCAGTATATAATATTTTATTACTAAAAGAAAATTACAAGTTTATTACATAGGTAGCAGTTATTTCATACATACAAAGTTCTTATTTTATAAACCCTACTAATGGAAGTATCTGATTTACTTACCCAGTACACTGCAGAGTTCTGTGACTCGCGGCTGCCCATGTAGAAGGGTATGACGGTGACGCGCACGCCCTCTGTAGTCTCGCGGTGCACGTCGCTCAGCTCCAGCCACGGGTGGTTCTTCTTCTGCCACGCGCGCAGCGTCTCTTGGGCTATGAAAGGAGGATCTATAACAAAGATTAACCGAGGTTGTATCTTGCGCATTTTTATCAGAGTGACTAGCCAAATAAAACAAAAAGAATCAGTGCATGATGATAGCATCATGCTTCATAGTATCATGCTTAACTTGATTTCATAATGTAAAGAAATATACTAAAAGTGACGCATGTATATCATGCACCAACCATATTGAAATTACCTTTATCAGGGTTATGCATAAGGAACTTGTCAAAGAGTTCATGCTGCAGCGGCACGCGCTCCACCGACGTGTATGGGATGATGTCGTCGTGCGCCACGTAGTCCAGACCGGGGATCGCGTACAGGCTGCGGCTCGACTCCTGGTTGCCCAGGAACGTTACTGCTTCAGTCTGCGCGCGCTGCAAACAATATACCAAACCATGAAAATAGAAGAGTTTTTGACTGTGTTCTAGCCTATAAAAGGCGCATACTTGGGGCTGGATCTTTAGCGGTGCCAATAAAAACTAGCAAAGTTAAGTATGTCAACTAATTATATATATATAACATCATTGCTACGTAGGTAGTTGACATACTTCTTTTTGCTCAACCAAAAATATATTAGTTATAGTTCACATAAAAAAAGGTTTACTGAGGGCACAGAGTTGCTGTCACCAGCTGGCATGCTCATATTTATAGCTATACTAGCTAGTGGCTGCAACCAATAAGCCATATAGTACAAATACAATGATAAGTAATAAAATAACTTCTTGCTATATGTGACAGTGGCATTGTATGAGCACATGGTCAAGGTAAGCTGCTATTAAAATTGATCTTTAGCCCATCACTTTATGCACATTGTAAATAATTTAGTCTCTATTTTATGCTAAAAAAGAGACAACATCACAACAATTCAGTGTAAATGTTTCACCAAGGCAAACTCACTGTGATACCGTATTGAATACAAATGTAACACTATTATTCTACTACAATTGAATGATTAAAATACAATTGAAATTGCTGGCCTAAGAAGGCTCTGTTGGTAAAACTATTTAGCAACAAAGACAAAAATAAATACATTGAAATAAAAGTTAAATGAATAATGTTAGCATGTTATCCACCAATATACAGTTCATATTATAATGTTATTATACTAGGTGAAACAAAAAGGGTATACTATTTTTTTTGCAACTTAACCTTGTAAATCTAAAACCATCTTCTCTGTAGGACAGTTGAAGTACTAAAGGTTTGGTAGACTTGTGAAATATGTCAACAGCTGTATCCGTGTAACACCTTTTGTTTTTCAAGGTTCCTCCAAAGATGATAGTTTTAGAATTACAAAGATAAGTTTTGAAAAAAATTGTATACCCTTTATTTTTCAACCTGTTTACCACTCAGGTCTCATGACAATGTGTGTTTGCACCGCCAGAAATAAATTGATAATAAGTTTACTATCTCTAATATGATACTATAAGTAACCATTTGTTTGCACTGACCATACATACATACTAAAACAACATGTTCTAATGAAATGTTTTGATCAGTGGAATCTTAGGGTAATACTGATAATTTGTTACACTTTATGTTATAATAATTAACAGAATATTATGCCCATGATACATTAGGCTATTACTGAGTGATTGAGCCTTTGGGTACATTCTCACTTCCTATCAGGTGAAACAGCAGTCAATCGCTGACCAGTCCAAAATATATAAAAAAGATAAACATTGAAGCTACTCATAGAGAAGTAAAATGGTTACGTAAATATTAATAAGGATACTCAAATGTCTGTTTCTCATTGGCAGAAAAACACATTTCAAGTAATGGTGTGTGAGCTAGTCGCAAGATTTAATTATAAGCTACATTAAAGATAATGTGTTTGCATGTAACCGGCACATGTATTAAATCTGCAGGTAGATCAAGCTAATGAATAGCAAACAAACCACTGTTTTACTGACATGTGTATTGTGGCCATTACACTGAGCCGCAGACTCAATACTCACTATGTATGGTGCATCCCTGGTGTCTATGAGAACTTGGTAGAATGTGTGCGTTTTCCCCTTGACTTCTTTACCGACATTAGACAGGGAATCACCAGACGCCTCCGTCGACGTCGAGGCGTCTTTGCTCTCCTTCTTGTTGGTCGCATCTCTGTCGTACACTCGCGCCAACCATGGGAACAAGATCACTCCTCTATAACCGAACACCTTGTGCAAAATCAATTGTCCCGTGTCATATTTGCCTGAGGCCTTTGGATTTTCTAGTTTGCCGACCTCGGCCAACCTGAAACACGATAGAAAAACAGGAACGAAATTATAGACGGCAATCAAAAAGGTTATGAGCCGAATGTCACTACGCGTAACATCTTACCTTGTGTAATGAGCTACATGGTTTACTAATATCCTAGGTGATGATAATCTTACAGGAGTTGTTGGGACAAATCTTAACAATATCTCCATTTTATCATTGTAATTTGTTTTTTCCTATTTTTGTTTGACAATTTATTTTGACAGCTGAGTTTTTTTTATTTAGAGTCTCTTGCCTTGTTTCTGCTTCTAGTATTAGAGTTGCTCCTAATTATTAAAAGAAATGTGATAATTATTTAGTCGATATTTAAATATGTCTAAGTTTAAAAGTGATTTAGATCTGCAAAAAATAAGTATACTACTAAAGTGCTTCAATTTCACAAACTTATAAACACTACGTTTACGTTTATCTGTGTTCAATTTCAATCAATCAAGGGAAAGAAACAAAACCATAGACAACTATGTTTACATTTTGTTCCTGATTCTGAACGAAAGTTCAAAGTACTCTTTGAACTATTTATATTTGTAAAATCGAAAATTACTACTTGCTTGCAAAATTAAATAGTGTATGCATTTGAAAATGTTGACAAACTTCACAAAAATTGCTCAAACACTTGGTAAGAATCTTCAACATAGTTTTAATTCTAAAGTTTATTCAGAAATAAGTTAAATCAAGTTTAATTACAGCACCACCAGCTTTGAAACAAACAAGATGCATAGCCTCACTCTCGGCTCTACCAGATACGTACCAAATGCTGTATAAGACATGTCGAGACTTCGCTGAAGGGGAACTGAAGCCGAACGCGGCCAAATATGACCGGGAACATTTGTATCCGGGTGATGCTATTAAAAAAATGGGTGAGCTTGGTCTCATGGCCATAGCTGCCCCAGAAGAGGTCGGAGGCGCTGGCCTGGATTACCTCGCGTATTCTATAGCCTTAGAAGAAATATCTAGAGGCTGTGCATCAGCTGGTGTAATCATGTCTGTAAACAATTCCTTGTATCTGGGTCCACTGTTGCACTGGGGAACCGATAAACAGAAGAAAGAATTTGTGACACCATTTTGTACAGGTTTGTGATGATTCTATCTATGCAAATAAATAATAAAAATTCAATGTATTTTTGTAACATATAAAAAATTGCTTTTTGTGAATGCATATAAAATATACTATATTAGTGCTAATAAAAAAAAAAACGATTTTTAAAAATATGTGTCTGTTTGGTCTGGCAGATCTGCAAAACAGGCTGGACTGATTTTGACGGGACTTTCACGGGCATATAACTTTTATTGAAGAGTGCCTTAGGCTACTTTTATTTTATTGAAGTACCACACGGCAGGAGTTGTGGGCAAAAGCTAGTTAATAATATAAGTCAAAAACTTGAAAAAAAAAAAATTCATTATCAAAAATTCTAAATTTTTTGTATTTATATTATAATAATTTTTATATAATAAACACCTACTTTCCCTAGGTGAGATTGTGGGTTGTTTTGCCCTGTCTGAACCAGGAAATGGATCTGATGCTGGTGCCGCATCTACCACAGCTAAAGAAGCAGGTGGCAAGTGGATCCTCAATGGCACCAAGTGTTGGATCACAAATGGCTATGAAAGTAAAGCCTCAGTTGTCTTTGCAACTACAGACAAGAGTCTCAAACACAAAGGAATCTCAGCATTTATTGTGCCAAAACCAATTAAGGGTCTAGAATTAGGAAAAAAAGAAGACAAATTAGGTATAAGAGGATCATCAACTTGTTCACTCATATTTGAAGACTGTGAGGTGCCTAAGGAGAATCTACTGGGGGAGCCGGGTTTCGGCTTTAAAATTGCCATGACAACTCTGGATGCTGGGAGAATAGGCATTGCATCACAAGCTTTAGGTATAGCACAAGTAAGTGTGATGTCAAATACTCATGAGGCCTGTCAGCCTATCATTTTTTCTCTGTCTACCTTCTACCAGAGTTATGGTTCTCATAAACCATATTGGTATATTCAAAAATAAAGCTATACTCACATTTATAACTCCAAACAATTTTTATATACATTTCTATGTACCCACAGGCATCCTTAGACGTCGCTATGGAGTATGCATCAAAGAGGGTCGCGTTCGGTAAACCAATTATGAAGCTGCAAACCATACAAAATAAGCTTTCCGACATGGCGGTGCAGTTGGAGTCGGCGCGCCTGCTGACGTGGCGCGCGGCGTGGCTCAAGGATAACAAGAAACCATTTACTAAGGAAGCAGCTATGGCCAAATTAGCAGCTTCAGAGGCAGCTACCTTTTTGTCACATCAGTGTATACAGGTAAAATAAAATAAAAAATACTTATTTTTTATCCTCCATTAAAATTAAATTAATGACGAAAGAGTGCGCCGGGCGGCCGCGCCCTGGCTGTCCTCTGGTGAAGGTCGCGGGAATCCGCTGGATGCGGGCAGCGCAAGACCGGTCATTGTGGCGAACCTTGGGGGAAGCCTATGTCCAGCAGTGTACGTCTTTCGGCTAAGATGATGATGATGATGATGATGAATGAAAGAGTGCAGCTATACGCATATGGGTATGGCTTCAAACATCCCTTAATTGATTGGAATTATCAGACTAGAAAACTAAATATCAATGTTATGTTGATTCCTTTTTGAATGTTATGTTCTCAATCTCTACAGATTCTCGGCGGAATGGGCTACGTGTCTGACATGCCAGCCGAGCGGCACTACCGTGACGCCAGAATCACAGAGATTTATGAGGGCACCTCTGAAATACAGAAACTTGTAATTGCCGGGCAGCTCATCAAAGAGTATGGTCTTAATTGATTCACTCACTACTTCTTCCTATTGTAGCTGTTATGAAAAGACTGTTGAATGCCCCTTTACCTAATTAGTATGTTTAAGTATTCCTTGGTATGATAATTTATTTAAGTATACATTTTATTATAAAGTTTGAATCAAATATCAAAATATATTTTTAAATTTTATTGTTTTTATTTCTTTGTATAAAAGTTTTCAGTAATTGGAAATAATTTTATGATATTACTTCTTATAATTATAATATTCTGATTAAAAAAAGAAATGCAGGGTAATTGTTATTCAACTATTTTAAGTAGCACAAGAAAATATTGACTTAATGGTGTGGAATAAATACACTTTAAGAAACATATACTGGAATGATCCTAAAAATATTAATTTCAATTTAACCTACAAAAAGAATAACATTTTTAAAACTGGTTAATACTTAATTACTGTCCGGGGCCTGACAGAGATTTGTCCATGAATTTCCTCTTGGCGAAGCATAACCACCATTTGCTTGGCTTGCCATCTTCTGTAGCAAACACCTAAGAATGGAAAAGAACATTACACACATTCATATTGAAAAAAATAATATGTGATAGGCAGTAGAATAACTTACAATATGTATGTAATGCTACTTACTTGAACTGTACTGTTAAAGAAATATCAATAAATAAAAATGTTTTGGACCAAACTTTAAAACTGCCAACTCACCTTTTCACAGACTCTTCCACCAATCTCATGTCTTAACTGCTGTAGATACTGCCTCATCAAATCTGTAAATACATTAATATGTTAAAACATGTTGCAATGGTTGGATATATTATACAATGAGTAATTTAAATAATTATATCATACCAGCTTCCTGAGTGCTAGAAGGCCTAGCATAAACCGAGTTCAGTGGGAAGCCAGGCTCCCCGGGGATATCAAACTTAGATATAGCCAGCATATACATTTCCTGCTGGCCCTGGTTCTTGTTGGAGCATTTTTGCAGCCGCTTGAGGCATTCAGATATGTACAGAGTCAAGTAAATGAGCACTCTATCGGCATCAGACTGAAAGCATTTAAATATCAATTTCTATTCATAATTTTAATGAACTGTCAAGCAAGACATCTGTTCAGTTGTACCCAAAAATCCTACCAAAGCAGAAAAATCTCCAGCAGTTTAGATTAGGGGTTAATATTTTAGGGGATTTTACAATTAAATCTCGCTATGACAGCAGATAAGAAATTTATTAACCATCCGGTAAGTGGATGGTTAGCAACAGCTTTCTAATAATTAAAAATTGCAGATATGAAAAATGTGTCATACTTTCTTACCTTTATTTCATAAAATCTAAAGAATACATTAGCTTTAAAATAGTTAAGAGCTTCGTCAATAATGTCCAGTTCAATCTTGGGGCTGATCGGCGCGGGCCCTCTGAAAGTAGTGCGCACCGGTAACAGAGCCAAGTTACCCACAGACTGGGTGTAGTCCGTCAGTGTTGAGTGGTAAGCCTGTTCAGGAAAACGAACAGGATATTAATGAAATATACAGTGCTCGCAGAACCAGATAAACAGATTAACGATAAAAACACTTACTGGCATTTTAAAATATGAAAGCAAGTAACTGGCTTTACAAGTTTCAAAACAGAAATAACAATTTTCTGGATATTATTCACTATAAGTAGAACCAAAAGCACACCTTTACGACTAAATTAACAATTTTAGATATCTCTTCCAATAATATACGAAAAAATGAATCACTCCCTTCCTAATAGAGTTGTGTAGCTCGCGAGCTAATGACACAAAAGATATATATCGGTACCAAAGAGCTATTCTCTCTTTAGCTCATCTGATTTCAAATTATATCTCTATATCTTTACGGATATGGTTTCAATTTGAGTTACTGAACAAAGTGATTGACATGTAGTAGACAGGTGACATAGCTCACTAGCTCTTTGGCTCAGATGAGATAGAAATTGCAAACGACGTAAAAAAAAAATGAGACTAGCGATACAAAGCTGGTTGGCCAGCCGTCCGTTATTGGATAATAGATCGTACGAAAATCGACCTTTAGATCAAATGAATAGAGTACAAATTTTGAGCCTTTGTTTTTGTAAACATTCAAAGTTGCTTGTATTATTAAAAGCGTTTTGTTTTAGTTACTTACGAATTACTTACGCCTATGACTGAAAGTAATATATACGTAATCTGTTGCTGCATAAAAGTTTGGCAAACCAACAAACCCGCTTTCGCTTTTTATTACCTATTAAACATATTGATAGCACGGTATATGGTATTGGTTTTTACCTACAAGTAGGTCTTCTGAGCTATAGCGTTGTAAAAAACACATTGCTAGTTCGCTCAGTCTTCAAACAAATCTTTATATCACTCGTGAGCTACAGATATAAAAGAGTGATATATATCACTGAGCTGAAAAGATATATATATATCGGTTCAGCTCAGTGATACATTCTGCGCATCTTTACTTCCTAACTTCGTTCGCTTAAAAGTCTGTCTGACAGCTGTCTGTCTATATTCTCTTTGCTTTTGTCAGTTACTAGCACCCACAGAGTTATAAGCTAGCCTAGCAGCTACAATCTCTATGATGAAGAATAGGGGCAAAACACTAAACAATAAAATCGACTCAAATCGTTTAAACAGGTCGTTCCGAACCTACGCTCCAAGCTAAACTTTTTACACCAACAATGTTCCTCGCCCAGCGCGCAGCGGTGGTATTCACAATTGATGGAAACTTTCCGATGTCAGAAAACTCAGTTTCCATCATTATTTACAAATCAATTTAATGAATAGAAGGATGGAAGCTGTCATTTCCGACACGGAAACTTTAGTGGAAGCCTTACGGAGCATCTTCTCCTCACATCGGAAAACCATACATGATTTTTTAAATTACTGTTTGAAACATCTGTTTCGCTTGTAAATTTTTGCAGGCAATGACAATGACGGTGAATTTTGTTTGTCACATCATTGTTGTGAATTTGAAACCCAGTATACCCAGGAGCTACGTATAAAAAAATAACATGATTTTTATTTTTTCTACAATACAACCACATTTTAGAGTTCTAATCGCAGCCTGGTATTTTTTAATGTCTACTGTCGTCTGTCAATAAAGAGTGTCAAAATTATATTGTCATCAGAAAAAAGGCGGGAAAATTTTGAACGGAGTGGGCGCGTTTTTTAAACATAAAAAATAAATTTCACTTAATTTGAGAATTAAACTTTATTGAAGAGGCCTGACCGTGGCCGGAATGACGGCGAAGAAAAAAAAACGGAAGGTAGAAGAGGAGCATCCTCCGTCTAGGTCGGAGTCCGACGATGATGAGATGGATAAGTACAAAGTGTTTAAAGTCGACAATTACGTCCGTCAGTATCCCGAGGACGGCGGAAATTTTGAATATTTAGTCATATATGAAAGTAATGATTCCACGAAACCCATTGGCGATCGTGATCTGATGTCGCTAGGCGCGGTCCTTAAGCGGCATCATAAAGGCATAAAACGGTTCAAACGTATCAACCGATATAAGGTCGCGGCTATATTCGAGCGGCCCGGCCTGGCAAATATGGCTCTAAATAATATTAAAGTCCAGAAAGACTTGGATCTAAAAGCCACAATACCTGCGACACTAACTGAAATAACAGGAGTAATACGGGGTGTTCCCACTTACATGTCCAATTCTAACATTTATACCGGCATTTCCAGCTCTAAAGACGTAGTGTCTGTACGACGCCTGATGCGCCGTGGACGTGACGAAGATGGAAATCCGATTCTGCTACCTACACAGACGGTTGCAATTACCTTTTCATGTCCCACGCTTCCTGACAGTGTAGACATTAACAGCTGGTATTTTCAGGTAAGCGTTTTTATACCACCAGTAAGCCAGTGCCTGCGGTGCCTACGATATGGCCACATTGGAAAATTTTGTAAAAATACCCAGAAATGCTCTATTTGTGGCGGCAGCCACCATTTTAAAGAATGTACTATAGCTGTAAAAGATGCAGTATGTGTGCATTGTAATGGCAATCACATATCTATTTCGGCAGAGTGTCCTAAACGAAAAGAAGAAATTGAAAAGAATAATAATAAATACAAACAAAAGAAGTATGTCGATCTATTCAATGACAAAAATTTCCCTGACTTGACCAAAACGAAATCTGACCATCATATTCAAAATTTTTTGCAATCTGATCGTATTTTGAACTTAATTATATCCACTATTATAAAAATTAGCGCGCAAAAAACCAAATCAGACAGTCCCATAACATCTGACGTCATTAAAACAATTTTACTGGATAATTTCAATATAAGTAAAAACAGTACAACTAAAACTAATGGATAAGCTCAATATAGTCCAATGGAATGCTCAGAGTTTGCTAAGTCATAAGCATGTCTTTTCACACTATTTATACGAAAATGATATACATATAGCTTTAATTTCTGAAACTTGGTTACAACCATCGAAAACAATAAATATCAAAGGTTATAAAATAGAAAGATTAGATATTGGATCTAAACATAATGGTGTTGCAATATTAATTAGAAATTATATTAATTATAAAAAGATACAAACTTATGCAGATAGTTCTTTACAAAATATAGCCATTCAAATATATATAAACAATGAAACTTTATCAATAGTTAGTTTTTACAGTCCAACATCTGCTACTCCTTCTAATTTTAACTATATACAGCTTGACAATTTGATAAAGTCTGTTCCACAACCTTTAATACTAGCTGGTGATTTTAATGCACATCATACTGTGTGGGGTTGTGTGTCTACAGATGCACGTGGTACAACCCTTCTAGATGTTATAAATGACAATAACTTGTGCTTGTTGAACAATGGTTCAGCAACAACTGTTGGATCTCATACATGGCAGCCAAATGCGTTGGATCTTACAATTGTTTCTCCCTTATTAGCCTTAAGATGTAACTGGCATGTGCATGATGACTCATTTTGTAGTTATCATCTTCCAGCAGTCACAACCCTTGTATGTAACCCTGAAAATATAAACAATAACAGTAATGTTAATTCTAATTATTTCAGTCCTAATTATAAGTGTGTTGATTGGCCGAAGTATCAACATGTGGTACGTTTAAAATTAAATAATTCCAATTTTGATTTATCCAATTCAGATATGTGTTATGACATGTTATGTAACATTCTGCTAGAAGGTGTTTCTGAAGCTAATACTGCTAATAAACCCTACAATTCAGTATCTCAGAGTTGTAGTAAATTAAAAAGAAAGTTGAATTTGCCTTGGTGGAACCATATCTGTACACAGGCTGTTAATAAATGCAAGTCTGCTTATTTGGACTTCAAAGCTAATCCTACAATAGAAAAATACCTATTATTTAAAAAGCAGCAAGCTCTAAAGAAATTAACCATAAATAGCGAAAGACAAACTGCATGGAGAGAACTCTGCAATTCATTCAATCGGCTAACTCCATTATCAACTATCTGGTCCAGTATTCGAAAATTTAATAAAACCTATATTACTCCACATAATCATCCTAATGATGACAGATGGATACAACAATTTCTAGACAAATACACTTCCAATCCTACTAATTTGTCAACATTTGATCCTCCAGTCAATAACACTGATAACAATGTCAACAAGTTCTTCTTAAAACCATTTACATTTTCCGAATTTACAAGTGCTATATATTCTCGTAAGGACACTGCTTTTGGTTTAGATCACATATCTTACAAAATGTTCAAAAATCTTGACTCATTTAGTCAAAAAATTGTTTTAAATATATTTAATTCACTGTGGAGTAATATGGTCATTCCTAAATCATGGAAGACTGATTGTCTTGTTCCTATACTCAAGCCTGGTAAAGATTTAAATGATCATGACTCATATAGGCCTATAGCTCTTACTTCCTGTGCAGCTAAATTATTTGAACAGTTAATAAAACAGCGTCTTGAATATTTTATAGAATCCAAAAAGTTATTACCTTGCAATCAGTTTGGTTTTAGGAAAGGACATTCCGCTGTAGAAAGTTTAAATCATTTGAATTTAGATATACACAATGCATTTGCTAGCAATAAGTTCTTGATTAGTATTTTTTTTGACATCACCGGTGCTTTCAATAATGTAGATCATCACATCCTTGCTAATGAATTATATCTTCTTGGAATACCTGTAAAGTTAATAACATGGATTTTCAACTTTTTAAATGGTAGATTTGTATATGTAAAAAGAAAAAACAATTTGTATGGACCTCAATTATCATACAAGGGTGTGTGTCAAGGAGGGATATTGAGTCCTTTGTTGTACATTTTGTATATACATAGGTTAAATAACATATTAGGTACTGATGTAAATAGTTTACAATATGCAGATGATCTGACAGTTTATTGCACTGGTACTAACATAAGGTCAGTAGAAAGTAAGCTAAATAATGCATTGAAAGATTTGAAATGCTACTTTAATTACTTAAAGTTAGATGTTAATTCAAACAAAACTAGAGTCATAGCTTTTAGCAGATCTAGATCTTTACTTACCAACATCATTTATGATGGTAATTTACTTCCTGTTTATGATGAGGTTAAGTTTCTAGGTGTTATTTTTGCCAGGAATTTATCATGGCAAAGACATGTTTATGGTTTAGCTGACAAAGCGTTGCGTGCTTTCAATATATTGAAATCACTTGCCAGAACTTATTGGGGAGCTGATCCAAAAATTTTACTTATGTTGTACAAATCTATAGTCCGTTCTCACTTTGAATATAGCTTTTATTGCTATGCTTCCAACTCTGTTTTAGTAAACAAACTGGAAAAAATTCAAAACAGTAATCTTCGTTTGATCACAGGCGCTATGAAGACAACCCCTATAGTCTCAATGCAAGTTGAATGCAATATCTCTTCTTTGCTTATTAGATATAAATATTTAAAGTTCAAATTCATTTTAAAACTTAATTCTGTTAGCAATCATCCTCTTCTGACCAAGTTAAATGATTCCAGATTTTTAGCTTCATCTCCTCTCTCTTCCAAATACCCTTACATTCTTCTTGACTATACTGACATTTCAACATACATTAAAAATAATAATATTTATCATGCTGACAATTGGGCATGTTATCATGGAACTTTTGAAGGTAAATTTCCATCAACAGACATACTAATAGACCATACTTTAAGAACCAAACAGGATGTTTACGAAAAGCTTTCACATTGGACCAATTACCAAGTTATCTACACAGATGGATCGAAGAGCGAAACAGGTGTATCAGCTGCATATTATCATATGGACAAAAAGTACGGTCGAGGACTTCGATTACCTGCCATTTACACAGTTTTCTCGGCTGAAGCCACAGCGATTTTACAAGCCTTGAGATATATAAAAAACGATGTAATGTGTTCCAGTGCATCTCACTTTATTATTGCATCTGATAGTATGTCCGTTTTGAAGGCCTTGAGACGAGCAGGTATCAATAACACACATCATCTCCTTTTTGAAATAAAAGAAACCTTGGTAAATTTAGCAGCATCCAAACATATTATGCTATTATGGACACCAGCGCACGTGGGCGTGAAAGGTAACGAAAGTGCAGATTACCTTGCCAGACTAACGAACAATTTGGGTGGCAATATTCAAAATATATCAAGTGCGTGGCAAGATTTGGTACCCGTATATCGAGCAAAGATTAATAAGCAATGGCTGGAAGAGAGAAACGAAATTATTCAGAGTAAAGGAGCATGGTATGCCGGTATTAATAAGGAGGTGGGTAAAAAGCCTTGGTTTGCAGATGACAACAAAAATTATCTTACCCGAAAATTTTACACACAAATTATGAGACTGAGATTTGGGCATTGCCGATTTAATTTCCATTTACACCGCATGAAAATAATTTCTTCCCCTAAATGCACTGAATGCAATTTACAAGAAGACCAAACGCTAGAACATATTTTCTTTAAATGTCCCGCTTTTAACATGCAACGTCTGTTGCTCATAGATCAGTTACTGGAAAAATATCAAAACATCCCGCCTTCCCTTCAGAAACTCTTAGCTTGCCCTGATAATTTTACGCCTATCTATGACTTTATCATCTCCACGCTTGGAGATATTTGAAGGGACTATGAATGAAGATTGAAACAAGAATATGAAAAGACCACTGGACAAGACAAACAATCAAGGATTGGACAATTTTAACAAATGACTAAGAAGAAACATATAAATGACTGTATGATGGAGAAATTGTGATGAGAACAATAATAAAAGATTTGGCACTTGTGCCTTTATATTGACTAAAATATAGGAAAAACGGATAAAGAAATATTATCAATGACACAGTCAACTTCAGATTTGGCAGTATGGACTAGTTCCTTCGCCTGTCCTATTGGACGAATATTACTACTACTACTTATATTGTCATCATTGAGGCCACAGGCCCACGTGTTTTTGTTGTTAAATCAAGGAAAGGATTTTTTGAAATATTTACTAATAAAAATAATTGGAATTTAATACGATGGATGAAACTAAAAATAAAGTTTTAGAGATGGTTACAAATATAACTAAAAGTCAACAACAAGTTACAGATGTTGAAATTAACGACGACGAGGAAAATGAGGTTACAACAAAGGCGAATACTGTAAGAGGGATACCTAAATCCGGAAGATTTTGGAAGTCTCAAAAAGAAAGGTATTTTTTTATAATATCATAAGCAAAAACTAGGTTAATCGCTGATAAATTGTTTTTTATCTAACATATTTTTTTAGGTTTTCAACGATAAACAAAACGAAAGGTCTAAGACAGAACTTCGAAAAGAAAACAGCTTTGCGTTTGGAATTGAAAAGAACTAAGGAATTGTCTAAGCAAAAGTTAGAAGAACTGACACAGAAAGAGCTTTTGCGCAAGGAACGCAGGCGGGAGAACATAAAACGTTCTGAAGAAAATAAGCGGAAGGCTGAGGTTGTGCAAGTAATCACTAATACTGCAAAACTCAAGAGAATGAGGAAGAAACAATTAAGATTTATTGAAAAAAGGGACACTAATAAACAAATTGAAAGTAGCAAATAAAGTGCTTTTATACTAGGTATTTGTGATTTCATTCTATAATTATTCACATAGACTTGGAGATTTTGTGTCAATAAATGTACAAGATCTTCCTCAAACAGCTCTTACCATTATTATAGTAGGTATAGTAATAAAAAGCATAAATAATTCCATCTAATATTTTTATTAGGTATTTATAGCAAGATAACATACTTCCACAGATACATATAAAAATATTAAATGCATTTTTTCCCAGTTTTGGCAGGTAATGGATTGTGTGTGGGCATTATATTTACATTAATACTCTCAAGATCAATAATGAGATGAAACAGTGATGCAAATGATGGAACATCAATCTTAATATTACTCTCATGTATTTATGTACACCAATCTGCAAACTTCATTGACTATTTATATAATTTATATAAATATCTATAAAATACACCAAAACTATTGGTTACACTTTACACTGAAAACACAAAGCCAACATTATTCCAAACTAGACATGTCTATTATGTAAATTAATCATAAGTAACACTGTCATTTGTTATTTCATAAAATTAAGCCTCAATATTATTACATCACTTTTTTCGAAATACTGCTCCATGTTATAGTATTTAGCTTGCACACCATAAACTTATCAATAATAACCGCTTACTACAAAATAATCTATTTAAAAATAAATCCAAAATTAAATTGTTATAAAAAGTTATTAAAATCAAATCACACATACCAAGTATACTTCTTATGATGTAGTGTCTTAACATCTTCCATTAAATTCAATCAAATAATTTACAACAACAATACAGTTGTTATAATAATAACAACAATAGTTAGTAGCTTATAATCTAATATTTTTAGACTAACATTTGTCGTCTATAATACTCCATTCAACATATAGAAAAAATCTTTATTGAAAACATCAGTCTAAGGCAGTGACAACAAAGTTTGATCATTGAAACAAATATGATGACCTATTACAAATCATAATTATAATATTTTATACAGAGAAGTAGGTCCAAACTTATCTATGTTTTATTTTCAAACATAAAAAAAGTATAAAATTGATTACGTAGTTCGAAATTAAAATGAGATTCATTTAATATCTTATCCTATATTACCAGATGTGCAACAACACAATAAAATTGTTCATGTGCTCATTAAAATATATTGATAAAAACATAACCCTTTGACTTAAATCATTATAAGTTGTTCTTGTATGTTATGGCTGACAGCATCCAACAATAACCACATCATATTCTAAATCCAAAAGGTTACATTTTTATAGATGTATAAAAAGAATGTGTCAAGGTACAAATACGATTGATCAAAATGCTACCAGCGAGTATTCAAAATACCAATTGTATACCAACATACAATATATTCGAACTCCAAGAAGATCCAACACACTGGTCCAGATTCACAGTTTAACTCACCAGACAAAGTTACCCTGTGCTGTAACTATTCAGCGGCGAATTTTGTTTTGTTTTGTTTTAACAAAAAGAAAGCGTATCGACTAACCTAAAACATACAACTTATGTCTTTATATTCCAATAATAAACACATCAATTCACGTGTGGCGCTCTCCGCGTGTACGCTCACATTCTTCTGACATTCCAATTATTTTATTTATTTAATGATCTGATGTAACTTTATGCTGGAGGAGAGCCATCGCGAGTATGCGAGGCGAAAAAACCTACTAAGTTGTAAACCTTCAAGACATTTATATTTTTTTTCTAAAACTGATTCTAATTATATAGTTTTAAGGTCCATTATTTCAAAATAAGTCCGTGAACTCCAGGCCATACGTGCCAGACGTGAGACCAGACGTTACGTATGTTGGTGTTGTCAGCGAGTGTTGCTCCGACGTCGCGAATGCGGTGTACACGCGGCCGGTGCGGTGCTGGTTAAGCGGAGAACAGTGCGTGCGCGCGCGTCGCCCGTCACACGTCAAAGTCCGCGTTGGCCTTGCCGTTGGGCGGCGCTATGAACGGCTCGCTCCACATTCTTCTGAGATCACCCTGGAATAAATGAACGATAGATATTAATATTCTTTACAAAACAAAGAAAGCTTGACTTTCGAAACGACAGCCTTCGTCTGCGAAACGAGGGAGGGAGCTGGGGTACCTATCAGCTACAGACATCACGCACCAACCACCACAATCTAGGACAAAAGATTCCGAAACACATACGCTTAACATTTACGACCGATAGGGTGCATTTGCATCTGCATCTGTACTAGCAATGTGAGTTTATCACATTACTAGTATTCCCATTAGCCCCTCCAGCTAAGCTAAGGCTTGTGTTAGGAATGGACCTACGTCAATAGTTTAATGGCTAGGATGGGGATCGAACCCGGAACCTCTTAGCTACAAGGGGCCCCTCTAACCACTAGGCTATTGACGCCTTATTTGTTGTGCCGATACACTAAATTCCACCAGTGAACGTGGGATTGTACCTTGACGTACGCCATGGTGAGCAGCGGCAGCAGCGTGAAGGGCACGAGGTAGAGCAGCGCGGGCTGCGCCGCCTTGAACACCTCGGCCGACACGGTGGCCGTCAGCAGCCCCAGGAAGTAGCCCAGCAGCGAGCAGTGGAAGTACGTCAGCCGGGAACCCTGCACATAATCATGAGGCACTTAACTGGAAATGAACCTGATTCCCACATTAAACTATACCGCCTCAGGCCTCTGGAGTTACAGGGCCTCCAAATGTCGAGAAGTATTTTTAATTTAATCCCAACGAGGCTAAAATATCTTCAGTAAGTAAGAGGCAACTTAGGGTTTCTTCCCCAGCCACTGACGAGCTTAGTCCGCCACTGAACTTACTGACTGGTCATTAGTAGAAATACAATTTGTACCTCATTTGACTTAACAAGCTGCCATGAAGTGGATACTCCATCTTTGGTATGTTTCTTGATCAAGCCAAGCGCTTGCAGCCATGCACTGACTAAGCGAGACTCTGGCTTATGACTATACTAGGTGATACAAAATGGGTATACTATATTTTTGGCAACTTAACTTTGTAAATCTCAAACTATCGGTTTTGTGGGACAGTTGAAGTACTAAAGGTTTTGTAGACTTGTGAAATCGGTCAACAGCTGTATTCCTATAACACCTTTTGTTTTTCAAGTTCCCTCCAAAGCTGATGGTTTTAGAATTACAAAGTTAAGTTTTGAAAAAAAAAGTATACCCATTATGTGTCACCTTGTATAATTAGGCATTCAAATGCGAGCAAAATCCGTCTTAATATATAATTTTAAAATAACTGGCCAAGTGCCTGTCGTGCCACGCACAATGTAGGGTTCCGTAGCCATTTCAATAACGAAATTATATTTTTGGCTAACTTGTTTTGTCGATTATCAAAAAAATGTAAGAAGTGAGTTATATATAGTTATGTAGATGTATAAGGGCTTATCGTAGGCACTACGGAACCCTAAAAGAGGTCGTCAGACTAAACCACCAGGTAAATGGTCGCAAACTAAGCAACGCTTATACTAAACGTACCACCGTACAATGGACTGGGGGAGACCCGAGTGTCACCCAGACCATTAAGTTTAATTAAAATATAACTTTGACCACATACCATGGACCTAGGGCCAGGCACTTGTCCCATTTGGCAGACCAGCGTTGCCTTCTTGTATGCGTCGTATCGCAGCACAAAGCATAACAAGAGCCCCGGCATCACTATATCACCCAAACCTGAAATGTTGAGATGAAAATTAATTCATTATTTATTTATTATATGCAGAAAATAACAAACATGCTTTATGATGTATTCACATGTAGAATGTTTGAACACCGTGAATCTAACTGTGTAGTGAACAAATCATGTTACAGTAAGTACTAATCATACTAATATTATAAAGAGGAAAACTTTGTTTGTTTGATTGTAATAAATAGGCTCCGAAACTACTGAACCGATTTGAAAAAATCTTTCACTGTTGGGAAGCTACACTATCCCCGGGTGACATAGGCTATATTTTCAAAAAAATTTGGAATCCTTACTAAAACTCGAATAATGTAACCGCAATGTACCCGTGCGAAGCCGGGGCGGGCCGCTAGTAGTATATACAGAAGCCATGTCAATTGTTAATAAACAACAACCAGTGTGAAATAATTTGAAACTTTATCTACATATTTATAAGATAAGGATCGCTTGAAAAGCTTGAAAGGGTGCACGCGGCCGTGCGACCTTTTCAAGCGATACTTGTGTTTTAAGTAAATAAATAAAGTTTAAAATTATTTCACATTGAAAATGCTCGCTGCTATCGCGGTGTGAACAGGGCTAGAGCCGTTAAGTGGTTACAACTGACCGAGCATGGAGAAGTGTCCCTGGTGGTGCATGGAGGGGAACACGAGCTTGGCGGGCAGCGACAGCTTGGGCGCGTCGCGCAGCGCGCCGCCCAGCTGCAGGCGCCGCGCCACCACGTTCATCGGGTTCTCCGCCGGCCTGCGCAGGCCGCCCGCGCCGGGACCATCGTGTCAGACACGTCACACGTCACACGTCACACTCACGCCACCGGTACGCTTAGGCCCGTGTTCATAAATCGATCGATCTTAAGTACGCTTTTGACGTGTAATTTTTTACTGGTATGACATAAGAATGACATTTCCAAGATCGCTCTCAGACTTGAGATCGATTTAAATATGTTCCTTAAACGTACTGGATTCTGGGCGAGGTTGGTCCTTACAAATGTATAATAATGTCACATCTACTCACTATCATGCCGTCACATATACAATTCTAATCGATCCATAGAGAAAACTAAAGAGGATGGAGGAACCATTCTAAAATTTCGAATTGGAATCCAGATGAAGCTTGCGTATACGAACAATGTATATAAATATTACAAAATACACAGATCTGTCAAAAATATCACCCCTTCAATAATTAGACCTAAAAATATTTTTTTTGATTTTTTTCATATTTTTTCAATATTTTTTCATTCATATTTCTTATAAATGATTCTCACCTTGTAGCCACTTTGACCATGACATTGGTTGTGAATATGTACGAGGAGAAGAACACCCAGAACACATCGTAGAGCAGCAGCCCCGTCAGCAGCAGCGTGGACACCTTCAGCGAGGGCAGCCGGATCAGCGCGATGAACGTCACGCACAGGCCCATGCCCATCGCTGGGAGGCAACAATCAATTTTCAAACGGCTGAACCGATTTTCATGACACATAGCTTAGAACACTCGATCAGAATACCTATCTTAGAAACAAAAGAAAATTGAAATCGGTTCATCCGCTTGGGCGCTACACAGATACAAAAATACACATGTTAAACTTATAACACCTCTCTTTTTTGTCGGGGGTCAATAAATAAATATCGCCAGACTGACACACCAACTGCATGGTCCCAAACTAAGCAACGCTTGTACTATGGGTACCGAACAACGGACTGGGCGCGATCCCAGTGACACCCAGACCATGGCAGATTATGAAAAGGATATTTTCCGAATTTTGGCCCGGCGGGAATCGAACCCGCAACCACCATGTGCAATGAGCCGAGCGGCCTACGCTCGAACCACTGCGCCAAGCGGTCGTCAAATCACACGATTAATCCATACCAAAAACATCGTATACGTAATTCTTCATTTGTTTCTCAGTGGGGTCACTGTGCAACCTCATAGTAACGTTTGTGAATACGGGCGTGAGTAACAATCACCGTCCATGAGCAGCCAGTGTCCGGTGAGCACCCAGACGGCGACGATGGCGGCGGCCAGCAGCGCGGCGGCCAGCTCGGCGGCGGAGTAGCGGCCGCACACCGCGCCGCGCCCGCCGCCCGCCGACCCCGCCACGTACTGGCACAGCGGCGTCAGCAGGAACGCGAGCGCCGCACACGCTATTACTGCAATTAGAGTTAAACGCACAGATATAGATTTACATAGATAACGCAAGTATCACGTTTTGTATTGAAACCGAGCGTGCCGAATTTTTAACACCTACTGTGACGTCATTAGTGACGGGAAATCCAAACCGATTCAAACACACCGATGCCGCCGATGCCCCTCCGCCCGCTACGATTCTCTCGAGTAATTATCTCGCTAGGCTAGGTTAGGTAGGATATGGTAGGTTGAATGAAAAAGCGCGAGATATACTTAGAGGATATTGACAACGTGACAAAAACCTAAGTCACCGCAAGCTCCCCCCCACCCCCCTGCCCCTGTAACCAAGCGTGGTATGTTAAAGACCTCCCCCCCCCCGAACGGGTCACTTGTATGGGTACGTTCCCTTTAAACTACAAATGCAAATATTATCGCGACCCACAAACACCCCCACACAGTTCACACTTTAGTGTCTATGGTTACCCATACAAACGTGGCGGCACACCGGCCATAAACAATCCCGGATACATCATTTTAGGTAGTAAAGGAGGGAATCACCGTTCGAGTATTATTTTCTTACTTGCGGTACATATCGCGACGAGCGTCTGCATGGAGTCGAAGAAGAAGAACATGATGAGCAGCGCGACCGACGAGCCGAGCGGGAAGCACAGCGCCTGCATCGTGTTGAGCGTCTGGACATCTGCGAAGTAGCCTGTTATGATTACGATTATCTGTATTTTAACAAACATTGGTCATTGAAATAAACAAAATGTCGTAGTACCGTATAACAAGGAACTTGATCAATTAAGTTTTAGAATTAAACATTAATATTTTTCATAAAAATCATATCGAATTGTTTTGCACAAAGTTTTTTGTGTAAGTTTGTAGTATGATTTTGAAAATTATTTTACTTATAGAAAGCTACGCTATCCCTGAGTGACATAGGCTATATTTCAAAGTAATACGTGGGCAGTACTGATTGTTCATGCTAGTCCTACTAATATTATAAATGCGAAAGTTTGTGAGTGTGGATGTATGTATGTATGTATGTTTGTTACTCCTTCACGCAAAAACTACTGAACGGATTTGGATGAAATTTGGAACACAGATAGATTATAACCGGGATTAACATATAGAATACTTTTTAACCCGATAATCCCGAACTTTTTGCTAAGACGCGGATGATGTCGCGGGGCACAGCTAGTAGGCAATAAGCTTAACCATCGCAATTCGCGGATCCACAATTTTACATCGCACGTCCGACATACTATGCCTATCCCAATTATCGGTGTACAACAGTGCACCCTTCCCTACTCTTTTAGGGAAGACTACAGAGGCCATAGATTTTTTAATTAGCTTGTGAAATATCATGAGTGGGTACTACCATTTCTATCTAGTAACGACGTTCTAAATGTCTGAGATATGAATTATACAAGAGATCTTGGAAGCGAGGCGACAGGTACCATTGCCATATTTAGCCGTACTCAGAAACTAATACAGACACACATCCAGTATCATACGCAATCGGCCACTCGCGGCTCATTGCTAACGATAATTGGTTCTATATTTTTTAAAACTGATTTACAATACACCGTCCCAATATTACAGTGCAAACTGTTTTTAATGTTAACTCGCATTATTTAATGTTAAAATTAAGTAGTTATTTTTTATTTCCGATTTACGTAGTGGCACCACTAAGGCGGATCCCGCACTGGAACGCATCACGCTCTTGTCTGCGGGGCGAGACGAGACGAGACGGAGTGAAGTTCGTAGTGTAGGATGCGCTATCAGTGTATCATACAACGCGTGTTTTCATACAAACTTTACAAGCAACGCTAAACGCAATGCTTACGAGCTATGCTCCGGTGTGAGATGCCGTGCAGTGTGAGATACGCCTAATTCCATTAAGTGAGTCAGATTTTAGCCCTTAATTAAAAGTATATAGATTGTATCAAATATACGTAAAAACATAACTTAATATGATTAAACATTTAGCTGCATAGCTATCGGAATTATAACGAGTCGTTGTCGAAGGAATTGACGAAATGTCATGGGTCAGTATCGTGAACATTATTTTTTTTAACGTCTCAAATTAATAGGAAGTTTTGTTTTTGTTTTATCCATAAACTTAAATGGACTTTTGGTAACTTTATGGTCCATTAAAATAAGTGCAGCAGGGTTAGCGCGCGGAAAAAGTTATCATTTTGTCACGGATCGATGTCGCATGTTTCTCTATAAGAGACAACATTGTTCTATGTTTAGTGATGTGATATTTGTCATGTCACAGTCACAGCCCACCGTACTACCCCTACCTATAGATAATAATGAGTACCACTGTTTAGGGACGCACGAAGGACGCTATCGACTACGGTTATCAGAAGAGTACCTTGCGATATAATAGACCCAAGAAATTATCGGAATAAAACTGGTATATCGAAAAATGTTTAACTTTTTATAATTGTTTACACATTCGCGTTCGTTGCCCAATGGAGCGTTCGAAGACTAGTCCTTTATGAAGGTATCCTGATCATCCTAACATCTCTGTCGGTATGTCACGTGGACGTTCGGCCTTTTCTGTAAGACCCAGTTGCATTGCAAGCCAAGGTGTTAGGCATGCAACCGACATGACCAGACCTGGCCATAAAAACATTTAAGTGTATACGCATTTGACGACTTTAACGCTGGCCCCTCACAGCATAATACATACACGCATGGCTAATGCTAACGATAAGTATCGGTCAGATATAAACTAAGTATACATGTATGTGTAAGATCGCTATCGGTCAATATGATGCGATAACCATGACCAAGATAGCTATATCCCGTTCTCGGGAATATTATGACCAGCCAGTGACGTGCTACAAATACGTTTAAACTTTGTAGTTGCTGGTATACTTATATGTTAACTAGCTGTGCCCCGCGACTTCATCCGCGTAGCATTGGATTATTGGGTTAAAAAGTATCCTATATGTTAATCCCGGTTATAATCTATCTGTGTTCCAAATTTCATCCAAATCCGTTCAGTAGTTTTTGCGTGAAGGAGTAACAAACATACATACATACATACATACACCCACACTCACAAACTTTCGCATTTATAATATTAGTAGGATGTAAATGAAAATTTAAAAAACCCCCGATGTGACGACATTTTAAATTACAAGAGCGGATAATTTTCAATCGGCTGAACTGATTTACATGCTAAGAACACTCTCGGTCAGAATACCTCTCTACCCAAAAATACAAAATTAACATCGGTTCATCCGCTTGGGCGCTACGATGCCACATACAGACACACAGATACACATGTTAAACTTATAACACCCCTTTTTTCGTCGGGGGTTAAAAATATACTAAATTTGATATTAGTCAAACGCCCAATTAAACATTCCTATCGATGAGTCGTTAGTAACACGGAGATAGAGCACACAATGTGATCTAATCTGGTTGTGGTTGATACATCGACATCTCGCCATACTCACCTCTTTGTTAATTGATATAAACTCACTGTTATTAGAGGTGGTGGGCGGCTTCCCGCCGAGCAGCGTGGCCTCCTTCTCGCGCTCGGCCCGCTCGCGCGCCTCGCGCTCCATGTTCAGCGAGCGGAAGCTGCCGTACACGATCAGCAGCATTGAGATCAGACATGCAGACACCCTGGAGACATCATTACCAATCGTTCATTACATATAGAAACAAAATATATACCATCACGGCTGTATTCCACGGAGAGATAGGCAGAGGTAGCGAACCTATTTCCATTATGCCGGTTACGTGCCTCCAATGCGAGGGAGATTCGGCCAATAATCCACTATGCTGGCACAGCGTTGGTGGAAATGGAAATTAGAACACCACAGAATTCCATAAGCCAGGATTTACGGCCGTCACTAGCAAATACACTGAATTTAATTATTTCGAACCAATCAAGGACCAACCACACTGTGGACTATGCACTAGGAATGACTTACAGCAAAATCATTTCGAAAAAAATGTGAGGCGGAAGCGGAGCGAAGGTTATTGTCATCGGTCGGGAGCGGAGGCAACGCATTGTGATTGGTGTATCGAAAATAATAATGGATTGTGATTGGATGATCATAAATTTTATGGTTTACACCTTTAAAGCGTATGCGTTTCGGAAACTTTTGTAATGTGTGTGTGTGTAAATGTGTTTGTAATGGTGTGCGGAGTCCAAAGGGTGCAAGCCGTGGATTCCATCCAAGGCAATTTTGGCACAATCACAAGATAAAAGTGGGAAAGAACAATACGAGGGCTGTTGGTTTTTAACGTGGGATTTTGGTTTTATGTCCTAGGGCGATTGCAGTAGTACCAGTACCTACACTACATCCATAATTCAGCTAGCATTTTCAGGTCATACCTAAGTACAAACTTTACAATAGCATTTTCGCGCGTGTCGCTACAATGATCCGCTAACATTTCTAAACTTTCCCTACTTTTTTAACAAACCTCGAAGGTCATTGACATGACCTAACAACTGTTGTCACACACAGTGTATTCATTCGTAACCGTCAGCTCGAGGGACGGCAGCGGTGGAGTAATCCAAATAATCCAATGTTTAAATAGGTGACAGTGTGTTATCTATTCAATCTGATTAACGACGTGAGACCAACGACCTCAGCAAATACGCTACAAATTGATATTAATTCATAATTTAATTTCGTTTTATCGTTCAAACCCAAATTTCAAGTATTATCAACGCGGCACGTGAGCGTCGTAATAAACAACATATCTAGGGGAGGTCAGTGAAGTCACGGAGGTAATGACATAATGCTAAATTCAACATTGAGAAATGTTTTGCAGTAAGTTGCTTTGGTGCATCAAGATCCGTGTAACGAATAAAAAGTAATTTTAGAGACAGGTGTACAAGAATTGCACACTGAGGATTGACGCCCAACATACCAAGCCACATACCTAATTATTATTATCCCCAAAACGAATCTCAGTTGCGTAGCAGTAAGAAAACGTTAGCTTAAAAACTTGACCTCTAAAGCAAAAAGAAAAATTATAGACAGGTCAGTTTTGTGTTGGATTACTTAAACTTTTAGTTATTTCGAAAGACGTGTGAAGTTGACTATGGCCCCGAATCCCCCTCACATTGAGGGGAAATGTGCCCTGTATTTAATCTGCCCCCTATTACATTGGGACCGAAAACACCATTGGTGAAATGTGGGTGCCCTGCAGTCCACCTCTTCTTATCCCTTTGTGGAATACCAAAGTTGTTGGTGTACTATACAACCAGATCATGCGAAATAAAACCCGCCTAACACCTTGTTCGAAGACTATAGTAAATTGTATGTATTGGGTCCGAGAAAGTCGCAGTGATTTGCGATTCATTGACAAAACATACAATCTGAATACAAATCTACTATCTGCCTCCAATTCCGTCTTCCGAGTAACTTCAGTTAGTGGGAATGTAAATAAATAGTAATAGAGCAACACAAACCAATAAGCCATAGACCCCGCCTAACGGACACTTTCGCCTAACATGTGCATTACTGCATTTGTGTGACCTCACTTGACATTTTGATTGGTCCGTTCAAGGTCAAGCCTCAATCAAAATTCGCCGTCTTCCCCAATCCCGCGCCAACTTTCGAAGATTACATTCTCATACAACAGTCAACGTAAATGGCGTCTACTCTTATTGGTCTGTGTAGAGCAAGCAGCGGGCACCGAGCCGGGGCTAATTAAATGAAGCGCCGTCAAGTGAGGGCTCTCCCTAATGAAATGTAATATCATGCTCAAGACCCCTCCAATTACCGGCGCTCACTCAGCATCACCAGGCGGCAATGGTTATTCTATAAGTACACAACAAAACATGAATAGTGAGATTTGATTATTATTTACTATTACTTATTTAGTGGCCATGGTGTTGGCTGCTCATATTCTGTTGCTGTTCCTGAGAATGTATACCATCTTGTATTCATTGAAAAGAGTGACCATTGAGTTTCTTGTCGAATCTTCTCAGTGGAAGCAGCATTCCGAACCGGTGGTAGATTCTGATTATTCATAAATGCTTTGTTGGCTTACATGAATAAAAACAATTTTGAGTTGAATAACCCAACGTCAATTGACTACAGTTTATACATATACGGGCCGGCTAGACCGGGGTAGTATATTAATGAAATACAAAGCTATTCTCTGTTAAAGTTTGCTAAAACAACACAGTTACAGCGTCATACTCTACTAGTTAGTACCTACTGTTTTGGAAACTTTAAACGTCTGTATTTTTGCTTATTTCAAAGTTAATTTACTAGTAGTCATCGTAAGAAATCCTACTAATATTATAAATGCGAAAGTTTGTGAGTGTGGATGTATGTATGTATGTATGTATGTATGTATGTATGTATGTATGTATGCATGTATGTATGTTTGTTACTCCTTCACGCAAAAACTACTGAACGGATTTGGATGAAATTCGGAACACAGATAGATTATAAGCGGGATTAACATATAGGATACTTTTTAACCCGATAATTCCGAAATTTTTGCTAAGTTAAAATACTACGCGGATGAAGTCGCGGGGCACAGCTAGTACTTTATAATGTAGGTATACCTTATGCAATAAAAAAATACTTATCATGCGCATTGGCATCGATTCCTTATTAATTTATAGAATTTATTTAGTTTTAGACGATTATCGTAAGTAGTAAAACAAGCGCCAGGATTGATTAATGTTCAGGTCAGTCCTGTGTGTGACGTATGAATAAAACGTTTCTACTGGTCCACTTATTCTCGCTATCTACTTCGCTTACAAGAGCGATATTAATTCGACAACCAATCGTATGAGCACTACAAGCTAATTGTTTATCTTTCCGACAGCTGTTAGTTAATCGTAAACACGATTAATTAATAATGTACATGTTTAATAAGGCCTTTGTGGATGATGCCGGCCGTAAATCCGGTTAACAAACTGGCCGACGTCCAACGAAATTGATTGATTAAAAAAAATATCAGTATTGACTAGTCATAAAATGAGGGATCCTCGTAAGGGCTAGGGCACTATCATAAGCGGTGCGATTTCACTTGGGCACAGCTTATATCCAGGCTTTTTTTTAGACGTAGACGAGTAATTTTAACTTCAAGATTTCTAAAATATCACGCGCGTTGGGTCATATTAGCCAAAGCACAGTTGCAATCGCCTCTGCGCGCAGTTATAAAATACAAGTTTAACTGTACCTAAATCATTGTTTGTTTTAAAAACTGACACTGTCTTTAAAAACCTAATGCCACTCCGCTAATACATGTAGGTAAGGTCCAAATCAATCGAACTTAGAGCAAACACACTCCTGTGTATTAAGCCCATGTCGATATCTCGGAACTACGAATTTACGATTGATATATTATACGAGTCATGTGGTATAACTTAACATGCCGGATTTACAAATCTCTTTAATTAAGTATAGGCAATTTCATATTATTAGTACAGTATATTGATTGTATATATTTACTGGTAAATGGTACTGCTGGTTCATTCCGCTTGAAATAAAACCATGGACCACCGATCCTTTGATTTCTGCATTCTAGGACGAGTTTCCGAAACACATACGTTGAATAATGTGTATAAGATTTACGATTGACCAATCACAATACGTTGCCGTCGCTCCCGACCAATCGCAAAGGCGTTGCCCTTCCCTCCAGCAACTTTTTTTGGAATTAGATTGATGCAAGTTATTCCTAGTGCCCCAAATGTTGATCCGTTACTAAACCGTTCGATTAATAAACAAATAGCAATATTTACTTGGATGAGTCCATGATTGAGTAGGCCCACTTGTATTCCTGGTATTCCATGTTGGCTGCGACCTGCGCCATCTTGACGGAACCACTCAGATCTGATGAGATGTGGTGGTTGTGCCGCTAAGTGGGGAATCGTCTTGGGACTCTACAACAATAAAAAAAATGAAAAGATTTGAAAAAAAACTAAAAACGAAACAGTGACAAATAAAAATAATTATAGCTAAATACAAATAACGGTAATACAAACAATACCTACATGTTGCGGAACTATTAGGCCTTTACCCGGCAGTGGTGATAACCGACTATTAAACAAATGTAATGGTCCTTTGTTCGACTATGGTACCCTAAAAAAACATATGGTCTGGATTGCGAACCACCCTCCTTTTAAAAAGTCGGTGGAAAGAGTGGACACGTAGGTACTTTTGCAGCTTTGATAAAACGAATAAAATTTACTATTTCTCCAAGAAGTGGGTCCGCTTTTCAAGACAGCAACCAATTATTCTGCATCAGATCTCTCAGTATCATGCTATTAGATTTTTTTAAACACTACTTAAAACATTTCTAACTGTCACATGGAAGTTCCCAGAATCTATATTAGAGTTAAATTGGAAGTAGCCGGCGATATTTCAATATTGTAACAACATTCTGCAATTTATCTCATAACAAGGCAGTGGAACGTGAGCTTTGTTGTATAATAATAATAACACGTTCAAACATTGGTGGGAGAATTTACCGTACACTGTGATCGATGTAAATACGACTTTAAAATTGTTATGTACCGTTCATAATTGAATGTACTATAGGTACAGGTAAAAAAATATATAACTATGTAAAAATTACCGCTATTTTATTATGCGGTTTTTAGACTTTGATATGAGGAGAACATGGAAGAACAAGTGGTATAAGTTAAACAATTAATCATTGAATTTCCTCACTATGATTTTTTATGATTACTTATTGTAAGTCGGATCATAGGTAAGTATATAGCGCCAGACTAACACACCAACTGTTTGCACCCAAACTAAATAACGCTTGAAAATTGGGTACCATACAATGGTCTATGGGCAATCCCAGTGACAATTTGACCAGGGAAAATTTGGCAATTTCCGAAATTAAAGATTCACCAACAATTGGTGCAGTGATTTAATATCAGTCAGATATAGTGGCATGGGTGTATCCCTCTCTTTCTTTCATTGGATTTATTGTACCTATGATATACCTATGAGGCCTACAGATGTCAAGATATTTCACCATTATTATAAGTAGTTGTGAATCAAAACTAGTCCCAAATGATTTGCTTGATATAATCAAAATCTCGACTTACTTAAAAAGCAACTCAGTCTAATTAGATATATTTAGCTATACTCAATAATGCCATACTGCAACCAACCCTAGTGCAGGTGGTTGTAGGTTGGTTACAGTTGCAGAAGTAAGTGTGAGTTGGTTCCATTCTGCAAAACTATATTCAATTGAACTAACAGCTCCCTTGTTTATCGAAGAAAGCAAAAGGAAGAGACAAAACCTTTATTGCAACAAGCACAAACAAAAATCATTGATTCTGGCACATGTAGTTCATGATTAGCTATTGTTTTTCACAAATATGTAAAGTCCCCAGATTTCATCAACAACAATATTATTTAAAGTAATGAAATCAATTCAGTTCTTCCTGTATTTAATACCTACTATTTATTTACAGTAATTTTGAAGCATAGTGACATCATTGTGTTTATGCTTACATCCTTGATGGCCCAGATAATCACAAATAAATTATTTTCCTAAAACCATACAGCCATGACATAATTAATGCATATATTCAGTCAAATATAAATACAATTAATTGTAAAATCAGTAAAATTTATTGAAAAACCACAGGGTCGTATCACTCTCTAATCTAAGGACTCCAAGGCTCATTTAGCAGAATACAACTGAAACTTGTCTTATATTTAAAAGAACCATTATAATTTTGATTTTATTTAAGTAAATGCTAAACAACAATCATGATATCACAAAGCTGAAACACTGGCAAATGATGAATTAGATTAGAGAGACTGGAAATCACTCTTTGAGTATTCAAAACACCTCTCATAGCAACATCTTTATTTAATCTGATTATGATTAGGAGAGAATATTGAAGATAAACAAAAGGTAAGCTAATCACAATATGCTCACCCACTTCATAATGTTGGGACTTAATATCATTGGCCCTGTGAGTAGGTATACAACAGTACACTTCAGTAGGGTCTTCTAGGAATACAGGTGTATTTATAAATTTTAAGTAAAATAAAATCACCTATAGGCTCACTATAGGGTAATAATAATTAAAGAATATAGGTACCTACTTATGAAGAAATTATTGTTGAGTAGTGCTAGTAGCTAGTTATAGAATAGTCTTCCTGTATATACAATGTGAAATAAACAAGGATTATCCACTTGATATAATGTATGAACTACAGCAGGCAGGTAAGTGATAAAATAAATAGGGCAATCACTGATAACAGTGCACACAACAGGTACTGTTCACAAGTCTCAAGCAACATTATAATACACACTGTATATTTCCTCAATATTTTATGTAATATTAACCATAACAAATTGTATGTAGGTCATTTTTATATACCAGACATAGTAAATACATCAAATGAATAACATTACAATACAATTATTTACATAGAAAAAAAACAGATGTGTTAACAAATTTACAGTTTTTAGTTTATTAGCAAGCTCAAACACTATAAAGGATAGGAACAGTTCATAAAAAAGCAAGTTCGAAGTAAGTAGAGCACGAAAATAATGTACACAATAAAGTGAAAGGGTGCCGAAATCAAATGACTCTCATTGTGCCCGAGTAATAATATCCGCAATCTACAAGGTACCTACACACTAAGAGGAAGACGACGTAGTCTCAGAAATACTAAATTTGTATGGCCGAGTATCACATAAGTGTAATTAACGGTAGACTCGTTTACACAAATATCACCAAAAGCATAATAATTATTACAAACGAAAATCACTTACCAATCCTGAGGGCTGCTCCAAATATGCACAGTAATCAGCCCCTTGATTCCATACTTATAAAATAAATGTTGAACTAACTATCGACAGTTATCTTACATTAGAATTAATTGATTTTCACAATTTTATTTACTACAATGCAACACCCTCACTCACTCGATCCACAGCCAGCCATTCTGTTCTGTCATAGACAATGCAGGTGTAGACTAGACGGTGTAGGACGAAGAGTGAGTGACTAGCAGTAGAGTGAGCGAGAGCAAAGTAGACTAAATATGTCTATGGTAGGTAGAAAGACTTATGGCTAAATGAACCTGAATACGACAGCTTCACAGATTCATTAAAGAAAAATAGTTGTCAGAAGTTTATGGTTAACCTATATACCATTTTTTTGGAATAATTTTTCACAAAAAAATAATTAAAAATGAAATTAACTTATGTACTTTTACGACGTAACCGCTTACCAAATGGGCATTTATTTAGAGGAAAAGATCGTTTAGTGCAAAAAGTTGAACTTAAGCATTTGCGTAAATTAAAAGAAGACTTCGCTGTTGAGGAGCAAAACATGTTTTATTTACGTTTTCCATATCTATCAGAGGTAATTGAGTGGATTTATTGTAAAATAGGATTTCATTTTCAACTATTGACTTTTAAATAATACCCAGAATTTTTAGTATTGGTTTAATTTTTTTTTAGTTATATAAATATATTGTATACTGCTAGAGCAAAAATACTAAATATATAATAATTCAGCGTATATAGTTATTTCTAGACAGAACCCCGCAGAGACCCCGATTTGCAACGGAGGGAAGTGGATAATTTTCTTCCTAATCCTATTCTTTCTTTTGATTAAATTTGTGCGGATTCCAAGACAATTTAACTATTCCCCAGGAATCGTAGAGGGGCAAACCTTGTCGCATGGCGTCATTATTGGTGACCGTTGTCGATCCTGGCTTACAGGAGAAGGACAGGTTAATTGAAAAATAATACAAATGATTGTACTCTTTCAGGCTGAAAGCTGTGGCCACACTAAAGCATTGGGAAAACGGGAGATGAAAAAAGAAGAGTTATTGATGACCAAATCCAGAAGAATTTTCAAAGAAGATGTCACACTATATGAGAGGCTGCAACACCTCCGTGTTAAAGAAACATGGGAATGATTATTGAATATTTATAATAGTTCACAAAAATATTATAGTTTAGCATTTAAATGAATATAAAGTATTTCCTAAGATTTAAGAAGATTTTATAACCAATCTATTACTCTCTGACTCTACCCAACACCTGTGGTATAAATGATTTCAAGGACATGATTTCTAGCAAGTTGAAAAAAATATCAGTAATGGTAGGCATTTGTAGGATCATTCATCCTATGGAAATAAAGAAGAAACTGTGAATTTTTGAATTGATGATAGCACTTAGGGAACATACCCATACTACATGACCCATGCAGGGGGGGTGGGAGGTCTTCAAAATACCACTCTTGGTCACAGGGAACGGGGGCTGCTTAGGTTTGAATCACATAGTCAATATTCTCTAGGAAAATCTCGCGCTTTTTCGAGCTATATTCAAGCGCGCAGCGTATGCAAAAAATAATTGAAAACAGTATTTATGAATTACTACATGAAAACTAGGAGGGCAGGGGGTCTTGGCATATACTACGGGCGGTCACCAAGGGGAGGGGGTAAGTAATGGGTTACATAGTATGGGTATGTTCCCCTTATTATTGCTGAGTTACAATACCCCATTTGTTACATTAAGCTCTTGATAACAACAAGCAAGGGTGACATTCAATAAAACGAGAATAATTTAATCCTTTGCAAGACTTACGCCTGATTCGACTATTCAATCAAAATCTATTCTTACCCATTTGGGATCTAATTTTCTATCTAAAAATATTAATAAATCGATCTTAAGACTGAGAGTGATCTTACAAATGTCCTTATACTACAAAATGACCTTTCTAAAGCATACTCAAGATCACTGTCAAACTTGAGATATTTATTAATACGGGCCTAGGTATTTAAGTACTAATGTCCAACTAAAAATCTTACATAGTCATTTTAAAAATGATACAAAATGTTTGTATGTAATAATAACTTTTAATTTTTAATGATGACACATTATACTAATAACAAATTATGATCACATCAATAATTTAGCACAGACAGTAAGAATCTAAAAGCAAATATTTGCTAGAAGAATATCAATCTCCTGAAAGAAAAACAATGAACAATATTATTATACTAATAAATATCTTTGATACTATCAAAGATAATGTTCTTATTTAATACTAGCTGTGCCCCGCGACTTCATCCGCGTAGTATTTTAACTTAGCAAAAATTTCGGGATTATCGGGTTAAAAAGTATCCTATATGCTACTCCCGGTTATAATCTATATGTGTTCCAAATTTCATCCAAATCCGTTCATTAGCTTTTGCGTGAAGGAGTAACAAACATACATACATCCACACTCACAAACTTTCGCATTTATAATATTAGTAGGATAGCTATGCTTTGAGCACAAATAATAAAGTACTTAGTATTTTTTTATAAAACCATACAAAAATACTGGGTTATATATACAACTGAAATTAATAATTCAACTTAGAACATGTTTATTCATAATCAATGAATAATTTTGTACTCAACAGCAATATAAATATCGCGATTCACACCCGTGGGCTTGGTTTATACCAGCAAAACAGAACTTGTGTTTTACAGCTCTGGAAACCATTATTCAATAATGTCTAATGATTGAATACAAATGTTTGTTCCCTACATTTTACCAGTAGCGCCCCTAGCGGAAAAATGCAGCTTTACTGTTTAAGATTCGATATTGAATTTGATTTGTGAAATCCCGTAATTCCACCGGATAGCATCAAGTCAAATTATTCGTAATTTATTATGGGGCACTATTCAGACTGTAAAATCCAATGGGAATCCATGGGAATCAAACATGCACCACTAGACCAACAAGGCAGTCACGTGACTGCTTTGTTATTATAACGTGTCTCATATTCAAGGCAAATATAAGGCCATCCACGCGACACGATTTGATTGCCAACTTGATCGAATTGACCTTCAAATTGTACAGTTGGCGATAAATCTTAAATTGGGTATTTAAAATCGATTACGAATTATTAACACGCACGAAGCTTTCCCGTGCCGTTTGGTTATATTTTTCTTGAACGGACTCCCGTTCTCACGTAAGTTAAGAATCTTCCTGTTTAGAAAGGAAACTGCTGAACCATAAGAAATTTCGTAACAGTTTATATAACATTCAATCTAAATACTACAACTGAATTGAGATTGGATCGAGGGCTGAATGTGCCGTGTGTACGGTCAATCTGATTGTCCAATTTAGTTGCCAATCTAAGAGTGTCGTGTGGAAGTCCCTTATAATAACAATCCTCGGATAATATTTGTATTGAATATTCTGAAGAAACAAGGAAATATAAATATACAGCACATTTTCCTCAACTATGTATTTTATTTTGTGTGCTGTAGCTTGAATAATTTATGACAAAACCGGTATAAATACCTATCCAAAATAACAGAACATCTAGCATTTATTAGTAGAATAACAAATTCGTACAATGACTACCATACCAAGCCTAGAAGTGTCTCATTCACGAAAGGACTAATTCTCAAAAATACCAATTCGTCATAAGGCTACTTCTCAAAACAATGAATGCGTAAAATGGCTAGTAAAATGTGTATAAATATGGATGTTGATATATATTTTTGTTATCACTTCACTCGCTTTGTCCCACCTATTTTAATTTGAGAAGGCCACTATTCGATACAACATTTATTATTACACTATTATTACTCTTCTTCCAAGGATTAGATTGTTATAACGCCAATCGATCAACCGTCGATATGATGATTGGTACCCTTACATTATCATTATCAATTTGCATTATACGTGTATTACTAACAATACAGCCGCACAGTTGCTTAACCCAAAAAGCCAAAATATTTGAGGCAACAACAACAACAAAATACACAAGAAATACGCTTAGATATGTGGTATAACAATACTTTTATAAGAATAAAAATTACACACTTTTGAGCCATAACATTTAAATAAACACTTAGAGGAATACAGTGTAAACTCTTACAAATACAGAAATACTTAATACTTGTGATAATTTACTTATTATTTAGTTATTACTTTTCGTCCACGCGAATGGATCATCTTTCAGATCTTTCTTGTGTAATGTTTTGCCTTGGTAAGTGAATTCAGCGAATTGGGAAACAATCGGATCTCTCATGCAGGAAGCTACTGCAATTACTTTCTCGGCCTCGTCAAAGAAGAATATAACAAACTTCAGACCATCTACGTCCCCTTCGACATGCGTACTGGCCGCTTTCCCACATCCCGAGTACCGGATGGACTTGCCGAACAACATCGTCCAGAAGAAAGGAACCGTTTTTAATGGAGTTTCCTTCTTAAGTATGTTTAAAGCAGCGATGCGTCCGTGGTATTGAGACAATCCAACATGTCCTATACTCATTTGTTTATTCCCAAGCGCAAAGACGGGGGCGTGAGCGATATCACCGCCGGCGTACACGTTCTTGATATTCGTTTCCAACTTGTCATTGACAGTGACTGCACCGTTCTGCTCCATCGCTATACCGCTATCCTTCAGGAAATCGGTGTATAAGGTCGTTCCCACGCCCATAATCAGCACGTCAGCGGGAAGTGTGGTGCCACTCGCCAATTCCACGGACGTTATCACGCCATTCTCGCCGTTACATTTGGTTATTGTGGTTTCAAATTGGAACCGCACCCCTTTATCTTCAAAGAGCTTTTTCAGGCTATTACCAATTTCTTTCCCGAATATTTGACCAAGTGGTGCTGTATCCTTTCCTACGACAGTCATCGTTTTCGCTTTATCATTGCATGAAGCGGCTATCTCGAGACCGATGAAACTTAATCCAAGAACAACAACGTTCTTATCCTTTTCAGATCCTAGAGTTTTAAGAATATTGACAGAGTCTTCGTAATTCCTTACCGTGAAAATGTTTTGAAGGTTCACACCGGGAATGTCAGGGACGCGGGGTTTAGATCCGGTGGCGATGTACAGTGAGCTGTAACGAAGTTTTTGTCCGTTACTCAAGTGGACGATCCTCTCTTGAGTGTCCAATTTGCGCGCTTCAACGCCTTTTAGTACTTCTATGTTTGCGTCCTGATAATACTGTTGGGATCGAGCTTGGAGCTTTTCAATATCGGTTACAGTACCGATTTTGGATACTTTGATTCTGTCATATGGCAAGTAGTTCTCCTTAGCGACCATGGTGATGCGGCCGCGGAAGCCCTCGCTGCGCAGTGCTTCGGCACACGTAGCACCCGACGGCCCGCCGCCTATGATCACAACTACGGTGCCATCGCATGAGCCGATCAATCCCATGTCCTTGATACGCTTGTTCGATTTCAAATCGCTGATTTTCGCTCTAACCTGAAATATGAATATCTAAATGAATAAGTATACCCCATTACAAAGACATTTTCTGCGGTTCCTGAACATAGACTTCTATAAAATGCAAAGAACATTAACAAGATTAGATATCTAACTGCATTAATAAATCGATCTCAAGTCTGAGACCGATCTTGGTAGTGTCATAGTCATTCATACCAGTACAAAATGACTTGTCAAAAGGGTACATAAGATCGCCCTCAGACTGAGCCACGTCATTAAATAATAGGTACGTCATATATATGCCAAAGCAAGGTCAACGAGAGTTAAAACCTGATATACCTATCACATGACATCAGCCAGCGGGAGACTAGACGTGCGAAAGCACAAATTAGCTCTTTTTGGGATCGAACTTTATCTCCGTCAGTTCGTCACTCGTTTTATGTTTACACATATCTATAAGTATATCCCCATTTACCTACAGCTACTAGGTACCTACAGCTTTGGGAGTTACATTGAGTCATCGTCCGGTATAACGCCTGTAACAAGCCACTGACTGCGACTGTAAACTAATTGCGAGTTGGTCAAGGTGAGCCAAGGACGCCAACTTATTAGATCACCCCATTACAAAACTATTTCAATGTCTAATAATAATTATATTGTTCTTTATGCGAATGCTGTATGAAATGTACCTACCTATCTATCCTCCTGTACTGATATATTTCATACACGAATGTTTCTGTAGTCAGGTTTTTTGTAAGTTTTTTGCAGTCAAAATTGTATCTGATGTCGTTTGTAACATTTTTTTGTGATCATAGTTCGAAGCCCGTATTAATAAATCAATCTCAAGTCTGAGAGCGGTTGAGTACGCTTTTGACATGTAATTTTGTACTGGAATCACATAAGAATGACATTCCAAGAGACTTGAGATCGATTTATTAATACGGGCCCTAATGAGTGGAGATACCTACAGGTAAGTAAATTGTTAACTTTTGCTTCTTACATCCGAAGTGTTTATCTTGGCAACCAGCCGTCTACATTTTATTTTGGAAATATAACGTAGTCACTGAGGTATACCTACTTTTGAATTGTAAACGTTGCCAAGTCACTATTAGATACAATATAATGCCGGTGGGTGAAGGTCATTCAATTTCAACATTTTATTCGGAGCATTTACCTTACCCAAGCTACGAAACCTGTTTTATATACCTACGCATACCTGTAGACGCTTACGTAGTAACGCGTTGTAAAGGTACCTCTTACCTACCTAATCCATATCCTCAATTAAGAATGTGATGGAAATTGTAGGCACGCCTTAATGTTTAAGTAGTTTGAAAGAGGCTTTATCCATATGCACAAGTACCTAGTTCCTACTTATTACTTACCTAGATATTCCGGGAGATATGAAAAATCCTGATGATACCTACCTATATTAAGTGACCTTATTTTTTTTTTAGAACAGGTCATTAGGATTTTAAAATATTCAACGACGAGTGATAAAACTAGTAAGTAAATAGAAAGTAACTACTTATTATATTATGTGCTTACCTACTTATAATTTAGTGCATAACGTAAATAAAAAAGCGTTATTTTATTTATTCTATCATTATCATTATAATACTTAGAATCAAAAGTGTGAATTAAGTCTAATGTGCATAGATGAACCGATAAAAATATCGGTCTTACGTTTGCCTTAGGAAAATAAAATGAGGTAAGCGCGTTACTCACTCCATTAGTCACAAATACGTTTTTGCAGATAGGCAGGTAGGTATTAGACATACTAGACGTCTTATACATATCAAAACAAATGCGTTTCGAAGTAAACTACTAGGTACACTTAATAGAAAAGCACGTCTGGCCCTGATGCCCAGGGCCCAAAATAATGGACCATCGAGGTTGATGCCGTCTAGGGTGTGGGTCCCGGACGTCCACTGACAACGACAAGCCTTAGGCGGACAGACAGCAACCGGCGTGATTCACTGCAAGGGTGCAGGGGGTGCGATTATTTTGTCCCCGGGACAAGCTCCCATTGCAAGCGCTTCGCATGAGTCGCACAGGTGCGATCCGTTTGCAGGCTTCTCCCACCAGAGGCCTGAGCATATTCCAAAGATTTCCTCCCCGTCAACAAAAAAACGTACATGAGTACGTACCTACCTACTGCATAACCCGTGTAAGTGTTAAAAAAAATTTATAAGGGCGAGACTATTTGCGACTAGAAAATAAATTGGTTTAGTACTATCTATATTATATAAAAAAGAATGTTTGTCTGTATGTCCTTTATAATAATCGTTTAAACTATGCATTTGATCATGTCATGAATGTCATGATCTTCAGCAAAGTGTTGTGCATGAGCCCACAAAGATTTCTGAGTGGGTACGACCAATCTTTGACAGCGTAGCAACGCGCGCAGGGTACAGCTAGTATGAGATAAAAGAAATCCTATGTAGGTGGTAGTTTAGTAGTAGTGGCAAATTTCTAGTACATTGGTACCTATAATTTATGATACACTGGCAGGTTATGGGTAGATGCCGTTTACGATGCCTAGGATAGGTTCCCCTGAATGATCTATTAGCGCGAAAGTTACGTAATCACAATATGATGCCCCAGATTCTACAGATCCTTCGTCGATAGGTTCATCGGCGACATGCGGGCATGTGGGTGTCAGTAGGTACATATTATATACCTATATATACGTATACAAAACGTGATCGTTCATCTTATACGTCGATTAGTATTCTTGCATAAAAAGGTCATTTCGCGCGGAGAGAGTTTGCATCCTTTCACCTTAACACAAACCTAAGACCTGCCTTCACATACAAAACGGCTGTTTTGCATGGACAGCAACGAAAGTAAGTAGGTTACCACAAGTCGGATGTCTTTTGAAGATATGTAAGATATAAACAATAAATGGCTATTTCGCTCAGCTTCCATCTAGATCGGAAATCAAACTAATCAGTGGCGGATTTACCAGCAGGCCTATACTAACCTAGCCAAGGGCGGCAGGTTTTAGCAGCGACAAAACTAAATTGAATTTATATTTTTTTACTGTTTGTAGTCGCGATAAAGATTACCTCCTTAATTACGATTGCGGTGTGTACATTACCGCGCCTTATTAGTCATACATGATTAAGCTTGAATTAGCTCAGAAATATACCCAAAAACGATTTCTTGTGCAATTTAAACCAAATTTTTGGATTGTAAAGAATTGATGTTGTAGAGGTAAGGGTGACCGAAAATATTAACAGCCTATAGGCTATAGGTACTTGGAAAATGTGTAAATCCGCCACTGGAACTAATAAGTATGATCTGCTGAGGGTACCTACTCATACTTCAATAAAGTAGCTAGATTCGGTAATGATAAAATAAGTAGACATGAATTAACTACCTGGCTTGAGCCCGCATTTTTGGTAATTTCACACACTTTATTATAATCGTTAATTATGAGTAGGTACTTCTTTCTTACTTACTTACTTTCGTACTCTTTATTTAACTGTAACTAAGTTCGTAAAAAAAAATTACCACTAATGAGGCATCAAACAATTCCACGCGTCTTTAGCTTACCGTACATTTACGTAGACCTGCCAGATCAGTGAAATAATAGGTATATCGAAAATCAGTGGGAAAGAGGGGTCATCTAAAAAATCTGGATATTTTATTTGTAATTATTTTAAGAAATATCTATGCTATATTCTTGGCCAAAGCTAAGGCAAATGCTGGCTCCACCCATCCATACAAATAAATAAAATTGGAGTGTCTGTTTGTAATATCAAAATAACACCTTTTCACTAAATGCATATGAAAGTACATACGGTACCTATAACGAAAACGCGGTTAAAAAAAAAATTGTCTGTCTGTATGTTTGTTCCGGGTAATCTCCGAAACGGCTCGACCGATTTTGACGAGAGTTTCACTGGCAGATAGCTGATGTTATAAGCAGTAACTAAGGCTACATTATTTTAGATAAACAAATAAAAATAGATCACAAATGCTGCCTGTCGCGCGGGCTCAAAATGCGCGAGCGGGCTTTTGCGATAGTAGGTATATGTAGAAAACACAAAACATCGACTCGCAAATGTTAAATTAATTTTTTATTAAGTTAAATTCCACGCGGACGAAGTCGCGGGCTCCGCTAGTGCATAATATATTTCATGATGTATGTAGCTGAATAAGGAGAATGAGTACAAGGATTTAGCATTCCTGACATTTGTATGCAATGCCAGCAACCCCTTACAAAGCTCAATGCAGAAACTTATTAATATCGTGTTGTGCAAATAGCTGTGTTGAAAATTAGAAATACTTAGTCCATTTTCATGCATTATGAGGCTAAAGCAGAACGGTGAATTACAGACTTAAAATAATAATAATAAGATTAGTTTAGAAAAAAGTAACGGTACACCCTCATCATTCTTTGTTTTTTCAAAGAACTCTACAGCCCTAAGCCAGAGGGAATCTTCATTACCCCAGGTTTGCACTGACAAAACGTAACACCTATTTAAGATTGTACCTATTTTGTGCTATCAAAAATACAGAAAACAATATAAATCTGTGTAAATGTTTAGCCAGTGCAAACTAATGGTGGGTACCTATACTATTCGCAAATACAACATGTTTGGCCACTGAGGAAAATAAGCGTAAGAAACCAAAGAAGGAAACTGATGTCATTGTTCACTACGATCACATTTGATGCAGTATAAAATATCTACAGCCTAGCGACTAATGTAACTAACTATAGGACTATAACTAAAGGACACTGCAAAGTTATTTTTATAGAGGTCATTACTTCATACCTTAACTTCTCCCATCTCTGTGACAGTGACTTGATAGCATGGCAGTGAATCGAAGCCGGGGAAGTCTTCAATGTCTCCAGTCTTCAGGTTGAAACAGGCCCCATGCCAGGGGCAGCGGACCCTGCCGTCGCCGAGGGCGCCCGTCACCAGTGGCGCGCCGTAGTGCGTACAGCTTGTGCCAACAGCATTGAATTCACCGTTCTGCTTCACCAGCAACACTTTGCCATCATCTCCAATGTCAAATACTTTCATTTCATTGTCCTTGAGGTCATTCTCTTTGCAGACTATTGACTCAACGTAATGGCTGCTGGACTCCATACGGGATATTGTGCCACCTTCATGTAAACAAAAATGAAGAAAAAAATATAGGTGTTTATTCATTGAATATAAAAATATTACATTTCAAATGTGTTTATATGTATGTATGGACATAGCTAAACCAACTTTCATCAATAATAACTTCTTTAAACATAGCATTGTCTTTGGACCCTATTTGATAAGTTTGTGAATCCCGAGAAGTCCATGGACCCCAAATAGGGAAATTCTCACAGAATTAATTAGAAGATTGTGGGAAACCCTGTTATAATAAGATAGAGTGCGACCAGCCATGATTGACGGCGAGTTGTATACCAACAATGTTCTTAATTATATTTACCTATATTATACAAGCAATTTATGTTTAATCTACTTTTTATTATTGTATACAAGTATTGTTATGAATGGGACCATACAATTTGTGTTTGCCTGGCAATATTATGTTTTATGCTATTTACCTACGTAAGTAAAGTAGGGTAGTTAAATAAAAACTTACGGCTTTCAACATTACTCGTGCTTTGTCCACTGTTGGGAGAATAGGATCTCGAGTATGAACTACCCATCCTGCTGGTGCCTAATGAACCTGAAGTCAATTCAGTTTACAAAACAAAAGATAAGGTATTCCAATAAATATTTATCTTATTGTTTATCAAATAGATAACATCTTCGGTAAAACATCTATATAAAAACAAATTAATAAATTCGTTACAACGCAAGAAAGTTATACTAACGTTAAACAAATAGTAGTATCCGAGATTTTCAATTACCACCGTGAAAGGTTTTACCTTGAACAATACCTCTAGCAACCTTGTTGAATAAAACACTACTTTTGCGAAGAAACACTACCATTTTATTTTGAATATGGGTCGATCACACACACAAACACTTAACTGTCAGTGTCAACTTGACTGCCAAATTGACAATGACATATAGGGATGGCTTCATGGGCTGGGCTTTATGGAATCGTACTGGCAGTTGATACACTAGTGGGTATTCACAGACGACGGGAAATTTCAGTGTCGGAAACGACAGCTTCCATCCTTCTTCTAATTCATTTATAAAAGAAGGATGAAAACCAGTGTGACCAGATCCAGCACATTTATATTTGGTAAAATTAGAAGTAATTAGGGTAATTTACATACCTAGGCTGTCCCGTCCACTTGACCGTACCTTGTAGCGGACTCGCCCGCTTCGACCAATAGGATTTTAATTTCCTCACCCAGCTTAGCTAAAGTTTACAGAAAATGAATCGATCGTATTGGTATAGGTCTACCAGAATCTCATGGCAAATGGGGAAATAAAAATTTGTTGTGTGCAATACTGGGGAAATTGGATTAAACGATCTTGATACTGTTTAATTTTTATTTATATCTTTAGTCATTAATTAATATGAAGTATACTAGGTATGTGTATGAAGAATGTTGTTATACATCGGGTTCTTAACATAGGAAAATATGACAAAAAAAATAAAGCCAATCATATATTACTTTATGTACTAATTTATTATAATATCGTTTAAAAGTTAATAACTCATTCAGAGCTAGAAAATGATTCCAAGAACTCCACTTGCATTTCTTGTTCTTCATCAGATGATGAAGATAAAGAGGTATTTATTATAAATTGCTCTTCCAGCATTTTAATTATTTTATCTTGCTCGAAGAAATCGTTTTCAATTTTCTTTACATGTTCACAACATTTTCGCCAATCCTCTGCACCAATTTGTGAGAAAGCTTCTTCTGTTAATAATTTAATGTCACTTGCAGGCCTATTAACATTTTTATCGACAACTTTTTGCTTCATTATACCCCAAATCATTTCTATAGGATTCAATGTGCAATGATAAGGTGGGAGCCTTAAAACTTCGTGACCGTGCGATTTTAATACTTTATCTATCTCATATAAGGGCATGTTTTGTTTCACTACTTCAAGTAGTTGACATTTACGGCAAAGATCATCATAATGTACATCATTCGCACGAAGCCATTCTTTTATATCAGGGATACGATTGGATTGTGTGGGCGGTTTGTTCAAACGTACGGAATGATAACTAGCATTGTCCATAACGATTAGTGAAGGTTTTGTCAAATTTGGAATCAACTGTAAATCGAAACTGTCCAAGTTGATTTTCTTCTTCCCCCCTCTCCTCTTTTTACCAGGCGTGGAAAATACACCATCGTTCGATGTGCCCTCACCTATGATTCGCCGTATAGTAGTACTGGAAACCCCTATAAAGAAGCTATAATTAAGTAAGAAAAATATAAAATAAACTAGAAGTATCAAAACAACTCAGTCCAACTTACCGGTCAACTCTACGACGCGCTTTAAAATCCAAGATTTAGTTTGATTTACGCCTTCTTCTTCCCTTATTTTACGATACACATTGAAAACAATATTTCTCGCTTGAGATCGAAGTGGCTTTTTCGACATTTTCACAAAAACAATGAATTGCCAAGAAGATATCACAAAATCTCAACAGCGGTTGACAAACCTTGTACTTTGATTTGGCAGGTGACAATTGACATTGCCATATGAAAATCATATTTTTTTATATTTTTTTAATGCCATGAGATTCTGGTAGACCTATACCTCGGCATATGCAATCGATTTTCAGAAAGCTTATCCCTTCACTGACCCCAATTTTCTTTTGACTCATCGATATAATTACTATAGGTCTACCAGAATCTCATGGCAAATGGGGAAATAAAAATTTGTTGTGTGCAATACTGGGGAAATTGGATTAAACGATCTTGATACTGTTTAATTTTTATTTATATATTTAGTCATTAATTAACATAAAGTATACTAGGTATGTGTATGAAATTGTTGTTATGCATCGGGTTCTTAACATAGGAAAATATGACAAAAGAAATAAATCCAATCATATATTACTTTATGTACTAATTTATTATAATGTTACGTACACGTACAGGGGTAGGTACAATTAATGCCGTTAAACGTGTAAAAAGGGTTTATTTCGCTCTCCACAAACTCGACAAATACACAGTACTAGTTCACTACTAGTACACTAGTTCACTAAGACTAGTTACACACAACAAGCACCGTTCCGAATCACTTAGCAGACTCGCAGTATTCCAATATTATCGCTCAGGTCACTGGTATAATTGCTTTTCGTTCGCTTACTTGAGTTCCGTACACAAAATGATCAAAATGATCCTTTTTGATTGGCATTTAAAATATTCAAAACCTGTCTCCTTAAGTATATGTCTGTAAAAAATAATAAAATTTATCATGTTACTGAAACGATAGCTTAGTCAATCATCAACATCAACATCAGTCTAAATACTCGTACGTCCCACTGCAGGGCACAGGCCTCGTCTTACGAGTGAGAAGGATTATTACTTAATATTTTTCTTACCTCAGAGATTCTCTCCCTCCGTTGAAATCAATTTCTTGTCGAAGAATTTTTAACAGTTTCATTACTGTTGGAATTTCCTTCCGAACTGTATAAAATTCATTTACTTTATTCCTTATCAACTGTAAATCGAAACTGTCCAAGTTGATTTTCTTCTTCCCCGCTCTCCTCTTTTTACCAGGCGTGGAAAATACACCATCGTTCGATGTGCCCTCACCTATGATTCGCCGTATAGTAGTACTGAAAAACCCTATAAAGAAGCTATAATTAAGTAAGATAAATATAAAATAAACTAAAAGTATCAAAACAACTCAGTCCAACTTACCGGTCAACTCTACGACGCGCTTTAAAATCAAAGATTGAGTTTGATTTACGCCTTCTTCTTCCCTTATTTTACGATACACATTGAAAACAATATTTCTCGCTTGAGATCAAAGTGGCTTTTTCGACATTTTCACAAAAACAATAAATTGCCAAGAAGATATCACAAAATCTCAACAGCGGTTGACAAACCTTGTACTTTGATTTGGCAGGTGACAATTGACATTGCCATATGAAAATCACATTTTTTTATATTTTTTTAATGCCATGAGATTCTGGTAGACCTATAGAAGCGGGCCTTTTTCATACAGCCAAGTGGATAGTCATCCTAAAACGCACTTAAAAAAAAAAAATGATGCATGTCATGCAAGAATAGACAGACATCATTTTAACCAATTTTGACACTGACAGTTGTAGTGGATAGACAACGGACGTGGCTGCTAAAATAATTATACTATGTTTTTCTAATTTGAATTGTTCTAATACGAATAAAATGTCGGACGTAATCGTGCCTAAGGGCCAACCTATTCCTGGTGACCCAGAAAAGAAAGGTTGGCTTTTCAAGTGGACGAATTATTTGAAAGGTTATCAGCGAAGATGGTTCGTGTTGTCGAATGGATTGTTGTCTTACTACAGGTACCTACCACAAAAACATCACATTTTATAAAAGCTATCTCTATTACTTTATATATTACTAAGTTCGTATCAGAACAAATATCTTGAAGACTTTTATTACGTAAAGCTACATACCAGTCGTGCAGTAATGACGCAGTGATGTTTTTTTCCTATTTTTAGATGAAAATCGTATTATATTCGCAGAAATGTTGGGGTAATTTTACTGATTTAATATCTTATAAAGGCCACAGCATGGTAATGACAAATAATAATATACTTAATGCCCGACTTTTTGTACCTCAAGGTAAATTGCTACTTGTATGTTGCAGTGTCTATACATACAGATCAATTGCAATTGGTCTTGCAAAATTGAACCATCTCACACATATTGCTGCAACGGAAACCAACTGACACCCATTTGCACTATGGCTGGTTTTGTTGTGGGCTGGGTTGGTTCCATTTTACAAAACTATATCCAATGGGATTATAATGGGATGTCCCACAGTTACTGACAAAAAACTGTCATTACACCAAATGTTTCCACAATGTTGTGAAATGTTATTTGTGTTTGATTTACTCAATGACAGTGCCAATTGAGTATATTTTAAGGCCTTGGTTTCATTGGCTGTATTCACATTAATGTTCCCCTTCAAATATTCTTGAATACATTATTATTTATCATGTTATGGTTTATAATGGAATCTGTAGACATTTAGTGCTTAGTACTGTTTGAAAACAATTCTGTAGAGTATTACTTCATGCCTTGAAATTTTGTGATGTTAATTTATGATAATAGTAAATCTTAGTGTGTGATAACTAATGTGCTAATTATGTACATACATTGTATGTACTTAGATGTATAGTAATTACTAATACTTCACACACTATGCTGGGTATAGGTAGCAGGACTGAATGTTGTAATGAAAGGATCTTGGGCATGATATGCATCTGCTAAATTTCAACAAAAAAAGTTAAATACTTCAAACACCTATTACATTTAGCCATCATGACATATAAAATAAAAAGCCCTGATTAATAAATTCATAAAATTTATTTGAGATCAAAGTTCAAACATTTCAATGTACCTATAGGTCTACCAGAATCTCATGGCAAATGGGGAAATAAAAATTTGTTGTGTGCAATACTGGGGAAATTGGATTAAACGATCTTGATACTGTTTAAGTTTTATTTATATCTTTAGTCATTAATTAACATGAAGTATACTAGGTATGTGTATGAAGAATGTTGTTATACATCGGGTTCTTAACATAGGAAAATATGACAAAGAAAATAAATCCAATCATATATTACTTTATGTACTAATTTATTATAATGTTACGTACACGTACAGGGGTAGGTACAATTAATGCCGTTAAACGTGTAAAAAGGGTTTATTTCGCTCTCCACAAACTCGACAAATACACAGCACTACACTAGTTACACACAACAAGCACCGTTCCGAATCAATTAGCAGACTCGCAGTATTCCAATATTATCGCTCAGGTCACTGGTATATTGCTCTTCGTTCGCTTACTTTAGTTCCGTACACTGTCGCTTCCAAGAAGTAACTAACTCGCTGCCCGTCGTCGACTTCTTATATATCGAATAAAGATGCGAGCTGGTGTTTTCCTGAACATTCTCGGAGGTATGTAAGTAATAATAATCGCAATCGAACGATCCCGAGACTCATTGTTGGCTTTCCTTTGTATTCGTTCGCGAGTAGGTATTCGCCGCCGTCGCGCCGATAACGCAAAGGCGTTCACCTTATACCTACAATCTCGAACATTCAATTTTTGAGACCTTTCATAATTAATCGATGGAGTACATCTAGACTAACAATGCGTTTTTGTATAAAGCTGATAAAATAAGGATCCTTCGAGATATTTGACCAAATAGTTTCTAGGTCGCAACAATAATATCGGTTAAAAGTTAATAACTCATTCAGAACTAGAAAATGATTCCAAGAACTCCACTTGCATTTCTTGTTCTTCATCAGATGATGAAGATAAAGAGGTATTTATTATAAATCGCTCTTCCAGCATTTCAATTATTTTATATTTCTCGAAGAAATCGTTTTCAGTTTTCTTTACATGTTCACAACATTTTCGCCAATCCTCTGCACCGATTTGTGAGAAAGCTTCTTCTGTTAATAATTTAATGTCACTTGCAGGCCTATTAACATTTTTATCAGCAACTTTTTGCTTCATTATACCCCAAATCATTTCTATAGGATTCAATGTGCAATGATAAGGTGGGAGCCTTAAAACTTCGTGACCGTGCGATTTTAATACTTCATCTATCTCATATAAGGGCGCAGACATGTTTTGTTTCACTACTTCAAGTAGTTGACATTTACGCCAAAGATCATCATAATGTACATCATTTGCACGAAGCCATTCTTTTATATCAGCGATACGATTGGCTTGTGTGGGCGGTTTGTTCAAACGTACGGAATGATAACTAGCATTGTCCATAACGATTAGTGAAGGTCTTGTCAAATTTGGAATTAGCTTCTCTGTCACCCATTTTGTAAAATTGTCCTTATTCATGTCGTGGTGATAGTCAGCAGATACACTTGTTGACCTGTACACCAGACAACAATTTGGTACAAAGCCATTTTCTCCACCAGCGTTTACAATAATCCACCTCGTTCCAAGTGATATGCTTTTAGATGGACCTGCAATATCTTTGCTTTGCCAGCACTTGTTCACAGAACATGAACCATGAATATAAGTTTCATCTAAATAAATTACATCCAATTTATTTTGCTCTTCAGCTTCGCGGTTTTCCTTTATACGCTTCAAAAACTTATATCTTTGAAATTTTATGTCATCTCTCTCCATCAAAATGATCCTTTTTGATTGGCATTTAACATATTCAAAACCTATCTCCTTAAGTATAAGTCTGTAAAAAATAATAAAATTTATCATGTTACTGAAACGATAGCTTAGCCAATCATCAACATCAACATCAGTCTATATACGTCCCACTGCAGGACACAAGCCTCATCTTACGAGTGAGAAGGATTATTACTTAATATTTTTCTTATCTCAAAGATTCTCTCCCACCGTTGAAATCAATTTCTTGTCGAAGAATTTGTAACAGTTTCATTACTGTTGGAATTTCCTTCCGAACTGTATAGAATTCATTTACTTTATTCTTTATCAACTGTAAATCGAAACTGTCCAAGTTGATTTTCTTCTTCCCCCCTCTCCTCTTTTTACCAGGCGTGGAAAATACACCATCGTTCGATGTGCCCTCACCTATGATTCGCCGTATAGTAGTACTGGAAACCCCTATAAAGAAGCTATAATTAAGTAAGAAAAATATAAAATAAACTAAAAGTATCAAAACAACTCAGTCCAACTTACCGGTCAACTCTACGACGCGCTTTAAAATCAAAGATTGAGTTTGATTTACGCCTTCTTCTTCCCTTATTTTACGATACACATTGAAAACAATATTTCTCGCTTGAGATCGAAGTGGCTTTTTCGACATTTTCACAAAAACAATAAATTGCCAAGAAGATATCACAAAATCTCAACAGCGGTTGACAAACCTTGTACTTTGATTTGGCAGGTGACAATGGACATTGCCATATGAAAGTCACATTTTTTTTATATTTTTTAATGCCATGAGATTCTGGTAGACCTATACCATACAATTTTTGTTTAATTGACTTTTATTGTTTTAGAAATCAAGCAGAGATGGCTCATACATGCCGCGGCACAATATCCCTGCTCGGGGCCCTCATCCACACAGCAGACTCTTGTACATTTGTAATAAGCAATGGGGGCACTCAGACCTTCCACATCAGAGCGCATGATGAAGTTGAAAGACAGAGTTGGGTCACTGCTTTAGAGCTGGCCAAAGCGAAAGCCATGTAAGTGTTATTTTTATTACAAACTAGCTGATCCGATAAACGTTGTCCTGTCTTAACTTTGAATATTGAATTTGAATTGTTCCGCTCAACTTTCTTATTTTTTTCTTTTATAAGAAATGTCTCCTGACAATATTAAACACAACATGAAAAGAATTAGTGAAATCATTACATCTATCACGCGTGATGTGATGACAAATAAAGATAAGAAAGACCATGATAATTCATAATGTCTAATCATTTAATCCAGTCATGCCCCGTAATCTAGCTAGTGCAAAAGTATCCAATGTTCACGAGTATGTATATGTTAACACTTTTTTAACAGCAGAGCCCAAGAATCAGATGACGATGATGATCAGATGGCAAGTGGAGCAGTGATTGTAGGCGCTGGCGAGAGCGAAGGGGAGGACGCTGGTGGTATCGCACGGGAGCTCGCGGCCAGGTTCCATGATCTGCGCACCTGTTCCGAGCTAGTGGCGCGCCACGGTGCCGCCCTGCAGAGGTCGCTCGTAGACCTGGAGATTCCACCCACAGATACAACGAAACAAGTCTCGGAACGGGCCACACTATTTAGGATATCATGCAATGCCATGATGAACGTAAGTATTATGAAGACCTTCGTTAATTTTTGTTTCATTTCCTTATAGTATTTTTTGTTTTAATACACGCTGACCAGTTTCCGTTTCATAAACGTATTTACATGCAAACATAAGAATATTTTCGTAAAAAAAAAATCGTAATTTTTTTTTATGAAACTGAATGTGTCATGGTCAGTATTAAATACATCTGGCGCATTAACCATTCGGTACTGCGCGTACTATCTACTTCTCTGTAATTATGTACATTTATCTGTCATCCAGCCTTAATAATATACTAATGCTAATATACTTAAACCAATCTGTTAGCAGTCTACTGTCCAACAACATATTGACTACCAAGGAATTATAATTACTACCGATTTTTGGCACGAAGTTAGGTGAAATTTGTGACTAAATGGTTTTCCGATTAAATAGAAATTAATGAAATAAGCAGCCATGGGGTGCAGGTTTTATTTTTAATCTACTACCAAATAAGGAGGAGGTTTGTCTGTATGTATTTTATTAATACACATGGAGTAACTTATTTATGCATCTACATCAGGCGTGTTCAGAGTTCATGAGTGCGGCTGCGGCGTCGAGCGCTCGCATGAACCGGGCGCTCCAACACGAGCGCGAGCAGAAGATGCGGCTGCAAGAGGTGGTGGAACAGTTGGCAAGACAACACGACAATTTAGAGAAGACGGTTTCCGCGCGCGGATCTGGGACACAAGCAGGTTAGAGAAAGAAAAGGCTCTTATTATGCGGGCCAACTGATCTGACGCCAGACAGAGACAGAGTTGGTGATTTCCTTACATTACAAATTTAAGGCCTGGAGATGTCAGCACCCATTTTAACCACTTTCCTTTAATTTAACCACTGCCTTTGGAATGCCCATTTCATTTCTATCTTGCGTTTGTTTGTTCATAAATAGTGAAATGGCTAGCCAAATATAAAAAATAGGCTTAAGTTGAACCTACAACCTCCATATTCCATCCTAGAGAGCAATTACATTAGTTATAAAATTTTCGTAAACTTGTGAGTTCCATCATAGTTTTTCATTTTTGACCCTAGAAGTTGCCAAGAATAAAACTGGCATCATAGAACTAGCGACTGATATTATTATCCAACTTGGATTGCATTTGTGTGCTAGATGGAGAACATTATCGTCTGGACTATATAATCCATTGACATGGTTGAACAACCGCCCGCTAGAGAAAAAGAGGGAGCTATAAGAAATAAAGATATAACTTCCATGCGGCTCATTTCTCTTTCTCTCTCTCTCTCTCTTCCACTTTCTCTACTGAATATAACTATAGCGAATATCTCTATTTCAACTATAGCCTAAACAAATTGCTGGAGATGTTCTCGTATGTGTATGCCTCTCAGATACTAGGGATAGCCTCTCAGATGAGATCCTTATTCGCCTTCCTCTGCTCATTGCCAACGTAGTCACACAGTCACACAGATCTACCCGAGGTATGCCTGGTTGGTAGATCCGGCAAGAAGATCCGTTTGTATAATCCCTATTTGTTCGGGCTCGTTTCAGGCAAGGATTAATTATAAGCATATAACCAAAAATTTTTTGCAAACCTTCTGTACAGTCTTTATCACATAGGAGGTCCCGCGGAAAAAATACGGAATTAAATTGTACTCAGTTATAAGAACATACGCGCCGTTATGCTAAGTGCCTCAGCCGTTGCTTTTTACCAGATGTCTAGGTACTACTATAGCCTAACCAGTATCGGTTTCCTTTTGTGATGAAAAATGGAGGTACTGTTATATTATGTTCTCTTCTCTCTAAACCACAGTAAACAAAAATGTTAAATCATCAACTATAATTCAACATTATATACAAACTAGCTGTGCCCCGCGACTTCATCCGCGTAGTATTGGATTATTGGGTTAAAAAGTATCCTATATGTTAATCCCGGTTATAATCTATCTGTGTTCCAAAGTTCATTCAAATCCGTTCAGTAGTTTTTGCGTGAAGGAGTAACAAACATACATACATACATACATCCATACATACATCCATCCACACTCACAAACTTTCGCATTTATAATATTAGTAGGATAATCTGTGGCAGTTTCTTGTACGTAAAACGGAACGTGTTGTTATAAATGACGTGACGGATGGATGACATGACGGACGGATGAAAAATGGAAAATAAATTTGTGTGTAGCGCAAGTGTCCCGTCTTAAATTTTTCAAAAATATAATGTGTTATAGTTCAAGATATAAATTTTAAAAGTGTACATGTGACATTATATATCGAAAATGATTTTAAAATATTAAACTTTACTTGTTTCGGTATGTAGTCGTTAAAACGCCGAGCTATATATTTGTCCTCTAATCGTAGACAATTTTTGGTGATTCCAAGGTTGTTGTTTTTCAGTTGGAAGTATTGCAATAATTGGTTGTTACGTATTCGTTTATTTAATTATCGTCTGCCGCGAATGAAGTGTTGTCTTTTGGCAGTGCATCATTTAATTAGAGAGAGCGGAGTAGGCGTTATATGAATATTACATTTTATCTGCTCGTCTATTGTGATATTGACCTTGTATATTATAGTTTTGCGTTTATTTATTGTAAACATACGCATAATTATTAAGGCTATTATTAATGACAAATTGAATACTCCATTACAAACCAGCAATGGGTGGTAAGTGGAATCATTTATAAGGAAAACAGACTTCATTATGCTATTAATGTCAGGCTTTGAAGTTGATTTCATATGAATATCTAGGCGAACAATCAACAATCATTCATGGTGCATTGGTTAGTTTTTACCGAGTGCTAGATTCTGTTAATAGTGAGAAAAGTGGGTACAATACACATGTAAAGAGTTTGCATTTGACATGACACTTAGTGACATTGTTAGTGCATGATACATATCCAAAGTGTAGGTGTAGTTTGTGGAGTGCCTGCATACACATAGTGAATGTTACCCACTAATAGCTGGTTATGGCAACCTTAGTATCAAATATAGCAGCCCTTCGCACGGGTACATTGCAGTTACATTATTCGGGTTTTAGTAAGGATCCCTAATTTTTTTAAAAATATATTATAGCCTATGTCACCCGGGGATAGTGTAGCTTCCCAACAATGAAATAATTTTTCAAATCGGTTCAGTAGTTTCGGAGCCTATTTCATTACAATCAAACAAACAAAGTTTTCCTCTTTATAATATTAGTATGATATTCTCAAATAGACCTTTAGGAAAGGATGAACACATTAATATAATATTTTAAGTTGGACCCATCACTCATCCACCGGTCTTGCTGGCCTCTTCTATTACCACAATCTACTACAAGCCAAGGATGTGTGGTGGGTCCATCTCCCAAACAATTTCGCAATGGATTTGTGATAGGTAGGCAATCTTTAAGTCAACTTTCATTATTGCCCCCATGTTTTCACTGGTGAAACATTCATGCAAAACATGTTGTTGTCTCTTTTCTATGATAGCATATACAGGTGTATGCAAATATGTTGGAAAAAGTTTGTAATGAGCAGGTTTTATTTCTTGTGAACTTTTACAACAGCTTCTAACTCCCTCCAGATAATAGTTATTGTTATCACACTATATTTGTCTGGTTCCACCAAAGTAGCATCAAATGTCTGGTGCTCATCATGTGCATCTCTTCTCTGCTGAAATAGTTGTATCCATTCGGATCAAGTTGCCTGCCTCCTCAGTCAAAGGCCACCTTTACCACTCACTTTTTCTCATTGTAGGACTTTGCTTCTGGCAAGAAAGAAATGAATAGTACATTACAATGGTGCTTTAATTATATTATCAATACATTTTGGACATACAGTATGTATCCGGTCACACTGTTACTTCTCTGTAGCCATAGTTCTATATATTTAATACAATATAAAAAAAAAAATATAGTTCCTAGACAGTAGATAGAGTAGATTATAAGTTTTATTGGTAGTATTATATTATGATTAGTGTGTGAATTTAATTATACCTACTATATTTATATTATAATTACTTTTGAGAAAGTCAAATATAATCATACAACTATGAAATGGTGATAATAATAGAATTTTAAGTAGAAAATCAATCAATCCCTAAACATGGTTTGTTGATAAACATTTAATATCAAGTTTAGCTTCAATATTGTTACATCTATTGTTGATAAGATTACACTGATTGTTGATAAGAATTAGTACTGATAAGCTCATTCAATAAGTACTTAATCTCGATCTATTATTTTTTTATATTAAACACTTTTATCAGCTGTGTGTTGTAGTATATTTGCTGGTATTATTATAGCTATCAATTTGATTTTAAAAATATATATTTTGGAAAACAATATGGTGCTACTCTTTCATGAATATAGAACCATCATCAATATTTAGTTAATTTCTCAGGATTCAAAGAATTCATTGAATGTTCATTATACTGATGCCCTATCAATGCATTAGAAACATCCATATGTGTTGTTTAATGATGATTAGATGTCAACTTATTTGTTTATAAACTATGATTGAAATATACAAATTCCAGGAATTTCTGAACATCAAACATTCATTGTTATGAATTGAGGATGTAAAAATATTAAATTGTTTATTTACCGATACATATTTTCAGATAAATATTTATTTGAAGCTGTTATTATTCAAGAGCATGTAACATCAAACTCCATTGTCACCAATAATATTTTTGATAAATTCTTTAAATAATATTGGAATTTGACGACAGCTTGGCGCAGTGGTTCGAGCGTAGACCGCTCGGCTCACTGCACATGGTGGATGCGGGTTCGATTCCCGCCAGGGCAAATTCCGGAAATGGCCTTTTCGTAATTTGGCTTCTGGGTGTCACTGGGATCGCCCTCAGTTCATTGTATGGTCCTCATAGTACAAGCGTTGCTTAGTTTGGGACCATAAAGTTGGAGTGCCAGTCTGGCGATTTTTTTTTTAATGCCCACCTTGTCCATGTGTGTATGAACCTCTGTAACAGTTTATTTTACTACAAAGATTTCCAAGTGCAAAATCTATCATGGCCAACTAAACTTTGTTTTTATGTTTGTTAATATGAATATTGTCATGTGTAGGTGGTAATGGTACAGGCAACGAGACAGAGGATGAGGATCATGAGTTCTTCGATGCAGTCGAAGAGAGTCTCACTACAGTCATGGACGACACAAACTCATTTGTAATTAAAGTACCCGTGAGTAGCTAATTATTTCATATATTATTGTAGACTTTTCTGTACATTGATGCTCATATAAATAGGCACCTGGGCATTGTTTTTGCATACGCGTTATTATACTGCTTGTGTGATCTATTTAATGTCACATGTTTGTGTTTGCAGGTAAACAGGAAAAACCAAGTAAAAAGCGGCGAAAGCTCAGATGAGTCTGAGGGCGAAACCGTCACTGAAACTCAACAGGTCAGTTAGATTGTTTTTTCTACATTTATCAACGGATTTCTTTGCCATGATAGCGCATTTGTAACAAATATTTATTAATCGGTGTGTTCGTCACGCGCGGCGGATATCGTGGCCCCGTTTAGCGGCTGTGAAATTGTAACTCAACCACGAAAAGAATGCCACGTATATATTGGTAATGGCAATCACAATTTGTATTGTAGTCTGCGAGCCCACCGCAATAGAAATTGGGAGTTAGGTAGGAAGATTATAAGGTTCCTTATGCAAACATTGGAAGTTGAACACCAAGTCTGTTCCATTTCTTTTTATTGTATTTTCACTAAATTCAGCTAAGAACACTGAATGTTTTTTAAATTTTAATGTTAACTAAAACACACAAGCAACATTACAGTAACGTTTTAGATCTATAGCGTTATTGTAATATATCATTTACTAGCTGTGCCCCGCGACTTCATCCGCGTGGTATTGGATTATTGGGTTAAAAAGTATCCTATATGTTAATCCCGGTTATAATGTATCTGTGTTCCAAGTTTCATCCAAATCCGTTCAGTAGTTTTTGCGTGAAGGAGTAACAAACATACATACATACATTCATACATACATACATACATCCACACTCACAAACTTTCGCATTTATAATATTAGTAGGATGTTAATTTTTCAAATGTTTCAATATGTATGTTACTCACAGAGATATTAACACACATTACTTATTTGTAAAGCCTTACTATTCATTGTTGAGAAAGACATAATTTACATAAAGAGAACATTATCTTTATGTTTTAGCATTGAAGCTGTGTTTGCTTTAGTCACAAAGTTGCGGCCTTATCCATTGCAGGGTCATAAGATAGAAGACTCGCAGAATGCCTGATGCCACTTGTTTCTTTACTCGATGTTTAGCAGACTTTCTAATAGTGAAAGTTCTATCTAAAGACCGGGATTTTTTCTTGAAAACCAAACTGTAAAGTTTACAACAATTTAAATTTGTAATAATGCTACATTACGATGTCGAACGAAACCGTCGATTATTGACACAATTTCTAATATAACTTTTCTTGTTCTAATATAATTAATAATAATAATTAATTATTAATTATATTAGAACAAGAAAAGTTAAAGAATCCAACTAAATGTGGCCAAAATTCTAAACACCACACGAGTATCATTGTAGTGAGTTTGAACAAGTGTTTTTACGTTACGTGTGCTTAATAATGACATAGTGGATTACTTCTTGAGTAAACTAGCAAATGTGCATTATTATGCGGTGAAGCGATTTTCAAGCGTGTCGGAGCGGCCGTATCGTGCACATAGATGATCTATATGTGTATATTACAGGTTAAAGAGCTTATTACACCATCCTTCATATAAATCGGGTTTACTAGCCCTTTCCTAACTTGGTTTCTTTATGTCAGCGCCCTTCCTTTAATGCTTGTTAGACTGCCTATATGATTGTCCGCCATGTCGACATGACGACCGCTTGGCGCAGTGGTTCGAGCGTAGACCGCTCGGCTCACTGCACATGGTGGTTGCGGGTTCGATTCCCGCCGGGGCAAATTTCGGAAATGGCCTTTTCTTAATTTGCCCAGGTCTTGGTGTCACTGGGATCGCCCCAGTCAATTGTACGGTACCCATAGTACAAGCTTTGCTTAGTTTGGTACCATACAGTTGGTGTGTCAGTCAGGCGATATTTATTATTTATTTATGGGCAGGCGAGCCTGTTCCACCCGGTTGTACTGCTCTAAGTTCAGATAGCCAGTAACGAAGACTGAATTCAGGATGTTCTATTAAGCTCTTAACATCAGAAGCCATTGAACAGATTTTGTATCGATTGTAACCTGGGTTATTTGTTCTTCGTGCTAAAAAACGCCCGTTAAATCCTTGACGTTCGTCAAGTCTTCAACGTGTTGTCGGCCAGTGGACTGCTAACAGACTGGTTGGGTTAGGTTGGGTTTCTATTTATGTAAATTACCTTTACTAACGGCTTCACTGTAACTAGTTACTGGGATACTATCAAAATTGACAAAAGTAGCAAGACCTATACCTAGGTTTTTACGCGCTATTTAATTAGCAGACTTGGTGCCCTGAAGACACTAGCTATTGGTAAGATTTATTATTACAAAATAGTAAGTAATAATAATATGAAATATGTCGTGTGAAGGTGATTTTCGTGGAAGACAAGGAGCGTGCGGAGAGCGCGATGGGCGGCGCCGAGCCCGAGCCCGCCGCGCTGGAGGCGCCCGCCGCCGCCAAGCCGCCCGAGACCAAGGACCTCGTCGTATGGGTAAGGCATATCCTTGTATTTGCTGGATAGCTTACTTTACAAACCTGCTTTAATGTCTAAGGACCCGACGGAGATACTCCCTGGTTGGACTGCACTTCCGGCTACCATACGAAAGTAGCTATAACAGCTACTGTGATCGTCTGTGAAAAGGCGGCTGTAGTCATGTGATTTCCATAAAATGTTATTACTGTGAACGTTTTTGTCACAGCCTCACGTGTCGAAGGCAGTCTGCGCTGTGGACGGGCACCCGCGGCGGACGCGCGTGCCCGACAAGCCCAACTACCCGCTCAGTCTGTGGTCCATCATGAAGAACTGTATAGGTGAGTGTTCGACATACATAACCTCAGGATCACGCTTGAACTTTCATGAGTGCACCAAAGCCAGCACCAACGATAACAAAACAGCAAGCATGGTTCTGACAAGATTTGAAAAACTGTCTTCAGGTTCGGAGTAGCTCGAGCACCTTTAAGTAAGAATTACGAGTTTGTGTAGGAGGAATATGTTGAATTTTTTTTTAAAGTAGTTGCCACACTTCCTCAATCTCGTATTTTTAATTTCATATTATAGTAGATGCCAACTAGAGTGTAAGAATACGTATAATGGACCTACGTTCCTAAATTCTAATATGCAATAAATAAATCAATTGAAAGATTTGCCTGCTCCTGCAAAATCTCAATTTCAAAAAAGTAAGGCGACGAAATGTTCAAGTCTTCTGACCTTTGGCTAGGAAGGGAGCTAATGTGGTTGGTATCGGTTTCAGGTAAAGAGTTGTCCAAGATCCCGATCCCGGTGAACTTCAGCGAGCCGCTGTCGATGCTGCAGCGGCTGACCGAGGACTACGAGTACTCGCCGGTGCTGGACCAGGCCGCGCAGTTCAGCGACCCCGCGCAGCAGCTCGCCTACGTCGCCGCGTTCACCGTGTCCTCGTACGCGACCACTTCCTGCAGGTACTGCCGAATATACACAGCGCTATGTTGCATACGGGGTGAATTTCCCAAGTGGCGAATGTACCCCATATGGCGAAATATAACCAAAGGCTCCTTAGGGCTGATTTTGATGTCAACTAAAACTGCACAATTAGATTTTTGTAAATAAATTACCCTAGCCTAGAATCGATATGGTTGATTTTGAAAAACAAACCACACATCCTGTATTATTGGTCTAAGTGATAGAGTCTCTTGTAAGGATCAAATTCTGGGAAGTATGTCAGATGTCATACTAAAAGAAAAAGGCCCACTTCATAAGGCCCCCTGTATACGAAATATATAATAACATATAGGGTTCTCAGTTCTCATATGTAAGCAATAGACATTGTTTAGGGAGGAGTTTATATTTAAATTTCTTAAAGTCACCTGATCAAACTTGGCGTGGTTTGTGTTCGACAAGAAAACTCAAACAGTTGAATGTAATTTCAGAACAAATAAACCGTTCAATCCGTTGCTCGGTGAGACGTTTGAGTGCGATCGTATGGCGGACCTCGGCTGGCGGGCGATATCAGAGCAGGCAAGTAACCATACAAAAGTAGTATATTCTTAGACAATTCATTTCTAAAGCATACACAAATATCTCCAGTAATTAATTCGCAATTCTATAATTATTAAAAATAAAAAAAAAAAATTCTCATATACTTTCGTTTATGTATGCTGTAGGTACGTGTCAGCTTGTCAGTACGCATGCACGACACCCTGTGGACTACATTCATTTACTTTGTTGAAAACGTGTTACGACGCGTACCTTGTTGAATGTAACTACATCAGTTGCAGTTCGGCCACCGAGAGAATGCGTTCCTGACAGGTCATATTTCATCGTGAGATTGTATTAAGGATCAACCACCCATTGGAATCATATGCTTAATGAAACCGTATAAGATCTGCACACAACATTTATCGAACAATCATAATGCGTTGACCTCCGCTCCTGCCCCGCAACTTCCAACAAGTTATTCTTAATTTCCTAGTGCGGAGTCCAAAGGGTGGTTGGTCTTTTGCTCGTATAGTAGTATTATTATCATTTATATGATATTTTTTGTCAAATTACAATTAACTACAATAAAGTTCATAGTTTAGCGCTCTTATGAATGGAACATACTCTCTCGGCGGCCGAACTGTTAGTGCGTCGCGGGTGGGTACCGCCAGGTCGACGAATTCTGACTCAAAATGTATGTAATTCGTTCTCAAAATTTGACCACCCACCACTTCTCCCATACCTTCCATTCCTTTTCCTTCCAGCACTCGCCTTTATATAAAAATATCGTTCGCTATGGTTATTAAATATTTATTCTCGGGGCTTGAACAAAGAATTCTCGATGCGGAATTTTGCTCAAATTGAACACGAACATTTTGAATGTTCCTTTTTCTGGCTAGTATATACTAAGGGCGCTTTCATATATCGGTGTGTTTGTAGAGCGCGTATCAGAGTAAACACAGCAGTTTTGACCTATTGCGAGTCGAGTATAAGTCGACTCGTGCGTCAGCGGGTAACAGAGTTGGGCTCCAGGGTGGTGGATTATGGCCTGAATCCCCCTCGCATTGAGGGCAGGCCCGCGCCCGCGCCCGCGAGTGTTCATTAAAAAGGCAATTTTTATTAAAGCACTATTTGTATGTCAAAATAAGCAACACTTTCAACAATGGTTATTTTACAATAGACTGGGCGCGATCCTAGAGACACGAGGTCAAATTACGAATTTGCTATTTCCGTATTTTGCCCCTACGGGAATCGAACCCGCAACGTGAAGTGAGCTGAGCGGCCTACGCTCGAACCATCACGCCATGCGACTGCCTCTTTCTTACAGCTCTGTGTTTATCTGAGTGTGGGGCTCTAAATATAATGAAAGCGCCCTTAATACGGATGTGGACCAATATTTGTTATTGCATAAATATCATAAAGTATGTCTTACAATAAAGAGTTGAATAAAATTCTAAATAACTTTTACATTGGAAACAATGCAGACGTTTAAATGATCGAAAACAGTACTAATAACGTACGTATGACGTCATAAGTGTATAGTTTTATCAAACATTAATAGCGAATACCGTTGCTATATTTTTGTAATATTCTTTCACAACGCGTCGAAAACTGTAGAAAAATAATTGATACTTTTGTGTCGATATGAAAAATATACAAAATAAAAATAAAAGTCCACAAGCCTATTCAAAATTTGTCCCGGGCAGGTGTCGCACCACCCGCCGATGGTCGCGCAGTTCTGCGAGGGGCAGGCGGGCTGGCAGTGCTGGCAGGAGTTCACCATGACCACCAAGTTCAGGGGGAAGTACCTGCAGGTCATTCCGCTGGGGGGCGCCTCCGCCATGTTCCCCGCTTCCGGGAACAAGTACACGTGGAGGAAGGTATGGGTCGCGTGGCGCGCGGTACTTGTCTCGTAGCGACCCGACGCAGCCGCGCCGGGCGACCCAGGGAGACGACGTTTCATAGGTAGGAACAATAACTGCCGATGTAATCCGATGATCAATTCATACCCATTTCAAAATTGAAGTGACTTTCCTAGACATAGTAACACGCAAAAAATAAATCCCAAGTCATCCTAATGAGCATCCTAATGCGGTCGGTTTAAAAACGATCGATACATAATAATGTAGATTATGTTTACAAAGAGTCCGTTGCGTATGATGTCAAACGTTTAAATTCTTCAAGGAATAAATTTAGATAACAATTTAACTTGTACACGTGTCAACAATACGTGATTTATTTATAGGTTTCGACTTTGATAAAAAGTTGGGAAACAACTGTTTATGGTTGATTGCTGTATCTATGTATAGTGAGTCACTATCAACGATAAATATGTATATCAAACTTGTTAAAACAATCTTGGGACTGAAGTATGGTGGTGAATTGTTCATTTCGTTATATCGTCAATTCTCATACAGGTCATTACCTGTATGAGCATGTAGTGCGAAACCCACCATTACGGTAAATGAAAACAATGACGTCACTATACTATATTCAAGCGAAAGGGTGGGTTTCAGCACTGATCCAATCTAACCTGGGGTTGTGGTCGTCCAGAGTCTGGCCCGGTGCTGTGGCAACGGCGGGCGCGAGCTGCCAAACATAATCAAATAGACTGTGACCACAGTGTTGGAGCTATAACTAACGCTCTGCCCCTTTCTCAAACGAAAAGATTACGTTGGGCGGGAGGTGTAGAACTAATGAGTGAAGCCAGCAAAAGTTATACCAAACAGTAATAAAAAATACAGTTTTTAATTTTTATTTGATTAGACGTTCGCTCTCGATCGCGGTAGGCGAACAGAAATTAAAAAAAAACTGATGCCAACCCACACTTACTCCTGCAGACTAAAATCAACCCCAGTTTTTTTTTTTTTTTTTTTTTCTATTTATTGGGGTAAACAAACAGTGACAAAATAAAGTATTATAAAGCTAGTTAAGTAAATACAATAGTAGAAGTGAATTGGCCACCAACATCGTTTACCACAGATTAAAAGTAGATAAGTGGCCGTGCATGCAAAACGACACAAATTCGCTTACAACAAACATAATTACAATATAGAAATAAATAAATAAATAAATAAGTTGAAGTTGAAGTTGCAGTTGAAGTGATTGTAGGTAGGTTTCAGTTTGCAGAAGTATGGGTGGTTGGATCCATTCTGCATATTTTATATATCAAATTGTTATTACGTTTGCTGGATTTCCTCACTAGTTCCACGCGCTCTGTCTATGTTATTCTTTTTGTCTGAGGGGCCTTTGTACATGCGATATTTTCAATCGTTCGTATCCGCTCGTTGTGGCCTCAGCGATGGGCCTATCCAGCAGCAGAGGAACCAACCATCGGGGGCAGATCACCAGATGTCGTTTGATTGAACTGGGGTGGCGTTATCTGTCACAACAAATACTAATTATCGCGAGAGAAAGAGTCAAACAAAATCGTCGTCGTCATCATCGTCTGAACTGTCAATTGTCAATGTCATCCCAAGTCAATGTGGCGCCGCCCTGGTGGTATAAAGAATCTGGATGCCCCCATATGGTATAGCAACTCGATGGTCGCGTGCGCCGCACTGTGGCCTCCAGTCCCCGCGTGTTGTGGCCTCCGGCTCAACGGTGAGTATAAAGCAGGTGATGCACCACCCGCCCACGGCGGCGACGTACTGCGAGGGCGCGAGCGGCTGGGTCGTCAGCCAGTACTTTTCTTTCACGAGCATCTTCCGCGGACAGTTCGTCACGGTCGTGCCCAGGCATCGAGCAAGAGTATTTTTCAAAGGCAGTAGCACATATAAATATGGAAAGGTATTGTTTTATATTATTTATTTTTTTGTTTTTACAACAAAAAGCAGTCATAGTCGATTGGTTAAACACGAGTCTTGCAAGAACGAGGTCCAGGGTTCAAAACCCGGCTCGCACCTTCTAGATTTTTGGGTAACTGTCACTTAGGTGACGGAAAACATCGCGAGAAAACCTGCATGTCTTAGAAAATCTAAACAATTTTTGAAAGACGTGAAATCCGCCAACTCGCACTGGGCCCGCGTGGTGGATTATGGTCTGTACCCCCCACGCATTGAGGGGAGCCCCTTGCCCAGGAGTGGGACGTTAATAGTGCTAATTATTTATTATTGGACCTCATTAACTAATTTTTAACACACATACACTTTATTTCTCCTTGCTTGTCGTATTTCGTTTGCTAACAATCTTGCCATGTATTTGAATGTTATTCGTCATTTAATATTATTAAAAGTTTTTGCCTTTTATTTGCGATAAATTAGTTTTTATACATTTTAAACAACTATTTAAAAATAACATTGAAAATACGTGCCAAGATTAACGACTGGTAAAGAAAAATACACTTTAAACACACTTTTTTGAACGTTATGATTGCGTTTGCGTGTTAGCCAACCGGGCGTGGCACTGCTTTCGAATTGTGTAAAATGTATAAAAAACCAACCGCCGTGACCAATCGAATACTCTGCACTGTTCCCTTGCGACAGTAGACAGGGCCCCAAGTATGCAAATCAAATGGCTCGTAACACAATTAAAAATCACTGGTTTTTGTTATTTTGGCCTTTAATTGTGTGTTGGTAGTATCTTAACAGCAAAGCCGGTGACCCAATAAAAAGGCCATAACCAGTCTGTTAGCAGTTTACTGGCCGACAGCACGTCCACCGCCGAGGATTCAACGGACTTCCGATGTTAACATTTAATATTAACGAACAGTATACCGATGGAATAGAAATGTATGAAATTTTCTGACTTGGGGTCCTATTCTTACGTTGGTTAGAACCACAAGGCCCCATAATGTAAAATGGTGAATGACATAACGACATTTGACAGGTGACGACGACAGTGCACAACATAATAGTGGGCAAGCTGTGGGTGGACAACCACGGCGACATGGACATCGTGGGCGAGGCGGGCCCCGCCGCCGGGTACGTGGCGCACCTCAAGTACCTGCCCTACGGATACTTCAGCAAGGACACGCAGCGGAAGGTCACCGGCGTAATCAAGGACCCGCAAGGAGTGGTTCGTACCTTAGCTTTGACGTCACACCACTGTATGGGAGTACTGCAGGGGTCAAGCACCCATTTTTAATTTGGGTTATATGTACAAATATTATACAATTCCACCGGTGAAAGACAAGAGTCAAAATCCTTTACCCATTCTGTCACTTTATCATGTTAAGTTCATAAATTGTTATGAGAAGTCAAGTTTTTCTTACCGAAGTTTCAGCCGGCATCGGGACCGCTTTCTTTTTGTTACTATTCATGAATACTTTTTGGGCATACATGAATAAAAACAATTTCGACTGAGATTTGAGTTCAACCGTGTGTAATAAAATGACATTGGTCTGTCGCAGCCTCGCTACGTGCTGCAGGGGCACTGGGACAGCCGCGTGGAGGTGGCGCCGGTGACGAGCGCGTCCGCCGACAACACCGTGTGCAAGACCGGCAAGTTCACCGTCGCCTGGGAGCGCGTGCCCATGCCGCCCGACGCCGACAAGTGAGACTGCTTTCGCTTCCCTCCACTATCATTCAGCTTATTGTCTGATGTCGGGATGGAAACCACCCCGGTCTCGCTGGATGTCCCAAATACATTGAACTTTCGGAAACGTCTATGATCTCCCCATCCGAGGATCGAAAATCTTGATCATCGACCATCGTCGAAAAGTCGATTAGTCGCGTTCCGAGCGTAGTTCTATTCGCGTGTTCGTTTCCCGCAGGTGGTACAACTTCACGCTGCTGGCGGCGCAGCTGAACGAGCCCGAGGAGGGCGTAGCGCCCACGGACTCCCGGCGGCGTCCCGACCAGCGGCTGATGGAGGAGGGGCTGTGGGACGAGGCCAACGCCGAGAAGCTGCGGCTCGAAGAGAAGCAGCGCGGCGCGCGGCGCGAGCTGGAGGCGGCGGCCGAGGCGGCGGCGGCCAGCGGCGCGGCGGCGCCGGCCGGCCCGCGCCCGCTGTGGTTCTCGCGCCAGGCCGCCGCGCCCTCCGCGCGCGCCGCGCAGCACCCGCACCTGCGCCACCTCTACACGCACCGCTACTGGGACTGCAAGCGGCGCGGCGACTGGGCCGCCTGCCCCGACATCTTCTAGCCGCGACCGAGCCCCGGCGACCTGTCGCCGTCACCGTCGCGTCGCGTTCGAAGTTTCGCTCATTCCGTGTTGACTGTGCTCGTTTTATTTATTTTATCGAGCGCGCGATCGATCCGCGGTCGCTCCCGGCGCCCTCTCACCGCTCGTTCGATCGCCGCCTCATTCGAGTGTTTCGACTTTCGTGCAACTGAACCTCCGACGAGATCGTCTCTGACGCGATCGAAGAACGACGGAGTAGCGGCCGCGTCGACTCGACATTTGCATCCTCGAGGGTTGTGGACAAAGTCATCTTATTCGTACCGTGCGTCGCGTCGGGTCGGTTTTCCCTTATCCCGGATGACGATGTGACGCTTTCCTACTGTCGCGCGTTCGGGACTCGATGACGCTTTATTAATATCGAATCTTCTGCATAGCCGACAAAAATAACGAAGTAGACGTACTGCAGTCATGTAAATCGGGTGCTTGTTACGAACAGGTTTCAATTTTAATCGATAACCGTCATATTATTAACATAGAAAATGACAAATGTCTAGCAGGCGATGATCGTAGCTCTTTACGTCCTTTAGAAACGTCACTATGTCGTGAAAATATATTTTAATGCCTTAAAGTAGGAGCAAATAGATCATTATGTTTGTAAGTGTTAAAGATGAACGCAAGTTGATATCAGAATGTTGTGAATAGTGGTGCTGGGTGGTATCGGTGGTCGCGTCGGGGTCGTGCACGCTGCACCTTGATATCAACTTGCAGTGCTTTAGAATATTTTGTAAGGTCTATTACAAATGTACATTTTCAAGTGGATGTAAGATAATTTGTTAATATTTTTATTATAATAGAATATTTGAATACAAAGCCATAACATCTGTATCATGTTGATTATAAAAATAAAATATAATGTCACTGAAGCTTTCTACTTTAATTGTTTAATTTTACACTAAGTCGTTACCGACGTGTATCTATCCGGACTTGTCTCCAATCATAATTATTTGATCTGAGAAAGCAGGTAAAATCACATAAAAAGGTAATTATTTTCAACATTTTTATTAAGAAAACGGAAACAGTGAAAAAGTACATAACTGTAAATTGCAGTAGGTTACAATATTGTTTATAAACAAATCTTTTACAGTTAAATCGGCACTAAATTTTTACTCTATTCAATTACGAAAGGAACATTCGTGTAAGAAATTTTAACAGAAACAAGATTATTGTCATACTTTTTGACGGTTAATATAATATACAAGCAAGATCTTGGGAGATAACTTTTAGAATTCGTTTTGGAAAAATAACTGAATTGATTGGCATGCATGTCCACTGTGTTACGCAGTGGGGCATAGCGGGCAGTATAGAAAAAATAAATAGTTATTCTAATGTGCAGTAGTAAATGAAACCAACCACATTCCTTTCCGCTCATTATTATGTATAACGTTTGCGGACATGCATCCTTACCACTATTATGATTTAACTCCCAATGAAATACAAACCATAATTATTTATTACATTTACCGTCATACATAAAAACCGGGTTAGACCTATAGTATAATAGAAAGAAGGCCGCGTTCAGACGGTGAATATTTTCTAGTAATATCTTAGAAATGTTAACGAATAAAACAGTGGCACTGCCAATCAAGTCTTGAATTAGGCAATTCGTTTTCTCACTCTTCTTGAATACAAAAGTTTACTGCATGGACTTAATGCAAACAAGATTTTATAAAATTCACCGCTACTGTTTTATTTGTCGATGGAGGTCTTTCTCCGCCAGAGAGATATCCATAAGCTACGCGACCAAGATACCACTAATAGGTCGCCAATTAATATGCTGCTTTATAAGTCGAGAATAGACTCGAAACGCGTAGTATGCGACTGTCGTCAAACGCTTAGTCGACTCGTCGTGTAGTCTATTTACGAGACTACCCAAATTTGACTTAATTCCCGACTTCAATATTACAAGAATATATTCGTTGTCTATATTGGATAGATGAAACTTTACCTAACGCGTGCTTTTGTAATGAGAAGCTGGAATTCAACCTTATAAATAGACAAACTTTTGTAGTAGTAAACAAAAGAGATCGAATTAACCCAATTATTTTGCTATAAAATATTATTAGACATTAAAACGAACAGAGTAAAAACCTAGAATATTAAACAGTTAGATGCAAAGCAGATAAATAAAAAAACATCATATTGGTACATATTATGATACAATGCGATTGACTCATTTTCTGAAGAAATAATATTAATTAGTGCTCTCCTCTTATGGAAAATTAAACTATGAATGAGGTAATCCTAATGTAGTAAATGAATGATCAGTCAGAAAATGAGTCTTATCGTGTACAACTTATATTTCAGCATTAATTTATTTATACATTTACACTTCGCCAAATAGCTTTCCTAAGCATTATCACTCCATTACCTAAACAAAATAATTACATTTATATTCAGCTCAAGATTATTAATTTTAGCCCATCCATATTATTTTAATTATATTCTCGTAAGTAAATAATTTAGATCCCGAGGTATATTATGTAAAATATATTTAAATAGCTTTCAATACATTGAAATTAACATAATTATATTGTTTCGTTTCCGCAATCATTGAACCGCCCGTACGAGGCCGATCCTTTCGCACTCAACGGGTATCACGACACCAATCGATGGACGGTCGATAGATGGGCGAATGAGATGAGTCGATGTCGATCGACGGTCGACCGATGGGCGTGGTAACTCCCTAACGCGGCCAGCCTATTGAAATAGCTACTGGTATGTTACACCAACAGCAGATACAGATTGGTACACAGGCGCTCAATGGTATATTCAGGCGGGGCGCAGCCGCGCGAGATTGGCGGATGGATGTACCGGAATATAAACCACGAGTATACGACATCAAACTCACGAGATCTTCTATCTACTTCTAGGGATGCACTAAAATGTAAAAAATCCAATAGTTTTCTGCGTATCTATATACATATTTTACAAGGGAAGAAATAATAAATAATTTCTATACCTTTGATATGAGCTTCCTTTCAGTACATCGATATCAATCTCAACAATGTAATATTAAAAACATTATATTTATCTCTGAACATAAAATGAAATAAATATACACTATATTTACAATATTGTGGCCGTTCATTCTGCAATTTAATATGTTATAATGTTGTTTATAATTGTCTCAACTACACGACGATTGCTTCGTATAAAAGAAAAATATTATGAAATTCTACATGTTTTGTAAGACCAGCAGCTCAGGCACGCCACATCGTTGGAAAATGGAATAATTTAATTTGAGTTTCTGCAATTACAAGAGTCAAAGCAATTGAATACTCCCATTGTACCGCGGAGGTGGCATATGTTATGCTATCTCACTGTTTAGTATTTTCTTATAATGAATGGCTCGAAACTTAGTTTAAATAAGGAGTAAGCCGATTATGGTAATCTTTCGTATTACAGAAAAAAAAACAATTATTCCAACTTGACCCCGATACTTGTACTGACTTGAATTATAAATAAATTCTTAGGGACGCCTGGTTTCTTCTACAAACATTTAACAACACATCACTTGACGTACCACCTACCTCTACGCTATAACATTTCAAAAGAAAACAATTGAAAAACTAAAATAGGGAATATATTTTTTTAAATTATCACATACAAGACATTTGAATGTAGCATAACGAAATAAAGTGTACAATATTACGACATTACCATTTTGTGACTAAGGCGCTTCGCTCACTGCTAAGCCGAGGCGGAGTCGGCTATGCTTCTTCTCATTCCAGCAGCAACGCAACGCACAAAACTAATTTACAATATGTCGAGGCGCGGACACATTTCGCACCGGGACTCCGCCTCGATGCTATTAGATGAATGCAGTGCAATGCGCCGCCGCTTGTGCGGCGGGCGCATTGCACTGCATTCTTGATGCCTCTTAGACTCTTACAATAATTTTATATTTATTTGAGCTTGAGTAAATTGCGGTTAAAAACCCATGTAATTGAAAACTTACTCGTGATGTGGTGCAGATGCTAGATCAATAGGTATTATAACCATTACCCGTGATGGCTAATAGGCTAAACAAACTACTGGAAGAAAACCTCTAGGGACATAGTTTATTCGTCTTACATTTTTGTGATCTGTGGCCAAGAGACGAGGCGTCACCAATATATCTATCTATAATTAGGGCCACGTTAAAGTAAATATTCATAGCATATTTTTAATATTTCATTTTCTTTTTGTTTATTTTTTTGCGACGACTAGTTTATGTTAATTAACATAATGTTGTATCCTAGACCCGAGGCAATATAACATTTTAAATTATAATGAATGTATGAACAAATCTGTAGACTGGGAATACAAATACACAAAACATCATTTACGTAAATGCGGCTTTTAGTTAGATTGCCTAAAAATTAAATATGTAGGTTTTATTCAAGTGAAGTGATACAAAATTAACTTTTTTTCCAAGTGATAATATCGCTCTACATACCAAAATGCTTATTTTTATGTAGTATAGTTTTTTTTTATTGATATGAGAGTGATAGTATCAACCACAAAGGCATGAATAAAATGACTCCTTATCAACTACGCGTAGTGTTTGGTCAAAAGTTTCTCATCACACGAGTTTGCGCGACAGCGAGCGTTGAATAACGTCGCCGCGCGACTGGCGCGCCGCAGCAAAGCGCTTAGGCATGGCGCGTACCTAACACAAACTACCATGTATTAATAATAGGTATTTTTAATTTTACATATTTACTCCATACACTCTATTCCACTCGGCAATGGTCTTACCACGTTTCGATGATTGAGCACCTCCAGACATAAACCCATTTCACAATGTTCAAATAAACCATAACCGCAAACTATTGCAAAAAGGTAAGTACGTATTCTGTTACGCCGCGCCTGTTAGCATTGTCAAGCCCGAGGAAAAATAAAACGTTTAAAGATGGGTTTAGACCAAATGAACAAATATCTAAAGCTGGAACCAGAGCTTTCTTTTCCGTTCATTAATTTTTATCTCAAGTTAGAACATCGTAAGAATGCTTGTCTAAGCTTACACAAAGCGAATTTGATTAAGTGGAGATAGAATGAACATTTTCTAGATCGGTCTAAACCCGCCTTTATAGTTGAAATTCTGTACCACCTTAAGCGTCTAAATCCTGTTTAAGCGACTACAATAAAAGGTTTGTTTTTAACAAGTGAAAGATTAACAAACTGCCATGTTGAGATTTAGCTTACTTTGCAACAATATTGATGAGTATACAATATAAATGGTAGTAAGACCATGTCCCAGCTGGACGCCACCGCTCCACAATAGTATGACCAGTTACTCCTTAAAAGATCTTCATTTTATTTACAGTAACTAATGATAAAACTTAAAAATATATAACAAAATAGACTTGAGTGGCTAGTTAGAGAAAAAAAACTACTAAATTTTTGTGATTACAATATAACAAAAGCACGGTAAACATCAACAGAAACAAATAGTACGCCTCTTCAGCTGGAACTGAGTCCAGGGTCGGTTCGCACGGGGCGACGCCGACGCTTGTCATGGCAATGGTCGATACATTGTTGCATTGTTCAAATCAAACTGACGAGCGCCGATCATCGATCACGTACTGTAATAATCGGCTCTAAGGGCGGGGCCGCACCGGTACCGCGACGTTGATTTATAAACAAAAAGTCTCGCGTATGTGATGCGGCCACCGCCATGTGATCGTAGTAGCATCGCAATCGCCTTATCGGTGCGGCCTTAACACAAATAATGCAACCATTACTTCCCATACTACTATACTACTCTCTTCAACGTAGAGAAATGACGTCATCGATATCAATAGCTCTAACAACAAGACACGAGAATTACGTATAACAATGACGTCATAACATTCGACATTTAGCTTGAGCCACGTATTAAATGCTGTCAGGCCATTCAGTGCGCAATTTGGTTAATTTAAACACTTATTATATCAAAGGTTAGGTACATGGTTTGATTCAGTAGACTGTTACAAAGTCTGTAGAGCTCTCTACTCCTGCAAAAATAAGTAATTTCAAGGTTTTTGTTAGGAATAAAAACCACACCTGTCCGTTCCACGTCTGTCTAAACATCGATTCCACTTTATCACCAGCACTAGAAACGGCCGACACGTCAGACCGCACTGTAATTTTAACGAATAGTTCTTTTCGGGGTGCAAATCGAATCATTAAATGCTTTTTTCACATCTCATGCTCTGAGGCAAAATAAGTGTTTGTTCACCCGTCGGGGGGCGGCGCATCCCTTCGCGCGCCGCAGAGTACGGGCCGTCCGACACATGTCTCGTCCCTGTCCACTAACTAGGCCTAGGCGAGGGCCCCGCGGAACATCCATAGTAGGTATCGATGTTTGATTAAATTTTTCTATAGTAAGCGACGGTAAAAATAGTATAAATAACACGCGGGGGTAACGTCCACGCGCACCCGCGCCGACCGCGGACCGGCCGCGCGTGCTACTCGCTGAAGTACCGCACTTTGCCGCCGCCGCACCGCACCACGTCCTCCCACGCTGGAAGGGAAAAACTGGGTTAGAACCGTCGACGAGGGTGCGCGACGAATCAATGTACAAATAATTAAGTAAGAGAAGGATATTATACGTACCGGCACCAACGTAGTCGACGATCTGGTGCAACTGGTGCGTATCGGTCGGCGGGTCGGGCGCCACGTAGCGCAGCGCCGCGCAGCCGGCGCGCACCGGCACGCCGGGCGGCGCGGGCGCGGGCGCGGGGGAGGGCGCGGGCGCGGGGGCGGGCGCGGGGGCGGGCGGCTCGGCGTCGCGCAGCAGGTCGAGGCGGGCGCGGCGCGGCGGCCCGCCCAGCAGCTGCTCGTTGATGTCGAAGCCGAAGGTGACGCCGTCCATGTCGCGCGGGCGCGTCGCCTCGTCCAGCAGCACGACGGGCGGGCGGCGGTCGGCCACGACGTCGGGCGCGGCGGCGGGGGCGGGCGGCGCGGCGGCGGGGGCGGGCGGCGCCTTGCGCGGCGCGCGCGCTCGCTTGGCGCGCTCGAGCGCGGGGTAGTCCTCGGGCGGCGGGCGCGCGGGCTGCCCGTCCGCGTAGAAGTTGCAGGACTCGATGAGGTCGGGGATGTTGTGGCGCGTGCGCGCGATGTCCGCGTAGGAGGCGGGCGGCGGCGCGGCGGGCGGCGGCGGCGGCGGGGCGCGCGGCGGCGAGTGCGAGTCGGTGTCGTCGTTGGAGTCGGCGCTGCGGTCGGAGGGCGGCGCGGAGTCGCGGCGCGCGCGCGGCTCGGGCGGGCGCGCGCGGCGCGGCGCGGGCTCGTCGGCGCGGCGGCGCGCGCGGCGCTTCTTGGTGACGGTCTGGAAGTCGGTGAGCTCGGCGGCGGAGGGCGCGTCGGGCTCGGGGCGCGGCTCGCCCCAGGAGCGGCGCTCGGGCTTGGCGGGCGCGCGCTGTTGGTCGGCGGCGGCGGTGAGGTCCTCGAGCTTGGTGCGCGAGAGCTCCTCGAGGGAGGAGGCGCGCTTGGGCTTGGTCTCCTTGTCCTTGCGCCGCTCGGTGGAGCGCTTCTTGCCCGCCTTGTCGTCGGAGTCGTCCTTGTGCTTGACGCGGCCGAGCTTGGCGCCGCGCCCGTGCTCCGTGTCCGACTCGATGAACCGCAGCAGCTCGTTCACGTCCTTGTCGCCCTGGTAGCCGTCTATCTGCTGGCAGTCTATCACCGTTTCGTTCTTGGACGACTTTTTCCTTCTCGGTTTTTTGTGTTGACTAGATCCCGAGAGGGGTGAACTGAATCCTTGAACTGAGTTGCCGTTTTCGTCTAAAGATTTCTGTAAAAATAAACACGAGGAATGTCTGACAGTTCTAGGAAAAAATCATATGAGGTAGTTGCAACCAAATAAAATCGGATTAAAATGACTATCACTTCAAAAACAATCCACAAAATGTTTAGTAAAAAAGGTAGCAATTGTTTTTTATTAAAGCGGTGACCGAACCTGCATATGTGTGCATCGCATGCGTAAAAAAATAAAGAGGCAAACGTCACTAGTCATACATATGCGATCAACACCTTGTAGTCGTCGGAGCCGGTGGTGGCGGTGGCGCCGTAGTTGGGCCGAGAGAGCGGCAGCCCGTTGAACGTGCTCGAGGTCACGCTGCGAGGCTGCGACACATTCAAAGGTAACTGTTAGACCAGCAATGTACCGAAGCCAGCGGCTCGCGCTGTGCAAGCTGTGCACCAACACGCGCCACACGTCACTCTTTGTACATGCTACATATTAAAAACATAACTATGATAAATTGACGCCTGACGTCACCCGTCTTTGGCGTAAGTACCAATACCACCCCTTCAATGGCATATTACTATATTGCAATAATTATTTCTATGAATACAGTTATTTTGCGGCGACTAAGCACACAAAGGACATCGAAAACTTTTCGTGCACTGATGTTTCTCGATTGAATAGACACAGGATTATTGGTAGAGGTGGTAGAACAATAGTGAGGTCTCGGCGCACCACATACTTAATCAACTCACCTATGGTCGTATACGATTCATTGCGTTAGTTCATACACTCCAAGGTCAGTTAGGTTTTATCTGGTGTCTGATAAGGTATGGGCAGCTGGGCAGTTTAAGTAATCGGAAATATGCATTATTGTATTGCTATGCTATTTAAAATAATAAACACATCCGCACCAATTACAAACTTTTCGATTGATATCCCGAAGTAATTGTATAAAAGCTTCTGTAGGTGCATAGACTAGTAATTTGATCGAATTCATAATGTGCATGCTGTTTATATTAAATTCCAAGTTAATCTCGTGGTTTACAGGATTATATTTACAAAACAAATATTATATGACACAAACAAATATTTCAAAATCCATATTTTCATCCGTGAAATTTTCTGTTCAGAAAAGCACGTATATCCGAGTAAGGATGCCGATCCACAAACAGAAATGTTTACTCAAAAAAATTACGTCACAAATTAATTTCAAAATAGTATTTGTCATAAAACTATCGCTCCTTTTTTATTAAAAGCCACAGTTTACATTATTGGATCGACATCCCAAAAAATAAAAGCACAAATCGCGAGTGGGCACCCTCACCGCCGGATACCGTCGCGAACACGGACGACAAAAAAAACATACAGTCGAACAGAGAACCTCCTTCGTTATTGAAGTCGGTAAAAAACACCGAACAAATAAAAACTTTTCGCGGCACCTGAGCGCGGGTGGCGATCATGCCGGTTGCCCGGGGCGGCGCGCGGCGCGGCGGGGGGAGGGAGCTAGTCACGCTGGCCACGGCGCGGTAGCACCAGCCCAGCTGCAGCGGCTGCACCACAACCACCCAGTACTGCCACCCGCGCCCCACCGCGGCGCCCACACACGACGCGACATACGAGGCAAGCCTCGTCTAGCTATTGCGCCTGACCGCCACGACACAACTATGCGACGGTTATATTGTGCCTCTTACTTCCCAAAAATGCAAGAGGTTACATTAGCGCCTCACGCATGTAGAACGGGGAACGCTTCGCGACGACGCTGTCCGACCGCGATTGAAGTATGTGGATGATGATGACCCATTTTATTTCCGTACCCAGATGTTAATGTGTGAAGTTTTGTGAAAATTTTGCACGTTAATCACTTATGACTGGACTAAACAGTGTAGTGGATTAGAGGTACATTAATCAAACGTTCGGAACGGATCAAAAAGTCTGCAAATGGTATAAGAAAAAGCGTGGCATTTATTATGAAAAGCGAAATAAATTGAGAAAAGAAAACGGTGTCGGTTAAATATTTACCTTGGGGTCGACGGCGACGGCCGACTGGGAAGTGGAGGATGTCGTGTTGCAACTGGCCACAACCTCCGGTGTTGTGATGCAACTAAACGATATAGCGGAATCGACCTGCGACAAACGAAGCTATTAGAACGTTATACTTGAATGGCACACAATGCCATTGGAAAATCAAATGTACTATTATTGGGAGTCCTACCTCATCATCGGTGACAGGAGACACCCCAGCTTTGCCCGATATTGACTTATCAACTTTGCTTTTAAAAAGATTTTCAAACAGAAGAACTTTAAGAGCATTTTTATTAAACGAGTCTTTCTTCTTGTTACCACTACCGGTGGACCCTACGGGTACCTTTTCCGTTCCCTTCGTATCAGTCTTTGTAGCATTGCTACTTTCGGAATCATAAACTTTGTTACTGTTGTTGTCTATTTCACGTAACTGCACATGTTTATCATCACCGCAGCTAAGAGGAGCGAGTAAGCGTTTTGGTAGTGTTAAAAAAACATAAGCGTTATTAGGAAGCTCAGCTAAAACATAACGATCGCCGCTGACCTCGCCACGATCGCTTCCATTCGACTGGAAAGCAATTTCATTACTTTCACCAGTGGTGGAATCCGAATTTTCACGTTTCAAACTGCCACTTTGTTCACAGTTTTCATCGATATTGTTACCATCACAACAATTATTGACAGGCGTTTCATTAATTAAATCATTTTTATCAGTATGTTGAGCAGTTGCATCCGCAGTCTTTAACTTTGTACTTTCAGTATTACAAGATGACTTTATCTCATGATCTTCTGATGTGTGTACGTTATCGCTATCATTTAGCAAATTAGAACTTTCTAAGGCCTCCAAAAAATGTTGTTGCTCAGCAACGTATTGGGAAAATGTATCATTTGTATTCCGGGCAGGATGATCACGGCTGACGTCGTTAAGCTCTATGTCCTTATTTATAGATAACATCTCAATTACATTAGCAGTATTTAAATAAATATTGTTTGAATGAGTTTTATCTGGGATATTAGAGATTTTTGGCACGCCCGCGCCGTTGTCACAAGCGTTTTCAATCACTTCAAATTGTTTAATCATCCCAATTGGATTATCTGCATTCTTAACATGGACGGTACTTAATTCAATAATATCTTTATTTTCAACATCACGAATATTCAGGTACTTAGATTTAGAATTATTGTTTTCCAAGCATTTATTATTCAAGATATTTGCCGACCGTTGACCTATCGTCATACTCCTCACATTTTTAGGATTTATTAAAGAGGGGGTAGGCGACATTAAGCCCCGGCCCACCCGTTTTCTATATTTCTTCCTTAGATTAATATCACATTCTCCATTATCACTAGAAGAGTCCTCGTTTACCCTGTATAAGTTTCCACTACTGACACAACTATAATTATTTCGAGATTCTCCTTTAATATTCTTATCATCTATTTTGTTATTGGTCGTAACCGTTTCTAGACCAATGTCAGAGCTTAATGTCGATACATACGACATATCATTCAAATTATTCTTGTCATGAAGATTATTAATCACTTCAGCATCAATCGTTTTATTCATGTTAGGAATGTTTTTGCAGTTCCTATTGTACCAATCGTTCGTGCGTTCATAGGTCGATAGAGTTTTATACCACCTATTAACATTATCGACCCACAGCTGATCACACTTTTCGAGGTTTTCATTTCGTTTCACTTTTCTAGTCAGCACGGGGTGTATTTCTTCCATTTCAAAATGACGAACGTGTTCCGTCGGGCCGCGCGGTACCTCGTCCTTACCTGTGACGACTTCATCTGCCCGACTGTCGTCATGTGTTTGCTCTACACTACCACCACCGTCGTCAACGCTTTCGGCACAAGTTTTCGGGCGTAAGGCTTTCATCAGTTTGATTTGATTATCGTGTGTAGCGGCGGCGGGGGGCGGGCGCGGCGCGGGGCGGCGCGGGGGCGGGGGCGGGCGGCGCGCGGGGGAGGGCGGCGTACGCACCTGGTTGGACGCGGTGGTGGTGGTGACCGCGCGGCCCGAGCACACGCTGCCGCTGCCGATCTCGAGCGTCGCGCGCGCCGTGTACGTCATCGGGAACATTGGCTTACTCCTTCTGTGGACAACACGCCCCGGTTACCTACAGAAACGTCGAGAGTTGTGTAAACGAACACATATCTGTATTGTAAAGCCAGATCTTAAGGAGGGACGGCTCCTTGTCGTATGTCAAGCGCCGGCAGAATCGCTTGTTACAATTCATTAATCTCACTTATGAATAATAATATAATGAACGACGGTTTTCCCTGACAATATCCTTATAATAAAAAAGGAATGTTTTCCTGTGACTTCATAGGTCATTGTTTTTAGTTTTCCGTCTGCTTCTGCCTACTCAGCTTCATAAATAATTTAGATTCGACAGTCTAGCTCATGAGGAAATTATGTTCATTTCATGTGTTTGAATAATCACATAACATCTCAGGTGTACCAGGGATACACCTGAGATAAATCAATCAAAGGAGCAGTAATTATGAGTTTCGAAACATGTATGTTCATTATTATTAATTTATATTGTTACTACCGTATTTATTTATTGTTATTAGTTAACGCCGAGCGGAATGTACATACAAACATCGTGCCCCTTTTTTCCCCCTTGATGTAATGTTCCAAAAGCTTTCCTTAGAGGATGCCTATGGTATAAAAGGTACCTACTACCAAATTTCTAGTATCCAACTAGTTCCAAGCTAAACAACGCTTGTACTATGGATACCATACAATGGTCTGGGGACGTACCAATGACACTCAGACTAAAGCAAATTACGGAAAATTACAAAGCCACAAATGTTATATTGTAAGTTATAACATGTATCATAGTTACAACGTTCAACAACTGTTGTTTTTAGGGTTCCGGACCTTAAAAGAAAAAAACGGAACCCTTATAGGATCACTTTGTTGTCCGTCTGTCTGTCTGTCAAGATTTTTTTTCTCAGAAACGGATAGAGATATCAAGTTGAAATTAATATCAAATATCAAACGCTATCGGTCCCTTGTTTGTGTAAAAAAATTAGGCTTCTAAGACAACGCAATCAAAAGATACGGGCATTTATGTCGCATATTTTGATACTTTTTGCAAATTCATTTATCAAAACAAAGGAATCAACGCACAGCCCAAACCGCTGGTGTTAGAATCATGAAATTTTGACAGTAGGTACCTTTTATACCGCAAATATCCACTAAGGAAGGATTTTGTAAAATACCACCCCTAAGTGTATAAAATAGGGGGTGAAAGTTTATATGGGTAAAAAAAAATTTCTCAACTTAGAATCATGAAAGTTAGTATTAAGGTACTCATTACAAATAAAAATAAAATTTTCAGCATTTTATAAAATTCCACCCCTAAGTGTGTGAAATAAGGGAAAACAGTTTGTATTGGGGTCCCGAATTTGTTCAAGCTGGAAACGCGGAATTAGGTAGATCTTGCTGTAAAAATTTGAAACACTGTGCAGAAAATCTTGAAAAATTGAGGACACTAGCACATGCAATTAAAATTATAACAGGAGAAATGGGTTCACTAAATCACGAGCTACATCCGACCAAGTTAAAGTTAAATTAATTCCCCGTCGTTTCTGAATAAACTCATACTGAGATTCAAAATACAACCGCAAATACAACTTTGTTTCTTGTGTTTCACTACTTTGGTTATAGATACGTTAAATCTTCGTTATTGCAATGGGTCCGGAAGCCTTCATTGTGCATGTCCTGACGTGCACTTGTCCGGTTTTTTTTATACAACAACGTCCGCAAACAAGGGGACGACCCGCCTGAATTTAAGCAGTTACCACAGTCTACAGATGATTGCTATACCAAAGACGTGCGTGCCCGTTATCGTCCGAAGGGGAGTGGGACTGAGGGAGGAGAAGAAAGGGGAGGTTGGCTTCCAGATCTGTCACTCATCGTACGAAACGCAGCTATAATAACAGCTGTACTTTACACCGATCTTCTGTGAGAAGGTGGTACTATCCCGGTAGAGCCAGCCCGTATATGAGCAGCAGTCTATCGGCTCCAGGTTATCTCTACCACGGCGGTGCTCACCAAATGAAATGTTAAGCAGTGGTACCTGTTAAGCAGCTCCATCTCGTTGGGCGCGTTGGCGTCGCTGGCGGAGACGCGGCGCTCGGCGAGCGGCGGCGGGTTGACGCAGTGCACCGTGGCCAGGTACCCGGCGCGTGGCTCTTCACCCAGCGACGCTGCGCACCACACACCAAGCTTACTAACACCGCGCACATCACTGGGCGTTCACGTCGAAAGGCGCCGCCGGTAATAGGCGCATTCACTCGCAATCAGCGTCGATAAGCGCCGCCGGTAATAGGCACATTCACTCGCTACCAGTGTCGATAAGCGCCGACATTTACCGACCTTAGCTGGTAGCCGGTCATTTTTTCGCGTAGATTGCAATACATATTTTATTTTGTCATTTTGTTAACACTACTCAGACAGATTTACCTGCTGTCACAGACTTGCTTAATGTACTGTATAATATGCGTCGTGGGCGCTTACAAGGGCTAACAGGTCGACGTCTGTTGGAAGCTTCCTACTTCAATTCGCCCTTACTCGCTTTGATTGCATTTATGATAATAAGCGACACCGGCTTGGACACAATTTGTATGCGAGGAGTATTCTATTCAATTTATTTGTAGGCTTTATAAAGTGATGCCGGCATATAAATCGATCTAAACGCTGGGATTAAACTCTATAAGGGCATTCGAGCACAAAATAAAATATCTGTTACCTATTAAGTTTCTGTTGTAAACATTTTTTCAATCATCTCGGGAAGAGACACTTCCTGATTTCAATCAATTCAATTTCAAATTCAATCGACAATCACAATAATAATTTCTGTTAGCAACCTCAAATTCATGAAACAAGTTGGCAACAGTTCACTAATAGTCCTGCATGAGGGGATAAAACTTTTTTCATTCTCCCGAGGCTGATATCCATATAGCGTACTCACAGGTGTCGACTCCGGAGGGCAGGCTGCCGCCGTGTATGGCGCGCGCGGACACGTTGGAGGGCGCGGGCGCGGGCTGGTGGTGGCGCACGTGGTGCCTGCGCGGCGCCGACTCGGCGGCCAGCGCGGCCACGAGGTCCTGCAGCGAGTTGGAGTGCGGCAGCGCGCGCCGCCCGCGCCCCCCGCGCCGCGCGCCCGCCCCTGCCCCCGCCGCGCCCCGGCACCCGCTCTGCGTGCGCGCCGCCTCCTCACCCGCCTGCTCGTCCTGTTCCACCTCTTCGAGTAGCTCCTGAGGAGTTAGCATGAGTTTTGAGCGTATTCAATTACCGATAATCGAGGCCCCTATTAATAAATCCACATGTCAAAAGCGTACTGAAGACCGCTCCCGCTTCCTACTTTACGGCTTTACTAGTGCTGCTCTACTATTTATATAATAAGAATGTATTATACATATAAACCTCCCGGAACGTATTCTCTAAACCGAATAAAAAGTCATTGCGTTGTTATGTAAACTAATCGAAGTAAATAACTCTAAATTGAAAATTTAAAAACCCCCGATGCGACGACCTTTTCATCAAATGTATACTTTACCTAGTTCGTCCAAATAACGCTAAAATTATATTAAATTAGTTTCTTTTCTGTATTTTTTCTCAATGGTGGAGCAGCGCCCTCTAGAATTATTATTGCGTAATATTCCATGACCATTAACAAAATTTAACGCGTGCGCGTATCCATCATTTGACACGTGACTTATGGAACGTCTTTAGTTCATACACAAATCTCATATAAAAATTGATAAAATATCATTTTTTTCCAGAATCCGGGAAACTTTTCAAATTTATAATATTGTAAAAAGCCAGTTCAGACTAGTACGATCATTTAAAAATATAATAAAGCGAAATCGTTTCAGCCGTTCTCAAGTGATGCAAAGATATTATTCCAATGAGCCCAAATTTCGATCGGGTTCGAGCCGTGGAAGTTGGTTTTGGCCGTCAATGTGGCTTTTTCAACCTACAAAAGAGCTGATGATCTTCAAACGGCTGAACCGATTTTCATGAAACATAGCTAAGAACACTCTCGATCAGAATACCTATCTAACAAAAGAAACAAAATTGAAATCGGTTCATCAGCTTGGGCGCTACGTTGCCACAGACAGACACACAGATACACAGATACACAGATACACACGTTAAACTTATAACACCCGTCGTTTTTCGTCGGGGGTTAAATACAGACGCGAGTAGCAAAGCAACTTTTCATTACTCATACTAGGAAAGTAGGTCTGAAGTTGCCTGAGGAGCGGGTTGAAAGTATTTTTTTTCAGTCCTAGGGAGAATCGCTTTCAACTGACAGCTGTCAAATTATTTAAAAAATACTAGTTCTATTTTCGCATTTCTATTGAACCAAGTTCCAACTTTATCTACAGTCACTCAATTACAGCACGATGTAAAATTGAAATAAGGTTACTTTCATCCCTAGGGTAACAATGTACTATTGTTTTATACTATTAAGATACAAATAAACGGCTCGTAGGACACGTCTTCCCCATTGGTGACGATACTATGCAGTTTAATCTTACAAATAAATAAAATCTAATGATAAAATAAAACTCACGTCCAACTAGCTACTCCGGTTGACCCCAGAGTAGCAAAGATGGTGATGGATGATAATTAAATGATACCGCACCATAATCGAAGTGTGTAACAGTTATTGCTTTTAACGACCGCTTGGCGTAGTGGTTCTAGCGAAGGCAATTCGGCTCATTTATTCGAGTGATTGGGGGTTCTATTCCCGTCGGGCCAAATTTCGGAAATGACGTTTTCATTATTTGGCCTGGTCTGGGCGTTACTGGGATCGCCACCAGTCCATTGTACGGTACCCATATCACAAGAGTTGCTTGGTATGGGACCATACAGTTAGTGTGTTAGTCTGGCGATAAATTATTGACATATTAATATACCAACCTTGAAAAGACTGCTTTTACCCTCTCTGTCCTTAGGACATTTGTATGTAATAGCCTCGTCTAGGAGCGCGCGAAGTTGTCCATCGTCCAGAGTCTCTACATGTTTGTTGTTCTGTAAAAAAATAAAAAATATATTAATTACAATAAGGAAATTAATTGATCGTTTCAATCTATGTATATGGTCTAATGAACCTTGGTAAAAGAACGTGAAGTTGTTAGCGTGTGAAATGAAACGTTTAATTTTGATGAACCATGAGTAGGTATGCACACACCACTAAACTAGCTTTCTCATTTTATTTAAATACCTAAATCTGAGTGAGATCTGTTTATTATTTACTATTACTTATTTAGTGACAATGGTGTTGCCTGCTCATATTCTGTTGCTGTTCCTAATTATGTACACCATCTTTTATTCATTGAAAAGAGTAACCATTGAGTTTCTTGCCGGATCTTCTCAGTGGAAGCAGCATTCCGAACCGGTGGTAGATTCTGACTATTCATAAATGCTTTGTTGGCTTGCGTGAATAAAAACAATGTTGAGTTTGAGTTTGAAACGAGACATTATTTTATGTGCAAATAGGTAACGCGTCACCGTTGAAAATGTCGCCAGATAGACCCGACGCCTATAAATCAATAGAGAACACACCTACAGGCGCCGAACCCAGGCATAATTTATGAACCAATTACGCTTCTCAAATTAACGGTGCAAAAAATATCTGTGACCTGACCCGGCAAACTAATGACCAGTCTGGAGTCCTATCGTAGGGAACTTAACTTTCAACTTCAGTCTGTTTTGGTTGACTAGTTTCACCCATCCGGGCGGTATTACCAATACCCATTATAGATGCGTTTCGTACGAAAAGTGACAGAACCGTAAATCAAACTCCCCTCCCTTCCCCACACGCTCCTCTTCAGGTCGGCAACATGAGAGTAATGCCTTTGGTATTACAAGCATCTAATAGGCTACGATAACTGCTTCACATTGGGCGGGTCGTACGCTTGTTTGTAGACTACCTACTAATATTATAAATGTGAAAGTTTGTGAGTGTGGGTGTATGTATGTTTGTTACTCCTTCACGCAAAAACTACTGAACGGATTTGGATGAAATTTGGAACACAGATAGTTTATAACCGGGATTAGCATATAGGATACTTTTTATCCCGATAATCCCGAAATTTTTGTTACGTTAAATACTACGCGGACGAAGTCGGGGGGCACAGCTAGTTATAACATAAAAAAGTGCCAGTGGTGAGTCATTTGTTTTCACGCATAGCAACAAGCAGTCGCATCATGTACGAATCGAAGTCAATGAGACGAGTCTGTTGGAATTATGAACGCATTCAGCAATCCTTCACCGACTGGGATACACAATACATAATAATTTCCTATGGTAAGTAATACACAAATATGACTTCTGAATAAAAAAGGGGAGGCAGTACAGGTCCAGGGCTTTAGGCGTTACTTTAGGCTTTAGGCAGTAGGCCAGGCTTTAGAACGGTACGCCCAAGTGAACTTACCAACATTTGTAACTGTTTAAGATAATCTTGAACTAGTTCCACAAAATAAGTCGATGGTAAATAAATACATAATAATTTAAAACTTGTATTACAGGTATTTTCACCCACATACAAAGAGCGATTATAATTGGTTTACCGAAGAGTGTAATGTCCAAGTAACAATATAGTCCAATTATCGCGCCATTAATGTCAAGGTTAGAAAGTTAATGACGGCCTCTCTTATCACAGTGTATGCTCCGGCATGGGCGTAGACGGACGTCGATCTCATAAAGAACACCGAGAACACCAGTCAAAATATCTGCCCGTTTCTACAATACTGTTCTATAAGGTCTTATTATATTAATAAATAAATAATTAATATTTTTAATAAATCATTATTTTTTTCAATTAATTTTAACTTTAAACCTGTTTGTCCGCCTGCCCTGACTCCACCACACGGTGAAGACGGTGGACAATGCTGAATATATACATAAAGAGCAATGTCTCATTGAGAGATCAGCCTTTGGATTCGAGTCACGACACTATAGTTTCAAGGTGTTTGTGGTTAGAGGCCCGCTGAAAAGCTGTCAAATTTAATGCAGAAAAAAAAAGTGTCCGAAACCTGTCAGGCCAAGTTTCGAATTAGGACTACGACGCAACGTGTTGCTGTCCATTCAAAGATATTCAGGTCAACATCTCCAACGTTAACCCACTTTTAACGCAGTTTCGTGACATTATTGATAGACAACAATAATTTGCATGAGTGAAACTGTGATGATCTAGCTTGACGAACGGTTATTAGAGCAGAAAGTCTAAATTTGAGGTGATCTCAATAAACCAGTATGAAATAGCAATACCTACAGCAACATAAATAACAATTCAATAAGTAATTGCATACACTAAACTTCAAGCAGAATTTTTATTCTTGAGGCTGCTATGATTTATTAATACGAGTGTACCTGAATGCAAGTGCGTGAGGAATTGAGACAGATTAAGGTCTTGGGTAACAAGCCTCTGCCAAGAGTGCAAAGAAGGAGAAGAAGAAATGAGCAGCATGAATACTACGATATAGTCAATCTATCACGAAGCAGATGAGATCACTGACGGATTTACACAATTCCACTGTTATTTTTTGCCGCCATTACCTCTACAATTGGCGGATCCTAGATTATTTTTGCAATCCAACTACATATTTGAATTAAATGTAAAGAAATATCGGTATATTACTGAGTTAATAAGGTACGGCAAATAATTTCTGTAAAATGGCAACAAAAACCGTCCGCAAATTTGCCGCCCTAGGCTCAAGCCTACTCAGCCTTCTGATAAATCCGCCACTACTGGATGAGATACATAAAAATACGTATATTTACACTGTTCCACCAAGTCAATTGTATACCGAATATAGTAATATCAAGGCTACAAAAAGTGTTGCGAGGTTTACCTTGGTTTTGTACATCACCAGACAGGGTATGAGTTAGCACGCTACTGCTGTCACGGGATTTTAACATGCACCTTAATTTAAAGTGCTTAGTTTGTGGCATAAGGCATGATCGTAGAATATTACCACTCGCCGACATTGTATTGTATCACTTGCTATGATTTAACAACTGACTGATAGCGATGTGATTACATCACGAACGATAAGTGACGTCAGTTATCCGCTGTTCGCGATAAACAAATAACGATGACATACGAAACTACAAGTCAATATATTTTTGTATTGAGATTATGATAACCCGTCATATGGTAACATTATGTTCAACAAAAAACTTAAATACATTTTATATTTTTTTCAGGATTTCATGTCTAAACAACTGTTCTGTAAATAGTGGTGTTAGAGATAGACCATGGAGTTGGCACCAAATATACTATAGGTGTTGACAATGGCGAAACGGCCCGCCCGATGTGTACCTAAAAAAGAAAAAGCTTATAAAATAATAGATGTATAATTACAAAAATACTAACATAAATAAATAAGTTTGTACTTACCTTGATTCTGTACTTACCTGTGTATTTACCTGTGTAAACCTGAAATAAATAGGAAGAAATTTCGAAGATGCTATACATGCGGAGCTACGTAGTTATAGCCATGTACCTATATGCCTTCCGTGGCATCCCCGCGCAGGGTGCGCGTCCCTCGTTAATTTAGTCGTCCACTATACATTAGCGCGTATCCACGCGCCCGCGCATCTCCGATTAGCGTCTTCGGAACGGCTTCGATTCAAGCAAATACCTCGTCTTTCATTAGCTGCTGAACCACGTAACCGTGTCGGGAACAGTTGGTCCGTCGAGCCCGATCCACAGCTTCGAAGAAAGAACAAAACCTGTATTGCAGGAATGTCGTTATTTCAAACACCACCGCGTGCAGTGAAAACGCGTGCACAAATGAAAAAGGAATTAATGGCTAACGAAGAGGTTAACACACTTGAAGTCAAATCGGATATGCAGTTTGATCGTAAGGATACAGTGAAAGAAGCTGGAAAAGTTAAAGTAAAGTCGGATATAGTTTTGCCGTACGCAACAAATAAAAATGACGGTGCGCGGAGAAAATCTAGTACCCGTGCTTCGTCGTCAGCTGCACGCCAGAAACAGCTAGAATATGAAGCAGCCCAAGCAAAAGCTATAATTGAATTGGAAGAAGCAGAAGCACAAGCTCGAATGTCGATGACAAAAGCTCGTATAGAAAAAGAATTGCTTGATAAAAAATTAGCTGCCGACTTAGCGGACTTGGAAGAAAATTCTCGAGGGTCGAAGGTTTCCTCAGTATCCTTCAAAAGCAAAGTGGAAACCTGGTTGGAAAAGTCGATTGCTGCACCCGGCTCATCACTAGACCACTGTAATGATGATAACATCGTGTCTGCTGAAGGTGATGAAATTAAAAAAAATCGCAACATTGTCACCGGCACCGACCTCGAACGGCGACCCATGGAACCGGCGGCGGACGCAAGCACTCACCGCGCTATTGAGGCACTGGCTAGTGCGTTAAGAGATGCCGTCGGCGCATCAACGTCACAAAACAATAACAAAGAGATACTATCCAGGCTGGCTACCTCCAAAGACTTGCCCTTATACTTCGGAGATCCCATGGAGTGGTTACAATTTAAAGAAGCCTTTAATGGATCCACGCGCCTTTGTAACTACAGTGACGCGGAGAACTTATGGCGATTACGTAAGTGTCTCCGCGGCGATGCAAAGGAGGCGACACTGTCTTTACTGATGAGTGCCACTTCACCTCAAGATGTAATGGAAACCCTGGAGCTGCGATTTGGAAGGCCTGAAAACATAATGCGACGAGTAACGACACAGTTGAGAAAGTTACAACCGTTACCACTAGCTTATCATACGGAGATAGTAAACTTTGCAATTAAAATAAAGAATTACGTCACAGCTATACGAACAATAAAACAGAACGATTACCTGAGAAGTCCCGAGTTAGTAAACATTGTTGTATCTAAATTGCCTACCGCACTAATTAATAAATGGGCTGAACATTTATATGAGAACCAAACTGACACACCAAAATTGGAACTATTAGCAAAATTCCTATATAAAGAAGCTCAGAAAATTGCAGTGTCAGGAGTTAGCTATGTATACAGTCATAATGACTATAAAAAGAGACCGGACAGTACGCAGAAAAATATTCATCATAATAATCAGTCTGTGTTGATGTGTGCCGAGGACAACAACGCTTCCAGCAAATGTAAATTCTGTCGAGGACGTAACCACACGCTGGCGGAGTGCCGCCGATTTAAACGTGCTATGAGAAAAGACAGATGGCGATATGTGCGAACAAATAGATTATGTTTTAAATGTCTCGGACCACGACACGAAAATCACCAAACATGTACAGCGGAGAACTGTGACATCGATGCCTGCGGAGGACCACATCATCGTCTACTTCACTGGGTGAAACCGGAGGCAGCGCACCAGAGTGCAACCGTGCCGTCCAGCGATACCCAACAATTCGACAGTGAACTTGTGGCCCACGCGATCGCGTCTCAGTGTTCCGAAATGCCACAAAGAAACATACCTAACAAGTCAGGAAACACAAAAGTGATTCTTAAGATAGTGCCAATTACTATACACGGACCCACGAATAGCGTAAACACGCACGCGCTGTTAGACGACGGCGCAACGGTGAGCCTCATATCAGCTGATATAGCGAATAAGGCCGGGTTACACGGTGAGAGCGTCACGATGCGCGCAACCAGTGCGTGGGACTCCAGCGAGTTGGTATGTAAAACTGAAATAATAAACTTTGACATTAGTAACAGTGACGGGAACAGATTTAAATTACGTGCGCGAAAACTAAAGGAGTTAAATCTACCTGTACAAGTTACCTCTAATATAGACTATAGTGAACTAGAAAATGTGGTTAATTTAAATTATAATCCGTGTAATTCTGAAATAAAACCTACATTGTTGATAGGCCAAGATAACTATGATCTAATTGCACCAATTATTTGTAAGAAGTATAGACCGGGTGGGCCGTTTGTCACGCAAACATTACTCGGGTGGTGTGTACACGGTGCCTTACGGCATGCAGATAAGCGGACCAGCTGTCTCGGCGTTGTGGCCAGGCCGGCCGAGGCGATCGGCCAGGCAGGTAAGCAAAGTGCACGCGCACCGCGCGCACTCAGCCACTCGCATTCAGACGGCGCAGGCACGAGCGCAATGTCACACCTACTTACCGTTGCTATATGCACTAGCGACGCACCGCGTCAGCCGGCGATTACCACGTCTATACCTCTAGATAATAACAACACTCACATTTTAGAACGTAGTAAGGACGCAGATTTGTACGAATTGGTTCGGCGTTCATTTTCACTTGACTCGATTGGTATTTATAGCAATCCGCGTCAAAATAATGACGAGTTAAGGGCATTAAATATTCTTAAAGAGTCAGCTCACTTAATTAATGGTCAATGGACTGTTGGTTTGCCCTGGAAGTCTGATACCTTTGTCATGCCAGACTCGTATTCTGTAGCTTTGAACCGACTTAAATCAGTTGAACGAAAGATGTCAGCAAATGCAGATTACGAATCACGGTACCGAGAACGTATTAAGCATTTATTTGAAAATAATTATGCAAGAAAGCTTAGCGATACCGAGTGTGGGGACACTACTAGTCGCATATGGTACTCACCTCACTTTGCAGTCGATAACCCAAACAAGAAGAAATTAAGATTAGTATTCGATGCCGCTGCTAAGAGTAATAACATTTCGCTCAACGATCTTTTACTTCAAGGTCCTGATTTATTAAATTCTTTATATGGTATAATGCTTAGATTCAGGGAAAATTCTATAGGAATTATAGGTGACATAAAAGACATGTTCTTAAGAATTAAAATTCGAAACGAAGATCAAAATGCCTTAAGATTTTTGTGGAAGGAGAAAGGCAGCGACGTAGTAAATAAATACACTATGACTTCACTCATTTTCGGAGCCAATTGTTCTCCTTTTGTAGCGCAATTTATAAATCAAACCATGAACGCTTCTCGATTTCAAGATGAAATGCCTGATGCTGTACACGCTATAAAGAATAGCCAATATATGGACGATTTTATTGATAGTTTTACGGACGTAAATATGGCTATAAACATGATTAAAGAAATTTCCTTTATTCATCAACAAGGTGGATTCGAAATGCGAAATTGGTTAAGTAACGAGCCGACGGTACTTTGTGGTGTACCGAAAGAAACTCTTAATGACAAGGCGATAAGGTTTCATATCGACAGACAACCGGAACGAGCGCTTGGGCTACTGTGGTTCCCGCATACTGATGTGTTGGCTTTCGACTTATCGTTTAAACGTATACCGCAAGATGTACTGAATTTCAAAAGAATACCTACTAAACGCGAGATGTTGAGTATTGTTATGTCTATTTTTGATATTCACGGTTATTTAGTACCATTTACAATTAAAGGAAAAATATTAATGCGCGAAACATGGAAAACCAACACACAGTGGGACGAACCACTAAATGACGAGTTATTTAATATGTTCAGGGGTTGGATAAATCAAGCTAAAGCAATAAATGGAATAAGAATCCCTCGATGGTATTTTCGTAGCGATCCAAAGAATCCGAGTCAGAGTGAGACAACGCTGGAGCTCCACGTATTTTGCGATGCATCGCCGAGCGCCTACGCAGCCGTCGCATATTGGCGGAAGGAAAGGACCGACAGCGGAGGCGTTACGGTCGCGTTCATCGCTAGCAAGTGCAAAGTTAGTCCCGTAAAACCAATCTCTGTGCCGAGACTCGAACTGCAGGGTGCAGTACTGGCGTGCAGATTGGCGGACAGTATAAAGAAGGAACACCGCTTACAAACGAATTCAGTATATTTTTGGACCGATTCAACCACTGTCTTACACTGGATCAGAAACCAATGCAGAACATACAAAGTCTTCATCGCCAACAGACTTGGGGAAATCGACGAGCTAAGCCGAACTGAAGAGTGGAACTATGTACCGACTAGCTTGAACGTGGCTGACTTAGGTACAAAGAATACAGACCACGTGCTCAGTAGTGACTCGGAGTGGTTCGCTGGGCCGTCGTACTTGTATCAATCGCGTGCCTGCTGGCCGCAACAACCTGAAACAAAAAATATTAGTGAAGAAATATTAGAAAAAGTAAACATTGCGACACTCGAAAATAACGAGCTAAGTGACTTACCTATTCCGGATCCAAGTCGGTTCTCCAGCTGGTTGCGATTGTTACGTACTACAGCAACTGTGTTATTATTCATCGAAAAATGTAAAAAGAAACCAATTACCGTCATTAATGATTCACTCATGAAAAAAGCGGAGATACTGTTGCTTACTCAGTCACAGACGGACACTTTCAAAAATGATATAAATTTAATAAAACAAAATAAGGAAATTAAGAGGGAGAGTCGTTTACGAACACTTACCCCTATAATAGATAAAAACAAGCTTCTACGTGTTGGTGGCCGCATTGGGAAGGCTGAAGATGTAGACCAGGAGACCAAGCAACCCATAATTCTGGATGGGAAACACCATATAGCACGCCTCATTGTAATGCATTACCACGTTAATGCGGCACATTCCTTTAATGAGATGGTAATCAATGAGTTGCGACAGAAGTACTGGCTTATTAGACTAAGGCCTACAGTTCGTGCGGTTGCCAAACAATGCTTGATCTGTCGTTTCAGGAAAGCTTCACCTAAGCCACCACGTCTCGGCGACTTGCCCGAGTGCAGACTAACCCATCACCAGAGACCGTTCACTATGTGTGGCTTAGATCTATTTGGGCCCATGGAGGTAGTTATCGGACGACAAAGAGCCCGTAGGTACGGTGTACTCTTTACCTGCCTCACAGTACGTGCGGTACACATAGAGGTAGTACCGACCCTCACTACTGATTCCATGATAATGGCACTGCGGCGAATGGCCGCACGCAGAGGATGGCCACACACCTTGTTTTCTGATAACGGTACCAATTTGCGGGGCGCCGATACTGAATTGAGACAGGCTTATGACGAGTTGTTTGGCGGTCAGCAGAGCTTGGTCTCACAAGCGCTTAATAAAGGAGTCCACTGGCGATTTATACCTCCAGCTAGTCCACATATGGGAGGCGCCTGGGAGCGTCTTATCAGAACGGTTAAAACGGCCTTAAGAGTCGACTTGAAGGAGCGAGCCCCTAAGGAAGAGACTCTTCATACATTCCTGTGCGAAGTGGAAAACATGATCAATGGTCGCCCATTGACTCATGTCTCTATCGATCCACGAAGTCCGGAAGCATTAACGCCAAATCATTTCTTATTAGGTTCCTCTTCTAACTTACCTCAAGCTGGCATATTCGACGACAGTGATCTGTATTTAAGAAAGCAATGGCGCGCAACTCAGCGTCTAGCAGATTTGTTTTGATCTAGGTGGCTGAAAGAAGTTTTACCCACTCTAGCACCTCGCCACAAATGGGAGGGTGAAGGTACGCAGCTTAAGGTGGGAGATTTCGTCGTCGTGGTAGATCCCAACTCACCGCGGAATGTCTGGCCGAAAGGTATTGTTCAGCAGGTGTATCCAGGAGCTGATGGTCGCGTAAGGGTCTTAGATATTAAAACTAGAACCGGTGTTATGAAACGCCCAGCTTCCCGCGTAGCATTACTCCTTGGTTATGAGTGTCGTAATCACGACACTAAGGGGCAGGATGTTGACAATGGCGAAACGGCCCGCCCGATGTGTACCTAAAAAAGAAAAAGCTTATAAAATAATAGATGTATAATTACAAAAATACTAACATAAATAAATAAGTTTGTACTTACCTTGATTCTGTACTTACCTGTGTATTTACCTGTGTAAACCTGAAATAAATAGGAAGAAATTTCGAAGATGCTATACATGCGGAGCTACGTAGTTATAGCCATGTACCTATATGCCTTCCGTGGCATCCCCGCGCAGGGTGCGCGTCCCTCGTTAATTTAGTCGTCCACTATACATTAGCGCGTATCCACGCGCCCGCGCATCTCCGATTAGCGTCTTCGGAACGGCTTCGATTCAAGCAAATACCTCGTCTTTCATTAGCTGCTGAACCACGTAACCGTGTCGGGAACAATAGGTAAATGATTGTTTGTTTATTCCTACTACATGTAATATTAATATACAATACCTAAAATTATTAGCAGTTATCGAATGCAACGGTTGTTTCTAATAATCGAAGCTCGAAGATAATAGATAGCAATGTGCTGACCGCGTCACCCTCGGCCGCTATCTGCGCTGCGCTGTGTCAGAGCACGGATGATGGAGATAACACATGGAAAAATGCCAAAATGCTGACGACATTTTCGAGACATACTGTCTCGACGCATTACATTGGTATTCGTTATTCAAAAACAAATCACCCTAACACAGAAACACAGGGCACGATAATGAAATTCAGGAATTAATTTAATAACATGATAGATAGGTCCCTTTAATATTAGCTACTTATGTTGTCCTGAGTATATGCTAAGCTATGGAATGATTTCATATAAATATGAATTACCAACCAACATTCGCACGATTTCCAACAACGACCTACTTGGTCTGAAATGAAAATAATATCAAGATATGCGTATTACTGTGAAAAAAAACGACAAGACTCCAAGGAAGTTGAAATAACTTATCTGTGGGTTCTAATAACACAACTGCAACATAAGAGTAGGTTGACACCGCACAAAGGTTATCAAATAAATTCCACAATTTATTAGTCTAATAAATCTCATTAGATTGAAAGCTCAGGAAACACGCTTTTATAGACGACTTACGAACGATGATGAAGAAACAGACGAACTATTTTACAAAGCATCAAGCGACAAAACACTTTGAAGTGCAAGTGAAGATATTACTTAGCATCTATTTGTGGAAGTCGTGCACAGGGCGTGAGTGCACTAGGGTGGATGGTGACTAAACCTAGCGTCACCATGTTCGTGAAGACACGATTTCATTCAAATTATTAATCATTGAGATTTTTTTCATAGGGAGTATGTCCGGTATAATTGAAATGAGCTCTCACTATGACAGTGGAACTAAAGTACTAACTGTGGGACCAATTGTGTGTTCACTGCAGGCAGTGCAGCACTGCCTACTCCTTCGCAAAACATACTGAAGGTGTATTCTTATTAATTTAAGATAGTATTGTCTATCTAGTGTCATGACCTCTCCATTTCCTTGGTCATCGCATCACGCGTGAACAGATGGAACGATTTCGAAAATTATTTTTTTGTTTTGTTTATTATTGCCAGGAGAAGGTTCATATAACAGAAAAGAATAAGAAAGTTGAGCGGAACAATTCGAATTCAATATTCAAAGTTAAGACAGGACAACATCTGTCGGGGCAGCTAGTGTAAAATAAAAATGTTATCCCATGTGTTAAATGCGTTCGACGGAATTCACACTCTACTACCGAACCATAAGAAGACAAAAATGAATTGTACTGTGAAAATTCGTTAAATTTTTTGTTTTCTTTCCGTCAAGAAAAAAGTAACCACACAAGAATAATAATATAAATTGAACTAAAACAGCTTCAATTCTAATTGTGCAAAAGCTTAGCTGTGTCATTGTTGTGGGTACTGACGTCATCAAATCCGCGCCCCGTGTAACAGTACAGTACGGTCGGGACAGCTCTCCCGGGGGTCAGGGTCGTGCCAGGAGCGCTCGAGCAGACCGGGCGGGATCGATGGCCCGCCCTTGTCCCCTTTATTAACGCAATTCCGTCACTAGTGAATTCGCGACCCACGAGATTCGCATTCGACTCAAACCACTTGTTGAGCACTAGATTTATTAAAACTGGAATTAGTTGATCGTGGAGATTATAATGTAACAATAAAATCCTGATTCTGACACAAATTCAGGATCACAATGAAAACTTAATTATTCACGAAGCTGTACGACCATTTACATATAAATACGTTTTTATTTAAAATAAAACATCAGCGACCAATTAGCTTACAGAAAATTACTGAAACACCTGGAATACCGAGAAAATGTCGCGTAACTAGGTAAACAAAAAATAATAGTACGGTTTTTTTTTGGGAACGTCCGTCCGTGACTCATTAGCAAAATAGCGTTAAGTTCTAACTACAAAAAAATGGAACGTGCAGAAACTAGCCTGCAATACTGGATTTGTGCCAGATACATACATATCGGAGTTCCGTAGCACAAATATTGTACTCATAAAACTATCCATTTAGGATACCAACCGATTGACGTTGTTATTTGCAAACTTTATTTTTTACACAATGATAACGTAGGTATTTTGTAGTTATTACATTAGTCTATTCAATATACATATAAATAAATACGCATAAAAAACATATTAATGTCAAATTATGAAACTGATATCTTGCCTTGAGATGCATGTGCAGAGCTGGCAAATACTTATGATAAGATAGAATTAAATTGTGCTTATTTACAAATAAAGTTGAGATAAATAGTTGTTGAGGTAAAGTCGAGATAATGGTTTTGATATATACCTAACAGATACGTTAGGCACTTCAAAACGTGAAATATGCTGGGCACTCTACTGAAGAAAAATAAAACAGTAAGGTTTTAAGTTTTGTAGATATACATTTCGGGTAGGTGAATAACAAATAAACACATATATTACACAATGGTGGTTGACCCATTTATTATATAGACAACCGTTACGATATATTGTCGGGAAGAGAAAAAAGTCCATGGGTTTACGTTAGAATTTGGTTTCGTAAGTTCCTTTAATAATTTTAATACGATGCAGTTGGCGATTTTACGAAGCGGTATTCGACTCTTCGATACGATGGTCAAATTATTTAAAATACTGGTAAAACAAACACATATATGACATAATTTGGGACTGGACGTGCGGCGGAAGACGGAACGTCACGTTAAAATCACTGATCACGCTTGACAAAACGACGACGGTGAGTGACAAGCACAAAATATTGAAAATTGAGTTGAGTGAATTTGTTTGAAAAGATTAATGAATCACTCATTGAGTTATGAAGTAAGAGGAATTACACGTGATTACTAAATTTGCCGACGACGCACTGCAGTCCAACTCCCGTTAATAAAATATACAAAGCATTACACTTTTATGTATAAAGATGACATGTTAGCGTATAGATGTGAATGACACACGCTAACTAAAAATATTTACATTTCAGGTACACTCAAGTATTATATCATAGTCTAGCTAGTAGGTATTTAATGCATATTTTAGCATTTGGAATAATCTTTACGTAATCTTACTATCTTCAAAAAGATTTTTCGTCACCTTCTTTATTAATGTAACAATTAATGAAGGCTATTGTACATAGCTACGATTTTTTCTCTTTTCTTATTAAAACCTAATTGGCAGGGAATTTGGATGATCACGTGGTGGTTACGTATCCTTATAACGACAGTAACTAGAGAAATTACAAGAAAAATACGTAAAGCTAGGAATAAACATAGATGGGTATAAAAAAATAGGCACCATAAAGTTCCTTTTCAACTCGACCGTTAGTTGATTCTTTCCGCACCTAGTTAACTTTCTGAATGCCAAAAACTACATGCAGCATCACTACATCTACATGCGTTAAATGACCGCACTGATATGAAACCTCTAAAGCTACCGATGGTCAATAAGGACGGGTGAAGGTGACTGGCTGTCGCTTTACATCACACTTGCAGCACGCTAATTAAACGGTGAATATACGGGACAAAATAGTGAATATGCGTCACAAAACGGTGAATATACGTGACAAAATAGTGAATATGCGTCACAAAATGGTGAATATAAGGGACATCACATACTATACTACCAGATGGTAAGGCCTATTCTCTCAATTAGCTCGGCCAGAGTTTACCCATGCTGCTTGAAAGTTGATGTCGGATGAGTTGGTTAATTCTGATGAAAATATCGAGATCAAACTAAATTTACGAGACAGTAACAAGGCGTTTGCGGTAAGAGTACACGAATGTGATCGTGTCTGCGGCGCGACGCCGTGACGGACGCACAATGCGGTGTCCGAGCTTCCGTTACACGGCACCGCACCGGCGCCGAGCCGCCCGCGCCGCCGAGCCGCCGTCCAGCGCCACGTAAACCTACACCGCCGTCTAGTGTGGCCTATTGTCACCGATCCGCAGCACACTAGCCTGCCCTTCTATCCATAATATCTTGATGCATGTTTCTAATATCATAGGCAGGAATTATATAAATGAGAGAAACAGTTATTAGAAATAAAAGATATAATTTATTACGGCTTTTAAACTTTTTATGTGAAAGGTATCAAAAAAACAATTTCAATTTTTGATATCACACTGAAAGTGTTAAAACACGCGATTTAAAGCTGGTTCGTTGCCTCCAGCCTGACTAAATGCGATCAAAACGCGTTCCACTATAATCTGTAGAAAAAACTAAGGCACTTTCTTATAATTTCGTGCTGCAGTATTTCTGTCCAGTTTTAAATTATATAGGTAGAGTATTTAATTATTATTAATATTAAGGGCTAAATTATTTTTATTTTATAGTATTAAATTGCTTGAAACTTTAAAATCATATTATTCTATGCAAGAAACCATTAGTGATAATTAATCAGCAGTTTCGTTTATATCAAACGGACGCAATCATTTTCCTCTTTCTTTACATATAAGTCACTTTATATGTATACAATAAGTACTAATCACACCGAATATAACGGAAATACGAACTATTTTGGACCAATGGAAAAGGTATTTTAAATAATTCGTATCGATATCGGGAACGCATTCGGAAACTTGCAACACTTCAATATAATGTTTATGGAAAATAGCAACAGCCACAGCCTTCAGGTGGTATTTTTAAACCAGGGTCTTCCTCGTGATGTGCAGCCGGTGCAGCCGGTGCAGCGGGTAGCACAATGAATTACTATCTTTTAGTGTCCATGGAGAGGGCATACCTAGTAACTCCACACATATTTTAAGCATAATTTCACATTAGGGATAATGTCGTCTAAATATGTGAACAATATTTTATTAAACCATTATAAACTAATTATATTTCCGCATAAAATAATACATAATATAGTAAGATAATTCTGTTTTCATTCTAAGCATTCTTATTATGTTATGTAGGTATTGCAGACAGAAACTTTCTGAATATCTGAATGAATTTAGCGTTAAAATGATGTCTTAAATTTAATTGTTCATGAAAATTATACCCGAGTAGGTACATTTGCAAGCAAAATGCATTATTAATAAAGGTAAAGTGTTTTTGGAATTTAAGCTGTAATACCTCGTTAACACTATTGATTAGCTATAATATTGATTTAATAAGTGATTTTTTACAGCTTCATATAGAAATGATAGCATAAACCAATATGAGTATTGTGCTAGTGTGAATGAGGAGTGATTCTGCCTGTCAGAAGTCTGATGGGGCAGTCTGAGTCATTGATAGAGCAAAGAAAGTCTGTGTTATTTTAACCCATGAAGCTTCAAATAAAGTAATCATTATAGCTTGATAACTAGCATTGACCAGCAGACCCCCTTAAACTTTGAGGATAGAAAGTACCTAGCCTATTTGTCACTCCAGAGTCCACCGAACATAACTTACCTTGGTACAAAATTACATTCAAATTTGTTCAGCTGTTTTTGCTTGATACTCTAGTCAATCAACCAATCAACACATTTATTGCGAACATCTGCCACAAGTTTTGGTGCTAACCATAAACAGAGTCTCTTTTTTGTACTATATGATACCTACCTACACTTTAACTCAGTACAATTATTATGAGAAATTTCATATTGTGTGATGCAAACACAAAAGGTACATCTGTGTGTATCTGTACACACAGATGTACCTTTTGTGTTTTGATTTGCATACTTTTCACATAAATTTGACCTATCAAGATATTAAAGACTAGTTATTAGGTAGGTGAATTCTGTTGTGACTTGGAGACCATTATATTAACAAATCTGACAATGAGTTAATCTGGTAAATTAAACTCAGGCTTGAATCATGAAGTATACTCATATACCTAAATAACAATAATTTGGTACACAACAAATTAACACCTAGAAAAAAGTACCTATATAGTGAAAAAATTGCAAGACTTCAAATGAATAAAATGATCAAGATATATTTTTTAGTGATTCAGCATTTAGCACTGAAATTCTTAGAATGACAATGAAATTGTAATTGATAGCTAGGTAGTTATGTGTGTCAACATTTCAATTAAATTATTTTATATACAATTTACACTTGCATTATTATTTTGCCTTGGTTTAAGACAATTAAACTACAGTTTCGTCTATTACTGCAATAAAAGCGAAAGTGGAGCAATCCATGAAACAACTGTTTTGATGATACAAAGTTATCATAGATTTACAAATTCGTTTTTTGATTAACTAATAAAAACAACATGAGCAAATCTAAAAAGGAAGTGTTTTGATATTACTCTATCTAAGTGTACTTAATAGTTCTAAGTTATAATTTTCATGAGAATTATAACTCTTTTGTTATTTCTACCATTATGATAAAAAACAGTAGATTCATCTGGTGCTTAGTCATCCTTATTAAACCTTGTATCTACTTGTTTACTACTTTTGTGATCTTTTGTTAAGAAGACACAGCGGCTACATTGTCTGAGTGTAGGGCTAGATGGTGTGCGCACTGAATTCAGTGCAATTTCTAAAGTAAAACACCAATTTCAGAAAATGATCTTTCACTCCAGTATTGTATGGCCAATACAAGTATGAAATATGTTGTTGTTTGCAATAATGTTAATGGTGTGTTAACTCTGTCAATATACTAATATAAATTCATAATTCATGTTTAGCCTACTGAACACTGAAGAAATGACATCCCAAAATAAGTATATATTAGGTAGGTACAAAAATGGTATGCCTACTTATCAGTAGGTAGGCAGTTACCTACATATCACTCAAACACATGTGCAATCAAAAATAATATACAATCACAGTAATAGGTCGTACACATTATGTATACACAAATAAATTTCATTGGGCAACGTGAAAAATTAAACTGGACTGAATTTACACTTTACGGACATTGTAATCGAAAAATGGCAGCAGATTGACTTACCTCCACTTCTGCGGTTGCAGTCGAATTAGATGATTTGAAGTCCGAATTTGCGTGCAGGTCATTAGCTAGATTGTGTATAAGTTTTGCATCATCAGTGGAATTGCTTGTGGCTGTTTTATCCGGGGCTTTCGGTTCCTTATCATACTCCGGCGGAGGAGCCATCTTGAAGGAAGAGCAGTCAGATGACAGTCTTATGACTTTCGCACACCGAAATCACTCTTGACCCCGACGAAATCTCTTTTTCACTAACTAGCTACTAAATCGAATCATGATGAATAATCTAACTACGACATATTTAGAGTTCTAACCATTTGCAAAAACGTATTCATCATTTTCGACAGATTCCGACCAACATTTTTTTAAACTACAGAAACGCCCTCTAGTGAGCGAGCGACCGAATTTTAGGATTCACAGATAAAATAATACTTTGTGCTTGCGGAACAAGAAGTTTAGATCACTTCATGCTGCCTGCCAGTTTCGAAAGATAACTCGTTAGAACATCATGAAACATTATAGAATAGCATATCCGTTCGGGTATACTTGTCGATCTGACCATCAGACATCTGCTGTGATAAATAAAACTTATCTTACCGACATCTCACTGAGTTCTTATCAGTGGGTATAGTGTATGGACTGCTATTCACACGCGGGTAGCGATTATCAATGAGTAGCGAATCGCTAATATTTGTCTCCCTTTTTTTCTGGATCTATTTTGGTCTATACTATTATTTTTAATCTTATTTATTAGGGGTTTATATCCGAAAGGATATGTGAAGTCTATTTATATTTATCTATGTTCATTTATTTATAGAACCTGAAGATGATGCGAAACATGTTGATGTCCCTATTTTTTGTTGTCATAAAAATAGAGACAACAATATGTTTCGTGAACATGTTTCGTCTAGAGCGAACTCACGGTAATTAAATATCTTCTTGTATAGAGCTAAGATATAGAAGTAACTTATTGTTTTGCAAGTTAATCATGTTTTTTGTATTGAGTTAGAGTCGCTTTAAATATTTTGACAGCTGTGCAATGTATAACATACAAAGGGTTAGCGTAAATGAGGTGCAAGACATAAGGTACTCTATATCTCTTGTCTTGCTCAGCGTGTCGGTATTTAGTTTAACTAGCACCAATATTTTGGGGCTCAACAGAATCAGAATTAGTTTCAGTGATTATGGTAGATTATTTAATGTAGGATAACTAATAGAAAATATTATTTTATTGGCTAAATGCGAGAAGTGAGCCAACCCAAAGAGAAAAGTTTTCCACATGTCTATTACTAAATAATAAAGAGTTTTATTATCTTTGGTAGTATTGTCATTTGTCTCTTTGGTATTGTATTCTCTTTGGTTGGTTCTTTTGCGAATTGCAATTATTTCATGTTTTTGTGCAGCAGACCGGGCTAAATAAATTAATAAAATACACATAAAATCGTTTCTACATTGTCAAATACATCGTGCACGTGCGAAAACCATGGCCGAGACAAAAGAGAATATCTTTCTTTTCGTTCCAAACATTATTGGTACGTACATGAAGTTATTTGCTCCATTACAGTATTATGTTTCCAGTCAAGGATAGCGTCAGCTGCAAAGATACAAATTTTGTCACTGTGATTTATCTCAACCACTGTTTGAAACTTTCAGTTCTTAATTTTTTCTTCCTATTGATTGATAACCCATTACTGGGGGTCCTTAGCTAAGGGTCTAAACGGAGCCCTATTGTTTTCATAAGGGCCTAACAATATTTAAATTTCAGGATAAAAGTATAATGTTTTAGATTTTATTTATAAAACTTGCTCTTTTAATTCATTTACAATTTATGCAAATTTTAAGCGGCCCATGGCGAATCAAATAAATCTTTATAGTAATTGTAAAGACATAATTTCGCTTGAGGGTTCGCAATTGCTATGGGTTTTTCTACTCAAATTCACACCAAATGAAATTTATACAACATTGATAGTTTTTTTATGCTTCTGTAAAATCACCCTTTATGAGATAGTAAAGTTACAACATGAAAATGTATTAATTAAATATTTCAGGATTCGGAAGAGTAATCCTCGCCATTATTTCGTTTTATTACATGCCAACGCATTGTGTGCTGGCGTGTGTTTGCTATGTCACGTCGGCGCTGTTGGACGCCGTCGACGGTCACGCCGCGCGCTATCTCAACCAAAGTGAGTCTTGTATGGTATCATTTAATTTAATTATGTTTTATTGTGCATCCGTGTGAAATCTGCCAACCCGCACTGAGCCAGCGTGGTGGATTATGGCCTGAATCCCCCTCGTGTTGAGGGGAGGCCTGTGCCCAGGAGTGGGACATCAAAAGGGCTAAATTATTTATTAATTATTTTATTGTCCACGTACTTGTTATGAAGAGGTTGTATGAGACAGGGCTACTGTACTGGCTGCATACACCAGGACTCTTATAGCCAATAGTTTTGCTAATGTCACTTCTGTACGAAAAACTACTATTAAATATAATGCATCCAATATCCGATTTTATTTCAAAGGTACTAAGCCTTGATGGAATAAAACAACAATAATATCTATAACTAGCTGTGCCCGCGACTTCGTCCGCGTGGACTTTCATATTTATCCACCTCTCAAACCTTCTCTGGACTTCCACAAATAATTCAAGACCAAAATTAGCCAAATCGGTCCAGCCGTTCTCGAGTTTTAGCGAGACTAACGAACAGCAATTCATTTTTATATATATAGATTACTATTAATTTGATGTAAAAATTATGTTGTGGAGCTACCTAGCTGTAGATAGGTAGTACCTGCTTACTTTTGATAATTTCATTGATTCATTAATTGCAATTTCGACACAACCACTCACAAGGAGATGTACCCCTGTAGGTACTTACAGAGTTCATTTGAAAACTTCACTATGATTATCCCTTGCTCAGTTTGCGAAAGATGTGTGAAGCAGACAAGTACCAGACCAAAATATAATGGACTATGGCCTGAATCCCTTTAAGGGTGTTATTAATTTAACTTTACATTGTTTCTAAGAATCAGTGTAGACTGAAAAGATGCCATAATAATTATACCCTCACCTTTACAGGTACTAAGTTTGGTGCTATCCTCGATCAGTTGACAGACCGTGCAGGGACAGCATGCCTCATGATGGCTCTGGCCACATTCTACCCTCAATACACATTCTGGTTCCAAATCTCAATGGCTATCGATATAACCGGCCACTGGATATACCTCCATACTGTCACACTGCAGGGGAAGACTTCCCACAAGTTCATTGATATGTCGGAGAATGCTATCATGCATGTGTATTACACAAACAAGACTGTACTGTTCCTGATGTGTGCTGGCAACGAAGCATTCTACGCGGCCTTGTATGTGATGCACTTCTATACCGGACCTATAGGTAATGGATCTTCACAATAAGGGTGTTTGTAGAAATTTTGAACACTAAAGTGGCCTTTTATGTGAGTTGCCAGACTTTCATCAAACTTCTGAGTTCAGGATGCTAGAACTTAGTACAAAATTATCACACTTTGAAAATTATCACAACAGTAGTCACTAGATCACAAGCTATAGCTAAACATGGTTGATCCCACATTGTTTCTGAATTAACTCAATAGTGACTTTGTTTATTAACGTGATTCTTCCCACTAGGAAAGAGAGGCTTTTACCCTGACTTGCTAGTTAATAAATATTTCTGCCCATTGCTGTACAAAGCTCTCATACGCCAACCAACATCACAGATAAATAGCGACTTTAGCTGCGACGCAATAAACCGCAATTTAACTTTCCCAGTGCTGCATGCCTTAAGAAATTACCTACAAAAAGGGTGTCTCTTACGTAACGTAGCGTAACTATCTTTTCTGACGTGCGGCAACGCATTGAATTGGTCCACCAAGGTGAAGTCGCCGATTTGTAGCTTCGTGCCTCAATTCAGAGTGCGCCAGTGGCACCATCTCGTTATCCTGTTATTTCATTCCAGTGCTTGGCGTGGGCCTGTATAAGCTGATCGCAATGATCGCGGCGCCGGTCGCGGTGGTGAAAGCCCTGATATCGGTTCTGCACGCCATCGTCGCGGCGCTCAATATGGCCACCATCGACGTCAATGAGCGCGCTGCCATCGCTCAGAAACAGAAAAACTAAAGTAAATATTATCAGGTAATAGCAGACTGTTTCGGAGTTTCGGGTATTATTATTAGCTATTAAAATTCCTGTAATCATCATACCTCGGACGAAAGCAATAACTAGTTATTCTTTAGTCTGAGCTACAAGCATAATAAACTACTAGGATTGAACAGTCTGCTGTTAGCTACTATTTATGTTGAGGCCAAAGTTATTTACTAAAAAATGTTGCTTATTTAAAAAAACTATGCACGCTTGATGTGACTACGATAAGGTATTTAGTATCGCACCGTGAGCCCTATCTTCCCTTAAAAAAGCTTTAACTTTTTTTATCTCACCTACATGGTTTCATATAATCACAATCTAAGATGATTCGAACAATTGATCATGTCAACATGTAATAATATAACCATAGTCCTATTTACTATTTATAAGTATGGGATTACCCACTCTAGATGGGTAGCTGCTTAGCTACCCAAAAAGTCCTTGATGTAGGGTGTATAATTTTAATTTGTTTTGTTCATAAGTTAATTATATAACATGTTGATCATGTAATTAAATGTCAGTTAAAATGCAATAACAATCTTTCTATGCTTCAAGCTGTAACAAAAGATTTCTTGTAAGTCACATTTTAACTGAACATATTTTCTTACTCAATTTTCTTTCATTTTCTTGGGGAACATGGAATGCAGGATTCTTTTAGGAATGAACATTCCACCGCGCAGTCTTATTATGATTTGCAAATATAGTATAACCTATGTTTTAGGTTTTATCTACTCTTGTTATATTTTTTTAGGGAAGTAACATTCCAGTCTGTTATTTTGATTTAATGTTCTTTCTTAATTTGATACTTTTTTATTTGATTTTTTATGTTAGATTAAGTATGTGGTTAGTTTTAAAAAGTGTGCAATATTAACATTATTTTGAAATATCCATTGCTGTTGTTGTATTGTATAACAATTTATAACATAGTAGTGTGTTGGTGTAACACCAAAAACATATATTTAGCATAGATTAGTAATTTTCTTCAGTGATAGGTATTAAATGAAAATCGAATAGATGGAAATAATGTCTCGACTAGGAACACACATCCAGGCAAGGGAATAATTTCTAGAATACTACTTGCATTGTAATTGTAACTAACATGAGCTGACTTCTATACTTTCTAAATTATAAAACTCATAGTAATCGATCTCGAAATATTGTACAATAATAAGTAAAATAATTTGTAAGCATTGAATGTGGACCCTAAATAAATGTATAATATATTATATTAGTCTTTCTATTATCTTATCTTTACCCTATAAATGACCTGATATGCCTGATACATACCTTCAGTAGTATCTATAAAAACAAAAAAAAACTGTTATTAGTAAATATTTATTGAGGGAAATATTTTAAGCTGAAGCACATTGCAAAAATACATCTTCAATATTAATATGTAACTTAATTGTTATTCTTATTAAATGCAATGTTTAAAATAAAATGTTACAATTTGAAGGTTATAATAATACTAAAATAAGCAATTATTTGTGAAATTAAGGACGAAGGCCTCAAGGAAGGTGAAGGTATAATTATTGTACTACATATTATCCTTTCAAGCTGCTCATTCCCGCTCTCATAATTTCGTCAACGAGAAGGAGGTTGCTGGCAATTACGGAGCAGGAGTTGAGGATCTGTTTCTTGACCACATAATTGTCGATTATACCCAAATCAATAGGTTTGATAGCCTCGCCCGTGCTCAGGTCGAGACCGACAGGATCGGGGCTCAGACGCGATTCCTCTTGAAGCTTGACGATAGTATCTTGCGCGTCATACCCGGAATTAACAGCAAGCGTCTTTGGGATAACTAAAAGCGCTTCCGCGTATGCTTGAATTCCAAGACGAGCTTTTCCTTTGACTGTGTCTTTGAATTTCAGTAATTCCGTATTGGCCTTGATTTCAAAAGCGCCAGCGCCGGGGATGACGCATTTATCGTCGATGGCGTTGTTGATAGCGCGGAGGCCATCTCGGATGGCGTCTTTGATTTGGGCGAGTGTGTGCTTGTTGGGGCCCTTGATAAGAATGGTGACGGATTGCGGGTTCTTGCAATTTTCTATGAAAGTGTATTTGTCTTCTCCGAGAATGTGTTCGTACACGAGTCCGGCGTAACCAAGGGATTCCTCCGTGAGGTCGTCGACAGAGTTCATGGCGGATCCACCGCACGCCAGGGCCAAACGCTCCATGTTACGCCTCTTAGCTCGGCGCAGACCCATGATGCCTTCTTTGGCGAAAGCATCTAGTGAGAGAGGGTCGATGCCTTTCTGGTTGATAACTACAAAATTTTTGTCTGTACCATCGCACAGTTTTTTCTTCAGGGCGATTATCTGTACGAAAAATAAAAGCATATTACTTAGAAGAAAATTACTATTTGTACGAAATCCAAATTATTTCTCAATTGACTAATAAGATAAAGTCAACACGAAAATAATGGAGACCTTTTAATTATCATAATTTCAAGAGGGCATCATCCCTAAGGGTGCTGCTTGTAAATTTATAAAGGTATAATGGTTTTACAGCGAGCTTACATTTACGACGCCTACAATACGTGCAGATCCGCATAGTAAAACTGAATCACGATATTAGAGTTCCAAGTTAGGATTTTTTTTCCGCTAAACTAGTGAACCTGACAGCATGGACGACTTTTTGCTGTGATATGTTGTTTTACCCCTGCCTTATTATTTTATACACACCTTTTTAACTCTCTGGTCAATGAAGTCTCTCTCAGCAGCGATCAACTTCTCCCTGTCTTCAGCTGACTTGTAGAAGAAGCCAGAGTTGACTTCAGTCTTCTCGTATTCAAGAGACACATTGCAAGTGAGAATGTATGCGTTTTCGACGCGTTTAGGCATGTCTGGATGACGGGTGCCGTGGTCTAGTACCAAACCTGGGTAAAGAAAATGGGAATGTCATTACTAATATTATTAATGCTATAGTTTTATTATTTATTAAGTTTTACTGTAATTACATGTAGCAGTAGTTATCTCTGGAATAATGTAGGCTACTGCACTCCCTCAAAGGTGACTCACAATTCAATATAATAATTTAGATTTTTTGTCCAAGTATCATTTATATAAGTGCCTACGCACAAAATCATGAATTTTACAATGATTTAGAATCTAAAGTTGAAGAGATAGGTATGTTTGCATACTTTGCGTTATGCTAAATGATTACAAGGGGTTGAGCTGCTGAACAAAAATGGCAGATTACCTTTGACAAGGGTGGTTTCAGTGGCCGTCTTGTGCTGCATCTCCATAATCTCCACCATGTGCAAGTCGACAGATTTCTCCGACGAGCGGATCGTGAGCACGGCGTCTATGCACGCGTCAGTCAACACATCAGCTAAGCTCGGGTGAACCTGTCAAAATAATACAATCTATGTGAGTCATTATGTTATTTTTATCTTTTAAACATGCAACAGATTGGCTTGGGCAGGTCATACTTATATCAAGTATAGTATATCAACAGCAAGAGAGGATAGATAGAGTAGCTTAACTACAGTATGGTATCCCAGAGATGCAACAAGAAAAAGAGGAAGACCATTGACCAGGGAGGGATGAATTAGAAACATTTGAAGGGAAACTGTGGACACGCTCCACAAACTTCAAAAAAGAGTGGAACAAGAAGGGGGAGGCCTTTTCCCAGCAGTGGGATGAAATATAAATAAATGAGGAAAAAAAAACAAAAAAATAGGCTTAAATAAACAGATTGGCTACCTAGCTAAAAGGTGTCTTGTTGTAGATTGAGAATATAAGTATTGCAGTCTTATACCTTGGTCTTCAGTGATGTGCGAACCACATCAAGTAAGTTTTCTCGCTTGACTTCCACTGGAATCTTGATTGACTCCAGCACCTCCAGAGCCTTGGCGCGGGCGACATCAAACCCCTCGGTGAGGATTCTTGGATGCAAGCCTGTGTTATTAACATGGAGTGTAAATTATTTTATTTTCTTTATGTGATAAACATTTTCCTTTAAAATTTTAGCTATTGGAAATGTGAACAATCCTCTAAAATAATAAGAATAAATATTTTATGTCCACAAACCTTCGCTAATATAAATATCAGCTTGCTTCAGAAGTTCTCCAATAAGCAGAACAGTGGAGGTGGTGCCGTCCCCGGTAGCGTCATCCTGCGCGGTGGAGGCGCGCGCAATCAGCGATGCCGTGGGATGCTGGATCTGCATCTCATGCAGGAGCACATTGCCGTCTTTCGTTATTTTGATGTCTCCAGCACCAGAAACCAACCTACACAAACATAAGATATCCCAACATATCAATCCCAAATAGTTGACACTTGGGTTACTAACCAAAAAAAATCTAGATCATATGACTTTTTAGGTGAGAAATTTAGAATGTTATAATCAATTTTCAAACAAGTAATGAATGATTAAACATGTCATTACATGAAAAATTTTATTTTTTAGTTTTTTTAGTGCTCCAAATGGCATTATAAATGATATACTCACATTTTCATTGTGCCTTTCGGGCCGAGGTTAGTTTTCATGACATCTTGAATTCCTTTGGCTGCCGATATATTCACTGCTAAAGCCTGTGCCGCTCTTGCGAATTCAGCTTTCGGGTTAAGCAAACTAATTGCGGCCATTTTTATAGTTTACTACAATGAAATATTGTAAAAAATATACACGAGGACGCCGAAGGATACCAAACGGATAGATGCAAAGATCGAACAAGTCAAGTCAGCAGTCAACCAATTTTTTGTAGTAGTAGTAGTAATATTCGTCCAATAGGACAGGCGAAGGAACTAGTCCATACTGCCAAATCTGAAGTTGACTGTGTCATTGATAATATTTCTTTATCCGTTTTTCCTATATTTTAGTCAATATAAAGGCACAAGTGCCAAATCTTTTATTATTGTTCTCATCACAATTTCTCCATCATACAGTCATTTATATGTTTCTTCTTAGTCATTTGTTAAAATTGTCCAATCCTTGATTATTTGTCTTGTCCAGTGGTCTTTTCATATTCTTGTTTCAGTCTTCATTCATAGTCCCTTCAAATATCTCCAAGCGTGGAGATGATAAAGTCATAGATAGGCGTAAAATTATCAGGGCAAGCTAAGAGTTTCTGAAGGGAAGGCGGGATGTTTTGATATTTTTCCAGTAACTGATCTATGAGCAACAGACGTTGCATGTTAAAAGCGGGACATTTAAAGAAAATATGTTCTAGCGTTTGGTCTTCTTGTAAATTGCATTCAGTGCATTTAGGGGAAGAAATTATTTTCATGCGGTGTAAATGGAAATTAAATCGGCAATGCCCAAATCTCAGTCTCATAATTTGTGTGTAAAATTTTCGGGTAAGATAATTTTTGTTGTCATCTGCAAACCAAGGCTTTTTACCCACCTCCTTATTAATACCGGCATACCATGCTCCTTTACTCTGAATAATTTCGTTTCTCTCTTCCAGCCATTGCTTATTAATCTTTGCTCGATATACGGGTACCAAATCTTGCCACGCACTTGATATATTTTGAATATTGCCACCCAAATTGTTCGTTAGTCTGGCAAGGTAATCTGCACTTTCGTTACCTTTCACGCCCACGTGCGCTGGTGTCCATAATAGCATAATATGTTTGGATGCTGCTAAATTTACCAAGGTTTCTTTTATTTCAAAAAGGAGATGATGTGTGTTATTGATACCTGCTCGTCTCAAGGCCTTCAAAACGGACATACTATCAGATGCAATAATAAAGTGAGATGCACTGGAACACATTACATCGTTTTTTATATATCTCAAGGCTTGTAAAATCGCTGTGGCTTCAGCCGAGAAAACTGTGTAAATGGCAGGTAATCGAAGTCCTCGACCGTACTTTTTGTCCATATGATAATATGCAGCTGATACACCTGTTTCGCTCTTCGATCCATCTGTGTAGATAACTTGGTAATTGGTCCAATGTGAAAGCTTTTCGTAAACATCCTGTTTGGTTCTTAAAGTATGGTCTATTAGTATGTCTGTTGATGGAAATTTACCTTCAAAAGTTCCATGATAACATGCCCAATTGTCAGCATGATAAATATTATTATTTTTAATGTATGTTGAAATGTCAGTATAGTCAAGAAGAATGTAAGGGTATTTGGAAGAGAGAGGAGATGAAGCTAAAAATCTGGAATCATTTAACTTGGTCAGAAGAGGATAATTGCTAACAGAATTAAGTTTTAAAATGAATTTGAACTTTAAATATTTATATCTAATAAGCAAAGAAGAGATATTGCATTCAACTTGCATTGAGACTATAGGGGTTGTCTTCATAGCGCCTGTGATCAAACGAAGATTACTGTTTTGAATTTTTTCCAGTTTGTTTACTAAAACAGAGTTGGAAGCATAGCAATAAAAGCTATATTCAAAGTGAGAACGGACTATAGATTTGTACAACATAAGTAAAATTTTTGGATCAGCTCCCCAATAAGTTCTGGCAAGTGATTTCAATATATTGAAAGCACGCAACGCTTTGTCAGCTAAACCATAAACATGTCTTTGCCATGATAAATTCCTGGCAAAAATAACACCTAGAAACTTAACCTCATCATAAACAGGAAGTAAATTACCATCATAAATGATGTTGGTAAGTAAAGATCTAGATCTGCTAAAAGCTATGACTCTAGTTTTGTTTGAATTAACATCTAACTTTAAGTAATTAAAGTAGCATTTCAAATCTTTCAATGCATTATTTAGCTTACTTTCTACTGACCTTATGTTAGTACCAGTGCAATAAACTGTCAGATCATCTGCATATTGTAAACTATTTACATCAGTACCTAATATGTTATTTAACCTATGTATATACAAAATGTACAACAAAGGACTCAATATCCCTCCTTGACACACACCCTTGTATGATAATTGAGGTCCATACAAATTGTTTTTTCTTTTTACATATACAAATCTACCATTTAAAAAGTTGAAAATCCATGTTATTAACTTTACAGGTATTCCAAGAAGATATAATTCATTAGCAAGGATGTGATGATCTACATTATTGAAAGCACCGGTGATGTCAAAAAAAATACTAATCAAGAACTTATTGCTAGCAAATGCATTGTGTATATCTAAATTCAAATGATTTAAACTTTCTACAGCGGAATGTCCTTTCCTAAAACCAAACTGATTGCAAGGTAATAACTTTTTGGATTCTATAAAATATTCAAGACGCTGTTTTATTAACTGTTCAAATAATTTAGCTGCACAGGAAGTAAGAGCTATAGGCCTATATGAGTCATGATCATTTAAATCTTTACCAGGCTTGAGTATAGGAACAAGACAATCAGTCTTCCATGATTTAGGAATGACCATATTACTCCACAGTGAATTAAATATATTTAAAACAATTTTTTGACTAAATGAGTCAAGATTTTTGAACATTTTGTAAGATATGTGATCTAAACCAAAAGCAGTGTCCTTACGAGAATATATAGCACTTGTAAATTCGGAAAATGTAAATGGTTTTAAGAAGAACTTGTTGACATTGTTATCAGTGTTATTGACTGGAGGATCAAATGTTGACAAATTAGTAGGATTGGAAGTGTATTTGTCTAGAAATTGTTGTATCCATCTGTCATCATTAGAATGATTATGTGGAGTAATATAGGTTTTATTAAATTTTCGAATACTGGACCAGATAGTTGATAATGGAGTTAGCCGATTGAATGAATTGCAGAGTTCTCTCCATGCAGTTTGTCTTTCGCTATTTATGGTTAATTTCTTTAGAGCTTGCTGCTTTTTAAATAATAGGTATTTTTCTATTGTAGGATTAGCTTTGAAGTCCAAATAAGCAGACTTGCATTTATTAACAGCCTGTGTACAGATATGGTTCCACCAAGGCAAATTCAACTTTCTTTTTAATTTACTACAACTCTGAGATACTGAATTGTAGGGTTTATTAGCAGTATTAGCTTCAGAAACACCTTCTAGCAGAATGGTACATAACATGTCATAACACATATCTGAATTGGATAAATCAAAATTGGAATTGTTTAATTTTAAACGTACCACATGTTGATACTTCGGCCAATCAACACACTTATAATTAGGACTGAAATAATTAGAATTAACATTACTGTTATTGTTTATATTTTCAGGGTTACATACAAGGGTTGTGACTGCTGGAAGATGATAACTACAAAATGAGTCATCATGCACATGCCAGTTACATCTTAAGGCTAATAAGGGAGAAACAATTGTAAGATCCAACGCATTTGGCTGCCATGTATGAGATCCAACAGTTGTTGCTGAACCATTGTTCAACAAGCACAAGTTATTGTCATTTATAACATCTAGAAGGGTTGTACCACGTGCATCTGTAGACACACAACCCCACACAGTATGATGTGCATTAAAATCACCAGCTAGTATTAAAGGTTGTGGAACAGACTTTATCAAATTGTCAAGCTGTATATAGTTAAAATTAGAAGGAGTAGCAGATGTTGGACTGTAAAAACTAACTATTGATAAAGTTTCATTGTTTATATATATTTGAATGGCTATATTTTGTAAAGAACTATCTGCATAAGTTTGTATCTTTTTATAATTAATATAATTTCTAATTAATATTGCAACACCATTATGTTTAGATCCAATATCTAATCTTTCTATTTTATAACCTTTGATATTTATTGTTTTCGATGGTTGTAACCAAGTTTCAGAAATTAAAGCTATATGTATATCATTTTCGTATAAATAGTGTGAAAAGACATGCTTATGACTTAGCAAACTCTGAGCATTCCATTGGACTATATTGAGCTTATCCATTAGTTTTAGTTGTACTGTTTTTACTTATATTGAAATTATCCAGTAAAATTGTTTTAATGACGTCAGATGTTATGGGACTGTCTGATTTGGTTTTTTGCGCGCTAATTTTTATAATAGTGGATATAATTAAGTTCAAAATACGATCAGATTGCAAAAAATTTTGAATATGATGGTCAGATTTCGTTTTGGTCAAGTCAGGGAAATTTTTGTCATTGAATAGATCGACATACTTCTTTTGTTTGTATTTATTATTATTCTTTTCAATTTCTTCTTTTCGTTTAGGACACTCTGCCGAAATAGATATGTGATTGCCATTACAATGCACACATACTGCATCTTTTACAGCTATAGTACATTCTTTAAAATGGTGGCTGCCGCCACAAATAGAGCATTTCTGGGTATTTTTACAAAATTTTCCAATGTGGCCATATCGTAGGCACCGCAGGCACTGGCTTACTGGTGGTATAAAAACGCTTACCTGAAAATACCAGCTGTTAATGTCTACACTGTCAGGAAGCGTGGGACATGAAAAGGTAATTGCAACCGTCTGTGTAGGTAGCAGAATCGGATTTCCATCTTCGTCACGTCCACGGCGCATCAGGCGTCGTACAGACACTACGTCTTTAGAGCTGGAAATGCCGGTATAAATGTTAGAATTGGACATGTAAGTGGGAACACCCCGTATTACTCCTGTTATTTCAGTTAGTGTCGCAGGTATTGTGGCTTTTAGATCCAAGTCTTTCTGGACTTTAATATTATTTAGAGCCATATTTGCCAGGCCGGGCCGCTCGAATATAGCCGCGACCTTATATCGGTTGATACGTTTGAACCGTTTTATGCCTTTATGATGCCGCTTAAGGACCGCGCCTAGCGACATCAGATCACGATCGCCAATGGGTTTCGTGGAATCATTACTTTCATATATGACTAAATATTCAAAATTTCCGCCGTCCTCGGGATACTGACGGACGTAATTGTCGACTTTAAACACTTTGTACTTATCCATCTCATCATCGTCGGACTCCGACCTAGACGGAGGATGCTCCTCTTCTACCTTCCGTTTTTTTTTCTTCGCCGTCATTCCGGCCACGGTCAGGCCTCTTCAATAAAGTTTAATTCTCAAATTAAGTGAAATTTAATTTTTATGTTTAAAAAACGCGCCCACTCCGTTCAAAATTTTCCCGCCTTTTTCCCAATTTTTTGTTTTATTTGACAGACAGATTTTGGGGTTGCAAACATAATAATATATTATATCATATTTGATTGCTAAAGACTACGATCATAAAAGTCCATTCCATAGTTTTTTAAGGTCCCGTAGGTACTTAGACCATTTTAGTTAACATCTCTCTGCGTAGGTAGCTATTTTCATATTTTATTTATAGATTTATACAGTATGTATATTTGTATTTAAAATAAAATAAGTAACTGAAAATAATAAGTAATGGACTTGCATTACTTAATACTTATACGAAAATTTTAATCATGGTCTACTATCAATATCTTATATTATTATTATTTTTTTTGCTAACAAAAATATATACACTATGTACAGATATAAAAAAGCTTAAGTCTATTAATTTACAATTTTACAAAAAATATACCTACTTGTGCCAGACCGCCGTCGCTAGGCAAAGTACCCAGAAGACTGGCAGCATTGCCACGTTGAATGGCAATGCTAATTCTCTGTGCGAGATATGTGCCAGCCCTCTGGTCACCAGTTGCTTCGACCAGCCGCTTTCCCAAATCGCAAAAAATGCGATTATATATTATATATTATTTAAATTATTGTGATAAATTTTAATATCAATTATTCTTATCGTGTAACCATGTAGAGAAAGGATCTATAGTCCATAGACTATAGACCTAGGACCCTATTAATAAATCGATCTCAAGTCTGAGAGCGATCTTGGAAATGTCATTACAGTACAAAATGACATGTCAAAATCGTACTTAAGATCGCCCTCAGACTTGGGTTAAAATTGATTTATTATTAAAGCCCCTAATCACAATTCAATCTCACTTCCAACCTAAAGTGAGCTATATTTTAGGAACGTGACAGCGACACTGATAGTGACAGCTTTATTTCAGGAATTCAATTTAAAAGTTTTTGTCACAGTCTTCTAACTAAATACTCTGTGGTTTTTGTTATTGAAATAGCTAAGGAACCCTACACTTTATCAGTTTTCTATATCTGTGGCCCGGACGGATAACGACCACAGAGAGGGACCGCGCTACATGATAAAATAAATTGTACTGCCTACTGCCCGTTTCTTCTTGTATATTCGTCCCTCTCTGCTGAGCGCGTGCTGAGATGGGAGTATGTCATATTGAGTGCGTTCGGAATACTAGTTGTGTATTATAAGATTTGTAATAGTCTTGTTAATTTATTTTCCATCGTATAATATTTTATCGATTGTATTAATGATTCAATTATCACACAATATGTTTTTATTTTAATTTGTTAATTCAAAAGTAATTTTATGAATCTAGAAATTTGATTTTCTACCACTATAAATACGAATATATTGTTATTAAACACATTTCTAAACGTATCGTATCTGTCATGGAGCAATCACAGAGGGAGAGAGCTATCCTGTTTCCACATACGGGGTTCAAAAATAAAGTTCTATTTTAGATCGTATAGGTATTTCAGATGAACATTCTGGCTGCATTGTACTAGAAAATTCATCTAAGCGAAGTATATAAGTCCAGCCGTGAGCCGACAGTTTCACAACCTATAGTAACAAAGTAAAACCATGGGTGTTCACAACGAAGAAGCAGAAAGTTACAAGAATAAAGGTAACGAGGCTTTCAAGAACGAAAAATACGATGAGGCGATATCTCTTTATAGTAAGGCTGTTAACCTAGCTGAGAAAGATAGCCGCGACTTGTCCACTTACTTGAAAAATCGCGCTGCAGCTTACCTCAAGACCAAGGAGTACGAGAATGTGATCAAGGACTGTGATGAAGCCTTACAAATCGTTTCGGAAGATCCTAAAGCTTTATTTCGCCGTGCACAAGCCTTAGAAAATCTAGAACGATTTGAGGAAGCCTACAGAGATGCTAAAATAATATTCACTGTTGATCCAAATAATAAAGCCGTTCAACCGATGCTGTCGCGACTACACTCGGTGGTGCAGGAGAGGGCGAGGCAAAATGCTCAAACGAGCAACAAAGTGGAGCAGATGTTTAAGATTGCTTTTGGCTTGAATGAAGATATAGAAAAACGTGAAAAGGCGATGTCTAACCTTTTAGTATTGTCAAAAGAAAATTCTGGTGCAGACATTATGGTAAAAAATGGTGTTGTTCATAAAATACAACAGGTACTGAAAGTGGAGAAGAATTTGGAGATATATTGTAATGCAGTGCGAGTAATTAGTCAACTGTGCAAGAGAAATGTTGAAAGAACAAAGTCCATTATCAAAATCGTTGGTATTCCTTGGGTGTCGGAGATCATCGACAGTGACAATGAAGAGAGGGTCAATGCAGCTCAATATTGTCTGCAAGTCATTCTTAACACATTCTCAGGAATGGACACCAAAAAAGATTCTAAACCAGATCCTACATTGTGTGAAGAAAACAAAAGTGAAATAGACACACTCTTGACATGCTTGACATACTCTATAACAAATAGAGTTATCACTGGCCTTGCTAGAGATGCCATTATTGAATTAATTATGAGAAATTGTAATTACAGTGCCATAAATTGGTCTGAAAGGTTTGTTGAAATGAAAGGGCTGCTTAGATTGCTTGAAGTTTGCAGCGAACTTGAAGAGTATAAATATGAGTCTGCAATGAATATTACACCATCCTCTAGAACCATAGCTGCTGCCTGTCTTGCTACAATTTATGAGAACATGTATTATGATGAGGCAAGAGAGCGCTTCAACAATCAAGTTGATGAGTTTGTTAAAGACAAGTTGTTAACACCTGATTTAGAATCCAAAGTGAGGGTTACTGTGGCAATAACATCTTTGCTTAGAGGTCCACTTGATGTTGGTAACTTTGTGATTTCTAAGGAAGGTATAATAGAGATGATTTTGGTCATGGCACAGACTGAGGATACTTTACAACAGAAAGTTGCTTGTGAGTGTTTAGTTGCTGCAGCATCCAAGAAAGACAAAGCTAGAACAATAATTGATAAGGGCATTGAGATCTTAAAGAAGCTTTACCAGAGCAAAGATGATGCTGTGAGGGTGAGAGCCCTGGTTGGTCTTTGTAAGGTGGGGAGTTTTGGAGGTGATGACGCTTCTGTGCGCCCCTTTGCTGAGGGTTCTACCAAAAAACTAGCTGAAGCTTGCAAAAAATTCCTTGTCAACCCAACTAAGGAGAATGATGTAAGGAAATGGGCGGCTGAAGGTTTGTCCTATTTGACTTTAGATGCTGATGTGAAGGAGAAATTAGTGGAAGATAAACTTGCTCTGCAAGCTCTTATTGAGCTGGCCAAAACTGGTGACCAGTCCTGCCTTTATGGTGTTGTCACAACTCTAGTTAACTTGTGTAATGCATATGAGAAGCAGGAAATAATGCCAGAAATGCTGGAACTTGCTAAGTTTGCAAAACACCACATACCTGAACAGCATGAACTAGATGATCCAGATTTTGTTAATAAAAGAATCACAGTACTAGCAAAAGCAGGTGTGACTACAGGTTTAGTTGCTTTGTCCAAGACTGAAAGCCATAACTCTAGAGAACTAATTGCGAGAGTGTTCAATGCCATATGTGGCTTGCAGGAACTTAGAGGTATTGTTGTGCAACAAGGTGGTGCTAAAGTCTTGATACCAATGTCTCTAGAAGGCACCCAAAATGGAAAGAAACAGGCTGCACAGGCTTTAGCTCGTATTGGAATCACAATTAACCCAGAAGTAGCTTTTCCTGGGCAAAGGAACTTAGAAGTGGTAAGGCCGCTTCTGGCCTTACTTCACCCAGATTGCAATGCCTTAGAAAACTTTGAAGCTTTAATGGCTCTCTGTAATTTGGCTGGAATGAATGAATCAACTAGAAATAGGATCCTGAAAGAAGGAGGATTGGCTAAGATTGAGCATTACCTTTACGAAGATCATGAGTTGCTGTTGAGGGCTGCTACACAATGTATCTGTAATTTATTACAATCAGAAGATGTTATTAAGACATATGAAGGTAATAATGACAAAACTAAATTTTTGTATCTCTTATGTCAAGAAGATGATGTTGAGACTGTTATGGCAGCAGCAGGTGCTTTATGTATATTGACATCAGCAAGCAAAATTTGTAGCAGGAAGTTATTGGATGTCCAGTCATGGCCTGAATCCCTGAGGTGTCTATTGGCTAATCCTGTCAAGGAAATACAATATAGGGGCACTTACATAGTTTATAACATAATTTCTGGTGACAAGGATGCTGCTGCAAAAATATTTGAAACTGATATAATGGAAATATTGATGGCATTAACTAAGCTGGATGACCCAGAACAAAAGAAAACAACTGAAATTGCCCAAAAATGTCTCAATGCTGCAGAAGAACTGGGTGTTATTAGGAAGCCAGATGAAAGCCATATACTTGATCCATTCAAAGAAGTTCCCGATGAAGAGGAAGAGACATAATTATTATATAGTTTACAGTATTTAACTAAGTACTTATCATAGTTAATATAAATTATTTATTTTATGCATAACCGTTTATCTATAATTAATTTCAATTATTTTGTAATGTTTTGCTTTTTTAAAGTTAGTCATTTTGTGAAGTTGATAATAAAATATTTAATTAATAAAGTTTTTGTCATTTTTTTCCTTCTGAAGTTCTGATCCATACAATAATTTAATCAGAAATTATCCTAAATCGAATTGATTGATTTTGCGCATTTACTTAACACCGATCAGATTTACTTGGCAAAAAAGGTTAATATGCTTGGGGTGTACCTTCAATGCTTAATAATTTAATGGTGCCTTCGATTTGTGCACTTAGGGTACCTAATCATTAGTATAATAAAATATGATTATGGTAACCATTAGGTATATAGGGAATAGGTATACCTACAGGAAAAGGCTGTTGATGATGAAATGTAAGCTTCAATTTCAAAATCGACTCAAATAACATTTTAATTTCACTCTGTCGAGATTAGAAACTACCACGTTAGTTGTAAAAAATAATATAAGTAACCATCTAACCAGATTTCTAAAACCTAATCCAGGATTGTTTCATTTTAAATTTCCCGCATTATTAATCCAATAAAATCCACAATGGAATACCGCGTCCTTCCCCCTCCGAAAACCCTCTCTTTCCCACCATTTTTAAGTAAGGGTCTTTTATAATGTCATGTTGCCACGCCATTTTCTAAATGATTTTTAATCAGGCTATTATTACTTCTCTGTGAATATATATAATCAAAATATATAAACGATTAGTAAATTTAACTTTGCCTTAAATTATATTTGAATTTTATATGCAAAATTAACATAAAATAATATTATAATTTTTGATTCGCTACAAACGATGACATTGTAAGAACCTTTCAAAATGACAGCTTGATTTGGTTTGGTTTCCGCTACTGTGCTATTGTGCTATTTTTTGGTTTTCGATAGGAAAATCATAAGAAAATGTCGATTTCAACTGCTACAGGTATATATCCCATTTTATAGAATCAGTATTCATATAATTCAACCGAAGAATTGACGTGTTTACCATCAAACCTGATGGAGTTGTGTTTTCGGAGAAATGCCATGGAATCCCATATGGCGGTCCATACTCCACATGATATAATGACGCTTTATGATAAATGAAAAAAATATTTTTCCAAAATCTATTCAAAAGCACTCAGATTTGGACAGCAAATGGTTCATCTAAAGTGGATTCGTTTCACGTTAAGGTTACGACGAAATCTAGATTTAAGTGCTGTTTCTGGCGTCCCCGTAATAGCGGCGCGGTCGCGACTGCTAATAAAACTTAAGTCTTAGTTATCTCACATATCTCAAAGCCCTGAGTTCGCTGTTTTACTTATATTTAAGTTATCAGCTGTGATGTGTAAATAGATAGGTGCCAGTGAGTAAATAGTGTTAGTTGAAAGTTGTGTTGAATCTTTTATGTTATTGCTTTACAGATGAGCGCACAGAAGGTGACGACGATACATCACAAGGAAGCCAGCCAAAGGATGACAGCAGTGATTCGGAGAATGAAAATGAGCCTCAAAGTCAAAATGGAGGTTCCCCTGGGCCCGAAGTACATGAAATCACTAGTGATGATGATGAGGACTGTGTAGTGACAAATGATGACGATTCTTCAAATTCTAGTACAGAAAGTAATGAAAGTTCAGATGAATCGCAGCAAGGTGGTAAACCTATAGAGGAGAAAAAAATAGAGGAACAATTAGAGAATGGGGGTGATGAATCCGATATAGAGGAAGTGTCCTTGGAAGATCCACTCAATGAATCTCAGGCCAAGAACAAACCCATAGTTGTGAATGACACCAAAGGTTTAGCTGAGCTAGCCACTAAACAGTCCAAGTCTAATGGTGAGCAGAGCAATGAACCAACTGTGGTAATTATTGACACTAATTCCATATTATCTGGCAAAAGTACAACAACAGCCCAAGCCAAGCCCACTACCACCAGTGCTTTAGATGCTCACAATTTGTGTCAAAGTATTGCAGCCCGAGGCACAACAATCACTCCAGTGAGTGTTAAAACATCATCTACAAGCAACAGCACCCCAGCCCCTCAGCCAAATATACTGCCGTCTCTCACTGATGACATGTTTGTTGTTGAAGCTCCCTCTTTTATTGTTCCCTATGTGTATGAAAAGCCTTCAGTGAAACCTTTTAGGGAATTTGTGGATAAATTAGGAAAAGAACTTGATGAAATCAAACTTAAAGAAGAGCAAGAAAAGTTAGAAAAGGAACAAGCAGAGAAAGAAAGAAAGGAGAAGGAAAAGCATGAGAGGATTGCAAGAGGTGAAGAGCTGGAAGATGAAGCAGGTGGTGAGAAAGACGACAAAAATGCTGATGAGGTGGCAAAGGAGAAGAAGTCAGACAAAAAGCAAAGACAGAGGCGGAAAGCTGACGAAGATGATGACTCATGGGATGGTGAGTCATCTGCTGAGTCAGATGATGACCGGCTCAGTGATGAGGACGCCATTCTTATTAAAAACAGGGATGACACAATTGATGACATTAAAGACCCCATCAGTATGATAGCTAAGGGTCTCAGTGGTGGAAAGCCGGACAGTTATTTTGACTGCTCTCTAGGGCAATTCTTTATCAATGTTGGAATAAATTTAGTTCAAGAATATGTTCAGACTGATTTACTTAAACATCAAAACCGCAAATTATACAAAGAGAAGAAATCTGGACGAAGTACTAAAGCAACTGAAGCAGCTATCACATCACTCACACAAAACTTAGAATTCAGCAGGAAAACTAACGCACCCTACGCCCTTATGCAGAAGAGGTGTGAATTTTGTAGTTTTAAGACTGAGTCCATGCTAGTCATGGCCCATCACCTAGAAGCACCACACATGAAGAACAATATTTATAAATGTAATTCTTGCGAATTTGAAATTCGGAGCCCTCACGATATATTATTTCACATGGAAGCTGAGCACAACATCAGAGGCAGATTGGAAAGGGCGCCGGCCTACCAACAGTGCGCCAACTGCCACTTTGAAGATAATAGTAAAACAAAACTAGGGCGGCACCTGATCGCGTGCGCTAAAAAGTTTAAACCAGAGCTTAACCTGGGACCGCCATTGGAGTGGGAGCCGCCCGCGAAGATACCAAAATTAACACGAGCTAGAAATAATATGGTTGGACCATATCAGTCCAACTTTAACAGGACAGCAATGTCCATGAACAATTTAGTGAGACCAGCTCTAAACATGCCGAACGTGATTTCCAACATGCCCATGCTGGGAAGACCCCGCGGGCGCCCGCCGATGGCCGGGCCGCAGCGCCCCGCACCCGTGTCCGGCGTGCCAATCATACGGAGCGGTGTCATGATCATGCACAATTCACCTCCAGTAGGTACCACTATCGCCAATTACCCCATAATGCAAAATAGTCAGGGCAACAACTCATCAGCCACCCCCAAGATATCCATCACCCCTCTACCCCGAGCGCCACAGCCCTCCTCCTCCCAATCGGCACAAAATTCCAAGGCTACATTTGTGATCTGCGAAATATGCGATGGTTACATCAAGGACTTGGAGCAGTTGAGGAATCACATGCAATGGATACATAAAGTTAAGATTCATCCTAAGATGATTTATAACAGGCCACCATTGAATTGTCAGAAATGTCAATTTAGATTCTTTACGGATCAGGGGCTGGAGAGGCATTTGCTTGGTTCGCACGGCTTAGTGACTAGTTCCATGCAGGAGGCGGCGAATAAGGGTAAAGACGCCGGTAGGTGTCCAGTGTGCGGGAGGGTGTATCAGTGGAAGCTGCTGAACCATGTGTCGAGGGACCATAATATGACGCTGAAGCCGGCGCACCTCTCGTACAAATGTACCGTGTGCACCGCGACGTTCGGGATGTACAAACAATTCGAGAACCACGTGTATTCGGCGCACAGCGTCGTCGCCAAGCGCGTGATGGACAAGAGCAAGACTGCGGCCCCCCCGGCGTCGGCCAAGCCCGCCGACACCGACCCGCTGCTCAAACCGCTCAAGATAAGCGATGAGATTACGATAATACCACAACCGGCAAAGTCCAACGTGACCATCACAGCTAAAGGGAAATAACATTAATGATGAGGGAGTGTGCGGACTGTTTGGCGCAAACAGACATGCAAGCCTGCTTTATCAGTGATGCACATCCATTGTATCAAGCAGTATTGTGTAAATAAACCTAAGCTATAACAATCTTATTTAAAAATATATTATATTGGAATACCAGAGATATAGAGACAACTAGCTAATGAATCCAGTAAAAATAGTATTTTTAACACAAAATAACAAAATAGTGATGAAAGTTGTAAATTAAGTGTGTAAACTATCCCATAGAATAGAGATGTAATATCAATCAACAAATTGTGTTGGCAACATAGCTTACACCTACTATGTTACTGTTGTGATTCGCGCGCTGTGTGATGTTATGATGGTCACAAATTAATTAAAAACTGTTATTATAGCCAAGATCTGTATCCTCCCCTGCTGTGTACTTGTGAGTGAAAAAGTGGAATGTCTGAATGCAACTCAAAATAATTGTCTAATAAAAATGAACTCCATGAGTATTTATTCATTTGTGACTTATGTATAATTCTACACCTACTGTCTGCCTGTTTTAGTTTAGTTGTAGGGTAGATTATCTAAGTTAACTTTTGATTGTAAAATAAATGAAATCATTTAGGTAGCATACTTTCCATTATGAGTGTATATTATTAAATCAATTTATGATTAAGTATAACAGTTTAGGTAAGACTAGAATACAAATCGTAGACATTAATTTGTAAGTGGATAGTGTCAAGTCGAAAATCCTTCAATCATGTACCACAAACCAGCGCTATTAGATTCTAGAACCATTACTACCATTGGTCTTATTTATTTCTGATCTCAGGTCAACAAGATGGAATGTTGATTTGGTAAAAGTTTACTGAATTGTTAATGTACTTATAGAACTGAAAATGATGTATTTTTTTTATTTAATAAAAAAGACCACTGTAATTGCAAAAGCGTGCATTTATTTTTGTTGATAACCTTTATGTAAAGTGTCGTAACTATTTGAATATCAGCAATGCAGATTGTCTGGTGGGTCAAGTAGAAGTGGGACAACAGTCTTGTGTAGCGCCTTTCTTGCGATTTTGCCACGTATTGTCGAAGATGCAGGCAAGCCGGACTGAACATCTCTACTTTTAAGTAAGTGTGCGTGAATCTGTGCCCACTTCGAACATTACGAAAGTAAGTAGGTACATATGCGTTCATCTGACCCCAGCTAGAGCCAGGACCGGTTGTTTTAGGTCATGCAGGGGCCCTGGGGCATACAGAGTTTGGGGCCCAAATAGATAGTAAAAAGAAAGATATTTTGTTTAGTATCTTTCGGTTTTTTTATTAAGTAAGCATTACAGTTTGATTCGCTGTTGCTAAAATCTCGCTGTTAGGCACAGACCTCGGATGTTAAAATTTTGTTTTAGGAGCAAGAAGTAAAATTGCTCAAAACATTTAGCTCCTCTATATCTGTGTAGGTAGGTATGCTATGGCGGCGGAGTCGGCATATTGTGGCCCCCATCTGCCATCAAGCTGGGGGCCCTAGGCTCGTAACACATATGCCCTTATGGAAAGAACAGCACTTTAGGTCCAGATCAGACTAACGACGATGCCACTGAAACATCAGTGGGTGAGCGCTTTTACGGCTACAACTTTATTACAATAATATAATCGATGGTTCTACCTACCGATTTTTGTAGAACCTCAGAAGTAACTTTGATTTTATGTATACCATAGGTTATGGTATTAGTGAAATTATTAAAATATTTCATCATCATCATCAGCCTATATCAGTCCACTGCTGGACATAGGCCTCCACCAATGAGCGCCGCCATAGCGCCCTGTCTTCAGCTTGCCGCATCCAGCATCTGCCTGCAGTCTTTCGCAGATCGTCATCCCACCTGGTCGGAGGGCGCCCTACAGTTGTCTACGCGGACCTTCATACTTATTTACGCGATACCCAGCAAATAACTTAATTACCTATCTAGTTTGTGTTTGGTTCAGTGGCTGGGTGGTACGATTACCTACCTTAGTATACCTACTTATCATCTATTCGGCTAATAACGTGGTGACATTCTCTTAGGTGGTGACTATATTCTCATCTTGGTTTTAATTGATAGGTACAAGTGTGAACAGAAAGTTCACAGAGGTTTATTGCCACTATGATAAAGTTGGATTATTAACTTGTGTTCTCCAAAAAAAACCATTATACCAATGTAGTTATTACAATTTTTTGGTTGTCTCTTTATCAGTCTGCAGCTACAAGCTTCTACTATGAGTTTTACGCCCGCTAGTCGCTAGCGTCAACGTAAAATGTATTTTCTACGTTGTACAGCGAGCTCCCCTAAGCGTGACCCAAAGCAATAACGATTAGCGATATAAACGTATATAAAAGTATACACGCTAGCGACTACTAGACTACTTATTTAATTTTGTTGCTATTATTACGTTTTGATAAAACCAAGAAGATGATAATATCATCTTAAATTAAATTAAACGATTTTGTCGGAATACTAAAACGATTTTTAAAATTATTTTAGAATCGATAACATGTACGTGCAATGTCCATACATAATTAAGTGTGGCTGGCTGGCTGCATTTCATAATGAATCTCGAGAATGACATTGCAGGCTAATGGCTGGTAAAAGGTGGCATGCCGTTATTTGAAGTTTTGGTTAGTAGTGAGGAGCAATTTCGATAATGTTTCAAATCGTTATTATATCAATAAAAAATATATGTTCATTGCGTGATTTTCGGCCCGTATTAATAAATTAATCTTGATCGAGTGATTTTGCTTGAGTAAGCGTTTGACATATCATTTTGTAGATCGCTCTCAGACTTGAGATTGATTTATTAATAAAGTATACACTAGACAGTGTATGCGTCTTAGATTAAGAATTATAATATGCATTGTTGAAAAACAATATCGACAATGAATGAGAAAACATCCATTAGTTCCAAAACCTCTAAACTTTATCAACCTTTAGTGTATTTTATGGTTTCTTACGATCACAAAAATAATATAAATAAATAAACATTTATAATATAATATTTATAATAATGACTCCATTTCAAAAAAAATCATATTATAAAAAATTATGACTAATCGAATTTTGTTGGTACTTAATCGATACTACATACAGTCCTGCGAGTCTGTCTGACTGTCTGACTGAACACTGCTGTACAACAGCACTAATTTTTGCTTGCGGAGAGTGGAGAAGAGAGGCGTCTTCAGTCGTCGCTATTAATATAATTCGTTTTCGTGATTCATCAGGATTTAAGGTAATTAGATATACCTATCTATTTTGTGTTGCGATACATGTAGTTTAATAATGATTACCTATTATTTATTAAAGTCAAATCTTTAAACTCCCGAAATTTGATTCCCATGTGCGCACCACGTGTGCGTAATTTATTTCAGATCATAGTTTTAGATTCTTTCCATCTCTGTAAATCCGTCCTTTATCATAATATTAAACGAGATAAGTAAATATTTTCTTTACAACAATCAAATACGATAAGTTTTTTTAAGTACCAATGTTTGATATTTACGCCAGATAAGATTATTTGGCTATGCCCCATCCAGAAGGCGTTCCACCTTGTTGCTTTAGCAAATAAACCTACAACAATATCGATTTTTGTGCCGATAATTTTTATCTTCCTTACAAAATGATGACAAAAGACACGAGCCGAAATGTGTTTAATGATTAACACATGATATTAAATGATAGGGCTGATTCATGATAGTGTAATTAAATAGATAGTACTGTCATTGTGATTAGAAATTAAGCAATATTTTTATGGGTTTCAGATGATGTGACCAGGGATTGCAACACAATATAAGAATAAGTAAGTACTGTGATAGTTCAGTAAGGACCACCTTGGTCATGAATGTCATGACATACAAACTCGCTCACAAGCCAATTATGAAGAAGCATGCCTTAACTTCAAACATTGTCTTAATCCTTAAGATAATGTACAAGATTGTCCAGCAATCAATCCATGATGAGACCCAACATGAGCCGATAATATGTTGTTTTGATAACAGCGTGATATTAAAATGATAGGCCTGATTTATTATGACTTCTCAGCCATCCAAATCTCAGACTCTTATCAGTATTTAAATTGTGTATTTTTGTACAGGTTGTCCTGTGGACTAGTTGGAGAATAAGGTAAGAAATAATTTATAGTCTGTGTAGCAAAAGTGTATGTTTTATTATGTTAATATTATAATTGTTTTTATATTATCATAATTATATTTAGCTTTGAATGTTATCCTCAAGTTCCAACAGTAGATATTATTTTCTCGCCAAAAATAATAATTTTAAATAGGTAGATAGGTACGGAATTTTAGTATGATGTATTTCATTTTTATCAATAAAACACTTTCAATTGAATATAATGCATTTTATTTATAAATCTTATCATTACTGGGTCCATAAAGTATAGTTTTATAACTACATGATACTATGTACAATATTTACACTTGCAATTCATAATTATTTTCAAAATATCAGCCTTTCATTTTTTAAATGCTATTATAAATAATTAAGAAACAAAATCATGGAAAACCTTCCCACAACAGCAAGCATGTCCTCTACTTCCCTTTTATAGTATTTGAAATCACCTAATTCTTTGATGGCAGTTTTTCTTTGAAGTCCCTATCCTGTAGATCTTTGTATGCTAGCACTATGTTGATAAACTTGGAAGGTAGCGAAAGCCTGGTCTTTATTGGGGTAGTGGGTTCCTTGGGTTCTGCTCAACCACATTTAGCAAACGAATAGTGATGTCCTGAAGTCCCATGTTAGGAAGAATGAAGTCTTCGATGTTGTTTGCGGTGCTCGACGGACGGTCGAAGGGGAAGCCCATGGCGCGGCGGTCAGGGTACTTCCTGTCCTTGAGACCGCAGAAACTGAAGGCTTCGACGCAACTCAGTCCGGAACTACTTCCCTCCTGGTCCACCTGTAGGAATAATTAATTTAGGAGCTAGATAAATATTGTCATCTCACCTATATGTGTGAAATCAAGACGAATTATTAAGCCAACATTGGTCAGGCAGGTACCTAGTATAGTTTCTATTTCAATGGCTATTTAGATGGACAAAATATAATCAGCGTTATCATTATGAAACTATACATTACATCTGCACTAATAAAAATTCTTACATAGTGAGCATCTAGAGACAAGGACAAACCATACGCTAACCAAATTTCAAGTCCAAAGAGAACTGTACTTGTTCGAATCCATATAGATTTCGTAGTTTTAATGATTTTACAATGATATTTAGTGTCGGTATTGTTACTGAAAACTTGTCCTAAGGCCAGCCCAGATGTGGGACGTGACTAGGCCAACGTGTAAGCAAATTAAAAGCGCTGCACAGTAATGGCAGTTCAATTACGAAGCGTGCATACCCTGTCCAAGTCGTAGTTGGAGAGCATCACGAACAGTTGGTAGGCGGAGCCGGCCTCGGTTCCCTTCGGCACCAGCATGTGTTGCGGCCAGCCGCAGCCGCAGTAGTTGAACTCTGCGAGGCCGGGTGAGCGCGGGTCCCCGCTCTGCGGCGACAGGTCGCGGAACGTTTGCTCGAATGGTATCGCGATGGTTGATTGGGTGGACAAACGCGTGATCGTGTTTTGGCCGGCGTTCACTGTAGATGTGTTTTAATGAAAGATTTAGATCCAGGTGTCCTGTATTGGGTATAGCGCGAGAGAGAGAGCAGATATCGAGATCTGCGATTTTTCGCATAGTAATACGAGTATTCTCTAGCAAGAACTATTAGATATTCTGTGCTCTAGCGCCGGGCAGCTGCCCTGCACCCGCAACGTAAAATCAAAAATAATCTTAAATTGGCAGGATAGAGGTACATAGTGCATTAGTGCATCCGCCTAAAAAATGTTTACACTTACACTTTATACTTAATGTAATGCTAGCAGTTCATACATACATACTTTTCTCTCTAAAATGGCAGCGAAGCGTTAGCTCAGAAAAATACAAAGCATTTTAAACTTTATCTACATTGTCAAAGATATACTTAAAATGAGTATTGCTTACAGGGCTGTCTAAATTTGTCCATCTCGATGAACATTTTGCGGTGGTCGGAGAGTGCCCACACAAGATTACGCTCGTCAAACTTGGGCGCGATGAAGATGCGGACCGTGCACTCGCGAGCACTGCCCGTGTTGTTCACGTTGATGCTAAACATACAAATAATTAAATATTATTACAAGAGGGGAGAGGTGTTTGCCCAGGAGTGGAACATGCAATAAAGTAATCTGAGAAAATCGAGCTATTTATCTGAGAGCCTTTTTAGGTTGGTAGGTACGTATCTATCTATGAGTCTCTAACGTTGTCCGTTCGTACCGACAAGTTCACAGGCTATCTACTTGCATACGGTGGTTTAATAAAAGTACCCGTTTACAAAATAAATCATTAAACTCTGTTCAGCCGTTAATGCGTAATGCTCAGTCAAACTAACAAAGAAACACGCTGTCGGATTTAAAATTATGAGTAAGAAGGTTACAGTACTGAAAGTACCTCGACACTGCGGTTACTAGAATCACTTACACGTATCTAAAAGGCTTGTAGTTAAGATGGGTGAATCGCGCGTAGACTGGGCCGCGGTCGGAGAAGTCCAATCCTCGAGACAGGTCCACGTCGCTCATCATCCAGAAGGTGTTCAAGACGTTGTTCTGACCACCGTCCGTTTCGACCGCCACAGAAGACACTTGGACGCCGGGGTTTTCAAGCTATCGTTATAAATAAATAAAAGCAATTTAACGGGACTATTAGTAATGTGATATTAGGAATTCATGGATCTTAATATCTACCTAGTCCTTTTAATCCCGGGCCTAGCCTCAATGTGAGGGGGATCCGGACCATAGTTATCACCTTGGTTATGGCCTTTAATTAAACCCTAGTTAGGTTAAATTTTTCAGATGGATTGACATGATCCATTCATTAGCCGGATAAGTCCACTACTGGACATAGGCTGGACACTCGCATCCAACGGCTTCCTGCGACACGACTGTTACTAAATCACTTAGCTACAATATCGTTACTTTCCATCTGCTGAAGGGTCAGTTGCTGATAAGTCCAATAAATACCTCAATTTATGTTTTCTAAAAGTAACGGTCGCGTTTTTGTTTATTATAGTTATTAAATGTGTATATTAATGCTATTTATTATTGGACACTGGCGAAATGCCTATTAAACTAGGTGGGCCATATTTTAAAAAAGTAAAAAAAAATGTATGTCCACCAGTATTGTATTATCTTTGGTCCACCTTGTACCGCGCTGTGGATGTGCGTGCACGTGTTGTCTTCGGGCTACACCCATAAATAGTACCTATTACTGACCTCCGAGCGGGAGTATGCGCGGACGGATGGAGATTCCTTGTGCCTCTGGAAGACATCGTCGATCCACGCGTGCCAGCGGTAGAAGAAGGGGTCACGCATCGTGGTCGCCTCGTCGGCGATAACACCAAATGATTCCTGAAGATAAGTGTAATATTATGGTATTTTCAACCACCCCACATAGAGCATTCACTATTGACACCGGCAAGCACAGGTGTACGGGGTGTATCCCACTTCAAAAAGGTCGTACCTGTTCTATTACACGGGTTACAGCACGCTTACCAACCCGGCGCCATCATTCACTACTGCTCTTCAATCCCCTGTAGGTACACTAAGCCACTACTCTACAGAGAATTCTTTACGTCTCGAGTCGTGCCCCAAGAAAGTGAGAATTCGGGCTTGCACCATAAAGGATAGAAGCTGCTAGGTACTAAATGCCTCCAATGACCTATTAGTTACTTTCTATATGTTAACTGTTCCTGTTTACCTCGTTTCGCACATATACTGGGTTATCGCAACCGGATTTTTCGGTTCCTCTTAGGCCTTGCTCGTTAGTACCAACCATCTAGATGGACCTCGCATACGAGGTCCATCCACTTTCATACGAGGTCATCATCTCTGAACTTTAGCATAGGCGTCATAACGCCTATGCTAAAGTTCAGAGCAATTTTTGTTTAATTTAAGCAGTGGGTACAAACCAGGTAGCGATGTTCGGGGTCGTGCATGTAGGCGGAGAAGCTGTGTCCATTGTTGTGGATGCTGCCGTACAGCTCCCTGTTCGGGGAGAGTATGCTCGACTCCAGCATGTTGCCCAGCGTGTCGATGTCCAGGGCCTGGGTCGTACCGTCCTCCTGCAAACAGCCCTTGCTTGATATTTATAGTGTTTACCTGACCCGTATAAAGGCAAACCCAAGTTATAATGCTCATCAGGTGGCAGTCGCGGATTCAGAGTTGCGTTAAATAGGGAAGTTTTTCTGTGTTTTTAAAATGCTTCACAGATTTTACCTACTGCACACAGGAGACGTGAAGTTTCCTGTACTTTTTTGCCTGTGTGAAATATATAATTTCAATAAAGTCCTTCGATCGTGAGTCACCGTCGCTATTGTACCCTACCTATTGGCAATCCCTCACTATATCCGACCCTGCCAGGTGGCGAAAATCAGAACTAGCATAGCTACCCCACCGTCGCGTAAAAAATAAGTTGGCGAGATAAGTATCTCGGGAAAATGTCTAAATAATCAAGAATATAAGTATATTCTTGATTATTTAGACATTTTCCCAGGTGTTGCACTATCATCCAACTATACATCAGCCACAATAGCCTGGGCAGCCTGCTGGACTAAGACCTCCACTATTAACTTGCACACATTCCAAATCCACGTCACTTGCATCCTCCGGTTTCTTAGGACGCGCGCATCAATGACATGGGTCCACCTTGCGAAGGTGGCAGCTCACTTGCCTTAATAACAGTGCCAGTCGAAATAGCCTCCTCGATGTTCTTCCTCCATTTTTCCATGTCAGCGATGGTAACGGCGAGTCCATCGACCGGTCTGTTCAGATCGCGCCACCTCATCCCCGACTGCCGCGGCGGCCAGCCGCGCGATGACGTCAAACTGTCGAGCTTGGGGAAATAAGCTTCCTTGATCGGCTCCCTCCAGTTGCTGAACTTCTTCACCCTCTTCAGAGCGTTGCACAGGCGCTCGCCGTTGTAGCTGTACATACAATTCACATGGATCAAGAACCCTGATATGATACTGTGCGATTGTGTATGTAGGTATACGTACAATGTAATTACACTAATTAACTATACCATGGTATTATATAGGTAAGAAAATTTTGCCACAGACGAGTTAATTACATTTCGGAAGGTAAGTACTATGGTATTTTAAAGAATGCAACTTGCATTACCGAGCAATCATCTGTTGATGCATGTAGAAGAATAGCTCTCCACGGCGGTCCTTAGCGACAATTGATCTCTGGGTCGCTGTGAAAGGGTACACTAGATGCCAGTGCCAATGGTGTAGATTAACACCGATATCTTCACGCCAGTAAGCTAGTCGGTGCTCTTGTTCTAAATCTGTCGCCGTGTAGTCCCTCGGAATAATGATGGGGGTGCGCTAAAAAAAAAAAATATTTGCTTTACAATATTTTGCGCATAATGGAACGCAAAAATGATTTTGACAGATTACAGCTGTTGCTTGGTCCGTACCGCTATACGCAATTGGATTGGAAAATATTATTGTAATTATGGTTTTTTAGTGTTATAATTTAAATAATGTAACTCTATTATTTCAAATAGAAAAGTGATTATTTCAACGTATGCTTATAATAATATCCCGTAAATGAATTAAATAATTTTCTGTTAATAATTTTGTGACTACATAACTGAGTAGGAGTCAGTTGAAGGATGTAACGGAACGTAACTTTTTGCCAAAGTCACGTAGGCCAAAGCGCGTGTTTATATTTTGATCAAGAAGTCGAAAAAGTAACCAGTGGATCTGTGAATTTTATTAATTAATTACATACATATCGCACGCAATACTTATCTTTAAATAATGATTAATTAGTATCTCGAACATGGAGGATCTCGACTTAAAACCAGGTGTGGTTGTAGTGCGTGCAAAACCCGAAGGACAACGCAAGACTTTCAAACCAAATATTCGTGCTATAAATAAGATTCCCAATGAATTGTTGAATGATCCTTTGTTAAATAGAGCATGCGAAATATTACCGCAAAATTATAACTTCGAAGTACACAAAACGATATGGAGGATCAGATCTCTGGGTGCGAAACGCGTTGCTCTTCAATTACCAGAAGGTACTATTTATTTCTACCCCCTAGGGCTTCTAATTTCAATGCCGACAACTCAAGCACTATCGTCTAATGTCATCATTAATTGTTGCTCTTTGTGGTGCAGGTCTGACTATGTTTGCAACAACATTATGCGACATTATAGAGGCATTCACGAATGCGGACACGGTGATAATGGGTGACGTGACCTACGGCGCATGCTGCGTCGACGACTTCACGGCCCTCGCGCTCGGCGTCGACCTACTAGTGCATTACGGACACTCGTGCCTTATACCCATCGACCAAACTAGTGATATCAAAGTCTTATACGTTTTTGTCGATATTAAAATCGATCCATCTCACTTTGTAGAAACAATCAAGTTGAACTTCCCAAAACACACACATTTAGCTTTAGTTAGTACAATACAATTTGTGACAACATTACATTCTGTAGCTAAGAACCTGAGAAGTGAAGAATATATTGTAACAGTACCACAGTGTAAGCCTCTATCCCCTGGGGAAATTCTTGGCTGTACAGCACCCAAACTGGATGCTGACTTTGTGGTTTATCTAGGAGATGGTAGATTCCATTTGGAATCAATAATGATAGCCAACCCTAATATACCCGCTTATAAATATGATCCCTATGATAAGAAATTCACATCAGAGTTTTATGAACATAAACTTATGCAAACAAATAGACAAAATCAAATCAAAACAGCCGAAGAAGCCAGCAGCTTTGGCCTTATACTAGGTACATTAGGCAGGCAGGGTAGTACAAAAGTTTTGGGTAACTTAGAAAAACAAATTCGTAATTCAGACAAGACATATGTAAAAATACTTTTATCTGAGATCTTTCCTAGCAAATTATCACTGTTTGATATTGATGCTTTTGTTCAAGTGGCATGTCCCAGGCTGTCAATTGATTGGGGGACAGCTTTCCCCAAACCCCTTTTGACCCCTTATGAGTTTTCAGTGTCATTGGGTAATAGCAAATGGTTGAAAGAGGATGGGACATATCCCATGGACTTCTATTCAAATGACAGTCTTGGGCCTTGGACTCCTAATTATAAGCCAGTTATATGTTCAGAAACAGACAAAAAGTGTGACAATTGCTGTGGGGGCAAGGACAAATGATTCTACTTACGGAAACATTCTGGGGAACTACAGCTGCTACTTCACGTGCTTTTTGGAACACTTGGGAATCCATAAATTTCGCGGGGAATGTTTCTACGAAATTCTGGATTGGAACATTCTTAGTGTCAGAGCTGTAAAATTAAGGTGCATATTAATACATCGTTCTCAAGTCTGAGAGTGATCTTGAAAATGTTATTCTTATGTCACACCAGAACATAATGTCATGTCAAAAGCCTACTCAAGAACACTCTCAGCCTTGAGAATGGGTTATTAATGAGCCTAAATGTGCCTAAATAACATATACACTTATCTCAAAATTGGTATTTTAATTTAATTATACTGAGCTGCTAAACAAATAATATTTTATCAATTTTGTTCCTTGATTCATATCAATTGATTGATAGTACTTACTTAATCAAATGTAGTAGCATAACTTACCGGTGCATCAGAGCCACAGTGAAGCAGTAGTTGAACAGCTGTGGGTTGAGGCGGGACCGTGCGTAAACGCATGTCGACAGCAAGTCTTGAAGCTGATTCTGCGGAACATCTGATGGCGGGATATTATCATAGTTATAATAATTATTGTGGGTTTAAACTTAAATAAATCAAAAGTATAATCACACATTTTATTTCGTGACCTCACATAAATAGAAAACAAAATTATAGAATGCCCATTGCTACCCCATTATACACTAGATGATGTTGTAGTTCAAGCCAAGGGGTAAATAGAGACAGTCACATACAAAACATGCTCATAGGAAATACTAACTTGTTAACGGTAACTTATTTTAGCAATCGAAAAGGGTAGTGCTCGCACTGCTGTCTACCAATCGGACTCAAAACTTCGACAATGATGCGCAAAGCATTCTCACGTCCGAGCGCTCATACCTACTACGCGACTGTACAACGACGGGCACGCTATTTTTTTTTCTTTTACTTACTCATAAAGGTATCGATGACTTCAGTGGCCATCACTTGGTGTTTCGGCAAAAAGAGCGAAAAGTCCGAGTCGGTAGGCAGCTGCGAAGCGTTCGGGAACTCAGGGTATTTGTCCAAGGGCTTTAGCGGGATCTTCTCCGAGGCATCGTCACCGAAACGGTTGTTCAATTCGACGCCATTGTTCGCGTATTCTGGAGGCTGTCACATAAAATATTTAAACGCAACCTCAGCCTGTAATGAACTGGCAGGTACAGTTGCCATGAAAAGTTATTGGCAAACATCATTAATTAAATAACTCACCACAAACGGTTCCGAGAGCTCAAAAACAATCTTATTGTCGCCCTTCGGTGTGATGACCGGTTCGTTCGGGCGATCGAACAGTAAACTCATACTCTTGACAGTGTCCGACATTTTTGTAAATTAAAAACTATTGTTTATTTGAATTAAACACACTTCACAGAAACTGTGAAGTGGAATGGTTATTTGGATTCCCTGGGGCCTATTTTATACCGTACCGAGCGTTAGTATGGGGTGCAACATTCGGTGCGCAAAACCGCAACATAGGAGCGGAACTGATAATTATGCGTGAGAATTAGATATCGAAAGCGAAATGCCGAGTAATGTGACCTATAATGATCTTTTGACTTCCACCGGGCGTTAGAACGTTGGCCACTCGTCTGTTTACTTATTGTTGGTCAGTGGTTCAATTCGTATGCAGAAATGTATTTTTGTAATGTGTTTTTTGTTGATTTTGTTTGTTAATCCTTGTATGTGGCATGGGGAAGGTAAGCAGAAACAAGGTTGGATCCGAGCAGTTGCTTTTCCCTGCTGCTATGCATTTGATATATTTGTTTTATTAGGGTTGGTCCATATATCCAATGATTGAAAACAATAAATGTAGTCTAGGGTATCACATTTTTAATCTCGACTAAATGGACAAATACACAGTAACCATCCAATAACAATAATATAACAACAAATTTGCTAATTTATAATCACAATTACCTACTTACCTAATTAAATTAGAATTACAGATTATTCAAGTGTGATTTGTTAACTATTTTTCTTTTAAGAATTTACAAATAGTTTCTAGAAACTTCTCGGGCTTTTGGCTGTGCACCCAGTGTCCGGCTCCCTCTATGAACACAAGCTCTGCCAGTGGGAAATACTCCTGGATTTCTCTCAAATCATTTTTTCTGAAATAAAATAGTTATGTTGTTACCATAATGTTCAATAAAATTGTCATCATGAGTTTTAACATTTCATTATTTTAATTTAAAAGCTCCTAATTTGAATCATCACCAACAAAATCTTTGATGAGGATTTTTTGGTTTAAGATGACGTTATGTATGTCTTTATGTAAACTGTACTTATGCCAAACACACAAGTGCCCTAAAAATACTATCTATTTCATTGAACATAATGATAAATTCTGTGGATCTTCTCCTAACAGATAACCTCCTCTTACCCAATATAATCAGACAAAGATCCTCCAATAAACAATGTAGGGCCACAATACTGGAGTCCTCTCAAGTTAGATGGGAAGCAGGATATATGGGCCTGGAAGTTTTCCTTTAGAGCCGGTATATTCACCCTCCATGTGTATGCGCCAGTATTAGTTTGCACTAAATTTGTTATTAGGAAATTCCTCAAGTTCATATCTGGTGTGATGCTTTTTAGTTGTTCATCAGCCAGTTTTCTGGCTTTAGACATTGCTATGCCCGGTCTGATGGAGACTGAAGTCATGGCGTCAAATAGATTGGCCATTGAGAAGATCTGTGGACTAGTCTTGACTGGAGATATGTCCACTACTATCAGGCTGGACACTAAATCGGACTGAAAATGGCAAGAATATTCCGTTAGGTTTACAATTATTATAATCATAGTACTATTTCTAGGTCAGTAAAATGGCGCAAAAGTACTATACAATAGATATTATTATGTCTTATTACTAAAAATGTGTCAGTCAACTCTATTGGATGAAAATCCAGGAAATCTTTCATTTAATTAATTAGAAAGATGTTGTAGGTATCCACAATTTTTATATAATTTCAAACTATAGGTATTAACGCCAAATGTGATATATAATGTTTATCAATAAAACATATTTATGATTTGATTCAATTATTTCAACTGAATATTGTTATATTATTACAATTTCCTAGTTATTTGTTAAACAATTACTTTCTCAGTGTTTTATTGCACATACATTTTCCACCATCCATGTATTTACAAGAAATATCTAAAAACCATAACAAGGTTTGTAGAAAAACATTCAAAAATAGGTAAGTATACATACGACTTACACAGAGTAGTGACAGAACCATGGAGGTGCGGCCGCCCATGCTGTGCCCCAGGATCGACACCTTGGACAGCTCCAGCTTCTTCAGCAGCTTCATCACATCGTGTGCCATGTGAATGTACGTATGCTGCGACGAATGTCTGCTGTCCCCGTGGTTGCGCGCGTCCACACTTATCACCTTCCTCCCGGTCGTTCTATGTATTGCCTTACTCATACTATTCCAGTTGTTTTTTGAACCTAACAAACCATGCAATATGACTACGGGTGGACGTGAAGAGCTCTCAGAGTCCGTTGTACTCTCGTAAGAAGCGTAAGCCAGGTCGACGGTCTCGGCATTGTCAGACGTCGATGTTTTATGCCTTTGAGGTTGTCCTGTTACTGGGACCAGGCGTGGGCAAACATCGAAGTTATGCAGTACATTTTTTGATTTTATTAGTTTACGGATCATTTCAGGACTAGATTTCGTTTTTAAAAATTTTGAAGGTTATGTAAATGTTATTGGTTGAATGATGACATTACGACGGATTTCTTTTTTTGACAGTGACACTGACAACATAAAATATTTTTATTTCATGCGGGCTCTATATTTTTTCCAAATCCAACCTATTTTATTACTTGGTGCTTGCATGGTACTAAAGATAGGCTTTGATAGGCTATTGGTACTACCTGTAACCAAGAAGCTTATAAAGTTCTTGCCTGTAACCATTAAACCAAATAAGTTTAATTATAGACCGTAGGAGGGCGTTTTTTTAAGTCTGTGGTATCTTCACGCTTCGTAGTGCTTCGTGGTTCGTAGCAAGGTTCGTAGTACTTATTATTGTGATGCTATGCTTTTCTTAGAGCATAAACAAACAGACTAACTAATATTGTTTAGAAGTATGTGCTAGCGAAGCTAGAAATCGTACGGTTATGAGTAGTGGGCCTAGTGGTTATATTCTCCTTGGGTACAAATGTCGGGTATAAAAATGATTTGGGTGAGTTTGGGTGAGATTCGTCTTTATCTACACTCGAACAGATAGCGTACAGTAAGTACATAGGTACAGACAGACAGTCCAGTCCAATCACAAATATGACTAGACTAATTAAGTAATTACTGGACACAGACCGGACATTCGTCGTTTCCAAAGGTGGGTAGCTAACGTAGGTATCTAACAGAACAGGCAGATCCCTGACTTATACCACCACATGCTGGTTTACCTACATAAATAGAGAATAGGTACTATTAACACGGTGTTCCCGCGAGGCGCCATGATGGTTAGTAAATCGCCAGGCATAACCATTGCTTGCTTTGAATTTAAATCATAGACATAATGTGGGTTCGAATCCGCGACATGTACATTTCAGCCCAGTTTTAATCATTTTCTGTTGCTAATATACTTAAATACATTATTATGTTCAAAAACTAATCACAAAGCATTTTATTAGTGTTTTCCGACAGGAGTCTGTTGACAGACCTGAAACAGCAAAGAGCACAATTGGTAGGTACCTATCTAAGTATTGTATCGAAACTTATTTTCACTGTACCTATTCCCCAATCGGGTTAGCAGAATGCGCTGTTGTAAGTACCTACATCCACATTGCTATTTAACAGACGAAGTTTTATTATATACTACTTTGTTCTTATCTCTTTACTAAGCTGTGCCCCGCGACTTCGTCTGCGTAGTATTTAACTTAGCAAAAATTTCGGGATTATCGGGATAAAAAGTCCTATATGTTAATCCCGGTTATAATCTATCTGTGTTCCAAATCCGTTCAGTAGTTTTTGCGTGAAGGAGTGACAAACATACATACATACATACATCCACACTCACAAACTTTCTCATTTATAATATTAGTAGGATTTCGTTGGTTATATGGAAATATATTACATAAAGGTCCGTATTAATAAATCCATGTCAAGTCTAAGAGCGATCTTGAATATGTCATTCTTATGACATACCAGTACAAAACGTCGTCAAGAGCAAACTCTAGATATCTCTCAAACTTGAGATCGAATTATTTACACGGGCCGTAAATAATTCGATCTCAACCATTAGGTAGATACTTCTATAAGTATCTATACCTACTTAAAAGTTCGATCTCAAGAAAGCAATCGTGATCTCCATAAAGGTCTTGGGGTCATCAATATGCACATAATGTCCAGTTTTGGGCACGTAAGTGACCACAGATTTCGGAAACATCGCTCGAATTTTATTCAAATCGTCAGGTCTAGAAAAAAAAGATTATTAGAGCTACAGAGAAATACTTTATGGTTATGGTATGTATGAGGCAGAGGTATGAGGTTACCGATCATGGTAAATTTTAAAAAGTCATTATGTACCTGCTTACTTATCTACCCAAACCTTGGTCACTGAGAAGCGATATGAAAATTAAGAGATTATTTTTTTAAGTTTTTGTTGTTTGTAACTTATATTCCTCCATTTATTTTTAATTAATATTACTGTTTTTGTCACAGAATGAACTGACAGACAGAATTCGAACATTATTACCGTTACGTATAGCTTCTCTTTGGCCGTGGTGCTGGTTTGAGTTACGGAATTAACTTATCATCACCCACCCAGCATGAACCACAACAACACGATGTAATGAAATAGTTAACTTAATTATTATGTTTATTTCGTAACTTCATGAAAATGATATTTTAATACATAAGTAGTACCTACTTTTCGGACGCAAATAGTACAAAATCTGATTCCGTTAGTTGTAAACTTCCTATACAAAATAATTATAGGTAGGTACCGCGTTCATACATACATCTAGGTAAATACACTAGATACTTGAACTTACCTATAGAGTCTATATTAGTCACATGCGTGTCCAACCTAACATTAACGCAAATAAAACTACTTAGTCAGGTAAGTACCTAAGTAAAGTAATAGGTATTTAAAAAAAGTTATTTTAGAGTACCACGGTAACAAAAAACTTACGGAAGGAAATCGGACCACTGGCCTCCAACGAAAAAAGTCGGCCCGTAAAACTGTTTGTTTCTCATGCTCTTTGGAAATGAGACTATGTGCTTGAAATGTTTAATCAATACGTCAATATTGCATGACCAGCCTATAGTACCGTCTTCCTTCTCACGTACATTTGACAGCACAGTGTTCATCAGTACATCATCTTTGATCACTTTCTTGAGTTGTCGTTTGGCTAATTTAACGGCTCTGTACACACTGGGGGCATCCTTAAAGTCAACATCCTTCATAGCCTTCATTACGCTCGGAAATTCTTTCTTGTACGGCTGCGGAATTGATACTGGAGATACGTCTACTATTAATAATCCTGCGACTTTATGTGGCTGAAAATAAAGAGGTTGAAGCTTTGTTAACATAGGGGGCTCTAATGACTCTTGCCAATATTGAAGTTTGAATGCAGTTTTAGTCGCAGTTGTTATACTTGCACCAAATCTGCGCAATCTGCTGGCAGTCAGCGCGCGGCGCTAACCAATCAATGCTTGCTGTCAATCAACTTCCTATGCAGTCATTGTCGATATTGATATCGGGCTGATTAATAAAACAGGGATCGAGGCGCATTGGCACAGATGACGCGCTATTAACGTACTTTAATCGAGATTCAATCGCGGCCACAGGGCAGCTTTTTGGGCATTTTCGGCGCCTACAACGCGCGTGTTCGTGAAACGTGTGAATGCTCCCTTACGTTTTTAAGTGATAGGTACATCGCGGTTCGTCCTCCCATGCCGTGTGCAACGAGGCTGGCTCTCTCAATGCCCATCCTCTCGTACAGCCGCAGCACATCGCCCGCCAGCTCGTCGTATTTATGCGAGTTCACGTGTGGACTGTACCCGTGGTTCCTCAAATCGACGGTTATAACCGATCGTTTCGTCATGTTCAGTATCGTCTTTCCTACACCTTTCCACCGTTTCTTGGATCCTAGTAGAGCGTGCAGGATCAATACCGGTGGCTCGTCGGGCTCAGAGCTTCCTCCGCCGATAATTTTGTATGACAATTTCACAGCTGTGGTTCTTCGTATTTCGAGGAGAGGTGTGACTTGCTTGAGCAGATTTGAATATTGCAATAGTATGGAATAGAATCTCCATCCCATATCCTAAGCTGTTATATGTAAGATAGCATTTTCTTGTAATTAGAGGTTTCTGAAATTACAATAAGTATGGAAGAAAATAAAGATTTTGCGCTAACTTTTACTTTTATGTTTTGAAGATACTTTAGGGGTTGCTAATGTAAATGATAACCAAAGAGAATATCTGTAAATGACAACCAAATGACAAGGTATTTAAAATTGCCATAACCTTATTTCCGTTTAAGTTTCCGTTTACTTTTTAAGGTGAAGGCGCCTGTCTAGCCCGCGAAATTAAAAATTTTCGAGAATTTTTATAGTTTATCCAAAATCTGAAAACATTTAAGACAACATTTTGTGATTTGCGACAAACACAGTATGCAGTGCGTTTATTAATACGTTTATTTTACTCTAAATATAATCACGGTGGATATGATACTAGTAAATCACTAAATATACAAAAATTGCCAGATTATCTGGATAGCTGTCGTTCTTGAAATGTTTTAGAGTCAGTTGGATATATTAATAAATGCACTGCACATGGTCTTTCTCACGAATTACAAAATGTGCCTTTTATTATTGTCAGATCTTGAAAAAAATCTAAAAAACCTCAAAAAATTTGAACTTCGCGGGCTAGATGGGCGCTTCAGCCTTAACCGTTTTACTTACCGATAAAATAGTATGTAAGTAGTCAAAATATATTGAATGTTAATTTAGTTTTTATTGTCTCGACCGAGGTAGTACCACCCTCTCAGAGAAGATCGACGTAGGCAACTATGCTAGACGCGCTTCTTACGATGAGTGCGAGAGAGCGGAAAGCCCAGCCCTCCTTACTCTCCCTGTCTTACAGCCCTTCAGGTTGGCAACGTTCGAATAATGCCTTCGGTGTTGCAAGAATCTATAGGCTACGGTAACTGGCGGGGTTGTGTGACGATTTAATTATTTAAAAAAATACAAGGCCATCAGTGATTCTAATAACCACGTTAAATGCTACGCGCACTTATGTCTACTAACTAGCATTAAGTAGAGAAACCTATAAAATTGAATGACATGACACACACAATAAGAAGTACTTAGGTATAAGTACCATACCTCAATGGATATCGATTTGCAGAACGGAATCAACCCACATGCACTGCTCTAGACCAAAACCAACCTTGTGTAATTGATTCTAGGTTGGTTTTAGTTTGCAGAAGTGTGTGTGGGTTGGTTCCATTTTGCAAATTTTCGGCCAATTACTCTTCCACGATTCAAATAAACAAATTTCACATCCACAAATTGCATAAATCGATCTACCTACCTTCCTGTTCTTACTGTTTATCGGCCTGAAAACCAGTGTAGGTACATTGAAAACGAATTTTAAATAATACATTTACTTATACAAAATACTTAAAATGGGCGGTTCATTAACCGGCCACTCAATGCCTCTATTGTTTCATTAACCTCCAAAACCTAGTGCAGTCTAATATAGTCAATGTCCCTCTTGTTAGCCGCCAACTCTGCAACCGAGAGGTCCCGGGGTCGGTTCCCAGACGACCGCTTGGCGCAGTAGTTCGATCGTATGCCGCTCGGCTCACTGCACATGCTGGTTGCGGATTCCATTCCCGCCGGGCAAGTTTTGGATATGGCCTTTTGGTAATTTGTCCAGGTCTGGGCGTCACTTAGTTTGCGACCATACAGTTGGTGTGTCAGTCTGGCGATATTAATTATTAATACTAACACTCCTAATCCTAACATTTAAGTAGGATGGTTGGACGTGCACCGTAACTAAATATATAAGCAAAGCAAGTCATCATTAAGTTATTTAAGTCTTGATTCTATGGCATTCAGCCCATACCAGCTATGTTCGTCACCCGAAAATTTTTTGCAACGGTGGGAAGGGGATATTTTCGTCCAACTCCTCCTATTGTTTCTTTCGATTAAATTTGTGCGGGTTCCAAGACAATTTATTTTTTCCCCGGGACTCGTCGAAGGTCGAACCTCGACGTCATCATTGGTCACCATTGTCGATCCTGTCTTACAAGAGTAACAGTGGCGGGTGTGGACGGACTAGTCCCATTAAAAAAGTAATCATTTAAACGAAAATAATATTCGAAAATCGCAGAGGTGTGAGTCGGGGTTTGAACCTGCACCCCTTGTTTCCAATGCAAGTGCAAGTCTTCCAACTTAAAATGGGTTGAAGAATCCACCACTCACCATCGGCTTCCAAATAGGTTTAAGCACAATGGATTTTCTGATACTCTTTGACTAAGATATTCCATCCGATAGCCATCACTGATATATTTTGGCTTTGTTATAAAATTATTGCGTAGAAATCACTCTGCCTTTGTATATAGCTTGGAGTAATGACAAAGTTTTATGTGCGTTTTATTATTGTACATTAAAATACTGCATCGGCCATGATGTTGCGAAACAACAAGTAGGGGCAGGGATCGACATGAATATTCACGATGTCGTTCAATACATATCTCGTCACATCCTGCCTGCTGGTCTGTGAAAATAAATGCTTACAGCCGCTACTCACAATACTGTAGGTACTTACCTACCAACGCTTAGAGAACTTCTGGTTGGGTCAAATTAGATTTGGCCACGAATAAAGTGTCAATGTTCCATTATTTCCATTATTTTTTTCAAGTGTATGTGTTTCAAAGTTCATTGTAAATGAGAACAAGTGGCGGTAAGCAAGCAGTGTATTTAATTAACAGTTTATTTATGTACTTACCTAATTCATTGGCTGCGGCTGGTCGGGCCGGCTAGGGCGCGCGGATCACTGTCGAGTGACGACTCAATCTAGCCTTTCGCGTGCCGCCGGCAACACGTCCCCGTCCAGGTATTTTAATTATTTACTACTAAATTATAATTGGAATGTTTATGTGATAGTAAGTACTCGTATATCATTAAATTACGAATCTTTATTCATTAATACTCCTTAATATGTAATTCCGCGAGTTTTGTGTTTGCGTTCATGTTTTATGGGAATGTCTTTAAAAAAGGATTTTTCATTACTCATACTCCGAAAGTAGGTCTGAAGTTGCCTGAGGAGCGGGTTGAAAATAATACTTTTCAACCCTAGGGAGACGCTTTCAACAGACAGCTGTCAAATTATTTTAAAAAACTATTTTCATATTTCTATTGAACCATGTTCCAACTTTCTCTACAGTCATTAATTACAGCGCGATGTAAACTTTAAATAACATAAAGTTAAGTATTAATTAAACAATATATTTTTTAAATGACTTTATTATAATTTAGTTTTAACTATTTCATTAAAATAACATAGATTTGGGCAAAATGATTACCATTTTTTCAATTATGAAAATGAAAAATGATGGCTGAATAATGAAGCTGGCCAGCCAACGGAAAAAAAAAACAAAATAGGCGGCAATCCGATCTTCATTCGTTTTTTCGAGTTGTAGAGTATTGTTCATACTTCCTAGTTCACTCATTTTTTCTTTAGCTAATTCCTGCTTTTATTTTTATTTTCCTTGTATTCGTAATGAAAAGCACAGTGTTTACCTCGGGTGAAAGACTTGTTTTGTCCCTCGAACTATTCGGGACTAAATAAGTTACTTTCACCCCTAGGGTAACAATGTACTATTTTAGATCGATGTTTTAAATGGTATTACCAAGGTATGCTTATGTACACTTTGTATGAAGAATATACATTGCTGATTGGGCAAAAAGGCAATGAAGACTGCCTTGCATAGTTACTTACAGTGGATATCATAGGAGTTTGAAAAAATCTGTAAGTTACTTACTTAAAAATTTCACTTCGTCCAGAAATGGGGCAGTTGCATTATATTTTCCTCAATTTACCTGGTATGGCCATTAACTATCGACATACCTACCTGGACTGGGTAGAATCCAGATATAGTGACTTCAAACTCCAAGAATTTCGGGATTATTATAATTTATCGACGAACTTATTGATAAAGGTACTAAGGGGAGTCATGGTGAGGCTTTTAACCTCAAGATGTCTCAATCCAGGGCAATGGTCTCCCTTTAATCGATATAATTAATTTCACACTAACCTGTCTTGGGCTACTTTATCAGCTCCAGCTACGCTAATGCTTGTGTTAGGAGTGGGCTCACGTTTAGTTTAATAAAACCCTTAGTTTAATGGCCAGGATGGGGATCGAACCCGAAACCTCTCAGCTACGAGGGCGGCCCCTCTAACCACTATATAGGCTATTGACGCCATCCCCAAGAAGTTTCCCAAGAAGTCCGTTAATTTGTCAGTAAAGTATCCGCTACTTTACTGTAGGCTTTGAGAGGTATATTTTAGATCCAGCCAAAGGCCTTCCATTGCTCGATGTACAGAATAAACTTTAAATTACTATTTTACTTGACACTCCGAAAAGCGAAGCCAAAATCAAATAAAATAAAAACAAAGTGTTCTTATCATCTCTCTGTGTTATGTATTAATTGGGTAGGTACCAAGGTAAATATTGAAAGAGTTTATAGAAAAAAAAACCTATTACATTTTTACGCAAGCAATTACTGAATCGACATAATGAAGAAATAATGTAAGTAAAATGCAAAGAGTACAATCCTGAACAAATAGGACGGTAAGCTAATGCAAGGTCTAGGGATATTACGAAAATATAATCGTTGAAATCGTGTTAGTTAGGGCGAATTCGTGTATTGCATGCGGATATCAATTTAGGTTAGCGAATATTCGTGCGGCTTCGTGCGGATCCTTTTTCAGGTATTTGTAAGGAAGGTGAAATAGTGTGTTACATTACAATTCGATGTTTATAAGATATATCTACAATGGGAAAAAATACGACTGCAAATATTTTTTGTAGTTATTAGTATTATTTAAGTACATATTTTTACTAAACGATTCTAATTACAGCAAAGATTTATGCAATGCCTTGTATTCATTAACTATTTGCTGTAACTAATTATGAAACGTTAAGTAAAAATACTAAAAGGGATAAATAATAGTAGGGTAGGTTACATATTAAATAATTAATTAAAAGTAATAAAAAAAATATTTTAGATTCTCAATATGTGATAAATATTATGAATATATCCTTTACTAAGAAAAAAAATGTTACGTAGTTAAGTTATGTATAGTCTGTCTTAGTGAACACATCTACTTACATATCATCTCCCTAAGTATAATATATGCATCTGCATTATTTTTTCGGACTTTTAGACACTTTGTGTATTCATCCAGTTAATGTTCCTCTCGTTTCAGAAGCGGACACCATGGGTACCATAATAAGGAACATCTCACATTACTACCACTACGTCAATGATGACTTAGCGGGTAAGAACATTTTGGTATTTTACCTTTCAAAGTTTCGTCGAGTTTACTATGTTTACAATGTTGGTTAGTCCACATACTTGTGGGTTAGTCCCACACAGAGCTTGAATATTGGGAAATCAAACTACATATTAAGTCTTCGGTTTAGTCACTATTCCTTAATCGTCTTTATAGTCGTCTTTATTGTCGTATACGACTGTTCATTTTCGAAAATATCTTACGACTCCCGTGTATCTCCCTTTCGCGGTTACACTCTATCCGTCACTCACTCTTACATACCTACTGACTATTACTGACATCTTACTATGTCATCTCTGTTACCTCTCCCCCATACCTCTCCCTCCAAATGCTGGGAGTAGGATCACGTTAATAGTGGGTATTCTATTTGGTGTAGGGGGTCGCGGACCGGACGTAAGCACTGGTTCGAATATCAAGTTGTACAAATGATTTATTTTGTTCTGTAATAATTATGTATTTTAGGGGTAACAACTTACTTATTACTGCGAATAAATAATAAATAAAGCTTTGAGGTATAAATATATTAAAGTCAAGGGCTATATTCTGTTACGAATATTAATGTGATGCGGTAGGTACAGACAATAACTGGTGGCGATGCTAAGGTCACCAGAGGTCTCCATTATGGGTGCGCTCCTAACTTACCTAGTATCGATATAATGGCGGCGTTGGCGCACCGTTTCATGTAAATGTCTTTTGCCTGCTATTACGTGACGATTTTTCGTTCCGTTTCGATTTCTCCGTGTCCGTACCGTAGGTGCACACTGAACAATATACGTGGGGCACTCAGAATATTTCTAGAAACTAAAAAAAAAGGTTCTATAGGATACAATATTTTTATTAAACCTTTACAAAGTACTCTCCACCAGCGTCTATACAAAGTTTCATGCGTCTGAACCAATTCTGAAAGGTTTTTTTCCAGTCATCATCAGTCACCTCTTCTACAGCTCGCTCGAACGCCGCTAGTGCATCTTCTGGCGATGAAAACTGTGTTCCTTTCAGTTGTTTTTTTATTTTGGGGAACAAAAAGAAGTCACACGGGTCCAAGTCAGGACTGTAAGGCGGATGACCTAGCAGTTTAACCGGTGTGCTATGCAGGAAGTCCCTAGTTTTGAGCGCCGAGTGCGCGGGTCCGTTGTCATGATGGAGTAGTAGCCCGCGGAGCCCCGTCTATGGGTCGCTTGTTGCTCACTGCCTCGAACACTTTTGGAAAGCATTTTGTGGTATACCAATCGGCATTGATGCTACTTTGATTCCGTAAAGGAATTGACACCAGATATCCACTTAAAGTGAAATAACTAGCAATCAAACTTTTGCCTGCGCTTCTGGATCGCTGCACTTTGGTAGGTGTTGGTTAATTTTGAAACAGCCACACTGTTGACTGGCGGTTTGTTTCTGGATCATATTGGCAAATCCAAGACTCGTCACCTGTGACGATATCATAAATACGCCGAGATGAGCCTGCATCAAATTTAATCATCATATCACGGCACCATACCACGCGAGCCTGCTTCTGAGCTTCAGTGAGTTTGTGCGGTACCCAGCGCGAAACAACCCTCCTCACACGAAGGTGCACGTGGAGAATCTCGTGAAGGCTACCCGATCCAATCTGCAACGTTTGCTGTATATCCTCGTATGTTATACGCCTATTCTCTTGAATAAATTTTTTCACTGCCAGCACGTTTTCTTCTGTAACTGCCGTCACAGGGCGACCATTTCTTTTTTCGTCAGTCAATGATAGCCGACCACGCTTAAATTCACTATACCAGTGGTAAACGGTTGCTATTGAAGGGCCCTTATCCGAAAAAGCCATTTGAATTATATTGAAAGATTCCTCCGGTTTTAGGCAACATTTAAAATCGTAGAAAATCATGGCGCAATAATGTTCTCGGTGAGTTTCCATTTTTCATAGAGACACGATTTCGCAAGTGAGCTCGTACAAAAAACTGGAGGGAAATTAGAAATTGGAACGTTCGAATTTATACTTATAAATAACTGTAATTTTATGATATATATCCTATTTTATAATATCTGGCCTGTGTTTCATACAAAAAAGATGAGTCTAGAAACATTCTGAGTACACTACGTATTATCTATATATTTTTCTGCTTGGTCGTTCGTTGGGTAAATATAGGTATTTGTACCCGGTACCCTGGATTTTTCAGCTGAAGGCTAGGTATTAAATTATTTCGGCAGTTCGTTCTTTGGCGCATTTATGAGTTAAATGGCTAACTCTGGGGCGGTATTCTCAGTTGACCGGAAAGATTTCGATGTCGGAAACGGCAGCTTCCATCTTTCTTTTACAAATGAATTAGAAGAAGGATTAAAGCTGTCGTTTCGGAAACTTTCCATCGACTGTCAATACCCCTTGTCGGATTTGTTAAGCCGCCGCAACGGTCTCCGAATTGGACAGTTAGAGATAGTATTAAGACACGTTGGCCTGCCTGATGATTAGATAAGTAGTTTTTCTTATACTTAGATTTTGAACCTGTGAAAGAGGCATCAAATTTCCGCATTATATAGATAGACACACCTAATCGCCAACCGTCGAGTCGATCAATTGCCTAAACATGCCCTGGACACAATCAATAGTCCCGACAGAATGAAACGTTAAGGTTGGGACCGCACCGACCGCACCGGTAAGGCGATTGCAATGCGACGCGACGGCGATTTCTATACCAATTTTAGCTGATGTTGCACCATCGGCATATTTTTATAGGGGTTTTATCAACATCGCATCGCGATCGCCTTACCGGTGCGGCACCGGCCTATCGTTTTTCAATGGCAAAAAATTTTATTTGCAGATCCTCGGACGAATAGCTTCTTGTTGGTGTCCAGCCCGATCCCAGTGCTATTGATCATGTACCTGTACCACCGGTTCGTCAGGTCATGGGGCCCCGCGTTCATGGCTACCAGGCAACCATACAACCTCAAGAATGTCATCATAGCGTATAATATCATTCAGATCGCGCTGTCAGCGTATCTTACGTCTGAAGTGAGTAATACCTACCTATCTAATAGTGAATTTGAATTTCGGGCCGGTGGTCCCTAGAGCCAAGCTGTAGCTCATTGACTACAGCTCAAAGGCTTGACCAGGGTAGTAGGTACCAGTCAGTCACAAAAGATTGGCGTAAAATAGCTATTATAGATGCATTTCGTATAATGAGTGAGAGAGCCGGAAGACCAACCCTCCCCCCTTCACCCCCCCCCCCCCCCCTTCACCTCCCTCTGAACCTACTCTCCTTTAGCAACGTGCGAGTAATGCCTTTATTTTTATTTTATTTATTTATGATCAGGCATCGCAGGCCCATAGATACATACCTTTGCGCCAACTTGCCTTACACACAGTGAGTCAAGTTGACTCGACTCGTGAAGGACTTTCCTCACATCAACGTGCGGTACGCGCTTATTCCGTATGAGGCTACTCCACATACAGCTACAATACGTATAATAAGTTATGGTATCATGTAAAGGTACTTCAGTAGGTACCAAGCTATCTTAAAGTTATGTCCTACAATTCTTAAATAGATATTATAATTTATAATAATAATAGGAATATAAATTATTATAATTTAGTGCGCATTAGGCGGCCTTATCCTTAGTACCTATCTACCAATATTATCAGATATCTGTAAAAAAACTCAAAGCTAAAAAGTATAATTTTCCATTCCAAGAATGGGTAGGTAGAGGTACCTACTGAATATAATTATTCGCCTAAATAGATTCCGCAGCAGTTGCGAAGTAGTTGCAGTTTGTGAAATAAGGAGAGGAAATAACAATTAACTAGATTTGAGGTTGTGGTCGAGGCAAAGCACAGACTTTAAAATACTTTATCTCTGTGAGGCAAAGGATACGCCGACGCCGCGCGCCCCTCCCGCCAACATAGGTAGTGTTAAAGAAAGGTTAAAATTAAAATAAAAAAATAGAAATACAGAGGAAAAGAAGGTGTAAAAAAAGAAAATTTGCGAGTGTTATGTCATATCTATAACAAGCAATTATAGTGTATAACCCTTAATAAATTGATTAAAATCACAATCTACCTAGACTACATCGGCCAAATTTGGTGTACCTGCCCTCTGTTGTGCGACGCAAATCCAAAAGTGGTATCATGAGTTTCGTCCTAGGTTTCGTCCCTTGATGATATTTTTATCTGTGGCGGTCGCAAGGTCGCTGAAGCCATATTTGCAATCTATTGCTTGTGGTTAACATTTAGCGGAGTTGCGTAGATACAAACAATTGAGTAACATACATCTCGTCAAACCATTTCAAATTCATAATAGCATCAAAGGATTACCACTGATGGATTAAGTGTTTTGTTACTATATACTACGTAATGTTCATTAATATATCTATATTAATATTATGAATTGCCAAAGAACAAGAAATACGGTAATCAATTTGATTTTTATAGTTCAATTTAGTTGTTAAATTATTATGTTGGTTTACTAATTGCCTACAATAGCGCAATTAATCATTATTTTAATTACAATTAGGCGTTAACGTATTATTATTAGGTACTTCGCAAGCGGGTAAAAGTATGTCGTCGCGGTTTGTTTCGATAGGATGTATCCGTATCTCGGTTACTACTTTCCGCTCAGAATGTATGATTGTCATATATTTGACGACCGCTTGGCGAAGTGATTCGAGCAGTCTGTATAATATGCTTGTCCTCCAAATGGGCAGACAAAAGACCAGTTGTATGTCCACATTTTTCTGGTGGGATGATATGACGACGAACCCTTGGGCCTAAGTAGGAAATATCATTGCCCTTTACACACTTCCAGACTAAATAACCACAGAATAGGGGTGTTATGCTATCTGCATCTATATCAGTCTTGACGGTTTGCATACATACATAGATCTCAAGCCGAGAGGCAGATCTTATCTAATAACCATATAGTTATTAGATAAGATCCATCTGGCTGGTATGGGCTGATGCGCTGGGTATATACCCAGCGCATCAGCCCATACTTTCGATTAAATTCGTGCGGGTTACAAGACAATTTATCTTTTCCCGAGACTCGTCGAGGGTCGAACCTCGACGTTATTATTGGTCACCATTGTCGATCTTGGCTTACAGGATTTACAGTGGTGCGAGTGTGTGGCGGGACTAGTACCATAAAAAAAATACCCAGCGCACCGACCCACGTCATCTAGATCTATTCTTTCCCCTCATAGTCAACTCTACGTTCGCATTTGCAGTGTCTAATCCGGCTGTACTTGTCCGGGTACTACAACATGTGGTGCCAGAAGATTAACTTCGAGGACACTCCCCTGGAGCGCGACATCGTGCGGAGAGTGTGGCTCTACTACATGATCAAGATTATCGACCTTATGGACACGGTAAGCTGTTCCGTTTATAAAAGAGGCGAATGTCTTCGTTGCACTGTGTTTCGGTGAGACGACGGACTTTCAGAGAGTACTTTATATAAGATCCGGTTTTTTCATTGATTCACGCATAGTATAGTGGCATCCGTGGCGATTTTTTTGTAAAGTCTATGGTGGCAACCTGTGATATTTTGCTGCTGTCCGTCGGAGCACCGTCTTACGCTGTACGCATTGTCCGCTTGTTGGAAAACTATGTCTGCCGTTTCCGTAGATAATATCGCTGCGATTCCTAGCCTTTGAAACTTTGTTATCTTTTCGGCAGGTGTTCTTCGTGTTACGGAAGAAGTCCAATCAAGTATCGTTCCTGCATGTCTACCATCATTTAGGAATGTGCGCCCTTGGCTTCATAGGCACTAAATACGTGCCAGGTAAATATCTTATTATTTCCTAGAGTGCTTAAGCATATTCACCGGGTAAAACATTTTCACAAGCACTTCTGTCGACTCAGTGGCCTATGGCCTTCTTGACGTCGTAGTCTCTCCAGCGCATTTGAAGTCATTCAAAAAACAGAAGACGTCAGAAGATATTCTATACTTAGCGGGACTTGTCAAAAAAAGCGAGTTCACAAAAAAGAATGGAGAAATTTTATACCTATACACATCCATTCATATTCATATCCATTTATACTCGAGTTCGTATAAAGTTGCAGAATCCTTGTGTTTTAAAAACAACTAAGTACTAGGTACTCGTACGACTTAGCTTAACTTTTTTTATTCACAATCATCTGATGCCTTATTTTGGGGCACTACTTAATATTCTATTGGATGGTGTTGTTGGGGTACCTAATAAATACAGCAAAGAGTTGCGAAAAAGGCTTTCGCAATTGCTCAAGTTACAGTCGCGTGCGCAGAAATAGGCCGGATTTGGAAACACACCGCGCCGGAGGTAACAACGAGACCCGATGGGTTTTTACTTTTAGTGCCTACTTAATATCCTTAAAGATTGTCTAATCAGAAGCATGTCTTCATGGACGTAGCTATAGCTTTCACATGGGGGTTGGGGGTCTAAAATCCACAAAGATAAGTAAACTAGTTTTGCCCGTGACTTCACGCCTTAATTATATGGGGTCGCCCGGCCCCCTATCCCCCCAGATTATACAGAGTGTTTCAAAAGTTCGAAACCATAATTCGGGTGAATATCATATACTGCAGTTGATATTTAGATGCAAGGTAGATGCAGGTGAAGCAGACATTTAGGTTTTTTTAAACGCACCCTGTCTTCGTTCCCACTATCCCACTGCACTAATCCCGCCTATGTACATAACGACCGAATACTCGAACTAGGCATACATTGCTGGTTACATTCGGCAGGTGGTCACGGTATAATGCTCGGCTTCATCAACTCGATGGTGCACGCAGTGATGTACTCCTACTACCTAGTGTCCATCGTCCGCCCGCAGTGGGTGCGCCAGTGGTGGAAGAAATACATCACGCAAATGCAAATTGTAAGTATTCTCAAAGGTATTCTGTTTTATCTTTATAGAACAAAGTCGGCAAACAAGCGTACGACCTGCCTGATGTTAAGCAGTTAACGTGGCCTAATTTTGTTAGAAAGCGGTAGAATCCGTGTGGAGCACCCACCCATCCACGTGTGTTGCTCCAACCACGTCCCACCCAAACTCAGCAACGCTTGTACTATAGGTACCTTCCAATTGACTGGAGCTGATCCTAGTTACGCCCAGACCAGAGCAAATTACGACAATACTAATTTTGAAATGTACAAACCCGCAACCACGCGGTGTATTGAGCCGAGCGGCCTACGCTGGAACCACTAAGCCAAGCGGTCGTTAAGTAATAATAATAAGTACTTACCTAATTATCTTTTTGTGATCCCCAGCTGCAGTTCCTGATTCTGATCCTCCACTTCGGCCACGTACTGTTCGAGCCCACCTGCGAGTACCCCAAATGGGTTTCTTTCATGTTCCTGCCCCACAACATATTCATACTCTTCTTGTTCTCAGACTTCTACATAAAAGAGTACATATTGAAGAAAAATAAAGATAAGACTAAGTAATTTGTAGATTTGTAGGTAACCTTAGTCAATATATTATTATTAATTAAGTACTTAATTTTTTAGTAAATAATTACGTTGTTTTAATTTATTTTAAGCAAGTGCTACACCATGATATTATTACTTATACTTACATACTAATGTTGCTGTATTCTACATAATACAGCCAACTCCTTTATACACCACTAAGCTGGAGGACCATCTCCATACTGTATGCCTACCTATTACTTATGGAAACATGAATTAAGAATTGAACCCGCTACCCTTACAACCGCATGCTCACAGCTAATGAGCACAGATTAGAGATACGTAGCAAGCTACTCATGAGCTAACTGCCTGCTCAACTATACATAACTCATATAAGTATATCAAGAAGCTGATTTACAACAACTATAATATACTACTACTAGCTGTGTCCCGCGACTTCATCCGCGTAGTATTGGATTATTGGGTTAAAAAGTATCGTATAAGTTAATCCCGGTTATAATCTATCTGTGTTCCAAATTTCATCCAAATCCGTTCAGTAGTTTTTGCGTGAAGGAGTAACAAACATACATACATACATACATCCACACTCACAAACTTTCGCATTTATAATATTAGTAGGATTTAGGTACCTGTTTATTGGATTGGGGTTGTTGTAAAGTTACCATTATTATTTTATTGACATGGCAATACCGAATCAAAACTCATGAAATCGTTCCTAACAATAATTTGTAAATTTTTAAGCATGATGAATGATGTTGCTTTCTTGCTTTTGCATACATCATTTGAAAAGGATGGCAACGATTTCGCTGACGGCAATGTCATGTCAACTGTCAAACTAATTACACTGACTGATGATTCTGTTCTATCATGTGTTGAGATTGAGACGAGTTCTGTCTGTTGTTATTGTTCTACAAAATCTTAATATACTCCCTGAATTCTCCATTGTTTTACAAATTAATGTAATTATTACTTTAAAGCGAGATCCATCGCTTAGTGTAGAACGATGACGGAAGAGCAAAAAGCACCCAAACCTGGAGCAGCTGCTTTGGAAAATATGAAACTGTTGAAAAATGAGAGCAGCATTTTTAAAGTTCCAAAAGTGCCCAAAAAGAAATATGTGAAGGAATCCCAGGTGTTAGACGAAGATGTATACGTTGAGGTAAACTGCTTAATCATATATTGTACGAGAGTACCGTTCAGCTTTCATCTGTTAGTTTTCATATTTGGACACAATGGTACCTACTCTAGAGAATTTTATATCATGTCCCTAATTAACTGTTTTCAGGGTATTGCAAAGATAATTCAAAGAGATTTCTTTCCTGACCTAGAAAAGTTAAATGCTCAAAATGATTTTTTGGAGGCAACAGAAAATAAGGACTATGCAAGACTAAGAGAAATTACTAGAAAATACAGTGGCAGCAGACCACCTACTGAGCCATGTGAGTATAAAAATATTGATATGTAGGTATAAAGAACTGTGGATGACCCATAAAAAGATAGAGTTATGACTTGGACTGCTTTTTTATGGATTGTAACCTGCCAGATAGCTACAGCCCAGAAGAAGGGGTCATTGAGGACTGCTTGGTGCAGTGGTTTGAGCGTAGGCCGCTCGACTCACTGCAGCTGGTGGTTGTGGGTTGGATTCCCGCCGTGGCAAATTTTGGAAATGGCCTTTTCGTAATTTGCCCTGGTCAGGGTGTCACTGGCAGCACCCTCGGTCCATTGTATGGTGCCCATAGCATAAGCGCTGCGTAGTTTGGGACCAAACAGTTGGTGTGTCAGTCTGGCATATATTACTACTAGTATATTTATTTATTTATTGTCGAGGGTCAAACCAAACCAAACTGTCGATCCTGGCTCCCAGGAATAAGTGGTTGGAGTTTTTGGACAAAGTAAAAGTATGGGGGTGTCTTTTGCCCTGCAGCAGATCAAAATAGGCTGGAAATTAATTAAAAATGATAATGATTTCCTATATTTCAATTCTCTAGTTCAATTCTGCTCAATATTGCTCCTGTAAGTATATAATATACATGTCATATGGTGTCATAAGAAATCACAGTTCATACTTAACATCTGTGGCTACACCACTAGAATTAAATTGAAGATGGCTAACATGCAACACCTGTGCTGTAATTAATATGTCTATAATAACTCAGGATGTGTTAATATTGGACACTTAAGCCCGTATTAATAAATCAAAGTCAAATCCCAGAGTGATCTTGAGTAGGTTTTTGATATGAAATTTGTACTGGTATGACATAAGAATGACATAAAATTTAATGGAACTTATTTTACAATATACAGATATTTTTCAAAATCACGAAATGTCTGTTCTCTTTCAGATAACTCTCCCGCCACCTTTGACACACCTGATGTGAACAGACCTTATTCACCAGCGGCACCCCTAGTGCGAGGAGAGCAGCCAGAATCTATCACTGACACTGTGAATGACAGACCTAAGGATACAACTGATAACCACACTTTAGGTAATTTCTTTTTTTTTACAACTATTATCCCTGACGAGATTGTCTGGGAATTTCTAAACAGTCAATCATTTTTAAAACATTAGCATTTCATGAAAGTCGTCTTTTAGCAGCTGCCCCTCTTAAATACCCCTCCCCCTGTGGGTATGCCTAAGCCCATAGAGAAAGGCAGATACCTGTTTGCCATATTCTATGATCCTGATATCCCAATATGGAATAAGGACGAACCAAATACCATTACTTTGGAAGGTTCTTCTATGTACCCTTATGTATTTATTCCCAGATTCATACCTATCAAGTCACACAAGTGAGGACAATGCGAGCTACGACCGCGTGATAGCGCTGGAGGACAGGAAGCGCGCCGCGCGGCTGGCGCCGCAGCTGCAGGCCGAGGCGGCGTCCGCGGCGCTCGCCGACGCGGCCCTAGCGCTGCCCTCCATCGAGCAGCAGGCCGATCAGACTTGTAAACCATTTGATGTAAGTTATATGCCTAGTATAACGGTTACAGTGGCAGAGCCAAGCTGTAGTCATGGCTACTGCTCATATAGCGGGCTGAAACCACTAGGGTAGTATCACCTTCTCACAGAAGATCGGCCTAAAGTTGCTATTATATCTGCGTTTCGTGTGATGAGTGAGAGAGTCGAATAAGTGCTTTATATCAGGTAACATTGTTCCGGGCTTTACATTCGTTCTTTATAACCCCACACTACTGTATCTAATAAAATAGTTTTATGTAAATATTGATAACTCAGCCAAGTTGTGGGAGTCTAAAAGCGGGACCTCAATACGTTAAAATGGGAGGAATAATGAGAATAATAATTTATACGAGAAATTGTATTTATGCTTGACGATCGCTAGGCGCAGTGGTTTGAGCGTAGGCCGCTCGTCTCACTACACCGGGTGATTGCGGGATCGAATCGCGTCAGACAAATTTCGCCAATATCCATTTCGTAATTTGCCCAGATCTGGGTGTCACTGGGATCGCCCACAGTCCATTGTACGGTACCCATAGTACAAGCTTAGTTTGGGACCATACAGTTGGTGTGTCAGTCTGGCGAGAATTAATTCAGTCTGGTGATAATTTCTATAGCTGGACACCTGGCGGTACACGGCCAAGAACTACATAATGTACGTGCCGGAGGGCGCGGCGTCGCAGCGCGCGCCGCCCAAGCCGGAGCTGCTGCACCACAACACGCGGCTGCGCGCCGAGCCCTTCGACCACGCCAAGAACAAGCAGGCCATCAGCGCCATCGCGAGGAGCCAGGTCACCGACATGCATCTAACTGCTATCTATTCATGAGTCTGTTTAAAGCCCCTCTCCCTGTGGGTATGCCCATGCCCATAGAGGTAGGCAGAGGTCATATTCTATGATCCTGATATCCCAATCACTACATAGTATAAAACAAAGTCGCTTCCCGCTGTCTGTATGTCCCTATGTATGCTTAGATCTTTAAAACTACGCAACGGATTTTGATGCGGTTTTTATTAATAGATAGAGTGATTCAAGAGGAAGGTTTATATGTATAATACATGCATAATATAGTAGAGAAGCACTGATAATTATAGAGCCGTGCGAAACCGTTGCGGGCCGCTAGTATGGAATAAGGACAAACCAAATACCATTACTTTGGAAGGTTCTTCTATGTACCCTAGTGTAATGTATTTATTTCCAGATTCATATCTATCGAGTCACACAATTAAGGACAATTTTCAGTCAGAAAATTCAGTCGCGTGATATTTCGGTATTTCATTAAAATATAACGATTCTGGACTGATAGTTTGCAATTTTGATGTAATTTTATAAATATTTTTGGAAAATTCGTTATAAACAAAGAATAAGCTGTAAGAGTTTTGGGCGAGGACGATGTTCTCGACCGAAGCGCATCCGCTCTTTCTCGCGTCGCAACGCTCTTAATCAATTTTTTATAAAGTCGGTCGCGACCAACCAGAAAAACTAGCGATCCATAAAAATTAAATCTGTTCGTTATTGAAATGGCCACGGAACCGCACACTGTGCGTTGCCCGACACACACTTGGCCACTTTTTGGAACCGGTCGGACCGCAGCAAAGCGTCATGGAGCGTCATATATAAACAATACCCTTTCATCTCTCGCTATTATTGTCTCCCGCTTTGCATTGGAGGATAATGGATTTTTTTCTTTCGACCCCTAATATTTTATTCGATTAAAGTCGTGCGGGTTCCAAAACAATTTAACTTTTCCCCAGGACTCGTCGAGGGTCAAACCTCGACGTCATCTTTGGTCACCATTATTGAACCCGGTTTAAAGGGGTCACAGTGGTGGGAGAGTGGGGCTGACAGGTCCAAATAATAAAAAAAAAAACGGAACCCTTGTGTATGTGCAGGACGCGAGCGTGACCGGTAAAATAGGCGTGGACGGCGTCAGTATATCGGCGGAGGCGGGCGGCGCGGGCGGCGGGTACGCGCTGGTGGGCGCGCCGTCGCCGCGGCCCGGCGCCGGCGCCGACCGCTCGCCGCTCATGACGTGGGGCGAGATCGAGGGCACGCCCTTCCGACTCGACGGCGGCGACACGCCGTTACCCGCGTGAGTCTACAACACACACTATTGCCGTCCTTGATGCTAACTCGTATTAGTCTGCCTGATTCTTGACGCTCAAACTCACCTTATAATTGTTTTTATTCATGAGTAAGTTAACATAGCATTTGTGAATAGAAGATCCAGCGAAAAACTCAATGGTTGTTACTCTTTTTGATGAATAAAAGATGGTGTACATTCTCAGGAACAGCAACGGAATGTGAGCAAGCAACGCATTTGTCACTAAATAAGTAAATTAGGGGAGAGTCGAAGGTTCCGGATAGCCTTGCCGAGCTTTTAAGGAAACCAGAATATTTGAAACCATTATATAAATATACTAGCTGAGCCCGCGACTTCGTCCGCGTGGAATTTAACTTAACAAAAACGCCCGCTCCCGCGTTCTGAGCCCGTGCGACAGAACCCATTTTTAAAAAAAATGTATTTCTAAAATAAAAGTAGCATAAGTTACTGCTTATAACATCAGCTATCTACCAGTGAAGTCCCGTCAAAATCGGTCCAGCCGTTTCCGAGATACTCTTTGATTTCATGTGTTTTTATTTTTTACGCGTAACCCTAATTGTTTTTTCTAAAATTAAAGTAGCCTAAGTTACTCCCTATTACATCAGCTATCTGCCAGTGAAAGTCCCGTCAAAATCGGTCCAGCCGTTTCGGAGATTACCCGGAACAAACACACAGACAGACAGACAAAAAAATTTTAAATCGCGTTTTTGCTCTAGGTGTCGTATGTACTTTCATATGCATTTAGTGAAAAGGTGTTATTTTGATATTACAAACAGACACTCCAATTTTATTTATTTGTATAGATTACGAACACCATACAACTATTGTACATTAAATAACTGGGACCAGTGACTGTAAAGTGAACATTAATGTAAAGTGAAGTGATGAAATAAACATTAAACTGATAGGCTCATAAGGGCTTGCACCCAGGGCCGTTAAACTAACTATAAAAATTCGCCAAGTGCCATGCCAATGCACAATGAAGGGTTCCGAGTCATTGAAGGTAATCTGTTTAAAATTTCACCCCAGGTTGAAATAGGTACTAAAGTTGTATACATACTACTACCGACATCTATCGACACCATTAAATACTAAGAAATAGACTAATGAACATAAAACATACATTTATTGCTGTTATTTAATTGGAATTTATTAACATAAAATATAAATTTATCGCTGTTATTTCACTGAAATTGGTGGAAATGTATCCATTTTTGACTGCATAATCTTATTTATGTTTTTGCAATAGAAAAATGTAAGAAGTGTCGGAATTCATTACGTAAATTTTGATTTAATCTTTAAAACTTAGAAATCTCGCAAACCGAATTTTTGATGATAAAATGTTGTATGAAAACACAATTTTATTTGAAAATACCTTTTCAACGATACCCCACATGTAGGGGTAACTAAAAAAAAAATATCCCCTCTTTCGATGTTCGGGGAGGTACCTCAAAAAATTTAATTTTGGTACATTTTACATTTTTAAAAGTGAGAAGTATTTTTGTACCAAATTACATCAACTTCCGTCAGAAACTGTAGAAGTTATGACCCTGTGACAGGTCGGGACAGACAGACGGACGGACGGACGGACGGACGGACGGACTGGATGATCTTTTATGGGTTCTTCGTAGGGACTACGGAACCCTAAAAAAAGTTAATACAAACAAATCTCACTTGGATTTAGGTATTTACTAGCTGACCCGACAGACGATGTCCTGTCTTTCAGGGGTATGAAAAATAGATGTTGGCCAATTCTCAGGCCTACCCGATATGTACTAGTGATGTAACGAATGTTGGATTTTTGACATTCGCGAATGCGAATGTTGACTTTCAAAAAACTCTAAATTGAAAATTAAAAAAAACCCCCGATGCGACGACTTTTTAAACTACAAAAGAGCTGATAATTTTCAAACGACTGAACCGATTTTCATGAAACATAACGAAGAACACTCTAGATCAGAATACATTTCTATCAAAAAAACAAAATCAAAATCGGATTATCCGCTTGGGGGCTACGATGCCACAGACAGACACACAGATATACTTGTTAAACTTATAACACCCCTCTTTTTTCGTCGGGGGCGCGCAAAATGTTAAGCTGGCTTGACATTTCGTGTCGGCCGAACATAGCCGAACCCATACAGGTTGGAAGAACGAAGTTAGTCACATGAAGATATTTCGAAGAGATTTGTTTTGATTTGAGGGTAGTTTAGAATTATTGAAATTTAATTTATATTCAAACTTTATTGAGTTTGTCAATATTTTAATTAGACTAACAAGAACAAGACCGTTCCATATTCTTTTTAAAACAAATATAAGTAAATAAGTGGCTTGAGTTGATAATTACATTACGATCGAGAATGTTTTGCAGCCCGTCACTAACGCGAAGGATGTGATGGAGCCAAGGTGTTTCATACGACATTTTACTACACACTTGCGAGTAAAAAATATTTCAAATATTACAATCTTAATTGAAAAAAAAAACAATTCATGAATTTGTTTAAGACCTAGAGAATTAGTAGGATGAATGAACGCCACGTCCATCTGTCCATCTGCCCATCCATGTGACATCACAGTAATTTTATTCAGAGACTATTAGGGCTAAAATACTGCAAATTGGCAAAAAATAGAGTTTATGTACCGCTACAAAACTGTGTATTTAAATTTTGAGAGTAAAGTCATTCCATTATACCTCCCATACTTGAGAAAGGGGAGTGAAAAAAAAGGTTTACTCTGGTATTTAAAAATAATTTTAAGGTTTCTTTGACAATTTTTCAATATTAATTCCCGTTTACGAAATATTGAGCTTAAAAGTGGCCTTTTTTACGTGAGTAGCCAAGATTCGTTCTTTAAATTAGAACCACATTATAAATGGTTTATTATAAGAAATAAATACTTAATTACTTTTAAAAATAAATATAATTAATTTTAAAAAAGTCGAAAGTTTGGACAGATTCTCAAACCTACGCACCACTGATTGTGCACTCAGTCTACTCACAACTTAATTATTTGAATTAAAATTCCTTATAAGAACTTTTCATCAGTCCAAAAAGAAAATACAGGTTTATGTCACTTTTCCTTTGGATATCTATGAATGCCGGTTTAATAAATTTAGTAACAGAATTTATTACTATTTTATTATTTGGTTATATTTAGCCAATAATTGGTTATATTTATCTGTGGGTCTGGCAAAGTCGTTAACAATTATTATGTTATTTGAAATTTAATAAACATTGTTTATTTATTTTATAAAATATTTACTATTTTACGATAACTCGTAAGCTGCTTTATGAACCTAAAAGCGGTGCAATAAAAGCCACCCTATGAGCAAGTTTGTTGAAAAAACATATCATTCTCACGAGTTGTATTATCATTCCATATCCATCTATTTATAATTTCCTTTTTGTTTTTCAAAAACATTCGCATAGATTCTTGCGAATGCGAATGCGAATGTCCAAAAATATGCGAATATTCGCGAATGCGAATATTCGTTACATCACTAATATGTACACAAAATTTCATGAAAATCGGTCGAGCCATTTCGGAGGAGTTTGGCAACAAACACCGCGACACGAGAATTTTATATAATAGATATTAGAAAGCTAGTTGAGTAGGTTGAGTTTATAAAGCAATTTATGGGTGGTGGCAGGGTGGGCGCGGGCGCGGCGTACCGCATGCTGGAGGGCGGCGCGCGCGAGCGCATCGCACTGCAGCTGGCCGAGCAGGCCGCCAAGCGCCGCCGCCCCACCACGCCGCTCGCCTCGCCGCACACGCCCAGGTACACACACCATATTTTTACTAACCTAACAAAGAATTAATCTAATTACGATCCGTGGTTCCTAACAACTGGTCTTCAATCAGCTGCAACAGCCTTGCTTCTAAGGCAATCAGCCCATACTAGCTATTTTTGTCTCCCGCTTTGCACCGGAGGGAAGTGGATTTTTTTCTTCCAACTCCTATTTCTTTTTTCGATTAAATTCGTGCGGGTTCTAAGACAATTTAACTTTTCCCCGGGACTCGTCGAGGGTCAACCTCGACGTCATCTTTGGTCACCATTGTCGGTCCTGATTTACAGGAGTAACCTCGTTTACACACCTACCAAACTACCAAAATTGGGGGTTTTCCGAGATAGCGGATGGTAAGTAGGTATACCAGATAGATAGTGTGACGCGACCGGTGGAAATGGAAAAGGTGACTGGAACGAGTACCTAAAAATATAATATCTCCTATTTACCACGGGCGTAGCTATCGTAGGGTTAGACGGGGCAGCGCCTTGGGGCTCCTAAGCTCAAGGGGACCCTCGGCCTTCATGAACGTCGACTTCCGAAAAAAGTTATGATAATAATATAATATCCTAGTTAAATAAGTTACATATAATACTTGGTAGTAACTAGCTTTTCTTTATTATGCCATGAAGTAGGCGATGAGGAGCTGACTGATGATAAAGTAGTTTAGTGTAAATAGAGCTTACGCCACTGCTGTTTACCTTTGTCATCCTGGTACTTCTGTAGTGCGAGCCAATGCGATCTTTCAGTTTCAGATCGAATACCGAGCGCCTCGCCAGCATGTCCCCGGCAGCGAGGAAGCTGGCCGCGAAGCATCTCCTGTCGCCGAGGCTGAGACTCACTCCCAACGACATGGGCATCCTCTCTCACGCCTCGCAGCGGACGCCGACGCCTCGGCGGAGGCCGCTCGTTGCAACCCCGAATAATAACAAAAAGGCGGCAACACCACATCGCTCCCCGACTGACAGCGGCGCTAGTGTGCAGCAAGACACCCTCACAGATAATCTATTGCAAATAAATGTTGCCAAACGCACCAGATTAAAAGCCCAAGATTTCTTCAAATAGTATTCAAATAAGAGTAATTTATTTCTGGTTCCCATTACCTCTTTTATTTCCATAACAAATTATTAGAAAATACATTTTGTCATTCATAATCACTGATAAACGTAAATAACAGCTTATATAATAAATAAAACGGATGACGTCAGTTAATTACATTGAAAAAAACTTATCTTGCTGCACTAATACAATACTATCACATGTTTTATAATGTACCTATGACCAACATATACCCTGATAGATAATGGCCCCAAACTGACGGCTGAATAATCAAGTCCTACTTATACTAATTGGCGCGGTTTAATGACGCGCTGACATTTAACTCCCTTTGATCCCCTCAATATAACAGTAACTTCGTAAGCTAACTTCAAAAACGTTATTGTCAAATATCTAGAAAGGACAGACATCCACACAGTCGCAAAAATGTCGCGCCCTTTTGTCTCTTGCTCATTATTTTGATTTATCTATACTATAACATGAACCTTACTTGAAACTTCCTCGATCTGTATATAAAGGAGGGTCCATAGAATTATGGTAAATAAAATCGGAGTCGAAACCTTAAAAAAACGCCATTAAAAGATATCATATCACAAGTAGGTATACATATACTTTTACTTGAATGATGGTGGCTGGTACTCGTAAATTTAGGTTAAAGTAGAAAATAGGCCAAAGAAGAAAATTATATATATATATTCCAAGGTCACAACACGAGGATTGTAACACAAATTCCAAAGCATTTAAATCAGTAAATACGATAGTTTCCAATAGTCTGTCTACACTCGGCGTCAACACTTCAACATCCTCATTTATTTTTTCCGTATTTCGTTCGATAGTAAAAAAGGAGTGATTATTTTGGTAAATACCTACAAAAAAATCACTGCGATCATAACAATAAAAAATTAATCTCTATGCTTAGTATATAATAATGCAGGTAATTTGCCCAATGCCAACACACGCGTAATCAAATCATAAGATTATTGTCAGTGCATGTTTGGTTTTGATCATAATGCATTAATCTAAAGATTATAAATTAATCCTTTTGTTATTCAACTTTGTTTTATCCCAGTCATGCTTTATTAATCGACAGATGGAGAGGAAAATTAATTAGTACTTACCATATTCATTAGTTACATATCAAATTCTAAATAATATATTTCCTCATAGTTTAACGTTCTGCAAACAAGTCAACGAGTGAAGAGCTTACTATACCTATCTATTTTATACATGAGTACCACTTTGTAGTAAAAACCTTATAAATATTTTAATATGTTATACAGCTTTCTTAGCAAATACAAAAAAGTTTTACTTATTAACTAAACTTGAGCAATAGCTTCGTCAATATAATATGTATAAAAAAATCATCAATAGTACTTTTGACTATTTACATGTTTAAAATAAGAAACGAGTCGGTCTGTAGACAATTGTACATTATAGTTTTGCAGAATGGAACAACCCGCACGTACTACTGTAGACGAAAGCAACGTTAGTAGACCGAATTTTAGGTTGGTTTCAGTTTGCAGAAATATATGTTGGTAGATTGGATTCATTTTGCAAAACTACGTACATTTCTGAGAAGGAAATAATATGAACTACATTTTGCCGTAATCTCCGTTAAATAGTACACTAATTGAACTAATAGTCGAAAATAACTAATAAAGTACCTACCTCGTTCTTAGTGAAGGGTCTTACCACACCATGAAATGAGTGGACGTCAATCGACAGTTTCTATTCTACACAGAGCAACGTTCGATCGATCGTCGCGTGGGTCGACAGTCTATTGATTGGCAAAGTAATAGGTACCTACCCTAAGGGTTCATGAGGAAGCCAATATTGGGAAGAGAATGCGAATGAAGAAATATAATTAGCATAGCACATGGTGAAAGTGAAGAAGGGAAATATAAATTGAGCTGAGAAATACACGGAGTCGTAGGTAACATTAACTTCCTCATGAAATTGCATGGCAAATGGCCGACTTATGTATGTTCCATGATAATAAAGTTATACGTTTACGTAGGTACATATTTTTAAGGTTTTAGGACTTGCGTCGTCTCACTATGGTGTGTTAGTTACAATAATATAGCTGGTGTTTACACATAATTATACAGGTAATAGTTGAATGCAAACACGCGTCAAGTTCCACACTACCTATTTACATTTTTCTGTGGTTTGGAGCAAAGATTTAAGACAGCATAAGGCCCGTAATAATAAATCGATCACAAGTCTCAGAGCGGTCGTGAGTACTCTTATGTCATGCCATTTCGTACTAAAGCAGGGTCGCTGAGCACGAAGAATTTCGTACAATGACCTACGCGGGAGTGACAGAGACAGGTATCATTGTACGAAATTCTTCGTGCTCAGCGACCCTGCTTTAGTATGACATTTCTAAGATCGCTTTTAGACTTGAAATCGGTTTATTAATACGACCTAATGTGTCTTAAAGCGCCGTCTCTGTCAACACTATGTATATTGAGTGTTATCGCGACATATTAGTCGTTACAAGTCCGTTTCACCTTTATCGTCAATTACCTAGTCAATACTTACTAGACTTTAGTATAATCACCAAAAGAAATTTAGAAGTTCTTTGTACCACGCCGTTTTCCGTTTCTTATAATATTCAGAGTTAGGCTTCGGCTTAGAATCGTCAGTGGGATCCTCCTCGAAAATGTTAACTATAGACGCTTTGATACCGAACCTGATGAAAGCGAGGTACGGGAAGTACCTCATCAAGAATAAACTGAATTTGAAGTTCAAGTTGAAGTAAAGCCGACCCAAATACGATGAGTATAAGGTCATGTATAATTTGGCCATGAATAGTTTATATTTGGACTTTAAGCTGAGAGATTTGTACGCTGGCGCAGTGTCTATGGTCTCGAAGTCTTTGTAGTAGAGGAGTCTTGGTTTTGTTTCTGGAAGGCCGTCCACGCCGGGTTTGCGCATCAACGTCTTTGGGTCCACACCTGGTGAAGACGTAGAAATATTAATTTAACGCATATTGCGCTCACAAGGTCTTGAGTTCGTATCCAGCCTCGCACCTCTGGGTTTTTCTTAATCTATATCCGAATGATAGCTATAAATTGTTATCTCTTGCTTGAAGTTAAGGATAACATCGTGACGAAACTAACATGTTAGGGTTTCTAACCCTAACAATTTTTTGAAAGACGTGCGCAATTATAATTATTGAGATCTCTTCCTGTGTGGTTATCTATTCTATCTTGTAAAGGTCAGCCGTCGCTTTGGCATCCAGTCATTTCTCTCTCGCAGTACGAAACACTATTTAAATGAAGTCTACTGTACTAGGTAGTCTACTGGATAAGCTTTTCAGAAGACGAAACTCTTCTGAAAATACCTATTACAGTATTGTTCTCATTCAATCATTGGTATATGTAGCAGCAGCGAGAAATGAAACATACGATATGAACTCTCATAAGACCTAAAGAGAAAGATCGGTTTTTAAATCGATATTTTAAAATAGCACGAATGTCGTCTTAAGTAGGTATAGTATAATCAATAATCTTGTACAAATTTCATACATAAATAATCTAGGTATTATAAGTTTTTGAACGCCATTGTATTGTCAAATTATTATAATCGATATCAGATTGCCAGAAGGAAAAACTAGTTTGTGCCCTAACCAGTGCTTAAAAAGCTTTTGAGAGGAGTGCGCTAATATCAATCAAAGAGAACCTCGGGGAGATTTAGACTTCAGAGAGAGAGCGGGAGACTTAAAACAAAAAATGTACCTGTTGTAAAATGTTTCTTCCTGTAGCTACTTGATAACTTATTCTACGACTTAGAAACTTGACTTACCAGTATCAAGCGATTTCCCTTTCAACTGTTTTATCAGTCTCTTCTGCAAGTTCATCCTGTCCTGCTCCGTGTATATGTACCCGGGGACGTCTGCTAGGTGTCTGACGAAGTACAAGAAGCTGTCCGTGTCGAGAGTGGGGTTGGTGGACCACATGCCGTCGAGCATCACCCGCGACATGTGCTCGAAGAACTCAGGCACGTTCTCCAGGCACGGCGTGAACACGCGGTCCTGGATCTCCTGGCACACTTCCGCGGTTTCGCGGTAAGTCTTGCGGCATATGTTGTACCTGGCAAATGTAAAGATCACTTACTCATATATAACACTTGCGACAACATAATTAATGAATGTAAATTAATGTCAATTCTGGAGCCTAAATATATTAGCCGCTCGAATCTCGCTCGACTGGCACTCGACTCGTAAAAGGTAGTCAGTTTTGACAGTTTTCCGTAAGTAGTCCGACTGATTTCTAGTAGAGTAGTGGAAAACTGACAAATCTAACCTATTGCGATTCGAGTGCAAGTCGAGCGAGTTTCGATCAGTTAATAGACTTGGGCCCCAGGGTTTGAAATTAGCTAATTAAGAATATGGTGAACCTGCTCGTATGTATAAACTATCATCGTGTTACAAATTGCACGCCCATAAGGTAACGTGGGCCAGGTTTCGGTAGGTATCCAACAACAGAATTGTTAGGAGCTAGTTTCTGTACCGAATTTATTCTGCCGATTCTTGAGCGACACGACCGCGACGCGGCGGGTGTTACCATGGCAACCGTTCGACCGTCGATCTATCTATTGACCGATGGTAGTATGAGAAGAGTTGACGTTGTTAAACAAATTTCTACATGGGCCAACTTTTTATCGATCATCGAGCGACAGTGGGTCGATTGAGAGCTAGTAGTTACATAATTCGCAAAATCAATAACCTTTACTCACTTTTCATCAAGCCCAATCATATGCCCTATAACCCTCCAGACGTAATTATACGCATCCCAGTCACCCTCGTTCATTTGCCTGATGCCGAAGTAGTCTGGCTTCAGCGTGGAGAAGCCAATGAAGCCGTACAACGTCAATGCAATGTCCCGCTGTGACACCGTGCCCCCACCCTTCATCTTGGAAGCGAGTCCGGCGCGGAGGTGCCGGCTTCTGACCGTATATAATGATCTCCATGAACTGTGGAAAAATATGTGGGATAGAAGAATAAAGTTCCTAAAAGTTCCTAGGTTTACTAGCTTCACCCGCAGCTTCACTAGCACAAAGATAGATATTTTTATCCAGCTCGAACTACAATGATTCCTTAGCCCTACTTTTGAAGCTTTTTGAAGTCTATCGATAGCCTGCTTAACAGTGTAAGCCCCGTTGAAATCGGTTCAGCCGTTTTTCAATGCTCGTAAAGAAAAAGGCAAACAGACAAGAATGGTACAAAACCTTGACTTGGACTGAGACGTTCAAATAGACGACTGCATATTTTTTTCTAAATTATCTTCGATGTACAGTTACAGTTTCAGAATGGTTTTTAAATACTTATGTATGGTAAGTAGGTAGGTACTAGCTTATTAAGGCTGTGCGTTGATAGATCAGTGAGTCAATCCGTTTTTCCTTTGATATTATACAGAGGAAGAAGATAGGTAGTTGTATACGGTATACTTACACACTCCCAGGCTTCAGCTCATGCTCGAACCACGAGACGGTGTGTAGCAGTGTGGACAGGTATCGCTTGTAGGCGGTGTACGTCGAGCTGGATCGCCGGGAGCCGACCAGCACGCGCAGGATTGAGGACACCGCGAACACCGCCACTAACCCCGCAAGCATCGACGTCGTGTACGCGAAGCAGAAGGAATTGTAGACACTACGACCTCTGAGGACAACAAAGCTAGGTACCTAACACGGCAGACATCATGAGCGTATACGTACCTAGCCAGCTTTCAGAAAGGACAATTGGAATGTAAGCTCTGAATGAAAAAAGGGGTCCTCCAGGGGCAGTCGTAGGGCTGTGGTCCCAAAAAAACAAGAAGAGAGGAGAACTCAGAAGTGTAATTGTTGTAAAAAGAACATGACATTGAAATGATTTTGCTTTTTCGACGACACTACGATCTAAATACTAGGAAAGTAGGTAGGTACTTTACGAACAAAATTGATTGATTGTGGTCGATAGCCTCCTATGTAAGGTTCTCACCTGTTGAACCTCTTCTCGTCGAACCACTCGGGCAGCTCCATCACCAGCTCGTCGGGTTTCACATTGTCCGACGGTTGCTCCTCTGCTTCTTTTGTCAATAATCTGTCCACGAATTCCTCCGCTGGAACAAATATGAAAAATGAATTAAACTATGAGGAAACTGTACTACTAGTACTTTGTGCTCAAGGTCGAAACGATCGATTTCTATTATAATTATTTATTGACACGAAACAGTTTATTTCTTTATTGACCACGCAACGGAAGACACCGTGTGAGTAGGCTCCATAGGTACAAGGTGGGCCTAATGACGGTCGCGGGAAACCGCTGGATGCGAACAACACAGGACCGGTCGTTCTGGAATACTTTAGGGAGGCCTATGTCCAGCATTGGACGTCTTTCGGCTGAAATGATGATGATGACAGTGAACTGGTATGTTCGAAGGTCCGGACTCCTGAGCTAGATATAAATCTGTGTTTCAGGAGTAAACTTTGTATTTCGTAAAAGGATCGTTTGCACAAAATGATGCCGTATATTATGGTTACTACCTATCCATTATGGAATGAATACTGTGAATAATATAATTAAGGCCCTCGCAAAGAAGATTTTGCTAATTTTATAATTGTATACCCACACATTGTGAAAGACCTAGCTGTTGTGCAGTCAGCAACATTATTAGCTGAACGTTCTTAACTTTTCAAATCGGTAATATGTACTCTATATTTTACAAGCGTTGGTAAACATTGTCAAAACAAAATATTTGCAACTTAATTAATATATTGTTTAGATTAAGGAAAATAATGGAATGTGCAAGCGATATAAAAACTAAGGATGTTCAGCTAGGTTCTTATGTTGCCGGACCTAGCAAAGGTAGTTGTTTTGGTGAACAAACAAATGGGAGGCCACACTCGCCTGCATCATTTTGCCAATCTAAATATATATAACTCAAAGGTGACTGACTGACTGAATGACTGACTGACTGACTGACTGACTGACATAGTGATCTATCAACGCACAGCCCAAACTACTGGACGGATCGGGCTGAAATTTGGCATGCAGGTAGATGTTATGACGTAGGCATCCGCTAAGAAAGGATTTTGATTAATTCTACCCCCAAGGGGTTAAATAGGGGATGAAAGTTTGTATGAAACTTTGTCAATTAAATTCCACACGGACGAAGTCGCGGGCACAGCTAGTCCTATAATATACTTAAATCTAGAATTTGGCTTGTTTAGTCACGATTGGAAGTTCCAGAGGCTATCTCAGCGGCTTATGTTCCGACTTCCAGTGAATATCGATTAGATGTGCTTATCTCAGCAGGTAAATGTGTAACTAATAATGAATAATGCGATAAAAGGCCTCAAATAGTAGGTATATTCATTTATAGTCGCTCGCTCGGTTTTACTTTATTGATCATACAACCTAAGATATCACAATGTCATTCATAATATCTACCATCATGTATTGTATGTACTCACAGATATAAGTATCTGTAATAGTTTTTTTTATATCTAAATATATATAACTCAAAGGTGACTGACTGACTGACTGACTGACTGACTGACTGACTGACTGACTGACTGACTGACTGACTGACATAGTGGTCTATCAACGCACAGCCCAAACCACTGGACGGATCGGGCTGAAATTTGGCATGCAGGTAGATGTTATGACGTCGGCATCCGCTAAGAAAAGATTTTGATTAATTCTACCCCCAAGGGAATAAAATAGGGGATGATTGTTGAGTTAAATTCCATGCGGAAGAAGTCGCGGGCACAGTTAGTCTCTTTAATATAGCTCGACCAAACATTACTAGTTAAAGTGGTTAAGGTACTACTACCAGGGACCTCTCTAGTATCTACTATATCATATCATACAAATTATAGAATGTTATGGAGTAAAGTTCCCTCTCATAGATATGTCCTTTTGTCAAATCATCCACCTGTAGAACTTTTTTTGAAATTGCAATTCTTATAGCAACAATGATTTGAAACAATCGCGATTAGGTGCCACTTATCAGTGAATTTATAAACATTTTCTGGAACAATGCTCATTTCACACTTTGTGAGCATAAGGGAAGTGCGTGGTGCGTCGGTTTCAAATCAGAAAATGTTTTTCTTGCCGTTATTTTTGTGTTTGTTGACTCTGCACGCGAGCCACTCCGATTGGGTAACCTATTGTATAAGTAATCATTCTTCTGCAATTTGTGGGGATGGCCTTGGTGGGCTTCTAGTTTAGGGTCTATTCAGATCAGACTAACTGAATCCGAACTGCATTGTAAATGAATTGAAGTCGACATGTTGCCGGCCATTAGTAGTCCTCTGGCCGACATCATGGCGATCTCCATGAATTTAAGTTGAGGAATTCCCTAAGATAATATTATTGACCAGTATATTCTAATTGGTTTTACAATAGCAGACTTGGGCTCAGACCACAGATATAGATTTACATAGATAACCCAAGTATCACAATCTGTATGGAAACCAAGCGTGCCGAATTTTTAACACCTACTGTGACGTCATTAGTTACGGGAAATCCAAATCGATTCAAAGACACCGATGCCGCCGATGCCCCTCCGCCCGCTACGATTCTCTCGAGTGATAATATCGCTCATACTCATATTTTTTATATCTGTAGTCGCGCGGACTGTAAGTTAGCGGCGACCAACCTTGACGCTTGGTCGGGGTTTCGTACACGCAAAGTACATGCATTTGCGTTATCTATGTAAATCTATATCTGTGACTCAGACCGCTTGCAGTCGACGTACAGTCGCACCAAAACTGTAATCTTGCAGGCGGCTTGCAGTCCAGATGTAGCTCGTCTGAGTAAACATTTAACCCTGATTTCACTGATTCTGCCCTCCGAATCCGACACATAACTGTGAGACTACGGTACTTAATTCCGGTAACGTCGGCGTATGCTAAAGGACCTTACTTTGCATCCATTATCGGTTTTATTTATCAGAATTTTTGAATTGATTGTCAGCGCTCTCGAGCGACGGTAGGTAGTCAGAGTGGACATTCCGGCTTCACTAAGTAGGTAGTCAGAGCTAAAATACCTAAGAAAATAATACTCACCTTTAACTAGGTAGGTTTGCTGTTTATTGTATCCTACCCTAACTCGTAACTAGAGATAAGATAATAAACGTTTCATAATGCTAATTCACTGCAACAGGTTTCGGAATGGATGTCACCAGTTCAAGAACAATTGTAAGTATGGAATCTGTAGTATGGAACAAAGCAATCGATGACCGCTAAATTTATGGCGACTTATTTCGTATAACAAAGTCGGCAAATAAGCGTACGATACGACCTGTCTAATGTTAAGCAGTTAATCTTTGCAATACCAAAGGCATCGCTCGCACGTTACTGACCTGAAAGGGCGAGGGATAGCCGTATGGGAAAGGAGGATCTGTTCCGACTTTCAGTTTTGCACTGTTCATCCTAAAAATCCTAACTACTTTGCTCCAACTTTCTGTGAGAGGGTACTACTACCACAGTCGAGGTAGTTCGTACCTACGAATGTACCTACATGAGCTGTGGTCAATTGACTACAGCATGGCTACAAAACTATGACACGTATCAAATAAAAGATAACATTAGGGCGAAAATATCGTTCATAAGTTACTTCCTCCGACTGCAGTTTAGCCGAATACAGCCCATGCTGTATTGGGCTAAACTCAAAGTTTATTTTATCGTGATGACACCGTAAGTACATCGCTAGTTATTTAACGAGCAATTGTATTTCAGCAACATGAATTCACCCAAGAAATCTAACAACGGAAATCCCTTGAAATTTTTCGACGATGATTTGAGAATGGTTCAAGTGACCCGCGACTCCCCTGAAGTAGTCGTACAAAGGGAGGTTGAGAAACCTAACAACGACCTGTCTGCGGCCAAATTGAAACAGAAGCTTGAAAGCACGCTCCAAAATGCCAAGATTTTGGCGGATTCATTAAAAATGCAGATTATAAATCTCATTGCTCGAGAAACTCTGCTGAAAGAAGCCATAATTTATGGAAGGTAAGTTAGAGTAGAACAAAGTAGTGTCTGAATTATTATTATGGCAAGTGCTATACGTAGGTATACACTATAAGTCTTCAGCAAATTGTGTAGATATAGATATTATATACACTTGTATCTACAATCTCAGGCTTTCGATCAAATATATGAGTATGAGTTAGGGCGTCTATACATGTGGGTAAGTATCAAAATTAATAACGATTAGATAATTCGTTTTGTTTCCGTTATCAAAATACCTATTTATTAATACAAATTTATATCGACTGTCATTGGACTATCGCTGTGATTAATTCGTGCTAACACTTGACACGAACTCAGTCAGCGCAGATAAAATACCTAATAATATAATATACATTTTATACATTTTACTGGATCCAGAATATTCCAGACGCCAAATGCGGCCATTACCTATCTGTAAAAATGTATAGAAGACAAACCGTTTGGCTTCTTCGTAGCTATACCTATGCTTGTTTGTATGAATGACTACCAACACACAACACATTTTTTAAATAAAAATTGAAAACAATATCCATGCAGAATTTGTTATTTCTGAGGTTTTAACTTATTTAACCTACTTATCACATATTAGTAGGTACACAAAAAGGAAACACTTCGCGGAATTTTCCATACATTTTATCGAATACGAGTGCCGAATTCGGTCATTATTTGTCAATGTACCTATCTATAGAAAAACGTTGTCGTCTTCAGTGAGTGAATATAGCTAATTTGTTAGTTCCTCCGTCTGACACTTTTTTATACAAATACTAGCTGTGCCCCGCGACTCCGTCCGCGTTCTGTTGAAATTTTTCCTGAATTTTCTTTGCTATAAACCTCACGGAGCCCGAGACCTTTCCAACGAATGCAAAACCGTGGAAATCGGTTCGTGCGTTCTGGAGTTATAGCGTCAGGAAGGAAAACCCGACTTATTTTTATATAGTAGATAATAAGGGAACGAATAAGGAATGGTGGAGCTAATCACTTTTGTCTATACCTGTATCGTTACTGACTGTACTACACGACTGTAAGGCCCAGCGCACACCGTTTTGGAGGCGCGGCGCAGAGCAATTGAACACAACAATTGAATATAAACCTTAAAAACCTTGACATACGGTCGCTTGAATAAATTCGCACGAGCGACCTCAAGCTACTACAAGAGCATACGCGCGACTGCTCATACATACCGTATGTCAAGGTAGTTAAGGTTTATATTAAATTGTTGTCTTCAATTGCTCTCCGCCGCGCCTCCAGCGGTGTGCGCTGGGCCTAAGGCAGCGCGCAGCGGCCGACAAGTATGGCGATTGCGATGCGACGGCGATTTCGTTGAGACAAACCTTTCCAGCAATCGCCTCGCAATCGCCTTACGATCGCTGAAGAATTCACAAAGATAACATTAATGACCAATTGTTTGTCAACTAGTTTAAAATTAGCAAACTTGGGCCCCTGAATCTGGGTATTACTGGGATCGCCCCCAGTCCATAGTAGGTAACTAGCCATAATACAAACAAGCACTAGGCCCATATTAATATATTAATAAATCGATCTCAAGTCTGAGAGCGATCTTGGAAATGTCATTCTTATGTCATTCCAGTACAATAAGACATGTCAAAAGTGTACTCAAGATCACTCTCAGGCTTGAGATATATTTATTAATACGGGCCTTGGTGTGGTTTCGGTTTGGTGAAAAATATTTATTTTTATTTCTGTATTTTGATCAGGTCCGGGGTGTCCATGGTGACGGTGTCAACCATGGCCCAGCTGCCTCGCTCGTACATCATCAGGGACGGGCGCTGGATGCTGTGCAATGGGATGATACAACTGCCCGCCACCACCTCGGACCCCACGAACATTTTCAACACGCTGTTCTCGGAGCCGAGATGTATTGGGAAAGAGGTGAGTTGGAATATTCTATTATTTCTAATTACGTATTACTTATTTTATTTTTACACTAGCTGAGCCCGCGACTTCGTCCGCGTGGAATTTAACTTAACAAAAAAGCCCGCTCCCGCGATCTGAGCCCGCGCGACAGGACCCATTTTTTAAATTGTGTTTTTCTAAAATATAAGTAACTAAGTTACTGCTTATAACATCAGCTATCTACCAGTGAAAGTCCCGTCAAAATCGGTCCAGCCGTTTCGGAGATACTCTTTGATTTCATGTGTTTTTATTTTTTTACGCGGAACCCTAATTGTTTTTCTAAAATTAAAGTAGCCTAAGTTACTCCCTAAAACATCAGCTATCTCCCAGTGAAAGTCCCGTCAAAATCGGTACAGCCGTTTCGGAGATTACCCGGAACAAACACACAGACAGACAGACAGACAAAATTATTTTAAATCGCGTTTTTGCTGTAGGTGTCGTATGTACTTTCATATGTATTTAGTGAAAAGGTGTTATTTTGATATTACAAACAGACACTCCAATTTTATTTATTTGTATATAGATATCAAAAGAGCAGATTTAAAATTGCACAGGTTGATTGAATTGGAGATTTATTTATTTGGATGACCGCTTAGCGCAGTGATTTGAGCGTAAGTCGCTCGGCTCACTTCACCGGGTGGTTGCGGGATCGATTCCCGCCGGGGCAAATTTGGAAATGGCCTTTTCGGGTGTCACTAGGAATGACCCAGTCCATTGTGCAAGTACCTATAGTACATGCGTTGCTTAGTTTGGGACCATACAGTGTGTCAGTCTGGCGATATTTATTTATTTACTTACCTATTTACCGAGGCGGAATTGCAAATTAAATTCATGAAGTTAAAATGAATATTGTTCAAAATTAGGTACTTAGTACGTATCTATCTACCTCCAAGTACTTAAGCTTCTTTTAATAAAAGCTTTTGGAAATTTCAAAGTGAGTTAGATTGTACCTATCATATTACAGAAAATCAAAAAGATATAATAGGTAATACCTAGGGTATAATAGGTATAATAGGTATAATAGTTACATGCTCAGGTACGATTTCTACGCAGTCCCGTTCGCGTTGAGACTGCCGCATTATTTTATTCTGTGAAAGTTAAAATGAAAATACGATGATCAACCAGTTTTGGCATGCACAACCTACATCATGGCCGAAACAAGAACGTATAAGAAAGGCCAAGAGCAACAGAGTGGTCACACTTCATTGTTTTTGCCGTAACACATTACAAGAACACATACTTAAACAAATCTGTTACATAAAGTTCCTGGAAAAACTTCTAGCATGATGGTGATGATCTATAGTGATGCCGCTCTGCAGTAAATGTGATAGTAATTCGGTATAAGAGATTTAATTTCATATTTTTGCTTATCGACACGTGATTAAGACGTGCAAATAGGTATTATCTTAAGGTTCCGAATGAAGAAAGGTTAGTGCCATTATCCTTATGGGTTCCGCCCGTAAAGTCAGACTTCCGTGACTTTCGTGTTGTGTAGATAATCCATTTGTGTATCGAAAATTTAATGATCATATTCATGTGTACAAAATAAGTCTATTACAGGTAGGTAGGGCAAGGGCTAAGACTAGTCCCGCCACACACTCCCACCACTGTTAGGTAGTTAGTAAGTACTCCTGTCAGCCAGGATCCGTGGCGAGTCCCGGGGAAACGTAAAATTATCTTGGAACCCGCACATAATTTAATCGAAAGAAAAAATCTAGTTCATTAGACCTATTGAGTGCATGTCTGACCCCCTCCCCTCGTGAGGTTTTAGTCGGTAGGCCGCAAATGAATCCGATATAATCCGCCTCAAAAGGTTCTTTACCATGGAAATTGAAAATAATAGCACAGTCTACCACGGTACCTATAGGTCCGTGTATTACCGCCCGACCGGTTTTTCCTCCTCGGTCATTGACACGTCAACACGCAACCTTGAATCTCGAATAGTCTATTTTGTGTGCGTGGAAAGTGTATATTTTTGATTTTTTTTTTAAAGTAGGCTTTTAGTTTTTGTTTTTTACGATTTTTTGTGGTAAATTTACCTACGTATTAAATTCCTGGTAACCGTAAATTGTCTAGGTACCTATATCCCTCAAACTACTGAACTGATTTTTATGAAAAAACAAACCAATCAAATGACCTGTATGTACCTGTATACCTGTATACCTGTATGTCTTCTGACAACCATGGCCAGTGGCCACACATTACAAGGTGACACATAATGCGTATACTTTTTTTTTCAAAACTTAACTTTGTAATTCTAAAACCATCAGCTTTGGAGGGAACTTGAAAAACAAAAGGTGTTATAGGAATACAGCTGTTGACCGATTTCACAAGTCTACAAAACCTTTAGTACTTCAACTGTCCCACAAAGCCGATAGTTTGAGATTTACAAAGATAAGTTGCAAAAAAAATAGTATACCCATTTTGTATCACATAGTATATTATAGGTACGACTTATACCAGTAGGATGCCTATGGCACTTATAGCCAGAATGCATGTCATGGCAATTCCACTAAGCCCAAACACGACTAGATTACATTGCTGTTATTACGGAGTTCCGGCGCCTACCTTCCGGTTTCGGTATCATCTGATGATGTTTCCGGAAGGTAGGAAGTTTATTGAGACTATTCCAGTGACAGCAAACACCACTGAAAAGTCACAGGAAAGTAATATTACATTGTTACCCAAGGGGTGAAGATAACTTATTTTGTCCCGAGACGGGGTTTAATAGTTCGAGGGACAAAATAAGTCATTCACCCGAGGTAAATTCACTGTGCTTTTCATTACGAATACAAGGAAAGTAAAAATAAAAACAGGAATTAGCTAAATAAATAATACAAGGAAGTATGAACAATACTCTACAACTCGAAAAAACTAATGAAGGTCGGAGTTCCATTTGCCGCCTATTTTGTTTTATTTCCGTTGGCGTGGTTCAATAGAAATTTCAAAATATAACTAAGTTATTTTTAATAATTCGACAGCTGTCAGTTGAAAGCGACTCTCCCTAGGGCGGAAAAGTATTCAATCCGCTCGCTCCTCAGGTAACTTCAGACCTACTTTCCGAGTATGAGTAATGAAAAATTAATTACGTTTACTCGAATTAGGTATTTCCAGTCATTTTGATTTTAAATGCCAAACTACTTACTGTTTCGATTTTGATGAAACTTTATGGGACCAATCTGGAAAAACATCCTTTCAAGTGAAAAAAATATTTTTCAAATCGGTTTATACTTCAATGACGGAGGTAATTAAAAAAACAACCGAATTGAGAACCTCTTCTTTTTGAAGTTGGTTGAAAATACTTAGTAGCGATCACCCGCGAGGAACTAGCATTTCATCATCTTCGTTAAACTTACAAATATTATAATTTATTATATTAATTAAACGGATAGGTTCAATCAAAGGTGCAAAATGGTCGCATTATTTTTGGTTTATAAATTAATATATCACAAGAACGCTAGATACCTAGGTACTTGACTGATGTCGATCGACGACGTCGACTCCTACGACCCGGTCATTTGACGGTCAGTCGATTCGTGTGGTAATACCCTAATATTTTTATCTTCGTCGTTGGCACTAGGAACCTAGTTAGGTTACTTAAGTATAGGTCCAGAAAATAAGCAGAACACGCTACAATTATGAGCGAATTATTCTAACATGATGTTACCTAGACGATAGCACAGATTAAGCTTGGGAATCGCCAAACTTAATAAGTACCTATGACAATGTAAAATACATAGTACCTAGTTACTATAATGTATTCTGCTTATGTGTGTAAGTACTTACCTATAATAAGTATTACACACAAGTAAGTATTTAAGTATAACTTAATTATCTACTGTTTTCTTTGAGCGATTCCTTCAATCGTGGTGTGATTTGCAAAATGCCAACGACTTGCGACGATGCGAATACACATGTAGGTAAGCAGATACATTATGTATTTGCGACATGACGCCTTATGTCCAGTCAAGGTTGTTAACTATAATGTGGTATACCTACGGACGGAATAACAAACAATATTTATACATGGTGTACCTATCAAATGTCAGATATAATATTTTAGCTAGGTACTCACTTAGTATGTAGGTACTAATGTATGGACGTGGTAATTTTTTCGCGCTCAACAAAAACAGACTACATTTAACTGCAGTCTCAGGATGTTGAATATGCATCGAAAATACCTTTTTAGTCTGCCCCGATGTAAATAGAACCCGCAACTACACGAGCAGTGAGCTCGGCGGCCCAGACCAAGCAGTTTTGTAGATCCTCAAGCTTGTACATACCAATTACCGTCACGGCTAATACTTAGGGTGCTACCACACCAATCAACCAACCGACGATCGACCGATGATCGATCGAACGTTGCCCTTCGTAGAAACTGTTGATGGATGTCTGCTCATCTCATTCTACCATCACCTATTATTATACCATTATTCATTTGTGTTAACGCCTTTACACATGCCCATATAGTACTGCCAGCGGTAGCTGATGTGCTTTGTTCGATAGTATGGATAAGATAAAAGTGTTAACATCGCGGAATTTGGCTTGACAACCACGAACAACAACTCCGTTGGGGATACCTCATTTATTTGTTATGGATATACTTATTAAATCTAATCTTAGCGGATATTAAACTTATCTTATGATACCCATAACGACTTTAAATTTGACTTATTTATTATATAGGTAATTAATATTATTGTCAGTATTGATATCATTATCAGATCAGATAACTTAAGTTAGTAATTTTCGGTGCTTTTGGTAAAGACATATTTCATTTTCGGTCCATTTATTCCTACGACTAGGAAAGCGTCATCGTTCTTGATTCCCGTCAGGTCAGGATACATTTCTGAAATTACCATTTCGTAATTTGACTTGACGTAAAGTTACGGATGCGTTTATGGAAATGACAGCTTAATTATTTTACAAATGAATTAGGAGGAGGATAGAAACTGTCGTTTCCGACACGGAAACTTTCCGTCGACTGTAAATACCCTCCCTGGACTGGGCGTCACTGGGATCAGCCCAAGTCCATTGTACCGATACTCTAGTACACTGTTTGGGACCATACAGACACATAGGTATCTCATACATATGTTAGTCCGAACATATTTATTATTTTAACAGTACCTTAACTTTAGGTGGGATAATAGTTGAAACATTTTCAAAGTTATCGAAGTCATGTACCTTACCTACCTATATGTAAAATTGGATATAGGGTAACTTCAGAATTTTCACAAGAGACTGACTCTGATAAAAAGTTATGTTTCCAGGTTGGTTATCTTTACCAGCCATTACAATAACAGTTGCTTCCACCACCACAGGCAATAACAAGACCAGACCCGTGCGTGTTCAACTCAATCATTAAATACGAGACGGTGCCGTCGCGGAGATCTTTGGAATATCTCGAAGACGACTATCTCTGCCTCAAGCCGTCGTTCAACAAGACCTTGGAGAGGTACATGAGCGTCACGAAGCGACTGATGAACGAAACTTGCGGGGACGGTGAGTTATTTATTATTATTACTACACGCTATAAGTATAGGTACTTAGGCCCGTATTAATAAATCGATCTCAAGAGCGTACTCAAGATCACTCTCTGACTTGAGATCGTTTTATTTCATAATACGGGCCTTAAGTAAGTACTGATTATTATCACTTGCTGAACAGTTAAGAAAATTATCGTGAGGAAATTTGCACATTTTTTGGAAAACGTTCTCCTATGCAGTGAAACCGCACTTACCCGAAACCCACTCGCAATGCTGAATCCTACTAATATTATAAATGTGAAAGTTTGTTAGTGTGGATGTATGTATGTTTGTTACTCCTTCACGCAAAAACTACTGAACGGATTTGGATGAAATTTGGAACACAGATAGTTTATAACCGGGATTAACATATAGGATACTTTTTATCCCGATAATCCCGAAATTTGTGTTACGTTAAATACTACGCGGACGAAGTCGGGGGGCACAGCTAGTAATAAATAATAATACAAATACCTACTCACTGACATAAGTACTTACCTACCATAATGACATAAGTACTTGCCCATATTCATTTATTGTGTATATTTTTTTACTTATTTTAATTTTCAGTATAATATCACAACTTATGCATCTTTCTATTATTATTTTTAGGAACTTTAAGAAGCTTGGCCGAGAACAGCCTAGAATGCGGAATTCGAATACTGTCCGAATACAGTTACTACCCTCACAAAAGTTCGTCAGCGGCATCTCTACCACTCGAGTACTGCGTAGAGAAGGACGACTCATGCAAACTCATCGTAGCGTGGCACGTCTCTAATTCCTCCATAGAGAACTTCGAATTTTTGAAAAACGAACATAGTTTCAAAAAATATTTTTTAAAATCCGGGCCGTACATAGAACATAATATTCAATAATAATTGTAGTAAAGCACTCTGAACGCACTTTCTATTCGATACTACTGGATAACGTTCCAGTTGTTATCACAAAACATGATCCCCTTAAATAACGTGGATTAGCAGGTGAATAGTTACACACCGAAATATCTCTTTCTGTCATCAGTAATTTGACATTCGAAAGAAGAAGACGAAGTGTGATAACAAAACCGCTAATCGACGTTTATTATAAGGGGCGATGTCTAATCTACATTGTAAATAGGTACTGAAATAATTTCCTATAGATCGGAATGTAAAGAAATGGCTTGGATTTTATGGATATCGCTGGTAGTACCCACCAGAATATTGTAGAGTCGGAGTGCTCAAAATATAACATACTTAGTATTTAGTTAAGTTGCTTACCTACCTAAGTCAAATCTGTATCATTTTATTTTTGCTATTATACAGGTGAGACAAACATTTTGTTTTTATTATTTATTTGTGAGAATGATTGGCAATGACCAGCCAGTCCCTGTTCTATCTGCTTAATCAGCACGTAACTTATGTTCTAAGATTTATGTTTAACAACCGAATTACCTATACCTACACTACTTAACCAAAACAATTCCGAGTCTAAATGGTATCTACTAGCTAGGGTATAGACGTAGGGTATATATAGTATCATTGTTAAACACAATTAGTCACAAATTGGATTACCTATGTAGACATACCTACTTACAAATGAAGTCTGTTGAAGATCTTCAATGCCGGACAATGGAGATGTTATTAATTTAAAAATAATAAACGCAAAGAGTAGCACATTGGTAGTAAGTACGTAGTAGGTAGATATCTACCTACTGAACGGACGGATGTAACAATTTCCAATTGCAGAAGCTGTCGCCAGTCAGTGTAGCACGCAACCCATAAGTACCTAACTACTTTTAATGAGAGGATTTATTTGATCCAACAAATACCTATAAAATAGTGTTCTTACGACAAGAAACAAAAAATAACCTTGGTCTAGGTACTTACCTACCAACTTATTGTAGTAATATTTATTTTATAAGACCTGCTTCGAAATCTATAACCGGTATCGTCTGCTCTAATACGTTTTAGTTAGGTACTTAGGTGTAAAATACAATATCTCGAATCTAATGATAAGTATACCTAACTACCTATATTTAATTACTTTAAAATAACATTAACAGTAGTTACCTGCAATATAATATAAATAAATTACTTGCCCAAAAAAGGCTATAATACCTAGATAGGGTACCCACATTAGTACCTAGTTAAGTTGTCGGAAGTTCCTTGTTGCTTGCTATTTAATCTGTTCTCTTAAGTATAATATTCTCACCACTCAATTCCGTTTCAGCAGCCACCATGATGCCGCCACCGCCAGGTTAATTTAAAAGAAATCCACGAATCGCGTCACACGACAATACTAGGTCGAACTTTCTCCGGTTTTGTTTGGCGTATGGCGTCTGACACAACACGTCTACGCCGTATCACATTCACAAACAGACTGGCTGGTTCATTTCATAGATAATATACTATGCAATGCAGCAGACAAGTCGTACCGAGCACATAGGTATCTACTTACCTAGCTACCTATGACGACAGCCAACGCGAAGCAATACGAACATGTCCAAGTTCAAGTGTAAATCTACATATATCTGTGTTCAAGACGGTCACCGAAAGGCTCACTAACTAAAACACTACACTCACTAAATAAATTTGTTCTTTATTTTATGTCTGAAACCGTAATCCTACTAATAATAATATAATCCTACTTATCCTACTAATATTATAAATGCGAAAGTTTGTGAGTGTGGATGTATGTATGTATGTATGTATATATGTATGTATGTATGTATGTATGTATGTATGTTTGTTACTTCTTCACGCAAAAACTACTGAACGGATTTGGATGAAATTTGGAACACAGATAGATTATAACCCGGATTAACATATAGGATACTTTTTAACCCAATAATCCAATACTACGCGGATGAAGTCGCGGGGCACAGCTAGTAATATCCTACTAATATTATAAATGCGAAAGTTTGTGAGTGTGGATGTATGTATGTATGTATGTATGTATGTATGAATGTATGTATGTATGTATGTTTGTTACTCCTTCACACAAAAACTACTGAACGGATTTGGATGAAATTTGGAACACAGATAGATTATAACCGGGATTAACATATAGGATACTTTTTAACCCAATAATCCAATACTACGCGGATGAAGTCGCGGGGCACAGCTAGTAAGTATTATAAATGCAAAAGTTTGTGAGTGTACATGTAGGTATGTTTGTTACTCTTTCACGCAAAAACTACTGAACGGATTTGGATGAAATTTGGAACACAGATAGATTATAACCGGGATTAACATATAGGATACTTTTTAACCCAATAATCCGTTACTACGCGGATGAAGTCGCGGGGCACAGCTAGTAAGTATTATAAATGCAAAAGTTTGTGAGTGTACATGTAGGTATGTTTGTTACTCTTTCACGCAAAAACTAGTGAACGGATTTGGATGAAATTTAGAACACAGATAGTTTATAACCTGGATTAACACATAAAATACTTTACTTAAGTCTACGCGGACGAAGTCGCGGGCAGAGACCAGTGTTAAATAAACATAAACAAGGCGAATCGTAAAAAGAATAGGTGATTTAATAAAATAGGCAAGTAATCTATACAATTTGTATTGCTTGTCGGTCACCGTGATAAAGTAGGTATTCTCCTGAAAATAACACTGTATAAAGAGATCCTTAAGTATCCAACCTAATGTCATGTGTAAGTAAATCCAATCACAAAGTAACATCTTAGGGTGGCACTACACATGGTGTATTGTCACATATATTTGTGTTATCATGACAAATCAAATAACCCTTAACACGCATGTAAGTAGGTTTGATTTGTTTTGGCCGAATTACGCAAAAATTCGTGCGGATACGCCATGTGAAGTTCCACCTTTAAAAAACAAATTGTCTTGTAAGTACCTTGTTGCCTACAGAATTTACTATTAAACCACTAGACCGTTATTCGAAGCTTATACAGTGAGATAGGCATTTCCGTTTCCCGTCTTCTTTGTTCCTATTGGCCTACGTTTGTGGTATGATCGGATGTGACGTCACCATCACCAGGCAGTGGAGTGAGTGCGGTTGAGCTCACTTCATTTCTGCTCATTGGCGTTTTGTTTTCCGTCAAGATCACTTGTGCGATCACACCTGCGCACAAATCTTTTGAAAATTAATAAAAATCTAATAATAGATATAGAATATCGTGTGATATTTGTACTTAACTTAAAATATTAATTTATATTGAATAGTTGCTGGATAACAATATGGACCAGTAAGTACATTAAATATATAACGGTTTTTGCCGTTCGATTTGTTAAAATTGTGTTCCTAGAATAGTAGTGTCCTACTTTAAACGTAATGTTTTATAACGTGGTTCAAATTAGGTAATCAGATGTGGGTTATAATGCTCGAGCATGTAAATTCGTAACGAAAGTATGAAAGAAACATGCTTAATGTAATTTTTATTCACAACTTAATAATTTTGATACACATTTTAAATGCCTACCCGCATTAGTAATAATTAAAATATTTCTTGCGATAACCTTTAAGCGTATTTCAGAACGGATGTTAATTGTCCCGTGAGTAATATAGCTACGGCTGTAAGAGATCGGAAAGTGACAAGCAGCAGCAGCAGTGACTCCAGTTCCAGTTCTTCTTCGGGCGCGAAGCGAAAGCATTCACGCCGTCGCCGCCGCAGAAAGAATAAGCGGATAGACACATTAAGTAGACAAGTAAGTGAACTAAGTAAATATATCACTGCTAATGAATTCACTACTGCTAATGATGCAGCACCCTGCTGTGACAACGTGTCTGTTAGTTCATGTGTGAGTGGAGATTTATACCACGATGAAATCGCACAACCGGACATTACATTTGATATTGAAACAAAATTAAAGGAGCCCGCAGTTCCTAAAACACCAGATCCGTTTTTGAAAATTCTTTCGGTTATACAACGTTTCGAAACCTCATCTTGGTCTGAAGTGCGTTATGCAGAGACACAGAAATTATACAACCATAGTCCGGGATTTACAAACCTTGACACAAATGAAGAGATTAAATCTTATGATAGCTCTCGTCACCTTGCTTATACGGACAAAGCATTTGCGGCCATAACATTTTGTGTGTTAAAACAAAAAGAAAGCATACAGAATGGTCTTCGTGATCTTCTTATGTGGGCTAAGTCGACTGATTGCAATCATGAGTCTATGTGTGCAAAAGTCGAAGAAATATTTATTAATGGCGAATTTCACAAAGTTTCTGCCGATCTTTTACAACTAGTCTGTGGACATCGTGCAGAGAGTATTGAGTTACGTAGGGACGCTATATTAAAATCTGTTAAAGATCCTTTAGTTAAGGCCGCTCTAAATAGAATTCCACCGTCGTGTGCGAACTTATTCGATGCGGAAAAATTTACGTTAGCTTTAGAGAAAGCTGGCGGCGTGCGTAAGTCTTTCTGGCCGCTTGCGAAACAAAATACCTCTGGTTCACAGCCCTCACAGAGCCAACATCAAAATAAAGCGCCATCGCGTGGTGCTTCATCTTACAACTACCCACCTTCGCGGGGTGGATGCTCACATAATTACCCTCCCTCGCGGGGAGGGTTCACACATTACTATCCTCCCTCGCGGGGAGGATATACCCATAATTGCTCTTCGCGAGAGCATATACCTGATCTTAGAAATCACTTTCGGAACAATCCTCAACAGAGAGGATCGTTTCATAACCATGGTTCGCGACCAGGGCGTGGATCTCACACCTCCCAGCGAGGTAACAGAAAAAGAGGGCATTCCCCTTCTTTCAATAGAGGGTCCGCCAAGCATCAAAAACAATGACTCAACCCAATTTCGAGCAGGTCGGTTGGCACGTTTTCACAATCATTGGATGAAAATGGGCGCACCGAAGACGATCCTTCGTTTAATAAAGGGGTATCGCATACCCTTTGTTCAGAAACCACCATTGCTCATTCCAAAAATGTACCATTATACGCAAACCCCAATATCAAAAGAAATGTCTTTGACTATTGGAAAAATGAAGAATCAACGCATCTTAAAGAAAGTGGACCCCTCTCCCAGCTTCATCTCTCCCCTGTTCTTGGTACCGAAAGACGAAGAGACCTCCCGTCCAATATTCAATTTAAAAAGTCTGAACTATTACGTTGTAATCGATCACTTTCGTCTCATAAACATGCACAAAATTCCCGATTTTCTGCAACCTCACGATTGGGTGTGCAAAGTGGATCTATCCCAAGCATACTTTCATTTACCAATAGCAAAATCACACAGGAGGTTCCTACGCCTCATATACGATGGAGAGCTTCTCGAGATGACCTGTCTTCCATTCGGTCTGAGTTCTGCTCCAAAGACCTTTGCAATGCTTACCAATTGGATTGCTCAAATCATGCGAGAGAAAGCGATGAGATTAGTCGTCTACTTAGACGATTTTCTTTTAGCGCATCAAGACCCCATCGTTTTACAGAATCATGTAAAAACACTGTTAGCAACCCTCCGGTATTTAGGTTGGCAAATCAACACTCAAAAGTCGATAACAGTGCCACAAAAGAGTATAGTTTTCTTGGGAATTTTATGGGACCCTTGGTGCAATCAGATGTCCCTCCCGCAAAAGAAATCGGATCAGCTCATCAAAAGAGTTTCTATGATAATAGGAAAAGCAGTTGTTACCCTGAAAGACCTACAACAAGTGGTAGGTTTGTTGAGCTTTGCAAGTTTTGTCGTTCCAAGAGGAAGACTAAACCATCGCAAGGTCCTTCGTTTTATGAATTCGTTACCCAAAGAAATGGCGAAGCTGCACCCTCTGCCTCTGGAGGTGCTAACCGAGATGAGATGGTGGATACAGAATTGTCAACAACCGGGAATGTTGCACAATCCAGCCCCTACACAGTTTTTGACGACAGACGCATCCGACGTGGCTTGGGGTGCGCAGCTCAACAACCTGTCAGTATCGGGTGTATGGGAAGAGACAGAGCAACGGTTGCATTGCAACCAAAAAGAAATGCTGGCAATCTTGAGGTTTCTAGAAAGCTATGCGACGGATTTATGTGGCAGTTCGCTTTTAATACAAAGCGACAACAAAACAGTTGTGTCTTATCTCCGCAAGGAGGGGGGCACTCACTTTCAGATGCTAATGGACATCACCTATCAGATTCTATCCCTACTAGACAAGCATCAGATACAGTTCAAGATTCATTACTTACCGGGACTGTACAACACTCATGCGGATCACCTTTCGAGACATCGCCTAGCCCCGGAGTGGCACATTCTACCCGATTGCGCCAAAAGAGTATTCGCCAAGTGGGGTTGGCCCGTAGTAGATCTTTTTGCATCGGAGAGGGCACACGTAGTCCACAATTACGGGACTTTGGATCAGAACGACGACAAAGCAGTAATCCACGATGCTTTCAGCATTCAATGGAACCATCCCCTGGCATGGATATTTCCACCACCCTTTTTAGTCCCCAAGATTCTGGCACACCTAAACACGGCAGCGGGAACATACCTTATCGTGGTCCCTCGCTGGGAGCGAGTGTTCTGGAGAGCCGACCTCAAGAACCGAGCATTAGCGCCCCCCTTCACGATCCGGAACCTACGGAGAGTGCTAGTGGACATAACAACAGGGCTGCCTCCCCCGATGGTAGACAAGATGACCCTGGAGATCTGGAAATGTGGGGGTGGTCGAAAGATTTGACTTCATGGAATCCAAACCAATTGGCATTACTAAAATCATCTTGGCGGCCCAACACACTAAAAACATACAAGGTGGCCTGGAATCGCTGGATTTCCTGGTCTGTTAAATCAAAAATAAACCCAGATAAGCCCTCTCCATCGGACTTGGCAAGGTTTATAGCGGATTTACACCTTACATATAAATTATCATATAATACCATTATGTTGCATAAATCGGTTGTTTCTACATTGTGCAATACTGATCAATCTAGTTATTTAAGTTCCCATGTTTTAGTAAAACATGTTTTGAAATCAATTTCACTTAGCCACCCTAAGGAACCGAAACCTCCTATTTGGAATATAGATGATTTGGTACAGTTCCTATCTACTTATAGTATTCAAAGCAATGACTTTTTTCAGATACAGCGTCACACAGCTATTATGCTTTTATAATGTTCAGGGCGACGTATACACGATTTAACATTGTTAAGAGTAGATGACGCACATTGTACTAGATCTGGCGATTCTATCGTTTTTTGGCCGGAATTCGGTTCAAAAACTGATAATTTTGATATTCGTCAATCTGGTTGGAAATTATTAATCAATCGTACAAATCTAAATCTTAATCCCGTTTATTGGGTTAAACGCACAATCTCTTTATTAAACGAGAGGAGACAAATTTCTAACTCATCAAATTTATTTGTCAACACTCGAGGTCAGCCGAAGCCTGCTTCTCGTACTGTAATTGCTGGGTGGATTAAGACTATTTTTAAAGAGGCCGGCATTATAGCGACACCTGGTAGTGTAAGATCTGCAGTAGCGTCAAGTAATTGGGTTAACAATTTTCCACTGGACGATATCCTAGCACGTGGCAACTGGAGATCAGTTAATACGTTCAAAAATTTTTATAAGCGGGAAGTTAAAAGTACATCTCTCACTCAGAACTATAGTATTCCCAAATTATTTAGACCCGTTCGTTGATTATTGATTATAATGAATATTATGATTTACTTGATGCATATGCACATTGATATTATGGCATAATATTGGCAATAAGCTTATAGAAATGTATTCTTTATATTTTATTATATGTGTCATATATTCAAGTTATTTTTATTTACAATACAATACACCCTAGTATGTAGTCTTTATCACATTGGCGTCTATTCCCATTGGCGACCTAGAAAAATGGACATCACCAGGCGATAACAAACACGTCTCACTGTATAAGCTTCGAATAACGGTCTAGTGGTTTAATAGCGGCGTTTTCCCTGAAAGAAAACGCATATTAAACTACTTACCTTATTCGAAGCTTATTTTTTAAATCTGCCTGGTGTTTCGACACAATGAGCAGAAATGAAGTGAGCTCAACCGCACTCACTCCACTGCCTGGTGATGGTGACGTCACATCCGATCATACCACAAACGTAGGCCAATAGGAACAAAGAAGACGGGAAACGGAAATGCCTATCTCACTGTATAAGCTTCGAATAAGGTAAGTAGTTTAATATGCGTTTTCTTTCAGGGAAAACGCCGCTATTTTGAACTAAACTTGTAGGTATAATGTTATGTAAGTATAGGTACCTAATACCTATGTTAGTTGCACGTGTTTTCCTTGTTTAATATTTCATTAGCGAGTTAAATATATCGTTGATTGCAATACCATCACGGCCCGGCGGCACTTAATAAATGCACTGCACACGGCCTTTTTCGCGAATTACAAAATTTGTCTTTTATTATTGTCAGATTTTGAAAAATTTCTAAAAGAACTCAAAAAATTTGAACTTCGCGGGCTAGACAGGCGCCTTCACCTTAAGAAAGACCGCTCTTCAGACTTGAGATAGTTTATTAATACGGGCCTAAGTAACGGAGCTTGCTTACTTTGCATTGAATTATCCAAGATTAAATATAATTATTACTCAAGATTACCTTACCTAAATAAATATAATAAAGTACCTACCTACTCTGTGTCGAAAAATGATCACTTTCATGTTGAATGACCTTGTGAAGTCTAGTGATGTAACGAATGTTGGATTTTTGACATTCGCGAATGCGAATGCGAATATTTAGCTTCAACATTCGCGAATGCGAATGCGAATGCGAATGTTGACTTTCAAATAAGAAGCCTTAAATTGAAAATTAAAAAAAACCCCGATGCGACGACTTTTTAAATTACAAAAGAGCTGATAATTTTCAAACGGTTGAATCGATTTACGTGAAACATAGCAAAGAACACTCTCGATCAGAATACCTTTCTAAAAAAGAAACAAAATTAAAATCGGATCATCTGTTTGGGCGCTACGATGCCACAGACAGACATACAAATACACATGTTAAACTTATAACACTCCTATTTCTCGGGGGTTAATAAAGAGCGCGCAAAATATTATATTGGATTGACATTTCGTGTCGGCCGAACATAGCCGAACCCATAGAGGTTGAAAGAACGGAGTTATTGACATAAAGTTAATTCGAAGAGATTTGTTTTGATTTGAGGGTAGTTTAGTATTGTTTCATTAATCAAATTTATTTTATATTAAAATTTTATTGAGTTAATATTTTAATGAGACTAACAAAAGCAATAGAGAAAGATCCTATTTATAATTTAGTTGCCTACCTCAAGATAGTTAATTTTTTTTTTATTCAAATATAAGTAAATAAGTGCATTATGTGCAAGTGAGCTAAGTTACGTTCGAGGCTGGTTTGCAGCCAGAGACTAACGCGATGGCTGTGCTGTGATGGAGCCAATTGTGTAATTAACAATGCTCACGTACTTCATACGTCATTTTACAACTTAATTGCGACTTAAAAATATTTAGAGTACAATCTAATTGAAAAAAATCACAATTCACGAATTTTTTTTAAGACCTAGAAAATTGCGGGATGAATGAAAAATAAAATAACATGGCGCGCCGTAAGTTTTTAGGGTTCCGTAGTCTAATTCGGAACCCTTATAGTTTTGGCACGTCAGTCTGCAATCACAGTAATTTTATTCAGAGACTATTAGGGCTAAAATACTGCAACCTAGCCAAAAAAAATGAGTATGTACCGCAAAAAATTTTTTTTTTAATTTTGAAAGCAAAGTTATTCCATTGTACCTCCCGTACTTAAGAAGGGGGAGCGAAAAAAAATGTTTACACACCCCTTCGATTGAGGTATTGTTCAGTAAGTATTTTAAAATTATTTGAAGGATTTTTTGACAGTTTTTTAATATTAATTCCCGTTTACGAAATATTGAGCTTCATTGTGGCCTTTTTTACTTAAGCAGCAAGATTCATCCTATAAATTAGAACCACATTATAAATGTTTTATTATAGGAAATAAATAGTTCTTTACTATTCAAAATTATATAATTAATTTTTAAAAAATCTAAAGTTTGGATTGAGTCTCAAACCACGCACTACTGATTGTGCACCCAGTCTTATCATAACTTCATTATTTGAATTAAAAATCCTTGTAAGAATCTTCATCAGTCCAAAAAGAAAATAAAAGTTTATGTCACTTTTACTGAAGATGTCTATGATTCCGGTTTAATAAATTTAGTAACAGAATATCTTACTATTTTATTTAAAAAGGTGACTAATAGTTTATTAATTTCGCAGAAATTAATAGGTTACGTGAGCCGCCGTATTCTATGTTTTATATCAATAAAAAAAAACACTTTTATTTTATGAGAACCCTATTATCGAAAAGTGGCGGGATGTGTACGGAACCCTGGAGTATGCGTAGTCCGACATGCATTTGACCGGTTTTATCTATTGGTCTGGCAAAGTCGGTAACAATGATTATATTATTTGAAATATAATAAATCGAATGTTTATAATATGTTTTATTTACAATGAAATTGAATGTGAAAGAAATTTATTTAAATAGTTAATGTATGTATGTAAAATATTTGAATAAACATGGTTTATTTATTGTTTTAAATGCTTACTATTTTTAGGATAACTCTTTACTAAGATTTAAACATGTAAAGTCAATAGCACAACTGCGTTATAAGCTGCTATATGAACCTAAAAGCGGTGCAATAGTGCCACCCTGTGAGCAAGTTTGTTTAAATAATATATATATTTCTTACTAGTTGTTAACATTCCATATCCATCTATAGATAATTTCCTTTTTGTTTTTCAAAAACATTGTCCAAACATTCGCATAGATTCTTGCGAATGCGAATGCGAATGTCAAAAAATATGCGAATATTCGCGAATGCGAATATTCGTTACATCACTAATTGTGAACGAAATAATGAAATATATCTCTAATCTGTGAATGAAATTAGCAAGAGTGGAACGCACTAAACGATTACAATACATACTCTTTGGAACGCACCTACCTATATATAAATAAATGTACGTGCGCGGGTGAAGCCGAATAAAATTTCAGAATGATTGTTATTGTTGTATATAAGTAGTAATTACCTCGATTAACAAACAATATGAAATGCTACGTGCCTGGAGCTAATGTTAAAGGCAAGTTTTTATAAAGAAAAGCCCGGTTTCTGACCTTACATAAAGAAAACTAATGTTTGTTTATTTAGTTCTAGGTAGAACTGTCCACGCCCTCGCCAGATTTGGGGATGAACTTTACTTGGAATCACTCCCGGACAGTATACTCCTGAGAACTTTAAACGCTGCAGAATCAGCTTATGCTATGGTTAAGTTTAATAAGAATTTCTTCTCGCATTTTAATTACAATTACTACTGTACTGATGATAATGAAGGTCTTAAATGTAAAATATCAATGAAATCTGCACTGAATACATTTAAATCTCCAATGCATATGGACAAACAAGTGGAAAACCTGGAGATAAGACTAGATCCCGAGTCGTGTAAGCTGATATTCCAATTGAAATGCAGGCATGGGATTGTGAAGACACACTATGTGTCTATATTAGATTGTAAGGCTATGCAAGCCGTGTATACAAAGGATACCGTACCAAATAGGTAAGAATTTGATCATCAGCTAGTTGTGACTGAAACTTTGTACCCACAGCGGCAAATTTCCCTTACAACTAGGCCTATGGCTACAGTGGCAAAACATGGCAAAAAATGTTTTTATTGTTCAATGTTTCTTCTTCCCAACCTGACTTCAGAACCGATTTTGATAAGCAAGATAGTAATTCGTATTATAGGTCTCAGTATACAATGAGCGGAGTAGGGGCTGGCTGATACTTCACAGCCTAGGGCGCCCAAGATTGCCATATTTCCTCATTTAACATTTTGAAAATGTGTTATATTAACAATTTAACATTGTTTTAATCTAATTGTGTGTAGGGAACTAGTAATTATATCTCTATTATAAACAGTAGGTAATTTAAAAAATAATAAATATAAGAAACCATGTCAAGATTCTTTACTATAAAACAGGTAAGGAAAAATACACTTCAGTTGTGCCTTGTATTTTACTTAAATTAATTTTACTAAGCTAAGCAAGGAAGCCAGGGCAAGCATGCTGCCATCATCACCAGGTACTTTTCGTAACATGTTTTGAGGTTTAATTAGGATTTTTAAATTAACCCCAAGACCTTATGGTAGGCAGGCCATATTGCCAACCAAGGAGGCAGTCTGTTTTTATATGTGTAAAAACTTTTTCTTTTAGAATAACTTCACCACAAAGAATACTATCTGATGCTTTAGCCAACTTCCAAAGTTCAGATGATCAAGTGACAGTGGAAGCAACATCACAATCCCTTATTCTACGGAACTACATAGACAGTAACATGGATCTCACCAAGATAATTAGGACACAGATCAGTTTGAAACCAGCAGAGTTTGATAGTTATACAATAGGCGAAGAAACAACTATTACATTCACTTTAAAAGAGTTTAAGGCTTTGTTGGCCTTCGCAGAAGCTTTGAACTTGCCTCTGCAGGTGCATTTTGAAACTACAGGGCGACCAGCTGTCTTCATAGTCCACAATGGGTGCACATTCGAAGCACATTTTGTTTTAGCTACCACAAAATCAGATACAGCAACTCAATCTTCATCCACACAGAACACTAGTGTTCAAAGGAACAAACGGAAAGATACAAGCACACAAGGCTCTGCAAAGAAACCGCATCTAGATATAGACATCTCAAAATGTCTAGATGAAGATTCTCATTTATTTAATTTTGTTGACATACCCGAAGATTTGCCTGTGGAAAATAAGTTGAATGGTACCAAAGAAAACAACAGTAGTAAGATGGAAATAGATTGTGATAACATTCCTGCTTCCCCAACTTCTAAAACAATGATTAAGTCTGTGTTTAAAAGGTGTTTTGAGAGTACTTTTGATCCTAGGAGTATGAAAGGTGTGGTATTGGCTGAAAACTCTGATAGTGAATAGGTAGCCATCTGCTTCTAGTAACTTTAATTAAAATACATTGTTACATATTGGTTATGTATGTAGGTACTAGTCTGTTGTATAGTTACATACCATAGCCACCTACATAACTTCACCTAAGAGGAACAAGGTTGTTGAATTTCTCAAAAAATTACATTTTGTGTTATAAATAAAATGTATATGTAGGTACAATGTTTATTTTTCAAATACTCTTTCTTTGCGTTTTGTTATTCTAATCTCGGAGCTGCTCTGAACAGAAGACTGATAGATAAAGTAATAAGAAGTTTCTGCGTATTTAAGGAGGAGTGAATAAATGAAATATCATTATGTATCACTGCATTATGATTTTATAGCAAAAAATATACATACACAGGTAAAAGTATTATACACACGTCACAAATCAGTGTTCGATGATATAGAGCAAACATGAGGGGGTTTCATTTATATCATTATAATTTCCATTTACATAACGGTAACATTCACTTCAATTTATGATTATATTATAAGCACAAATAATTTATATTTAAAAAAACATTGAAAAGAAACATTTCGGGCATTATGTCTGCTTATAATAAGGTGCAATATCGATCATCGCTGCACTAGTTGAATGATTTGAGCAATTCCCTGATCCTGGATGCATGAGTGCACCACATTTTCATTTCATTTCCAAGTAAACTGCAATTTTATCAACCTGTGCTTTATTTATAATGTGCTTAGAGGGCAAGGTATAATCGATACAATTGTTTACAAAAAGTTATATTTATTTAGTAAAAATTATAATTAAGTATTAAATTTACTACTAAAATTAGCACTAGAATAATATTGTAGTTCAGATAAACGACATTACAAACGGTCCAAAGTGTTTATCGCATTGTTTCGGTAACTTACAATTTACATTTAAAGTACTCGTAATCGTTCGGCAGCGCGTTTTAAGTTTTTTTTATAGGAATTGCATTTTTAATATTCATTATTATACAATAGCGAGTTGCGACACGTAATAAATAATTGTTTAAATTACTTCAGATTTGGTTTCTACTATACAGAGATCAAAAATTTAATCATTAGGGTAGTAAAGAACAAAATGCAGATTTGTTTTTCTATAAAAAATTACCATACATATTTCATTATTATAGATAACATGTCTTAAAAAAGATGAAAAAGACTTGGATTCTAATTTATTATTTATAAGTATTTATTTTAAATCAATTTCAATATTGTCTCTGAGCCGGATGGGGGGCCCGCACCGAGTCACACCGGGTCCTAACTGCATCACCAAACACTCACTATCCAACTAAATTAATGAAAAAGGGCACTGTTACTTAGGAACAATCCTCTTGACTCTTTCTTACACACTGTGCTACTTTCCTTTTAAACTCCGAATATGATTCCCTCCATTCTTTCTGCAAAAATAAACAGAATGAGCACTCGTCTAGTGTAGAGGCGCGCGCGGGTCGTACTGTGAGACATGTCGGTGTCGGTGCGTGCGGCCTAGCGTGGGTACGAGCGTGTGGTGTGGTTCGGTGGTTGTGTCACACGGCCCTTTTCCAACAATGTCATCTAAATCCCCTCTCGCTCCTAAAAGCAATCTTCTTGACTTTTCCTAACACATCTGGCAACTTTCTTTTTGAAATCCGAATATCGGTCTCTCCATTCTTTCTGTGAAAGCAAACAACAGTAAAATGATTAAGACAAGTTGGAAACATACATAAGAAACATGTGAGATAATTATGATATTGTAAAATGTATTATAAATACACATTAAAGCATGCCGACATCTAACATTAATTAGTAGCAAAGTGTTCATCACACATTCATTAATTGTACGAAATTATTTTCAAGATCTATTTGTCAGTTCATTAGATAAAATACATATTCAAATTGGACAATGAGATGATGTAATAGGAATTACTTAGTATTTTTTACATTCTGGATTCGGAGGCTACTTAGAGCCTAGTGTTGATAACAGACGCGTATAAATCAAACAAAAACAAAATCTATGTAAAATAAGTTGGCTCGTCGAGTTCCTAATTCGACTATTTGTAGACTCGACGGGTCTAAGGGCCTGTGCACACCACGTTTTCTAAAAGTGCCGTCGACGGCGCGCTTTTATCCTACTAAAGTCTAGAGGCTGCGTCTGACTCGCGTGCGTGTCGCGTCTGTATCGCTACAAACGCGCGTGGACGGCGCGTTAAAAAAACGTGGTATGCACAGGCTCTAATGGGCGCTAGGCTTTAAAGGGCGACTAAATACTGATCAAATTGAATAGTGTTAATATGTCACAACTAAGACAAATTAAAAATATATCTGTAATTACTAACATAGTGAAATCCAAAATGAGAGTAGAGCACAGCACATGTTACTTCATCATAAATACAGAGTATGGTAAATGGTAATGGTAAAAAATAATATGGTTCCTATATGTTCCACACATCAGGACGCCGCCACCGCGGCTCTGACTAGTGCCAGCCAGAGTACCACTTTCAAAGTGGAGAACATTAAGGTATTCATATGAGCATATCAAGCGGAACACGTCAAAGCGCATATTAACTATGTGGTTAAGGAAATTGAAATCTTTGTAGTTATACTAAAGTTCATAATTATTTTCACGGAACTTATGCATCTTGGAATACGCGCACATTCTGTGGCAGCCATCGTGGCAGCGTGCCGACAGCTCCAAACATACGCATTCGTTGCGCGCTCTTTGACGCACTCTGCTTGATGTTCATAGTACTTAAGAGGTATGCTATCGTCCCATAAAAGACCCCATACACGGGGCGATCCGTCCGATCGAAACGACGGATCGATAGTGCATGTCAATATCGTTAACGATTTACTTAATCAAGACGACATGGGAAGTCACAACAAATCCATATGTGTTGAATATCATGGCGATCAATCGACACTGTATGGCCCATTGCGGTCAACGGTTCGATTTGTGTCTCAGTCCGACTATGGGGGCATCCAATTATATGATGCCACGTCTTATTATCGTTCGATCGGGTCGTGTATGAGTGGTAAAATTTAAGCGATCGCTACGATTTCCTTCAGATCGATCGAAGCGACGGATCGCACCGTATATGAGGCCCGTAAGACATACTGTCGCATAGTATTCACATCCTACTACATATATTCATAGTGTTAGATTGTGATGTGGACATCTGTATAGAACACACACATGAAGGCCATATTTGGTAGCATTCTAACAATTTTATAGGTTCTCCTTATTGTTCTGGTGTAAGTCACTATTTTTGTTATTACATTGCATGCATCACAAAGCTCTGGTGTAGACAAGCAGCAACATGAACGCAAGCCTTCATAATTCCCTAGACACTGAAAGGAGGAACGTAAATGTCAATTTAAATTCAGGAATGGAAGCATAATTACCGCAGCATCAACATTAGCTGGGCTCTCGTCGTTGGGGTCTGCTAGCATGGAGATAACACTAATCAGGATAGTCTCCACTGTGTGCACCGGCAGCCACCGTTCCGACGCCTTCTCGTAGCCCCACTTGTCGTCACCTGGTTCATGCAGTATTGATATGCATACATCACCATTCTTTTCAACTGAAAATAAAATAAATACATTGACCGACAATCACCAATGGTACAGTCTTCAAATCCAGCAATGCTTTGTAATGTGTACTGCTAAAGGAACTTGTCATGATCCCAATAAGACACCAACCAGAGCAAATTATGTACCTAATTAAAATTCCCAAAATATGATATGTCTGATGCAATGAAAAAAGCTCCTATATTCACACCAATAGACTGGATGGTTGTCAAAAGAATCTTTATAGGTTAAACTTCAGTACAAATATGCAGTTTACTAAACATGGACAATAGGTTTCTTTATAATGAACATAAGTGTAAACAACTTTAAAATAACATCATCCAACTTCATGATTTTGAAATTGAAGCACTGTTCTTTGGACAAGACACCAAAATATAATAAGAATATGTCAAAACATGGGATTTAAACTTCCCGATATAAATTAATGTATGGAATTCCTTGCCCCCATGGCTAGTGATGAACATTTTTAAAATTATACAGACAAAGTTTCAACTGCTCTTTATGGTGTGATAAAAAAAAAATTAAAACCACAAAGCAAGAAATTTCTGTTTGTTGTCTGTACAGTAATACTTTACTTTTATCTTCTACAGCTTTCAACTCTGTTCATAATATACACAAAAAATTCAATTTTTTTTCCATGCAAAACTCTTAATAATAATCTTTATTCCACATAAAATAGAATATATCACACTTTATTAAAAATTGTTACTATACAGTTCACAGATTCTAGATAACTATATCAATATTGAGAAGTTTTATGTTACTTACTATTAGGATGCCATATTTCAGTGACAAATTTCATCCGTGGTGGCCTCAGAGGATACTCCTTTGGAAAGTGTAAATGTGCCTTGAAAAATCCACCCTCACTGGAAGCAAAGTTTATGTTTCAATCAAATTGTTTAGTCACATTTGAAGTATTGTTGAAAAGCATTTTCTTTGGTATTAATCACACAAAATTTGCTTGACATGACCATGTAAAATATTATTTTGCTGTACATTGAAAATTCAATAAAGTAATAGCGCTTAGTCATACAAACAAAACACACACTTATGTGAATAGCACATTTATAATGATATACAATATTCCTACTCACTATAACGTGTCTGGAGGACCAATAATGAGGACTTCCCATCTGTATATGTCATTGTCATCTATCAGTCCAGCAGAAAATCCTTCCACTGGATTTTTGTTCAGTTCTGAAAACAATAAATCTCCAATATATAAATTTGTACACAACCACAGAGTCTAATATTTCTTTTTCTTTGCGTTCACGCATGATATCTGCGGGAAGCGTGAAACCCTGCCAACTGTGAACCGTAAATATACTTGTAAATAGTTATTTTATTCTTTGACTTTGGCACGAGTACCTGTCATCGAGGCGAATATTGATTTTGCTACGGCTAACCTAAACCACGTCATAAATATCAAAATTACCACAAGGTAATTACAGAGGCGGCTTGGAACTCTCAGTATCGTCCACTACACACTAGAAAGATACTCAAAATTCGACCTGCTGAGGTCAATGATTGTTCGACGATTATTTGACGGTCGGTGACTGGCATAAAATATTTTTGAGTGCACAATGTACTTACCAGCTAGTTGCTTTTTTAATAAAAGCGAAGACTGTGGCTCTGACATTAATTACAATTGTGAAATTTACCCTGACGACACGAAACAAATGATTTTTCCACAAAAGATGGCTGGCTGAGTTTTGTGCAGGTTGTGAAACATATGAGTTGCTTCTTGTTTCCGGTAAAAATGTTGCCACACTAAAGTATAATATTCTACCAACGCATGAAAATACTGGGTACATAACTTAAAACTTTTCTGTGACTATAGAACTAACGAAAGTACTTCACTAACACACTAAGGTCCGTATTAATAAATCGATCTGAAGTCTGAGAGCGATCTTGGAAATGTCATTCTTATGTCATACCAGTAGAAAATAAGATTTCAAAAGCGTACTCGAAACCGCTCTCAACTTGAGATCGATTTATGAATACGGGCTTAACACACACTAACATCATTATAATGAATAGGCAACATTCGGTCATCAAATACTTAATGTTAACAATGTTGATGACGTTGTATTAGGTGATGATGGTTGTTTGCCCTTCTATGGTCAGATTAACCAACAGAGCCGGATCAAAGAAATAAGCGTTTGCTGTACATGCCTTAGGGATGCGAAGTATTATGCTAGCTCTATACTACTTTTTAACGAAGATGATCAAAGTTGGCCAAGTACAGGTGTGTATAGAATGCACTTCGTGCTCGTGCAACTAAGTATTAAGGTTTATGAGCAACACACTACTCCTCCACTTGTTTTCAACAACGTGAGGAACTTTGATGAGTCTAGAGAGCTAACATTGTTATACCACGGCCAACAAGAAGTGATACGGAATGGTAAAGATGTTCAAATTAAAATCAATCATTGAGTCGCGAACTCTGTTAAATAATAATACTAACGGTAACGTTATGTACTAATATAATAAAAAAGAATGAATAATTTATTTTATTATAATATAAACTATTCATGCTTTTATATATATATTATAGGTCTACCAGAATCTCATGGCATTAAAAAATATAAAAAAAATGTGACTTTCATATGGCAATGTCCATTGTCACCTGCCAAATCAAAGTACAAGGTTTGTCAACCGCTGTTGAGATTTTGTGATATCTTCTTGGCAATTTATTGTTTTTGTGAAAATGTCGAAAAAGCCACTTCGATCTCAAGCGAGAAATATTGTTTTCAATGTGTATCGTAAAATAAGGGAAGAAGAAGGCGTAAATCAAACTCAATCTTTGATTTTAAAGCGCGTCGTAGAGTTGACCGGTAAGTTGGACTGAGTTGTTTTGATACTTTTAGTTTATTTTATATTTTTCTTACTTAATTATAGCTTCTTTATAGGGGTTTCCAGTACTACTATACGGCGAATCATAGGTGAGGGCACATCGAACGATGGTGTATTTTCCACGCCTGGTAAAAAGAGGAGAGGGGGGAAGAAGAAAATCAACTTGGACAGTTTCGATTTACAGTTGATAAAGAATAAAGTAAATGAATTCTATACAGTTCGGAAGGAAATTCCAACAGTAATGAAACTGTTACAAATTCTTCGACAAGAAATTGATTTCAACGGTGGGAGAGAATCTTTGAGGTAAGAAAAATATTAAGTAATAATCCTTCTCACTCGTAAGATGAGGCTTGTGTCCTGCAGTGGGACGTATATAGACTGATGTTGATGTTGATGATTGGCTAAGCTATTGTTTCAGTAACATGATAAATTTTATTATTTTTTACAGACTTATACTTAAGGAGATAGGTTTTGAATATGTTAAATGCCAATCAAAAAGGATCATTTTGATGGAGAGAGATGACATAAAACTTCAAAGATATAAGTTTTTGAAGCGTATAAAGGAAAACCGCGAAGCTGAAGAGCAAAATAAATTGGATGTAATTTATTTAGATGAAACTTATATTCATGGTTCATGTTCTGTGAACAAGTGCTGGCAAAGCAAAGATATTGCAGGTCCATCTAAAAGCATATCACTTGGAACGAGGTGGATTATTGTAAACGCTGGTGGAGAAAATGGCTTTGTACCAAATTGTTGTCTGGTGTACAGGTCAACAAGTGTATCTGCTGACTATCACCACGACATGAATAAGGACAATTTTACAAAATGGGTGACAGAGAAGCTAATTCCAAATTTGACAAGACCTTCACTAATCGTTATGGACAATGCTAGTTATCATTCCGTACGTTTGAACAAACCGCCCACACAAGCCAATCGTATCGCTGATATAAAAGAATGGCTTCGTGCAAATGATGTACATTATGATGATCTTTGGCGTAAATGTCAACTACTTGAAGTAGTGAAACAAAACATGTCTGCGCCCTTATATGAGATAGATGAAGTATTAAAATCGCACGGTCACGAAGTTTTAAGGCTCCCACCTTATCATTGCACATTGAATCCTATAGAAATGATTTGGGGTATAATGAAGCAAAAAGTTGCTGATAAAAATGTTAATAGGCCTGCAAGTGACATTAAATTATTAACAGAAGAAGCTTTCTCACAAATCGGTGCAGAGGATTGGCGAAAATGTTGTGAACATGTAAAGAAAACTGAAAACGATTTCTTCGAGAAAGATAAAATAATTGAAATGCTGGAAGAGCGATTTATAATAAATACCTCTTTATCTTCATCATCTGATGAAGAACAAGAAATGCAAGTGGAGTTCTTGGAATCATTTTCTAGTTCTGAATGAGTTATTAACTTTTAACCGATATTATTGTTGCGACCTAGAAACTATTTGGTCAAATATCTCGAAGGATCCTTATTTTATCAGCTTTATACAAAAACGCATTGTTAGTCTAGATGTACTCCATCGATTAATTATGAAAGGTCTCAAAAATTGAATGTTCGAGATTGTAGGTATAAGGTGAACGCCTTTGCGTTATCGGCGCGACGGCGGCGAATACCTACTCGCGAACGAATACAAAGGAAAGCCAACAATGAGTCTCGGGATCGTTCGATTGCGATTATTATTACTTACATACCTCCGAGAATGTTCAGGAAAACACCAGCTCGCATCTTTATTCGATATATAAGAAGTCGACGACGGGCAGCGAGTTAGTTACTTCTTGGAAGCGACAGTGTACGGAACTAAAGTAAGCGAACGAAGAGCAATATACCAGTGACCTGAGCGATAATATTGGAATACTGCGAGTCTGCTAATTGATTCGGAACGGTGCTTGTTGTGTGTAACTAGTGTAGTGCTGTGTATTTGTCGAGTTTGTGGAGAGCGAAATAAACCCTTTTTACACGTTTAACGGCATTAATTGTACCTACCCCTGTACGTGTACGTAACATTATAATAAATTAGTACATAAAGTAATATATGATTGGATTTATTTTCTTTGTCATATTTTCCTATGTTAAGAACCCGATGTATAACAACATTCTTCATACACATACCTAGTATACTTCATGTTAATTAATGACTAAAGATATAAATAAAACTTAAACAGTATCAAGATCGTTTAATCCAATTTCCCCAGTATTGCACACAACAAATTTTTATTTCCCCATTTGCCATGAGATTCTGGTAGACCTATAACAATAATATCATTCTACCATAATTAGTATAATTTATTTAAATGGCAACATAAACCGGATATGGATAAGGCCATCTATTACAATTTCTCAAAATACTGTAGGTTGCCAAGCGGTACTGACATCTGTTGGCGGGGTATTAAACTTTTATAAATTCCGTTAGTCCTGCCGATGAAAAATTGTTATTGAATTTACTGAAGTCTGAACTCTGAAGTATTATGATTGACTTGGTATTTGTTGAACTAATTTGAAGACCAAGTATTGTGCCAGTCCTGGTGCCCCGAATGCACATACTAAAAATGTGTTCGAATTCACTCCTTCTTGGCATTCATTAACTCTTTGTCTTCAATTTCCTATCAAGATATCTACCATTTATACACTGCGTCCATAAAGTTTTATTTTAAAAACTATCATCGCTGTGAAGGTTATTTACTTCGTTCAAATACTTATTGAGATTGGATACAAACTTGAGTTTTAGATAAAGCGCCTCTGCTGAATAAAATACATGAATAATGCAAGTTAAATAAAACATTGTAATAAGAGTGAACTTAGTTTATTTCATAGAATCCATTATGGTCCTTAGTTATACTTATTCACTTTCACTGGTTTTCTTAACTTTCTTTTGTTTGGGCTCAACATGTCCATTGATCTGACCCAATTTTCTTTTATTTTTATTCTTCTTAGATTTTTTACCATTTTGTTGAATATTATTTTCGGGAGTCTTTTTAATATTAATGGCCTTGGCAACACCCTTACATGACCCTACGGTATCAAGCAATGACTTAAAATCTAACTTAGATTCAATGTTACAATGCTTGTGAAATTGTTCCATGGTGTTTAATAACTTCTTCAATATAAGGAAGAAATTATTTTTCGCTGTAAATTCTGTTTCGCCTTCGAGCGTTTTCTTCAAAGTATTACCGAAGTGAGACTCTAAATTTGTCAAATTTCTGATCGCTTGTTCCGAAGTAGGCTTGCGTCTATTTAGAGAACGATAAAAACCAGCCAACAGTTCGACACCCTCGTTTCGGCGGAACTGTCTGACGTCATTGTTAAAAATATTTTCCGCCACTATTTGCACTAGTTGATAGCTGCCGTCCCACTCCATTTGCAAGACGTTATGAAAGAAAATAATCGGTAAAACTGAGTTGCGGCTCTGGAAATAGCTCTGCACGGATTCCTTGAGAATGTCTAATATTGAGGGGACAGATTTACTCTTTTTCGATGTAGTATTTTTATCGTCGATCTTTAGCGAGCAGTTGATTATAAACGTAGCGACGTGTGTTATAACGTCACCCAGAACTTGAAATAGAAAATGCGATCTTGATCCTTTATCTATAGTCGCAGTCAAATACTCGCACAATAATTGGACTGTAACGCCGTCTACTGACGAGAACTTCCTTACTTTAGTGAGAGATTTAATCGTTTTCCTGACTCTCCTCTCCAGTTCATTGAACTGATTGTCGCGGACGCAAAACTCTAAGCACCTCACGAGCGGCGCGATCATTCCGAGACACACATCCATCGACGGATCCTTTTCCAAATAAATGTCGATTAAATCAAGAACTCTTATTCTGAAATCGGACAACGCTTTTTTGTCCTTGCGTTCTTTCTTTATTTTTTTACCTTTTCCTTGGTGGAATTGTTTGAACGCGTCAGCTAACGCCTCGTCAAGTTTCTTGCCTTCTTCCTCGTCAATCATGTCGGCGTCAACGCTCTCCGTGTCGGTGTCGGGCGCGGCGGCTCCTAATGCCTTCTGCACGGCTAGTCTGAGCTGATCGGGCGTTTTCATGTCGTCATCATTATCTTCTTCAATGTCGCTGTTATCCTCATCGCTCTTCTCGCTACTGTCATCCCCATCGTCCTGTTCTTCTTTCTCATCACCTTCGTCCTCAGATTCACTGTCGTGCGTTAATGGATTGGATTCGTTTTCAGGATCCAATACAGATACAATTTGTTCTATAGATGACGGCGTCAGATATTCCCAAAGCAGCCTGAACACACATTGCACTACCGAACGGAGAACGCTCGATTCGGCAGATAGTATGGAAAGCAAAACTTCAATTAAGACTTCAATCCACTCCGGCTCCTCGCTCACACCAACTTGTTTCGCTTTTTTCTTTTTCTTCTCTTTACTGTGATGTTCGTAACAACTTTTCAATTCCTTTATGGAGCTTCTTGCGATTTTAACGTGGATAGGTTCAGAGAACAGAAACAGTCCAAGTTGATACAACAGTATTAGAAAGACATTGTCAACTTTCGATTTGGAACTCTTGTTCTCAATATTTTGGCACACTTCAATGAGCATTTCCCAGCATTCCACGTTCTCTTTTGGGAACTGCTTCTCGATTTTGGCTCGCACTTGTTCTTTTTTGAGGACATCGCAAATGAAACTGCATAATGATGATAGAACAGTGACTAAGCTGTCAACATTCGAGAAACGGGATGTGAAGCAACGGTAGAAGCAGGACTTGATGGACCCTGCGGAAATAAAATACATTTAATACAACAATAAGAATTCCTACATTATTGCGTGAGCTATCGGCATACCTAGATTTTGACTTTAGAGTGGGCGGAAGTTTTGGAATTTCCTGTAGGTAAAGATTCAAATATGAGTTTTGAATTAGATATTGAAATACGTTTAGGGTAAGGAGTTGTCGACCCCCTCTTAGTACGCCCGTGGCGTGATTATTCCGATAAGTCCATCTGATTCAACTATCAATGTTAAAAAGGTGTCTCTATAAAAAAAAAACTATTGTTTAATTTACCTGATAACTCATTGCTGACAGCCACAGTGTCATCACCACCGATTTTGAAAAATCCGAAGCACATCAGCAACTTCATGTACGTCAGTTTGAATTCCGTATCATCCTTCACCGCCTCGTGGCTCACTAGGTACGACAACAGTTCAGCCGCCCTCATCCTTTCGTTATTATACCAATTTCTCTCCACATCTTCTTTGACAATCTTCTTTGTAGTATTCAGGAGGACACCTTTGAATAATTTTGCCATTTTCTTCACCCCATCTGTGTTTAGATCCGCAATTACTGACTTCACTATAGTGGTACCAGTGACTTCAGTGAAATTAATTTCGCCAGGGTTAAAAAGTAGTTTCTTTAACACTTCAACTCTAACTTTATTATCAACTTTATCCGATTTTAAAGCTTTAGCCAATGCATTTAAGAGTTCTTTCTGCTTCTTGATCATTATTTTATTGTCGTCCTCATTGTCTCTCTTGCTTCTGATCTTACTTGCTGTTTGTAGACCTTTGAACCAGTCCATGAAGAGTTTGAAAAAGTTTCTACTGAGCAAGTCGGGTATAACACCGAAATTGTCCTTTAGATTACTCAGGATTGTGCTTAACAAGTTAACAGCCACTAATTCTCTGTTTCTGTTATGTTTAACAAGCTGACTGTCTATGCCGGAGGTCCAGAATACACCCAAGTGTGGTGAATTGGCTATGCTTGTGGCAATTTCCTTGTAAATAGGATGGCCAGCGGAGTTGAAGTCTATGCCAGTCTGAAAAGAAATGAAGTGGTTTTTCAAGAAATTTGCGCAATCATTGCGAAATTGCTTTCAATGATTCTTATTGCGATACACAAGTTGCACCCCTGTTACACAGTTAAATGTTAGGGGAGGGGGCAAAATCGGCATTTCTTGTAGGACCCCCTCGCCTCTCCCCTCCCCCGCCCATCTTTATCCCCATGGGTCTTTAGTAAAAACTCTTTACACGCTATACTCACCATTATTTTTTCGCACACAGCATGTATGTTATCTTCGCAGAGTATCTCAGTATTGCCGATCAGTTTTCTCAGCTTCACCTTGCTGGGAAACTTGGCGTTGATGACCATCAGGAAGTACAAGGAGTCCAGGGTATGTTCCTTCACGTCCTTCTTGAAGTCTTGCTTCATGTGCGGCCAGACTATTGTCGCGAATTGCTCCTCATCCAACTATAATAACAATAATTAATAGTTCCAACTACGCACTCAGGTAATACTTTGCGCATATTTGTACAAACTTGCGCAGTTAAAATATGATATACAGCCTGGCGCTACCATGGCGACTTTAAATTAACACACGTATTAGGCTTCGCATTTTCAGATTTTCGAGATATTTAAATTTTATTAAACATTATTGTTTATTTAATTATTCAACATTTTCTGAAATACCATTTTGGAGCAGCCTGTACGTAAATAACTCTAGCGCAGAGGTCATCTGCCGAGGTCACGAATAATAACATTTCTTCAATGAAATTAAAACTAAAAAGAAATACTATTAAAAATAATAATAATACTATTAGCTCGCCCCGCTCCAAGTTGTAGGTAAGAGCGTAAGAGTAGCTGAATGAATCGGATTTCAAGGGTGATGCCAATTTGATTACTTTATTTATTATCTATTTTGTTCGAAAATTTTATTTTTTATATTTTTGGACTTTCTTTTTTTATTACTGTTATGATTATTGACCACTAGCCCTACCTGTGTGTTAAATTAAAGTCGCCATGGTAGCGCCAGGCTGTATACTGTTCCAACTTACTCAACAATGTGCCAAGAAAGACTTAGCATTCATTTTCATGTGGATAGCAAATATCATAAACTGTTCAGCAAATAAAAATGTACTTATAAGGTGAATCAGAAAGGGTATATACTTTTTATTAGTACTTCAACTCTCGCCCCAAAACCTGTAGCTTGACAATTACAAAGTTGGTTTTTACAGGACGTCTGGCAGATGTACAACATGTGCAGTATAGTATGCGCGCGCACTCACAAGGGAGTCGAAGAGCGGTGGCGTAGAGGGGGCATGACGGCATGAGATTGCGTCATGCCGTGTGCCGTGACGGCAAACTAGTCGATATTACTGCCAAAGTGCGCCAATAGATGTCTCACATAAATAAAATTGTATACCCTTTCTGATTCAGTAATAGAAGCACTTACCCCCTTAACAAAATCCAGCAACATAAGATGTGCAACAGTGCTCAAATAAGACTTCTTTTTGCTCGCAGTCAGGAGTAACTGTATCACTTGGGACTGTTCTTCCTCTGAGCACTTCAGTAGTTGCCCGGACCGGAACAAAGCTCCGCATACTAAGATCTGCCCTAAGGCGACATCACCTACTTCCTGTAATAATGGTACACTTTGTATATATTCTCATGGGCACAAACAGTTATTGCCTACAAATATTGATGCAGTTTATAGCAGAACAGAGAAGATGTGACTTCCCAATTATACTTTAAAAGGTTTTTAATAGAAATTTCTATCTGCATTTGGTCACAATCGACGAAAAGTTTCCGTGTCAGAATAGACAGCTTGCATCCTTCTTCTAATTAATTTGTAAAAGAAGAATGGAAGCTGTTGTTTCTGACATTGGAAACTTTTCCACAACTGTGAATATCCCCCCCTCCCAACCATAAGAAAGTTTGTTGTGAGCAATGAGTGACAAGTTATCTGGAAGTTAAGCAAGCTATCTCAGTTACATTGGAACAAGCCACATATAACCAAGGGGTTCTTTTCTTTATTGTATAAACAGGCGTTTTCAAGGCACCTGCGGGACTCTGACGTTGCATATAGACTGTGACAGCCAGGACCAACAGCTTGTGTCCCGTGCAGTTGTAAATGCCATTAGAGGTCACCCATGCAGGGGTCCAACTCTGATAACTGTTGTTATCTCATTCAACTCGCAATATGTATAACATGCAAAACATGTAAATATGTGAGCTTTGACAGATGTTCTATAGAAAACCTGACAAAACTGTTGTATTCAGGTATGCAGTATGTCAGTTTAGACGTATTGTGAGTAGTTTGAGTTGCCAGTGGTTAACAGCATTGGGCCTCTGGCGTTTACCACCTCTAGCACTTCTATTATGGCCCTGTGGTATATGGCAGTGTGGTATAAACTATAGTTTTGTTTTTTAAACCTGCAATCACTCATACTGGGGTAGGTTATGAATTGCAGAAGTCTGTGTGGATTGATTCCATTTCGCAAAATTGCAGCAAATTATGAAAAACCTACACTCTTAGATGATCCATTTGCATGTAGCTCCTTCTTCACAAGCTCCAGCAGCTGGGAAACGTTGATCTGTGCAAAGTTGGTGAGCACAGTGACAAGGGTAGCAAAGTACCCTGTCCGCATCTCCGGCACATTAGCACCAAGACTCCGTACCAACCTTTTTAATACATACTGGATATCTCTCTCATTCTGTAACAAACATACAGTGACAACATAATGTAATTTAATAATGTCTATATACAAAATAAGTTAATACGATAAATTTAGATATTAAGTTTGTGTCTTCATTCATTAAAATGGAATCTGGAAATCTGAAAATGGAAAATGGGCTGTTGCTCTTTGTTACTGGACATTTATAAATAATTATTAACTACTGACTAGATAATTATTTGCCGGTAAATTGTCATAGCGGGCTTTGTCCAAAAAATCAACCAATGGGTGGTTTTAACAAACAAACCCTAACCTTAACTATGTGCATTTTTGGGTGGAAGATAGTAGACAACTAGAGTCTTCCATATATAATATATAAGCATGCCTAAATTCGGCCTGCTACAAAAAAAAAGTTTACATTCAAGAAATCCCTTTTTCAATCTATAAAATGTCAACTTAGTGATCATGATTTTTGAATATATACCCATACACTAAATTATGTTCACATAATGTTATTAAAAATCTACTATACAACATAAACTTTGATAGATATCAAAGTTTATGTTGTATAGTAGATTTGATGAGAAATCATTTATCAAAGTCTAAAAAGTACGTAAATATTACAAATATTATCTGTTTCATAGAACAAGAATAAGTTAAAGTAACAAGTTGTCTTACATATATGAAAGAATGGGTTATTATAAGTAATGAATCGTAAAATAATTTGTAACTTCGTAACTAACCTCACTACCCTGCAGTTGAAAGATTATTTTTGTCCCTCCATTGAGTTTAGTGTCATCATTCGGCCCTTTGAGGAGATCAAACGCATCTAATACAGAAGCATTCACTTTGTTTTCCGTGGAAGGTTTACTATTTTCGGTTTCTTCTTTCATTTTGAATTATTATTTTATGTCACAACATTATAAACCCACATGGATCGCACATTTTTTGAAATAATTCCGAAAGAGTTATTGTCAAGATTGACGTATGGCGACCATAGACAATGATGACAAGATTTTGTTTTTTAATGAGACCATAGACTATAAGTGTTTATGTTATCACGGATATGATTCTTTTAAACCAAGAATTTTATATATGGCTTCTTGTTTTAAACCCTTCTGTGAAAAGTTGTATTTTTGGAAATGTTTAACTCCATCTTATTTATTAGCTTCTCTGACAGGTTATCAAAAATATATAATATACTGAAACTCGTCACATTCCTACCCACATAGGCATAAAAAAACAGAAAATAAGTCTAACTATAATAAGATTACTATTACTTAGTAATAAATTAATATTAATAGTAATAAATTATTACGACAGTCGAGAATTGAATAAATCATAAGTTATAGCTATACATATATCCGACCCAGTAAATGCAAAATTAATTGCGTGCTATTGCTGAATAAATTCATTGGAAACATACAAATGAACCGAAATTACAAGCTTTTTGTTTCTTGTAGCTAATTTATGTATGTATAACTTTAACTTATAATATACACCGATGTACGGAACCCTACAGTATGTGTGGTCCGATACGCACTTGGCGGCTGGTTTTAGCTATTCACTGAAATTTATTTTTAATGTAGGCCACTACGCCGTAGCGAATAAATGGTATTGTTAATTGTATTCTCTTTGGATGGCTACTTACAGAGTATTTTAAGTACCTTATTGTACCTACTGGCATAACTTAATAGAAATAATAAGTACCTACCTATGTACCTATTAGGTACTTACCTATATATTATGAGCGACACAGAATACTTATATACTTATCTACCTAGCTTACCACCTCATAGAGTAAAGTAATTATTAGGTTCTTATGTAAAAATAATACTTACCTCTGTACCTAAGTAGAATAAATAAGTTTATAAGTACTTACCTATGCTATTTGAGTATACACATACACCATACACTTTTTAATTTTTATGGAACCATTATTTGTAATGAAGTACTTATTTAGGAACTACATACAGATAGATAACTATTTATATCAATGTAGACTGAACGCAGACCTCCCTTCATTTAATATAGTATTAGTGGATGGTCAAACTTGGTACCAGCCTGGAAAACTGCACTGACATGGTTCACTCTATAAGTAGCATGAAAACAATACTTAATAATGGTCGGCTGACTGACTCTATCTATAAACATTGTGTTAAAAGCACAACTTGTTTTACTGAATTCATAAGTGTAAAGAACAGTTAAAGATCATTGCTGCTGACACTTTAAAGCTATCTCTGGTTGAATAAAGAATAGTGAACTGTGCCCTGAAACCCCCCACACATTGGGAGATGTGTGGGGTAAATATACACTCTTTGCTCATATACTTACTTACTAACCATGTTGCTCCCAGTATCTACATTCTTTAAATTTACCAAAGGCCGGTACCACCTCCAGCAATAGGTGGCAGGAGGCATATACCTACAATATCAATATGTTATTAGACTGATGAATTGTTCTTCTAATTTTGAACGTGGAGACCTCCACATATTGATTTCCTTTTTCTTTCAAACTAATAATATACAAATCCGAATAACACCCTGGAATCGCTCACTCAGGCAAAACTTATCCGCACGCGGTTACTAAACAAGATTATGATTCTCTATCGAGACTATATTGGTACATATCTCTAATCTGGGTTAATATAATACTAGCACAGAACACTACGGAGCGCCTTTAGGCACTTTACGAGAAATAGTGACAAATTTCATGATCATTGTTGATTTGTAAAAATGTAGAGGGTTACTAATCACGTGATCATACACGTCGATCTTGAGTAGTAAAAATGTAAACATTAGCGTAATTTAACACGTGGGTGATAAACTTCAATCTTGGGAATAAATAGCTTTTGACAGTTTTTTATGCCTGGATCGAAGATGATTGGTTCAAATTTTGTCATTCATAAAAGAATGACCAATCACAGCAACTTTCCATGAGAGTTTTTCAAGAAAATCTTTTTCATTCATATTTTGTGGCGCTAGTAGGCAGTTTTTTTGACAGTAGAGTAGTAAATTTGACAGTTAAGCGTCCAAATTTGACATTGACAACTGAATTTTGACAGTTGACATCTGTCAAATGAAATCCGCCATTTTTTCCCCCACCCCTAAACTCATCTTGGAAATAGATTCGGCCAAATAATTCACCACGTTCGTCGTTCAGTCAGTTTGACAGTTAGTATGACAGCGGCTAATTTTTTTTTTGTTCGCTCGTTGAGTAGGCTAAAGTTAATATGACCATACTGCCTGACAGAGGCTAAAACAATATAGTCAAGTGCGAAACGGATTCGCAAATGAGGTGTTCCGTTGTAGAGAGCGAGTCAGTAAAAGCATAGCACACTATTTTAAAATATAAATAAAAAATGAACATTTTAATCAATCGTTAAATAGCAAAAATTATTCAAACCATGAGTTCCTTAACAGTTCTATGTTGTATATAAGTCCCATTAATAAATCGATCTCAAGTCTGAGAGAATGTCATTGTTATGTCATACCAGTACAAAATCACATGTCAAATGAGTACTCAAGATCACTCTCCGACTTGAAATAAATTTATTAATACGGGCCTAAGACATACTTTTTATTTATCCACTATTGATCTGAATCTCTAGGGCACGGAACCTTAAAACCATGTTTATGATTGTCTATGGCTAGGTTTTTTTTTCTAGGGTACAACCCACATACAGAATAATACAAAGAGTATTGAGAAAATAATGATTCGCTAAAGCGAATCGTGTCGTGAGACTAAAAGGCCCGACTAAATTTGAACAGCTCTAAATATTGTGGTCTTGCTCATACATTATGACTACGAAAAAGATGGCAATCCAACTCGTTTGTGTGTCATCAGCGGAAAAGGCTATTCGTTCCATTGATATTGATTATGATTATTTGATTGCTTGTTTGCTATTTTAGAATATTTTTCTTTGATATTTTTAGTTAACGAACTTGGAAGTAGGGTTGAAAAAAATCCTCTATGCTCGTTGCTTCATGCATCTTGCTTCAATGTTGATATCTGAAAAAATATTTTTTTATCGTCGCTTCCAGAAATTGATGCGCGCGCCTTTAGTGTTCCATGTTTCTAAACATGGCAGGTCGAAGTGGATACGATGATATGAATCCCAGGTATTTATTTAGAAATACTATAGTAATTACATTAAACTGTAGTCCGTTTTGTGCCTTTCAAGTTTTAGTCATAGTTTTATCATTGTCTTGTGCGATCCAAGCATTTACATCAAAAAAATATCATGTTTTTTCTTACCGATTGCAATGGATAAAAATGCAATTTCGCTTATGTATGTGTAATTGTGTTGAGTTTTTCAGTGATATCTATTGAATTACGGTGTCTGTGTCTTTATATTTTGTGTGTGAAATGTTTACTTTAAATTTTATAGGTTATGAGTGTTTCACGGTTGTGATGGTTATTTCAGGGATTTCGGTGGCGGCAGGAGGACTGCCGGTGGCCGCCCTCTCCCCACCGAACCTCCGTACAAGGCTTACGTTGGGAATTTGCCCTCTGGAATTATCCAAGGAGACATAAATAGGATTTTCCCTGTAAGTATACTTTAATTCATAATTTTTAAGTGTTACTGATTTATTTACTGATCAAAACACTGTGTCTAGGTGTAAAATTATTATATTATGTGATACCGGTATATTAGATTCATGTAGTTTCATAAATTGATTCCAATATTCCTGAAGCTCATATTTATAATATAAACAGAGGCCTACACTGGTATATTATAACTACATGGCTATATAAATATGTTCTATACCTACCATATTGCAGTCAGTTCCTAGTAAATGGGCTGTGTCCACATTATTTATCAGCGGCTTGGTATTATATCATTCTGGGTGATGTTTACTTTACTTACATCATTAGGCAGCCTAATTTTTATAACCTTCATCTAAATTTACATCAGGAAGTAGGCACCTAGCTGTTCTTCACTTAAAATAATTTATCTTCACAGTTTTATGATAAAAAAAATAGTCTTACTAAATAGGTATCTATTATAAATTTGATAATGTGTTTGTTTGTGTGTTGAAACATACAGAATAAATGGTTAAACAAATGTAGATGAAATTTCATACACATTGGTTAGGTTACAGAATAAGCTAGGTTATTCTCAATGTCCATGCAGGCAGAGGTAGTATATGCCAATAAATAAATGGTTTACAGTACAAAATAATTGTTTATGGCATATAAACTTGAATCAGTTTATTATGTCCAAATTCAGACAACAAAATAGTAAATAACAATATATTGAGTCATAATTGTATTTATAACTGTTAGAAAATAAAATTCAATTATCTTTCAGGATTTATCTATAAAAAATGTGAGGTTGGTGATGGATAGAGAGACAGATAAATTCAAAGGATTCTGCTATGTGGAGTTTGAATATCTCGACGATTTGGTAAAAGCAATAGAGCTGAACGGCTCCATAAACGTAGATGGTAATTTTATTAAAATTGATGTGGCCGAGGAGAAGAGAAATGACAGGTGAGTGACATTTTTGTGGGTTCATATGAATAATGGTGACAACCGCTTGTCGCAGAAGTTCGAGCGTAGGCCGCTCGGCTCACTGCACACAGTGGTTGAAGGTTTAACTCCCGCCGGCGCCGGGGAAAATTTCGGATATGGCCTTTTCGTAATTTGCCCAGGTCTGGGTGTCACTGGTATCGCCCCCAGTCCATTGTACAGTACCCATAGTACAAGCTTTGCTTAGTTTGGGACCATGCAGTTGGTGTGTCAGTCTGGCGATATTAATTATTATTAATTAACCTAATTATTTTTCTGATATAAATGCACATAGTGTAAGTGCCCTGACAACAAGGTTTGAATCCCAACTACTAAAGGAGACATGGTAGTAACACAGTCAGTCAATCACATCTTATAAATAAATAAAAATTGGTTAACTCTCTCAGAGACAACACAATATGAAAGGCAACACCAAGGAACTGTACATATAAAGGATAAAATAATTGCAGCCAGCTTAGCATGCGTACAGAGCCGTTGGTATAAGTACCTACTGCTTTATTGTGGTATTATGTAGTATTGTGGGTTATTTTAAGCTCTGCTCTTCCGCATTGGCTAACATGATTGCAAACATAACAAAATCACAAAAAACTGTGACAGTCATGGTTGATGAGGCAGCAAAATTACAACACACTTCATTGAAATTGTGAGATTTGAAACTCATTTCTTCGAGGCTTGCTGAGCATGAATACTACACAAATCAATGACATCTGAGTATCAGCACTCAATAGACGATTGTATATGTGTAAAAAAACTATACAAATAAATAAAATTGAAGTGTGTTTATTTCGGCTATCTGCGAAACGGCTCGACCGATTTTGACGTGACTCTCACTGACAGATAGCTGATGTTACCAGGATTAGGCTACTATTATTTTATCGAAGTACCACTCGGGCGTAGACGTGGGCAAAAGCGAGTTTAAAATTTCTTTTTAGAGGGGGGTTTGACCGCGGGCGGCGGGACGGTGGGCGGGACGGCGGGCGCGTGGGCGGCGGCGGCGGCATGGGCGGCGGCATGGGCGGCGGCGGGGGCGGGGGCGGGTTCCGGCGGGACGGCGGCGGCGGGCGCGGTATGTACGACCACTTCGACGGCGGCGCCGACCGCCGGGCGCCGCGGCACCAGGCCGCCGGGCTACCACATGGTAACATCATCGCTTCACTAACATCCTCATGAGGTTAAACATAGTAGGTGACACTCCGCGATTGTGCTGCATATGAGCCATCCGAAACTCGATGCAATAATTACCACTGCATAGATATGCAAGATGTAGCCTATATATAGATGCTTGCGATACCAATGGCACTGTTCGCACAATGCCGATCTGTAGGGGAGTTAGAATTGGGATGGAGGCAGAGGAAGGGGGGGGGAGGAGTTGGGCATGCACTCATCTTACGAAACGTAGCTATTATAGCTACTTTCGCCGATCTTCTGTGACAGAGTGGTACTACCCCGGTTAAGCCAGACCATATATGAGTTGAGTTGCAGTCAAATGGTTACAGTTTGCCTCTAGGACCGTAACAACTCTTACTTAATAGGGGCGCAGATGCCTCTTGAATGTATATAGTTATTTAAATGCTTTAGTGTCAGTGTCACTGCTACTATATTTAATCTTATGATTGGACATCGTTATCTCGAACGTTTTAACTGGACGAATAGAATAATGTAGACAACGCGAAGAACTAGTCAGTGCAACCAGTTAAAGTGATACCAGGTAGCCTCAATCCAGATTCAGTTTTAAACTTTTTTCTCAGGTTATTTGCTTTGTCTGAGGCTTTAACGTTTTTGTAGTCTTAGGGCCAGATAAATAACATGAAGGCCCTTAACATGAAGGCCCTTAAGGCTAAAGCGCCCAGCTAGCCCGCGAAGTTCAAATTTTTTGAGTTCTTTTAGAAATTTTTCAAAATCTGACAATAATAAAAGACAAATTTTGTAATTCGCGAAAAAGACCGTGTGCAGTGCATTTATTAATATATCAAACTTACTCTGAAACATTTCAAGAACGACAGCTATCCAGATAATCTGGCAATTTTTGTATATTTAGTGATTTACTAGTATCATATCCACCGTGATAATATTTAGAGTAAAATAAATGTATTAATAAATGCACTGCACACGGTCTTTTTCGCGAATTACAAAATTTGTCTTTTATTATTGTCAGATTTTGAAAAATTTCTAAAAGAACTCAAAAAAATTGAACTTCGCGGGCTAGGCAGGCGCCTTCACCTTAACATGAAGGCATTTTTCACGTCGATAAATGCCTGAGCCTTATGAGCCAGGTGCCAAGGACAACACAACAAATACCAAACAATGTATGTCCCACAGAATACTCAAGAGCTGCTTGATTTTACTTTTTGTTCAAACCAAAGATAACGAGGTCCATCCACTAACTAAAATAACTGGGCTCAATCATTCATATTCATAAAACACTTTCATGATGAGGTAAGGATGCTTGGGTTGATTTTTTAAGTTGTAAATGAAATTTGAGAGAAAGTAACTTATGTTTTTTTAAGCCCTTCTATACAGGTTGAAACAGAAAGGGTATACTTTTTTTTTTCAAAACTTAAGTTTGTAATTCTAAAACTATCAGCTATGGAGGAAACTTGAAAAACAAAAGGTGTCATAGGGATACGGCTGTTGACAGATTTCATAAGTCTACAAAACCTTCACTACTTCAACTGTCCCAGAAAGCCGATAGTTTTAGATTTACAAAGTCAAGTTGCAATAAAATAGTATAACCTTTCTGTTTCACCTAGAATATCGTTCTACTCCTGGTGTAACTGCCTCCCCTTAATCATACAACTATGTTCTTGGCCACGACATTCCTGGAAAGGTTGAGATCATCTCGCTATTTCTTCCTCGGTATGCTTTCATCGGCGATAGCTATCGCGAATTTGTTGGGCTCCTCTTAAATTTGTTTTTTACGATTTTATAACAATATATATCTAAGGACCGTATTTATAAATCGATCTCAAGTTTGAGAGTGGTCTTGGTAATGTCATACCAGTACAAAATTACATGTCAAAAGCGTCCTTAGAAGACCACTCTCAAACTTAAGATCGAATTATTATTACAGACCTAAGGCGTGGATTATAAGTTTAAATTATTCTAGTTGGATATAGTTTAGCAGAATGAAACCAACCATCCCTCACATACTTCTGCAGATCAAAATCAACCCTAGTGCAAGAGGTTGTAGGTTGGTTTCTGTTTGCAGAAGTATGTGTGGTTGGATCCATTCTGCACAACTGTATCCAGTTCACCTTTATTGATCACAATTTACAAAGTGGCCAGAACTTGGGGGGCTTCTAATTAACATTCACTGTACGTTAGGTGCATAGTCTTGTAAAACCTTGAGCTGTTTCTTTCTATGTGGTTTTATCTAATATTTTTTATTAACAAATCAAAATCGCAAAAGAGGTACTTGACCTACTTGTAGTATTTCTTCTATAAGCTTCAATTTACACTGTGAATAAACATGCAGTAATGTATGTTATGTATGACGTGATGATGTACTCAAGCATCACAGGACTTACCGAGCTTCATAACCTACAATTTACTACTTAATTGTGTTTATTATTTCGTGGATGTCTTATGTAGGATTTTTATAAAATGTTGTCGCCTTGCAGACCGAGAGCGGGGGCCAGGCGGCGGCGGCGGCGAGCGGTGGGGCGAGCGCGAGGGGCGCGAGGGGCGGGACGGGCGCGACGGGCGGGAGGGGCGCGAGGGGGGGCGCGGCTCGCGCGGCGCGTCCGAGGAGCCGCGCGGGGAGTGGGGCCGCGGCGTGGGCCGCGCCGCGCCGCCCGCCGCGCGCCCGCCCAGGAAGAACTTCGACGACATGCCGCCCTCGCGCCCAGGTAACCACACCTTGCATTGCACAATTTACAGTTATCTGACGTCACAACCGACGTTGCCGCCTCCATTTTGGTCTGGATCTGCAAAATACATAAATGTAGCAGCTCTGTAAATATTTGGTGTATTTCAACATTTCTGTTATGCTCCTAACCTCTTACAAAAGCCAAATAACACGCAAGGTAACGTTATATAGTCTCGTTCAAAAACCGGCAAGACAAGAGATCGCAAGGCGAATCGGTTACCCCTGGAACAGCTGGTCCATGAGTGATATGATGAAGGGTAACCTTCCATTATCTCTCAAACGTAGACTCGTCGACGCGTATATACTGCCCATTGACCATATCCGCTTTAAATGGGACATGTGTTTGAATATATTTTCTCCTCCATCAGATACAAACAGGCATGCTTTTGTCCCAGACACGTCGGGCCGGCCGAAGCTCCAGCTGCAGCCGCGCACCGTGACGGAGCCGGTCAACTCGCTGGCGTCCACCAGCCAGGCGCGCTCGATATTCGGCGGCGCGCGGCCGCGGGAAGAGCGGCTCAAGGAGCTCTCCGACAAGTAGGCGCCGCCGCGCTCTCCTCTCCTGGTCCCGTGTGTATATGTATCGTCCCGAAGCCCGCTGCCGATTCCGTTCGTGTGCCCCGATTTACAGTTTCCGATTGAATGCAGTGCATATAAAATTGTATATGAACTACAAACGTTTGTTAGGTTATATGAGGTTGTAAATCATTTTTAACGTATATTTTGTTAGCTTTATTATGTGTATCGAAAGAGCTTCTTAATGTTTTTGCGTCCGCCGGCTCGTTTTCGAGCGCGGCGGCGCGCGCGTCGCTTGCTAACCCGCACTTTTAAATTGCTAGTATGTGTTCGTTCGTCTCATCGCGAGATTTTACCCGGGCTTGTGTGTACATACGATATCGGCTCGCATAATAATATGTTTTCGGAATTAGACCTGGAAGAAAAATATTTTTGTTCCTCATGTTTGGGTTATCTGTGTATTAAAATAATATTGTAATAATTATTTTTATTTTTACTCAATGTTTTTACTCTAGCATTGTGGCGATAGAGCTTCGTAAAATGATTCTCTGTTGTAATTGTTTTTTTTTTCACATATTAATTGTTTAGTTTGTTAGGTCATGAAAATGAATCATTGAACGAGTAATTATGATACATAATTTAAGAGTTGAGATAAATGGTGATTTAATTACGGTGTCATTAATAAAATTAACTTCCACATACTTGGACTTCTACTTTATTACATTGTGTGTAATGTCAAGTATTGTGGCCAAGAAGTGGTAAAAAAAATCGCAAAATTGTAACAGAACATAGAAAATGAATAAAAAGTGATTCTTTGTAACCGAGGGTTTATCTAAAGCACCTTCACACATGAACACTGAGGGGATTCAATGATGCAAATTCTGTTGTCATCAAATTAGCACTATAAAGAATAAATTTGACACATCTAAAACTATTTTTGTCCTGTTCATATGTTACATCCATGAGAAGGATGGCATACAGTAGTTACTTAATTGTTTGACAAAAGAGTCTGCACCAATATTGAATTACTAGTTTCTGCCCGCGACTTCGTCCGCGTAGACTTAAATAAAGTATTCTGTGTTAATCCAGGTTATAAACTATCTGTGTTACAAATTTCATCCAAATCCGTTCAGTAGTTTTTGCGTGAAAGAGTAACAAACATACATCCACACTCACAAACTTTCGCATTTATAATATTAGTAAGACTATGTATCACATTTCTTAACAGCAGCACGCGGAATCTTGCAGTTTTACTGGTAATGTATGGAGATATGCTATAATATAAATAGTTTTCGTTTTTATTTTTCTGTGTTTTTTGTAAACTATAAAACCTTTAACATATTCAGCCCCCTGAAATCAGTATTTAGCTGGAGATGTTCTAAATATTTTACAATGAAATAGTGACTATAAAATAATATGACGACCGCTTGGCGCAGTGGATCGAGTGTAGGCCGTTCGGCTCATTACACCGGGTGGTTGCAGTATCGATTCCCATCAGGGTAAAATTCTGGAAATGGCCTTTTTGTTATTTACCCTGGTCTGGGTGTCACTCGGATCGCCCCCAGACCATTGTATGGTACCCATAGTACAAGCATTGCTTAGTTTGGGACCATAATATAGTTGGTGTGTTCGTCTGGCGATATCATATAAATAAAACAAAAATAATAATGGATAAAGTTAAATATTTATTATATATCAAGATCTTCATCTGGGTCTTCCTCGTCCCAGTCGTCCACAGCATCAGGCTCATAATACACCTTGCTCTCGCCTTCATGTATCTTGCTCATGTATGGCAGCTTCAACTTATATTTCTCAATCTTTTCTGTCTGGTCCACTTCTATCTTGAATGTTGACAGGTTCCCTGGTGAGGGTTTATCTGGTTCCTCCACTTTCACCTCTTCTTTGATTACTGGATTACACTTCATTATACAAGTTTTAGTATCATAAGTTAATATCTCTTCACTCTTCATCACCTTACTGCCTTTTTTCAACTTCACCCATATTTTACATGGATTTTTGACATCATAAGATACTGTAGCGTTTGCTATGTGATTCAAATGTATTTGCAACTTGGAATTATGTGGAATACAGTCTGTGTGCAACACCAATACAAGTCTGTTGACATTAACATCAGCCTGTAGTCGTTTTAAGCATTGCAAACATTCATTCCAACCCATTGATAGAACCATTTGGTTTATTGAATCAATAACTATTGAACATTTTTCATTTATGTATTTATTATGCATTCCTGGACAATATTCTCCATAATAATTGACATTAGAATTGTTCCTGAATACGTTCCTCCAAAGGCTAACAGGTTGCTCGTAAGAGAACAAGTTTGTTGTTTGTTTCTCATCCTGTACCAATTCCAGAAGCAGCGGTATAATATTTTTATTGTTATCATCTTCAATCAGTATCAGTGGTGCGCATTTTAACCTATACAGAGTCATTGTAATTTAATGTCCAATTGTCCGGTGCTGTTTAATTATTTCTCCTTTCAACCTTTGTAATAAATATGAAGGTTTTCCGTCACACTTTAACATATCATCAAACTTTAAAATTTTCCTAAGATTCTTATTCCGCACAGTGCAAAGAGAGATAATTTTCTAGTATATACAAGGTACTCTGTGGAGATAATGCAGAGTATCTCCAACTCACTCCCTCTGTCAAAAACGCGTAGCAAAGATAATCTATATATATATAACTCAAAGGTGACTGACTGACTGACTGACTGACATAGTGATCTATCAACGCACAGCCCAAACCACTGGACGGATCGGGCTGAAATTTGGCATTCAGGTAGATGTTATGACGTAGGCATCCGCTAAGAAAGGATTTTGATTAATTCTACCCCCAAGGGGATAAAATAGGGGATGAAAGTTTGTATGAAACTTTGTCAATTAAATTCTACGCGGACGAAGTCGCGGGCACAGATAGTATAATATATAATATGACGGGTAGTTCTACGGTATTGTGTCAAACGATGACAGAATGAAAAACAATACACCTTTTTATGGTTCTGTCCTTTTGGATAATTCTGCCAATGTCAAGAGAGGTAAATACACGGTATGCACTGGAGAGTTTAGCCAGTGTGAAGAATAAAAATCAAAATGAAGAATTGAAGTTGAAAAATCATCACGCACTACAAACACATACAGGACAATCACACAGATATCATATTATATATATAATTAAATTTGAAGATGTTTTCCGTTTCAAATAGACTTTTAGTCATTCAAAAACTCATCTCTGTGAAAATACCTAATATTTAATCGAATAAATAAAGCAGTACTGGAATTACAACAAGACATAATATAAACGTTTAAATGCGAATGCAATAAAATCGGATCATGCATCGTGCGCTTTGATCTCTACTCTACTATTACATTCTCTTAGATTAGAAGTCTATGGTTTATTGCTCTCTATTATATTCTCTTTGGTTTATTGTAGCTTGCTACATATCTCTAATCTGTGATGTAAAGATGCGCAGAATGTATCACTGAGCTGAACCGATATATATATATCTTTTCAGCTCAGTGATATATATCACTCTTTTATATCTGTAGCTCACGAGTGATAGAAAGATTTGTTTGAAGACTGAGCGAACTAGCGATGTGTTTTTTACAACGCTATAGCTCAAAAGACCTACTTGTAGGTAAAAACCAATACCATATACCGTGCTATCAATATGTTTAATAGGTAATAAAAAGCGAAAGCGGGTTTGTTGGTTTGCCAAACTTTTATGCAGCAACAGATCACGTATATATTACTTTCAGTCATAGGCGTAAGTAATTCGTAAGTAACTAAAACAAAACGCTTTTAATAATTTACAAAAACAAAGGCTCAAAATTTGTACTCTATTCATTTGATATAAAGGTCGATTTTCGTACGATCTATTATCCAATAACGGACGGCTGGCCGACCAGCTTTGTATCGCTAGTCTCTTTTTTTTTACGTCGTTTGCAATTTCTATCTCATCTGAGCCAAAGAGCTAGTGAGCTATGTCACCTGTCTACTACATGTCAATCACTTTGTTCAGTAACTCAAATTGAAACCATATCCGTAAAGATATAGAGATATAATTTGAAATCAGATGAGCTAAAGAGAGAATAGCTCTTTGGTACCGATATATATCTTTTGTGTCATTAGCTCGCGAGCTACACAACTCTACTGTGATGGTTTATCTTTGTATTTTCAGGAATATTATTATTTTTCATAAGTATAATTGAAATGTACAGACGCGTTATCCCAACGAATATACAGACCCTTGCTAGGCAAATCGCTTTTGTACCTAAACATAAACCGCCCGACCGCAAAGATTTCGAAATACTGCGTGATTTTTTGTCTAGGCACGAAAAAATACTTATTCTTACTGGTGCTGGTATATCTACAGAATCTGGTGAGTTCCATAAATTTGAAGATATTATTTATTCCTGTATATCAGGCAATAAAACATGTAGTATATAACAATAGATACTGACACATTTATGGGATAAATCCTTTGTTTACCAACGTGTTTTCTTTTGATTTTGTAGGAATACCAGACTACAGATCTGAAGAGGTCGGCTTATACGCCCGCAGCAACCACAAGCCAGTCCAATATCAAGAATTTATAAGATATCCTAAAGTTAGACAAAGGTACTGGGCGAGAAACTTCATAGGTTGGCCAAGATTCAGTGCCGTGCAGCCAAATAGCACTCATTTAGCTATCAGGGAACTGGAAAAGGTATGGTTTTTATTAAAAAAGCTCTATTCTAATGGAATAGTTATTGAAATTCCTTAATCAAGCTTAAAGCCTGTCTAATGTTAGACATGCATCATAGCTTATAGACACTTGCTATTGCAAGCAATGCCTTTAGAATTCTAAAGGCATTGCTTGCATGTTACTGACCTGGAGGGAGGGCTTGAGATTGATATCTCCGTATAATATTATAATTATTAATGTTTTTAAACTAGGTTTTGTAAAAGAAATAAGTTGCAGCTGTGACTTTAGATGGTCCGATGGACTACACTATATAACCCTGAAAACAGCATTCTTATTCCACAGACAGGTAGAGTGACAACAATAGTCACTCAAAATGTGGACCGTCTCCATCAAAAAGCAGGATCTGAGAATGTAATAGAGCTGCATGGCACCGGGTACATTGTCAAGTGTTTGAACTGCACATATGTAGTGGACAGGAGCACACTGCAATTGAAGCTCATGGAGAAAAACCCTCACATGGAAAGCACTTTCACTACAATTAGGCCAGATGGTGATGTGGATTTGTCCAGAGTAAGTGTTGAGTTCTGAATTGATGTGATGTGGGTTGGCCCCCTCGACTGATGGCCTCACATGATACTAGCAGGAAAGGAGCAATAGTCCAAGGTTTTTTCTACTGGCTAGTTAGCATGAGAGCAATACAGGGCATAATTCATAAATCAGGCTATTCAGGAATCATGGAAATACAGGCCATATGGTGTACTAGTCCTACTAAAACAAGCAAAACTTCCATACAAACATATAACCTTTATTTGTACCCCTTATGGGATGGATTTTCTACAAATTTTTATTTAATTCCTGTGCAAAATTGCATGTCTAGAGCTAGAACTATGTCTCGAGCATGATTAGGCAGTGCATTATCTGTCAATCAGTTGTAGTTTTATTATGTAGATAAGAAGGATACTTATTTTCGACATTGGTCAGGGTTATTATAAAAAAGTTAAACACATGAATGAAAACACTATACATGCAAACACTACACATGAAAACACTATAAGCTTTTTTTTTTTTGGGCCCTTTGACCATGTTCTAAGGGTTAATAATTTTGATGTTTAGTTACGAATATTATGTTTTCGTATTAAACTTATTCATATTTATATTCCAGGAGCAAGAAGAGAATTTTAGAGTGCCACTATGCCCTAAATGTGAGGGTCCTCTAAAACCAGATATTGTGTTCTTTGGTGATAACGTGCCTAAACCAAGAGTAGATCTAGTCAGAAGTCAAGTGTCCCACAGTGATGCTGTCTTCGTTTTAGGATCAAGTTTAACTGTATATTCAAGCTATAGAATAATTTTACAAGCAAGAGATGAGAATAAAACAATTGCCATTTTAAATATAGGACCTACCAGAGCTGATGACAATGTAAATATCAAGGTATCCACTAAATGCGGTGATATATTACCAGAATTGTGTAATACTGTAATCAAAGATCTTAGAGAATAAGTTAGTCAATTTGTGTATGTGATTTATTAGCTACCTCAAGGAAATGTTTATATTTGTATATTTACATATTATATTGTTGAATAAAAAATAATTAAAAAGATCATGGCATTTCATTTTAATCGATAGTTGTATAAAAAGTAGTAGGAATACACAACTGGATAATAAATTATTTTCTAACAATGAGCCGAAGTTAGGAAATTTACAAATTATTATTTTGTTCAAAAAGAATATGTAGCAAGAAATTTGAAAATAAATATAAATAAGCCTAGAATTATATTTCCTAAATGACTTATGCAAATAGTTTGGTTTCCACGCCTTGGAAAGACAGGTTTGAACACAATAGATTCAGAATATTAAAATTGAAAAGTATGCTCAACAGGAGTAAAGATATCAAACATTATTTTATCCATGTATTTTGAGAAATCGAAATCCACATTTCCAACAAGAGACAAGGGCCTAGTCACATTAAGTATGGACCGATACCAACGCGTTTCGTTTGATGGCTGGTATTTGGGAGTACACAGATACCTACTTTACAGTCTAGGTATTATACTTTTCATATAATTAGGCCATATGGATTTCATTCTAGTTATTGTACACGTAAGATATCCTCATAATATGCTGTCTTTGGCGGCAAACTCTTCAGGACGAGGCATGCTATGGCTTTCGCGATAAAAACAACAATAAACGAAGGAGCGACATGTAGTATGTAACTATAGCGTCAATTTCGGCCAAGGCATAACAGGTGGAACATTGTTTTTTTTTATAAAAGCCAAATGTGATATTTGTTTTACTGAATTTATTACTTTACCAAAAATATTACAATAATTTTGCACTAGTTTAAAAGTTCTATTCTGTCGGTTCGTAAACAGTTATTAACAAATGTCCTACATTAATGTGATTTAACTTTATATAATTATAATGTATGACTTTATTAATTAATCTCTTAATAATGTACGCAATAGTTACGCTTACGGCAGTGCTTAGTGAAATCACAATGAATTCGATCCCAAAAATACAGCAAAGCCTCATAAACGCTGGTTCTAATTTATGTAACATACAGTTCGATACTCATTGTTTTAAAATGTTGAGACTTCATCGTAATTCGTCTATTCTATTACCAGCTGCGTGGCTGCGTCTATCCAAACACTCGCCTCGACACACGTGTATTGAACACACACACATTACATTATCAACTGTTCCCTTAACAATATGACAAATAATAGGTAATAAACATAATCAATGGCATACTTCACGAATGGTACGATGCCTCAGTAATCAAGGAACGATAAGAAATGGTAAAGTAATATTGGAAATGCCAGCCATACAAAATAACTATAACATTGAGTAATAATTGGATTAAATAACACTAGAGTCAAGATTCTCATTATTAAATTACCTGTCTGAAGATAGTTAAACTTAAGTAGATTCGGTCCTGGGACTTTGTACTAAACTATTGATTTAAAATTGTCTTCAGAACCTCATGTTGCAATCACACACAGATTTTTTCGGTGTATGAATGTCTCATACACTGTCCTTATACAAAACGAAATCTAACGTCCGGTGACGGTAAAAATCAATCATAGGGTGAAACACCCAATCACTAGCACATTCCAATTCTTACTCTTGTCTCACGGCAAATTAATATTATGGTAAACGGTATCGGTAATGACAGCACTAGCAACTTGGTCCGTTACCCACTTAGGCCCGTATTCATAAATCGATCTCAAGTCTGAGACCGTTCTTGGAAATGTCATTCTTATGTCATACCAGTACAAAATGACTTGTCAAAAGCGTACTTAAGATCGCTCTCACACTTAAGATAACTTTATTAATACGGGCCTTAATTGTCTTAAAATAAACACATTCAACTTGCTACACTTACCAGTCTTAAGATCACAATAAAAATATTTCCACATCGAATGTTTTGTCATCACTACAATAAAACCGTACGTAATACTAGATGGGTCGTTCGTTCCTGTGTCAATTGTCTATTGTATGCAACATTATAAGAAGTAGTCGGCCTGCGGCTTCTTGGAGGGCACACCCCGGGACTCCTGGGGCGCCGCTTCAAATATCGTGAACTCTCGCTGCAGGTTCTCGTTAAGTTCTAGTATCGCCGCCACGTTGCCGCATCTGAGGATGAACAAGGGAGAAGTTAGAAAAACGGCTACAAATAGATTAATGGATTGAAATCGTGAAAATATATTTTAAATCCACGATTGAAATACAATCTGTTAATTAATACGATGGCAACAATGTCTGATGGGTGAATGAGATAAATAGCCAGGAGATATCTATTAGTATTATAACTATTTAGCACACAGAGACATTTACGATGATAAAAAAACAGATTTACAGCGCGACACGCAACGCAACACTGCCGCGCTCATGTCACGTTCTAAATGTATATACTAAAGTTCTCCTAATCAAAGAAACACCTTTCATTGGTTAGAAAAACATGTTGTAAAAATATAATACAATAAAAAATCAAAATTGCGTCACTTTGCTTACAAGGTTGTTAGAAATTGTGTGAGTATGCTTGTACAAAGTTATGCGGCGCGCGAAGAATGAGAAACCTCAATTGGTATTTCTTGGATTTGGAAAACTATAAATCATTAATTAGTATTTCAGAGTCCAAAGTAGTGTTTACACAATGCGACTATTTACTTGATCAATTTTTATTAAAGCTTATCTAGTTGTACCCATTTCAATGACACCCAGACCAGACCAGGGGGGGTTATTGACAGTCGACGGAAAGTTTTCGATGTCGGAAACGACAGCTTCCATCCTTCTTTTACAAATTTTAATGAGTTAGAAGAAGGATGGAGGCGGATTTTGCGACGTCGGAAACTTTCCGTCAACTGTCCATACGGGGGCTATGCTCTGGCCATTTCTGTTTTTTTTTCCCGACAGATTTATTTTTAGAGAGTAACCTGTAACAGTAGTTGGGCGCGGACCACACGGTGAGCACGGTCTCGTTGAAGTGCCACTTGTAGCCCTCCATGACGAGCTGGTGCGCGCGGCAGATCATGTCGATGTCGTTGGACACGTTGAACTGCGCCACCACGTCCGAGCCGAACAGGTAGCCGGCGCCGCGCGGCGACACGCCCCACCCTTGTGTGTCTGACGAACACGGAGGATGGTTTAAAAGACCTCCCCGAAACGATTTGATTGCCAATTTGATGGAATTGGCAATCAAATTGTAGTATCGAGAGCATTTGGCGATAACTCTGAAATTGGGCGGGGCACACCTGAGTGGTGGATTACCACCAGTTTGAAATCGCCGTAGTGCTACGGTGATTAAATTATGATGAGAATACATAACGGAATTTCTCATTAATAATTAGTCATCCAAGTTTGGTTTTCTTTTGCTTGAAGGGACTCCCGTTCACATATAAGATCTTTCTGATAATAAGGGAAATTGCCGGAAGTTCCGTAGGTCTTAACAAAATAAACAATTTGACTCCACTTCAAGTCATAGTAGCGTGAAATTATCGTTTACTAATGTTACCAATGAATGTGTGCACACAAATCCATAATCAGTAAAATAAAAAAGTTTAAAAATATATATATACTAGCTGTGCCCCGCGACTTCATCCGCGTAGTATTGGATTATTGGGTTAAAAGTATCCTATATGTTAATCCCGGTTATAATCTATCTGTGTTCCAAATTTCATCCAAATCCATTCAGTAGTTTTTGCGTGAAGGAGTAACAAACATACATACATACATCCACACTCACAAACTTTCGCATTTATAATATTAGTAGGATGTACTTGCTTTCTTTTTAAATAGGTAAGGCAGTTATAAAATATAATGAACCATACTATAGCAATGTTGTCATTCCCAACCCCACCTTCTAACCCCTTCGGGTCGGCAACGTGCAAGCATCTCTAGGCTACGATAACTGCTTAACATCAGGCAGATCGTATACTTGTTTGCCGACTTTTTAATATAAAGAATATATATTCTGTTTAAGTCGAGTTGCAGGGGAATAATGTTAGAGTGTACCTTCAGGGTCGCTCCACAGCAGGTCGCACATGGGCCCGTCGTGCGGCACCTCCTGCTTGCGGTCGATGGTGCGGATCTGGTCCAGCGTCTGTATGGACGGGCTCAGCCCGCCGTGTACGCAGAATATCCGCCCGTCAATGATCGCGGACAGTGACAGGTAGTCGAATATTTCTGTGCAATACCTGGACCGAAAATAAACTGTGTCAAATTAAAAGGGACGTGTCAAACTCAAGCATTCCCCTCTGCTAAATAAAAAGGCCTTTTAATATTTTTCTACAGTATACTCCTACTAGCTGTGCCCAGCGACTTCATCCGCGTAGTATTGGATTATTGGGTTAAAAAGTATCCTATATGTTAATCCCGGTTATAATCTATCTGTGTTCCAAATTTCATCCAAATCCGTTCAGTAGTTTTTGCGTGAAGGAGTAACAAACATACAGAAAGGGTATACAATTTTTTTTGCAACTTTACTTTGTAAATATAAAACTATCGGGTTTGTGAGACAGTTGAAGTGCTAAAGGTTTTGTAGACTTATGAAATCTGTCAACAGCTGTATCCCTATAACTCATTTTGTTTTCAAATTTCCTCCAAAGCTGATAGTTTGTGAAGTACAAACTTAAGTTACGAAAAAAAAGTATACCCTTTCTGTTTCAACCTGTATTTATTATATGTAAAATAAAAACAAATTAATAAATAAAAATATTCAGGACCCCGTTTGGATGAAGGATTCCTACAAACGAGACCATTACCCTATCCTGTACAATTCAAACCAATTCTTGGATATTTCGGTTGGTTTGTCTCTCCATTTTTGTCTTGGCTTTCCTCGTCTGTTTGCCAGACAGCTCTTTCCATAGAATAGTTTTACTTCCCCTCTGCTAAAGAATTGGTAGTTCTGAACATATATTGTTTTATTATGTTTTGAAATTGCAATCAGCACATAATTATGTTCTGTTTGTACTCTGACCACACATTATAATTATATACAATTAGTTTGTCATGATATTTGAGCAGGTGTTGCCTGATTAAATATGCAATGTAGAACTAGAAACATATTTTGTCTTTATCTGTATTGTATTTTTAAAAACTATCATGTCATCCCCTCCATTCTGAATGCTCCAAGGTTCCTATTAAGGATTTTTCGATTTGGAGATAATAAACGCTAAATAAATCATTTTTTTAGTATTTCAAATATTTGCCACTTACCTCCATACAGTGATGGATCCATATTTCCTGAGGCATTCGTCATAGAAGCCGTACACTTGTGTGATCTGTCGGGACTCATGATTGCCTCTGATTAGTGTGATGCGGTCTGGATAGCGAACCTTAAGTCAAGGCAGTTTAGATATAATTACAATAAACTGTAGTTTCACACTCTATCTTATTTAGTGTATAGACTGCAACTGACTAGCCCGTTAAAAACACGCATAAGCCTCTTTTCCAAAGTGAAACCAAACTTTATTTGCTTCTGTACCAGATGCATTAAAAAAAACCGCAAAATGTCAAACACACAATAACTTTTTTTTTTTTAATTATCTTTATTTTTTTGGCAAAAAAAGCATGTATAATACGCTCTAGAATGGTAAAAATGACACAAAGTTTGTATAGCTTCAAAACCATTTGTCTTTAAAATAATTTAAATAAAACTCACCTTTAAAGCCAGTAACAATAAGAATGTCTCTACTGAATAGAATCCTCGGTCTACAAAGTCACCCATGAATAAATAATTGGTCTCGGGCACATCACCACCCACTTTGAACAACTCTTTCAGATCATAGAACTGCCCATGAATATCACCACAGACCTGCAAATTATCCTTACTAATATTATAAATGCGATAGTAACTTTGTCTGTCTGTCGTGCTTTCACACCAAAACTACTGAACCATTTAAATGAAAATTTGTACATAGATAGTCTAGAGCCTGAGAAAGGACATGGGCTACTTTTTAATGCGAAAGAAGGGTTGTAAGGTTGAAAGGGGGGATGAAAAGTTGCATGGAAGTATCAAAAATTTTAGAGCTAGAATTTTGAAACTTATTTTTTAGGCTGTTGATAAGATATAAATAAATATGAAATTCAAAGTTTGTAAAAGTTTTACCCTCAAGGGTGTTAAATAACAATAAGGAATAGGGGATGAGTTTGTATGGAAATATGTAAGGTTTATACTCAAATAATTTAATAAGCTCTTTGCAGTGAAACACTGCAAATAGCTCATCAACTAATTATTTGTAAAATAATTAGCCTAAATAATTAAAAATGCTACTCAGACACTATTGCACGCAGACAAAGTCGCAGGCACAGCTAGTTATTGATAAATATGAAGTATAAAAGGTTCAAATTCCAGCAAATATAAAACAGTAGGCAATATTTTTTTATTTTAAGTGGCTATATGTCAGATTTATAGATAAGGCATAGCATTATACAACCCATTATATTATGTATATAGGGTTTAATTAAACAGTTACAATTAAGACAAATATAGGTACCTGCTTATACACAATTAATAATAAACCATCAATATGACTAGACATGATAACATGGCTGTTATGTTACATATATCTATATGAACATAAATATCTAGTTCAATGTTGTAAACTCACTTTTAAAAATGATTTAAATCTTTTGTTCTAATACATAAAGATTTCTGCTTCCTAGCAGATCAGAGTCGGAATATAGGTACCTAACTAATAAATTTTATAACATCAAGTAAAACTGGTGTCTAACATATTACCAGACATTAGCATATCCAAAAAGTTAAACTGACTGATTCGAAAACAACTATTTTGTATTTTAAACTATAATACACAGGATTGGTGGTTAGAATAAGTTTTAAATCGTAATTGTTATGTATTAATCGTAATATTACCGTTACAGGTGAATCTACCCTCTGAACATTGCTCTCTTCAACCAGAATTTCGCGGGCCTTGGCACACAATGCTTTAACCTCAGCCTCCATTATTATCTCACATCTTTTTAGCTGCTCGATTTGACGATCTAAATCACTCGTGTCAGACATCTTCCCGTAGATTTATAATAAATGGACCACGCTAAATCTAAGAAGTAAAAAAAATGGAAATGATTAATACCACCAACCAAATTGATTACATGACAAGGCTGTATGAAGAAATCTTGCGTTATATAAGCACTAACGATGTTGACTTCTATTTAATTGCTTACTTTTACACCTACAATGCAGGAATACTTATTATTGGTTCACGTTTTAGGTCAATCTGTATCAACAGCTCAAATAATTTCAACAAACAATCACAATGCATCCGCCATTTTACAATGAACGACGAATGAAGAAAAAGAACGACGCTTTGCATCTATAGACTAGATAGAATAATTGTATTTTTTTTATACTTACCTCCGCCTCCAAGACGTTTAAAGGTATTTTTTTCCGGATTTTGTCATACCGGTCTTACCCAAACATCTTACATTTTTGCTCCGTCTTACCCATCCATGGTCTTATTCTTGTCAGCAGGCACCACAGTACCAACATACAAATAGATACCTACATAAACTCCATGAAATAAAAAAAGAATTTCGAATAGAAAGGCGCGTGTACAAAGTTGTGAGAAATCCGCTGACTTCTAACTTCACACAGGTCACAGCTTCGACCTCAACAAGTCAAACTACGCGTACTTACAGGCTGATCTAGTCTAGGCCAGCATGGAATGGGACGATAGTTATCTATTTGAGCAATAAAAGGGCTATTTCGCTACATTCTAGTGATTTTAGTCTACCATAGACTATGCAGCCTTTTATTTATTTTTCAACATTATTTTAACGGGCAACATTGATTGACATTTTGACAAAAATCAAATAATTTTATCATTCATTGATGAATTCACCATTCTTCTCGTTCATTCATTGTTGTTAAAATTTATTTATTGATTTCGCGACTTAGTGTTTTTTTGAAAAGTGAAGTTTGTGTTATTTTGAAAGTTTTTTTATTATTTGCAAGAAAACATGGGAAATATACACACCGTTGGACCGAATGAGGCACTAATAGTTTCAGGTAAAATATTTTTCATACTTAAAATCATTTTCATCAATGTTTTTGCCCAATTTACTATATTCTACCCCAAATTTTGTCTAGTTTGAGACAGATTTTGTAGTAGGTACCTATCTACAGGTTATTAGGGTGTTTCTAATATGTATTCTAATTCTATAATTGTTTATTTACCTATTGATAAGAAAGTAACCTGTTATCTATTTTCCTTATCTCGGTCCATCCATATCCAGTCATCGATATCATTTCGTCCAATGTCTGTATTGCGATCTTCCTGGCCTTGTTGAAGTGTTGTTTCAGCAGCAATTTATTATAAAATGCGTCCACGCCCCAGAATGAGATGATTATACCTAGGTAGGTACGTCGACCAAATGGCATTCTTGTAGCTAGTGCTCCCATTGACTTATAGTTATATTACTAGCGCCCCCTATATTTTCCTGTTATTTATAAAATAAGTAGTGGATAGGTGGTATGGTACCCAGTGTACCTATATTAATTATACCAATTTTTGAGTTAGTAATGGGTACATACGTCAATAGGAATAGGACAGTAGATACGAATACCTACCTAAAGCTAGGAGACAACAATGGTTTGCAGTCAAACGGATCGTTTCAATGAAAACTGTGATGACGGTAGGTACCTACCTACCGTGTATATCTGTCTACCTAAATTATGACGCATCTTTAAAAAATACGACTAGCTCGCTGACTGGTCCGCAGAGGTGACATTAACGAAGAGTGATATAGGTAGGTCGGTACCTAATTAAAAACATGATTTGTACTTACTTGTACAGCTACAAATTAGACGACTTATATTCCATATTTATAGTCATTGTAAGTAGGTAGGTATAGTATGTATATCTATGTGTAGTTAGGTATTCAACCGAGTTTTACCCGCTGCTGCATTATCTCGAAACTGGTAGAATCACTACATAGTACCTATAAAACAAAGTCGCTTTCCGCTGTCTGTCTGTCCCTATGTATGCTTAGATCTTTAAAACTAAGCAACGGATTTTGATGCGGTTTTTTAATAGATAGAGTGATTCAAGAGGAAGGTTTATTTATGTATTATACATGCGAAATATACTACAGAAACACTGATAATTTATTGCACCCGTGCGAAGCCGGGGCGGGTCGCTAGTGAATAATAAATTATATATAGATAGGTATCTACTAACCTAACCTACCTACCTATCTAGTACCTGCCATAAATACTTACCTATAATGCAAAAAATGCACTTATTATTGAAAGAAAGTTGCTTTGTCAGAACGTGTGATAGGTTACGTACATATTATTACCAAATCTTATCATCCAAAGAATTTGATACGTTAATGTCCCTAATCATTAAGATAAAAATAACTATTGCCTTCTATTAGGTAAACATGTTGTGGCAGAAGAAGATAGGGAAATGTATAAAATAGGACAGGGTATGGTAATACAATAATCAATGACCTTCTAGAAATTTTTGCTTCGCCAAATCTATGGTAACGCTTATGATATGATTTTGACAAACGGGAATTTCGTGGCAGGAAATAATCCAGGCGCGGGATGTGTGGTGAAGTAAGTAGACATTTGGACACTTAGGGGCTTAAAAAAAATGTAGGATCATGAGAGTAAAATTATAGGGATCTGTTCTAGCAGAATGGTTTATAAGCGCAAGGCTATGCAACCGTAGTTGTGAGCACAGCTAATAAAAAGTACACGTTTGTAAGTTTTCCTGTTGCAGGTAATCAAAAGTACTTATGCTTATTAGTATTCTATAGTTCTTCGCATTTCATTGTCATTCATGCAGACGTTATTTAATTGCTATTAGAGGAGATTCCCCCTAATGGGTATGTAATAAGTGTCTCTCCACGGGTTTGTAGTACCTATATGCTATTACGTTTTGGAGTTTTTGAATAAGTAGGCATTTTGTTCAAGTATGTCATGAAAAATATCAACCCACCCGTTTACATACAATGGTACTTGCAAATTACTTTACTAGGCCATTGGATTATTAAACAAATGGGTTACCTACTCATTTATTTCAGTAACTAGCTGAGCCCGCAACTTCGTCCGCGTGGAATTTAACTTAACAAAAAAGCCCGCGCCCGCGTTATGAACCCGCTCCCGCGTTCTGAGCCCACGCAACAGGAGACATTTTTTTTTGTTTTTCTAAAATAAAAGTAGCCTAAGTTACTGCTTATAACATCAACTATCCACCAGTGAAAGTCCCATCAAAATCAGTCCAGCCGTTTCGGAGATACTCTTTGATTTAATGTGTTTTTTTTTTTACGCGGAACCCTAATTGGTTTCCTAAAATTAAAGTAGCCTAAGTTACTCCTTATAACATCAGCTATCTGCCAGTGAAAGTCCCGTCAAAATCGGTCCAGCAGTTTCGGAGATTACCCGGAACAAACATACAGACGGACAGACAGACAATTTTTTTTTAAATCGCGTTTTTTTTATTTGTCGTATATACTTTCATATGCATTTAGTGAAAAGGTGTTATTTTGATATTACAAACAGATACTCCAATTTTATTTATTTGTATAGATTATTCAATATCAATACGTGTATATCAGTCCCAATTTTCATCAGCTGAGAGCTCGGCATAGTGTTATTTTAATTTACATACCTACTTACGTAAGGTTCCTATCTATTTACATCGTGGACCGTCACACACCACAATATCTACGAGATATCAGATCTACTAATACATTCGTATTCATGTGAAATAAAAATAACTCGTTTGTATCTTTTTCTACCATCGTATTATTTCGAGTGTAAATACTAATACTACTAATCGGTTTGTTTACACTGTGCTAATACTAAGTGTCTTCAGCAACAATTTGCTAGCTAAACGTATAACATAATGTTCACCATTAGTCGTTCCTTACAATTTACAAGTTCCAAGTCCTTTTAATTAGATCAGCGGCTTTCTCTCCAATCATTATAGCGGGGGCGTTGGTGTGAGCTGCTATCGTCCTCGGTATAATACTACTGTCCGCTACACGCAAATTCCCAATTCCATACACCCTCAGTTCTGGATCCACTATCGCCTCAGGGTCGTTAGGTGGGCCCATCTTACACGTCGCTATCTGGTGGTGGAGCGTCGCTGTCATCGTCCTTAATGCACACTCCCAGTAATCATCACTGTTGAATTGAAACTGCTTACAATTTGGGAATTTCTTTGTGTGTAACTTTGCCCCATATTTTTGAAACGGGGGCGTATCAACTAGTTTTATTATGTATCGTATCGCCGCCACCATCGTGTCAACGTCTTTCCGATGAGTTAGGTAGTTGCCGTATAGATTTGGTTGCTGGTAGGGATCGGTGGATTGGAGCTTTAAGGAGCCCTTTGATTCTGGATGCAGAAGCATGAAAAGTATATTAAATGTTTCAAGACCTTCAAGGGGTTGATAAACATCTTTGTAAAGCCAGTCGGCGAGGTGGATTCCTCTAGCCACAATTTTACCGTTATCTGAGGCGAGAGACGCGCAGGTCCCCAGCAGTTCTATATCAGGGTAATCGCCAATTTCATTCGATATGTTTGTTTTAATATACCCGATAGTTTCCACTCCCACCAACGACGACATAGGCCCGTCGCCGTAGTGGTCGTATTGAATTACGTTCTCTATCGTAGCTATACTCTTTTCCAATAACGTGAGTCTTGTAGTGTTTAAGATAAAAGCCAAACCAGGAAACGAAATGTGATCGTACAAAGATTCTCCTACCTTCAAATCTTGAATTACAGGTATGCCTAATGATCTCAAATGGTCTTTAGGACCAATACCAGAAAGCATAAGCAAATGTGGGGATTCAATGGGCCCAGCTGAGAGTATTACTTCTTTGTTTGCTCTGATTTGGTATACTCTACCGTTTTTATGGAATTCGACTCCGACAGCAGTTTTACGTACAGAATCAATGATGATTTTGGTAACTCTGCTGTTAGGTAATATGTGTAGGTTTTTCCGTTTCTTATTATTATGAAGGAATGCTTTGGCGGCACTGGCTCGTGTGCCCCGAGACAGGGTCGCTTGCATGTAGCTGAAACCAAAACCGTCTGGGCTGTTGTAGTCGACCCTTCGGTGGCCTAGGAGTTTCGCTGCGTCTAAGAATGATTTTGAGAGTTTTGATCTGGAAGTTAAATATTAGAACATGAAATAAAATATCTCAGCTAGCACATAATGTATACATTAAGAGTTGTTGATAGTTACTTGAATGGTACGTATTCCACGGACAGCTCTCCGTCGCGCCCGTGCCACGTTGAATTCTTGAGGTCTTTCAGATCCGCACGTTCAGATTTTATGTAATACGGCATAACGTCGTCGTAGGACCTGAATGAAACCAAATACAATTAACAAATTGTTGATCAAGTCTTATAATCATCCATGTAAAAGTTGTATTTATTATGTTGTGTGTGTTATCAACATTCTATAGAGTACGTAATGCCAAAAGTATGTATAGTGTGGAATTTTATAATACGAGGCATGCCTTTTAAGTTCTGTCGTTTCCATAATTCCCGGCAATTTTGAATTTGGAACTGTTCTATATTCGAATGTGTTTAAATTTCGAATCTCAAAACAGTTGAATGTATTAGGATTAATGTTATTGTTTAGTCACAGCGTCGATTAGAATCTGTTTTCTACAACTTTAGAAGAGGCCTGACACGGCTTCAGTGTTTTGAAGAGCTAATATCTGTGTTCAGGGATGAAGCCCCATGTCTGCGGACTGTCGAACGCTGGTATTTAGAATTCCAGCGTGGACATACTAGTGTTAGTGACAAATCTCGCGAAGGTCGCCCAAAATCTGCATTCACTGAAGATAACATCATTGGAGTGAGACAACTAATTCTCGAAGATCGTCATGTGACGTATCGAGAGATAGAGGCTCTATTAGGCATCTCAGGGACAACCATTCAGAAGATCTTGCATGAAGCGCTTGGTGTAAGAAAGCTAGTTTGCCGTTGGATACCGCATCTGCTTTCCGACGATCACAAGGTGGCCCGCGTCAGATGGTGTAAGAAAACTCTGCAAAGGTTCAACCGAGGAGAGTCAAATTACGTCTACGACATCATCAGTGGTGACGGATCTTGGATCTATGCCTACGATCCTGATTCCAAACAACAATCTACAATCTGGGTCTTTCAAGACGAGCCAAAGCCGACTAAAGTTGTTCGTTCTCGAAGCACTTCAAAGAAGATGGTGGCCACGTTCGTTAGAAAAACCGGCCATGTTGCGACTATTGCACTTGATGATCGTAGAACGGTTAACGCAGAGTGGTATACCACAGTTTGTTTACCACAAGTCATCGCCGAACTTCGAAAATCTAACTCAAAGCGACGCATCATCCTGCACCACGACAATGCAAGTTCACACAGCGCTCGTCAAACGATTGAGTATTTGAAGCAGGAAAAAGTAGAAATTCTTGACCATCCTCCATACAGTCCTGACCTAAGCCCTAACGATTTTTTTACATTTCCTAAAATTAAGAAAAGTCTTCGTGGTCAAAGGTTCCAGTCCAGTGAAGAAGCAGTCGATGCTTTCAAGTCAGCCATTTTGAACACCCCCACTTTAGAGTGGAATAAATGTTATAATAACTGGTTTGAGCGAATGGAAAAGTGTATTAAGCTACGTGGTGAATACTTTGAAAAACAATAAAAAGTACTATAAGGTTCTAGTTGTGTTTTTTTCTTCAAACGACAAAACTTAAAAGGCATCCCTCGTATTATTATGGAAATATAAATGTTTACTTTAACTTTACTTTTACAGGTATGCCATCGCTCGTCATTCTGCAATATTCTAATATGATTTAAGTGAGTACCATCTCAATTCCAAATTAACTGTAAAATTGTGTGTCCAGGCTCACCACCCATAGTTCCCGTCCGCGGCTATCCTGTCCCAGTCCTCCTTCATGCCTCTGGTGTAGATCATGTAGTTGACGACGCTGGAGCCGCCGACCGCTTTCCCTCGCGGCCAGAAACACTTTTCGTTGATAAAACCTAAAGATTTATCAATGATGTCCCTATTACTAAGATACTTCAGATTTTCGGAGCATTGGGAATTCCATTCGATATGAAAATTAAATTGATCATCTATCCCCTAAAGATAATTCATAAGTGCTCGAATATTTATTAGTGAAATAGATTTGCAGTTATAGAAATCTTTTAAAAAGTGTTGGATTTCTACCTAAAAGTTTTGAATATGGATTAGTAAGCGAGAGAGAGAACCCGCGGATGTACCAATTTTATACGACCATCGGGCATTTTAGACAAATGAAGTTATCATGAATTATAAAATGTAAGCATGACCACAGTGCCACAGCGATGGCTGAAGCTTATTTCATAAATAGACGCATTGCGATTTGCGATAATTATATATTATTTAATAAGTACTATATTATTAGTGCAAGTAAGATTAAACTGACACGCTCATCATGATATTTCCGAAACTATGAGATTTCTTAAAGGGGTTTCCCTGCCCATTGTAGCTAGTACTTACAGCAACAGTAGGTACTTACTACGACGGTAGCCCGTGTTCCCATTAGTCGGACGACAGGCACATGGAGGTATCCCGTGGTCCCCCCTACTAGTCCATCAATCTAGCCTGCTATTGTAACATCCGGGTAGATTTGTGATCATAACACAAAAGAAGATTAGTTCTCTGATAACCTACCTTTGCAAACTCCAGGCTGGTGCTCCATCATGTATGGCCACACATACTCTGTTTGTTGTAGCAGCGCGGCCAATATCGGTACATTAGTGATCAAGTTTTCCCCTAAACCGGCTTCCAGCAACAGAACTGTCGCCTTCCGACCTTCACTGAGGCGCGAGGCTAGCACACTGCCCGCTGACCCCGCCCCTACGATTATGAAGTCATATTCCGCTAGAGGTCCTTTGAATCCTGGAATATAAAAAAACGTAGCATCATACGTATACGTCTTCGCTAGGATATTATAGCCAACGCCAGCCGTACTTCTAAAATAAACACACTAAGTTATTAAGCGTATTTTTTAATTAGGTAGAGGTATATAATCTTAGCCTTGAAACCGCAAACGGAAGTTGTGATATTACTGATTACATTTTTAAATAGCTTTTCAGAAGTCTTCCTCCTTCTGAGACAAAGGAAATGACATATTCAAAGTAAAACAAATAAGTTGTTATGCATAATATCAAGGATTTGGAAAAAAGGCATGTACTTTTCAAACGTTGTCCTTTGGCAAAGTGCCAATGACGGTCGCCGGTCGTTTGGATAGTCTTTGATTATTAGTTTCCACCAAGAAGCTTAGAATACCACTAAAGTTCTTGGTTTCCACAGACTTATCAGCGCTAACAACGATGACCTTCTTATTAATATTAATCTAATTAAACTTGTATTTTGCGTTTGAACAGAGACATACATAATTCATGTATTTTTCAACAACATTTGCGTTTTTTACAAACTTGCTTTTACACGAGGAAGTTGTAGATTATACTCATCCTTCAGCCGTGTGTATCAGTGCAGTGACATAAGTCATCCTTACTTATAATCTGGCCAGAAATATGTCGTTATATTCTCTTGCTCTGACAAAGAGCTCACAGGTTCAAGTATTTTTTTCTTACTTGTCTACACGATGCAAAGACACGACACGATGTCATCAGAATTTATCAAAAATCAATGCGATATTATTATCTGCTACTACATGTTTTATTAATCACCCAATAATATCCAAATGATACATTATCCAGATTAGGATTTATTTTGTGTGAAAAGCGCCTTATTCACAAATGAAAACGGTCACTCACCTTTAGGTAATTCGTATTTGTCTCTCAAAAAGGCCAGTAAATCTGGCTCGTCCGGTTGCAATCGAAACATTTTCGTGCTCAACATTACATCTAAGATTCTACTCTGTAATGGTGCTCTGGTCACTCTCTTCTCTCTCCCACTGTCCCCACAGAAACCATCGCATGGTAAGGGCTCCGCGTATTCTTCATCCTCCACTGTAGCCTCTTCATCAGGACCATTCGAGTGTGTACTTGCGACGAATAAGAGTATTGTTGTCAATAATTCGAGTACCTTCATATTTGTGGCTCCAAAGGACTGCTCTTGTCGGCGATCAATGATAATCTGCGATACACTCGCGTTAGACGCTATAAACTCGACCGGTTTAACTGTATTATTTTGTTCGTCGAATCAGGAATCGAAAACTTGAACTTGAATTGAAAATAAGCCGACGACCATAGTGAACAAGCGGCGTCTGGCGCGGAGGCGGACGCGACAAAGTAGTCAGTACACAATGGTCACTGGTGTAGTGACAAGATAAACATCATTTGGTGATTTTTTCCCTACAATCCTTTTAAAATAATTTGCTAAATACCTAGGTATTGAAGTGGTAAATGGCCTGATGCACAATAATTATGAATGTTCGCATCAATAGGATAATAAAGAAAAAAGTTTCAGGCCGCTTGTAGCTCCTGCCAGTGTGGACACAAATTTTTAAATTATTGATATCTCTTACCCGCCGTCATGTTCCAACACCGCCGCCGCCCGCGCAAGCCCTTTACTGTGGACATGCACTAACAGTCGTAGAAAAGGACGTAACTGTCCCCTATTGTGTTAAGAAGGCTTTACTGTTAACTTGATTTGTTTTAATTCTTGATAAACATAATAATGTTGTACAGCAGATACTAATATTTTCGGTTATTCTTTTCTGGAGTCATGATGCCCACAGATAAAGGTCTTCTATTGTGTTGCATCGGCGAGCTAACTACGGATTTTAAAGAAATTAATAAAGATAATGTTATTATTGTATAATACAACAAATTTTGCAATAGGTCGAAACTAGATACATATTTGCATTGTAATGTTTGTGTGAAATTTATGTTAAAAGTATTTAGTGTGTCGCATGCGCTGTTGTGGGACAAAACGAAGCCTATAATGTCCTTGCCTTGAGACTGCATATACGTATTGTCGGAATGGTTTATATTTATAACACCAACAGGTTTAAAAATATACACCCCTCTCAAGCTACTTGAGTGTTATTGGCAATGTTTAAAGTATCACAGTCCATTGCTCTTAAAACTTGATATTGTAGATATTGCAAGAAAAGACAAATTTTACATTGATTCGATAGTTTCTGAAGAGATCTTCAGAAACTTCATTATTTTGCGGATAAAATCTCGCTTCGATCATCCAAAAAATCGAGAAGACAATGACGGTAATTTCGCGATCTGCCAATCCTCTGCAATGCCCGTTTCATGTACCACCAAATGTGCTAAAGGCGATGAGAGTTAATTCACGCGATGGATTTTCTCGCAATTTTTACTGCAGATTTGTCGCTAGCTGTCGTGCTTGTGAGAAAAAGAAAACATAGAACAAATTAACTTCAACAAAAACCAGAAATCCTCCACACACAATATAATTTCCGGTCGCTACTTTAACCGAGGTTAGTAAACTTAAGAAAGTATTAATGATCTTGGATTTTTGGACAGGCCAAATTAAGAATCCGAGAGAAACTGTAATGTTAAGCCAACGACCTCGTGGTAGCAAAAAATAATAGACATCATGCCGATTATGTGTGTATTTTATATAATAAATTTAATTTATCAAAATAACGCAGTTATTTTTTGTTCCTTTTTAGTTAAGCTCGGTATTATTGATCTGAGGTTCTTTCTAAGTCCAATCACATATTTTAATAGTAGCTTCGTGTCCATCCCAAGTGATCATGATACCAACAAGGATGCCACGAGGTTGCGGGTCATCATTATTAGTATTATCATCGAATTAACTAAGTATGCCTTGAGATACAAATAAGTCATCTTCGACTTGCATATATACTAGGTGAAACAGAACGGGTATACTTTTTTTTCAAACTTAACTTTGTAAATCTGAAACTATAGGCTTTGTGGGACAGTTGAAGTACTAAAGGTTATGTAGACTTATGAAATCTGTCAACAGCTGTAACACCTTTTGTTTTTCAAGTTTCCTCCAAAGCTGATAGTTTTAGATTTACAAAGTTAAGTTTGAAAAAAAAGTATACCCGTTCTGTTTCAACCTGTAGTCAATGGAATTAATAAAATCTCAGAAGGAATTGAACTATTTTAAGTTCTCAACATGATTAAATTCCAGCGACCATATTATTAAACGAATAAATACTTAAGGAACTTTAATAAAATATTAACATTATTCAATGAATATTTATTGATTATTGACTTAAGATTTAAAATGTAGGATTAATTATATTGATTAAGCAAATTAGGGGCTAAATTCCACGTTCTTTTTAATAAATCCGAAAGTTTTTCACCTATCATCATTGCCGGGGCATTCGTATGTGCAGAAATGGTCCGGGGAATCACACTAGAGTCACCCACGCGTAGCCTATTTATACCATAAACTCTTAACTCAGGGTCTACGATAGCTAGAGGATCGCCTTTAGGTCCCATACGACATGTCGCTATTTGATGATGTAAAGTCGCAGTAAGGGTACGCAAAGCGCATTCCCAATACTCGTCTGAGTCAAAGACAAAGGTTTTGCAGCCAGGGTATTGAGCTCTATATATCTTAGCGCCGTACTTCTGAAAGGGTTCCGTCGCAGCTAACGCCTGCAAATGTCTTATTGACGCTATAAACGCAGCCACATCCCTCGGATCAGTGAGATAGTTTCCATACATCAAAGGATGACTAAAAGGGTTTGAATCCTTTAACTCCAACCGTCCCACCGATTTTGGATGCAACAACATCGGAATAGCACTCCATGTGTCTTTGCCGGATCTGTCTAATTCTCCGAAAGCTTCGTCGAAAACTGCATCAGATATTCTCATGCCTTTGCGCACCGATTTGCTACCGCCTGGGCCTCCGTCAGCGATGATCGAACCACCGAGACTTATGAGCTCTATGTCTGGAACAAGAGCAGGATCGTCTGACACCGGTGTTTTGATATAACCGATACCTTCCACTCCTCCTGGTGACGATAATTCGTTATCGCCACTTCGAAGCCAAGTTATGATTTTAGTGAACTCTACAGCTTGACTCTCGTTGAAACTGAGTCCAGTCGTATTCAATTCGAATATAGCAGCCGGGAAGCAGATGTGGTCGTATAACGTTTGCCCCACTGGCAAATCTTTAATTACAGGTATTCCCAGGGATTGTAAGTGCTTTTTAGGCCCAATTCCGGATAGCATCAGTAACTGCGGAGAAGCAATAGGTCCTGCTGAGATTATAACTTCTCTCCGCGCTCTGACTGAGTATTTTATTTTATTTCGGACGTATTCTACACCATAGGCTGTATTAGATTGGTCAATTAAGATTTTTGTGACTGTGCTTTCAGAAAGAATGTGTAAATTGCGTCGTCTCTTATGGTCATGTAGGAAGGTTTTAGCGGCGCTATACCGCCGACCTCCGCTGGCTGTGACTTGTACATAACCGAATCCCAATTGGTCAGGAGCGTTGTAGTCCACCGTTGGGTGACCGAGCAGGTTGCCCGCTTCCAAGAAGGCTTTGATAAGTTTTGTCCTGGAAATGAAAATGTTTGTATTTTTAATTTTTATGGCTTTGTAATAATTTAATCAAATAGCATTTTATAGATAGGTTCGTTTTGTATTTGAAACAAGCTGAAAAGTTTTTGTTTGAACTAACCGATAAGGTACAAATTCAACGGGAAGATCACCATCACGACTCCTGTAAGGTAACTTTTCATAGCCGCCTAACGCTGCCTTCTCTGATTTCTTATAGTATTCAAGGACTTCATTGTATGACCTGTAAAAGTAGCATTATAAAAAAAGGAGCGAGTCATACCATCGATTGTATTTGATAAAAACGAGGACATAAATAACCACCATCTTATGATACTTAATAAGTTAAATCATCCTAGTTTATATGGTACGTACTCGACGATTTAGGCCTGCACCGCGGATTTACTACAACCATATTATGTAAGGGAGTACGGGCATTGAATGTGATTTCGAAAACGGCGATTCATAGGTCATAATAGGTACCTATCCGTCTTTATATTATGTTACATTTAAGAGACAAAATTTTCTTGCATTTTATATGAAAATTAAAGTTGCATTACTTATTATAATTAATTTTTAAACGGATATTTATATCTTATAAAATATTTGAGTTAACCAGGAACCAAGACCACAATTACCTACTTACTTTGGTTATCTTGTAACTCTTACAGATCATTGACGCCCCCTTACTACTTTAGTTTAGGTCCTATACCTCCGCCTCTGCATACGCTTACGAATACAGGCGTGATGTTGTAGTATTATTATTATGGTTTAGATCCTTAACGTAAGGCTAGTGCTCCACTGACCAGCCATAGTTTCCGTCTGCAGCGATACGGCCCCAGTCCTCCGGCCGGCCGCGAGTGTAGATCATGTAGTTGATGACGCTCGTGCCGCCGACCGCCCGGCCGCGCGGCCAGTAGCACCGCTCGTTGAGCATGCCTGGAATACATTCATACTTTCAGATCAATTTATTTTATTTATATCTTTGTCTTGATGATGATTGACGTCGTGTTTGTTTAGACATTGTAATAATGTTTAATTCAAATAATGTTTTGAGGCGTCAATAGCCTAGTGGTTAGAGTTAGAGTAGGCTGTCCTCGTAGCTGAGAGGTTCCGGGTTCGATCCCCATCCTGGCCATTAAACTATTGACGTGAGCCCACTCCTATCACAAGCATTAGCTTAGTCGGAGGGGCTAAAGGGAATACTAGTAATGTGATAAACACACACTGCTAGTAGTCTTAAAAAAAATGTTGCTGCGGTATAAATTTTATTATTAGTGTAATTGGTTAATTAGACCGTTCTAATAAATAAATAAATAAAAAAGATACTTAAGACTAAATACATATAAAGGGCAATCGCGATCGAACACCAATATCCAGAAAGGTCGTCTGATAACTGCTAAGGCCGGGACGTTCACCAACAGACCTCTGATTGCTAAAGAAATAAACCCGAATTGCAACAATATTAATTTATATTCTTAAATCATGTTATTTTCCGCCGGCGAGCAGGCACGCTTATAGAATCCTTTCTGAAAAAAAAATCAATTTACCAGAACACACTCCCGGCTGGGGTTCCATATAATACGGCCACGAGTAGTCCGTGGATTGGAAGTAGGGTGACATCACTGGGATGTCAGTGAAGATCATCTCCGGTTTCCCCACCTCCAGTACCAGAACAGTCACGTTTCTGTTTTCTGACAGTCTCGAAGCTAGGACGCAGCCCGCAGACCCGGCTCCCACTATCACGTAGTCATACTCCTGGTACGGAGCTTTCAATCCTGGAAATTGAGTAAATTTAGCGTTGGCCGTGCGTAACATACTGCCCGAAAGTCCGCTAGTAGCGCTTATGTTATAGGTCTACGTATACAATACAAAGAGCACAGCCTGGCTAGAAGATTTTTTAATTATGCGAAGTATTTTTGGAATAGTGTAATCAAGGTTTACGGAAACAGACCAGCACGTGGCACAGGGCGAGTAGCCGGACCTCGGCCACCACCCCTTCTTCATTCAGAACTCTTATTATCTGCAGGCAACTCCTGATTTGTGACCTCCTTTGGCCAAAAGCTTTGCCCCCCTCCCCTGCAGGCTAAAAGCTTATGTTGATACGTAGAGACATAAGCCTACTTCTTCTAGATTCTAGCTATTTTGCTAAAACATCCAGATTAGCAAATATGTGCTAATTTTGTTTGCGACCAGACAGTATCTGCTCGACAGTAACTCAAAGCATGTGTATTTGAGACCTACGCGAATATCACTTGTACTTGTTCTACGGGTACAAGGTAGCAGGTAAAATGTTATTGCCATAATTAAACTGGATTCCGATTTCAAGTTCAGTGACTTGACCATTAGGTTGATAGGCCAATCTAAATATTTTGATATTCTTACCCAATCATAGTTGAAATGCTGACAGCTGTCATTAAAATAACGGATCGCTAATTTACGATTTATAAAGCTGACATAGTTTTGATATCAAATTTGTACTGAGTTGAATGAGCTAGTTTTAGGTATATTGTGTTTATTTCACTTACCACCAGGTAAAGGATACGAATCTCTGAGAAAATCAAAGAAATCACCAGGATTTTTTGGCACATAATTTGTATTTGCCGTTTGGAACATTATATCCATTAAAGGGTGTTGAGGAAACGAATGCCATAATCTTCCACTCCTCCTCTCCTCTGGGAACATTTCGTGAACATTTTCCCGATTATCACTTATTTCCACGAAATCTTCGTCATCCATACCGAAAGCATTCTTAATTGAAGTTATTAACAATATTGTGAGTAATTTTCGTAACATTTTTTCGAGATTTTTTATAATATATTTTTTAATTAATTATTTTTTATTTTATAACTAGTGTATAAAAAGTGCTACCTAGTCACTGCACTGGTATACGCTGAGAAGTCCTCCGATACTATGAAGCGGTCTCTATGACCTTCACTCTTTAAATGGTGTCTGCTAAAGCTTCGCTGCTTATTGCCGCTCAAATTGCCCGATAAAGCTTTTGTTTTTTTCTTTAAATTACTTGCTAAGGAGTCTTAATATATTTTAATGCTTATTTTGACATACATTTTACGAGGGCGGGATGATAAGTAACTACCCACTGATATTTAAAAAGTTAAAAAAAAAATGTCATTTTTAAATTCGTATCTCTGGCCACCTATGTTCTAAATTTGAATTAGGTGGCATGAAAATTTTATTGATTTTTTGTCATTTGAAAATATATTTCGTCAACTGTTTTCAAAATGGATAAAATTGAACAAAGAGCGGTGCGGTTCTTCATATGAAGGGCATGAAGGGGAAAGATATGTATGACGAGTTAAAGAATGTTTTAGGTGAATGTGCTCCTTCTTATGCCACAGTAAAAAACTAGGTAGCTGCGTTTAAACGCGGTCGTACATGTGTCCAAGATGAAGCCCGCCCCGGACGTCTAAAAAGCGTCACGACTCCGGAAATGGTTGTGACTTTCAAAAAAGCCATGGCAAAAATCAACGAATTGAAGTATAATTTGCTGCCCCACCGCCTATTTTCACCCTATTTCCACCGTTTATTCGCCTGATCTAGCGCCATCAGACTTCCACTTATTCCCTAAGCTCAAAACTTTTTTGGGCGGACAGATATTTGCCACAAATGGTGAAGTCATAGCCGCTGTAGAGGAGTATTTTGCAGGCCTCGAAAGAAATCATTTTATGGAAGGCATTACTGCTTTGGAACGAAGATGGAATAAGTGCGTAGAGGTTCACGGAGACTATGACGAAAAATAAAATTAATTTTATCACGGAAAGTTAAGTGTTTCCTTATTAGGCTAGTTACTTATCATCCCGCCCTCGTAGCATACCTATGATTTTTAGCAGTATGTTCACGGAAGGCAATTTTTGTCTGATGTACGCTAGGTACAGGTGCCTCAGTAACTAGGTATATCATTATAATTCATACTCAATGGGCGTATGTGATCAGAATCGGCCCACGACATGACATTGGTTACTACTTTTCATCACACTGGATTCGCGCAATCAATTTAATTAATTAATGTAGTAAGACGGGAAAAGTGGCTGGTAGAAGAGCTGTTGGGCGCAGGAGGAAATCATGGCTGCGAAATATCCGAGAATGGACGGGAGTCTCAAGTGCAGCGGAGCTTTTCAACGTCGCCAAAGACCGAGTGATATATGCGGAGCTGACTGCTAACCTTCACTAGTTGGAGAGGCACTATGAGAAGAAGAAGAAGAAGTAAGACGGTGGTAGAGTTAAACTGAAGCCAAGTGACTACGGCGCATATGTGGAGTGCCTCGACCAGGGTAGTACCACCATCTCACATAAATCGGCATGAAGTAGCTATTGAAGCTGCGTTTCATATCGGAAAAGTGCGAGCACAGCCTCTGTTATTGCAATCATCTTATAGGCTTCGGTAACTACTGAAAATCAGGTGGGTCGTACTCTAGCTTACCGACTTTGTTATTTAAAAAAAATATATTTAATTTTAGTGCGGTAATGTGCAGAATACTCTTGTTAGCTTGTAGTGTGATTCCTCTGTATGTCCTAATTTAACAGTTAAAGTCAATTTAAATGTCTATCTTATATCTTCTCCAAGTTCATTGCACTGGAAACGAGTTATCAACGGTTTTGGAATCCACAGGTAGATGAAGTAGTATTTTTAAAACAAGACCTGTCTCATTTTAAGACGCTATGTGAACGTATTACGATAGATGTCATCGCCTGTGTACTTGATCGCAGTGTAGTGGGCAATTTGAAATTGATCAATGAATATTTTAGGTTTTGCCTCCGGTGTGCTGAGTTGTCTCTTGTACAATTTCTGATATCGACCGTAATATATTGATTCGAGTTTACTCTTCCCACCAGCTAAAACGGCAAATGTTTCTACTATTCATTCACGGTGCTGCGTGCACCGTGTGCGAATTTATTCTTATACTAGTTGTTGCCCACGACTTCGTCCGCGTAGTACTTAACAAAAAATTCGAGATTATCGGGATAAAAAGTATCCTATGTGTTAATCCCGGTTATAAACTATCTGTGTTCCAAATTTCATCCAAATCCGTTCAGTAGTTTTTGCGTGAAGGAGTAACGAAACATACATCCACACTCACAAACTTTCGCATTTATAATATTAGTAGGATATTTAATGCTTATTTTGACATACATTTTAGCAGTATGTTCACGAAATGTTATTTTATGTCTAATGTTCGCTAAGTACCTACAGGTACCTTTGTAACTATATCATAATATAATTCATACTCAATGGGTGGGCGTATGTGAATCAGAATCGGCGTATATTGACTACTTCTTTTCATCACACTGGATTCGCGCAATCAATTTAATTAATGATTGTAGTAAGACGGTGGTAGAGTTAAACTGCAGCCAATTGACTACGGCGCATATATGGAGTGCCTCGACCAGGGTAGTACCACCATCTCACATAAATCGGCATAAAGTAGCTATTGAAGCTGCGTTTCATGTCGGAAAAGTGCGAGCACAGCCTCTGTTACTGCAATCATCTTATAGGCTTCGGTAACTACTTAAAATCAGGTGGGTCGTACTCTAGCTTACCGACTTTGTTATTTATAAAATATATTTAATTTCAGTGCGGTAATGTGCAGAATACTCTTGTTAGCTTGTAGTGTGATTCCTCTGTATGTCATAATTTAACAGTTAAAGTCAATTTAAATGTCTACCTTATATCTTCTCCAAGTTCATTGCACTAGAAACGAGTTATCAACGGTTTTGGAATCCACAAGTAGATGTAAATAGTATTTTGAAAACAAGTCCTATCTAATTTGAATACGCTATATGAACGTATTACGATAGATGTCATCGCCTGTGTACTTGATCGCAGTGCAGTGGGCATTTTGAAATTGATCAATGAATATTTTAGAGTTTGCCTCCGGTGTGCTGAGTTGTCTCTTGTACAATTTCTGTTATCAACCGTAATCTATTGATTCGAGTTTACACTTCCCACTAGCTAAAATTGCGAATGTTATTACTATTTATTGTAATGCAACCTTTGCTAAGAAACAGTTAGGCCCAGCGCACACCGCTGGAGGCGCGGCGGAGAGCGATTGAAGACAGCAATTTAATATACTCGTAAACCTTAACTACCTTGACATACAGAATAAATTCGCACGCGAACACGTGTGCGAATTTATTCTTATATTGACCGTATGTCATGGTTGTTAAGGTTTATATTAAATTGTTGTCTTCAATTGCTCTCCGCCGCGCCTCCAGCGGTGTGCGTTGGGCCTAAAGAAAACAGATTCAATCAAATACATGTTTTAAGATTCAGTTGCTGTAAAAGGTACCCCTACAATTATGTCTATAAGTTTTTCTAAAAAGTCGCTCTAGAGCTGTGCTATGAATCTTGCGGTAGGCGTTTCAATAAAAATAAACCATGTTCAGCGTATTACGTTTTTATTACGAATTTACTTAATATTCTTAAAATAATAATAACTCGGAATTCTAAAGTAGTTTTAACGAAGTTCCGTGACGTGACTTCAGTTTTAAACCACATTTGTTTATTTATCACAATTTCACTATTTATTATTATAATACGGATCAGTCAGTTGTAAACAATAATTAAGTAATTCTAGCCCCAAGCCTCTTTTATCATATCCGCAGCTTTCTCCCCAATCATCACTGCCGGGGCGTGCGTGTGGACTGACAGTGTCCGCGGCAAAATGCTGGAATCCACAACCCGCAGGCGTTTCACACCATGCACTCGTAACTCTGGATCAACTATCGCATTAGGATCACTTCTAGGTCCCATTCGACACGTTCCTATCTGATGATGCAGCGTCATTGTCAGCGTTCGCACAGCACATTCCCAATACTCGTCCGAGTCGAACACCAGCGACCGGCACATCGGGTATTTAGCTCTATGTATTTGAGCACCGAACCGTTGGAAAGGCGGCGTCGCAGCCAATGCCTGCACGTGCCGAATCGAAGCAATAAACGTAGCCACATCACTTGGATCTTTTAAATAATTCCCGTGTAATCGAGGATGACTGAAAGGATTATTATCCTTTAGTTCCAAATACCCAACTGATTTTGGATGCAACAGCATAGGAAAAGCGCTCCATGTGTCTGTGTCATCAATAGCACCGAATGCAGCGTCCATTACATCTGAAGAGATCTTCATCCCTTTTCGCACCGCTTTGCTGCCGGTCGGACCGCCATCCGATAGTATTGATCCACCAATACTTATTAACTCTATATCTGGTATCTGTTCCGGTTCATCTGAAAACGGGGTTTTTATGTATCCAATACCTTCCACGCCTCCTGGACTTCCTACAGGACTATCCCCGTACTGGATCCATGAGATAAAGTTAGGTATGGTCGCTTGCCTGTTCTCACTCAGAGTTATTCCTGTGGTGTTCAATGAAAATATGATTCCTGGGAACGTTATATGATCGTAGAGTGTACGACCTACTGGTAAATTTTGTATAATAGGGATTCCGTGTTCCCTGAGATGTTCTTTCGGGCCGATTCCTGATAGCATAAGTAGTTGAGGTGACGCAATCGGTCCCGCGGATAGTATCACTTCCCTTCGAGCTCTTACTACGTTCTTCAATTTATTCCTCACGTATTCTACACCGTAAGCGGTTATAGTGTCTCGATCTATCAGCACTTTGGTTGCTGTGGTTTGTGATAGTATGTGCAGGTTTGGTCTGTTCTTGTTTGGGTGAAGGAATGCTTTGGAGGCGCTGAGTCTTCTGCCGTTGTATGTGTTTGTTTGCACGTATCCGAACCCGAGCTGGTCTGGGGCGTTGTAGTCTACTGTTGGGTGGCCTAGTATTCTGCCAGCCTCCAAGAATGCTTCGATGAGTGGTGTTCTGGAACAGGAATAATGAACTGTTGAAAAATTAATATACTAACCTTTTCGTCCCTACGTCATCTTTGTTGTTATTTTATACTTAGATTACATTGAAGGTATTATTAGAAAATATACCACAAAGTGCTGAATATACTTTTGTAATATTGCATGATACTTTTGTAAATTAAAATGCACGTAGTTTTACCTGTAACGAACAAATTGTATGTTCATCTCTCCATTTCTGCCCCGGTAAGGTGAATTTTGGAAACCACTCAGATACGCGTTTTCAGTTTTAATGTAGTATTTCAGAACATCCCTGTAGGACCTGTTGACGGGAATGCAACGATGTTAATGTACCAAAATGGAAGGAACGTAGTCGGCCGTATGTTTAACAGAATTATTTATTTTGGGTTGACATGGTCAATAACATAGATTTTAGAGTAACTCTAATTGCGAGCATTTATACAATGCTGGGCCTGATATTATTGAACAAGCAACTCGTTGTTTACCTTTGAGATAAACTTGAGAAGGCGTGGACTACCACGTAAATACAGTATTTCTTTCATTTCAATCATGCTCTAAGACAATAATGGCAAGTTCTTAGTAATAAACCTTGCTGGTAAAGAACTTGAGGTCTATCTATCTTACCAGCCATAATTTCCAGCTCGTTCTATTCTGTTCCACTCCTCAGGGCGCCCTCTGGTGTAGATCATGTAGTTTATTGTGCTTGTGCCGCCGACCGATCTACCCCTCGGCCAGAAACATCTCTGGTTCAACATTCCTGAAAATTACATGAATGAAGTTGTTTATTTCGAGGATTTAAGCTAAACCGATAACTTTTCGAAATTTTCATCAAATTTTCACGTCTTACATAGAAAGCATGATTATTGTTTTGCTCGACGTGTCTTCTATACATACATATGAAACACAAACATACCACTAATTGCAGTCTAATTCTTGTTAATGTAATACAATCTGTGGTTCCTAATTTTATCAGTTTTTTTGTGGAATGGACCGGATTATTAATCTATATCTGATCCCTTTGGTTATAAAAATATTAACAGAAACCTTTAATCGAATCCAGGCGAACAAACTTTCGTAGGAATTATAGGCGAGCTGTGTTACTACAAGGCGACAACACGCCTTAAGTTCACACTTTGGGCCACCTTAAAGAATTAATATTTAACATTTGACTTACCCATACAAACTCCAGGCTGTGGCTCCATATGGTAAGGCCAAGTGTACTCTGTCAGTTGGAAGTAGGGCGCTATTGCCGGTATATCGGTGACTACGCTCTCTGGCTTCCCCGCTTCTATGAGCAGGACTGTGACATCCGGGTCTGCACTGAGACGGGAAGCGAGGACGCAGCCCGCGGACCCCGCGCCCACTATGATGTAGTCATATTCGGACAGTGGCGATTTCAAACCTGGAATGAGTTTGGACGAATTGATGGAATACTTTGATTGACAAAGGGCTCCACTTGGGTTAGTGAAGTATTTTAAAATATACTGAGTAGCAAGGCTGTTGAAAGTGCCTTGAACGCTTATTTTAATTATATATTTGTTAATTCCAATTTTATTTCAATTATTTATTCAACGTCAATAAAATGTTAGACTTTTGAACAAACAGAAGAAATCTTAACTTAAGTAACTTTTAAGTGTTTCTGTGTTAGTTTGTAATAACCGGTTACTATTATTTATTAGCAATTAATCACTTACTATAAAATTTATAATTATTCAGGGTGAATTCTTAAAGTGGGCATGGTTGTTTAAATCCGAAACTATAGGGAACAGGGAAACGTGTGGGTGTTCGTGTAAAAAATTTGTTGTTCCAGACGGCCTGATTTGCCACCCAATTTAGAGAAACAAAGCTTTGTATGGAAAAATATAGTTAGATGACAATGCATCTCATTTCTTCGCGAAGCTCTTTCGGGGATCAGATCAGGCTGTATGAAGCAGGTGGTATTTTTTTTATTACCGTTCGGTAATGGATATTTGTCCCTCAGTACATCGAAAAGGTCTGAAGGATTTCGCGGTAAATAATTCGGTGCTGCTGACATCATCAGTGCATTCATAATTGGGTGCTGAGGGAACGAGTTCAAGGCCCTCCGGACCCTCCTAATGGACTGCGCTGTGACGTCATCCTGGCAAATTATCGTGTTACACGCGATAAAGAACATTAGCGTCGCCCATGTAACTTGAAGATTCATTATGGGAATTGTTTATCTGTAATGTAAAATATGTCATTAGTTTACAATTAGATATCGTATGGTAATTTTGGAAATTCTCTAGATATACAGAAGTGACGACGAAAGTAGTGATGAGGGCCGCTAAGTAAATTCCGGCTTGTGCTTTAGGGGCACGGACCATAGTAGTTTAGGTTAGCGTCGTTCATGAATACCTAACGCTGACACCTGAAACTATAATAAAAACCTAACTAAAGAGTTCGCTTATTTCTAACACCGAGGAGGATATTGCGGACGAATGCTATTATAATTAATGTTATAAAACAAACAATAACTCTAAGCCTTTGTCTGGCTAAGAATGGTGGTGCAGGCGCCAAAAACAGTTGGAAACAATTGAAAGTCAAAGGGTCAGCTGCATTTTTAAAAATATTTCCTCCATCAATGTCATTGGGTGGGTAATACTCCGCGGATTTGAATCGCGGATCTAAGAACTGCTCAATTTTGACGTGTTAAACGGGACTTCATTATTTGAGAAAAATAGAGTAATTTTATTTTACGTTCTAGGTACATATTAAAAAAAATACTAATTGAAGGAATCTGAGTACAAATACTTAGTGGTTAATTAGGACCAAATTTCACACCGTTTATGATATAGTCAAAGTTATTATATGGTAATCAAAGGCTCTAAATACGGACAATATTATGGCCAACAAAGTTGCAATAGAAATTAGTTTGTGGACGTAGTGCCTTGAAATGGTTGGTGTAGCGAAATAAAAATATTTATGTCTTGTATATACATGCTTATTTAACAATACCTATTTTATTATTAACAATTAATAATGACTTTTGTTATAAAGTTTCATATCAAGGATTGTCTATTTATTTTATGATGCCTGCACAAAGCTCGTGTTAAAGTTTAGACCGTGACATAAATGCATCTTCATACCTGTTGCTTGATTATCAGTTAATTCGTAAAATAATAATGTTAACGGACAGGTTTGGCGCAATTTTGCCAGTGCAATGCGTAATCCAGTCATAATAATGTCAATTTAAAATTTGAAGGTCTTCAGAGTTGTTCAAAATTAAAAATATTTTGTAACTTATTATACAGTACGCAAAATTAATTGGCCAGTACGTGAGTAAGTAATGTGCTTTTGTTGCAATATGTTCGTTAGCGTGTAGCTCACGAAAGTTGTCAGTTAATTATTTTTTATAGATAGCGTACAACATTTTGCACGAGGTTTTCAGCAGGTAAATAGAGACACTAAGTAAACGCTCAATCCACAGCAGATCTCTCCGGTACGCCGGTCGAACGGCCTATTCAGAGCAGTTTATAGTATAATAGCCTTTGTCGTAGGTTGTTAAAGTGTAATATCATATTTAACAAATAAAAAGTGTGCTATTTAGTAAAAAATCCAAGATACGCGGAGCGTGGATCTTGATAGGTTGTATCAAAACAATTACGGTGACAAAAGGAACCCGTGCAGCCTAGGGCTTGAAATCGCAAACCACTGCGAGCGATGTTTCTTGGAATCTGAGTTGATCGTGCTTTTAAATGGGCAGGATGAAATGAGGAGACAAAAAGATTACAAGCCTTAGGAATTATCTATACAAATAAATAAAATTGGTGTGTCTGTTTGTAATATCAAAATAACATATTTTCACTAAATGCATATGAAAGTACATACGACACCTATAACAAAAACGCGATGTAAATATTTTTTGTCTGTCTGTCTGTCTGTCTGTCTATCTGTCTGTCTGTCTGTCTGTCTGTCTGTCTGTCTGTCTGTCTGTCTGTCTGTCTGTCTGTCTGTCTGTCTGTCTGTCTGTCTGTCTGTCTGTCTGTCTGTCTGTCTGTGTGTTTGTTCCGGGTAATCTCCGAAACGGCTGGACCGATTTTGACGGGACTTTCACTGGTAGATAGCTGGGAGCGGGCTTTTTTGTTATGTTAAATTCCACGCGTACGAAGTCGCGGGCTCAGCTAGTAAATTCATAAAAAGGGTTGATATGATTCGAGATTCATGTTATTTATTTAATTGTTAATGCTGTCGTTGTATAATTTTTTCTTTTTGTTAAATTTTGTAAGCTTTATAAAGCACTAGCTGTGCCCGCGACTTCTACCGCGTGGAATAGTGTTTGTAATGACTCCGTAAATGTTACATCAGAATAGCTCTAATATTTTGTCTTTTGTCGCAAACTTATAAATATTCACATAAATCTTACATATTTCCATACAAACTTTCATCCGCTATTCCTTATTGTTATTTTACACTTTTGAGGGTAAAACTTTTACAAACTTTGAATGTCATATTTATTTATATCGAATCAACAGCCTAAAAATAAATATCAAGGTTCTAAAAATGACATTACTTCCATACTATTTGTCATCCTCCCCTTTCAACCCCTTACAACCCTTTGTTCGCATTAAAAAGTAGCCTATGTCCTTTCTCAGGCTCTAGAATATCTGTGTACCAAATTTCATTTAAATCGGTTCAGTAGTTTTGGCGTGTATGCGCGACAGACACACAGACAGAGTTACAATAAAGACAGACCTTATCAATAAAGAAGTGGATCGATTGAGTTACTTTATCATGAACTTGGTACATATTTGAAGTCACGCATTTCTGAGTACTGTTGTCATTATACAAATCAAAGGAAGAAACAATAATGTTTGTTACTTTCTTTTGTAAGTTAAAATTGAAACGATCACAAATGGGTAGGTACATTTATTCAGAAGTTAATCTCAAAATCATCATGATAATTATTTACCTTCTAGTATTCGTCTGCATTTAATTATTAAGTCAGCACACACTCCAGCCGTTAGTATTGCATCAATTAAACCGCCGATAGCCGCGTGATTTGGGATTTAATGTTTGTCTGTGTGTGTCGAAGGGCGACTGCATTCGACCATTACGTTTATAGGGCATGAACGCAACTATGCAGTTCTTAATGACGTAAAAGGCTTAACTTAAACTAAGGCAGGCTTAAAAACGAGTCATCAGTCAGGTTATTTCAGTGTAGAGTGTGGCTGGTGTTAAGCATGGATGTATTTATACAGGCTGACATTAAAAATTTAATTGTTTTAAATTTCGACACTATAGGCCAGATTATTGAAGACCCATTAATCAATCATTCGATTGATTCAAAATAAGTTTTAAATAAGCTTGAAGGTAAGACTTTGGAAACGAGAAGACATCGACTTGCGTCCCGTTTTTTTTTTTTATCTGGGCACTTTATGTCTCGGTCTCGAACTTCTCTGACATGGGGGTCAGGTACCTTTATTGACATATTTAAAATGAATGTGTTTCTTATTTAAAAATAAAATCATTTGTTGCGTGATTTCTTCGTTTTGTTCACAATAAAATTAAAAGCCATCACACCTAAATACATTTTGGAAACTGGTAGAATAGTTTCAGCTGTTTTTCCTTATGTAGGTATTATAATAATTAATGATTGCCAGTTGAGTGCTTAGTGATTTTAATTTGAATTAGTAATTGAAGCCAATTTAAGTCAGTGTCAATGCAATGTTAAGTCACGGAATAATTCAGTTATGATTAAGTATTTTCTTTGTCATGAATGTAATAAATAACCAAAAAGGGCAGTATAAATAAAAAAATGCACTTTTTGTAATTTCAAAAATTGTTAAACCATTATATTAAATTTTACTTACCATTGAATGAAGTTGACTATTAAATTAAATAATTATATCGATTTTTGCACAATGTTTTCACCACGTACTTGCCTTAAGCAAATTGTCAAACTAGTGTGGTAGGTACATATCAGTGGCTAGTATCTGACCGAGTGAGGTTTCCTTCTAACGCCGCCGCCGCTGGCAGTCAGTCTGCGCGGTGGCAGACATTCGTTAAATGTCAGCAAATTTTATACACAAGTGCATTGGCTTGTGAATTAAATATGTTGATTGGGCGGTTAAGACGCCTTGCAGAATATTGTACATCATTAAAATAAGACTTCCTTATAAGGCTTAGACTACTACTTAACTGTGCTTTTGAGTAAACTTTAATGTTTGTTACGTTCGCATTAAAACACTGTTTCTTGCACTGTAATTTTATTATAGGAAGCTGGTACAATTGCGGCCACTCAGATGGCATCGCCTAGTGAGACTAACTATAACTACCCTACTTATTTATTATATTGTGTGTATCACACATACTCTGAAGCCAGGCAAAGAGAAAGCAAATGCTAAGAAAGGACAAATCAATTAATTATTCTACACCATCTATAATTGGACAATTTTTATAACCTCATCATCAGAATATGTATGTACGACCAACAAGTAAGGAAGTATAATTATAAAGAAAAAAGTAGAAGATAATTTTAAATAACAAACATACGTAAACATGTACTTTTTATGCAATTACATGGTATACACGTCTAATAAGAATACAACTTTCAAATACAAATTTAAAGTTAGATAGTGAAGATTAATTGTCTTCGATAGGTAACACACAAACCTTATGTATACTAGTTTTTATTATAGAACCTTTACTGGTTTTAATGGAAAGTGCTCTCACTTTTCCATCTACCCCAGGAAAGACTTGAACTACCCTGGCCATTGGCCATTTTAAAGGAGTTACATTATCATCTCTAACTATCACTACTGCACCTATTTCTATATTAGGTTTTACATTTTGCCACTTAGGCCTACTTTGCAACTGAACAAGATATTGTTTGTGCCATTGTTTCCAAAACATTTGTACCATTTGTGTACATTGTTGCCAGAACTTTAACCGATTGATTGTTACATTAGTATAGTCCCCTTCGGGGTAACTTGTTAACGGTGCTCCCGTTAGAAAATGAGCTGGCGTCAGATACGGCAACTCATTGGAGTCAGTTGTCGGTAAGGCTGTCAAAGGTCGGGAGTTCAAAATACCTTCTATCTGAATTATCACCGTATTTAATTCTTCATAAGTTAATACAGTTTCACCGACAACTCGCTTCAAATGGTGCTTGGCGCTTTTTATTCCAGCCTCCCACAAACCACCGAAAACCGGAGAATAACTCGGTATAAATTTAAACGTTATACCTACCTCGGCACTGAAATCTATCACAGCGTTTCTGTGGTCAGTGGAAGCCTGCAGCTTATACAATTCTACCAATTGACTATGCGCACCCTTAAATGTGCTTGCATTATCACAGAAAATAACTAACGGCTTATTTCTACGAGAAATAAAACGTTTTAGAGCGTTTAAGAAACATTCTGTTGTCAAATCTGACACTAATTCTATGTGTATAGCTTTAGTAAGAAAGCATACAAATAATACAATGTAAGCCTTATAAATAATAGGTTTTCTTACTCTATACATTTTTACTTTAAATGGACCTCCATAATCGATGCCCACTCTTTCAAAGGCTCGCCCAGGCAGTAACCTACCAGAGGGTAATGAACCCATCAGCTGTTGAGAGTTTTTTGCCTTTAACCGAAAACAAATGACACATTTGTAAAGGACATGTTTGACCTCTCTAATTCCGTTTACAATGTAATATTTTTGACACAAATTAGTTAATACAAGTTTAGGTCCAGCATGAAGCAATGCTTTATGTTCATTTTCTATAATACAATGTACTATTCTGGAACCCTTAGGCAAAATAATAGGATGCTTCATAGCATAGGGTACGCTTGAATGCTGTAGTCTACCGCCTACACGCATCAAACCCATGCTATCTAAAAAGGGGGCTAAGCTCTTGAGGTTGCTCTTTATTGAAAGAGTGGCCTCTATGGACTTTCGCTCACTACTGAGGTGTTGACATTGCTCACATCTTATTATAACTTTTAAAGCATGGCTTAACTCACCCGGAGATAAATTTTGGTAGCGCCTACTCTCTTCAGCAGATTTACAATTACTAATAAACCTGTAGAGGTATGCTACAATCCTAGTTAGCTTAGTGATACTTGAAAACTTGTCCAGCACTAACAACCTGTCACGTTGCTCATTGGCAACATGACATGTTCTTACTTCAGGAACTTCTGTTGGCAAATGTTCAGACCCTAAATAAACGCAGTTTACATCCTTTACAAACGGTGGCCCGTACCACCATAACTTCTTATCCTGTATTAGACATGGGTCTAATCCTCTTGAAAGACAATCCGCAGGGTTTTCAGAAGTATGAACATAATGCCAAGAAAAGGTTCGCGTTGTATCTTGTATACATTTTATTCTATTAGCTACATAAGCATTAAGCTTTGCTGGGATCATATTTAACCAGGCTAGCACGACTTGTGAGTCGCTAAACAGAATTACATCAACATTAAACTTTACACTTATAGTATTATATACTTTACATGCTAATTTAGCTAGTAATAATGCGCTATTCAGTTCTACTCGTGGTGTACTTAATGACTTCATGGAATTTACACGTGATTTGGAACACAATAAATTAGATACTATTGTACCATCGTGTTTAGTTACTTTTAGGTATAAACAAGCACCTATTGCCCGAATGGAACCGTCACAAAATCCTACGATGCTTATAGAGCTCGCCTCATCTGTATTAATATTTCTGTGTATGACAATGTCCTTTACAGTCCCTAGACCTTTAACAAAATTAATAAATTCCTTATTAAGCTGGGGAGGCAAATAAGAATCCCAGTCAACTTTACATAACCATGTTTGCTGCATTAATAACTTGGCAAGAACCACTACTGGCCCTATTAAACCCAATGGGTCAAATATTTTGCTTACAAAGGTTAAAACATTACGCTTTGTATAGTTTACAAGAATTTCCTGCTTTGGAAAGGCGATTTCAAGTGTGTCATTGACCAAATCGCACCTAATTCCTAACGTCTTTACATTGTAATTATCCTGCTTCTCAGAGAATTTAACCTCACGAACACATTGTAGTTGCGGGGATATGTCGTGCAACAACTTATTGTCGTTGGTGCACCACTTATGTAAACTAAAGCCTCCTAACTGCAATATTTCTATAACCTGATTGCGAGCGTATATTATCTCAGAAGCATCATTGCTACATATATTAATGTCATCGACATATGTATTATAAGACAATACATCAGCTGCTAGGGGATACTTATCCTTAAATCTACTAACTAATTCCTTTAGGCAGCGTGTTGCAATGAATGATGAACTTTTTAGTCCATAAGTTACTGTTTGAAGTTGGAGTACTTTAATATCACTATTATGTTCCGGTCTCCATAATATATTTTGTAAATGACAATGCTCCGGTATTATATTAATATTCCTAAACATTTTCTGAATATCACAATTTATGACATATTTAAATAATCTAAACAACAAAAGTATACTAAACAAGTCGTTCTGAACAACAGGTCCATTTAATAGAACATCATTTAACGAAATTTTTGACAATGACGGCATGGATCCATCAAATACAACCCTTAACTTTGTTGTTAGACTTTCTTCATTGAAGACTGGGTGATGAGCCAAAAATACTGGCTGCTTACCATTATTATACTCTGATATATCTATATACTTAGCATGACCAAGTTTAACATATTCTTCTATGAATGTTTTATATCTTTGATACAAGGAGCTGTCCTTTGCTAACCTAACCTCTAAATTTCTAAATCTTTTTAACGCACAACACAAAAAATCTCCTAATTCTAAACATTCTACAGGCAATTTGAGGGGCAAAGCAACCTGAAACTTATTTTGCTTTAATGTTACAGTATTCTTGAATATATCTTCAGCTAATTCCTGTTCAGAACTCGCTTCAGTATATATTTCAGGCACAGTTTCATTGCTCCAAAATTGAGAGATAGTCCGCTCTAAGTTGTTTAAATTAATATTGGTATTTAAATTATGTGATGTTTGTGCACAACATATAGACTTAGATACTAAATGTGATGTTACTCCATCAGTGGGTACCTTTCCTGCCACCACATATCCAAAATGGGTGTTCTGTAAGTACAGCTCGCCAGGTATAACAGGAATTTGTTCACGAAGTAACACCTGGAAGAACACATCACAACCCAGTAACATACCTACTTTTCCACATTTATCAAAACTATTGTCAGCTAATTTGACATACGGTGGTATAACCAAAGTTTCTTTTGGAACCACAAACTGCGGCATATCACATGTTATATTATTGATAATATGACATGCAACTGACAAACTAAAATTATTTATTGTAGAATGAATTCCTACTACAGCTTGTTGTGTTGATTTATAGAAACCTTCACACACGCCGGCTATAATAGAATTAGATTGTTGTAGTGTACAACTCATTTGAGACGCTAACTCAGCTAATACAAATGACACCTGGCTGCCCGAGTCCAACAATGCACGGACAAACATACTCTTACCATTTTTATCTACTAATCTAACCCTAACTGTGGGCAACAAAACATTGTTTGTTAAATTTGTATATAAACTCACTTGGCCTACATTGTGCCTCTGAGGAACATCCTCATGGAGGAGTGTATTATGTTTACTCTTACATATAGAGCACTTGAAATTATAGGCACACTTCCTACTTTCGTGCTGATTCAGACAAATAGTACATAGTTTGTTTTCTACAACAAAATTCTTCCTCTCATGGCAGGAGACTAATTTAAATTTAGGACATTGATATAATATATGACCACTATCCAAACAATACTTACATGGTAGCCTTTGTTTGTTAGTATTTGAAGTTTGTTTATTATTTATTAGGTTAGTATTTGTCGTGCCCAAACTGCTGCGCTTGACGACGGAGCCACCTTCCAAGGCTTCCAACGCACTTGCTCGGTTCTCTAGAAATTTCAAAAACTCAGTTAACGTTGGCAGTTCCTTGGGAGTACTTTCCAGATGGTATGCCCGTATAGTATACGGATCTAACTTTCTCTGCAGTATTGGCACAACCATAAGATCCCAGTGCTCTGTGGGCACTTCCATGTTCTTTAAAGCACCTAAATGTTGTCTAGTCAATGACACTACCGTCCTAATCGCAGACGATGAGCTTTTTTGCATGGGGGGAATGTCTAAGAGAGAGAATACATGGTGGTTGATTACCTGTACCTTATTATCATATCTTTCCGATAACAGCGTCATCGCCACTGCATAATTGTCCGAAATCAATGGCAAATGTTTAATAACATTAAGCGCTTCCCCTGCCAAGAGGGTTTTTAAATAATACAATTTGTCACACTGTGACAATGTAACGTTCTTTTCAATTACGCTATTAAAGAGTGAGATAAAGTTCCTATATTCTCCTAATGAGCCACTGAACTTTGGCACTTCTATCTTAGGCAAACGCGAAGGGTGTTGTTTAGCTATTACCTCTTCACCCTGTTCCATGGTTACCGAAGAAATATGCGTATTGAAGAACCCTACCGCTTCAAAGTATCTTTTCTCGAAATCCTCAACATCTTCCTTGTCTGTGGGATCTAAAAAGGAAATTTCACAATTAACTTCGAGGTAATCCTCGTATGATTTACTGAGCCTGTTTTTTCTGTCTAACATAGCAGGATCCCGTAATAATCTCTCACCTTTTTTTTGTAAATTACTAATGTACGATTCCATTCGGGTTAAATAGGATTTAAAACCCGCTCTTTTGTTTTGCAATCGTCTTAACTGATCTGCCATTGTTATAGAAACCACGCGTAAATACACACAAAACAGCAAAAAACAATATTCACCACTTAATAAAATGCGCGTTGCAAACAAACAACTTCAAACAAGACCTTCGTCAACAAATAGACACAAAATGGAGGTCAAGTTTTCTCGTAATTTTTCTTAATATTACAATAAAAACTATAAAAAAGGACAACAACAAATTTTGCACGTCGCTGAAGGAGACGGATGATGCCGTTTATGCTTATTGATGAGTCTGAATGCAACGTCACTCCAGCTAATCCCGCGCGCCTCCAATGACACTGCGCCGTCTTGACGTCACTGTCGTCCGCCGCACCTTTCTCCCTCGCTCTCACGTACTAATCAATCCGCGCAAATAAGGTAGAATATTGCACTGGAGTGAAATCACCGTTGTTACGCCAATGATGTTCTCCCTATCTTGTTTGACTAATACAAACAAAATACTGATGTTTTTATGTATACTCTTCCACAACACGGCTGATTTAATAGATACGAAAAATTCATTAATTAATTATGAAAAGGGTGTAACGACTCATTCATGAAGTCAGTTAAAAAATTATCCGTGAACAATGTTCCCGTTTAAATACAATGAACTATGGAGTTCACTTATTTTGCCAAAGGCAAATCCTTTATAGAAGGCACTGGTAGTATGTATAAACACGGTAACGTCCTTTATAGAAGACAGTCCTGTTGCAAGTTGAAGCACACGACAAGTCGCACACAACGTGGCACTCCCGGTCAAATCCCGTTGCTTGTCGATTCGAGCTTCCACAGCCGCAGCGCAGGCCGCTACTTGCAAAAAATGAGTCCCACAACGCGAATGGCCTTGCACGTTATCGAAGGACCATTGTTACGTTCGCATTAAAACACTGTTTCTTGCACTGTAATTTTATTATAGGAAGCTGGTACAATTGCGGCCACTCAGATGGCATCGCCTAGTGAGACTAACTATAACTACCCTACTTATTTATTATATTGTGTGTATCACACAATGTTGCTGAGGAAAATGGAAACATCACCAAAATTTTGTGAGATATTAGTATTCCGTTTTTTTTGGTAATTGTTTGGTAATTACGTCAAAACAATACCTTACCAAGCTTGGTAGTAAACTGCTCCGATTTCAGACGATTTATAAAGAAGGTGCTCTGGGAGGCCACTATTAACGCTCCGTCTTATGAAATAGCCAACAAAACCAAGTTGGGAGTATCTACAGGTGCTGTTTTCTTATAATTTTGTCCTGTCTGTTGTCGGCGCGCCCGTCGGAGGTGCCATTAAAACCAAACTTGTTTTTTTTTTGGTAGGTACGTAGTCTAGCATTTACTAAATCTAGTATTTAGTAAAAAAAAACCGGACACGTGCACGTCAGGACATGTCCAATGAAGGCATCCGCACCCATTTTCATAGCGAACTTTTTATCGTTATAACCAAAGTAGTGAAACACTAGAAACATAGTTTTATTTAAAATCTTTAGTGAACTCAAAAATTATAGTGGAATAGATGGGATCCATGTTACTCTTCTAAAATGTATAAAGCCCCAAATGATTGAACCTTTAATTTATATATTTAATCTTAGTATCTCAACCGGTGTGTTCCCTTCTGCCTGGAAAGTGGCTAGCGTGGTCCCCATACACAAGAATGGTTTTAAGACCTGTCCTGAAAATTATCGACTAATCTCACTGTTGACAATATTTTCAAAAATTCTCGAAAAGTTAATTAGTAGGCAACTGACCAATTTTATTCATACTTAACTTCATAAACATCAATACGGCTTTAGACGAGGTCACTGTACAGAAGATGCCGTAGAACTTTTAGTGGATGTTATCTCTACACATCTTGATAATATACAAATCTGTGTAGCAGTATTCCTTGATTTAGCCTAAGCGTTTGACTGCGTCTAGTTACTAACAACCTAGTAACTAGTTAGATAACAACCTCTCTTAGCTATAAATGCCTCCAATACCAAATTCCTGTTACCATAAAACTAAAATTTCTGAACCAAGCCCACCCATTTCCATTGTTTGTTGTTCCATTGAATTTTGCCCAAATATACATTTTGGCAAGTAGCTGCTACTGTTATTTAGACATGCATACACACATACACGCACATCCAACACCCCAACATACACCCCCAAACATACCCTCACACGCATTCACACACACGCACACGCACACGCACGCACACGCACACGCACACGCACACACACACACACACACACACACACACACACACACACACCACACCACACACGCAAACACATACACATAATTGAAATCCTCTTACATATTTTACTTTCTATATTCCTTTTGAATTTAATTTAGTTGTATTTTTTTTTTTGTTTTGATTTGTATAATTTTCTATTATTCTCTCCATCGCGCATTTAACTTAGCTTTAAGTTAGTCAGTGTTTCAAGTTTTTCCAGCAAGATCTACCGAAAGCCACGTTTTCAGCTTCAATAAATTCGGGACCCCAATACTAATTTTATTAAACGCTGAGAATTATATTTTGTGTTTGTAATGTCACCTTAATACTAACTAGCTGTGCCCGCGACTTCGTCCGCGCGGAACTGAATTGAAGTTTCATACAAACTTTCATCCCCTATTTCATCCCCTTGGGGGTAGAATTAATCAAAATCCTTTCTTAGCGGATGCCTACGTCATAACATCTACCTGCATGCCAAATTTCAGCCCGATCCGTCCAGTGGTTTGGGCTGTGCGTTTATAGATCACTATGTCAGTCAGTCAGTCAGTCAGTCAGTCACCTTTGAGTTATATATATTTAGATTTTCATGGTTCTAAGTTGAGATTTTTATTACCCATACAGACTTCCATCCCCTATTTTGTACACTTAGGGCTAGAATTTTTCAATAGTGGATATTAACTGTGTAAAAGGTACCTACTGTCAAATTTTCGTGATTCTAACACCAGCGGGTCGGGCTGTGCGTTGATTATTTTATTTTGATGACTGCCTTTGCGAAAAGTATCAAAATATGTAACATAAATGACCGTATCTTTTGATTGCATTGATTTAGATCCTATTTAGAGCCTATTTTTTATACTCATCCAAGGGACCATAATGTTTGATATTAATTTCAACTTGATAACTCTATCCGTTTCTGAGAAAAAGGGTCTTGACAGACAGACAGTCAGACGGACAACAAAGTGATCCTATAAGGGTTCGGTTTTTTCCTTTTGTCATGTCTTGGCCCCCCTATCCACCCGCAGTCTGTTCGCTGAGAATCTATACAGATAAATAAAATTGGGGTAGGACCGATTTTGACGGGACTTTTACTGGCAGATAGCTGATGTTATAAGGAGTAACTTAGGCTACTTTAATTTTAGAAAAACAATTAGGGTTCCGCGTAAAAAAAAACATATGAAATCAAAGAGTATCTCCGAAACGGGTGGACCGATTTTGACGGGACTTTCACTGGTAGATAGCTGATGTTATAAGCAGTAACTTAGGCTACATTTATTTTAGAAAAACAATATTTTAATAAATGGGTCCTGTCGCGCGGGCTCAGTACGCGGGAGCGGGCTGTTTGTTAAGTTAAATTCCACGCGGACGAAGTCGCGGGCTCAGCTATTTTTAATATAACTCTCCTCCGTACCGCCATCTAGTGATACGATATTGTAACAGTTATACAGTTAATACATAACTAGCATTCTGCTTGATTCAGTTATTGTCATACTTTGTGGATGTATCGGTAGAGGGCGCTAGGTAAGATATGCGGTTAAGCCACCTAGCCCGGCAGTTACATGGTTCAGCAACCTATTCTAGTCCCTCCGGATCGATGGCAGTCACCAACTACAAGATAGGGTTCTTCAAAAGGCATTTCTACAGCCCGTTAAAGGCCGGCACCTCCTCTTTATCCTGTAGCAAATGTCCCTGGACGAAGATTACCATTTACCACTTACCATCAGATGGACCGTCTGGCAGCGTGCCTATGTAGGAATTCACAAACAAAAATGTGGAGATCGTTGTTTTGCTCAGATTTGTCATCGTCATCACGCCAAAAATATTGCTGTGTTGCTTATATATTACGGAAATGAAAAGTATAGCAGTACGCTTAGTTTAGCCAATTTTAATTTGGGTACCAATATAATTAGAACTACTACTTACGTTGAGAAAAACTTTCAAAGCTCTTGTGGGCGAGCCCTTGGGTATGTGGGATGATTATCAACTAAATCCTCCTCGGTGGCCAACTTCAGCACGTGCAGGGTCTCCGGGATCTTTAAACGGAACTCACAGGTGCAATATCGATCAACCTAGGTTAGGACTAACAGCACTTTCGAACTTGAAACAAAAAAAAAATACATTTTCGACAGAACTTTTGATTTTTGTAAAGGGCATTGGCGGTGTCATATTACATAGCGGTTTGAAACATGGCAGAATGATATACTGATTTACGCTTCATGCCCATACCTTTCTTTTGGATGAAATAATATAATAAATGACACACGGTTATACAAAAAAATATTGTTATTCAAATTAAAATTGTTCGAAGTAATGGTAATTTATACAAGTAGCATTATCTATTCGCACACGCCGACTTGTGACGTATTGCGTTTATAATATCACTAGGAGTACGGAAATATTATATTAACACGCTTGCTTGAGACTTTCCCTTTAATAGAGGTGCACTCTCAGCGGGCCTAGCACATGGTCACGACAAAAGTTTTTATCACAGATTTTCTCGCCCTAGGCGGCGAGATAGCCGCTTTTTCTTATGTGCTAACATGGCGTGCTGTGACAAAGGTTTGACATTTGAGAAAACGAGTTTGACGTATAGATAAGACTATTTTATCTTAAGTGCTAGCACGTGGTGCCAAAACTTATCACAGTGAGACCAATTTGACAACTCTCCGCGAAATAATTTATCACGATCGAAGGGAGGTAGTGACAAAGTATAAATTAATTCATTTCGCAAAAATATAATAAAAAAAAATGTCGCAAGCGCTTGTGAATTATTTATTAGCGCATCGGGCGCAATATAACGCCCGAAAAGTGCAAAGGCGGGGAATAAGGGACGCCAATAACCCCTTTGAGCTCCCAAATACATAACGCATACATAGCAAATAACGTATTTACGGACATGTAGTCCACCAAGTATTTTAATTGAGCATTTGTGCTTCTTACACTGAAAATAATAAAAGAATATGTTCATTGTTTTCTAATGATGTTACCATCATGTGTAAATTTATTTGATTTATATCAATACCACAGTAAATAGTACTTATACTTTCTTGGACTCCATCGGATAAGAAGACAAAGTTCTTTCCTAAAAGACGTAAATCTTAACAATATACTAACTATTGACAAACAATAAAAAGTTTATAGATTAGCTAATAGACAAATAGCTATATTCTTGGTGTCATAGACAGACAGAAATACTAATGGCTATGGTCTATAGGCATCTTATTTCTTTGTATAACTCTGTTTCACTCTGCCAGTCCTTTTGTCAGATAGTGAATGAACAAAATGAACGAAGGTGTTGTAGATAGTATGTTATCTGTGCTCGTTTTACTACACCGTGAGAAGATTTGTCAACACGTCAAATTGTATCTCTCGTGGCAGCCATGTTAGCAAATAAGACAAGAATCACGGTGCGAAAAAAATTATCGTGTCCCGAGTGACATAACTCTTTACCGACGTGCTACGCCCGCAGGTGTAATAATAAAATCAATCAAAGTAAACATATTATATACGAAATAAACAAGCCATAATTTGTTATCATTTAATTATCGTTTGAAACACTCACTTATAATAAATAATATAAATTACATTGCCTTGTTGTCTATGTACCCATTATTGTAACTTAGGAATTTTCAGACTTTATAAAAGCCCTCCCTCATAATTGTCTTCTGCATGTTTATTTTGTTTTTGATTTTCTCCATTTGTACTGTGTAGCTTATAATAAGAGTTTTCCATAAAAGAACGTATCGCCAAGTTTATTTATAGAAGTCCCTTGCACCACCATTAGCGGAAATTTTAGGAATTACCGGTAAATTTATGAAAACGTTCAATTTCGAATATAGATTTTGTAAGTTGGCAAAACCGGTACTACTAGGTGGACCCATGTATTGTTAGGAAACACCTTCGAATAATAAAACTATGAAGTGTGCGTTATCTATGTTCTATTATTATACTATGGGTAAATTAATTTGTACCCGATAGTTATAGAATAAATAAATTACTTTTAAGTCAAGCATACATCCATTTGTAATTTAAAACATTTAAATACCGGAACCCTAACTAATAATTGATATTTAGCAAAACCACTGTGATTTTCCAGGATTTAACATAGTGTACTTTGTTAATATATTCTTAATCACAATTATTTTTTTATTTTATAAGTCCAATTAGTAACAACCACAGACTAATAATAACTGACCTAGCTAAATAATGGACATAAAAATAACAACCGGTTACGTCTTTCTCGTAAAACTTGAAAAATACCATCAGCAATAATGATGATGATTTACAATCTTATAAATAAAAGTGTGGACAAAAATGCTTCAAATATCTATTACGGGATACCTATTATGAAACTAATTCCGTTATCGTCAAATCACAAAATCAAATTTGAAACATGTAAATGTGTTGCTCACACGTTTCCTACGAATTTGCGATCATAGAAACGATGGCAATACCTTACAATGGTTACTTTAGTATTTCTTTAGGAATCTTATTACGGTATTTAAAATCCTCAATAGTACCGTTACAGCACTTCCTATAATTAATACCCCTCTATAATTTTGCTGTAACGGTATATTCTAAGACACAATCATGTACTTAATAAATGATCACACTTCTAACCACTAGACCGTTACACACATTTTATATAACTGTCCACCTACTTAGACAGTAAGTAATGTATCTATAAATAACATTAAATAAGCGTGACAACTCATAAAAGTTATCTTACATCACAGATGAGCTTTGTCAAAATAAATACTAAACGAATTCCTTGAGAGCTAAAATAGTTTGCCCCAATCTTGTTTGATCATGTCTGCTCCCTTCTCCGCTATCATGTAAACGGGTGCGTTCGTATGGCTCGATACTATTTCAGGCATTATACTGGCATCGATCACTCTTAGCCTGTCTATACCGTGGACTTTCAATTTTGAACTGACAACTGCAGTCGGATCTCTTTCTGAACCCATTTTACACGTTCCACTCTGGTGATATATTGTGAAGGTGAACATTTGCGCTTGACATGCAAAATAAGCATCACTACCAAATGGCCCGTACTCCAGACAATCTTCAATCGGAACGTCATATAATTTTGTACCAATTTTCTTCATAGCCGGTTGCAACGATATGTTAACAGCCACTTTTATCCCTTCAACAATCTTTTGCAAATCTTCGGGGTAGTCGAAATAGTTTGGAATTAATGCTGGATGGGCCCTAGGATTTCTGCTCTGCAACATAACTCTTCCCTTGGATTTAGGACGCATTAACATCGGGAATACCATAAAGACATCGGATTTTCCTAGCGGACCGTACGTTTCGGAGTATATCTGTTCATCAAAGCCAAAATTTCTCCGTAAAATTGGGTCTGAGTTCAGTCCACCGGTTATAAAGAGAAGTTCCATGTCCGGCCATCCGGTGAAATTAAATTTGTCTTTCAGATCCATGAAAACTAAAGCTTCGCACCCACCTGGGATAGATAGAGGCCCTTTGTGCGTCTTCATCCACTTAAATACTATATCTAAGTGGTTTAGTATGTATTCCGTGGATACACTGATATTTTGTTGTTGAACCACAAACTGCACTCCACCTGCGGCAATATGGTCCATCAAATTATGTCCAACCGGTAAATCCTTCACCACTTTGATTTTCATTGATTCCAAATGACTTTTTGGTCCAATTCCAGACAACATCAATAGTTGCGGTGAATTGATCGCACCAGCTGACACAATCACCTCTTTCTTTGCCAGTATTTTGAATTTCTTATTGTTCTTTTCCAATTCAACGCCTATTACTTGTGTATTTAAGTCATCAAAGATAAGCTTCGTTACCATGGTGCCTTTGGATACGTGAAGATTCTTTCTTCCATTTATCGGATGCAAATAAGCTCTGCTTGCGCTATGACGGGTGCCGTTTTTCATAGATAACTGCAGAAATGACACACCCGATGGTTCAGCGCCATTATGATCTCCATATTTGAATCCTAGTTCTTGTGCTGCTTTTACCCATGCCTTTCCTTTGCTAGAGCGGAACGGAGCATGTTCAACGTTCAGATACCCGCCGTGACTATGATACTCTGGATTATCGAAGGAGGGTATGTTATAATTTTCGATTTTCTTGAAATACGGTAGCACATTGTCCCATTCCCACCCATCGTTGCCCATAGCAGCCCAACTGTCGTAGTCGGGCTTAACCCCACGAGTGTATATCATGTAATTCAGAACACTAGAACCACCGACGACTTTCCCACGCGGCCAGTTGCACTGTTGGTTCTCGAATCCCGCGCAGTATTTCTTCGAGGGCTTAGTTTTGTACGCCCAGTTGGCAGGAGTGAATTGGAGATAGTTGGCTACAATCGGGATATCCATTACATAGTTTTCGTTGAGTCCAGCTTCGACTAACAAGACCTTCCATTCCGGTACCTCGGTGAGTCGATTCGCCAGCACGCATCCTGCTGTTCCAGCTCCTATGACAATGAAGTCGTACTCAGGCAGGAGATTGACCCGGTCAGCAGGCTCGTTGTCGAGCTGGCTTGTGCCTTCTTGCACGAAGTTCATGAATGACGATATGGAGTTCGCGAGCTGCGTGTCCGTTGGAAGGAGAAGCGTGAACAACACCCATAGTGCCGTCGCCAGAGACGGCGCGCGGTGTAGATGCCTCATCTGAAATTTCGAAAATTGTAAACGAGTTAGTTAAACATAGTCGTTACTGTGAAAAATCCGCAAGGATAAAATCAGAATTGGATAATTACTTTCCCTAAGATACGAGATTTCATAAGGAAGAGTCCTTAAAAATTAAGGATAACCTTTACTAGAATAGTCACAGGGCTATTAAATGTTGATATAGATTCAAAGTCGATGCCGAGGCCGACATTACCAGCAAGACAAAAGGATATACCGCTTGCGTGACTTGGCATTTTAATGGAGTGATCTGGGCCTTCGATGATAAGTGGTCAGTACCTGCTGGGATGTTTTCCTTCTAATTAACCGGTCAAGTTTGTATAATTGCTAACTGTCTTATGTCAGCGATTATTATTATTGATAATCAAGCCGGGTTTGTATTAATTTGAATTATAGATGCATCTCGTTTATGGAATATCCAATAAGGAAAACTATCTTTTGACAATAAATTTACAAAATGTATGGGTTTTAGTAGGTATTTATTTTTCAAGTTTTCACTGTTTTAGGTTGTTTGCTAGGATAGTCCATAGTAGTTTATTAAATACTAGCGGCCCGCCCCGGCTTCGCACGGGTACATTGCGGTTACATTATTCGAGTTTTAGTAAGGATCCCTAATTTTTTTGAAAATATATTATAGCCTATGTCACCCGGGGATAGTGTAGCTTCCCAACAGTGAAATAATTTTTCAAATCGGTTCAGTAGTTTCGGAGCCTATTCATTACAATCAAACAAACAAAGTTTTCCTCTTTATAATATTAGTATTATAATATTAGTATGATATATTTTGAGCCGAACCACGAGGAAAACGATGAATTTTAATTTTGATGAAAAATATCTTAAAATTAAATAAAGGAACGTATTACACCTCTGTGATACCTATTTATTTGTTTAGTATTTGTTTGTATTACGAAAAACAAACAAAAAAAAAAAATTAAAACAGTTCTTTTAACCCTGCTTTTTAAGATCTTATGGATTAGACAATAAATTAACATACCGATTATATTTCACAGTTCAGATTAGAATTAAAGTTTTATAAAATAAAAACAGTGCACACGTGTAATCATTTAGCAAACTAAAAGCAATGTGGTTCAGTCCTATTAACCGTTTGATTGACGCCAAACGCAAATATCTAAATAATGAAACAAACGATTTAAAACTAATTATATACTTACCTATTGATAATGTAGCGAGACAGTTGGTTTGCTACTATAAAACCGAGTACCAATTACCAACTGCGCGACGCAAAGAAGGGTATTGTGTTTATCAGCCTATGTATGCATTTCAAATAATAAATTCTTATGCGAAATAAATGACGCTAACAGTCGGGACCCATTAAAAATCTAGACCGGCTCAAATCTTCCCAATAATGGGTATTTTATTACAATTACGCAAATTGCGTAATAAAATATATAACGGTGCCACTATCTTTACACAACGATATAGGACAACTTCTTAGGCACCTCCCCTACTTGCTTGAATTGGCACCGACTCCATATGAAATAAATTATAAGGTCCCTAGTTATTTCTAGCTTTTTAGTGCACCCAGGTTTTTTGAAGTCGGTTTTATTTATTTTTTAATTTTTTTTTTTAGTTTGTTGCATAAAAAAACTGCTTAGTTCTAGTGGAATGAGTTCGGCTTTGGTTTAAACCATATCGAGCTCAGTCAGGGTGGCCCATGTAAGACAGGTGGTGTCGTTCATGTGGAATATGTTCCTTAACATCACAATATATACATTTCAATTTGTTTTCCCTTGAAATATCCGACAAGAATTGTTTTCCATTGAGGCCATTGACAGAGCGCACATTGCATACAAATCGTTGAAAGTCTTTTCTTGAAAATAAAACGCTTAAAATAAGTACCTACTTATCTATTAAAGAAGTCTTTTAAAGTTAATAATGGATCCGTGGCCATGGATATAGATACCTACATTCAATAATAGGAGTTGAACGACCATAGTGAAAGACCAATTGCATTTGGCTGGCCTTGACCATAGCTTGACACAGTCGGTTGGTTGTCACCTAACATTCTTAGAATGATGTTAAATAATCTTATTCAATTACTTATTTTTGTTAAATATTGGTTGGGCAGCATTACAGATCAATAATCTGTGGGCATTGTCCTTTATCTCCAGCCTCGGTTTTGGTTCTGTTGAATGAGAGCAACAAAAATCAGCTCACTAGATATCGCTTGGGGTGATGTTATCTGCTTCTTCTTTTTTATCAGTGTCACTACACATGACTATCGCGAGGTCAGAATTGCAGGAGAGGCTGTCTGAACTGTCAGGTGTCAATGTCACCCCACTGAAATTGCCTTGGCGCTGCCCTTGTGGCAAACAAACATAGATCCAATCGTAAGGGCGGCGTTTATGCTCTCCGAATAGTACCTAACTATTCGGTTCATATCCGCATTTTTCACGAACATAATACTCAGCAGTTTAAAAAATACTAATCTCAAGTTTCTTGTTAAACAGGTTAGGTAAGCACCTATTGTCGGAAGTTTGTCTGAGTTTTTTCAACTATTCCTACTGCTAATGTAGCGAATATAATTATTATAATATTTAATAAGTTTATACAACATAACTTACATGTATCGTAGGCTTCTAGAAGTGAACTCATTTCTGATAGACGCGTGAAGGGTTGCGCATTTTATTTTTATCATTAGTGTTACGAAAAATACAATGCAATCCCTTATCTTACTCGATACTAGAATCGATATATAATCGAATAATAACTGACATTTGATAATTAGGTATGTAATTAAATACAATGATTTCTAAATACTAGCTTGAGGCCAAAGTTATTTGTCTGGTATTTCAGCTCATTTTATAACGTGCTGGGTTATACGAAAGAAATGAATAATTGATATGTGTTTTTGTACGGTTTATTCATTTCATTTTACTACCTCAAAAAATAAAATAGGTTATATTTTTCTTTTTTTTATATGACGTCTATGTCTTATTTATTTTTATATCGTCATAATTAATTAATTATAAATGAATTTGGCGGGAAGTGGGAACCTTTGTTTCTTTGAATTATAATTTGTAGTGTAATATTAACCATTATTATGTTTATAAATATGCGTGAGTGTATTTGTACTTTTCGGGTTCCCCAAGAAGTCAGTAAAATTTCCAGTAGTAACACACTAGCCTTTAAGGGACCTGTAGACTTTTGAAGAACCCCATGTGGTGCAATGAAAGACTTCAGGGTGGATTATGCCACATGCCCGTGGGCAGAGGGCAAACTCGCGATGCACGTACATTAAAAAGATACCAGGCATCCAAATGATGTGGATCAAATGCAAGTTAATGATAATGTTAATTATATTAATTGAACATTGAAATCTCGACGAAATTATTACAATTTACATAAATAAATACACAGTCGTAACTATGGGGGCTACACAATTTATTGCGACTATTTAACAAATACAAATTATATTGTTATTGCACGCCTAAGATAACAATTAAAATGTGACCTTCCATTAAATTTGTTAGTTATGTTTGAAACTATAAAATTTGTGTTGAAATACTACTGTTTAATAGTGGTTGGGTGTTTAATCTATATAAATAAAGAAGGTTTATACATATTTGATTGTTTGTTGTGTGCATATTTGTTAACTGCGGGGCTGCGGTTTTGAGGCAACAGCTAGTAACGCTACTGAAACTAATAATACATTTAATATTTTACGTTTCCTAATAGATTTAAACTTAAATAATGGAGTGTGGTTTTGATTTGGGCATAACATATTAAAAACCCTTTATTAACCAGTTTTTGGGGGTCCGCACTTCGATCAGAAAAAAAAAATACTTAATTAAAATATCTCTACAAAGCGGTTCAAAGTAAAAACTTGGTATGCGCTGTGGGGACGTGGAAATAATTCCGAAAGACTTTAATTTCTTTCTTTTTTTTAATATAAAGAACGGTATCTTGTTGGGTCCGTCAGTAATATAAAATTAAAAATTAATCAATATTTAAGTTTCGAGTTCCTTGAAAATAGCTTTCACACTTCAATAACTTTTTGTATTGATTTTTTAAACGAGGCAGGTTCACATGTTTAAAAAACGAACTCTACCTATTTCCTAATTTCTCGTCGTATAGTATGAGCTTCTGAAACTAAATTCGAATAGTATAGTTTACGGGAAAACTGACGCACTTGCATCATTTAAATAAATAGAGACTTTATGAACAACAATAAAAGCACTGTACGGAACATTCATTCTGCGAGCCGGACTCGCTATTGACCGGCGTTTAATAGGTCAGTTCTGAGTAAATCAGCCTACTGGCGGAATCTTCAACGACCTTAGTGACATCTTCAATACAGGTTGTAAACGATGTGAACAGGCATGGCTTCGCAGTTCACCTCTATTGAGTTGCCAGCGGTCAATGTCAGCGTGCCATAATCGTATATTTTTTTAAACTTTAGTTAGAAAGGAGGGATTATCTTATCTTAAGGGAAAATAATAATTTATTTTATGTAATATAACTTTGCATACCTTTTCTTTGTGTATGATACCTTGGCACGAGGAATAGGAATATAATATATCATGTGATCTGAACTGGAATCCGAGCGATAAAATTATGGTATAAGTATGCTAATCTCGTATGGGTTTTACCGACATTATAATAATTATTTTGTCATTATTACCATAATAATGGACTAAAATATTTAGTATTTTTTCAATAATTATTTTTTAATGTTTATATTATGATACTATAGCACTAGGTAGGTACCTTTGGGTGTAATAGCCCGTAAAATATTTTATTATTTTATTTTATATGTTTATCTGTCTTTTTATTTTCAAATCTGAGAAAATTTAATGAAACTTATTTGTAAATTACCTCAGCCTGTCGCTGTCCACTACTGGGTTAAATTATTAATTTATTATTTATAACTACAGACCATTTTTAAATTTATTTTTAAAAATAGAAATGTGCAAACTTACTTTTAAAAGACAACCCCGAATTCTTATATTTCACAACATACACTGTGTCTCACGGTAAGCGTTCTATTTACGAGTAGATCACGCCGCCACTAACACCGGGCGATCCGCGCGGGCGCAGGATGGCCGCTCCTTGACCGCCACTGTGCCGCTATGAGGACACCTCGCTAGTTTTATTTCAAGCTGTGATTATGACTCTTCACAAGTGCCACAGCGCAACCAAGATTTGGTAGTAGCAGTGACCTTCCCGTTGAGGAAATGTGTTCCGTACAAAAAAAAAAATATTTGTTTTTCTTAAGTATAACCTTAACATTGAATCCCGCTTGCTCAGAATACGAATTATGCCCCAAGAATGGTGATTTTCTAGACGTTATCTGTGTTAAAGCATTTTCCATTGGTATTTGCGGGTTGAGTTATCTCGAAAACACTTCATCCTTTGCGCCGCCCTATGCCTTTAGTGCTGATGAGAAAATATCGCTCTAGGATACCTGGTTAGTTGAATACTCTTAAATTATGCTTTCTGTGGGTTAATATTAATATTCGATGATAAATCTCCTGATTATATTGGTTAGATTAATCTTGCAAGTTTTTCGTCGTTAGTTTGATAGTAAATAACATAAATACATAAAAATCTACAGGCAGATACTCCAACTGTATGGTCCCAAACTAGGCAAAGCTTGTAATATGGGCATCGTACAATGCACTGGGGGCAATCCCAGTGACATGGGCAATTTACGAAAAAGGCCATTTCAGAAATTTGCCCCGGCGGAAATCGAATCCGCAAGCATCCGGTGCAGTGGGCCGAGCGGCCTCCACTCAAGCCACTGTGCTAAGCGGTCGTCAAGTAGTCACCAAGTCATCATTATGATCCCCTCCGTTCGTGTGTCATGTATTTTTAGAGCTACCTGATAAATAAAATCAGACCCTAAAAATATACTTGCTGAGATTTCATGTTTGTTTAATAATTACATTTACCTGTTTTGGTAGCGTGACGTGCGTGCTAACGATTTTACTTTTTTACGGTAGATAATCAATTATAAATAACATTTTAATGTATTATTAAGAGTTATTCATAACTTATTATAGCAATTATTAAAAAGTCGCTGTAGCACCCCTTTTCCCAAGCAATTATTTTATTAAAGCATGACTTCATCAAATGAAAGATAAGATATTTTAACGTCCTTCTGAGTTTATTTCTGAAGGCTTGACTTCTGGGTTCAAATCTTCGGGACAAGCAAAAATAAGTCTGTTGGGTAGGTCATAGAATCTGTAGTGACCTTAATAATGCCTCAGGTTTCGTTTTGAATGAATGAAGGATTGCTTGTCCACAATCTGTTCGGCACTTCCACAATGTTGGTAGATTTTCTGCTGGCTTTTTTAGGAACATAAGTAGGTATTCTGTGTGACAGTCATTATCAAGGGCAATGAACACTTGTACGGTTACACTTTGTTTAGGCTTGAGGAAATCTTTTCAGTCGAGTGGGGTACCCACTTAATTTAAAGTGTCAACTAAAGTTTAAATTTCAATGATAGTATAAGAAATACAATCACGCGTGTATCCGTATGAGGGGTAGCAGAGTTGCACGGTTCTATTGCATTTAAATAAATAAACAAATATCGCCAGACTGACACACCAACTGTATGGTCCCAAACTAAGCAACGCTTGTACTATGGGTACCGTACAATGGACTGGGGGCGATCCCAGTTAGACCCAGACCTGGGCAATTTACGAAAAGGCCATTTCCGAAATTTTCCCCGGCGGGTATCGAACCCGCAACCACCATGTGCAGTGAGCCGAGCGGCCTACGCTCTAACCACTGCACCAAGCGGTCGTCAAATTTGTCGGTGTTATTAGATCCTTTAGAAATTTCATAATATACCCGTCTATTCGGCTTGGCTACTGAGACGTAGGGGTGCGTAGGGCAACGTCAGGTATGCACACTATACTAGGTACACGCAATAGTACACAGGACTTAGACAAAGTCACGAGACAAGGGAAACCAACGACGCAGAAACAATTATTTTAAATTACTAGCATATAAAGCTGACTCTCCTTAAACAGCGTCATTATCGCTATAATTTAATGGTATATCTACGTATATTCTACGCTGACAAAGACATGATAATTATTGCGATTCTCACTCACTTGTGACAGCGGATTAGGAATTCCAAGGCCATCCAGTTGTAACATGTGGTTAGACCACATAAAATAAAATGATCAACTACGTTATTTCTACCCTTTTCAATTTTGAGGAAGTAATGAGGTGCTGATGAAGAATCCACAAAGCTAAGATGGGGCGGTGCTGGACGCATCTGCCGCATATAAGAATACTGGTTAAGAGTTCATTTTGAGTGGATCCCTGAAAATGTCAGACCGACGACGACATCACGGCAGGCCCGGGAGATAGTGAGATGATATGGACTCGCACAAAAAGTTCTATAGTCCAGAATAGAGATTAGAGGAAGAGTAGAGAGTATTTTCCCCTGTAGTGGGACGAAAAAAGGCTCATAATAAATAAATTGCAGACTTTTCCATGCTAATTGTCGGTTAATCTCATAGATATAGGAAGAGAAGAGAAGAAAAGGTCTTTGGTTATACTTTTTCACAACCTGTCAACCACTGTAAATGTATGTTATATAAAAAAAAACTAAGATGAATAAACACGCGCCCAGGTTATAAAATTAACATATGAGTAGTATAATTATAATTAAGTAGGTATTATCTAAGGGTATCGCGTATATATTATAATAATAATAATAAAATATTATACCAGTTTTACCAGTCAGATTATACAGGACATAACTTGATGTGTGATGCGGGTCTTTGATCTGAGGATGTTATATTTTTTGAGTAAAAGATTCTGTAGGCGCGGCTTAGGCCTAGAGGAACGTTTTCTAAGTGAAACGAAGTGAGTTGATCTAACCACTAGGTCACTGCCAATGGAAGTCCCAAAGCCATCGAAAAGAAAGAAATAAATAAAGAAGACCGAAAATAACATTCATTTGACACAGCACCAAAGACACAATACAAAAAGATATATAGAATTAAAACAACAAAAACATTACAAAGTGGTGAATATATCTCACGACTTGGCCAAATAGGTTCCCTGATCAGCCACATGCCAGGCGTTAGCTTGGCGACTTATTTTCGTCTGGGACCTGGGGTGTTATTCTTAGCAACGATATTCTATATATTGTGACATTTGTAGTGTCGAATCCTGCTCTAAATTCCATCGTATCGATTATAAACGAACGATACAAAATCATCGTTTGTTCAGAAGATATACGACGGCCAAAAAATAAGAGAAGGATTCGACGCTACAAATGTCACGATATATCGATTATCGTTGCTAAGATTAGCACCCCTGAGTGCTTGACGGATACCAAGCCGAAATAGAGTAAGGAATGTATAGACCCGTATTAATAAATCGATCTCGAGTCTGAGAGCGATATTGAGTACGCGTACACATAATTTTGTACTGGGATGACATAAGAATGAAATTTCCAAGACCGCTCTCAGACATGTTATCGGTTTATTAATACGGGCCATAATGTCCTGATATGTAAATAAATAAAAAATAATAAAAAGCTACAAATACATACTAAAGTAATAATAATACTAGCATGTTAATATCGGTCCATGGCTCCATGTTAATATCGATAAGCAGACAATTCAGGGTATATCAACTCAAATATCCACAGCCAATAGTCAAAGACATTAGTCAAAGTGTAGCGTGTCTTGTCCTACTAGTCCGAATTACTTTATGTAATTCTTGGTACCTAATCTCAAAGGGAAACACACTGGAGCTATTATATTTACATTTATACCTACTCTTGGTAATTACTAATTATATGCAACTGGCGATAAAAAAAAAGAGTTTCTTGCCGGCTCTTATCAGTCGGAGTCGCGTTCTAATATTTCCAATCCGGTTGTAGATTTAAGAAAAATATGTTAGAACTGCCATTTGTAATTGCCCCGTAGGCCTAATAAAAATAAACGCTTTGATTTTGACTTTGATATAATATAACCGAGGAGATAAGAAAAAGCTTATATATACCTATTGAGAGATTAAGATAAAAGCGTCGTTTTATTATGTGCCGTGACCATGATGTCATGGGTTTTCTAAAACGCCGAGTAAAAAATACATAATAATTGTGACTGTATATTTTTTGGTATTCTATACATGAATTGGCATATCTCCTTTGATTTATATTATAAGCATCGTAGTACTTAATAATTACATGATTTTAAGTTAGCGTTAGTATGATTAGGTATTCATAGACGATGAAACTAGCGAGTCATTTTTATAACTGTCTTGCCATGTAGGTTAATTTAATTATTATTTACAATTTCTTTGTCTATCACCAATCAACATATAGGTAGGTTCTGATTTAATAATGCTTGTAGTTTTTCATAGCGGTTTAGTAAATGCGAAAGATAATGCTACTTTACTTACTTACTCTATTGATTGATATTACGATTTGATGTTGCTAAAATATCGAAGTATTTTTAAGCAAATTACATTGTATTAACAGATATAGATTTTCTCCACAAATATACCTAGTTTCATGCTGTGAAGGATTAACGTCGCGTCACGGACGCCGATGCGCGTATGCACACGAGGTCAATATCACTAGACATCGTGAATATTGATTGAGAAACATATTTTGGAACGTACAAGGTTATAAGTAGTCTGTACAAATATAATGGTGGTCGGAAGAAGGAAAGGTGACATTTTCTTTCTCACTACCGTGTGTTCAGAGCGTTTCACGAAAGAATACCCATCATTATTAGGTTGGTAAGCCTGTTCGTTTGCGGACGTCGCGTGTTGAAGGGCGTGGGTAAGATTTCACGAAGGGAATTATTTCATGAAACGCGCTCTAGACTAGATTTCCGGCCGGATTTCAGTTCACTACTTATTAATAAACTAGCTGAGCCCGCGACTTCGTCCGCGTGGAATTTAACTTAACAAAAAAGCCCGCTCCCGCGTTCTGAGCCCGCACGACAGAACCCATTTTTTCATTTTTTAAAATTTTGTTTTTCTAAAATAAAAGTAGCCTAAGTTACTGCTTATAACATCAGCTATCTACCAGTGAAAGTCCCGTCAAAATTGGTCCACCCGTTTCGGAGATACTCTTCGATTTCATGTGTTTTTATTTTTTTACGCGGAACCCTAATTATTTTTCAAAAATTAAATTAGCCTAAGTTACTCCCTATTACATCAGCTATCTGCCAGTGAAAGTCCCGTCAAAATCGGTCCAGCCGTTTCGGAGATTACCCGGAACAAACACACAGACAGACAGACAGACAGACAGACAGACAGACAGACAAAAGTTTTTTAAATCGCGTTTTTGCTATAGGTGTCGTATGTACTTTCATATGCATTTAGTGAAAAGGTTTTATTTTGATATTACAAACAGACACTCCGATTTTATTTATTTGTATAGATTGTTAATATGCCCATGCTAACTTATCTTTCAATTCAGTCGACCAAATAAATCGCTGAATGTTCGCTGAATGTTGACTGAACTGAATGTGTTCCCGTCCTTGTCTTGGTCTTAAAGTATGAACAGGACAGGTATATTTTTAAATGTCTAGTTGGAACTTGTAGCCAACAAACTTAGCGCTACTGGCATTCATTTAGAAGAGGAAACTAATATGTAAACCACAGACTTTCCTCGGAGGTCATCCTTTGATTCATTTAAGTTGAGGCAGCCTTCTCATTCCGTATACAAATAAAAGCCGGCCAAGTACACATCAGGACATGCACAATGAAGGCTTCCGGACCCATATCAATAGCGAAGATTTATCGTATCTATAACCAAAGTAGTGAAACACTGGAAACAAAGTTGTATTTGCGGTTGATTTTGGAATCTCAGTATTGAGTTTATTCAGAAACGACGGGAATTAACTTAACTTTAACTTGGTCGGCTCTAACTCGTGATTTAGTGAACCCATTTGATAAGAGTTCCCATTTTTCTAGATTTTCTGCGCAGTGTTTCAAGTTTTTACAGCAAGATCTACCTAAAGCCACATTTTCAGCTTAACAAATTCGGGACCCCAATACAAACTGTTTTCCCTTATTTCACACACTTAGGAGTGGAATTTTAAAAAACGCTGAAAATTATATTTTTTATTTGTAATAAGTAACCTCAATACTAATTTTTCATGGCTCTAAGTTAAGACTTTTTTTATTCATACAAACTTTCATCCCCTATTTTATACACTTCTGGGTGGAATTTTACAAAATCCTTCCTTAGTGAATATTTACGGTATGAAAGGTACATTTGAATTTAAAGGTATATTTGATATGAATTTCAACTTGATATCTCTATCCGTTTCTGAGAAAAAAGGTCTTGACAGACAGACAGACAGACGGACAACAAAGTGATCCTTTATGGGTTCCGTTTTTCCTTTTAAGGTCCGGAACCCTAAAAATGAAATGCTGTTTGTTCCTAATTGCATCACTTGAGCACAGCTGGATTGATTTGCCTTTTTTGTTTTAAAATTATCGTAATAGTCCGAACTGGATTGTTAGGACATTATAAATTGAAAAAGATTACCGAATTCGAGAAAAACTGGATATAAATTTTCTATGGGATTTCGTATTAACTGAAGACGTTCTATATGATAACCTTTCAAATGATGGATATGCACGAGGAACCCTTATAAGATCATCCCGTCCTTCCTTCCGTCCGTCCGTCCCGGCCTGTCAAAGTGTCATAACGGAAGTAGAAAAAATTAAAATTACAGGTATTTTTAAATTTTAAATAATTTTTATATTATGTAGCGTATATAAAATGTAGCAAAATTCCTTTTTGAGGTACCTTCCCGAATATCGAAAGAGGGATACTTTTTTTTTAGATTACCCCATTATGTAGGGTATCGTTGAAAAGGTATTTTTAAATGAAATTGTGTTTCCATACAACATTTTAGTATCAAAAATTCCGTTTGCGAGATTTTTAAGATTTAATCAAAATTTATGTAATGAATTCCGACACTCTTTACATTTTTCTTTTGCTAAATCAATAAAATTGCTAAAACATTAATAAGATTATGCAGTCGAAAATTGATACATTGTTAACCCATTCCAATGTAATAACAGCAATAATGAACTGTTAAAACAGGTTTTGACCTAGTGTGGAACATGGCATTAAACTAAGTAATAGAAAATTAACGATGCATCTTAATGCATCGTTAATTTTCTATTACTTAGTTTATAAGAACTTATAACAAACTTGCAAGAACTTTGTATGTAAACTTTTTTACTGGAAATACTTTTTTATTATTGTTATTCCATTTATTTATTTTATATCATTTTATATTTTTAAATCTAAATACAAAATATCTTATCTAAATAAATTTAAAAATATAAAAAATAGTTCCCCACCGGCATCGGGAACAGGGTCCTAGCTACCGGCGGTCAAGGCTCCAGAGAGAGGAACTTCCTCACTATCCTAGCCGTCTCCAGGAGTACTGCCTTCTGGATCTGACCCTTGATCCAGCTACCTAACGAGAGCCTCTTAAGATGTTTGTCGAGGCTCTTGCCAATTAGGCCATGGGCGGAAACGACTATCGGTACAATGATAGCCGTGTCAATATCCCACATGTCGACAACCTCGTGAACCAGATCAAGATATTTACATTCCTTATCTTTTTCAGCTTTCACGAGGTTTCCGTCATGGGGGACAGTGACATCGACAAGCATTGCATGACGCTCTTGTCGATCTATCAACACAATATCAGGTCTATTGGCAACAATAGTCCTGTCAGTGATGATAGATCGATCCCAGTACAAGGTGATATGGCCATCTTCCAGAACTGGTTCTGGCACATACCTGTAGTACGGCACCTCAGACGCCACAAGGCGGTATTTTAGGGCAAGTTGCTGGTGGACTATCCCAGCCACTTGGTTGTGTCTGTGCAAATATTCACCATTTGCGAGGCGTGAGCAACCGGAGATGATATGCCTGAGGGATTCACCAGGGTGGTGACATGCCCGACATATGTCGATAGTGCCATCCCGTATAGTAAAACTCCGGTAGTTATTTGTCATCACAACCTCGTCCATAATTGCACAAACAAAACCTTCGGTTTCCCCAAAGAGGTCACCAAATTGTAGCCAGGCCACGGAAGCTGCGAGGTCCACATCGGGTCCATGAAGGGCCCGATAATACCTTCCGTGAAGCTCCTTACCTTGCCATACCGCCATACCACCACATCCGCATGCATCTCCCCGACGGCGTGGAGAAAATACTCCCTGAGATTAAAGACCTCGCGGTTATGTAGGGTTTTAGCATTTAAAAAGCCTCGTCCACCACATTTCCGCGGGATATATAACCTCATCACCGAGGATCGTGGATGATGCATACGATGTGCAGTCAGCAATGTACGGACAGTTCTATCGAGGGTGTCTAACTCCGTCTGAGACCACTTGAGTATACCAAAGGAGTAGATCAAGACTGGCATGACCCAGCCGTTGTAGGCCCACACCTTGTTTCCGCCTGACAAAACACTTTTCAGTACTTTCTTCAAGCGCCCCAAGAAGCGTTCCCGCACCGACTGTTTCATGTCTGTCTCACAGATTCCTAATGCCTGTGACATACCCAAGTATCTGTAGGTTTCAGTCCCGGAGAGTGATCTCAGTTGGATGGAATCTGATAAACGAATGCACCTAAATTCCACCATCCTCCCCTTCTTCACATGCATGACCGCACACTTGTCCACACCAAACTCCATCCTAATTGATTTACTGAAGGTTTCGGTGACCTTCAATAAGCCTGTCAGTTGGAGTTCCGTGGGGGCAAACAGCTTGAGGTCATCCATGTAGAGAAGGTGGGATATTACTTGACCACCTCTTCGTAACCGGAAGCCTAGCCCGGACCCCCCTAAGAGCGTGCTAAGAGGGTTCATGGCCAGGCAAAACCACAGCGGGCTCAGACTATCACCCTGAAAGATGCCCCGCTCTATCCTTATAGGGTCACCGTTTCCCAGAATCCGTCGAGACCCTGGATAAAGAAGTACCGTTCTCCATTGTCCCATACACGTTGCTAAGAAGGCGCGTAAAGTTGCATTTACTTTATACAACTCCAGCACCCTCATGAGCCACGTGTGTGGCACAGAATCGTAGGCCTTCTTATAATCTATCCAGCATGTAGACAGGTCCTTTCGGTTACGGCGAACCTGCTGACAGATTGCCATATCTATGAGGAGAAGTTCTTTAGTACCACGGGCCCCACTCCTGCATCCATTCTGAGAAGCAGACATTATCGAATTATCATCAATGTGTCTGCAGAATTTCTCCCTCAGAACAGATGTAAGAGTTTTGTAAATTGTAAGCAGACACGTAATTGGCCTATAGTTTTTTGGGTCCGTCGTACTACCGGACTTATGGAGCAGGTGGGTTACCCCGGTAGTTATAAATTCTGGCAGCAATCTAGATTCTAAGGCCGATTAGAACTGGGAAGCCAGGCAAGCGTGCGAGCTGCGTAGCCATTTGAGCCAGAAGTTATGCAGTCCATCCGGACCTGGTGCCTTCCAATTTGGTAACGAACGGACTGCATTAGCCACATCTTTGGCTTCGATGGTAATGTTATCCATTTCTTGTATTGGTTCGCACACTTTCTCGACATCCCCAATCCAACCGCCCTCAGAATGAGTCATGGGCACCGACCAGATGTTGCGCCAGAATTTAATCATGTCATCATCATCCGGACGGTGCACCTCACCATCCCGTTGACTACTTTGCTCCCAGGATCTATATACCCACCTTTGGTCCCTTTGGAACATGGAGTTCTGGTAATAGCGATCTACGCGTGCCTTATATCTGCGAATTCGATTCGCCCATGCATAAACTTTCTGCTTCAGGAAGTCAATGCGCTCCGTGACATGGTTTAAGTATTCTTGGGGGCCAACATTAGTCCCCGAAAATATCCTTCTTACGAAGCGCATCACCCGAAGGCGTGTATTGCCGGCCCTGAAACAGCTAAGTTTTCCTATGAATATCCTAGCCTCATTAATACGACGCTCTATCCTGCACTGCCATACTGGTACGGCGGGTTTGGGACGCGTAGCTACATCAGTGTCTGGAAACTTGACACGAGCTACACGACATACTGCAATGGCTGTGCAGTACAAAAGAGAGTGTGTATCCATAAGGTTTTCACTACTTTCAAAGTAACTGGAAAGCAGCATATTTGTGCTACACACTAGCGCCCTATTTTTATTATGCATGGGCAGACGAGGTAAACGAGGTCTAACGTGAGGTGGCACGAATCGGTATTCCCGAACTACATCCTCCAAAGTACTCCTCAAAATACCATCATACTGGGTACTTACCTCAGAAGCCGTGTCGTTCCTATCGGTATCGCCACTAACAGCAGGCCACGACTCAACTGTTGTAACAGGCAGACTCACAGGTTGTGACGACGCCACAGGAACGACACGACTACTTAGGGCTTCAGAGCGTAACTGGTCAAGCAGGGAGTCAGCCAGCATGTGCCCACGCTGGATGACCCGTACCTGATCCGACAGACGTTGCGCCGAAACGTTGACAGCTGGCTCAAGGATCTGAAACAATGACAGCATCCGGCCACGATACGCAGTAAGGTTAGTTTCCCCCTCTGTAGCCTCGTAGTAGGCGCGCATGACGTTTTCATTTATTGAACTCGTCCATCGCATGCGCCGCACTACACCACCGGGAACGAGGATCCTGTTCAGAGCCGGTTGGCCCAAAGTTCCCAAATTGCCCGGTGGCCGGCCTCTCCGTCGACGTACAGGTGGTGGCGACGACGGCGGTGAGAAGTATTCATCGCTCTCGCTCGACGCGGCTGCAGTGGTCAGTGTCTCATCTTGGATGAGACCCAGCGGCTGCGAGGCGGAGCGCGGCAACAAACCCGGAGGTCTCAGACGTGCTTGTAGTCTCGTCAACATGACGCTGTCTTCGCTATGTTATATATATTTTACATTGAAATTATTTAACATTTTACACTTCCTTTTAACATATTTGAAAATGTAGACTTTGTTGGTTTAAGTCCCATTGTAAATAAGGTGTTTAGTTAAAATATATGAGATAAAAAGTAAAATAAAATAAGCGAAAAATTTTTTACATCTGACAACGTCACGGACTTTTTTTTATTGTTATTATTATTATACATGCGCAGTCGAAATATCAAATGCGCAGTGAGGATCGCGCTAGACCTAACTCGCACCCACCCATATATATACTGCCATGCGCTCGCTCCTACAGCTAGCCTATGTGCTTGTCTGGCAAAGGTTTAGAACTATCAAAAATGTCTGGCTAATGAGGAAACATCGTCTAATTTTTACCCAAGTATTATATATAAAAATCAGCTTTTATACTGTAAAACGTAAGTTGAATTATAATTTCATGAACATTAAGGGTGACTGCCAAGGGGTTGCCACGATGTTAAGTGTCTGGCAATGAATGACGTGATTTTTAATAATATTCTGAAGGAAATACCAAAAAATCACACTTTATTATTTGATAAATTTAGATCGGTATTTTACGCACCTATTACCGTTTACATGTCAAAGCCACGGTAATCCAAACTTCAAAGTGGTCCATCGTTCTTAGCTGTGCTGGGAGCATGCGCTGACAAACTTTCAGGTTTTATAAAATAACGAAGGTCTGGGGTTCAGAGGCTCTTGCTCTAGTATAAGCTGGCTGAAGCTGAGGAAATGAAGCTAGCTTTGAAGAAATCTTATCAAACTATCCATCAAAAAAATATTTAAAGTTGTTTCGGGCTCGATCCTGATGAGAGCTAATACGCGATCATTGATTTTTCGAAAAATCTACCTATACATTGAAATAAAACTATTCTTCGGATTTTATCGCGTTTATTAACGCGTTATTACGTTTAACGCGTTTATGTTTATGAACATAAAGTTAATAAACGCGATAAAATCCGAAAAATTGTTTTATTTCAATGTGTAGTATTCGCGTAAATATAAGAAAACAAAATCTACCTATATTTATTTATGGAAATAAATATTAGGAAATACCTAAACAACAAATAGACAAAAACCGAAGAAATCGTGGGTACTAAGTCCGCCGGGTCAGCTAGTCTTACTAATATTATAAATGCGAAAGTTTGTGAGTGTGGATGTATGTATGTTTGTTACTCCTTCACGCTAAAACTACTGAACGGATTTGTATGAGATTTGGAACACCGATAGATTATAACCGGGATTAACATATAGGATACTTTTTAACCCGATAATCCCGAAATTTTTGCTAAGTTAAAATACTACGCGGATGAAGTCCCGGGGCACAGCTAGTTATTAAATAAAACCTCAAAAGGTAGACACAAATGTAGGTACTTATATTTCCATGCTCAGCAATCCGTGACGGAGCTAATTATACGATATAGTTTAACGTAAGTACCTATTACATTAGATAACGTCAGAGGGCATGGAAATGTACTGGAAATTAAATCATTCACCGTCATCAGGCGAGTTGGTAAAACCGATGAATATTATCCACGGGCGGCTGTCGGGCCAAGACAAAAACTTTTAATCGACATGGATTATGTATCACGAAGTCGCTTCCTCTCTTTCTCGATTTAGAGGTCGGGAATAAGACAATAACTACATTTAAAAAATTAAAATATTATCATATAATCGTATCCCCCTCGTAGTGAGGGGAGACCCGTGCCCAGGACGTCAAAAGGGCTAGATTGTTTTACCAGATACCAGAAAATCGTAGTAGGTAAGTACATATGTCTTGTAGGTATGACTGAGAAGGTTCTTATAAGTCCATATTTGATCAAAATTGGTTCGGCCCTTTTCAAGATGTTAAAGCGATACTATACTCATACTATGTACGAACTAATACTTTTCATTAACTAGTTATTCTTATTTCTTGTTAAGATAATATATTTTTTGTTGTACTGGATATACACACAACACATATTTCACTCTATAATTTTAGAGCGTATATTTAGTAAAAAAAACCTATTCTATTAAATCTTAGTTACCAATCATTACAAACAGTTTTTTTTTTTTGAGAAAGTTCGTTTTTTTGCTCTTCCGTTTGACAAATGTCCTTATCACCTTTAAAATATTTATCTCTACCATTGTCACCTTGTAACATACCTTAAATGTATCCACATAAGTATAATTATGTAGTTTAAATTTGGCTTTCCTTATAATGATGATATCAATTATGGTTATCGTGTATCAGCCTTGTTTGTGAGACCTTATGTTTTTCCTGATAACATAGGTATTACATGCAAGCAGGAGCTTTAAAGCGTTTAAGCGCTTAATTGACCTAGATTAAAATTATACCTTCGTGTTAAAATGGGCTTCTCTAATTATTTGCAGAGGATACAGACTGTGGGGTGTACAGTGTGCAAAAGCTGTGCTTTAACTAGATTCTCACTTTTGAAATGTATTTACTTCAAAGCGCTATACACTTTGAGGATAAAAGTAACTTAAATAATATTTAGAAAAAAGTCATTTTTATCATGTTTAACTCTTTCTATGTTAATTATTGGTATGCATGTATTTACATAATTACCCGACTATGGCGAAGCAAAAACGATGGTTATAATTTTGACCGCTATGTAAGTATGTTAGTCTGTTCCTTCATAACTTGTAAAGTACTTATCACATTTTGAAAAATGATCCTAACTAAACAATACGTCCTAAAACAGTAGTAAGAAATCATAAGCTCGAGGGCAAAGTCGCATAGTCGTGTTTTAGTTTTTTATTTATTTAATTTCGTTGCCCGTTCAACCAAAAAAACGAATACAAATCTGCCCTTTTCTTTAAGTGACAATGTTGTTATGTTTTTGTATTTGTCCAGTGAAGATCCGATGCAGAGTATTTAACCATTATATTATGTTGTTCTTTTAAGTAATGACAAGTTGCCAACAGTGTCGTCGGCCAAAACGTGTTCCCACCATGTTTAATTCATCGCATTGTGGACAGATCAGTGCTATTGTCTTGGGCCATTATAATCGAGCATCTGACGTCAATGAACTACATGAGACGAATAATAACAATGTAACATAACAACCACCAAATTATTTACTCAAGGAGCTTAGTGTGAGCTTTGAACGTATTTAAATACTGATCGAGTGTCTCTATACATTAACCAGTAAAGCTGCACGTGTCCGCTAGGGGCGCTGCTGAAAAATGTATGGAATAATTCGATTAGAACCTGTTAACACTTGTACTAACCACTCTGGTGGCCAACATAAAAATAACCGCGGTCATCAGAATTGTCTGATTTTGACAGTTTTAAAATGACTGGTGACGCTACTGACTGGCTCCATGAGGGATTTAGTACGAGTTTTGGTAGCATCGAAATTTTAAACTCATTAGAGTTTTTTTATTCTATACATTTCACAGAAGCGCCCCTAGCGGAAACGTGCAGCTTCACTGGTGTGTATGGAAGCATTGGATCCATTTAAATACATGGTTTGCGCCCGTAGTCAGTGCGCTGAACATAGATTGATGAGAGCTAGAATACTGGTTTTATATGCGCCTCTATCTTTTCCTATCCCTTAGTCGATTGGCAAGTCATAATCAAAAGTGCCTACATCAAAGTACTCTCAAGTACGTTGTTTTTATTTTATTAGTCTGTGTTGTTAAAATAATCGAAATATTTATTGCAAAAATGTAAGCTATAAATGGGTGTGACTTTAGTAGCAGGATCTCATTTCAATAAACTTTCAGCGGGGTGTCGTAAAAATGAAATGATAGCTTGTAATCATTGACTTATACTTATTTATATCTTGTAACTATTTTTATGGAATTGAAGACGATCAATAACCCCTTATTTGGATAAGTTTAACAACCTTAAATAACTTAAAGCTACGGTTTCAAGTGAGTTTATAATATGACAGGTTATTTAAATGACGTTGTTTTAATTAAAACGACCGTTTTATTTAAATTAGCGCAGTTTATGCAAATTATATTAAAAAAAATAAAAGGCAAACAAGCCAAATGTTCTGTGGGCTCATAGAGGTTCACATCAAATATATATTAATATATTGAAAATTTACATTAACATATAAGGGCCTGCGCACACCACGTTTTTTAAACGCGCCTTCGACGCCCGTTTTAGAAACGCTCGTCGACGGCACGCTTTTACCCAACAAAAGTTTACAGTCGTCAGGCTGCGTCTTACTTGCGTGCGTATCGCGTCTGTATCGCTACAAACGCGCGTCGACGGCGCGTTTCAAAAACGTAGTGTGAATAGGCCCTAAGTAGTTTAATTTAAGGCCTTTAGCTGCAAGAACCGTAAATAATCTCTATTGAGACGCAAGTTGAGTGCGCTGATATGATGTCGTTCGAATCTCTTGTTTGGCCTGTCCAAAACTTTCACACAAACCCCTTTTTCTTTATTAACCCCCGACGAAAAACGACGGGTGTTATAAGTTTAACATGTGTATCTGTGTATCTGTGTATCTGTGTATCTGTGTATCTGTGTGTCTGTCTGTGGCAACGTAGCGCCCAAGCTGATGAACCGATTTCAATTTTGTTTCTTTTGTTAGATAGGTATTCTGATCGAGAGTGTTCTTAGCTATGTTTCATGAAAATCGGTTCAGCCGTTTGAAGATCATCAGCTCTTTTGTAGGTTGAAAAAGCCACATTCACGGCCAAAACCAACTTCCACGGCTCGAATCCGATCGAAATTTGGGCTCATTGGAATAATATCTTTGCATCACTTGAGAACGGCTGAAACGATTTCGCTTTATTATATTTTTAAATGATCGTAATAGTCTGAACTGGCTTTTTAAAATATTATAAATTTGAAAAGTTTCCCGTATTCTGGAAAAAAATGATATTTTATCAATTTTTATATGAGATTTGCGTATGAACTAAAGACGTTCCATAAGTCACGTGTCAAATGATGGATACGCGCACGCGTTAAATTTTGTTAATGGTCATGGAATATTACGCAATAATAATTCTAGAGGGCGCTGCTCCGCCATTGAGAAAAAATACAGAAAAGAAACTAATTTAATATAATTTTAGCGTTATTTGGACGAACTAGGTAAAGTATACATTTGATGAAAAGGTCGTCGCATCGGGGGTTTTTAAATTTTCAATTTAGAGTTATCATAAAATAAAGTCAAGAAGTTTCAGTACAATATTTTGGTAAGTGCTAGATCACATCCCAGTAGCAGCTACTTACTTATTAGGCACCGGTCTTACCTGTAGTTTGCACTAACGAAACGTATACATTTTAATGATCTTGTCCCTATTTTGTGGGAAAAAAACTGAAACAACAAAATGTTTTTTTATTAATGTTTTGTGCAGTGCAAACGTAGAGTTTGACTTTGGTCTGTGTTTGGATTTTTTTTCTTAATAAAATACATACCCTACCTGTTGTTAAGAATAAAAATATTTTTCCCTTTATGTTACGTTATATTACCTGCCTAAGTTATTTATATCCTAAATAATTATAAAATCGCAATAAACTTGGCGCATTGTATGTTTGGCATGCGAAACGAGGTCTGCAAAAGCATTCCTTCGTGACCTGCCTTTAAATTGGACTCATATAATTCTTCCAGACTTACGAATAGATGATTTATTTTAAGTAAGTCTTCTAATGATGATTCATTATAATGATAGTAGAGCAAACCATTACAGTATTTCGCTACCACTTAACGAATACTTAAGGCTGGGGTCGCACCGTTAAGACGACCGCGACGCGACAATGAACAAACCCCTATAAACATGTGGCGGCAGTCGCATCACATAACCGAAAATTTGTTAAGAATTCGCTGACGCGACGCAATCCACGTCTTTACCGGTGCGGCAACGGCCTATGGCTTACTAAGTTTTGCTTTAGTTGATCGTGGCAACATCTAACGTGAACGTACAGAAGAAAAGTGTATTTCATGCTATTCCAATTTAGATTCGACAACGACACGACGGCGTAAATGGGGTTGCTATTAGTAGTAATCGTTGCCAGAATTTCGTTATCACCGTCCTTGCGATACTTCGGCCTATTGGAACCCATTTGTAATTGTGTAATAATGACCTTCAGTGTTGGATTAATTTATATTTATATTCTAAATGGGTTGCCACGGATAGTCAATTCGAGATACGCATACGAAAAACCAAGTCTACCTAATTGTACATTTACCTACCATAAGTTTCCTAGGCCCTGGATGTGTTGCTAAGGCGCAACACGAATGTTGTGACAAATATTTAAATGTAACTCAGAAAATATGATAGTTACTTACTTATACTCACTAGGTATCTACGTATCAGCTTCCGTATCTATACAAATAAATAAAATTGGAGTGTCTGTTTGTAATATCAAAATAACACCTTTTCACTAAATGCATATGAAAGTACATACGACAACTATAGCAAAAACGCAATTAAAAAAAAATTGTCTGTCTGTCTGTGTGTTTGTTCCGGGTAATCACCGAAACGGCTGGACCGATTTTGACGGGACTTTCACTGGCAGATAGCTGATGTAATAGGGAGTAACTTAGGCTACTTTAATTTTAGAATAACAATTAGGGTTTCGCGTAAAAAAATAAAAACACATGAAATCAAAGAGTATCTCCGAAACGGGTGGACCGATTTTGACGGGACTTTCACTGGTAGATAGCTGATGTTATAAGCAGTAACTTAGACTACTTTTATTATAGAAAAACAAAATAAAAAAAAAATGGCTTCTGTCGTTAGGGCTCAGAACGCGGGAGCGGGCTTTTTTGTTAAGTTAAATTCCACGCGGACGAAGTCGCGGGCTCAGCTAGTATGTACCTAAATTATTATTTCGGACTTTTAACCACCCTATTTAGTCCTAGTGTGTTGTTAGTGGAGCTCCTCGGGTTCTCGACAAAGCGCATTTCCAAAGGTAGACGAACATTGTATTGATGTGGATAATTTTCTTCCACCTCCTGTTGTTACTTTTGATTATTCTCGTTCGGATTTCAAGATAATATGGCTTTCTCCTTAACTGTCGAAGGTCAAACCTCGGTGCGTAGTTGCACATCACTATTGTCGATCTTGGCTTACAGGTGTAAGTTACACACCACCACTGTCACACCGTGTAACAGTGGTGGGAGAGCGTGGCGGGCATAGTCCCTTAAAAATATACATAACTAGCTGTGCCCCGCGACTTCATCCGCGTAGTATTGGATTATTGGGTTAAAAAGTATCCTATATGTTAATCCCGGTTATAATCTATCTGTGTTCCAAATTTCATCCAAATCCGTTCAGTAGTTTTTGCGTGAAGGAGTAACAAACATACATACATACATCCACACTCACAAACTTTCGCATTTATAATATTGGTAGGATATAGTCGCGGTGCATGGTTACTTTGACGATATCGTATTTTTTTTAACTGTCTTCAAAAATAAGAGGTTTCATGTATGTATGTTTTTTATGTATGTTCACCGATTTCTCCGTCAATTGTAGACTGATTTTGAAAATTATTATTATTAGTGGCACCCACTCCAAATGTTAGAAATAATAAGATCCCCAGTTATTTCTGGCTTTTTAGTGCACCCAGGTGTTTTTGAAGCCGTTTTTTTTTATTTTATTTTTTTTCTCTGGTGTTACGTAACCTGTTTCGCCAATGGACCTGTAGAAGGTCGGACAGTGGCCCCGGCGGCGGCGGCGGCGCCCTGTGACAAATAGTCAAAGCTTGTGACGGATGTGCCAACTATCACGTTTCCCACCAGATATATTGCGATCACGTTCACGTATCAATTATCAAATGTAGTTAGTAATCAGTTGATAAGCGCCATTTCATCATGTTAACCATTTATATGAAATGTCGCGATTAAGACTTTGCTATCAATATTCTATTTATATTTACGACTGCTTGGCGTAGTGGTTCCGGTCGAGCGTAGGCCGCTCGGTTCACTGCACTGAGGGGTTGCGCGTTCGATTCCGGCCAGGGTGAATTTTGGATATCGCCTTTTGGTATTTTTCCTAAGTCTGGGTCTCACAAGGATAGCCCCCAGACCTTCGTGTGGTACCCATAGTACAAGCATTGACACCGTAAAGTTGGTGTGTTAGTTTGACGTGTTTATTTATTATTCAAAGGTAGGTACTTCAGTGTGATAAGCCGTGATGAGTTAAAGAAGCTGTGATAGCCGATTGGTTAAAGCACGTGTCTTGCGGGCACCAGGTCTTGGGTTCAAACCCTGGCTCGCATCTCTGGATTTTTCGAAATCTATGTGCGAATCATATCTATATCATAATTTCTATATGACTATCACTTGCTTACGGTGAAGGAAAACATCGTGAGGAAACCTGCATGTCTTAGAAGATCTAACCAATTTTCGATTTTTTACAAATCTTTCTACTTCCCTCTTACACGTATACAAATCTAATGAAAACTTCGTTTAAAAATTTATTTTACTTTACATTGATTGAAATTTATTGTAAGACTAGCTGTGCCCCGCGACTCCGTCCGCGTTCTGTTGGAAATTTTCCTGAATTTTCTTTGCTATAAACCTCACGGAGCCCGAGACCTTTCCAACGAATGCAAAACCTTGGAAATCGGTTCGTGCGTTCTGGAGTTATAGCGTCAGGAAGGAAAACCCGACTTATTTTTATATAGTAGATATACATACTTTACATTATATCGCAACCTAGTCATTACTTGTTATAATAAATAATTTAAATAAGTACATACTGTAATTTACCAGAATTACAATTTGATTAAACATGATAAACTATTGCGCCGCACAGAATGTAACTACTTATAATAAAATAACAATAATATGATTTTAAAAAGACATTGTGAACATAGCAATAAAGAAAATAAGATTTTGATAAAATTAAAATAAGACATTTTGTACAGATATAAACATAAAAAAGGTTTCCGACCATCATGTTGGAGGAGAAGCGGCTGATTGTGCACACCAAGTGCACAAACAATAAAATAAAAAACAAACAAATTTCGAAAGACATGTGAAATCCACCAACCCGCACTGGGCCAGCGTGGTGGATTATGGCCTGAATCCCCCTCGTGTTGAGGGGAGGCCCGTGCCTAGGAGTGGGACGTCAAAAGGGCTAAATTATTATTATTATTATTAGGTACTTACTTTAGTAGACATGTTTCCATCAGAACCTTTACAGTCTAAGGCCCGTATTAATAAATCGATCTCAAGTCTGAGAGCGATCTTGGAAATGTCATTCCAGTACTAAATGACACGCTAAAAGCTTACTCAAGACCGCTCGCCGACTTGAGATTGATTTATTAACGAGAACCATATTTCATTGAACCAAGATTGGATTAGTGTGTTTTTTGCCGTCTGAAAATAAAACTAATCGTTCTTCTTGTATCTCATTACAGCTTGATATATAGGTAGTTCAGGCTTGATTTTAACTTAAATCGTTAACGTCATCATCTGATGTGAATGCTTCGGTCGGAGAGCGGTTAGGGCAGCCAGAATACACCGAAAATGATGACAACAGTAGCACCACTAGTTGGTGGTTACTGGTGTTTGGTCGGGTTTCTGAAGGTAGATGGCAATCGATTCGAGTTCATATCAGAATAAGGTAGATTTGAACAAGTATCCGTGTGATGCGTGATTAGACCACGAAGTATTGCTTGCAAAAAATTCAATTTGGGTCTTACCGATTGTTTTTGCTCACTTAAGTTGCGAAAATGAATAATAGTCATCAAATAGAGGCTTGAGTATTAATCTTAATACATTGGTTGGAGTGTAGCATTAGGGGCGCTATGACTTAGGTTTAGGTTAGGTTAGGTTAGAACAGTGACCAAAACGTGCCAGAATCTGAATGTGTAATTAGGTTATGTTAATTCCCAGTTAGGGGGGCTATGGAGACGAATTTTCGAGAAATTTTTTTTTTCGTTTTGACCATTGTTCTAACCTAACCTAAACCTAACCTAACCTAAGTCATAGCGCCCCTAAGGCTACACAATGACCAATACATTATTAAATTTGGAAGTAAATAACTCTAAATTGAAAATTTAAAAACCCCCGATGTGACGACCTTTTCATCAAATGTATACTTTACCTAGTTCGTCCAAATAACGCTTAAATTATATTAAATTAGTTTCTTTTCTGTATTTTTCTCAACGGCGGAGCAGCGCCCTCTAGAATTATTATTGCGTAATATTCCATGACAATTAGCAAAATTTAACGCGTGCGCGTATCCATCATTTGACACGTGACTTATGGAACGTCTTTAGTTCATACACAAATTTCATATAAAAATTGATAAAATATCATTTTTTTCCAGAATCCGGGAAATTTTTCATATTTATAATATTGTAAAAAGCCAGTTCAGACTATTACGATCATTTAAAAATATAATAAAGCGAAATCGTTTCAGCCGTTCTCAAGTGATGCAAAGATATTATTCCAATGAGCCCAAATTTCGATCGGATTCGAGCCGTGGAAGTTGGTTTTGGCCGTGAATGTGGCTTTTTCAACCTACAAAAGAGCTGATGATCTTCAAACGGCTGAACCGATTTTCATGAAACATAGCTAAGAACACTCTCGATCAGAATACCTATCTAACAAAAGAAACAAAATTGAAATCGGTTCATCAGCTTGGGCGCTACGTTGCCACAGACAGACACACAGATACACAGATACACAGATACACAGATACACATGTTAAACTTATAACACCCGTCGTTTTTCGTCGGGGGTTAAAAAGAATGATTAACAGAAAAGGTCACCTGTTTTTCAACAAACGTAGGTAAACGAGTTTATCGGTCACATATCGAGATAGATTCACTCACTGAATGACGTATTAATTCTTATGGAAGCAGGATGTGGAGGATAACCACAGATTTAAATCTGTGAATAGGTACCCCACGATGTCTGCCGTCTGCCAAATTGTCCAAAAAACACTCGATAGTTTGTTTTTGCATCATTAAGTACTTTATGATTATTGTTGATGATTTATTTAAGACAAGGATGTAGATGTGTGCGAAGTAATCATTAAGTCTTTTTTATTATTAGATATAGCTGAGATAAAAAATATGTTTAATTCTCACGATATTTTAACAAGCCTACGATAGACGACTTACTTTTAATGGTACAATGCAAACTTGTTATCTAGCAGATACGGAATTATGTATTCACACAAGGGTCTGAAAATATTATTTTTGACCGATGAACAGCTATAACAGACTCATTTTTATGCGTAACTATTCATTTGACATTTGCAAATGTTCTGTCTTTGTGTCATTTTGTTCGATGATAAAACTGTGTATATAATAATATGTAGTAATATTTAATGATTATTATGAAGGACCAAGTAAGTAATGACATTAGTTAACTACTGTCATTGTTTCTAAATTAATGGGGGATTGAGTTTATTAAAAAAAACAAAATTAATAGCTAGCTTAAAAAAATAAAAAGCTACTTGTCTATTTGACATCTGCTTGATTTATTTAACGTTGAGTAATATCCTACTAATATTATAAATGCGAAAGTTTGTGAGTGTGGATGTATGTATGTATGTCTGTATGTATGTATGTATGTATGTTTGTTACTCCTTCACGCAAAAACTACTGAACGGATTTGGATGAAATTTGGAACAAAGATAGATTATAACCGGGATTAACATATAGGATACTTTTAAACCCGATAATCCCGAAATTTTTGCTAAGTTAAAATACTACGCGGATGAAGTCGCGGGGCACAGCTAGTGTTTAATAAAAGGCGCTTCTATGTAGAATGCTTCTCCGTACATGTGTACGGAGAAGCATGTTGCTGGTACAGGTGAATGCACATATTCTAATACGGCCGCAAAGAACTGAAATTCGTTGCGTACTTACCTGCACGAGACCCTCCTCACAAAGCCCGACCGTCAATCATTGTGGCCATTTGGGATCTGATATTTTTCAAAGGAATAATCTAATTGTCTTCCATGATCTCTTTAATGAGTGTTTTGTCACTAACGACTGGTGGCTTCTCAGCACTGGGGCCTGCTGTGAAATGTATGGGAGGATTTGATAATTCGATTGGTATGTAAACTTGTACTAAGCCTCCAGTAGTAATGAGTTATTGAATTACTTAAACAGGAATACTCCGAAATAGCTGGACCTTGCTGATTTAATATACTTAGTAGTATTTGGGGAGCGTCGTATAAGGACGAACTCGGTCATAACTACCAACTGATACTCTATTCCCAACTTTATGGAGTAGTTTTATAGGTCGCATCTCAGTCGCGTCGGTTAAAATTATCTATGTAGAAGAAAGCCAAGGACCAATAAATTAAACTATAGTTGTTAACAATGCGTATATTCGTAACAAATTGACGACAGTTGATACATGCCATGGCCTCATGTAAAGGAGAATTATCCTACTAATATTATAAATGCGAAAGTTTGTGAGTGTGGATGTATGTATGTATGTATGTATGTATGTATGTATGTATGTATGTTTGTTACTCCTTCACGCAAAAACTACTGAACGGATTTGGATGAAATTTGGAACACAGATAGATTATAACCGGGATTAACATATAGGATACTTTTTAACCCAATAATCCAATACTACGCGGATGAAGTCGCGGGGCACAGCCAGTATAAGAATATTTGTGTTATGGCATTACTGACCAAATAAATAAAAACAAGATAAGGTAATTAAGTAGGTACTTAATAATTTACATATAATTATTTACAATATTCATTGTATTAGTTAGTACCTACTTTATCTGGGTGCCGGCTCTGTATAATTGAGTTTAATTAAAAGAGTGATGAAATCACATTCTCGAAAATTTGTCATAGACACGAACGCTGTAATTTAAAAATAAAACATTGCTACATGCCCATTTATTGTGTATACATTATACAAAGTTGAAGATACACTTCAAGTTACTTTACCGTTACTGTAAGTCTATGGAATTGTCATCGATTTGACTTATAAATCAATAGGTATTTTTGAGCGAAATACCTATTAACTTGGGTGGGCCATATTTAAAAAAAATAAGAAGTGTATTGGATTTGTTGAAAATCATAATCGTATTGCAGGTCTTGTCGAATTACTAGATACCAATACAATAGCAACGAAGTATCCTTAAATATAACATTAACTTTATAATCTTACACATTTTATCAAGTGTGATTTGAAATAACATGGTCTGGAAGCTAGATATTCAACATTTATATCTAGCAAGGCTAACTAGCATTTTACAATGAATTTCCGTAATGTAATGCCTGAGTCAATCAATTAACTCTGTATAAAGTCTTATTTTAATAGAATGCTAAATATGGTGTACATACTAAAGTAACTGCTAGTTTGATGGTATAAATCTTTACATTTGGTGGATTATACATACAGCTATGTATACAGCTGGTAGCTAGCGAGTGATCTATAAACAGGCCGGTTAGAAAGAATTCCATCAGTTTTTTTTGGTAGGACATCCTCTTTTCCATTATTCCTCTGAGGCGCCATGCAAAATATCGTGCATTAATAAAGTAAGACTTTTTATATTGACGGTTTATTAGGCCCGTATTAATAAATCGATCTCAAATCTGAGAGCGATCTTGGAAATGTCATTCTTATGGCATACCAGTACAAAATAACATGGCAAAAGCGTCCTCAAGACCGTTCTCAGACATCAGTTCGATTTATTGATACGGGCCTTAGACATGTTGGGTATTCCAGTAGAACATAATCTTGCAACAATTGGCCAGATGGATATATTGAAAAAAAACATGCAGTACGACTTAAATATATATTTACAAGTCTTAATTCTAGTATCTAAACTTTTGTGATACAAACGTATAAAATCTTTGGGTCTTAATTCATTATACTACGCACTAATGGTAACTATTACACCTAGAAATTCACTGTCACCGTCGTCTACTCAACCAGTCCTGTTTTATCAGATCGGCACCTTTTTCACCTATCATAATTACCGCAGCGTTCGTATTACCACTGACTATCGTAGGCATTACGCTGGCATCAATCACTCTAAGACCTTCTACACCGTGGACCCTTAACCGAGGGTCCACCACCGCTTCATGGTCCCAGGAAGGTCCCATTTTAGCTGTCCCACACTGATGGTATATCGTCATAGATATATGCCTCACTTGACATTCAATATACTCATCTGACATAAACTTAAATTGCTTGCAACTCGGCAGAGGCTTCATGTAAAGTCTCGAACCGAATTGCTTGAATGGAGACGCATTACCTACTTTTACTGCTATTTTGATCCCTTCAACGAGTCTCGCTACATCTAAAGCGTCTTCGTGGTATCTAGGGTTCATGATTGGGTAATGGAATGGATTGGAACTCCGCAACTTCACAAAACCTCTTGTATTTGGGCGTAATAACAGGGGCATGATCGTCCAAGCGTCTTTATTTGCTATAGGCTTATACACGTTATCATATATCTCATCTGTGAGACCCAAAACTTTGCGTACAATTTGACCATTGTCTGAGGAGAACGATGCTGGTGCCATATGGAATTGTATGTCAGGCCATAACCCAGAACTGTTTGCGTATTTTGTGTTAACAAACGCGACACCTTCGAGCCCCCCGAGTGTCGTCATTGGTCCTCTCTCATTCACGACGTAGTTCATTGTTACGGGGAATGCTTGCAAACGGTTTTGGACTATGGAAACTGGCTTGTCGACAAGGAACGTCAGTCCACCGACTCCAACATGATCCTGTAAATTTTCCCCAACTGGTAAGTCTTTTAGGACTTTTATTCCGACTTCTCTTAAATGATCCTTGGGGCCTACGCCTGACAACATTAGTAGTTGTGGGCTGTTAATAGCACCAGCGGATAATATCACTTCTTTTCTTGCATACACAACCCTCTTCACTCCATGTTTCACGAATTCCACCCCATACGCCTTCATTGTAACAGGATTGATCAAAACCCGAGTTGCTTGGGAGTTCAAAGAAATGTCCAGATTCCTTCTCGTTCGTACTGGCCTCAGGAATGCTTTAGCTGTGCTACATCTAGAACCTCGTCTAATAGTTCCTTGTGCAATCATAAAGCCTGTTTGCACGGCTCCGTTTATATCTCGGTTTTCATATCCTATTTCGACACCGGCTTCAACAAAAGCCGCGACTAGTGGCGTTCTCCAGGGCGCTTCCTGGACCGTAAGATAGCCTCCTTTACCGTGATACTTGCTCTTAGCTAAGTACGGGTTTCTGTTGTCCTCGGACTTGATGAAGTATTTCAATACGTCCCTGTAACCCCAGCCAGGGTTGCCAAGGGATTCCCATTGGTCGAAGTCGAATCGGTTTCCTCGGACGTATATCATGTAGTTGAGCACACTTGAACCGCCAAGCACCTGAAACGTGGGAAAGGTATCTTCAATAAGTACAAGAGATTTTGGTCGGACCTGAACAAAATGTAACATGTATGATCGTTCCAAGTCTTTTTTGTTAATTACTAAAACAGAAATTCTAAGCTGAATTCAGTTCTTTAAGTTACTTAACTATTACAATGGAGGAATAAAAACATGAAAGCAAGACCCTATTGAGTGCCTTTGCTATTGTAATTTTTGAAGGCGTTATTTTGCAATCCGCCCGTAGTAGGTAATAATTTCTGAGATATACCTTTCCTCTGGGCCAGCTGCACTGTCGCTTCTTAAAGCCCAAACACGCGTATGATGTCGGCTCAGTCTTATACTGCCAGTCCAGCTTCGTTAGCTGCAGGTACGCTGCTAATGAGGGCACGTCTGTGATCTCGTTTTCGTCAGGACCTGAAATTTTATACAAAAATTGTTTCAGAATCTGTGGAGCCATGCAACCTAATCCATGTTATACTAGTGCTAATAATATTAATTGTCCGATGTATTTATTTATCTATATCATACCGTATATGTGGCTCGCAGCCTGACGCCAAAACAAGTAAACGTATAATTACAGATAATATAGGTACCTAAACGTAACCTATACTACTATACAAAAAATTACATTTATGGCTGACAAAGGTCGCTAAATTGTCAGCAAATGTGTCAATATCGATGATATATTGCGAAGTTTCATATAAATACCCACATTAACCATGCATATTTTGAAAATCTATCTTCATGCCATTCTTCTCGATTCCTTCATTTCGTTTGACCAAACGAAGAGACGAATATACTGTCATCTCTGCATTTTTATCTCTATTTGCACCAGACAAAGTATGTTACGTTATAAATATCGCGTGGGTTGTGTTGCTGCGGATAACCGATGTATCTTTGTTTAGCGATATCAGTTTAGTCTTTTCTTCGTAACTGGTCTAGGATTAAGGGAGTATATCAATTAACTTACCACTCTCTATCAACAGCACATTCCAGTTTTTGACTTCTGTTAGGCGATTCGCGACGACAGCCCCTGCCGAGCCGCCACCGACTACTATAAAATCATACTCCCTCCGCGGCTCTTTATCCAGTACCCTCGCTTCGGGGTCATAAGAATTATAATTGTGATACGTCAGGGCTCCTAATAATAGCGGTATTAGCCACAAACCGGTTACACTGACAGTTTTGAGGGCCGTCGACGCTAGGAGCACGTGGATACCCATCTTGGTTACCCTTTGGTTGGAAGACTAGTGTGTGTCGCATGGGTTGGGTTTGTGCCTGTCTGGGGGCTTGCTCCTGCGCGTCCTTGATGGCAGACGGCGAGGAAAAGGCATGTTATGCCTGCAGCTTCCAACTTTGGTTTGGCTCTCGAATCTGGAATTGAAATTGAATAAGTTTTAGATTCACATTAACACAAAAATTTTATCTTATCATTAAAATTTTATAAAGATAATCCGATTTACTACTGAAATTAACTTCTGAACAAATATTTATTACTAGCTGTGCCCCGCGACTTCATCCGCGTAGTATTGGATTATTGGGTTAAAAAGTATCCTATATGTTAATCCCGGTTATAATCTATCTGTGTTCCAAATTTCATCCAAATCCGTTCAGTAGTTTTTGCGTGAAGGAGTAACAAACATACATACATACATACATCCATCCACACTCACAAACTTTCGCATTTATAATATTAGTAGGATAATCATCTGTCTGTACTGTTGATGGGAATTTCAGGTCCCCAATTTTCTTGGTGCTTCGTTAATTGACCAAAATAATACATTTATCGAAGTGATAATGCAACTAATTACTATTTCTCATTCTAGGTAAGCTTCAAACAATCGTCGTTTAAGTGCTGTCCGCGTGAGTACTCTCCAATTCATATGCAGCTTAAATGATTACACTATAAACTGAGGCTTAGCAGAAAAGGCCGATTATGACGTAACACCGACTTAAGGCTAATGCCGAGGGAAAGCTCAATTTAATCTTATATCTATATACAACCTAAGAATTACAGCTATAAACGAACAAAACGACAGAGACAACAGTATCCGTGTTCCGTTTAGAAAGAAAGAGGGAGGTAACAGGTGTCCATTTCCTATTTGTGCGGAAGATTATGATCTAATTTCGAGACATTACCTGCGTTCTCGTGAAAGGAATTGTGATAGTATCTGTGACACAATATTTTATAGTTTCCCAACAATGACGGAGATATGATCTAAGTATGTTAGTTACCTAATTGGTAGAATCTAATTAGTTGTACAGAGTAGTCGGACGGAGCAAACGGAGGTTATCGATGATAGCACTGCACCCTCACTCATCTTTGCTCATTAGAAACGTAGGAGCATTTGAAATTCCACCAAAGAATTTTGCGTTGGTAGACACTGTTCGCGTCCGGTCGACCGGTCTGTACAAAACTTAGTTGTTTAATAAGTCTTATCTCTGACCCTTCATCAATACCCGTGGAGCTATAGATGGTGATCAAAATATTAATGGTTATGATGACTGGCATAGTTGCAGGTGTTTCGATTAGACCCTTCTGGTCGCTTCCGGTTAGATAACGGTCATAAATTATACACATATATATCGGTCTTGTAGGCGAGCCTGTTATTTTGTCGATCAAAGAGTTAGACAAGCCGAGAGCGAGTGCTTAGCCCTTATGCCAAATAATTTTACATAAGTCTATGTTACAACATATGCCAAAACAAAACGAGTTTTCGACCATTTTGAAAATGCTAGAATTATAGTTCGCTAGTCATTTATGGCTTTATCTGTTATCTCGTCTCCTATGTGTACAAATAATATTTTAGTGCCTATGATCTATTGAGGTCATTAATTATTCCACCTTTTACATTCATAGAGTTTCAACAGTGATCATTAATTATTTGTAGTTATCCATTATGTGTGTCGTTAACGACATGCAGCTTTGTGATGCGAGCGAGAGCCGCGTCGGTTCCGACACGTTATGATGTAAAGTAAACACGCTAGTCATTTCCTAACATGAGGGCCATGAAGTCAGATGTTCCGACGGACTTCTCATTACATATAGAACTTAAGGCGAGCCACATCTGTTTCTGACAAGTCCTGATGACAACGGCAACTGCTATGCCCGGAGCGATATGAAGAAGGACCTAGGCCTTGCTCTGAAAACCTTGTACGATAATTTTGTATTGCTCGTTCAGCTATCGATACGACGGCAAAAAATATGGAATTTAGAGTAGGATTCGACAATACGAATGTCACGATAATCGATTATCGTTGCTAAGAGTAGCACCTAAGCGTTGGGGTATTCCTCGAACGCCCCAACTTAATGCTGAGAGCACATGTCGTTGGTTGCAGCCACGTACGGCGGGCAAACAAACACTTGCATCTTTGATTTTATATTTTAAATTTTATCATGTTTCTATGCTAAGCAAGTATCTAGCTATTTCTATTTAAATCACCTTTGATTTATGTGTTACCTGCGCTAATTAACCGATTTATTTTAATTTTTAAAAAGATATAAAATATGTCATCGTATATAAATTTCCCAACCACTCAAAAGCTTTTTATGCTCTGTAGGGCCAATTTTGATTTCCAGTTTACCAATAAAACTAACAATTGGACTAAATCTTGTTGAGAACACTATTCTTAGAATTCTTTGAATGAGTTTAACAGTGCTTTCCTGATATCCGAAAAATGATTACCTGAATAAATTATACACAAGCAATACCATGAATTTCGATACCGTTTGCACATCGCTGAAAAGTTTGCTCGGTTCGTTTTAGTGGCCCACATATGATGCGGGTATCTATTCTATTACGCTTGGAACCATCGTAGTAATGCTGAAGCAATTACCAGCCAGCAATTGACACTACCACTATTGTATTAACTAGGTCAGTCGGAAGCGTTGATTGGTTAGGCCTATGATATTTTATGGATGAAAGGAGGGCAAAGGTTGTCGGCAGTAGGATGTAAGATAATTTAATAAATTATAGTAAGCGCATTGTGCTGGGTTTAACTAAACTAACCAACAGCTACACACGATGATGCTAATTTTGTTGGTAGGTAGGTACTAAATTTGACTGAATTAACCGTATGGTTATTCTTTTCATGATTGTAACTTAAAAGCAAAACTGCAATAGTTTCAAAAGTGGAAAAAGTAGTTTAGTCGTAATTCGACAACAGAAGGCAGAAAATAACCGATAAAATGTTCAAAGAAATATATTTTTACAAATACTTATTTTATGTTATGATGTTTAGTCTTGAGCGTGGCCCGCCATGCTTCAGAACAATATTGTTATGTTTGCATTGACTGGAGTTATCAGACCGTGCATACACTATTTTGGTTACATACCCACGCATAACAATAGCGTTGGCATAACGCGTTAACATGCCTGTGCCAAATGTCTGTGAAAAAACTAAATATGTAAGGTCATGTTTGATGTAATAAGTGTAATATTTCAACAGACCATAGGGCAGAGATTTCTTATTTGATCTATGGGAACACTTGCTGATACGCATGACTTCGACCTTCTAATAAAATAGGACTTCAAAATCATAATTTGTTCTAATAACTATTAGATTATTAATTATATCGTATTGCCAGTTTGTATGAACTTCACTAAACCTACATACAATTGGCGCTCAGGACGTTAGCAAAATGGATTATATAATAAAAAAATCCTCAAGCTTCTGTTTAGTAGGTACTTCTCAGTATAATTTTTATTAAGACATAAGGAATGTCCTACGACTTACGAGATTTTAACTAAATTACGTATAAAATACTCTAATCCAATGCTCTAATTTTGGGAACCATTGAATAAAACTACCTGCTCGATAATTTTTCAATTAAAGATTTAGGTAATGAAGTAAATCGATTAGTGAGAAAGCGGATCGGAGATGAATCGGATGATCGATGAATCATTCGTTATCCGTAACCGGTAGCTAATCGATACGATTAGTTTATAAGATCGTTAACCTTCTTACTATAAATTATTTAACCTGTCATAACACGCGAATGCTAACGCCATTTATTTATTGATATGATATTATTTGTTGCATTATTGACATTATAAATAATTCTCGAGGATTCGATCGTTTGGATTTTCTAAAAATCTAAGGTTTAACTTCATTCGCAGCCTTTAATTATTTATACACAAAAAATTGATGGATTTTAATAATTGGTGTACTCACGGCCCGATTTATTACCAACACAACAACACTTAATAAAAACAAGTGAAGAAAATAATTAATAACACCAAATACTACAGAAAACAAAACGCATAGATAAGAGCTACAACGTCAATAGGAGTACAGGTCACGCACACAACTGACCTGTCGCAGCGAGTGGTCCTTTCTACTCGGGGTTCCAAGTTGCAAATAAACAAATGTTACATAAGTAACCTGTTCAGATGTCGCGATCTGTGGCAATGGGTGAAGGCCGTCTCTCGAACTTTCGCCCTCACAGACTGATGTATGGGCGTGTACGTTACATAAACTAGGTCTACCCGTGGGTTGGGTCTTGTTTTCGATTACCCCATGGAACCCAAGCCTTTTTCGGGGATTAAAATATACTGAACCAGACTATGAGCTTTGCTTGATTTGTGGCTACCACCTGCTTAAAGTTATTTTTTTATTAATTTCGTGGTTTCATGTAGGCTTAAGAGAGATGGCCAAAATTCCAAAAGTTGCAATTTTAGCCGTTGCACTTATTGCTTTATCACAAATAATTGTAATTGTTTCCACGTTTTTTCTGTATATTTGTAAGCCATTGGCCGCAGGTGTTTTGAGACAATGAAAATATAAGTTACTATTTGCCACATTGATCTGTTCTATTGTGGAAATTGGCAGATTGCACAGGTCTTTTAAAATCTGTTTTGGTTCGTGCGTGTGTTTCATCACGGTGTTAATTCTCTTTTCGCATTTGCGGCAATCGGTGAAGGCCATCTTTTGAACTTTTGAAATCGAACTAGGCCGTCGGCGCGAATCATGATGATTGCATATTAATTCGACGTTGTATGTATAAATATTCTTCTCAGAAAATGTAGAGACATTTACGGCAAATATAGAGCCAAACTATATTTCCGGACCAATCAGGGATGCTGCTCTTAGCAACGATAATCGATATATCGTGACATTCGTATACTATAAAATAAACCTTATTGTCGAATCCTACTCTAAATTCCATATTTTTGCCGTCGTATCGATTACTGAACGAGCAATACAAAATTGCCGTTCGTTCAGACGATATTCGACGGCAGAAAAGATGATTTAAGAGTAGGATTCGACGATACGAATGTCACGATATATCGATTATCGTTGCTAAGAGTAGCACCTCAGAGTCGTAGAGCCTCACTCGAGGTGCCCTTGAGCCTTCATAATATAAAAAGCTGAAGCGCATTAGGCGCTTACAAGGACTAACTGCGGTGTTTTAATAATCAGTGCTAGTGCCAAACGGCTGCCATTTGACTCTAGCTCATATACGGTCTGACTCGACCGGGGTAGAAGTCTACAAAACCGTCAGTACTTCAACTGTCCCACAAAGCCGATAGCTTTAGATTTACAAAGTAAAGTTGCAAAACAATAGTACACTCTTTCTACTTCTGAGTATATGTATTATAGTTACATGTCTTAGTTCAAAAAGGGATAAATTTTATCTAGTATTTTCTTCAAGTACAATGTACTCTAGACTATTGAAAGAAAAACTCACTTTGCTTGGGCTCTGTATGGAGCGACAACAATTGATTGAATAAGTAAGCGGCAGTGACACGGTATAATTATTTATAATTGCGTACGTTTGTTTTGACTCCCACGTCGCGTTGTAACATTAGTAACACAGGCCTAACGCACGATAGTGTGATAACGTAACCCGATTAACTTAGTAGAGCATTGGGTGAAGGCCGTGCCGAAATTACTTTCACCGTTGCGCAAGAGTCGCGCGCCCGTCCGCGCCCGCTGCGCGGCATACTGAGCGAGGCTTTTGATGTGATCTGATGATTTTTTGAGATGTTACTACTTCTGATACTTAACCGCTATGTTTAAATCCCATTCAGCTGTTTGAGGCCGCTGTGTGTATTTTTTATGACGCTTCAAAAAAGCAGCTGTCAAATTTTGAGTTAAGTTTGATTATTTGGCGTTTTACATCTACCCAGGACATACAATATAGCCTGTTGTATGTTACATTTTATTTGTTTTTTGAAGTACACCAAATGTATGTCCATTATGTAAATACAAATATGTTATAACAGACCCTATAGCTATAAAACTTTAAACGTTTGGTCTTAAAGTAACGACTTTCATGGAAAAACAAATACTATAAAATAAACCATATTGTTGTAAAGCTATAAAACACGATTGCTCCATTCCGGTCCATTATTTGCCCAAAATTGCCCTTCAACCGTGTAATTTGTCATTGCAAATTGCAGTTACGTGTTGTATGTTTTATATTGGAGTGGATAAATTATGCGCATGCGGCGCATTGTTCTGGATCTTTAATGTTCTTTACGTAATGCTTTTGTTCTGTATGACATTAGGGAGATGTATGTTGTTAGTTAGCTAGAATATAACGGTCTTAATTTGTGATTTATTTTGTACCTATTTTGATATTAACGTCTTGTCTAAATCATAAGCTGAATATGACAAACAAAACGTAATATAAGCATCAATAAATATTCTGAGATAAATTTGTTATAAAGAAGTCGAAATCCACCTCCATCTGTCAATTTGGCCATAGCACAGGAGTCGTGAAGCGCTCGGTAAATCGGAAACTTTAAAACAAGAACAACAAGTTGGGAACTCTTTTCTTATTTACTTATTTACTATTAGCTATTTAGTGGCAATGGTGTTGCCTGCTCATATAATTTTTTTATGCTGTTCCCGAGAATGTACACCATCTTTCATTCATTGAAAAGAGTAACCATTGAGTTTCTTGCCGGCTCTTCTCAGTGGAAGCAGCATTCCGAACCGATGGTAGATTCTGACTATTCATAAATGCTTTGTTGGCTTACATGAATAAAAACAATTTTGAATTTTTGAATTATTAACCCATCATCTGTCAATCCATTCCTTTTTTAATATCTTAAATATCTAAAATTTAAATATCTTCCATATCATTCCATTATCTGCGGAGTTGCGTTTTTTTTTAGCAAGTCTTTCCACCAACTTTCTGAAGCTCGTGGGTCCATCTTTCTGGGTCCCTTAGGACCAGACTGACTGACTGACTGATGAGCAGACTTATCTGCTTATTTAGAACCGACTGAAAACCATTGGTTATTAAATACCAAGAATTTATGATTTACGATGAAGAATTCACAAAGATAATGGTTTTTAGTTGGTTTGAATCTTTAGACTTGGGGCCCTGTTGGCCCTGTTGTTGTATTTACCTTACATCCAGGGCCCCGATTTTTTCAATTTCATTCCATTAGAAACCTATTGGTCGTTACTATTATTTTGGGGGTCAGTCGCCTCAGGGGAAGCCAATTCCACCAAGCTGGTCTGAGTTATCATATGGTGGTTAGCGGTCGATATGTTGTCTGTCGGTCAGTGGATAATGGGGTCAATTTCAACGAAGCAGCGGAAACTATCTATACTGTCTACAGTAACAAAAACCAACGACCTTTCATTCTTATATTAAACGCTATTCAATTAGCAGGCCCAGGTACCAGGGCCCTAACCACGCTAGCTACTCAAATCGTAATAGAAAAGCAACGTCAAAAGCGGAGCGTTTGAAACGTAATCGCGAGCGTTTGCTTTTCTATTACGATTTGAGTAGCTAGCGTGGTTAGGGCCCTGGTGTCCACTCGAGCACAGATTAAGTAAGTACCTAACTCGAGTACTTTCTTTCCCGTCGGTACCATTCTACGGATAGTTAGTAACTATTTTATAAATAAGTTTAATTTGAATTTGTAACACTCGCGTAATAGAAGGAATAGTTAATTAAAATTGAATAGAAAGTAGACTGAATCGAGAGGTTAACACAATGAAACGTGTGTAAGTAAACATAGCGATGCTATGACATAACTTGTATGCGTGAGTTACATTAATGCTTCGTCACTTGAGTACTAGATTTCCCAAGGGATTGTTATTAGTTTTCAAAGATTTTTTTTCTTACATTTTGAGGTCATACTTCACACACGACATAATATCAATAAAGTTAGTTAGTTACTTTAATGTAAATAACCATGATGAATGTGATTTTGTTACTCGCGCTGAGTAGGTACTTAAGTCAGATTTTTAATTAGAGAAAATAATCATGGTTATTACAATTATAATAATTTGTTTCTTTTTCTGTACCTATGTAAATCCATTGTAATTGTACGAAGCTCTTTTTATGAAATAAACAATATTATATTCTATTCTGTTTGTAAACAATTTATAAGTAACCCATGCGCAGCGATGTAATGACGTAACAAGCAACGTGCGTGCGTTACGTTACGTTACGTTACGTTACGTTCACGCGGCGTAACCCGCGCTAACGTGCACCGGAGAATGACCGGAGAACAAGTGTCAATTACCTACTTACCTATTTCCTCTTATGAAGAATACAAATAACCTTCGCAATGTGTTGGAAGCATATACCGATCAATTAAATAACTGTATACCAACTGTATGGTCCCAAACTAAGCAACGCTTGTACTATGGAGTATCGTACAATGGACTGGGGGCGATCCCAGTGACACCCAGACCAGGGCAAATTAAGAAAAGGCCATATCCGAAATTTACCCTGACGGGAATCGAAACCGCAACCACCCGGTGTAAGTGAGCCGAGCGGCCTACGCTCGAACCATTGCGCCAAGGAGTCGTCAATTAAACGAAACATTCCATACATTTCACAGCAGCATCCCCTGTCAGAAGGTTATGTTTTACTAAAGAATGTATGGAGATAATCGATCATTCGATCGGTATTTTATCCTGACCACACTAATACTAAAGCCACATTTAAGTTTAACTTTGCGACATCAATAAACTTGTGAATGTAATGAATTAAAAGCGACCATGTTATGAAATCAATCAAGCGGAAAATAATATTTACATTATTAAAAATTTTAATATCTTCTGTCCCGAATTGAAATGATGTTTTTTTTTTAACTTTAAGCGCTTTTAGATTGAAAATGAATTCATGCGTGGTCGCCTTATTACGTAGCCATCGAAATATGGCAATCACAATAAGCTCATAATAGCTAATTTATTGTCTGTAAAAATATTGATCAATAAATAAGCTTATTTAACTTATGAAGTCGCTTCGAGATTGATAAAATTTTGTTTTAGTATCATACAAAAACAACAGTGCCGTTTAGGGACGCCCGAAAGAATCGAAGCTTTATAGTATAAAGCGTAGGAACTAAGCGAGCCGCAGCTGCGACTCTGTATGTATACCTATATATAGATATATATCGTGTAACGCTACTTACGCTTAGCACGGGCCACGGATAGAGTGGCCGCGCGGCGAGCGCCCCGAACGTCCGTATAGAAGCTTTGCTTCAAAACAATAATTTTCTAAATGAAAAATCTTCATTTGACCTAAATATAACGACATTGGTTTTATTAACACATGCATGAAAGTCCAGCGCTAACAAATTATTCAAGCGTCATTTAGCGCCTATTTCAACGTTTTTGTCGTCAATTTACGAATGTAAGTAATGTGACAAAACTGGTGTTGTTGTAACAAAATAAAATGTCTTTTGCGGTTTTCTATATTTCATGATCTATTAAATTGGTTGGTAATTGTTATTGGTATTGATTTTCACCGAGTAATATCCTATTATTCACAAATAAATGTGTTTATTAGTGGGTAAATTTAAATTGCTGATCAGATCGTTGCTAAATCAGACACCATTATGGAGCGAGACTATTTGACAGGACAAAAAACATTTAAGTATGTAAAAGATTTGATTTGATAATTTGCTGCAAATGCCTGTCGGCTACTGTACCCTTTGTTATTAGTAACAGACCATGTTTGTCTCGTCTGTAACAAGGTTTAGGTAGACATTTTTTTGTCGCCACTCGCACTAGCGTGTTAAAAAACTACCAGGTTCTCATTTCTCAGGGGGTTAATAAGCATATAAACAATGATGTAACCTCTTCCAGTGTATCATCACTTAACGTTTTATTTATTCCGTCGTTGCAACCAGCGAGGTGCACTACGATGTTGCAAAACATTATATAACAACCGGCAACCAGCGGCGGCTGCCATGGCGTAACGTTGGCTGCCTTGCAAGGATTCGCGGTCGCAGTTCCGACGTTCCATATTTAAATTTACCGGCACGGTCATGACCGCAATTACTACCCTCGTTTTTAGATATTCATTTCTTAGCGCGAAATAAGGAAGATTGTCAATGTTATTTTATTTATTTTTACCCATATGTCCGAAACTTGATATTGCATCAAGACTTACGTAAATTGCTTTGTTTCCGTATCGCCAACCTACTCGTCTTTAAGCTAGCTACTCAAAACAACACCAGGGGGTCTAGAATTATGTTCCAAAAAGGCATGAAATCAGATAGATCATGACCTTTCCTCGTTAACATTTAATTGTAGATCACGACATAAATGAGCTAAATGCCGGCGTTATTTATTGCGCAAGAGCATGTCGCAAGCCACAACAACGCGGCAGCTATCTAAGTCGTTGGCACTGAAACATTTTGTGCAAAATATTCTTGAAGTTTTTCGTTTATCGGCTGTTTTGTCTCTTGAAAGTCTATATTTTGAGCTCAAAAAACTTAGTAAGTTAGTCGAAGATAATTAAAATAGAAGCCTTATGGGCGTTTCATATTTTGCTATTGAAATGTCTTAGCGTATTTAGCGTAACCATTTTTGACAGCATCAAATATCATTCGAATGATCGAATCTTCCCCCACATTACATTTGACGACCGCATTTGGCGCAGTGGTTCGAATGTAGGCCGCTCGGCTCACTACTCAGAGTGTTTGCCGGTTGGATTCCCGCCGGGGTAAGTTTCAGAAAAGGCATTTTCGTAATTTACCCTTATCTGGGTGTCACTGGGATCGCACCCAGTCCATTGTACGGTAACCCTAGTACAAGCGTTACTTAGTTTGAGACCATACAGATGGTGTGTTCGTCTGGCGATATTATTTCACACCAGCAAACCTAGCGGAAATATCCTCTTCACTATTGAATGTATTTGAATACGTTCAAAACTTATACCAACAACCCCCAAGATCCACAAATTTATTTATTTTTATTTATTTATAGGAAGACCAACAGCTAGAAATAACAATTATAGATACAAGTAAAAAGTCAAAAAGCCAACTATAGGTCTTCACGCATAGCAGTTGAACAAGTAGCAAAGGTGTAAACAAAAAAAATGCTAATTAAATATAACAAACTAAGCTCTGCAGGAAGAGTCGGAAAAAAAATAATTACATTAGTTGTTAGGTTACCACTCAAGTCCTACAGGAAGGTAAAAAAAAAATTGGCTTAGGCACTGCTTAACCGAGTTAACACTACAAGTGAAGAGATCCAAATATTTGACAAACGAGCTAACTTCTTCTCAATACATAATGAATAATTTTGAAGGCAAATGAAGTTTACGGAAGATCGTTAACGTGTTGTATTCAGTCACCTGTTTCGAAACAACCATTCAGATGGGTTAATGCAACCTGTAAGAATGTTTTAGCGATGTAATGCATGCATGTAACTATGCTGTTGATATTACCTAACTCCTGTTACTTGCACGCTTGATAGTGTCAAATTTAATGCATATTCATCGTTACGCCATCTGACAGATAACTGTTTTGTGTCAGCATCTACTCGACTGCTAGCAATGCCCTTTTACCTGTGGCCACAACTATTTGCTCAGAGCTAGTATAGTATAGTATAGTATGGGGCATCGTAACGAAAACTGATACCATGGATTGAACTCATGATTCTGGAATAGGGATATTCAATAAACATCGATTTTTCGAATCAATCGATATTTATAATACGATACATCGAATCGATCCGATGTTTTGACAAACTGTTGATTCACTCGATTTATCGATGTATTTTCATAAAACATCGAATACCAGATTTAATTAAAACTCCGTTTGATCTCTAAATTATTCTCATACATAGTTTTTACTTTTTTTAATAAACAATATTAGAATCAGCGATGGTTCCATGTGTACGGGGATGCCTGTACTAATTTGTCTGATAGGGGTTGGGTTGGGCTGATAGAAACACTGATATAGCTGATATGATAAAAGTTGTTATATTATAAAACTGACATCAAACGTAAGTAATGGGAGTGAATTTATTGAGGGGTGAGAACGTGCGGTTTGCTTGATGACCGATGACAAACTGATTTTGGTTACAATACAATTTTCGTAAATGTGAATTTGGGTCAGTGTGATTACTGCTTCGGCAAATGTACGTGCATGGTCGTACACCATGAAAAGTTGTATTTCCTTAGACATATAGATTTCTTGAAAATTCAGCATCCTTGAACACACGCGATAAATGTGCAGACATGGACAGTGCTGGTGTAGGAGTAGTATATAATTATAAATTGGTGCTTGTATGGAGTGTCTGAGGGCTGACTAGGTGAGGGCTTTGTGTTTTGATGTAATGTTAGAAAAATTACTCGATTTTAAGTAAACATCGATGTTTGTAACCGATACATCGGAAGACATCGATACACACTTCCGATATATCGCATCGAAAAAAACATCGATGTTTTTTCTAAGTGGACGCCCCTATTCTGGAACCTCCCAAAGTTAGAATTTTCCGTTGACATTTTCATGAATGTTGTTCAAAGGTTTCAGCATTTTTTAATTGAATTTAGCACGCCGCGTCAATATTAAGCGGCTCTCAATGAGTAGCGTTCCGTTATCCGGCGGTTAGTGTATTTTTTCGCCCCTCTAATACACACACACATTATCCTTCCGCTGTCCCTTCCTCGATTAATCCTAGTATTTTTCTTCGTGTTCATCTCATAGCAAGGGATAGTTCCGCTACTATTGTGCATGGCATAATGTCTGTTATGTCATCATCGGATTCACTTTCCACGGCGCGTTTCGAGGGCGCCGCGTGTCGCCGGGTCGTCATGGTAACGGCTTGTTTATGTCTAATGAAAAACCAACTATTTCAGTTTTTACCAAGAACTTTATACATAACACTGGATGTTTTAACACGAACAATGTTTTGAAGCAAAGAAATATGATCTTGAATAACGTCACGTGTTTGTTGCTTCTCTCTTTAGGGTGACAACATCGGATCTCAAGTTTAGGACTGACGGTTTCGGGCCCATATTAATAAATCGATCTCAAGTCTGAGAGAGCGATCTTAGAAATGTCAATGTTTCTTATGTCATACCAGTACAAAATGACATATCAAAAGCGCAGTCAAGATCGTTACAAGACTTATGTGTTAACAATTTACACTGCTTATTAGATGCTACGCATATTTTAAAGCTTACTAGAAATGTCTGATTATAGGTACATTAACAACGCCGGACGGAAATGTCATTTAAATTTATTAAAGAACTTCACATGGTGCAATTGATAGAAGGGTTAAAATTGTTCAAAAAGTTACAGGTGGACATGTCAACTATCATAGTATAAAAATAAATACATATATGTACGTCTTGCAGCGCAGACACTCAGTTCTTCTGTCGCTGATGCTATTGATTTCTTGTGCAACAGTGGTGATCCCAATTTCAGTGGAAGTGAAGCTACCACAAAACTTACTAGAATAGTAAATAGATTGTTTGATGATAATGAATAGTCATGTCATCATGACTTTTCTAATCTTAATCACATCACACCTGTTTTTTGTATTGTATTGTTATTAAATGTGTTTGTTATTGCTATTACTGGAACATAGTTTTAAAGAAAGAAGAATAATCAATAATTTATAAAGCTTCCAAGTCACCGCAATCAAAAGATACTCGTACAACCATTTAAGTCACATCACATATGTTGATACGCGTTACATACTCACTCATCATAAACAAGTAAAAAAAAATGAAACAAGCCAGTGAAACCATTTCCAAAATTACTTAAAATTTAAAATATTAATATGCGGTATGTATCAGCTAATATATTTCAGCTATCTGTGGAAGTCCCGTCAATCGGTCCAGCCGTTTCGGAAATTACCCGGAACAAAACGCTTCAACCCGCTTTTTTGTTACCTATGTACTGTACGAGTATGTACTTGCATATGGATTTAGTGAAAAGGTGTTATTTTGATATTACAAACAGGCACTAAAATTTTATTTGTTTGTATAAATAACCCAACCGGCATTCGAGCTTACGCGCATTCTCTGCGTGACGGTCTAATTGTCACTAATTCACAGCGCGGTACCAGCGCGAGCACGTATGCGAGCCGAACGCCGCGCCGGCGCGCGCCGGCTCGGCTCCTGCCTAGGGTCGAAGTGTGCAGGGGGCAAAGTTAGGTATACGCACCCGTCATAAAATAGGTACCCATTGTGATTGTGGTACTTATAAACATAGCAAAATCACAATATATGGTGGGTACTCATATAAGTGTAATAAGATGATATTTTTGACTTTGGAACATATGATTAGTATAATACTTATGTATCCTTCCTTACTCAGAAAATCTGAAATACAGTGAGATGATGGTCACCCTTCTTAGGTCAAATGTTCGTGTAAAAACTAAATGAATATAGTACGAAAAGTACAACATAAACTGTTATATCATTAATCAATATCCACACAATACTAATAATAATAATTTATTGATGTTTTATTATGTCTCCCATTAAAAATAATATAAATATGGTTAAATACGGTTATTAGCGTAAAATACAATTACCCGTGTAACTTAATGTTTGAGTTTTGTATCCATACACTTCTGCAATTTTGCACAACACAATACATCGTTTAAATTACAAGAATACATTTTTATTTAAGCATTAAACTAATTTAAAAATGCGAAGTGCTTGAAAATCTTTGACAGTTTGGCCAAAGTGTCAAATTGAGTGTTCTATCAGTGTTGCTAAATTATTAAAATAACAGCTACCGACAATCAGGAAAGTGAACGGTTGATATATTTTTTGGTTTTCTATATAAAAATAAATACTGAAGTCAAAAGAGGATTCTCAAATTGACGCATATGTAATATGTAAATAAAATCCATAAAAAACAGATACGAAAACCATGGACTTGCGAAATCTTGGCTCATCACACGTTAGTTTGGGTATTTTTTTGTGTTTATCATGGCAATTTCAGATGAAGTGTGAGAGGGACAAAATGTATGTATGTATGTAAAAAAACCTGTCTTCACTCCATAGTTCTACGTGCACTCTCCATGTCGTTCTAAGCTTCTTGGTTTTTACCAAGTTTTTACTATTGATGCTGTTTTGTTTTTGTTTATGACTTTTGATCCTTTTTTGATTGAAGCCGCTTTATATCACTTTGTGGCGTCGACCTCCTTTTTGATTTGTTTGCTGTTGGCAGGTGATACGTTATAGTTTTCCCCAAAACTTGTACGATAGGGTAGTACCATCTATATTTAATCCATTATCTACATCTATAGTACTGGTACTATAAATGGTAGTAATAGACGAAGATTTTGTGAATTTACTCCTGGTAAATACTCCTAGGATAAAAAAAAAAGTAACAACAACAAGTTGTTTTATACATGATGCATACATGAGTTAAAAGTGACGTTGCAATGATTACGTTTGTATGTATATTATGTGACCTAAGACTCGGTCGCGTATCGGGGTTTGCCTCTGATAACTATAATTTACACCGCAATTATCCGCACGTCCAGTTGTTTAATTTACACTATTGTATTAGTTACATCATACTTTACTTTTAAGTATATTTCATCTGTCCAGCATAGCTATTTGATAAGTAATCTTAAGTGTCGAGGATCTCCCGAAAATACGAAAATTTTTATCTGCAAAATGTGTTTGTATACTGGTAGAGAAAATTTTCCTTGCAGTTTTCACGTTGTGAAACAGCTAAGATAGCATTGTAAAGGTAAACGACGCAAGCGCAGCGAACAGACGGAACTAATAGGCACGGGCTTTGTACAAATACATACACATATTTGAGCGCTTTTCCTTTTTGTTACCTACATTTCACGGGCTCATAATGGAAATATTGGAATTTAAATTTTTATCATAATTTCCTTGATTAGGGAACGCTTTTCTGCTACAGACCAAAGGAATCTTGGTATATGGTGCATACGGAGCTATTACGGTTTAGATAAAATGTGTCATCAAGGTACTTAAGTATATTATAATGTTGTATAGGCTAAATTCGTTACAGATATTGTAAAATTAGGTGAACATTTTTCTGAAGCATCTTCCACAGTGTCGTAGTCAACCCGTATTAACCAACCTCATTACGATATTTAAGATTTAATCCTACTAATATTATAAATGCGAAAGTTTGTGAGTGTGGATGTATGTATGAATGTATGTATGTATGTATGTATGTATGTATGTATGTATGTTTGTTACTCCTTCACGCAAAAACTACTGAACGGATTTGAATGAAATTTGGAACACAGATAGATTATAACCGGGATTAACATATAGGATACTTTTTAACCCAATAATCCCAATAATACTACGCGGATGAAGTCGCGGGGCACAGCTAGTGAAAATATATATTTCGATCCTTTTCAAACGTTATTTAGGCCCGTTTATACTTATTGCATTTAATCCAGGACACGTAAACAAAACTGCTTGTAAGACTTAAGCTTTTCGCTGTAATCTCAGTGCGCGCGGCGCACACGCGCGTTGACCGACTGCGTTGCGCAAACGCATTGCTGCGCCGCACTTCCCGGGTGAACCATTACGTGTTCCGCAATGTTTGTCGTTCCTCACTTGTTTGTCGACAACCACCTGTTATAACCACTAGTGAGTTGGTATGATGACCAGTGGGTCATTCATGACATCACAAATTGATCGCTAAGGTTCTACAGTTGTCATTTTGAAGAACTTAGAGCGATCCCAAATTGAGACATCCTAACTGGCTAGCTTTTTAAATCAATGAAGTGTATAAGTAAAGTGAAGTGTATTGTGTCAGGCACTTTACTAGCATTTAAGGTAGGGATCTTAGGTAAGGAGCCTAAATCAGGAGGATGGTATAAGCTCTTGGAATTTGGGTTTGTTGGACGACCAGGCCAGAAGGAGGAAGAAAACTTAAGATAACCAGCATTTTAAATTATCCCATGGATAATGTGGTCTAAAGTGGTCATAAAGTTGTCCCGTTAGACTCTCTAACTAAGCTAATTGTACAAGTGGGATCAAGTCAATGGTTTCATGGCCAGGGTGGATGTCGATCACGAAATCTCTCGGTTACAAAGGCGACCCCGCAAATCTAGCCGCTAGGATATCGACGCCTAATCAGAGTAGAACAGAAGCTGAGCCCAAAGCTCAAAAGCCAGCTAGAGGAAGCATTGACTTCCCAGACTAGAGATAATTCAAATTTTATTATATTAACCCACCCGCTAATTAAGTTAAACTACTATTATGGTACAATGCGATAATGAGACAGAACATTGCGTAGTAAGTTCCTAGTAAAAAATCCACTATGGCCATTACGTGAGCGGTTACCGGGGCGTGAATCAGCTGAGCGATATACTTAGAAATGGAGAACATTCTAGCTCATGTTTGTATCGCTTCCTGATGCAAATATTTAAATAAGAAGAGTCACAGATTAAAAAAAAACGTACGTTCGAAAGTCATGACAGACGAATTGGATATTAACTCCATCCATAGTAAGTACATATTACAAAGGCAACCGTGCGAAATAATCCATGCGAGAGTAATTTAGTTTCTTGATCTATACCTACCACCATTGAAATCTGTAATCGGCTAAGATATAACCCATAATCTAACTTATTAAGGTTTATTTTTGTATTGATATGTAAAGTATACTTACGTTTTTTGCATTTTCAAAACTAGTTTTACTCCCTACAGTAATAATTCCTTTGATATGCTATTGATCTGATGTGGTAACTTAGCAATGTTTTATAAAATATTGCCGCGGAAACAAATAAAACTGGGCTTAATCCATTTTTTGAACTCAATAAAACGTTTGCAGAGTCAATTCCTTATTTATATACTTATAGCATTTTTTATAATATTTATTACCACAGATTATATCAAAAACGCAATCAAAACGTTATGCGATGTGATGCAATGAGATTTGTATCTGTTTTGCATAATCGAGCAAGGCCGGCCGCGCCGGCGCGCGGCGCCACCCGGCGCTTGCGCTCGGCATGTCTCAATTAAGTGATGTTGTTTACTTTTAGATTAATGGAACTTTCGTTACAAGAATTTGTTAATGAAAAAAAAATTAAGCTGTTAATCTATCATAGTGCCCTATTTAATTGCGTTTTCATCCAATAGTTAGAATATATCCTGCTTACGTCTCTCGCAATTTATTTATTGGATTTACTTGGGTCTCAGCGGTGATACGAGTATACAAGTAGATAGAAAGAATAATATGAAAAACACACTCAGCAACCAACACAACACTTCGAATGGCCTGGAAAAAGTGTAAGCTGTATTAAAGAGTACCAGCAACTAATATTTGAAAAAGGTTTGTAATTATTTTGCACTTTACTTGATGTATTTATGAGATTTATTTAAAAATAGCGAATAAATGTGTTCGATTTTTATTTACGATTTCATGCCATTCAATACCGCCCGATACTCATCCACACTCCCAAGTACTTATTATTTCCAAGTTTTGATACATCCTATATTTATGGAGATCGAAAACATCTAACGCCAAACTTTACAGGCTGAGAAAGAGATTATATTTTGATACGGACTGGTTAGTTTGAGGGCTGGAGGTTAGTAATCACCCAGGTAGAAAATTATCATTTCTTTTGTCCCACCACTCGTCTTGCTGAGGGTAACCTAAAAACCACTCAAGGAAGAAAGGGCAGGAAGGATATAACGAGATATTTAGATTCCAGGATCGTCGAACTAATACCTAGTAACGTAAAGTATGCGATTTTTTATGTCTAAAGTGGCAGTTACTAAGTTGTAATAATGTCTTGGATAAATTGAGGATAAAAATCCCCAAGAAGATTAATAACCTAAAAAGGTTAATCTTCTAATATTGATCTCATAATCCTCTTCGAACTCCTCCTATTCATTATTTTGATAAACTTCATGCGGGTTGCAAGAAAATTATTTTTCCTCGGGACTCTTCGAGGGTCAAACCTCGACGTCATTATTGGTCACCATTGTCGATGCTGGTTTACAGGAGTAACAGTGGTGGGAGTGTGTGGCGGGACCAGCCCCATAAAAAAGCTGTTACTAGTGGATATTAAAATACCCTAATAACGTATTATTTAAATAGAGCTTTCAATAGCATAGCTGCAATAAAGAGTCTAGCTGTTTCTTTCTCAATCGTTTGTAACCGATTACTTATTCATCGGCCTTGGCACGTGTTGATATATCTATGTTATGTCATCATTATTGCTCGCTGCTAATTATCTGATAGCCATATTATTAATTGTGCAACGCTGTGCTTCTAGGGTAGGTACACTTCGTTTTAGCTATTCGTTGATATAATATTATTTAATTTACGTAAACCCTGAGGTGTTATGTAATGTGATATTAAAAGTTAAAGAAAATAATGGTGGGTCATTTGAAATTTGGTGTTCTACATGCAATATTTTAATACTTAATTGATTTGCCCCCAATATCCTGTCAAGTGTTTTAGATACATATTTAATTGTATTTAAACATTTTTTTTTTCGTAACGTGATCTGTCGTCACTTCAATTGGAGTGTGTACTTGAAAGTCCCATATTCGAATAGTGAAGCTTTTGTTTATTTCCAGACAAGTATTTTAATATTTATTTTTTTACGTTTACGTTTGCCGTTGTCCAATAACGGTTACGTATTTAATATTAATTTTCTAAAATATAACTTTTAAATAATTTAATATTATTGGATAAGGACAAAATATTGCATTGAATTAATAGATGAGAAATGTTGCGTTAGTAATATGTAAAATACTCACTTTCATTGCTATCGATTTTCTTTCAGACACGAATAAAATGTTCGGTTGTTACTTCACTATGACACTGCAGCTCACTAGCCCCTGTTCACTCACTCAGTACGTCCACATCTGCGCCCGCGCGCTTCGAAAGTCAAACGTCATAACTTATGATTGTTGCAATCTTCTCACAGATCACCGGTGATGCACTCTGACCTTGAATTGTGAACCTATAATTAAATAAAAACTGGCGTGAGAAACATGACAAGGTGTAAGTAATTGTGCGAATTATCATGTCGTCTGAATATTAGCAATTTATTGCACTTTTTTAAGATTGAATTAATGTGTAGAGATCTCTATACAATATAATGTGGGCATTGCGTTATTATTTTTAATTGAAACTTTTTTATTCTCTGCAAAGAAGTTTGACTTAAAAAGTTTGATACTATTTGACAAAAAATTTAATAAAAATATGATTTGTTGTAATGTGCGTCCTATTTTTTGTAGGGTTCCGTAGTCAAACTAGGAATCCTTGTAGTTTTTTTTAAAAATAGAAAGCTATTTTCTGTACCTAGGCTTTGTTTGTCGGTGGGTAAAGGACTTCGTAAATTTTATTATTTGTATTTTACAAGATGACACACTATATTCGGGTTAAAAGTATCAGTTTCTTCAATCAGGCCTCCGCCTTGCGTTTGTTCACGGTTGACGGAATTACGTAAGGGTAAACGCGCTAATTGTTGTCAATGATTAGGCACTATTATTAGTCGGCGTTAAACGAGAAGCCATTACCATTATTATCTTTGTTTTGACGTATTGGTCAACGATTACAGCGTTGCGTTGTGAGTACTTCTGTAATGACACAGGCCAGCTAAACTTCACTGAACCTTTAGTGGTGGTAGAATTATAAGTAATCAATTTAAATATCAAAATATCGATTCATAAGGTCTCGATTATCAGATCGTGTTGATTCCTCCATTGTTATTTACACATTACGCGGCCTATCATAACACGCGGTAACTGCTTACGTCAATTAGCCAAGGGTGCAGAAGTTGTGTTATGTTATGCAACTCGAGATTAACCAGTTCTATTACGATACGTTAGATAAGGCATTACACCACATTACAGGTATGCAATCAATGTATAAAGATTACTTGAGACGCGAAAAAAAACACGGCTGTTTTTTTTATATCCAAAGAGAATTAAAAAAAAATAGTAAAAAATAAATAATGGAACTGACAGAATGTGATTGGTTTGATCCGAGTTGGTTCGCGACACCTGCGCGACGCGACTCCGCGTGGTGGACTGACTTGCGCGGGCGCAGCCTCGCTCGCTCCCCGGCCGTTCGCTCACAGAAAATTCGTAATTTGTGTTACGAGGTGGCCTATGTGGAGCTGTGGGTCGACAGGGTACAGTTTTCGTTATGGTTTGTTTGGTGAAACTAGTTGGACATTACTATGTAATGTGTGCGTGCTGATCAACATTATTGTATGTGATGGCATTGGAGTTCTCAAGGCACTGCTATAAATTATGATAAAACTAAAAATAAAAACGTAATTAGAGTTTTTTTAAATGCCTCAGCCTATTCTGTCAAATTATGCATCAGTCCGCTTTTACCGGTAATTTTTTTAAAAATCGGTAAGTAATTAGTGTCACCCTGTGGCCCGTTGTTGCTTTTCAACAAAATATGTTTTCATTGTGTCTTCTGCCTATTTCATTTTCCAGCATCAGTTTTTGATTGAAATTATTATATCGATTATCCATTCTACAAAAGCCGCTGTATTTGAACATTATGACATTTGGCCTTTAGATTTGATAAATCTGATGCTTATTGAAACTGCGAGTCGCAAGCATTGCATGTGTTTGAGAAAAGTTTGACGTGACTCCTCGGGCGTCGCATCGCGATGACACACCCGACGGTAGCTGCGCTGTGACGAAAACGTCCACGTAACACATTGCAAAATGATGCGACGATGTCCTAAATCCTCGACCATTCGATTATATAATATCGATATTCGATCGACTTTAGGACCACCATCCTGAGCATGAACCCATTGACAATCGAAAAAAAAGCTTTTTTTTTTTTTTTGTAATCTCGATATACCTACGTGAATTTAGCCAGTCGCTGTTTTATGCACGTGCCTTTAGCGCAGTTCACACTGCTATTATGGGTGGATACTGAACTGACAAAAACTACACCAAATCCTTGAGAGAAACTTAAGGATTGTGAGTTGTCTCACGTCTACTGTAAAATATCAGCTACCAATCTAAACTGAGAATTCTTTCTTTTAGGTAAACGTACGTAACATATTTTATGCACAAAAATACAAAATATGATTATGTATTTATTCCGAGCCATTGTATATTAGTGTATCTAATTAGCAACAGTTATACGTTCTACATTCTTTTACATATATTTTACACAGTGTATTTCAAAAAACAAAATTAATATTTCGAAAGGTTTTAAACATTTACAGCGCCTCTGGACAAACGGTACATAACAATATCATCTTCTTTTCGGTCCTAAATATTGCTAGTCCTAAAGTTATACGGGGGTCGTAACATTAAGGCGTTTGCGATGCGAAAACGATCAAACCACTATAAATAATAGTGCGAGTGGCCGCATCAAATAAACGAAAATTTGAAAAAAAACAATCGCCTTGCCCGTATCAAAAACAAACTCAAAATTGTTTTTATTCACGTAAGCCAACAAAGCATTTATGTAGTCAGAAGCTACCACCGGTTCGGAATGCTGCTTCCACTGAGAAGATCCGGCAAGAAACTCAATGGTTACTCTTTTCAATGAATAAAAGATGATGTACATTCTCAGGAACAGCAACAAAAATATGACCAGGCAACACCATTGTCACTAAATAAGTAATAGTAAATAATAATAAAATCTCACTCAGATTTAGGGTATTTAAATACAATGAGAAAGCTAGTTTAGTGGGATGTGCATACTTACATCAAATTAAACGTTTACAAACCAAAATAATTATTACATAGTATAAAACAAAGTCGCTTCCCGCTGTCTGTATGTCCCTATGTATGCTTAAATCTTTAAAACTACGCAACAGATTTAGATTGGGTTTTTTAAATAGATAGAGTGCTTCAAGAGGAAGGTTTATATGTATAATACATGCATAACATAGTAAAGAAACACTGATAATTTATTGCACCCGTGTGAAGCCGGGGCGGGTCGCTAGTAATTAATAAAACAGAGGTGGATAAGAAGATAATTGCTTTGGTGTGATGCCTTCCATGCTAAGTAAATAAATAGGATTTAACGACAATGTTGTTAAGAGGAAAGTGAGTGGACCAATCCCCGCAAGCACCGTCCGCGCACAGGCATAACTTGAAATGCGGCATCACTCTCCTCAACAATAATAGAGGGAAGAGGGTGACCCGCTCCACAAAGCCACCGCAAACAAGGACATTAAAGTGAGCATCAATAATTCGAACTCAAGTCTGAGAGCGATTTTGCAAAAGTCGTTCTTATGTCATTTCAGTACAAAATGACACGTCAAAAGCTTACTCGAGACCGTTCTCGGCCTTAAGATTGATTTATTAATACGGGTCCTAGGCTGCACCCTGTGGTAGCCTATGACGATGGTATAATAGTACATTGTTACACGAGTGGTGAAAGTGACTTATTTAGCCCCGAGACGGGGTTTGGTAATACGCTAATAGTTCGAGGGACAAAATAAGTCTTTCACCCGAGGTAAACACTGTTCTTTTCATTACGAATACAAGGAAAGTAAAAATAAAAACAGGAATTGGCTAAAGAAATAATACAAGGAAGTATGAACAATACATACAGTTGTAGACAACTCGAAAAAAAAATAAAGATCGGATTGCCGCCTATTTTGTTTTTTTTTCGTTGGCCGGCCAACTTCATTATTTAGCCATTATTTTTCATTTTCATCTTAAAATATTTTGCCCAAATCTATGTTATTTTAAAGAAATTGTTAAAACTAACTTATAATTAAGTCATTTCTAAATATATATTCTATAATTATTACTTAACTTTATGTTATTTCAATTTTACATCGTGCTGTAATTGAGTGACTGTAGAATAAGTTTGAACATGGTTCCATAGAAATGTGAAAATGGAACTAGTTTTTTTTCTTTATAATTTGACAGCTGTCAGTTGAAAGCGATTCTCCCGGGCCGGAAAAGTATTACTTCCACCCGCTCCTCAGGCAACTTCAGACCTACTTTCAGAGTATGAGTAATGAAAAATAGCTTTATCCAATAAGTAGAAACGATTGGAGAGGCGCGTGCGACGACATTAAGGAAGCATTCTCGATTTCATCCAGAAATCGAAAGTTGTGGGTGCAATGGGGCCGCTTGCGTCACCGGCTCGGGCACACAATGTATGTGAAAAGCTTTCGTTCCAAGGCTCCGCGCGCCGCCGCGCCGCGCCCTCACACCTGCGGTATTGTGTTCACGCTAAATTGTGCTATAAAACGGCAAATAGTTGTACATTTTATGTAAATATCTGCTTGTTGTAGTTACGTAAGGATTTAGCTGTTATAAGGTGAATGAACTACTTAAGATAATGTTGGAAGAGTTATTTATTATCTCTGTTTCTAGAGCAGTGAGAGGCGTGTGGAGTGGATTTACGGCTAAAGCATTTTACAGACATCAAGAATTTGTAAAAAACTATTTCTGGTGGAAAAAAGAGTTAGGAGCTTTTTTCATGAATGGAACCTATAAGTATAAATACTGTTGTATTGTACAGAATAACACATTGGAAATGTATTAGGTACTTTAAAAATTAATTGGTAACAAACTATCGTATTGTATCTATAAATCTGGGTATATGCTAGAAAACCAGACCTGATTAATAATTTTGTAATACATATTCACACCTTCCACAATAGGTTAAATGATGCATTATCAATAAGTAATATGCATGAAGTCTAGAAATGATGTATACAGTACAGCTGGATGATATCGAGTTATTTAATCAAAGTTAGAAAAAAAACCGATCAGATTATTATTTTGAGTGGGCCCATCATCTACTCAGACTGAAATAACACCTTAAGTATAGAACTTATCGGAAATATAAACTTATGGCATAATACGCATGTAGATCGGCCTAATAAAGGAAAGCGGTGAACGTGACAAGAAGGAAATTGGTCTCGCACTTTACGCGATTACGTTGCGAGTTAGATTGGTGTAGTTCGTTCTTTCATGAAGACGTGTGCTGTGACCCTTATGACATTGGCATATGGGTCAATTTGCAATAATTGAAACTCGCGACTTTGTGAAATGATCTGACTATAACTGAAAACTTGTGGTAATCAGATCCTTTGCGTTCATACCGAGTGCCTTACCTACCTACGTGTGATCGCAGACGTAATCCCTACAGCATATAAATTGTCGACTTGACCACTCTTTAGCTTTTGTTTTTTTTTAAACTGGTGCCTCTTCTTTAAATAAAATTATGATGTGTGTGGGTTCCGTAGACATCACGTAATAAAGTCGAGGTCAATATTTCATAAACGGGAGTTAATTTTGAAAAACTGTTAAAGGAACCTCAAAATGGTTTTTAAAATACCTATTCAACGATACCTCACTCGAGGGGTGAGTAACTTTTTTTTTCACTCCCCTTCCCCAAATGCGTAAGGTTAGGTAGGTACCTACCTACTGTAGAATCATTTTGCTTTCAATTGTTTTGTAGCAGTACCAAAAATATATTTTTGTACCTATCTGCAGCCTTTTAGCCCTCATACTCTCTGAATAAAATGACTGTAGAGTCGGACGGACGAACGAACGGACGGACATACGGACATGGCGAAACTATAAGGGTTCCTAAGTTGACTACGGAACCAAGATTAGATTAGCCAGGTTTAATTAACTCGCATTTCATATTATGTTCAACCGGAATAAGGCAAATAGATATATTATGTGGTTTTAATCTAAATCTAGTCTCACCACTCGATAATAAATCTGCACAATCTCGACTTAAATAAACCATTTTGCAGTCATACAAAATGTTTATAATTTCAAATTACGCGTCGTTACGTACAATTATGTCATAATCACTCCTTGATTCAACTTGGAATTTCCAGCAAATATAAATTAACTAGGCTATGTTGTAACAAGGCAATTGGAATAATTAAAAAAAATGAACATGGAGGAATGTCCGAAACCGGTTGTGTTTTATACTGAACACTCACCGGCGAAATTGTGGCGTGATTTAGTAGCAAATAGTCCGGTTTTACTAGGTACACATACAATATACAGAATACTTATATGTTGTACTTCTTATTATTTACTAGCTCTTTCTCTCGACTTTTTCCGCGTTTATCTCGGAACGGAATACAAACTTCATCCCTTATTTTGCCCCCATACGGGTAGAATTTTCAACAATCCTTCCTGAGGTGCAATGAAAGTTAGTGCCAATACTAAATTGTAGTGCGAAAGAACGCTAGGCCTTCGCACTTTGTGGTCTAACGCTTCTGTGGTATTATGTAAGAACGTGGAATACGTGAGGTCAGCCGCGTATTGCCGGCGATGACTGGGATGCACCTGTCGTTTGTTGCCAGCCTTCCTTACAACCCCGGGGAAGGCTTGAGTTGAGGATTTATTACTGTTCATATTTCAAGGTTGCTTTATAACACTTGAATAACTTAATGCAGATTCATTCAACCCCACGTTAGATAGATATTTGGGTATATAAATACCTACTTATTATGATATGTAACCCTACTACTTTTAAGTAGGTAATGTACCTTGTCTATGATTTTATCTTTACCACATACTTAAGTGATGTATTTTTAAAAACTACTATTTAAGGTGAAGGCGCCTGTCTAGCCCCCGAAATTCCAAATTTTCGAGTATTTTTATAGTTTATCCAAAATCTGAAATCATTTAAGACAACATTTTGTGATTTGCGAAAAACACAGTATGCAGTGCGTTTATTAATACATTTATTTTACTCTAAATATTATCACGCCACCGTGATAATATTATATCATATCCACATATGATACTAGTAAATCACTAAATATACAAAAATTGCCAGATTATCTGGATAGCTGTCGTTCTTGAAATGTTTTAGAGTAAGTTGGATATATTAATAAATGCACTGCACACGGTCTTCCTCGCGAATTAGAAAATGTGCCTTTTATTATTGTCAGATTTTGAAAAAAATCTAAAAAACCTCAAAAAATTTTAACTTCGCGGGCTAGATGGGCGCTTTAGCCTTAACTATTACTATTTTTCAGAATGTATTTTCAATATAGTCCTTCACGCCATCTAGTTGTTAAAAATGAAACTATTTTTGGTAAATGCTATTTGATACAAGATGGTGCTTAATTAATTATTTCTGCTACTACAAGACAGATGGGAGGCAACTAGTTATTTTTGCTATTCTATAATAGATGGCGCCTTTGTTCGAATTCGAAATGCACTGAAAAATATAATTACATTCCGAAAAATACGCTGAAATGTAACCATATTAAATCTAATTATCATGCCAAGCATAACTCCTAATTCATCATTTATAAACTAGTGGATGATTAGGTACAGTTTTTAAAAATAATTATTTGTATGTGTCTCACAAAAGTACTTACCTACTTTGTGAACATAAAATGTTGCTTTGACTACATTCCTTTTTAGGTAAGTACCTAATTCATTATGCCTCACTTAGATAATGTTTAAACATTAAATTATGAAGTACCTGGAATGGAATGGAATTCCATGAGTCATACAGGTAATTAGTTTATCCTGTTCAAAAGGCTTTAATAGAGATAACATAAATATTTTCATCAAATTAACTATCATTATTTTAATTTATTTAGGTAATACATGTTTGAAGGTAGGTCTCTATTGCAAAGAGTAAGTATTATTCTGTTCGAAGACTTTTAAATACTTACCTAAACAGAATGAAATACATTTTAAAACTGTATATTAACCTTTATTAATCGATACCATCGATACATACGACAGGGTAGTATTAACATAACGCTGTTCCCAACATAATAACAAATAACGTAATAATTACACACTTACATGTTATATTTACAGTCCTATCGAATATAATAAAATTAATTAGTATCCCAAAAGAAACGAGTATTTAAAAAAGTTCATGACTATTTACATCAACACTGTCATAACACGAGCCAATCCTCTTTGATCATATCAGATGCTTTTTCAGCTATCATAATGACAGGAGCGTTGGGATTGCCACTTATTATAGTTGGCATAACACTCGCGTCAACAACTCTCAAGTTGGCAACACCATGCACCCGGAGTCTCGGGTCCACGACCGCGTCCTGGTCATGCTTCGGACCCATCTTGCAAGTCCCAGTTGGATGGTAAATTGTGAAAGTAAAATGCTTCAGACAGCATTCCCAGTATTCGTCACTGAACAACACATGATGCTGACATCCAGGCATCGGAATGTTGTGGGGTCTAGAACCGTACCTTTGGAAAGCCGTAGTGTTAGACAATGCCATGGCTATCTTTATACCTTCCGTTAACACTTGGATGTCTTCTTTATACGCGAAGTAATTCGGTTCGATCGATGGAGGATGGAATGGATTGCGGCTCCGCAACTTCACCCATCCCGAACTCTTTGGTCGTAAAAGTAATGGCAGTATAGTCCAAGTCTCAGCGTCCTCTATGGGCTTGTAGACCGTATTATAGACCCTGTCTCTAAGATTTAAAATCTTTCTGATCTGTTCTCCGCCGTCAGAGTTGACCGAACTAGGGGCAAAGTGGAACTGTATGTCGGGCCATTTGCCTGAAGGTGGCGCGTACTTCGTATTGACGAACGCGAGCCCCTCGACCCCCTGTGTCGTCATGGGGCCTTTCTCATACAGAATATAGTTCATAGCGACTTGGAACGTTTGGAATCGATCCTTCTTGAATGTGACAGGCTTGTTTACGACGAAGGTCAAACCACCGAGGCCGACGTGATCTTGCAGGTTGTGACCCACTTTCAGATTTGCTACCAGAGGGATTCCGTGTTCTCTGAGGTGATCGGCCGGTCCTATGCCGCTAAGCATCATTATTTTAGGCGTAGCCAACGATCCGGCAGACATGATAACTTCTCTCTTAATTCTCACTTTGTGTTTCTGACCGTTGCGGTAGAATTCAACGCCGTATGCTTGCTTTTTGACGGGATTGATAAGAATCCTCGTCACTTGAGCTCCTAGCGCGATATGCAGGTTACCTCTCTGTCTAACGGGGCGTAGAAACGCCTTGGCCGTGCTGCATCGGCTGCCGCGCCGCATCGTCGCCTGGGTCAGCATGAAACCTGTCTGTTTCGCTCCGTTTATGTCGCGGTTTTCATAACCAAGTTCCACTCCGCCTTTCAAGAACGTGACTGCAAGCGGTGTGCGCCACGGGGCCTCCTGCACTGTGAGATATCCTCCCGCGGCGTGGTAGGGCGTGTTCACCAAATATGGGTTCCGGTTGTCCTCAGATTTGAGGAAGTAAGGCATCACTTGGTCGTAGGACCAACCGGGGTTGCCGAGCGCCTCCCACAGGTCGTAGTCGTTCCGGTTGCCTCTCACGTACACCATGGCGTTGAGGACGCTGCAGCCGCCGAGTACCTTGCCTCTAGGCCAGTTGCAGCGGTCGCCGTTCATTGCGAGGCAGTAGGAGCGGTTGTTGGAGGGCGTGGTCTGGAACTGCCAGTCCATGTCGGAGAGCTGGGTGTAGCCGGCGAGGGCGGGGATGTCGGAGATCTCGGTCTCGTCCTGGCCGGCCTCCAGCAGCAGCACCGTCCAGTTGCCGATCTCGGAGAGCCGCGACGCGACCACGGCCCCAGCGGAACCGCCGCCGACTATCACGAAATCGTAGATCGGCAGCATCTGGAAAAGATGTTATGCAAATTGGTAATGTTTCTACTCGTACAAAGTTCGGTGGTAGATACATATAGAATAGCAGCTTGTTTAATGAGAAATAAAAAAATCCTTTGATCAAATTTGAATCGTGTATAAAATACTATCGCTAGTATCTATATATATAAAAATGAATCTCTATTTCCTTGGTCATCGCATCACGCGTGAACAGATGCAACGATTTCGCTTATTATTTTTTTGTTGTGTTTATTATTGTCAGGAGAAGGATCTTTGAAAGAAAAAAATAAGAAAGTTGAGCGGAACAATTCGAATTCAATATTCAAAGTTAAGACAGGACAATGTCTGTCGGGTCAGCTAGTCTATACAAATAAATAAAATTGGAGTGTCTGTTTGTAATATCAAAATAACACCTTTTCACTAAGTGCATATCAAAGTACATACGACACCTATAGCAAAAACGCGATTTAAAATTTTTTTGTCTGTCTGTCTGTCTGTCTGTGTGTTTGTTCCGGGTAATCTCCGAAACGGCTGGACCGATTTTGACGGGACTTTCACTGGCAGATATCTGATGATAAAACGAGTAACTTAGGCTACTTTAATTTTGGAAAAACAATTAGGGTTCCGCGTAAAAAAATAAAAACACATGAAATCAAAGAGTATCTCCGAAACGGGTGGACCGATTTTGACGAGACTTTCACTGGTAGATAGCTGATGTTATAAGCAGTAACTTAGGCTACTTTTATTTTAGAAAAACAAAATAAAAAAAGAGTCCTGTCGCGCGGGCTCAGAACGCGGGAGCGGGCTTTTTTGTTAAGTTAAATTCCACGCGGACGAAGTCGCGGGCTCAGCTAGTTATAAATAAATCTTTTACTATATTACATTTTAAACCGGGCTAATTAAATAAATTAGTACGAAGGTTATACTCACAGCATTGACTTCCGTAATATAAGACTCCGGATCGAACTGCTGGTATCTGAAGTACGTGATCCCGAGTGCCAGGAGTGGTATCAGACCCAGCACGGTGATGGGCGACGGTGCCAAGCTGGCCAGCGCCCCTGCCGCCTCCATCCTCGACACATCTACTGTTACACTACTATTTACAACCTTATCCTACTAGTCTTAATCTCTTAAATCCTATTTTGTAACTTCTTTCTCTGCTCCTCCTCCGATAGTATCTTAGGCGTGTAATTCCTTATCCCTTTCGTTTGCGTCTTCTGCTTAGCTATCTCCGTTTCGCTCAGATAGCTTTTCAATCGACCACTTTTCAAATCGTCCTTGTCGTCGAAAATCTGTAGCGTATTGTACCTTTTCTCTTTATGCAACTTTACTGGTTTGTAGAGTTCCTTATTGACAGCTATGTAGTGTTCGTTTTTGTATAACGAGGTGCAGTAGTAGCTGCTGTTCGACGATCTGTCGGAGTATTCGTAAGCGCTGGATCCGCTTCGGTAGCCGCTGCTTTCGTTTGAGGAGTTGTCGCTTTTGAAGCTTTCAGCGCTTCGCCTCGCTTTGTGTCGCTTGTAGTCGTCGTAGCCGGCGGGGCGGCGGTCGGCGGGGCGCGGGGGCTTCTGACACTGGTCCTTGTAGCGGCGCCCGCTAGCGTGCGCGTACGACTGTTCCTGGCCCATGGTGCGGTGCGCGGTCGCGCTCTCTCGTGATTTGTTTTCTGGAATAGAAGAAATATTTTGTTTTTATTTTATGAACTAGCTGTGCCCGCGAGCTCGTCCGCGTGTAATTTAACTTAACAAAAATTTCGGGATTATTCATCCCCTATTTTATCCCCTTGGGGGTAGAATTATTCAAAATCCTTTCTTAGCGGATGCCTACGTCATAACATCTACCTGCATGCCAAATTTCAGCCCGATCCAGTCCAGTGGTTTGGGCTGTGCGTTGATAGATCACTATGTCAGTCAGTCACCTTTGAGTTATATATATTTAGATATTGAACACTTTTGTGTAGCGGGTAATGAGCCCTTTATAAAAATCTGTGTTTCTAAAATCCAAAGTCAGACCAATAAGTCAAAGAAAAAGTAAAAGCGTTTATTCAGTTTAGGCCTACGGGGGCACTTACAAATTGCCAATTTTTCATTTTTTTCTTATATCTACAACCGGTACGGCACGCGATCTAGACTGAGAAGATCCGGCAAGAAACTCAGCGGGCTAAGACAAGATACTGATAACGTCCACTATAGTAAGAGAAAACAATTGTCAAAAGTTGGCGGGGTATCGGAGAAGATGGTGAATGTTGATTCCCAATATAATAGGGGCCGAGTAATGCAATTATCATGTGATACTAGCTGGTGCCCGCGGTTCCGCCTGTGTGGTACTGCGATAAAAGAAAAGTAGCCTAAGTTACTCCTAATAACATCATGTATCTGCCAGTGAAAGTCCTATCAAAATCGGTCCAGACGTTTTGGAGGTTAGCCGCAATAACAGACAAAAAAAAATAGCTTTTGGTTTTAAGTACCGTATAAATATACCGTTTCATATGCATTTAGTAAAAAAAGGTGTTATTTTGACATTACAAACAGACACTTCGACTTTATTTATTTGTATAGATGTTGGAATATCGAAATTCTTATTGGGCCATAACGTTGTTTGAACTTAAGACTGGTACTAGATCTGTGTTTAAAGACTTATTTGTGCAAGAATTGCCTGGCAAGAAAATGTATGTGTAGAAAAATGTTCTCAAATGATTCCTAAAGGTAAAAGTGATAGTATTTCCGTAACTGTTTACACATAAAAGCAATTTGCACCATACCTATGTCGCTACCACCGTCACTTACTGTGCAATACCAACATATCTGTTCAGTTAAAAGCGTCGCCTCTGTCTTTACATACTTGTCAAAACAGTGGCATTTTCCTCATGAAAACACTAGTTCAAATTTTTGCCACCTGTACAAATAAGTTAGTAGCATTGTACCGATAGTGAAAGAGTTATTTTTAAACGGACTTTGCTCAGAAATGACTACGTCTGTAACTTAGCTAAGTATAATAATAATACTAAACAAATACGACCGCTTGACGACGGCTTGGCGCAGTGGTTCGAGCGTAGGCCGCTCGGCTCACTGCACATGGTGGTTGCGGGTTCGATTCCCGCCGGGGCTAATTTCGGAAATGGCCTTTTCGTAATTTGCCCGGGTCTGGGTGTCACTGGGATCGCCCCCAGTCCATTGTACGGTACCCATAGTACAAGCTTTGCTTAGTTTGGGACCGTGCAGTTGGTGTGTCAGTCTGGCGATATTTATATTTATTTTATATTTAATATCTATGGGTAACTAGAAAATTTGCGTAAAGACGTGGTTTTAAAATTGCGAGTGAAAGTTTATCACGTTTTATCGTAGTTCCCAGCTGCGGTTTATTATAAGGCCATGATTGTTTTAGGAAAGAAAGTTGGCATTATGCCTATTAAACTAGGGTTAAGGTGAAGGCGCCTGTCTAGCCCGCGAAGTTCATATTTTTTGAGTTCTTTTAGAAATTTTACAAAATCTGACAATAATCAAAGACAAATTTTGTAATTCGCGAAAAAGACCGTGTGCAGTGCATTTATTAATACATTTATTTTACTCTAAATATTATCACGGTGGATATGATACTAGTAAATCACTGAATATACAAAAATTGCTAGAGTATCTGGATAGCTGTCGTTCTTGAAATGAGTAAGTTGGATATATTAATAAATGCACTGCACACGGTCTTTTTCGCGAATTACAAAGTTTGTCTTTTATTATTGTTAGATTTTGAAAAAAATCTAAAAGAACTCAAAAAATTTGAACTTCGCGGGCTAGATGGGCGCTTTAGCCTTAAAATAAAACTATTATACTCTATAACCTTGTTCGTACAACTGCTAATAAGCTTCATCTTTTATCAATTATCTCTATTTTTTATCTACTGACAGTTTAAAAATACACACGAATTGAGAACCCCCTCCTTTTTGAAGTCGGTTAAAAATAAGTTCTTGCAGTAACACATAATGTTGGGATTTCTAATTGTTTTGTAGATAAAGTTTTTTTTTATATAAAAAAAGAAAAGAGTGCCTTTTAACAACTTTATAAAAAGGTTTTACTACGCTTTCACCGAATATAAATAATTGACATTTATTTTTAAAAACTTTAAGGTTCGAATTTCAAGATAAATGAACTGGTCGGTTTGAAACCAAAATTCAAATCTGTTGTTTGTAGAGACACGTCTACTCAACTAGAGGTGTATAAAACCTGTTGAAATTTCTCTCTCGTTAGCATTTCGGTCATTTCCATGGCTCAATTGACCGCCTGCTCTACTGACACACTACTCAAGAATATATTAGGAAATATTACTCCTATCTTATAAATACCAACAATTAATAATGAGTGCAAGATTTTTTATCAATATCAGAAACGGTACCAAGGCCGAGGTGATTAACCGCGAAGTGGTAATTTACGGGTGACTTCGATAGATGTCGCTACCACGTTTTTTTACGCGGTATCGTTTCGTTCATACGGATCGCATAGAAAGCTTCGCGTGAGCCATGTCAAATTGCCATCAGGAGGGTCTTAACTGACTCGACTGAACAGCGAATGATGATTTTGGAAATGAATCTCTGTGATTTCACTCCGCTCGCTTTCAGGTCAACTATCGCAGACCTGTTAGTCGAATTACTGACGCTGTTTTTGGCCTATTTTTAACCAATTTAAAATCTATATTCTATAACTATTCATCTAATATCTATAGTTATAAATAAATATAAAATATATGGATGGTTAACGGACGTCGTTTATAAATACAACACATTTAATTATATAAGCAAAAAGTCTAATATACGGCAATTATAACATCAAAAGGTTCTTCACAGGGTATTTTGAAATCAATTATAATAAAATATAAAGTGTAGAAAAATTTGGAATCAGGAATTTAAATAGCAATAAAATAAAGTTCTAACCGAATTGATACTCAGGCTGAAACAACTGATTGGCTTAACGCTAAAACGCCCATCTAGCCCGCGAAGTTCAAATTTTTTGAGGTTTTTTAAATTTTTTTCTAAATCTGACTATAATAAAAGGCACATTTTGTAATTCGCGACAAAGACCGTGTGCAGTGCATTTATTAATATATCGAACTTACTCTACAACATTTCAAGAACGACAGCTATCCAGATAATATGGCAATTTTTGTATATTTAGTGATTTACTAGTATCATATCCACCGTGATAATATTTAGAGTAAAATAAATGTATTAATAAACGCACTGCATACTGTGTTTGTCGCAAATCACAAAATGTTGTCTTAAATGTTTCAGATTTTGGATAAACTATAAAAATGCTCGAAAATTTTTAAATTTCGCGGGCTAGACAGGCGCCTTCCACCTTAGGTAGAAATGGCATGTAAGGACGAAACTTCAAAGCACAAGTCGGTCACATAAATCAAACAAGCGTATAACACGATCACCGCGGATAATCATCCATGTAGTAGAACTAACGAAACCGCTTTAACACAAGAACCCATAACAACCGTGGAAGACCACATTTTGTTCTATTGTTAACAAAACACGAACCTAAGTACACTTGGAAAACAATAACAGATGAAACCGCAAACGATTCTGTACCTTAAAGGAAGTGCAATAAGAATATCATAGCGGAAGTTGGTGGGGTTACTGAAGAAAAAGTAATATTTGTATTTCGTCTTGGAGATGCAAATTTCGTGTATATTGTTTGTCAAGTCTCTGCTATCTGTTTTAACATTCAAGCAAATACGTCACCTTATGATCAAATAAAAGAGAATTGAAGTGGTCTTAAAAGGATTTCTGGATAAGTCTTTGTTTGCATAATTAATTCTCATAAAATGTACAAAGAAAGGTGCTAACACGGTGAAAATTGTTTTAAAACACACAATGTATAACATTAAACAGATATGTCTTCTCGATACGAAATCCGAAGGCATGTTCTATAAATTCGATGTTTTATAATTTAGTGCCTTTTTAAAATATTCAGAGCAAGGCAAATTAAAACGGGTTCTACGAACTAGGTTATGAATAATTTTAGCTCAATGTAGTAATCATGGAAATTAAAATAATTGGATCCTTGTAATTATCAATCTTATTGTGTTTATCAACTGCAAAGTTATCTCAAAGTAATACTGAAGAAGATTATGAGCCTGGGCGGACTCCTAATTTAGGGCCCGTATTAATAAATCAATCTCAAGTCTGAGTGCGATCTTAGAAATGTCATTCTTATATCATACCAGTACAAAATGACATGTCAAAACAGTACTTAAGATCGCTCTCGGACTTGAGATCGATTGATTAATACGGGCCTGGGTACTGCGAGTAACTTCTGCACCATTTACCAGATATTAAAGTCGTGGTACCTACAGTTTCAATTGTGATTCTTTATCATCTGAATAGATCTCTCAGATCGTTTACGGTTTGGAGATACAGCTTATATTCCCAAAGCAAGCTTCATTCGGTACAGTTTAGTGTAGTGCGTCGGTCCGTTACTTTCTTGCGCGCGCGCGTTCGTTTCCGCACGACCACCTTGCTATTGGCCGCGGCTAACCTGTGAGCCACGAGTTTATTCGCTGTGAGCAGCATTAAACTTTCCGCTGTTGGTGGCCACACATTTAGCTCTATAATAAAATGTTGAGCTACGGCTATACAGGTTGAAACAGAAAGGGTAAACTTTTTTTTTCAAAACTTAACTTTGCAATTCTATAACTATGAGCTTTGGAGGAAACTTGAAAAACAAAATGTGTTACAGGGATACAGCTGTTGACAGATTTCATAAGTCTACAAACCCTTTAGTACTTCAACTGTCCCACAAAGCCGATAGTTTTAGATTTACAAAGTGAAGTTGCAAAAATATTAGTATACCCTTTCTGTTTCACCTAGTATATTTATATTTATCTGATGCAAGCGGCAGGTCTTTTATCGTATCGGCAGGTCTTGCCACTTGCATGGGCCTTCTGGCTAACATGTACAGAATTTAGATGATTTTTTAGATATTTATATCTAGTTTCGTAAACGAATGCTATAAAATATTTTTTTATTCTAAATACACCTGCTACTTGAGATCAAAGATTTCCAAAATCAATTTCAAAATATTTTTTTGTCATGGTTTAATTATATTATGTGGTGACACATTTTCTAAATCTATAAGTCACTAGCTGACCCGACAGATGTTGTCCTGTCTTATCATTGAATATTGAATTCGAATTGTTCCGCTCGAGTTTATTATTTTTTTCTTTCATAAGAAACTCCTGACATTAATAAACACAACGAAAAAATAATTAGCGAAATCGATCTATCCGTTCACACGTGATGCGATGCCCAAGAAAATAGAGATTAATTTTTATATGTATATATCTATACAAATAAACAAAATTGGAGTGTCTGTTTGTAATATCAAAATAATACCATTTCACATGCATATGAAAGTACATACGACACCTATAGTGAAAACGCGATTTAAAACATTTTTGTCTGTCTGTCTGTCTGTCTGTCTGTGTGTTTGTTCCGGGCAATCTCCGAAACGGTTGGACCGATTTTGACGGAACTTTCACTGGCAGATAGCTGGTGTTATAAGGAGTAACTTAGGCTACTTTTATTTTAGAAAAACAAAAAAAATGGGTCCTGTCGCACGGGCTCTGAACGCGGGAGTGGGCTTTTTTGTTAAATTAAATTCCACGCGGACGAAGTCGCGGGCTCAGCTAGTTATGTAATATAATTGATTGCGTTTCCATGAGAACTATCGAGAATATTAAAATGTCAAGGACTTGGACATTAAATAAGCCTAGTCAATATTGTACAAGTGAATAATAATCGGTTAGCAGTGTGTACAAAGTTGAGAAACGGTCAGACCTGCTAACCAGAGCGCCCGAAGTAAGTACATTAACAACGAGAGGTATTTAGCAATATACATTGCATCAAGTAATTTATTACGTAATTTGGTTTAAGAGATGTGTTGAAAATTCGTTCGATTGATGCTGCCATAATTTAGTATCTTACTGTAAACAGTATTTAGATAATATATTTTTTTTGTAGTCAGCTAACTAGCTGCAATAATACCTAGTCAAGCTTGACTAGGTATTAAGTTTTAGAAGAAAAACAACATTTATTTATACAGACCTTTGCGATACCAATTTATAACTGCTTTAACTTTTTTTAATACTCGGTAAACGGAACAAAATTACATACATTTATATTGTACGGGGTGAATACTGAATTAAGTGCAGTTAATTATATTTCTGCAGTAAATAACTAACCGACCTTCAAAATTATTGGGACCAATCGAGGTAAATAACAAGCGACAAGCCTATGATTAGTTTAAAATGTTAAAAATAATGGAATAGAATATAGAACTCTTTATTGTACACCAACATTAGCCTTCATAACAATATTAATAAAAACATTAATACACATACAACAGGATTCCATGCCAAATTCTAAGTATTTTCTATGATACAGATATGCAGGGTGGAACATATTTAGATTTTCGAAATAAGTATAACTCCATTCACAGATTTTTAGTAAAATTTGCTATTTTATGTGTTTAAGGTAGTTCCTGTTCATGTCTTATTCGTTTTTTCCAAACCTATACTAGGTGATACAAAATGGGTATACTATTTTTTTTGCAACTTAACTTTGTAAATCTCAAACTATCGGCTTTGTGAGACAGTTGAAGTACTAAAGGTTTTGTAGACTTGTGAAATCGGTCAACAGCTGTATTCCTATAACACCTTTTGTTTTTCAAGTTCCCTCCAAAGCTGATGGTTTTAGAATTACAAAGTGAAGTTTTGAAAAAAAAAGTATACCCATTATGTGTCACCTTGTATATGCCATTTAATAATAATAAATCCCTGAATGTTAACGATAGTAAAGGCAAACGCGAAGACGAATGAACAAGTAATATAGATAATATAGCTAAGGAAACAAATACAATCTAATTGCTTAATGTTCTAAATTCGTGTCACGCACGTATTGAAATATTTGCCACCGGCATTCCACTGGTCTTTTAGACGTGTGTGGTATCATAATGATGATATAATCAAGGATTTACAATTTTAACGTTAAATCCGTTTTGAATATACGAGAAGGTCCAACACGATTCAAGAAAAAAAAACTTTAAAGCTTTACACTCATCTAATATTGACCAGCCCACAGTAAGAATAATTGTTTGTATTTAAGTTCGAAAGCAGCTAACGACCTTACTCTACTATCTAAGTAAATGCTTTAAATAATCAGCAAAATAATGAAAAATGAATAAAAATGTTGGCCTTCATTTAACGTCTCTTGGAACATAATAATCAGTAACTGTGCCAATATACCGTATTTTGTTGTATTTGTTTTTCGTCCCCCATGGCATAGTTTGAATAATGGATGATGTGTCTTTATTCATGGCCCATGGTGGCCTAGAATTATGCAGATTTTTAATGGTTTTAGACGCGAGTTGCCTTCTGATGCTTACATAAGAAATTTCCAACTGTCTGACAATGGGTGGTTACTTAGTTTATTTTTTCCTATGCGCTACCATCCTAAATCTCAAAATAAATTCGCTTAAAACTGCAATGGTATAATTTTATATGCATATCAGTTTCTTTTCTTCTACTTTCACTGCTGTTATATTACGTTGTAACATATTTTAATTTATACTTAGATATTCCTTTATATAAGTGCCACGTAATCCGTCTGTATTAAGGTGTGCATGCATCGATTCTATTAAATTATTTAGTACTGTTAACCCGACGACATAAGCCGTGTAAAGATTTATAAACGGCCTCATTAAGTCACCGTCGATTTCATTGCGAACTTTATTTGGAACGTCCACTTCGGCAAGTGGGACACCGGCTTCATTTCCAACTGCCTACGTGCACGTTGGACCGTCTCCATCGACGATTTTATTGCTGTCGTCAATCCCGTCTTTACCTTTGTTGATATAGAGTTGATAACTGCACGTGTGTGTCTCAACTTCAGGTGATTCTATTGTATAGGCACACCTTGACGTAAGAGATTGATTAGTCGGTGTCCACAAACGTCGGAGAAAGCTGAAGATCGGCTAGTTTGTTATGTTAGTTCAGCAGTTGAATTGCCACTGCTTGTGTACGTAACTCCGAATTATGGAAGGCACTCTCAATTTCTATTGACACATGCAATTTAGGATCGTGTAGAGACGTGTTGCAGACGTCATTGCTCAAACATCGAGGCGTATGGTCAGCGTTCGTAATATTAGCGTCCGATGTTAGCATCCATTTAGCGTTGTGTAATTCAACATAGATGGTAGCGTGTTGGTGAAGGTCGTGGCGATTTCGATCTGGAGAATATCAACAAGCATTCTCTTTCATTGTGACAGACAGCATGTTATTAGCAAAATAGACTAGATTTTGTAATGTACCCAAGTTATTGAAATACCCTTAAAACTGATGGTCAGATTTTTTATTTTTTTATTAACTTGTGGGACTGTCCCACTCCCAGATAAAGACTTCCCCGTTTTCTCTTCCACATTGCTCTGTCTAAGAAAATATGGTGACTAGATCGTCTAGTCAACGTCTTCCAAGGCTACCCCGACGGCTATATACGATTGTCAGATTAATTACTTACTTGAAATGAATTTGGAAAAACAAAGACTAATGATTTCGTAACATTATCAAAGGAAAACGTATTTACGTGATAGCAGTCATGTAAATTGTAAGTTTCCGATACTCCACGCAACGTCGATTCGTTCCTAATAATAGGAAGGTAAAATAATAACTGATGTTTATATAAGAGTTAGAGAATTAATTACGTAAAAACAACAATTTAACTTGTTTTCGATGGTAGAATTGCAGAGAAGCGATGCTCATAAGGTTCTGATGATGTTAATACTCAGATAGTAAAAAATACAATATTGGTAATTTCAAGAAATACATTTTATAATAAAATACATTAGCAACATCAGCATACTACTAATGGCATGATGAAAGCTTGTGAAGTGTGTTAACATTCTATTTATCTGACCTTTGACTAACATTTCAACAGTGTTTAGTGAATCACAAAAATCTGGTTCACTAAAGTTTTTAAGCGATATTTTGTTGTATGTTTTATGTGATATATATCTGTCATTAGTGTATTAATAGTTTTATTATTAGATTCATCATACAACCATACAATTCATTTAGTGTAACATGTTATCTATGACATAGTTAAGTCACTGACGTTTGTCGATTAAATACTTACAATATTTTCGAAGCAATGCTGAATCATGCTTGGCTTCTCCAAGTTCAATGTACGGTATGTTTTTTCCTTATACGAAGGAGTTACCTTAGCAACATCATTTTATATGCCAAGGTTGAGAAATAAAAAACAGTTTATTAAAATTTTTAAAGGGTTTCAAGAAAATATTGTATTGGAAGATGTCGGTGGCTCAATTAGTCCCTGACATTTCCAATATATTTTTATGTAGCCGAAATGCGAAGGTCCAAAATAATTATAATTACAAAACCTGTAGCCTGTAACTACTTTTTTTGCAATTGTAGTTATTATCTCGGTGGGTCAATAGCACATCTGTGTCGCTCCTGCGTGCCCAGTTAGCGTGCCGCCTTGTACCACGACATTCGAAATTATACCAACAATCGAAAGATCGTCTTCGCCTGCCGTTAATTCGCTTGTTAACGGTAATGTTTTAAGTTTCGTTGTAGAAGTATCGCGTGCTGTAAAGATGTTTATCGCTGTGATTGTCGACTTGCACACCGCCATACTCTTCATTGTTTAGTTAATTAGTCTGGTGACAGGATAAATGTCTCTTAAGTGCTTAATGTATGTTGATTTGTACTTTAATATTGTTTTTTTTTTGTTATTTATTGCTTTATTTTAATAAGCAATCATAATAGTATTCCTTAGTCTCCATTTATTTGCTGCAATATCGGTACCAATTAAAAACCGTACTTCCTCTTTTATTCAATGATTTTATAATCATTATGAGCCCATTACCTAATAATAGAATGTCAATTGAAATTTTGTCATCGTCTCTTTGAATCATTCTCTACTACTGAGGTGAATTAATTTGTGGAGACAATTCGATCTTTGATCGGTAAACGAAGACTTCAAGTATTTTACAATGTCCATTTGTGATCTATGAATCAATTTTAGATTGTGTTTAGAGAATTGTTTTGTATAAACAAGGATGTACTAGAACGAGATGCAGCTATCTATTGGAAGAAGGGTTGTATTGGTATAAGACGGAAACAGGAATCCAGTTTGACAAGTGAACAGGGAACCCGCCACAGTCAACTGCACAGCAATGTTGGAATGATAAAAATAATCTTTCTCGTTCCGTGCCTTTTCCGTCTTTGGTATCCGGAACTCGGAAATGATGGAAATGTATATATAAATCTATTTCAAGTCTGAGACCGATCTTGGAAATGTCATTCTTATGTCATACCAGTACTAAAAGTAATGTCAAAAGCGTACTCAAGACCGCTCTTAGACTTGAGATCCTTTTATTACTATGGGTCTAAATGTTGAATTTTATTTTTGTTATTAACAAGGTGAAACATAATGGGTATACTTTTTTTTTCAAATCTTAACTTTGTAAATCTAAAACTATCAGCTTTGGAGGAAACTTGAAAAACAGAAGGTGTTATAGGAATACAGCTGTTGACAGAGTTCACAAGTCTACAAAACCTTTAGTACTTCAACTGTCCCACAAAGCCGATAGTTTGAGATTTACAAACTTAAGTTGCAAAAAAAATAGTATACCCTTTTTGTTTCACCTAGTATATGACAAAGTCGACAAAGAACAACATGCTTGCAATTACAAAGCCATTGCTCGCACGCTGTCGACCGGAAAGGGAGTAGTTCAAAGGGAGGGAGAAGAAGGAGGGATGGAATGAATGAAGTTCAGTAATTAAAGTTAAAAATTCATTGTCAGCAGCAGGGCTTATACAACACTTTCTTCTTCTTTCTTTAAAAATATGGACCACCTAGGTTAATAGGTCTCTCGCCAGTGTCAAGTAACAAATAGAAATAACAAATACAGTTAATAACAATACAATACAAAAATGTGACCGTCCACTTTGGAAAACCAAAAAGGAGTCCTAAATTTACGTTATTGAAACGAGTAACTCCATTTTTTGTATAGGTACTGAGTCGTAGATAACAAAGCTTATGCATCAAGGCTTCTTTATTTTCTTCTCAAATTATATGGCATCAACAAATTGACCAACAGTAGTGTTGCAACACCGAGCAGAGATAGGTAGTGTTGAGTACGATTCGCAAGCAATTACTGAGAACATTATGTTATACGGAATGATGCCAAACGGTTGCATCATTACCTAATGCTGCGTTTGCGGCCACACTTCACAAAATAACTGTGAATTTGTAAGGAGATGATGGCGACATTTTTAAGACGTCAGTAAGATGTATTAGGTTTAGTTCGGCCAATGGTCCTCAAGTATTATGAATGACTTCAGCTGTTATTTATCTATCTACACAAAGAAGAACCTACTTCCATAATTCTAATGAGAGTGTGCTGCGATAATGTCATGTGAACTTACGTATTAACTACTTACTAAGAACATTCTACTTTGATAAAAGGCTGGTCACAAAGCTGTCATTGATATTATGTTAATTTCTATCTCAGAAACTTAGTGTTTTATACGAATGTAGGTACATCTGAATACATTTAGCTATTCCCCGGGGCACGTCCACGGCCAAACCTCAGCGTCCTCGTTGGACACCATTCTCGATCCTGGCTTACAAGAGTAACAGTGATGGGAGTGTGTGGCGGGTGAAGTGGCTCCGGAAAGCACGTTAGGCTGTCAGTCTGAAGTTCTAGACCTTCGGGCTTTAAAAATCTCAGCAATAGCTCGTACAAAGAGACGATGTGAATTACTAAGGGGACAATTGGACGTAGTTTTCCAAAATAGAACCAACCCGCACACACTTCTGCAAACTGAAACCAACCTAGAAACACTAAAACAAGGGTTGGTTTTGGTCAGCAGCAGTGCATGTAGGTTGATTCCATTCTGCAAAACGATATCCAATTTAGGTCTCCCAAATGTCTCCTATCGACACACGAAACAGGCTCCTATCTATATTTACATAGATGACGTTATTGCACACATGGAACAACCACTTCGTATGTGCAGTATACTCCGTGTTATAACTGTTTAATTTAACAATGTGGGCCAATACAAACTTGCAGCTTTCCATACAAAAATTAATGCGAGAGACGACTCGCGTCGCTTGATAGAATAATTTATACTCGTGATACGTAAGGTTGTCACAAAATTGGGATTGTATAAGTACTGGTTACATAATACTTAAGCACAATGAATTATGTAGGTAATCAGTGAAGATAAATAGGTGTTTGCAAAAGATCTTGGCACTTATTCGGTCAGACAATTAAACCGCCGTTCGAGCTGTTACAGCGTAACTGCATTGTTAACGGTAAATTGGCTGGATTTGTTTTTCTGTTGTTTCTTTATAAATAGCTCTTGTCCAAGACTTCGTGCGCGCGAAGAAAACCTCTTACATCATCTTATATTCGGATTTGGGCTCTTTGACGAACACCCAGGAAGCCAAGGGGAGTATTTCTTATACTTTCATTACAAAATTATGCTAGTTGGAAAATTCGTTTAATTCTTCACAATGGTGGCCAGTGATGACGCCGACGATTCCACGGCACTCGGCGAGGGTCAAACCTCAGCGCCATCCTTGAACTAAAAGGGTGTTCAATATATTGTATAATGTATGAGTTAAACTACGTGCAATTTTCTTTTTGTTACTTAACAAGGTTGGCAAACAAACGTACAACCCTCCTGGGCCCTAACCACGCTAGCTACTCAAATCGTAATAGAAAAGCAAATGCTCACGATTACGTTTCAAACGCTCCGCTTTTGACGTTTTGCTGACTTTTCTATTACGATTTGAGTAGCTAGCGTGGTTAGGGCCCTGATATTAAGTAGATACCGTAGCGAGTAGGTGCTTGTAATACCAATGGCATTGCTCGTACGTTGCCGACCTGAAGGGCAGTGGGATAGACGGAGGAGAAGGACGGGTTGGTGCGAAACGCAACTTTAATAGCAACTTTACGCCGATCTTCTGTGATAGGGTGGCACCACCCCTGTTGAGCTAGCCCGTAGGTTTAATATATGAGCTGTAGTCACTTGGCTACCGCGTGGCTCTACTCTACTACCAACAACACAAATAAGCCGCCAAAACAACAACTTGTAAAAGGTATGAGTTTATATGACATTAAAACTTAAATGATTTCCACATGATTATTGAAAGACCCAGAAACGAGTTGATGTCTTAAGATTCATTAGCTATAGTTCATTATTCATATTGCCCAATTAAACAATCTTGAACGCCTTTACCGGTTTATTATCTAAACAAAATTTGTAAATGTTTAGCTACAGTGTTGTCTACGCCTCTTACTTTGCATTTGATGTCAACGAGCAAGTTCGTCTCCTTTCGAATTCTGTAATAACATGGTGAAACGTCAAATTTACCTTAGACCCATCGTTGCGATAGAAAAACTTTCTTCCAAAACCAACAATGATCCAATTTGTTCGGTTCTTCGCGAGATTCGAAATTAAAGCGGCACAGTTATCGTAAATTTTTCGCATTCCACATTTGAAATTTTTCACTTCACTATTCTATTATTTTGACAGATTAAAAAAAAACTTTAAAAAGTCAAAACCGGCACAGATCACAACAATTGAATTGTTTGTCAGGAATCGAGTTTATAAATCGAAACGTGATGGTTGATAGAAAGCGGGCCCCGTGGACTTTCTTCCGACGCGTGCGGTGACGTGCCGCGGCTCGCGACGAGTGAACCGCCGACGTTGGCCTAGTGCTGGCAGGCCGACTTACTCGCCGCTATGAATTGGCCGAATTTGAAGGATAACAGGTTGCGAAATATTTGATGTTTGCTTACGGCTTTTGATTCTAAGATTTTCTCGGAAGCGTTCGCGCGAATGGTACTGGGAAGGTCTATCTTGGATAGCGGGAATAAAATGACAAGGCTGGGTCGAGTCAAATTTGGAGCAATCAGGTCACTTGAAGTAAGCGGTAGCCGAGAAGCGATGCGCAATGGTAATAATGTTCGTGTTCAAGTCGGTCACAGCCGGTCTGGCCAACATTAGAGAGACCATTTTGTAAGTTGCTGGTTCCTTCGGAAACCGTAATGTTAATAAAATATAAATTGATGCGAAACAACAACAAATGTAATAAAATAATCTTTTTAGTATCATATCCAACAAAAGTTGCGTAGTCTGTGCAGGATCTCGTGATAGATAGGTACCTAAATTACGAAGGCAGTTTTGATGTCAAACGCCCCAACGTTGTCAACGCTTTCGTCGGCGATGTGAAAATGAGCTCGTTTTCTAAAATAGTTCCTAAAATAAAATTATAATTATTAATGTGATAAGCTATTTGCATTAAGCGACTTAAATTTAAAGGATTATTAATAGAAATAAAAAATATTTTCTTTTTTAGCTGGCGCCATGTGACCGCAAAGATTGGCTGACTCAATAATAATATCACGTAAAAGTATTAAAAGTAATCACATTTTGTGGGCTCGATAAATAAATAAATATCGTCAGACTGACACACCAAAAATTTTTGAAAATAGTTTTTTGAAGTTTTTGAAAATGTTTGAAAATACTTTTTTTTTACTGAGATAGTTTCAAGGAACCAGTCAAACAGCCTATTGAGCTCCTCCTTTCGGAGAAGACAACGACGTGGACATTTTGAGGCCTCTATCAAGCCCTGGGCTCGTGCCCCATGTGTCCTCTTAAAGAAGACGGACGTGGTGGGTTAACACGTCGATGCACGGTTAACACGGTATAGGCCGTGGAGCGCAGTAAGCGCTCATCAGACGGTAGGGGCTAGCGTCTTCATCGGACATGTAAACTTATTATATTTTGTGAGTAATATCTATTGGCGCACTTTGGCAGTAAAATGGACCAGTTTGCCGTCACGGAAAATGGCGTGACGCTCTCTCATGCCGTCATGTCATCCCTCTACGCCACCGTTCTCGACTCCCTTGTTTTCGACGAGTCGAAAAGCTAAATTGTCTGGTGTGCGTGTAAACTCACGGCAAAGCTACAGGCTATGTCCAGCGGGTGTTATTTTTTTTTTGAACTTTTCTCGCCCCACACTCCCACCACTGTTACGCGTCTAAACCAGAATCGACAATGGTGACCAATGATGACGTCGAGGTTTGACCCTCGGCGATACTCGGGGAAAAGTTAAATTGTCTTGGAACCTAAACGAACGCACGAATTTAAGCAAAAGAAATAATAGGAGGAGTTTGAAGAAAAAACATCCACTTCCCTCCGGTGCAAAGCGGGAGACAAAAATAGCTGGTATGGACTGATGTTAGCAGGTGTTAGTGAATACATAACGACGCTCTTCCTGATTTCTATAACGCGATACATACTGGCCAGGTGAGCGAGGCAGCCTTTCACGGCAGCCTCCATCCTGCTCGGCGAGAGAAAGGCGCCGTGAGTGAAATGCCGCACGTGCACATTTGCCCAAATTAGACACTCAGCTTTTTGGTTTACGTGACTGTTTGCCATCGGTGTTTTGGGACATGGCATTCTAAGGAACCGAGGACTTGTAGGATACAGGTCTATCGAAAATGACCTGTGAAGTTCGTGACGGAGGGGAGATATTCGCTTGCGCAGATATTATATTCTGGATATCGTCACCAGCGCCACCTACTGGGTCCTACTATAGCTAAATACCGGCAAGGTATATTAAAAAAAAACATAAATATCGGTCAAGGGCAAGAAGAATTACGAACACCGGGATTTAAAAAATATAAAGTTTTTGATTTATATTAATACCTACGAAGTTTCATTGAAGCACGATAGTGCCATTTAAATAACTTGTAAAGTGGAGTATTAACGGTGTATTCAAACATTTTATTGGAAAGCAAAAGCATCCTTGTGTACCGTTATCTCAGTTATTAGGATCCCGTTACACAACAAAATCTGGTTGGATTATCCAACCGGTTTGTTAAAATAGAAAGAACATGTTTTTTAGCGAGTTGAGAATGCAACTGTAATGAGTTGAGACTTGATTTGTATTAAGTATAATTATGGATTTCAGGTTTATTTTTAGTAAGTAGAAACAAACGCATAAGTTTAGGCTATCGCGAAACGTGATACTATTAGCGCCATCTTGTAGAATTCGGAAATAATAGTTTAATGCGTGCCATCTTTTGGCGAGTAGCAGAACTATGTAATTTTATTATTAGTTAGTAAACATGCTACTTGATGGCGCTGTTAACGAATTAAACAAACCTAAAAATAATTGTGTGATGCATATCTTCTTTCTTTAAAAATATGGCCCACCCAAGCACATACTTTCATTTCTGTGCACCCAAGTTAATAGGTATTTCTCCAGTGTCAAGTAACAAATAGCAATAACAAACACAATTAATAACAATACAATACAAAAATGAGACCGTCCACTTTGGAATGGAGTAGTTACTTACTAAATTATAAAATAAAATATATATTGGCAGACATGTGTTTTAATTTATAATGATTTATATTTCTCGCTATTCTGGATGAGTCAATAGCTACAATGTTTGCCATCGAGAATCGGCTGAGAGATCGATGCTCTCGCCCCTAACTCGGTGTTACGCAAAATACGGGTAAATAGGTATTATTGCACTTGCAAATACGAGCTGGATAGCAGTAAGCAGCTGTCAATCAAAAATCTAATTAAAATCGACTCATCCATTCTGGAGCTATATAGGTACACTCATACAATGCCACATGCAAACAAATGCGTCGAACTTTACGCAATTCTTTACGCGTTACGGTTTAACTCGCGGAGGAAATTGCTTTAAAATTAATTAAGTGAGTGGCTTTTTTAACAATTCTTTAAGAAGGTCAGAATTAAAAAGGTAATTTTAATTTACTTATTATTGTTTATGAGCATCTAAATTATCATGGAGGCTTTATCACTGTTGCACTGAAATTGACCCTGAAAGTTATTTTCTAGTAGTGTGTCTACGGGCGATGGTAGGGACACGTTCGATGTGTATTTGGGCATGGCAACTGGGAGTGAGGAGGATACAAACCCACCAGGACTATCTCCCTCAGATCGATTTACTATCTACAGAAGTGTTAAAGTATAAAAGATCTTAACTTAGGTTAATAAAGTACAATATCATATTAACCAAAAAACCAAGTGCGCAAGGCAGTTACATTATAGAAATCCATTATATTATAGTAATTATAAGTACCTATATATAGTGGTTGAAATTGGATCAGAAACCCCTTTTTTTACAGTCCATCAAGTGTCGCAGTGCTGAACGAAACTTTCAGTAACCGTTCACTTCAAAGATTTTTTTTCATAATAAGTTATTAAAAATTATTTGGTTCACTCACAGTCCGCGAAGACGTTACTGGCGCTAGCATCGGCGTTTCTCTCGCATTTGCCAGTTATCCAATAACTCCTACGCGGCCTCTTTATCCAACAGCGGAATACTTTCATACTCATTCATATTTATTTACCGCGGTTCAGCATTATTGTATTACATTATTTTTATTATACAAGCAGATGGCTGTTTTATGTGTTGACTTAGACTATGCTTTACAGTATAAATAATAGTGAGTAATTAACTAGGTACGTGTGCGAGCGTCAATAAATTAATTTGGCGACCTCTTGGCGAAGTGGTTCGAGCGAAGGCCGCTCGGCTCACTGCACGAGCAGGGTGCGAGTTCGATTCCCGCCAGGGCAAATTTCGGAAATGTCCTTTTAGAGATTTACCCAAGTCTGGGTGTCACTGAGACCGCTCCCAGCCCATTATACGGTACCCATATAGTACAAGCGTCGCTTAGTTTGGGACTAAACAGTGGGTATGTGAGTCGGGCTATATTTATTATTTTTTATTATCTTTCAATTTTTTATTTGTTACGTGTAATCATAAATTATCATGGGCTTTATCACGTCCCTAGCTTAAACTAACACCTCTATACCATTTGGTATAAGTATTGTCTCAAACACGTGCATGACTTCTTCCGCCACACGCGCTAATTAATTTTAATTTAAACCGTTAATATTTGAGTGAAAGCGGACACAATACCCCCGTGACTGTGGTGCAGTATATTCCGTAACAGTCTAGCTTCATCATGTATGCGCTAACACTGATATATTGTACACTAGCGGCCCGCCCCGGCTTTGCACGGGTACATTGCGGTTACATTATTCGAGTTTTAGTAAGGATCCCTAATTTTTTGAAAATATATTATAGCCTATGTCACCCGGGGATAGTGTAGCTTCCCAACAGTGAAAGAATTTTTCAAATCGGTTCAGTAGTTTCGGAGCCTATTAATTACAATCAAACAAACAAAGTTTTCCTCTTTATAATATTAGTATGATTAAAAAGACGTGTTTATGGTTAATTGATTTAAATTGAGTCATGGGAGGTCTATGTTTAGAATATGGAACGTTACGTAAAAATGATAATTTATTATTTTTATGGCCAGTCTAGGTTATCTAGACCCACTCTGTATCCGCTTAGCATCCACTTTTAAAGCGGGCTACGGACACGTAAGAAGTACATCATATGGATGAGATTACATGGAAGTAATTTTCTAAGTGTGGCCGCGCCGCTCGCATTATAATAAGAAGATATCATGAGAACTCTGATGTACCTATGGTAAGCATGGCAATGATTGCTACTTTAAATTAATTTTCATTATGTGTAATTATGTTTTTCTTTCACTGTTATTTCACCTGTGATTTTTCACTATTCACTTAATCCTATGACTGGTCGATGATTTTTCATGAAAGCCGGGGAGGTACCGAACGCTTTGCGATTTAAATGCAGTGATTTTTAACAGTTTCTGCCTATGCCGGTAACAGATGGTGCTTATGAGGTCCTATATGATATGATTTTTCACACACTACCTGTGAAACGTTCCATTAGTAATATATAGACTGAGCACTCTTCGGACAGGGAAAACATACGCACGAAAGGTATCTTGTCCGGCTCAGACTGTTGCGTGCGAAATGAGCCACTCGCAAGCTCAAGCTAAGCGGCTTGAAGGAGGTGGTATTAGGTAATTTATCTAGTTACTAGCCGTTTCGCACAGCTTCGCTAGCGTCGATTTAATTTACCGGATGTCGAAAAGAGCGCCACCTCGCGTGTCCAACTATAGCTAAGTACCATCCAAGTCCTATAAGTACAAAAAACATCTGAATCGGTCAAGCTGTTTAGGAGGAGAATAACAAACACACGCACACCATAATTTTATATTTTATACTAGCTGAGCCCGCGACTTCGTCCGCGTGGAATTTAACTTAACAAAAAATCCCGCTCCCGCGTTCTAAGCCCGCGCGACAGGATCCATTTGTTTAATTTTGTTTTTCTAAAATAAAAGTAGCTAGTAGTTACTCCTCAAAACATCAGCTATCTGCCAGTGAAAGTCCCGTCAAAATCGGTCCAGCCGTTTCGGAGATTACCCGGAACAAACACACAGACAGACAGACAGACGGACAGACAGACAGACGGACAGACAGACAGACAGACCCCAGACAAAAAATTTTTAAATCGCGTTTTTGTATAGGTGTCGTATGTACTTTCATATTCATTTAGTAAAAAAGTGTTAGTTTGATATTACAAACAGACACTCCAATTTTATTTATTTGTATAGATATCTAGTTATTATAACTACCTATCTATCTAAACTCCACATCATTTAATCCTAAAATTTGAATCTTATTCGTTTCGACATGGTCTGTCATAACAAAGATTGTCAACACATTGATGGTTGATAAATGGTGATTATAAATTTACATATTTATGATGGTTTACCTATAGATAGCTATTTGTCATAAATATATATAAACAAATGTCATGTAACTATTAAAGAACAATACAAGTTAATAGGTATTATATATTATAATTATGATGTTAATACGAAATTGTCAATGAAGCGGATAGATTTGTGGATGACATATAATAATACTAGCTGTGCCCCGCGACTTCATCCGCGTAGTATTGGATTATTGGGTTAAAAAGTATCCTATATGTTAATCCCGGTTATAATCTATCTGTGTTCCAAATTTCATCCAAATCCGTTCTGTAGTTTTTGCGTGAAGGAGTAACAAACATACATACATACATCCACACTCACAAACGTTCGCATTTATAATATTAGTAGGATTATGGTCAGCGGTATTACCTAGTTGTTATCTTTTATGATGTATATAATCTGCTATACTTTAATATATACGAGTGTTCATAGATCCTGTTTATGTAGCTCAGTAGGTTGAGGAATACATTTTATGCATATTTCGGAAGCGTTAAAATCAAAATGCAAATATAAAGTAGGCAAATAAGTGCCGTCACATAATGGTACATGAAAAAAATGATGTAATTCGTTCGAATAACGCAAGTAAAATTATGTAAGTAGGTATTTAGTTTGTATGTAGCTTCTTTCTCGTCGTATGACCAGTGCCGTGCGTGTAACACTTAATGATAATCGTTCGCCAAATGGGAAAATTATATTTTAACACTAGCAGAGCCCGCGACTTCGTCCGCGTGGAATTTAACTTAACAAAAAAGCCCGCTCCCGCGTTCTGAGCCCGCGCGACAGGACCCATTTGTTTTATTTGTTTTTCTAAAAGAAAAGTAGCCTAAGTTACTCCTTAAAACATCAGCTATCTGCCAGTGCAAGTCCCGTCAAAATCGGTCCAGCCGTTTCGGAGATTACCCGGAACAAACACACAGACAGACAGACAGACAGACAGACAGACAGACAGATAGACAGACAGACAAAAAAATTTTAAATCGTGTTTTTGTTATAGGTGTCATATGTACTTTCATATGCATTTAGTGAAAGGGTGTTATTTTGATATTACAAACAGACACTCCAATTTTATTTATTTGTATAGATTACGCGAAATAAATATCTGAATTTTGAGATAATCTTTTGTTATGGAATAATGACACATTCCAAATCAAAAAACCATAGGTACTTACTGGGCTAGGCAATTCAACTTAAATTATTAAGGATACTAATACCAACGTATTTTAAGCATAGAAAAAAAGCAAACTAAAATCCTTATATCTAATCTAAATACCTATATACGTGCTTTTAAAAAAAAGAACTAACTTTCGAGTGTTCAGATTATAATGTGTTTATTTTTTACCTTAACACCGGATGACTTGGCTTACAATCAAAGGGTTCTTCAGGAGGATTCGTTTTAGATATTTACCGTTTCCGGAAGCCTTCAAATGCAGTCCCATGCGACACATCTCCGTTAAACCTCGTTATTGATATAACGGAGCGTTCGAAAGTGAAATTCGCCGTAAGTTCTCTTAGTGATGTACATAATGATGTTGTGTAACTTATTATGTAACGAACTGTTCTTAATTTTGAATTAGCCCTTTTGTTTAGTATAGCCTAATTTGAGTGGGTTTTAGTATTTGGTCGTCTGTCTCCGATATTCCATTCTGTACACACTAAAGGATCTTTAGTGTGATCGTGTATGATCGTCTGTCTTCATGTCACAGGTTTTATTCCGAGGTTATTAGAACTACATTGCTGAAATTTTGCATACTTTTAGATGGTAGTTAATTAGCGCAAAAATATTGTTTTCTTATATTTACGCGAATACTACACATTGAAATAAAACTATTTTCCGGTTTCTATCGCGATATATCGCAAGACCTCGAGACACTGTAAGCACTTTCTGCGTCGATCGGACCGCAAACAACAACTAAATATGAGGGTACCCAGTTATTAACTATGACATCAGGACGTCTAACACCTCAGTCCCCCCGTGACCATGTTTGCTGTAAAGCAGCCGAAACGTCGGGAACATAAAAAAGTAAATAAACGTGATATAATCCGTAAAACAGTTTTATTTCAATACCGCAAAAATGATATAATGAAATCTTGAGCACAAAATTATTCTAACCTCCCATTACCACACACGGGGGTATCGTTAAATAGGTATAATAGAATCATGATGAGGTTTCTTAGGCAGTTTTCCAAAATTAAACATTGTATAAGAAATTAGTTTAACACATAATGCGACATTACTTTGAAAATGACCACGACAGTTGTGGGTTAACATCACCCACCAGCTATTAGCCGACCACGTTAAATCAAAGTCACTTTGACGCACGGGTTTGACTGCGGAACATTCGTCCGCGTTCAGTCCGCGTGGAGCATCCCGGGTTCCTCCATTTTGGTTTTCCAAAGTGGACGGTCACATTTTTGAGTTGTATTGTTATTAATTGTTTGTAATTGCTATTTGTTACTTGACACTGGCGAAATCATCGATAAACGATGGAAGCCATAAACTAAATGGAATTGGAACATCCCGGCAGATTATTGACAGCCGCGCGGTAACTCCGCTGAAAGTCAAACCAGCCTGCCAAGCCAGGGTACCGTGAAGATACCTAAGCAAAGGAAAGTAATGTCCGCGTCATCGTGATCGGTTTACAGCGACGGTCGTGCAGTTTTGACAGCGCTAATTGGCGCGATATTTTGATCCCATTCGTCTCGACCAACTTTCCTTGACGAATGTTACATTGAATGTTGCTTTAACACGATCTGTATCTAGAGATAGTTCGGGCTCTGTGTTAAATATAGCAACAAGCCTAGATATAGTTCGCGACGGGGGTACGATTCTGAACGTACACAAAACTGTCATGATGACAGCTGACAACTGACAGATAAAAAATTATAATGTCAGTGTGGCGACCTCACATTCACGTCGCCGACAGAAGCGGACAGATGGCGGTAAATGCAGCGCTTCAATACAATGTACGGATTCTTCATAGAAAAACTGAATCACGATATTAAGTCTCGCAATTATCGTGACTATATATACAAGACCCCGAGAATAACCAGCGGGGCATAGCGGCCGCCCCGCCAGGCATAACACCCGCCTGGCTGGAAGATCTTCCCTTTTCCGCTAAACTGGAACTGGCAGCGCGGTGATCGGTGCAAGCAAAACGGGGGCATAGCGGCCGCCCCGCCAGGCATAACACCCGCCTGGCTGGAAGATCTTCCCTTTTCCGCTAAACTGGTGACCCCGACAACGAACCTACCCTCTGAAGAAGACAACTCAAGCACGGACATCACATCACCGCCCTACATTTGATGGTCAACACCTGCAGTTCACGCTCACACCAACAATCCAGTGCCACCCAGGACTACTACAGCCGACTCACCACGCTGCCAGTTCTGCAACGCACACAGCACGCCAGCAAGTGTCACCTAGGACTACACCACAGCCGACTCACCGTGCCAGGTTTGGTTCTACGACACACGCTCATCAGTCTCGACTCACCGCAGACCACACGAGCTTTCTGGCATCCTTGCAAGGGCACTCGCACTCCTTGGTCTCGACTCACCGTAGACCACGAGCATATTCGAGCATTCCACCTTGCAAGCAAACGCACCTCGAGCAGACGGCAGCAATTTACAAAGACTATCGACCTCCGGTCTTGGAGGGGAGTCCTGTGGCGACCTCACATTCACGTCGCCGACAGAAGCGGACAGATGGCGGTAAATGCAGCGCTTCAATACAATGTACGGATTCTTCATAGAAAAACTGAATCACGATATTAAGTCTCGCAAGCATCGTGACTATATATACAAGACCCCGAGAATAACCAGCGGGGCATAGCGGCCGCCCCGCCAGGCATAACACCCGCCTGGCTGGAAGATCTTCCCTTTTCCGCTTAAGCAGTAAGACAGGGCGCCATTTTTTTCCTATTATTCATCTACATTTTGTTACAACTATGTTGTTGCTTATTCAATTTTTATTTTAATACAGTCCACTAAGGAATTACCTAATATGTTTGGTGTTTCATTGCCTAGACCTAAACAACGGGGTAGTCAGATATGGTTTTTTGTCCTAGTCCGGGTTGGCCATCTTCACACGTTTTTGCTCGGTGTTCATTATGTATGAATGTATTCATTGGTGTGGCTATCATTACCTGCATTAATATGAAGCAGTTTCGCTTCGAATACTTGCATACCAAGGTACATCATCATCTTACTCTTCGGAATGGTTTCATTAAAGTATCTTTATTAAAAAAAAATACCGAATTCAAAAAGACCTGGGTGCACTAACAAGCTATAAATAACTATGGAGCTCATAATTTATTTAATTTAGACCCGATGCCAATGCACTACGTTAGGTCTTCTCAGGTAACCTATACCTACTTACTTGAATTGTCACTGACTCCAAATTAAATTTATCCAAACTACTGAACCGATGTTGATGAAATTTCTATGGGACCAATCTGGCAGAAGGTCATTTCAAATAAAAAAATAAAATAGAATTTTTCAAATCGGTTTATAAATGACGGAGATCTGAGGCAATAAACATAACAAAAAACACAACCGAATTGAGAACCTCCTCCTTTTTGAAGTCTGAAGTCAGTTAAACTCTGAAGGCGAACTTGCCAAGAGTGGCAAATGCAATTCTCCTAATATATTGACTCTTTGTAGTGATAATGAAACTCTTTATCATTTCATATTCACATTCATGGAGGAAATCTACCACCGGTTCGGAACGCTAACGTTTCATCTGTGAAGAGCCGGCTATAAATTTTATGGTTCCTAGTATTTTTTTAATATTTTTTTTTTTTGTAATTATAGCAAAGATTATGTTATGTCATGCCTCGCATTCATAAATTGTTTGCTGCAATTACAACACTTTTAGGTACAAAAGTTTCTTTTCTGTAATAATAATGGAACACAAGTGGAACTTGTTTAGTAATAGCTCCCATCTTGTTTGTATACATTATAGCTAAAATATCAAGGTTGATTATTTTATTTTTGTGATTGTGTTACCATGTTGTGATGCGTTTCTGTTGGCTATTGCAGACCCACTTGGATTTGGTAATAATGTTGAACTGGAGTAAAACTTAGTTCTTGTAACTTCTGTTGTCATATTGATATATAAATTATGATAAGTATTTGTCTAAATAATCTCTTCTACCACAATATACTTTCAAATTAACCAGCTCAATGTATTCTAACCACTAGTATTTAATTATTATTAGTAATTCGTTAATACTGTTAACAATTTTTAGATATATTTGCTTGTCTTTAATTATTAAAATTCTAATTATAGTTTTATAGGCTTACTCGCTTTTGCTTCACAAAGCAGCTTCGATGGAGTAGATTTGATTTTCTAGGTGTCTATATACAAGAGCGCCACCTACAGGCTCCAATTAGCTAAAAACTATCCAGGTGACACATAGGTAAATACAAAAGAACATCACTATTGGTCAAGCCGTTTAGAAGGAGAATAATTACTAACACAAGCACATCGGAATTTTTCGTATAAAATCTCCCAATTCCATAAATTGCGTGCTTAGTTTTTTTTCAGGATACAGTGATTGTATATATATTATTTAAGTACATATTTTTTATTTATTATCATTTAAACACATGTAATATTGTCTAAGTACATAACATACAAAAAACCACTGAGGTTTAGAATTGATGTTATACATCTACATCAAGAAGAATAGTTAAGTGTAGGTAGGTATAACTATGGTAGGAATGATGAGTAGAGTCTCTGAAATATCAGAGAGCTGTGTAAACTATTTTAAAATCGATAAAAACTCACCAGAAATGATTCGGCGCGACAATGCTCAAAGTGCTAATCCTTATTAGGTGTGTATTAAACAATCGCACGTGTTCGTATTTCGTCCGCGAGAGAGCGCTGGTGCGGCGCGGTGCGGTCGGCGCGCGCGCTGTGACGCCACTGCTGCTTGCGCGGGCGCAGCGCCCGTGAGCGTGCTCCTACCTCTAAACCCTGTGTCACACTGGCTGGATAGCAGTTTTAGTATTCCTCATTGGCATAACCACTTGCAAGGCTTTGCAGTAGTTACAAGTAATAATGTTCTCGAGAACTAGCTTTAGTAAAAAGTTATATTGTACTAGCTGCGCCCGGCGACTTCCGTCCGTGTGGAATGTGAACCACCCTTAACATTTAAGGGTATGAAAAATAGATAGTAGCCGATTCTCAGACCTACCCGATATGTACACAAAATTTCATGAAAATCGGTCGAGCGGTTTCGGAGGAGTATCGTTACTAACACTTTACATAGTATAAGATCACTAGACGCGCTCCGCGGTTTCACCTGTGGAAATTAAAACCATACCCTATGTCACTCAAGGATAGTTTAACTTTGTATCAGTGAAAAAACTTTCAGAATCGGATCAGTAGTTCCAGGGATTACCTGCTACATAATTACAAGCAAACAATTGTACTTCTTTATAATCATACTAATATTATAAAGAGGAAAACTTTGTTTGTTTGATTGTAATGAATAGGCTCCGAAACTACTGAACCGATTTGAAAAATTATTTCACTGTTGGGAAGCTACACTATCCCCGGGTCACCCGGGGACAGTGTAGCTTCCCAACATAGGCTATATTATATTTTAAAAAAAAATCAGTGCCGTCTAGGGACGCCCGAAAGAAGCGAAGCTTTGCAGTAGATATTAGATATATTATAAGTGGCGTGCATAGGGTTTTGAAACAGGGTAGGCAGAGTGTAACATAAAAATACCTTGAATTATGTCTCGCTAGCTTATTATAGATTTTCATCTAGGCTATCGTATCCAGGTTTATTCAACAATGACCCTTATAAAACATAGTACTTACGTAAATGACATGCGAACAAATAATCGCGATTTAACTCGACGGTAGCGACATCTAGTTATAAATACGCATCACGCGTTATGCATCACGCGTTACGCTTTTCACCATTTGAGTGCCCGGGTAGCGAGCGCCTCGAACGTCCGTAAAGAAGCTTCGCTTCAAAAAATAGGGATCCTTACTAAAACTCCAATAATGTAACCGTAATGTACCCGTACGAAGCCGGGGCGGGCAGCTATATATTTATATAGATTAATAATTTAATCGTGCCGTCTAAAGCGATGCACAGACGACGTGCCATTAATACGAATTTATCTCACCGCTAATGATAAATAACCAATGTGGAGGACACTTTAGTTTTTATTCTCGGTGGTAGTGCCTGGCTGGAGCCAACTAACTACAGCACACACTTTAGCTGGCTCCAACCGGGTAGTAACAACCTCTCACAGAAGGTTCGCGTAAAGTTGTTATTATATAGCTGCAATTCGCACGATTAGTTAAAGAGCCGAAAGCCTAACCCTTCCTTCTCCCTTCCCCTCTCTCTATCACTCCGTTAACTGACTCAGTTAAAGGCTAAGTTAACTGCTCGACATCAGGTAGGTCATACGCTTGGTTGTCAACTTAGTTGTCTGTAAAGAAAACACTTATCGGTCAAAATCTTGCATCATAGATGCTTTTGCTCATGAAATTCTTGGTAATCTCAAAAGGCAACACACTGGAGCTAAAATTATTAATAATATCTATTACCCTTTGTAATTAATAACTATATAAGCAACTGGCGATAAAAAAGGAATATACCAAATTGTAAAAAGACAAGTCCGCTGAGTTTCTTGCCGGAACTTCTCCATCGTGGTCGCGTTCAGATCTGGTTGTGGATATAAGAAAATAAATGTAAAATTGATAATTTGTAAGTGCCCCCGTAGGCATAAACAAAATAAACGATTTGACTTTGACTTCAATTATTGTATGCTCCATTGTCTCTACTACAGTAGTCTATTTTGCAATATTTATGTGTTGCTCCATAAAAAAAATTATAGTTGCTCAATCATGATCTACACAATACAACACAATTAATATACAATATAACGAAATTGTTCTGTTTCCTGTGGTTATTTTGACCTAGGGAAATATTTTTAAATGTGTTGTAAACTTTACTTTGCATGTATGTGCATTGAAATTGTAGGATATTTTTTTTTATATTACAAAGTCGGTAAACAAGCATACGACCCCCCTGATGTTAAGCAGTTACCGTAGCCTATAAAGTGGGTCGTAAGCTTGTTATTTGCTGCTCGTTGTTTGTTATTTATATGTAAGTTGAAACAGAAGGGGTGTAAACCAAGACCCCATATCATGGATGGAAGAATTAATAAATGCCCCATATTCGATATTTTCGAGGTTCTTCTAATGACTTCCCATTAAGGCGGAGACAGACCAGGGCCAAACCACGACAAGAATAACGAATAGTCGAATATTAATTCTTATTTTGTTAGTTTTCGGATGTTTTCTGTGAATATTCATAGGCTGGCTATAAGGTCAGTGACCACATTTAGACTTTCATTAAACATTATGTTCACGTCTCTCCTATGGTGTACCTCCGGGTTTATGTTAACAACCAAAAATGTTGCGTTGTCGTCGTTTCCATTATTGCGGAGTTGCAAACAAATGGTGCTTACATTTAACGATCACGATTATGACTATTGGTTCCAAATAACTACTCCGTTACCTGTGACTTCGCCATGATATTATAATAGCACACTTGTCAATTTTTGAGTTTTTAATAGAACTTTTAGCAGTCGGGTTTTTTTTAATATTCGTTTATTGTATTTATATAAGGAGATATTTCTGTAAATAAAAATCCCATAATATGTTAATGTCCCTCTTCTGGGCACGGCCCCCCCCTCAATGCGAGGGGGTTTCAGGCCATAATCTACCACACTAGCTCAGTGCGGGTTTGCGGATTTCACATGGTTTCAGAAAATTTGTAAGATTTTATAAGATATGCCGGTCTCCGCACGGATGTTTTCCGTCATCACCGTAAGCAAGAATGTCAGGGACAAAATTGACTCTCATGACGAAGAGACTCTTGACTAACGGAGTGCGGTCTTGTTGGCCTTTTCTATAATTGACCGAGTTATTTCGTTTATAACTTTTGAGTTTGACAAGCCATGGGTCTTGTCCTAAATCATTTAATAATGGATGTCCTCAAAGTATCAAATAATGTTAAACAATTGGAAAGGTTTCTGAATATATATGTCAAACAATTATCAGAGATCCCGTGTTAGATAACTGCTAGGCGTACGATTTAATTAAATTATATTACTCAACAATAATTAGTATTTATACAACGAGAGGTAATTAGTATGAGAGACTGTATGGTTTATTTATTTAGTGCTGTAAAGTAAAGAGTATCTGTATTCGCGGTTGGGAAAGCACAAGAACAACTTGCTAAATGCAATTATTTTTGGATTTTACTGGCTAAATGTATGTCAGTAGGTATACTGAGGAAAAGATATTAATTCCGATGAGAATTGACAAGAAAGGATTATTCCAAATGAAACCTTAATTGGTTGTCAAACAGGAATATACAAGGTGTAAGGGGCATCGTAACGAAAACTGATACTATGGATTCAAGTAATGATTCTTGGCTCTCCAAAAATTCTAACTCTGGGGATCCAGAATCTTGAGTTGAATCCATGGTATCAGTTTTCGTTGCGATGCCCCTTACACCCTGTATACTCCAAACTTCAATGGCAATTACGCTATTTTGTCATGACTAAAGTAAATTTGACACATCTCAAAATATTACTGCCTCGCTCATATAGTTTGTTAATAGTACCAAGTTAATCAAAGCCATGTTTTGTGATGGAAGTGTTTTATTGCAACTAGCGATGCAAGTCCCCGCGAGCGGACCGGCTTATTGGCTCCGGCTGGCCGGAGTATTGGTTAATAATTCAAATGTCAACGGCTAGTTTGCACCGGCCTTTTCGAAGTCAAGGTCACGTTCTGTAAGGAGCACTGTCTGGTGATCTTGCCGATCTACATGTTGGGGACTGGCTATTGCACTAATATAAATCCACTAAACCTTTTTACCCAGTTTTTGGCTTGAAGTCTTTCCGGATTTGGATCTACACTTCGGATTCATTAAGTGGAACAGCTGGTAGTCTAACGTTTACGGGGCGGTTGCCAGAACTATTCAGGCTTTGACTCCCCGTAACAATCTAGAGTTAGATTCTAGATATTTGTTTGATGAAACAAAGCCGTCAAACAAGCGCTCGAACCGCCAGATATTAGGAAGTTACCGTAATCTATAGATGCTTGCAATAGTAAAAGCGTTGCTCGCACGTTGTCGACCTAAAGGGGAGTAGGACAGAGGGAAGATAAGGGAGGGGGAGTTGTTCTTCCGACTCTCAATCATCGTATGAAACGCTCTAATAGCTACTTCACGTCGATCTTCTATGACGAGAGAATAACGATGGGCGTACGGTGGGTCAACCTGTGGATTCAACAGATAAATAAATATCGCTAGACTGACACACCAACTGTATGGTCCCAAACTAAGCAACACTTGTACTATGGGCAGCACCGTACAATGGACTGGACAATGGAAACCTAGACCTGAGCAAATTACGAATAGGCCATTTCCGAAATTTACCACGTCGGGAATCGAACCCGCAACTACCATGTGCAGTGAGCCGAGCGGTCTACGCTCGAACCACTGCGCCAAGCGGTCGTCAAGATATTAATTACTACAGATAAATAATGCCATGTTTCATCATGCGTTTGGGTGACATCTCTCTTTTATCTATGAGGATTAAAATGTTGCTGGCCAATATTCATATTCAAATCATCATTTCCGCATTGATAAATAAGCATGCAATTTATTATTCACTATTTACATAATAATAAAACTAATATGTCCGTCTGTCGACTTCGAAATACCAGTAGCAACTCTGCATCTCAGTATAAATGTACAACGATACCTAAGTACTTCTATGAAAATGATTGACTACTACTGTTTCTCGAAATCATTACGTCAAAATGTAAATAAGTAGATCACGTGACTTTGTAATTTTCATACATTTCAGCGTAATGATTTGTAGATATGATTCGAAAGTAATTTCGGGTGGAAAGCCTTTTTTTACTTAATATATTTCTGGGTTTCATCTTTAGGTAACGCCTACGATTCCGGGTGTGTTGTATGTATAATAAATAATAATTACAATGTAATCTTTATAACGTGGCGAGTTAAGGATGGACATATGATAAGCTTTCACTTTTATACGTTAATTTATTACAAGGAAGCAAAACTTCCTATTACTATAGCATCATTTAATGGGGATACTTAGAGGGTATCAGTGATCGTAAATAGTCATGAACGCTTTCATTAAAAATATGAGCTGGAGGTAAAAGGACTTAATGAATGATGGTAAAGAGTTCAATTATATGTAATTTGTTGTAATAATAATGCATTTTAATATTATGACGGTAATAATAACAAACTAATTAATTAAGTGATCATTTTTAACCCGGATTAACTGCAAACATTTTGTACAAATCATAACACTAAAATGTTCTTCATCTTTCTTTAAATATATGGTCCACCCAGTTAATTAGATGTATCTACAAATGTCAAGAAAATGTTAATGCTATTTTAACAAACACATTTTATAAAGAAACAAAACAAAAACGTGACCGACCACTTTGGAAAACCAAAATGGGGACACACTAAAATGTTTAAGTGAGTCCTTTGTTGACAGCTCATGTCATTCCATACATTTTAGTGTAATGATTGACACGCATTAAATTTTCTTATAGTAATTGGGAACTGAATATATGTATACTAGGTGAAACAGAAAGGCTATACTATTTTTTTTGCAACTTAACTTTGTAAATCACAAACTATTGGCTTTGTGGGACAGTTTAAGTACTAAAGGTTTTGTAGACTTATGAAATCTGTCAACAGCTGTATCCTTCTAACACCTTTCTTTTTCCAAGTTTCCTCCAAAGCTGATAGTTTAAGAATTACAAAGTTAAGTTTTGAAAATAAAAGTATACCCTTTCTGTTTCAACCTGTATAGATTTTTAGAGCAGTTTCAGAATCAATGCTTCAATTATGTATGACCCATAAGTGAACATTTCTAAAAGTCTTTGGTGCGTCACATGTGCTACATATTGACAGCTAATGTCATTACCATACATTTTGGAGTATAGTGAGTGGATTGGGTACAACTCTCATACCTGTAACAATCATTACCATATTATAACATTTTGACAGTGGTAAAGCTAACCGTGAGTTCGCACTGGACGAAACATGTACATGAAACATGTTGTTGTCTCTATCTTCTGTTGTCATAAAATAGAGACAACAGTATGTTTTGCCAACATGTTTCGTCCAGTGCGAACTCACGGTAAGTTATAGCCAATTGACTACATGTAATATACGGGTTGGCTCGACCAGGGTAGTACCACACTCTCACATAAGATCGGCGAAAAGTAGCTATTATAGCTGCGTTTCGTACGATGAGTGAGAGAGCCGGAAGCTCAACCCCCCGTCCATACCCCTGCCTCTGTCCCACTCCCCTTCAGGTGGGTATCGTGCGAGCAATGCCGTTCTTGGCATCGCAAGCATCTATTGGCTACGACAACTGCTTAATATCAGGCGGATCGCACGATTATTTGCCGACTTTGTTGTCAAAACAAAACAGTCGTTTGATAGGTTATAATATCATTTCCTTTATGTACAGGGAGCCAAATAGAAAGTGGTGTAAAATTCTATGAAACCGATCTTGATCGTGTGTACGTACGTAAGCGTATAAACCAGATGGGTATCGTCAGACGCGTCGTTGCGTGCTAACATCGGCTGTAATAAGTCTTTATGCTCGTAAAATTGATTGTATGTTGAAAAACGGGCTGACAATGGAATTTGGAATTAATTATTGAATTGTCATGGTGCAAATTCTATTGGCGGTTTCATCGATGCAACGACATTATTACGAAATAAACCCACAATAGCTTAGACCCGTATTAATAAATCTATCTCAAGGCTGAGAGCGATCTCGAGTACGCTCTACAGGTGTCATTTTGTACTGGTATGACGTTAGGATGACATTTCGAAGATCGCTCTGAGACTTGAGATTTCCGCCTTGAGGCATCGCGCGAGACTCCCCAGAGGATAATTACGTGTAAACTTTAAATTTCCGGTATTATCACGTTGCTTAATTTTTACAAAATGTCTTACGCAACGTCCGTAAATGAGTCTGCATAATATGATTCCTGCGCCGATAAAATAAGACGTGATTAAGAAACAACTTGGTATGTATATTCTTTATCTGCTTCTGTCTGTTCTTCTGTCTGCTTAAATCTATAACTCAAAGGTGACTGACTGACATAGTGATCTATCAACGCACAGCCCAAACCACTGGACGGATCGGGCTGAAATTTGGCATGCAGGTAGATGTTATGACGTAGGCACCCGCTAAGAAAGGATTTTGATTAATTCTACCCCAAGGGGATAAAATAGGGGATGAAAGTTTGTATGAAACTTTGTCAATTAAATTCCACGCGGACGAAATCGCGGGCACAGCTAGTATTTTAATAAAATAATTACACAGTCTAAAACATTTGGGTGCACTAAAAAGCTAGAAATAACTAGGGACCTTGTAATTTTATATTTGGAGTCAAGATCAGTCCACAATTAACGAATTATCGGTGAAAAAAAATTATTAAAAAACTTACTGGCAAAATTATTACCTCTTCGTTTTTTGGAATCGGTTAAAGAAACCACATAAATTACTGTAGTCATGATTTAGAATGTTACATTAGCTGTTGTATTTTATTGACAGCTGTTTATTGAAATACTTTCCGATAGTTTAATTACATTGTAAAATGTGTATTACAAAAATACAATTATGAAGTAAAAATCAATTTGCTATTCGGTTCCCTCGGCTTGTTCGCGTGGTTCAAGCCAATCAACACGTAATTTATTGCAACCGATCTTGTAATTAATATCAACGAGACGTATCGCTCGTTGCTGCAAGACTTGTCAGTTTTCAAAACGATTGAAACTGCGTGTACTTATGTTTCGTTCAGTTCATGAAGATGCGTGCCGTGACTCGTATGACACTGGCATATGAGTCAATTTGCGATAATTCACGTCTCTTCGTGAAATGGACTGAATGTATACCTAGTCAGATCTGACTCCAAATTATAAAAGACGGAGCTTAGGAAAATATAGGCTATTGACACGGGGTGTCCTATTTTTACGAATAACTCTGTCACTTTTTGATAGAAATAGAGCAAATTAGGTTCAAACTTACGCAACAGTCACATCTATAGCTGTCATTTTATCGTCTAATTAATAAATCGACTTTAGCTGTGCCTCCATTTTAGTTACTTTTAAATGTGTAAGGTTGATTTTAAAGAAAAACAAAGAATACTAAAGTTGGATTTCGGGCCTTAGATGGAAGTCTTTGTTTGTGAACATATTTAGCAAACCGAACTGAAGTCCATAAACATCTGATTGAAAGATAAACGTGTATTTTGAAACATAATACTAATTGCACTATTTTCCTTTTGCAGGTAAATACTTCATCATACGAGATACGGTAACGTTACAAGTTTGTTGTTGCGCGCGCGCAGGCTTAGCCGCGGCGAGTGAAAGTGAATCTTGCCCGCTTGCCGACGTTGATATTAATTTACCTGCTGTAACTGGAGTTTGTTATGCTGAGTGGTCATGCGTGGTGGTCCCGAAGGATATTCTAAGCATTCATGTATGGTTTAAGCATTTCAAATCAATTGATCAATCCCTAACGAAAGGTTACGAAAGAGGTCTTGCTGTACTGGCTAGGCCCTGGTACTAGGATAACGACCTTATCTTAAAGCTTTAGGGTCTCATGTCGATCGAAGACCAATGGATCAACACTTACGGTATCATGATTTTAATAGTGCCTAGAGATATGTTTAATTACTAAAGCCAAGTTTTATAATCCTCGCTCCTCTTTTTACATTGTATACTTACCTGCAGAGATTATAAAGACATCAAAAATGTCAGTTCCGTGTATTAGGTGCGTGCAATACACATCATGCGCAGGAGTCTGCGGGATCACTACTTATAGTGTACTGTTTAGATGTATTATATTCCATCGTATCTTCGTGATCTTGCGCACTTTCTCGTTAAGGTGAAGGCGCCTGTCTAGCCCGCGAAATTCAAAATTTTCGAGTATTTTTTTAGTTTATCCAAAATCTGAAAACATTTAAGACAACATTTTATGATTTGCGAAAAACACAGTATGCAGTGCGTTTATTAATACATTTATTTTACTCTAAATATTATCACGGTGGATATGATACTAGTAAATCACTAAATATACAAAAATTGCCAGATTATCTGGATAGCTGTCGTTCTTGAAATGTTTTAGAGTAAGTTGGATATATTAATAAATGCACTGCACATGGCCTTTTTCGCGAATTACAGAATGTGCCTTTTATTATTGTCAGATTTTGAAAAATTTCTAAAAACCTCAAAAAATTTGAACTTCGCGGGCTAGATGGGCGCTTTAGCCTTAAGACAACTTTGTATTCACTGTCGTTGTTGTCTTTCTAATTAAGTTTGTGTTTGTATAACTATAGTTACCTGATAAAGTTAAATAATATTACGTCATTTATAATTGGCCTGTAACATATAAGTATCAGTTTTAGTGATATTTTTTTACAATTTTATCGATTATTTATGGGTAACAACTAAAGGCACGTCACCGTCCAATCTCAAAGAAAATGTAATGTAATGTAACAACAAAATATATGCATAAGTTTTTTGCAAACAGTTTTCATAAGTAAGCGGCGCAAATCTTAAACACGAATCTGGATTTATGATATTTGGTATTACTTTTGCTGGCTTCCCTCTCTGGTACGACGCGATCCGTTAACGTTATTAAATTCGTCTGAGCAAGAGTTAAGTTCGTTGATCGTAACGATAAACTGAACACCACTGTTACATCACATCTTTTGCCCGATAACAAAATGTTTCTTGTGTGTCTACAACGTGCATACATCGAGATAGCTCTACAGATATCTCGACTAACAGGGTAACTCGGGGTACAGGAGGATTGCGTAGTAATTCCTTCCTTCCGTCAATTGTTTTGGGGTTTGGGAAGAGATACGATTTTTTTACCCTTTTCTAGTGCTCGTTTACAATTGGGATAACTTTTATTCCTAGCCCCTTACCAATTTGCGTTAGGGTCAGATTTCAGACTACTCTCAAACTAGCGGAAGCGAATGGCAGATGGAAATCTGCCCTTCGAAAATAGGGCGGTTGCCCCCGTAACCTGGACATGACATTGGATTAATTTTCAGGCTTCTGACTGCCTGCAAACACTGTTGCAATACAATTAAAGCCTGGACCGCACGTTTCTTTTTTTAATAACTATTTCGTAAAATAATCGTACGACCCACTTGATGTTAAGCAATACCTAAGGTATTGTTCCCACGTTGCCGGCCACGTTAAGGGAAGTGGGATTATCACACATTGTGCGTAACGCAGCATAATTACAGGTTACTTTACGCCGATCTTCTGTGTGAGGATGGTACTACCCCGGTCGAGCCAGTCCGTATATGAGCTGCAGTCAAGCCTACAGGACTATAAATTTGAAATAATACAGCACTATCCTCGCTTTGCAAAGCAATATTTCAACGATGCAGCGAGATGACTTGAACAATTAAGTTCTGGTTTATATGTAGGACACAACGTGCTTTACTTGTATATTACCGGCAAACTGTAAGGTGTTAATATCTGACATTTTAATGGTTCCTAGCCAACCTGTCAGGTCAGGCCGTTTACAGTAATACAACGCATCGTATTTCCGTTTTGACTTGCAACTTAAAAAAACGAATACATAAACTCCGGGGCTAAGCAGTCTGTCTCATCAATAAAACTTTTAGTCATCGTTATATGACTATTATTTCTTAATAGTTATGTGCATGTATAATGGTTATTCGGTATTTATTAAATTAAATTGGCTTGTCCAAAATGTTATTATAATTTTTTTGGTCCCACACTTCAGACTTAGACTTAGATGGCAGATATATACAGACCTATAAATACTACGTATAAGCATATATATGATTGTGTATTGCTTTTCAGTGCATTTATAATTTGAAATTTATAATTACGTTGCGCCTTAAATGTAACTTAGACTCGTATTAATCAATATAAAGTCAAGAGCGTTCTTGGAAAATTCATCCTTATGTCATACCAGTACACATTGCATGTCAATAGTGTACTCAAGACCAGACTCCGATTTAAAATTGATTACAATTGTATTAATACATTACATATTACAGTATGCATTAGCATTGATTCTACTTTTAGCAAATTGAATTCAAGATTAACAATGAGATTAGACAAACGTGCTCTATCTTGCTCGGATTCTTATCTCAATCCTTGTTTAATCATAATCATATTGTGGCTCTTTATTGATAAGTACTTTTGATTGTTAGGTCATAAAAGAGGTGAGGATGAGTGGTAGAGTCAAGCTGTCGCCAATTGACTACAGGTCATATCCTAGGATAGACGATAGATGGTAGAGGACAAAGGACAAATTCCCGCCGGGGAAATTTCGGAAATGGTCTTATCGTAATTTGCCCAGTTATGGGTGTCACTGGGATCGCCCCCAGTCCATTGTACGGTACCCATAGTACAAACGTTGCTTAGTTTGGGACCATACAGTTGGTGTGTTCGTCTGGCGATATTTAATATTATTTATATCGGATACAAGATAAATTAATAATTTTGGGCGTTACTTCTAAAGTCCACATTGTACACACTACATTTGGCATACAAGTGCGAACATACAATGGGTATCAAACTATCAAGCATGATGTAACTGTCCTCATAACATTACCGGAGCCTCAGTCACGATGACACAGCACCGATCCGATGGCTCCATTGTTCAGCCGGGGTGTTAGGTAATCTGTGTGGATACAACGAAAGTTGCAATGTTATATACTACATTACTCTGTTGTTATTGAGAGTTTTCAAAAATGTGTAACACTCAGCAATTTTGAAAATGTAGGTTTTTATGTGTTTTTTTTCGTGACACTCGCACGCAACTCGGAAGGTAAGGTTTTGATTGAACAAGAATTTGTGTATTCTATTCACACAATTCCTGTTTCTCATTAGGCTAGAACAATTTGGGAATTTTAAATACAAACTTATTTTAGTAAAGATTTTCTCGTGATTTCTAAAGATTTGGTATTAAGATTGGTAAGTACCTCACGCGCTATGTTACAAATAATCGTTATTCAATGATTTTCCAAATGATTCTTTTTTTTAATCATTCATTTGCTGCTATGGACAAATGAAGATTTTATGAAATGCAATATTCGCAATGTATCTGTATCATATAATTATGCTAATAAAGATGAATATTTAAAAGCAATCTTGACTATTGTTACATAATATCATTATTGTGTATGTATTTATTTATATTACATATTCATTGAAAAATTTATAGCTCTTGCAAAATGTTTCCTGTTTCCAAATCTATGGAGTCTAATGATATTTTTTTAATGTAAGCGCCCATAAATTATGATTATTTCATATTACCCGAGTTGTCTTCCGCGTGATCAGGCAGGTTCATGGATTAGTGTGACTCGTGATGTTTTTCTTTCCCATTATCTCTACATTGTCTATGTCGAAAACTGTTTATAAGGTACTTTTTATAAATGTTGTTCACTTTTGGAATATTTTGACCAATTAATGTTTTGACAATCACTGACTTTATTGATATTTTCTTATATTGTTTTACTAGCTTTCGCCCACGCCTTCACTAGCGTAGATTTTTTTTTTATGTTGTCAACAACGCCGCCTACCGTGTCTAATTATAGCTTAGAACCACCCAGGTTACCCCAAAATATATAAATATAATAAGTACAACAAAATGACAATAAAATCGGTCTAGGCGTTTAGAAGGAAAATAATAACGTACACACTCACAACGGAATTTTATACATGAACAAGATACAATTTTATATGTTAATAAGTTTCGCGCCATCTATATTTTAGTCAATGAAATTACAAAATGTTTTATTTTCATTGGTCAGAACACTTCGCCTTCGGTCAGTTAGGTGCTTCACAAATAGTTATATTATGATGTATCTAGATGGCGGTGGTGGATGGTAACAGTAGTGGCTATGATAAAATACTACTTATAGAGTTTTAATAGCGCATAATATTGTTTACGTTTGCTTGTATACGCATTGCTTATGATGTGATACTTAAGTTGTTGCTTTAAAGTCCAATTCGCTTTATCTACAGAAGTAGATAGGTATACTTATCATTACATAGTATAAAACAAAGTCGCTTCCCGCTGTCTGTATGTCCCTATGTATGCTTAAGTTTTTAAAACTACGCAACGGATTTCGATGGGGTTTTTTTTAATAGGTAGAGTGATTCAATAGGAAGGTTTATATGTATAATTCATGCATAGATAATATAGTGAAGAAACATTATTGCACCCGTGCGAAGCCGGGGCGGGTCGCTAGTATTTTATAATCAAGATGCCAGTGTCGTCATTTGAAATTATATCGTGAGTGAGTGGAAGACTACTTACTTTAAATTGCAATTTGCAATGTTCGCTGAGCTAGTATTTTGTGAGCTAAAACAAAATGTTTCTGTACATTTCTTATGGTTTACTTACAACTCGCTCACAAATGGTCATAAATATTATAGCAGAAATCATTCATTGTGAGAAAAAAGATACGACTATAAAAGTATATTTTATTTACAATTTTAGATTAATAACAATTAAAATTAAAGCTAAAGGAGTATTGTTTCATAATGACAAACTGATAAAATACTTATGTATATTAAACATTAATTATAGCAATTGCACCGACTTAAATACAAATAAAGTAATTTCTTGCGTTTAATCAAATATTCATTTAAGAAACATTGTGTATTTGTGATATAATGTCATTGATAAAATACTATTAGGTACATAATTAAGTTACTCTTGATTAAGACTAGAACTTGCAACGGTAACTTCAACTACAGAGGTTTATGACTACAACTCTTCTAGGGCTATGTTGTCCTAATTACTCTCCGCGCTTATCCCTACTTATCTTAAAGCCCTTTTGGTGTAGTCCATTTTAAATCATCTAAAATATGGCTTACCTTATAACTACCTATTACCACTAACATCATCTTTCAGAACGACAAAACTTTAATCTATTATTTTTGAAACCTAACTGTTCTAATCTAGAACATTTAAAGGATCTTTTACTTCTCTTATTTAGAGGTTTCAACCAATCATCTTTGATCATATCAGCACCCTTCTCTGCAATCATCATCACTGGAGCGTTGATGTTACCATTAGTGATGGTGGGCATTATACTAGCGTCGATAACTCTTAGACCTTCGATTCCATACACTCGCAATTGAGGATCGACAACAGCCATAGGGTCACTCGAAGGCCCCATCTTCGCTGTACAAGATAAGTGGTAGATTGTCATTGTGTACTGACGTATGTAACAATCCCAATATTCGTCGGTGAATAAAGGAAGATGCTTGCAGTTCGGCAACGGCTTGCTGTGAAATCTAGCTCCGAATCTTTTCATTGCTGTCGTTTCTCCCACAGCTACTGCTGCTTTCACACCCTCCCTCAAAACACCCACGTCATCGGGATGAGTTAAATAGTTGTGTACCATAATCGGATAGTCCAAAGGATTGTTGGATCTCAATTTTATGAAGCCTCGACTCTTCGGGCGTAGCATCATAGGAAAGACACCGAATACGTCCTTGTTTGTTATTTCTGAGAATACTTCATTGTAAAATTCATCTGTTAGACTATGAGCTTTCTTCACTTGTGTACCGCCGTCAGATGGGGTGGATGCTGACGTCAGCATGAATTCAATATCAGGCCAGTCATCAGTGGAATTTGCGTACTTCGTGTTTATGAAAGCAACGACTTCCAAACCAATACTCGAAGTTAAGGGTCCATCTTCGTTTACAGCGTACCGGAGAGCAGAATTGATGTTGACGAGTCGATTCATAACCAAACTGACTGGATAGTCTATACGGAATACAATACCACCAACTGCAATGTGATCCTGTAGGTTTCTCCCAACACCGGGAGAATCACGGATCACATCGATTCCGACCTCGTTCAAGTGTTTCTCTGGTCCTACACCGGACAGCATCAACAGTTGAGGCGATGCAATCGCGCCTGCTGCTAGAATAACCTCCTTCGTAGCGTACACTACTTGCTTTGTACCATCTCTAATGAACTCGATCCCGTAAGCTCTCTTCTTGTCCTTATCAATAAGTACTTTGGTGACATGCGAGAAAAGGGCAATGTGAAGGTTCTGTCGCAAGCGGACCGGCCGCAGGAATGCTTTCGCCGCGGAACACCTAGTTCCCCTCCTTATTGTGAACTGGTACCAGGCGTAACCGGTTTGCTGAGCCCCGTTTACGTCGACTATGTCGTATCCCATCTCTTCGCCGGCTTGCAGTAATGCGGCTCCTATTGGAGTGTTGTAAGGCGAGTCTTGTACGGTCAAGTATCCACCTATAATTGGAAAATTAATATATAATTATAATAATTACTGTCTACACCGTAGTGGGCCAATATTTAGTAAGTCATTTGGAACCCAGTTTTTACTACACATAGTAACTACTTCTAAGACAAGATTACTCAATCGGAAAGCAATAGATATGACGGGACAAATAATTATACACATTACAAAATATTTGCGATTTATTTTCTATTTTTTTCTAATATCGTCCGAGCTTGATATAAAATGTTTTCTTTTTACTTGTTTTCATTATGTACCTGTAGCATGATGTCGTTTATCCTTCGCCAAGTAAGGATTGCGTTGATCCTGTGACTTCTTGAAATACGGCAGGACATCTTCGTACCCCCAGCCAGGGTTCCCGAACGACTCCCATTGGTCGAAGTCCCGTTTGTTCCCGCGGATGTAGAGCATGGTGTTCAGTACCGACGATCCACCAAGCACCTTGCCTTTAGTCCAGCTGCAGCGTTTGTCAATCATGGCTTGACAGGCGGTGTCCTGGGGTTGGGTTCTGAAACGTAATTAGAAGATGAATTAGCAAAAGATGTTGGAATGTTTATATAGGTTTTGCTGAGGCTGTTAATTTTTCTAATTTAGGTTTTTACGATATAAGATTCTGAGTTTAGATAGCATACTCAAAGCACGTTCAATAAAATAAGGCTAAGGCGATGTGCTATATAAATAAGCTCGAATAATGTAGTAAAAGTGATTGCTGAAATAAACTGCTCCAATCAGGACCGTGTGTAGCAAACTTCAAACATCTAACATTAGCATTATTGCAATACCGGTTAAGAACAGCTTGTCACATATAACATAAGCTGCAATAGTTGCGTCCTCCAAGATGTTCAAAACATAGTGAACAAACTGCCAACAATATTTCGTTAATAAAGTCAACACTTACCGATACTTCCAGTCCAATTTGCTCTTATGCAAGTACAACGACAGTAATGGAACATCGCTTATATCTGTTTCATGTCCACCCGCTTCTAGCAACAAAACATTCCAGCCTTCAACTTCAGATAGCCTATTAGCTAATACGGATCCTGCAGAACCTCCCCCAACAATAATGAAGTCGTATTTATCCCGGAGGTACTTCTGATTGAAAGGTCTCTGTTCAGGGTCGAGGAGTTCATAGTTAAAGTAGGCCATGGCTGCTAGCATTGCTGGGATGAATGATAGCTTGCTGAGGCCGGCGATGGTGAGGGCCGACTTGGCGGCAGCTGACGCTACCGATATCACGCCCATCTTTGATCATCAGCAACTGCAATGGGGAGAAGAGATCATTGTTAGTTAAAGATGACTTTGGTTTGGTGAGAATACAAAACATAAGAGATACATTCTCTAGGATATTACTATCGTCTACGGATGACTATTCTTTTTGAATTGTTTATGCTGTTGTAAATTGCCTAGTTTTTGTTGGCTCAACCGATGAGTTTGTCAGCGTTTGATGCACTCTAGCCAGTGTCTTAGGGGTGGTCAGCGGGGTGCAATCTTAAGAGTACCGTGTGTTAGGTGCAGGTTTGATATCCACAGAATCTGTTTCGCGTACATTTAATGTTATAAGCATTTTAGACATATTTTGTTCGTTACGTCAAATGTTTCTAAAATAAAACCAATTCTTTAGTTTCGATGAAAGTGAAAATTGATTTAGTTCTAGTTGGTTAAGAAATTGTGCGTTTATTTTTGTTGTTCCACGTTGTTTTGAACCGTAATTCGTTACGTTGTTGAATTGAGACAGTGTTACGTTTTAGTAGAGTAGCGCCAAACAATTTATTATGTTGATGATGAGAAGCAATAGCTGAAATGTATACAACACATTTTAATCATGCATTTATATTACAGTATTAATGCCAAGAACTTTAATATTTACAAATTTTATTTCACCTTCGCCTGAAAGAGTGAAAGCAGGTGATTATAATAAATTATGAAGTAATTGTTGACATTAGATGCTAGGATTGAGCAATTAAAATATGAACGTATGATGAACTAATGAAACATGCCGAAGCACTACGAAATGTTGCAAACTAACATTTTGCAGATGGCAATTCATCATAGGTACTTCTAAACCGGTCTTCTATTAAGAAACCCAAGTAACACTGCCTGAAAAGAAAGGACCCCAGCCTTATAATTACCAACTGCACTTACAACTAAACAATCTAGAAACAAGGCATTCTTGATTACTTGGTATTACTTGGTGTTTGGGTCAGGAAAAAGACAGTCGGTCAAGCTTAAATTCTATGCCAACAGAATTAGGGCCAATGACTACTTAATCTTAAACTGCCTTTACAAAAAGAGGAGATTCTATGTTCGACTGTATGTTCTGTTTATGTATGGTTTACCGATTTCTCGTCAATTGTGGGCGATGTAGCCACCAATATCTTTACACTAAGTTAGTACTACTGCTTAGGTAGGTACCTAACCCTACTTACTTGAATTGACATGGCACCGACTCCAAATGAAATAAATTATAAGGTTCCTTTGTTATTTCTAGCTTTTTAGTGGACCGATGTTTTTTTAAAGGTTGGTTGTGTTTTCTTTTATTTTTCTTTCGTTTTCTCTGATATAAAATAATAATATGGACACTTATATAATTTCCGTTACATCAGATCCGTTCGCAGCGGGCGTGCTGGCGGCACGCGCAAACAAGGGCAGGGTGCACTGAACGACACTTTCAAAACTGGACCGTTTTTTGTGAAGGTGTTCTCGGAAGTAATTGCGGCTGCCATTCATGTTGGAACTCATGTGTATTTTGCTTTGCTAGTACTTACAGAAAAGAGAGTAAATTAAGTTAAATAACCCAGATAAATGAAATGAGATCTTTTTTAAAGGCGACGTAATTTTAATTACGAAAAAGTTAATGCATTTATTGGTTTTGCCTGGAGCCGAGATACAATTATCTGAATTTCTTAATTACCTAATAGTACACTTATATCTACAAAAGGTTATAGTATACGTATACGATTGATACCTATTAATATACGATTGATGGGCTGTAAGTACGTCATAAGGAGAGACGGATTCTTATAATGAGATAATTGTGAGAAGATTTTTTTCCATGACCTACATTATGAATATTTGATGCGCCAGCAATCAATTTAATTTGATATTTCTGCACAAGTTAAAACTTGTAAATCTTTAAGCCATCAAAATAAACACAAAAATTTAGAAAGTTCTAAAAGTGAAACTTGGTTTGTTTCACATCTTCAACAGGATGTATCTATAGTTTTCGTTGAGCAGCAACATACCTCCTGCTAGATGAGTCAGCACGGGCCTCAGAATTCCCAGTTTCGAAATGTAATGTGAAACCAGTTCTGCACAGTCAACAAACCTTTTAACAGCCTTCCGTCCTTGTCTCTAAACATTATATTATAACTCAAGCCTTGGTTTGTACGGACCAAACAACTAAACAAAAACATATTTTTGTTGCTTTTTTGGTGATCATACTAATATTATAAAGAGGAAAACTTTGTTTGTTTGATTGTAATGAATAGGCTCCGAAACTACTGAACCGATTTGAACAATTCTTTTACTGTTGGGAAGCTACACTATCCCCGGGTGACATAGGCCATAATATATTTTCAAAAAAATTAGGGATCCTTACTAAAACTCGAATAATATAACCGCAATGTACCCGAGCGAAGCCGGGGCGGGCCGCTATATAGAATAAAGAAGATAACTTATTTCAGTAATATTTTTGGTTAAAGCAAACTTGGGATAAGATTTACGTTAGGTACTAAAAGAAGGCTATATGCATAAATGACTTAATACCTATGATTATTATATAGGTATTAGAATATATTTAATATTGCCTCCATTAACTGGTTTTAACTTTATTTAATGTTTTATTGTTAACTAGCTGAGCCCGCGACTTCGTCCGCGTGGAGTTTATCTTAACAAAAAAGCCCGCTCCCGCGTTCTGAGCCCGCGCGACGGGACCCATTTTTTTTAACTTTGTTTTTCTAAAATAAAAGTAGCCTAAGTTACTGCTTATAACAACAGCTATCTACCAGTGACAGTCCCGTCAAAATCGGTCCAGCCGTTACGGAGATTACCCGGAACAAACACACAGACAGACAGACAGACAGACAAAAAATTTTTAAATGGCGTTTTTGTTATATGTGTCGTATGCACTTTCATATGCATTTAGTTAAAAGGTGTTATGTTGATATTACAAACAGACACTCTAAATTTTATTTATTTGTATAGATGTAACCAGTCGGTTATATGTGATCTTATAATGGCAGTGAAGTAACCAACGTCTTTGGTGTCACCAAAGATGATACATATTAACTTAACCCATCGTTTTTCAAACAGCGTTTGCATTGACGCGTTGTACTGAGGGTTGCATGTCAGTGCTAGCAGTGTGGAGTATTACGTAATTGTCTTATGTAAGACTCGCGCAATGCGGTGTAGGTGTAGTATGGTGTTCTTCTTTGACGTATGTTTTATAAATGTTGTCTTGTAAAGGGCATCCGTTTTATTAGAATACTTATTTTCATTGATCTTCGGTGAGGTTAAATAAAAATTGTGAGTCGAATCACGAGTCGTACAAGATTTGTTTGTCGTACAAAAACACGCGTTGTTGTTTTTATTTGTGGGTCAATTGTTTAAAAAAATTGGTTTCAATGAAGTCACGTTACTAATAAGACTTAGAAATACAATGTTGTCTTGGATTTCAGCCACATTACCTACCAAAGGCCGGAATTTAAAATAAGTATGCACGTTTTCTTTATATTTGAATGTTATGTCTCTCACATTGTTAAATATTTTGCTGCGTTCTTTGCGTTGGAGTTACAACGTTATTATCTATGCAATAACTAACGATAATGTTTCTTATATCCTCATTCTTATCGTTCCCAAACGAATTATTTCCGACCAGATCTCTCGTGACTCTGAATCGATTAAGTATTGTAATAGCCGCGATATTATCATCGATATGTTCACAAGCTCCTGAGAATAGGGTCGCTCCTAGGTTGCCTTTGTGCGTTATTGCTACACTGATCTTATTGAGTCTACCAGCAAACTGTTAACGCGACACAGATACTTGGATGACGTACGTTCTCGTTTCTACTAAGAATAATATTTTCAAAGGTATCTTCCTGGTTTTCATTCCCAATTTTATAAGGCCTTAGCTTCTAATCTGCTCTCATCTGATGGAATACCGACTGATATCAATACAGGAAGGAAATATACGCCCTAACGTAGCTTTCCTAGCAATTTTTATTGGAAATCATTTCTACCTCCGTTCTACAAGTTTCAGAGTTCATGTGTGGCGGTTTTAAAGTATTCAATTTAGAACTGTCTAATGTTCTTTGTGTTATATTTATTTATTTGCTCATCATTGCTTTAGTGACCTTGAAGATTATAGTTTCAAACTTTTATAGTCTGCTTGTTGATTCGCTGAAGGTCTTCAAAGAGTTTCAATAGAAGCTACGCGTGAATTGGTGTATCGACTATCGACGCAGGAATTGCGCGACCCACGCTTGCAACACATTCCAACTATCCGGTCGAAATATAAATTGTTTTCTCAGGAAGAACAAGAATTTTTTGTTTAAATTATATGATGTAATTTATCTCAGTAAGTAATCTCTCTCTTTATCCACGATCCAAAAGGGTTAGGAAAATATGGATGATCAATAGACTTATACTTATAATGGTAAACTGTAATAATTTCTACAGATACCTAAGGATACATTGCGTAATTTGGAAGAGCATGAATTCCGGGGCGCCGGAGAGATAAATATGTGAAGATTTGAACCCAATAATAGCCCAAGGTATACGCATATCCAACGCTTTACCAATGAAGGTGATCAATTAACTCTGGCGCAGAACTTTCAACGTATAGGTGCATGCGCAGTTGCATCGATTTCGGCTTTCTTAACCCGGTTCAGTGTCACTGTGAACGTGACGTAAAAAACCAGTCAATTTTCAGGCCGTATTATGTAAACTGTTATAAGATTATGAGTTAATTAACGTTCTCTGATACCTGATTGTTCTATATTGACGACCGCTTGGCGCAGTGGTTCAAGCGTAGGCCGCTCGGCTCACTGCACATGGTGGTTACGGGTTCGATTGCCGTTGGGGCAAATTTCGGAAATGGCCCTTTCGTAATTTGCCCAGGTCTGGGAGTCACTGGGATCGTCGTGTCGTTGCTTAGTTTGGGACCATACAGTTGGTGTGTTCGTCTGGCGATATTTATTTATTTATATTTATTTTTAATTTTTGATATAATAAAATCAGCAACCAAGCGTATACTCCGACTGATTTGAAGCAGTTCTTCTGAGTCTCTCACTTATCGTACGAAACGCAGCTTTAATAGCTACTTTGTGCTTGCCCCCCTGATTCAGTCAGACAGGCGGTTAATGGCCCACTAGACCACATGGCCAACATGATGATGTCGACACAAATCCATTCGATGTCAAAATGAATCATGATAGTCGTATTATTATGAAGCAATACTAATCGTTCCCTTACCAAATTAATACCATTAGCATAATGGAAGTTAATATTACCGGATTTCTTCCAATTGTTACGAAATAGTGAAATCATGAAATAACAAGTTAGTGAAATAAAACTATTTTTCGGATTTTATCGCGTTTATTAACTTTATGTTCCCGACGTTTCAATAGGGAAGATGGCTGGGTGCTACCACCAACTTGGGATCCAGTAATTAATATAATTAAATCCAAAACCAAGTGTACCATTGCAAGACCTCGAGACACTGTGAGCACTTTCTGCGTGGATCGGACCGCCAACAACAACTAAATATGAGGGTACCCAGTTACTAACTATGACATCAGGACGTCTAACACCTCAGTCCCCCGTGACCATGGCTGCTGTAAAGCAACCGAAACGTCGGGAACATAAAGTTAATAAACGCGATAAAATCCGAAAAATAGTTTTATTTCAATGTGTAGTATTCGCGTAAATATAAGAAAACAATATAACAAGTTAGTATCAATATAAATAAATGATACGATATAATTGTAATGGACGAGGAAGTTGTCTCTCATTGAATCATCATAATTTATATCTATATATATAAAAGAAAGTCGTGTTAGTTACACTATTTATAACTCGAGAACGGCTGAACGGATTTGACTGAAAATTGGTGGGGCGGTAGCTTAGAACCAGGAGAAGGTTATAGGATACTTTTTATCCCGTTCCAGTGGAACTTGACATAAAACGTGAAAACGTGTTATTAATGCAAATGACAGCCAATGACAGCAAAAAAAATATATGAATGAAAAAAAGTCTAGCCGTTGATTATTTACAAATAGTATAAAAAAGGAGAACCAACAGCTAAAATGTCGTCTATAGTTAAATATGGTTGAATATTTGATAATTTGATATTTTGAAGTTGACAGTTGATCTGTCAGTTTCGAATTTCTATTAGCTTATTGTACGGATATTATCATTAGCAATACGATGCCGCGTCCAAGACAATCTGATCTTTCGCGACAAAGCCGTAATGCAACTAGGATTCGAAACATAGCGAATGAAAGAACTGAAGAATAAGAAATTGGAAGTGAAGAGCGCCGCGGTAGTATGGCTCGAATTCGTGCTTCTCAATCACAAGAGCAAAGAGAGGTAGCCCGTGAAACGGCTCGGTTGGCAATGAGGAATCGTCGAGCAAACCTCAGAGATCAAGAACTAGATAACTAACGACGCACAAGAAGAAATTTATCAAGTACTGATTGTGGCATGTTCACGGGTCGGAAGACCATTAGCGTTATTTGTTCTTGCGCCTGATAATAAAACGAAAAATGTCGTCTATAACAAGGTGCTTCAATGAAGAGTGCAAACGAAGCACCAAAATACATGGCAAAGATATTGTTACCTAAAATACACAAACCCGAGGACCCGCTGCGTCCCATTGTAAGCCAGATTGACACACCAACATACAGTCTGGCCCAGCACGTAGCGAAGGTGCTCTCACTACTAAGAGGACACACAAGAGCACATACAATGGATTCATAACATTTTGTAAGTGAGACTAAACATATACATCATGCTAACAATTAAACCATGGTCAGTTTTGATGTTCAGTCTTTGTTTACCTGTCTACCTGTAGCAGACTGCATCACAATAGTATCAAAGAAGCTAGAGGAGAACAACATGCCAGAGGAATATGCTGAATAAACTTAAACGGTAAATCTAACCACCATCCAACACAGTTAGCTACAGTGAGTATATCTTTGTTTCAGAGAGCACAAGGGATCTGAGATCAGCAACACCTGGCTGACGAAATACATCATGTCAAGCAAATAGTTGTCAGACACTGTGAGCAATTTCTGCTTGGATAGGACCGCAACCAACAACTAAATATGAGGGTACCAGGTTAATAACTTTGACATCAGGAAGTCTAACACCTCAGTCCCCCGTGACCATGGCTGCTGTAAAGCCACCGAAACTTCGGGAAAATAAAAAAGGAAATAAACGCGATAAAATCTATATAATAGTTTTATTTGAAACATTAGATGGCCAATAAAGCATCTTTATATTTGTATTTTAAAATGAATTATTAATTAATCATTTTTTAAATCAGCACATTTATAACCTCAATGGCGAAACGAAGTTTGCCGGGACAGCTAGTATGTATATAAAAATGGATTCCTGTTCGTTAGTCTCGCTAAAACTCGGGATTTGGCTAATTTTGGTCTTGAATTATTTGTGGAAGTCCAGAGAAGGTCTAAAAGGTGAATAAATATGAAAGTCCACGCGGACGAATTCGCGGGCACAGCTAGTATTATTATAAAATCTACCAAAATGGATCGTGGTTTTTAGACACATTTTTTTATCAAGTGTAACCAATAACCGAAAGATTGCCGTTCAGTCCAGTCGCTATGCTTAGTTTAGCTGCTTTTTCCTTTTCATATGATTGACCGATAAAGTGGGTGTTTCACTTTTGGCCTACAGTTTTGTCTCGCAGTAGATACAAGTTTAATCAGCTTCGTTATTCTACTGGTCGGTCTTGGTTGAAGTCCTTCTCTGTTTTAGGCGACAAACGTCACTAAGTCCTAGTAAAACTTTTGGATTTTGTTTGTCGAAATATTAACTGTCTTATAAGTTAATGCGGGATTATAAGATAGTTTAGTTATTTCCGCGTGATACCTTTTCAGACAGATATAGAAAAAAAAACATTCAAAGGTATTTTATTATCTGTGTCAATATAATTATAAACTTACTTAGTTTTAACATTATCGAATTGGGTCTCTACGATATTAAAATTCCTATAATTAATGAGTGATGTGCACAGGTGGGTCCGTAATCTTGTGTCAAAATCTTCGCTATCAAGGTCGTGTTAACACAACGTTTGGCCGCATATTGCCACACATGTGTCTAAGCGCAAGTGTCGAGTGGACGCGATGACCTTAGTGTGTCCATTTCTAAATACTTCTAACTCGATCGATACGTCTATGAGATTTATTTTTAATTTTTTTTCTGGATGGAAACCGTCTCTTGGTTTCACCAATTAAGAAGTAAAATAACTCAAATAGAAAATTTAGAAAACGCCCGATGTGACGATTACAAAAGAGCTGAAAATTTTCAAATGGCTGAACCGATTTTCATGAAACATAGCTAAGAACAAAATTGAAATCGGTTCATCCGATTGGGCGCTACAATGCCACAGACAGACACACAGATACACAAATACACATGTTAAACTTATAACACCCCTCTTTTATGTCGGGGGTTAATGATCTGGGAGACGGACCCACAACTCACGTTCGGCTTGTTAACTTGTGACCTCCATAATTATTAACCAAATGAGTTTGATCGTATATAGAATGCCAATAAAGAAGACCGATCATTATTATAATAATAGTAATGTAATATTCACGTAACTGTTGTAAAATAAGAGTTTTCTATTATATAATAATTTGGTTCGGTTAATCCGAATTGCGCCAGTGTGGTGTCTAAGGATCGATCTTAAGTCTGCGAGTGGTCTTGAGTACGTACTTGACATGTCATTTTGTACTGATATGATATTAGAATGTCATTTCCAAGATCACTCTCATCACAGCTCACAATTGAGATCGTTTTACTAATACGGATCTAGGACCTTTAGGATGGATGGATCTTTAGGCCCGCTGAGTTTCTTGCCGGATCTTCTCAGTCGAGGTCGCGTTCCGATCCGGTTGTAGATTTAAGAAAAAAAAATAATGTAAAATTGACAATTTGTAAGTGCCCCCGTAGGCCTAAACAAAATAAACGATTTGAATTTGAATTTAGGAATCTATCCCAACGGTTTTTTAGTAAATTTGAGAATTATTGTTACATTAATTTAAGTTCCGGTTATCACGCACTGGCAATACACGTTAGTTTCTATGGTTTATTTATGAGAGGAAAAATAATGTATATCATAATACTAATTATTGTTTTAAAATTGTATTGAGTAATATGATTAGCGAGTATAGAGATTATTTTTCCTACGAGTAAAACACATGTGATCACATGCCCTGAAATCTTACATGGAGAAAAAGCCAGTACCAAAACAGCGGGAAATAGAACTGATAATTATTATTAGAAATTATTATCAAAGATCCGTTTAGAAATTATCGTCAAACCTGCATTCCTCAGAGATTTCCGCACTAATAATCTATTACCAATTCCAAGCCTATTATTTGGCAACACCATAAGCATAAATTTACTTCGCAATACCTGAAGGCACAATACAGTCACTAAGTCACCACCACAGATCTGATATTATCACGACACCATGTAGTTCCCCATCCACCGCGCGACTGCGCTGCGTTCGCGCGCGCCGCCCGCTGCGGCTGCGTATGTTGCAACACTAACGCTACGGTCAATGTTAATAGGCTATACGGAATTGGGACGGACGGTTATGGCAGTAACTGATCCCCCCTGTGTTTTAATTATCGTTGTACACTGATAACAAAAATGCAATAATAAATTATTTTCACAGTACCTACTTAGTACTTTAGTAAAGGTTTTGTAATTACAGCAAAAAAATATGACATACGATAGGAGGAACTACACAAATGTTTGTTGTTATTACAAAACATCTAGTAAAAGGCACAAAAAATAGGCATTACAATAGTACATTGTTACACGAGTGGTGAAAGTGACTTGTTTAGTCCCGAGACGGGGTTTGGCGCCCGAGCGTAGCGAGGGCGCTAATAGTTCGAGGGACAAAATAAGTCTTTCACCCGAGGTAAACACTGTGCTTTTCATTACGAATACAAGGAAAGTAAAAATAAAAACAGGAATTGGCTAAAGAAATAATACAAGGAAGTATGAACAATACTCTACAACTCGAAAAAAAAAACAAAGATAGGATTGTTTTAGGAGGATTATTTTTCATTTTCATCTTTAAATATTTTGCCCATAATCTATGTTATTTTAAATAAATTGTTGAAACTAAATTATAATTAAGTCATTTAAAAATATATATTCTTTAATTTAATACTTAACTTTATGTTATTTCAATTTTACATCGTGCTGTAATTGAGTGACTGTAGAAAAAGTTTGAATATAGTTCCATAGAAATGTGAAAATGGAACTAGTTTTTTTTTAATATAATTTGACAGCTGTCAGTTGAAAGTGATTCTCCCGGGCCGGAAAAGTATTACTTTCAACCCGCTCCTCAGGCAACTTCAGAGTATGAGTAATGAAATAGTACATTGTTACACGAGTGGTCAAAGTGACTTATTTTTCCCGAGACGGGGTTTGGCGCCCGAGCGTAGCGAGGGCGCTAATAGTTCGAGGGACAAAATAAGTCTTTCACCCGAGGTAAACACTGTGCTTTTCATTACGAATACAAGGAAAATAAAAATAAAAACAGGAATTGGCTAAAGAAATAATACAAGGAAGCATGAACAATACTCTACAACTCGAAAAAAAAAAGATCGGATTGCCGCCTATTTTGTTTTTTTTCGTTGGCCGGCCAACTTCATTATTTAGCCAATATTTTTAATTTTCATTTTTAAATATTTTGACCAAATCTATGTTATTTTAAAGAAATTGTTGAAACTAAATTATAATTAAGTCATTTAAAAGTATATATTCTTTATTTAATACTCAACTTTATGTTATTTCAATTTTACATCGTGCTGTAATTGAGTGACTGTAGAAAAAGTTTGAACATGGTTCCATAGAAATGGAACTAGTTTTTTTTTATAATTTGACAGCTGTCAGTTGAAAGTGATTCTCCCGGGCCAGAAAAGTATTACTTTCAACCCGCTCCTCAGGAAACTTCAGACCTACTTTCAGTGTATGAGTAATGAAAAAATAATTTTGTCGTTGTATTTTTTTTTCTCAGTGTATTAGTTCCGTGAGTCTCTATTACAACCACAAGTACAACATTTAGTACCTACCTGAAATTGTATTGAGATGGTTGCGTAACCGCCTTAAGTTCTCTTAAGACATTCGTTTAAATTTTTGCACTACATTTGGTAATAATTGGACGTAGTTTTGCGAAATGGAACCAATCCACACACACTTCTGCAAACTAAAACCAACCTAGAAGCACGATAACAAGGTTTGGTTTTGATCTGCAGCAGTGCATGTGGGTTGGTTCTATTCTGCAAAACGATATCTAATTGCTCGTACTTATGAATTATATCCTAAGCGTTTCCGTAGACCGTGATTCGGATATGGATAATTAAAGATGGTGTAACAATTGTAACGGACTAGATGCAAAAGGAGAATGCATTTATTGACTGCATGAAAATGTTTAGTTTTTATTTGACCAGCGACCCGCCCCGGCTACGCATGGCTCTAAAATTATCAGTGTTTCTCTACTATATTATTATGCATGTATCTATCTATCTATATATATATAACTCAAAGGTGACTGACTGACTGACTGACTGACATAGTGATCTATCAACGCACAGCCCAAACCACTGGACGGATCGAGCTGAAATTTGGCATGCAGGTAGATATTATGAAGTAGGCATCCGCTAAGAAAGGATTTTGATTAATTCTACCCCCAAGGGGATAAATAGGGGATAAAAGTTTGTGTGAAAATTTGTCAATTAAATTCCACGCGGACGAAGTCGCGGGCACAGCTAGTTATACATATAAACCTTCCTCTTGAATCACTCTATCTATTAAAAAAAACCGCATCAAAATCCGTTGCGTAGTTTTAAGGATCTAACCATAGATAGGGACAGACAGCGGGAATCGACTTTATTTTATACTATGTAGTGATAAAAACCAAGTTATTGTACAACATAATGTAAATATCTAATGACCCTATGTATTCATTAGAAATTCAAGGAATTTGAAAGTACTGTTCAAGTACTGCTGCTGCTTAGCGATAAGGTCGTGCTTTAATATTAGACTAAAACGATAGAACAAATGTGAGCATTGAAAGGTAGAGTCAAAGTGTAGCCGATTGGATATACATCATATACGGGCCGGTTGACCGAGATAAGAGGAGAAGGAGCCTCTTACAGAAGATAGGGGTAAAGTAACTATTATAGCTGCGTTTCGTACGATAAGTGGGAGAGCTGGAAGCCTCCTTCTGTCCTTCTCCTTTTCAGGTCGGAAACGTGCAATACCATTGGTACTGCAAGGATCTACTTATGCTACGGTGGTAACTGCTTAGCATCTGGCGAGTTGTAAGCTTGTTTGCTGACTTTGTAAAATATAAAAAAATACAAGTTCGATTTTGTAATTTCAATCATAATCATACGAAACAATTTTATTTAATTGTTTATTTCTTTATCAGTGCTGTATTCCCTTGATTGAATCCTCCGCAATGAACTATATGATCAGATTCTAAAGATAATTTCGTAAGATTAGAATGTTCAGCTATTTCAATAATGATATTTTTTAGCCTATTTTATGTCCCACTGCTGGGTAAAGGCTTCTCCTTTTTGTCGCCACAGGTCCCTATCTTGTTGCGCTTGTTGTGGCCACGATTTACCCGCAAAGGTGTTCAAATCGTCGCACCATCTCCGCCTTGGCCTGCCACGACGTCTGTGACCATCGTTGTCCGTCCAGGTATTGGAACGATTTGCTCACCCTGCGGATCCATTCGTGCCATGTGGCCGTCCCAGTCCCATTTCAGCTTTGCTGTTTTCTCGCGCACGTCAGCAATCCGAGTGATGGAGCGCAGGGTAGTGTTTCTGACGCGGTCCGTCCTTTAATAATGTAATATAAATTAATATTTTTTTATTTTTAAAATCACCTGCGGAGGATTTAAGAATGAACAATACAATGCCTTCTGCTTGCGCAACGATGAAATACTTATACTATGAAAATCATTTCAGATACCTATGCTAACACTTATGATGAAAGATAGTCTGCATATCCACATGCTGGCGTACGTGACGTAGCTCGCATGCATCCATCAGGCACGCCTGGCCGGTGCGCGGGCGCAGCCTTCCAGCGGTTTCAACACCTACTACACTTACTGTCCGTTCCTGCCTACAATTATGCTTCGGGTATCGTAATATTTGTAACTTTGTTTCAAATTCGTTATAAGTTATAAGAAGGTTTCGCTCTGATTAACAATACTTGTGCCTGATTCTGGTGAAACACAAATCTTACTAAACTAAATGTTAAACTAAATATCTCATTGTTGAGCATCTTAATGATTGTCTGTGAACCAACATTTTTTTTAAGTGAGACAACAGCTTTTTGATAATCGTCATTTGTAGACAATGGTGTTTTGATTTGAAAAAAAAATCTGACTTAAAAAAATCTGGGTGCACTAAAAAGCTAGAAATAACTAGGGATCTTGTAATTTATTTCATTTGGAGTCGGTGCCAATTCAAGTAAGTAGGAGTAGGGATACCTACCTAATAAGTATAGTCATAACGTGATGGAAGATAGTGGCACCGACTGAAATAAATAATTTTCGGAATCGGTCCATAATTGACGAAGTAATCGGTAAACATACATATGATAGTATACATACGATAAAAAATAGGTATATACAGACCAACGTAGAACCTCCTCCTATCCTCCTCCTTCGAAGTCCGTTAAAAAGAAAGCCACCGATAGAGACGAATGTCAAATGACAAATTAGATTCGAGTTATACTTGTATAAAAATAGGCCGTCTAATTTTCGATAACATCAGTAAAAACCGTAATGTTTACAGCGATCATACAGACCCAACTCTCGATATCTTATGTATATAGAAACCATCTTAGTTTACAGGAATCATAAATGTGTGGATATGTCAAATTGGAGCGGGCCAAACCTCTATTCGGTTTTACCAGCAATCAAAGTTGGCATGCAGGTAGATGTTATGACGTAGGCATCCGCTAAGAAAGGATTTTGATTAATTCTACCCCCAAGGGCATAAAATAGGGGATGAAAGTTTGTATGAAACTTTGTCAATTAAATTCCACGCGGACGAAGTCGCAAGCACAGCTAGTGGTTCTATAAGACTGTAACACTTCTTAGTCAAAGGTGAGCCGTGGCGCAACAGTGTTTTGCGCATCTTCAAGGCCCTCCCTTGTGCGGCTGATGTAACCAGAATACTGATGTACTAACTTGTAATTTCGCGTGTTGCGACGTCAGTACGAGCCGTTGATGATGGATGATGGGTTCTTGTGATACAATTGACGAGACAGTGGCGAGAGATTGCATATACAAGATGGCTTCGTTACGCGGGACCATGAGTAGAACAAAATTAAATTGAATTTGATCAAGTAAATTTTATGTTTAAGAGTCGCGATATAACTGTTTTCCTAGATTTGTTAAATTTAAATTGGATAGTGTCGTGTCTTTAAATTCCATTTACGAACTGAGCATTTAAAAATGGAAGGAATGTTTAAAAAGAACATACACTATAAATAAAAAAAACCATAAACATATGATTTCCACGTGCACCTTTAATAAATGGAGTAGTATTGCAGATGGATGGCCCACAGGGATGGCCACTCGTCACTGTTACTTATTTCATAGTATAACTTTAATTTCATTTTAATTTGTTTAATGTTCTATTAGGAAACTGCAGTTGCCTCCGACATATTTTGCAACTGATTACGGTAATAGTTACTTACTGTGCTCAGATGATGAAGTTAATTTACAGATGTAATCTAAAGGTCATCTATTGATAAAAAACGTACGATGTGTAATGCAGCATTTATATTTTTTGGGGTCAAAGTGGGTCATTTAGGTAAGTTTGGTTCATCAGTCATCATGCGAGATCAAAGGTTTACTGTGGTAGGTATGTTATTTACAATACGTGCAAAACAATATACTTAATTTGCGAATACTAGTAATTATGGATGTTACAAATCAAACGTAGGTACTTAATTCAATATTCCACCATTCAGGCACACAAAACAAATATCATTAATACAAATAATATTCTTAATATAAAATTATAAACATTTATAATATTACTGACCTTTAAACACTCATCAACACAGTAATAGACTTTTCATTACTCATACTCTGAAAGTAGGTCTGAAGTTGCCTGAGGAGCGGGTTGAAAGTAATACTTTTCCGGCCCGGGAGAATCGCTTTCAACTGACAACTGTCAAATTATAAAAAAAAAACTAGTTCCATTTTCACATTTCTATGGAACCATGTTCAAACTTTTTCTACAGACACTCAATTATAGCACGATGTAAAATTGAAATAACGTAAAGTTAAGTATTAATTAAAGAATATATATTTTTAAATGACTTAATTATAATTTAGTATCAAGAATTTCTTTAAAATAACATAGATTTGGGCAAAATATTTAGAGATGAAAATGAAAAATAATGGCTAAATAATGAAGTTGGCCGGCCAACGAAAAAAGAAACAAAATAGGCGGCAATCCGATCTTTTTTTTTGAGTTGTAGAGTATTGTTCATACTTCCTTGTATTATTTCTTTAGCCAATTCCTGTTTTTATTTTTACTTTCCTTGTATTCGTAATGAAAAGCACAGTGTTTACCTCGGGTGAAAGACTTATTTTGTCCCTCTAACTATTAGCGCCCTCGCTACGCTCGGGCGCCAAACCCTGTCTCGGGACTAAATAAGTCACTTTCACCACTCGTGTAACAATGTACTATTGAATAGAATATACTTTTCTATCTAAAATGTATTAAACAACTTTTATGTTTGATATTTTGGCATTCTTATTGATTGATAAGGACTGTTTATATTATAGACTAGCGGCCCGCCCCGGCTTCGCACGGGCATTGCGGTTACATTATTCGAGTTTTAGTAAGGATCCCTAATTTTTTTGAAAATATATTATAGCCTATGTCATCCGGGGATAGTGTAGCTTCCCAACAGTGAAAGAATTTTTCAAATTGGTTCAGTAGTTTCGGAGCCTATTCATTAACAATCAAACAAACAAAGTTTTCCTCTTTATAATATTAGTATGATAATGGGCTCCATACAGATTACTTAGGTACATTGTATTTACGAACGTACTTAGGTTATCGGTATTCACGGATATTGTTTAATATACATTTCGGTTGTACAGGCTAAGAACATCAAATCTATATTTCACAAAGATTTCACATATGTGCACATGTTTATAAGCAACTGGCGATAAAAAAGAAATATAACAAAATGTTATAAGACAAGTCCGCTGAGTATCTTTTCAACCGAGGTCGCGTTCCGATCCAGTTGCAGATATAAGAAAAAATGAAAAATTGACAATTTGTAAGTTCCCCCGTAGGCCTAAATAAAATGAACGCTTTGAATTTGAATTATTTACCAAAGAGGTGAAATTCAAAATTTGGTCCACCATCGAATTTGTATTGGACATCCATTTAATTTTCGATGTTTATGTAAAAAATATCGATAACCTTTAACCCCTTTATTAATAAACATGGTATAGCGGATGAATGAATAGGTACTGTAAGGTCCATGTCGGCGCACTGGCCACTAGAGATAGGAGTTCCTGGCCGACAAGAAAATATTTAAATTTAAGAAAACATTATTATTTTGAAATTGAAAGCTCTGCGGTGCGCCGGCAGTGACAACCGGGGACCATTATGATAGAACGTGTATAAAAATATAAAGATATTGGTATTAAATAATAGTAATTAACAATAATAAATATTACCAAGTGATTTGAGTTATTAATATAAAACCCCGTTGCCACAGTACACACCGAATTATCCCGTTCTGTCATCAGTAATTTGACATTCGATAAAAGAAGACAAAGCATGGTTTAACTATACAACTGCTAAACCATGTCTATTAATAAGGGGGTTATTGTTTTATTTAAATTACAGTAACATGACTTATCATTACTATTTGATCTTTGTCTTTATATACAGCCTGGCGCTACCATGGCGACTTTAATTTAACACACAGGTAGGGCTAGTGGTCAATAATCATAATAGTAATAAAAAAAAGAAAAGTCCGTAAATACAAAAAAATAAATTTTCGAACAAAATAGATACTAAATAAAGTAATCAAATTGGCATCACCCTAGAAATCCGATTCATTCAGCTACTCTTACGCTCTTACCTACTACTCGGAGCGGGGCGAGCTAATATTATTATTATTATTTCTAATAGTATTTCTTTTACGTTTTAATTTCATTGCAGAAATGTTATTAACCGTGACCTCGGCAGGTGACCTCTGCGCTGGAGCTATTTACGTACAGGCTGCTCCAAAATGGTATTTCAGAAAATGTTGAATAATTCAATGAATAATAATGATTAATAAAATTTATATATCTCGAAAATCAGACAATGCGAAGCCTAATACGTGTGTTAATTTACGGTTGCCATGGTAGCGCCAGGCTGTATAAAATACCGGTGCGAGTGTTCTTAATTCTTCTTCTCCTAAACGGCTTGACCGATTTTAATGTTCTTTTTTACTCATGGAGTCATCTGGATATCTCTTAGCTATAGTGGGAACCGGGAGATTCATCCGTTGTTTTAAACAATTCTATGCCAATTTAAATAATATCGTGTAAATTTTATAATTATTATGTTTTACCCAATTTTAATTAATTTATTAGATTTAATTTTTATTTATACTGAAGAGGTTTTAAAATGCAATTAATAATTTTATATTATATAATTTTATTTTATTACATACTTGTTGAAACATGACTCTCAGCACGGTTTAGGCAACTGTGAGTGCTGGAGTAATAAATTAATAAATAAATCCAGAAAATAAAATCTACTCTAGCGAAACTGCGGGAAAAGCTACACTTACACTTATAGATGACATCCCTATTATTCTTTGGAGTTAATCTACAATTCCGTATGTTTATCAATCCAGAACCGTTTAATCATATCCGCCGCTTTCTCGCCTATCATTATAGATGCAGCGTTCGTGTTGCCCCTCACCACTGATGGCATTATACTGGCATCTGCTACACGCAAGCCTTTTACTTTCCGCACTCTTAGCTCCGGATCCACGACGGATCGCTTGTCAGTATCTGGGCCCATTTTAACGGTACTAGTAGGGTGGTACAGTGAAAATGTTAACTCCTTCGATAAGCATTCCAAAAATTCGTCACTCTTTTGGTCAAACTTCTTGCACGCGTCTATTTCTAGCCACTCCAGCTTGAATCCTGCCTTCTTAAAAGCTTCCGTTTCCCCTAGTATTAAGGAGTGCTGTCTCATTGCTCTTATAATAGTCGCCATGTCTTCTGGATCTTCGAAATAATTCGCGTGTATTAACGGTGGGTCGAAGGGATTATCGCTTCCAAGAAGAATATTGCCAGATGACTTTGGCTTTAGTAGCACATTGTACGCGAATATTACGAAAGCGTCTTTGTTCATTGAAATAAATTTTTTGTGGACTTCTTCCTTTATTCCGTGCTTGTAAAATATGTCAACTAAGTTGGCTAAACTAGGAGGCGTTATCAAGTAATGGTATTGGATATCAGGAATGGTGGAACTTGAATCGGTAGTGTTATGAAAGCTTATTACTCTGTGGGGACTTATGTCCTTCAAAGGACCACTTTTTTCCAACATGTACTGTGTAAACGCTGCCGTTATATTGGCTAAAGAACTGAAACTCCCATCACCTGGCATTGTGTAAAATAACGGCACGAATAAATGATCTTGTAAGTTTTCTCCAACGGGTAAGTCGGCTTTAACTTCAATATTCATATCTTCTAGATGTTTTTTTGGACCAATGCCTGATAGCAATAAAAGTTGTGGCGAGTTAATTGCTCCGGCTGATAAAATCAGTTCTTTCCTCACGTTCACAGTTATATCCTTACCATCTTTGTGCAGTATAACTCCGCTGATAATGTTAGTGCCAGGAGCGAACAAAATTTTAGTCGCTTGAGCGTTCTTTATTACGTGTAAATTTTTCCTGTCTCTTATTGGACTCAAAAACGCTCTGGCGGTGCTGAATCTAACCCCATTTCTTATCGTACTGTCCGCTAACGTTATACCCATTTGACTCTCACTGTTAACATCGCTTAAGTTTTTCATTCCAATTTCAACTGCTGCGTTAATTACCATTTCTTCAAAAGGATGAGCAGTGTTAGAAGACACGTAGAGTTCTCCGTCGAAGCCGTGATATTTGATATTTTCTTTATTGCGCTCGCCGCCGTAATTCTCGCTTTTTAAGAAATATGGAAGAACATCGTTGTAACTCCATCCGTAGTTGCCATCCGCTGCCCATTGGTCATAGTCAGCCTTGTTTCCTCTGACGTAGAACATAGCGTTGATGCTGCTGGATCCACCCAGGACCTTCCCGCGGGGCCAGGCACAGCCCCTGGTTGTGTAGCTGCGACAGGCACCATCTTGAGGTTGAGTTTTGTAACCCCAGTCATTTGGAGTGCCCATGTTGTTGTAGAATATTTGTGGAATCTGAAACACATCGTAACGAACTTGAGTTTTAAAAATATTAGGGACTAGCTGAGCCCGCGACTTCGTCCGCGTGGAATTTAACTTAACAAAAAAGCCTGCTCCCGCGTTCTGAGCCCGCGCGACATGGCCCATTTTTTCATATTTTGTTTTTCTTAAATAAAAGTTGCATAAGTTACTGCTTATAACAACAGCTATCTACCAGTGAAAGTCCCGTCAAAATCGGTCCAGCCGTTTCGGAGATACTTTTTGATTTCATGTGTTTTTATATTTTTACGCGGAACCCTAAATGTTTTTCTAAAATTGAAGTAGCCTAAGTTACTCCTTAAAACATCAGCTATCTGCCAGTGAAAGTCCCGTCAAAATCGGTCCAGCCGTTTCGGAGATTACCCGGAACAAACACACAGACAGACAGACAGATAGACAGACAGACAGACAGACAAAAAAATTTTAAATCGCGTTTTCTTTAATTAGCAGGCGAAAAACCTAAATCTCTAGACCTGTTAGTATGTTGACAATAACAGTAGACTGCTGACAGCTGGTCAACTTTCTTTGACGTTTTTATTACAGTAGTCAAATTCTTAAAATCTTAATTGTTGCGATTTCAATGTCTTGATACTGGGAAAACTTTCATTGCTGTTATGATTATGATTTCCTTACCTCAGTGGTGAGCGTGGGGTTCCCTCCAGCCTCCACCAGCAGCACCTTCCAGTTGTCGACACCACTGAGTCGATTCGCCACCACGGATCCGGCTGATCCGGCGCCTACTACTATGAAGTCATAGTTGGGGTCTGGAAAATAATTATTGATATGCTTTATTAATTTTTTTTGGTTTAATAATGAATCTTTGGTTTCATTATTATTTACTGTACAAGAGTGCGTGAAAAATACCAAAATAACTTAGCACTTATTTCTTTCGAAAAATTTAATTTTGAACAAATTCGACCGACTGACATGTAACTTCATCTACATGATCAAATTGGATTAAATAGAAACGTTGTCTTTCTAGTCATTAATACGAATGCTGCAAAGTTTGAAGCGATTTTTCGACTCAGTGATATTCTCAATTCCAGTTTTTCAATAAGTAATAAAAAAAAATATAAAGAAAATGTAAATAGACAAGCCCTTGAGTTTCTTGCCGGATCTTTTCAGTCGAGGTCGCGTTCCAAACCGGTTGTAGATATAAGAAAAAAAAAATTACATTTGTAAGTGCCCCCGTAGGCCTAAAGAAAATAAACGCTTTGACTTTGGCTTTTAACTTTAAAGGCAAGGCCATCTGTGGGTTACCTTTGAGTACAGCCTCGATCGCATCAGCAGGCCACAGCTGATCGCCGGCTATAGCACACTGAGCGGCCAGGAAGCTCTGCAGCGTCTGCACGAACAGCGGACCAGCCGCAACGTAGCTGCTCGAGGTTGCTGATATCGATGCTGGGTTGCACGACAGCATCCTGAGTAACCTACCACAGGAAGACAGTGGAGATTAGGGTTTCTGGAGACGAATATAAGACTTACCACACGTGTATCTGCCACGAATTGCGAACGCAAACTTGTGAAAGGAATGATGAGGGTATATACCGAAAAAGTGATTCTGATTGTGATTCGATAACACATTCGATCACGTCTCGGTCGAAACTCATGACCTGACCAGGAGCCCAACTTTGTTACCCACTGGCATCTCGACCGACTCGCACTCTACTCGCAATACGTCAAAACAGACGTCAGTTTTGACTGTTAAAAATGTCGTATTCAGATACGCGATACGTCAGTTTGCCAGCGGTTAACGAGAATTAGGCCCTTGATCGGAATCAAATTCTAGTAAGATGTACGAATGAAAACGCACATCGCTCTGGTTGCAGTCTCCGTTTTGAAGCTATTAAAAAATAATATTTAAACGACATACATTTTATGGCGGTATCACTTTACACAATCGCGTTCCACAGTTATAAAGTATGATAGATTATTTGTAAAGTGAGTATTTATTATGGATTCCCAGTTGCAGCCCATAGAACTTACTTAAAGGTATAATTCAAATAAGACCGCAAAACCTCAAGATCGGGTCAAGACTCCAAACTATGATGACAAACTAAGTAGGTAGGCACTTTGGGGCGTTCGGCATCAGTGTGACTAGACCCCTCTCGCGCGACCAGAAGTTAAGCAAAGCATACGAAACAGCAAGACAAAAACAGGTACTTAAATATAATTTCAAAAAGAGGCATAGGATTGTATCATATCTTGCGTGATTATCTACAAATATAGGTGATTATATTTTTTTTGTGTCACAATTGGAGTTGATGTAAATTTCTATGATTGATGTCTATACCTTGTATCATAAAAATAACAAAAAACCTAAATCCTTCTAGGATCATTTTGTTGTCAGATTAAGTAATGAAGTTGAAATTAATAATAATAATAAATAAATAAATATCGCCAGACTGACACACTTACTATATGGTCCCAAACTAAGTAACGCTTGTATTGTACTATTAGCGCCCCGCCCCGGCTTCGCACGGGTACATTACGGTTACATTATGGGAGTTTTAGTAAGGATTCCTAATTTTTTTTAATAATAATATAGCCTATGTCACCCGAGGATAGTGTAGCTTCCCAACAGTGAAAGAATTTTTCAAATCGGTTCAGTGGTTTCGGAGCCTATTCATTACAATCAAACAAACAAAGTTTTCCTCTTTATAATATTAGTATGATGGGTACCGTACAATGGACTGGTACAATGGAATACCAATTATAAAATGCCAGGGTCCTTTGAACATGTAAAAAAATTTCAAGCTTACAAGTCAACGCAATCAATATATACAGCGATTCATGTCAAATATTTGGATGCTTTTCGGAAACTCACTTATCAAAACCAAACTATCAACGCACAGCCCAAACAGCTGGGTTTAGAAACATGCCATTTTCACGGTAGGTACCTTTTATATGGCAGTTATTCACTACGGAAGTATTTTGTAAAATTGCACCTATAATGAGTGTAAATTAGGGCAAAAGGGACCAATATCTTGTCAGTATCTGTGTCGAAAACAAGAAAACATCGTCAAGCCTTGAGTCTGAGATCTACAGACATAATACATTTTGTACGGAACCCTCAGGGTGCGTATCTTACTCGACTTGTCCGGTTTTTAGTATCATCAACGTCGGTCATTCGGTCAGTCTCGGAGTGATTAATCAAATTACATTTTGTGTCATTTTGTTTACCCAGAGAGTTAACCTTGAAACCTTTACACCTCCGTCCCCTGTTAGTACTTTAACCAGGCTATGTATAGAACCAACACTGATACTTTAAACAAACGATGTGACATTTAAATATGAACTATAATTTACTAATTTATAAAGCTCAATTTGCAGTATGATATTCTGTATGGTCTGCATAAGGTTATCGCCAACGAAGATACAGTCGCAGTTACTTATTCTTATATTTATGAGGAGATTTGATTTACAAAGTTCAATGTACTGAAGTCAAAGACCAACGATACCAGATATCGTACCTGGGGGGGCTTTTACAACTGACGGAAATTTTCCGATGTCGGAAACGTCGGCCGACGGTGGCGGTTATTGCCAGGTATCCAGCTAGTGCTGATATTGGCCCACCTCCACGGGTCCAGGCGCGTGACTGGACCGGCCCACTCCCACTTCAGCTTCGCAATCTTTTTTTCCCACGTCTGTGATGCGAGTATTTTCATGCAGAATAGTGTTTCTGACCCGATCGGTCCGTTGAACACCTAATATGTACTTAATATTTATTCCGAACACCCGTTCCTCGTTCCACTTAACAAATACTATACCTAGTAGGTTGGCACGCCTTGGGTCGGTAATGCCAACATCTCAAAATGGCGTTTACAATGATAAATTATTACAATAGTGTGTTTATCCAGTAGACAAAAGACTGGCAATTGTGAATCATAAAACACTAATTATCTATAATAAGTATAGGAAACCCGCTATCCGTGTTTGTCTGTCTGTTTGTCCGCTTAGTGCTTTTAAACTACTCATCAGCATTTGGATGCGAGTTTCACAAGCGTTTAGAGAATTTCTTCCGGGTAGCTTAACATTTTAATTAAACATAAGAAATAGTAGAGAACACCCCTGCCAAGAAAAGGGCGGGTAGCGACCTGACCCAAAGTAACGCGTTTGCTTCTAAAAACATCGCACTTTGTATGAACTTTAAAATCAGATCCGTCATTGGAAAAGCCACAATAAAAAGAATTACCTTTCTCTGTTCCGCGTTCCACAATTATATAAAGCGATGTAATCTCGGTGTGAGCCGCGTTATGTGCATTGCGCGCGGCACGGCTTCTGGATCCACACTGGTTTCTGCACGGCTGTACACAATCTCAAGCTATCATCGTACTTATTGAAGTACAGTAGGTTGGGAAAGACGTTCAATAATTGAAACCCTTCAAAAATATATGTGAAGGTTTTATTTAGGGTCTGTTCCTGTGTCTCGTCTTGTATAGTTGTTATGGCAAACGAAAAGTCATAATATAGGGGTGTTTACAGTATAGTTTTAGGGTACTGTAGTCAAATTAGGAACCCATATAATTTCGCCATGTCCGTCTTTCCGTTCGCCCGACGTAACAGATATTTTATTTAGGCACTTAGGGGTAGACAGCTACAAATAGGCATATAAATATTATGTACTGCTACAGAACTCTGTATTTAAATTTATTATAGGGTACCTTCTATACATAGGAACGGGACTGAATACCTACTGTTGAATTTTGAGGTTTCGTTGACGGTTTTTCAGAATTCATTCTCGCTCATTCAAATCTTAGACCATTTATTAACATCTCTCTGATTCAAATAAAGAACTATGACGTTTATTATAGGGATCTGTATTGTTGGAAATCGGCGGGATGTCTACTATGTGTGGCCGCACGCACTTGGCCAGTTTTTAAACTACATTTGGAAGAATCTTATATTTGGATGTGGCTAATTGAATAATTTGTTTTATAATTTAGAGTTTTAGAGATTCATGCACGATAACGAATACATTATAAAACTCATTCGTTATCTAATTTTGATGCCGACTGTACATGACGGTAAACTTAAGGGTTATCATATAATTTTGTTTTTGTTTTTTCTTTATATAATTGTTTACTTATTGATAAAATAATCAAATCAACATTAAGTAAGTTATTGAGCGTTATTTAACATCTCGTTAACAGTGATTTATGGATCTATCAACACATTGAAACCGCATTTTAATGATACTCAAACAAATTTTATTCGTTGAAAATATCAACAGTAAATATTAACAACCATAAATGATCCCTAACATAATATAATAGTATATCTACAAAAATATGTTGAGACTGTTCACAGTTCTTCGTGCTGGTTCAACCAAAACTTCTTGATCATATCGGCTCCCTTTTCTCCAATCATGATGGATGGTGCATTGGTATTCCCGCGAATAACCGAGGGCATGATACTGGCGTCGATCACTCGCAGACCTTTCACCCTACGTACTCTTAATTCAGGATCAACGACAGAGGTTGGGTCACCATCAGGCCCCATCTTAGCAGTACTGGTCGGGTGGTACAGCGAGAAGGTCAGTTCCCTGGATTGGCAGTCCAAGTATTCGTCACTCTTTTTGTCAAACTTCTTACACGCGTCGATATCAATCCAGTCCAACTTGAATCCAGCCTCTCTCAAAGCCTTGGTCTCGCCAAGCCTCAATGTATGCTGTTTCATAGAGTTGATGACGATTTCCATATCTATGGGCTCTTTGTAATAGTCAGCAAATAGAAGAGGCTGGTCGAACGGGTTCTTGCTAGCCAGAAGGATTCTCCCAGCGGATTTCGGCTTTAGCAGAGTGTTGAAAATAACCATTGCGTATTTGTCCTTGTTCATCGTACGGAATTTCTCGTAAGCTTCTTCGCTCAACCCGTGTTTGTAGAAAATGTCTGATACGTTGGAGAAACCAGGAGGCAGTAAGAAGTATTGGAACTCCATATCCGATACAGTCGAGGTTGGGTCAGTAGTGTTGATGAAACTGAGTACTCTGTTAGGGCTGGTGCTGGTCAGTGGACCGGTTCCTTCCAATAGGTACTGTGCAAATGCCGAAACAATGTTGGATATCGAATAGTAGTTAGCGTCACCAGGTTTCGTGTAGAAAGTGGGAACGAACAAGTGATCCTGTAAGTTCTCTCCGACAGGCAAATCGGCTTTGACTTCGATATTCATTTCTTCCAAATGCCTTCTGGGCCCTATACCCGACAGCATCAGAATGTGCGGTGAGTTGACCGCTCCAGCAGACAGAATCAGCTCCTTCCTAACATTGATAGCGATGTCTTTACCGTCTTTGTGGACCAGGACGCCGCTGACGATGTTGGTGCCCGGAACAAACAGGACCTTCGTAGCCTGAGCGTGCTTGATCACGTGGAAGTTCTTTCTGTCCTTGATGGGACTCAGGAAAGCTCTGGCAGTACTGAATCTGGTTCCATCCTTAGTTGTGGTTTGAGACAACATCACACCCATCTGACTTTCGCCGTTGACATCAGTTGAGTTTTTCAAACCAAGTTCGACTGCAGCTCTGATGATCATGTCTTCGAAATTATGGTATTGCTGGTCAACGGCTACGTTTAGGTTGCCTTGCCAGTTGTGATATCTCTTGTTCTGGTCGTTGACTAAGCCTGTGAACTTCTCGCTCTTTTTAAAGTAAGGGAGGACTTCATCGTAGCTCCATCCGTGGTTGCCGTCGGCTGACCATTCGTCGTAGTCAGCTCTGTTCCCTCTGACATAAACCATAAAGTTAATACTGCTACTGCCACCTAATGCTTTACCTCTCGGCCAGGCACAACCCTTGGCTTTGTAGCTCCGACAGGCACCTTCTTGGGGCTGAGTCTTGTAAGCCCAATCTTGAGGACCGCGCATGTTGTTGTAGAATAGGTGTGGGATCTGCAATCAAGAATTAATTAAATTAAATTATGGGTCTCAAGATCAAACCAGATGACTCTTTTTAATTAGATAGGATGTATATGACTTTATTGACTACTAGTGATTAGCCACAAAACGGATAGAAAAAGTATTGAAATTGTATTTTACCTCGGTATTCAAGGTAGGGTTTCCCCCGGCTTCAACAAGCAGTACTTTCCATTCTGGCACTTCACTAAGTCGGTTAGCAACTGTGGCACCGGCTGATCCACCTCCAACAACTATAAAGTCATAGATAGGATCTGGAAACAAAAAACAAATTCTGATATCTGAGTTTCTACAGGTTTTGTTATTATTTTGGTATTTAGTGCCTCTGCGCCATTATAATTAATTCTCAAATATAAATACGAAACATACAAAATTCTGATAAGAAATCTGCATAATTTGAATACTTAACAAGGTCCCTTAAAGTTAATTACAGAGTGTACCTACAATTAAAAGAGACTTAACAACTAATGCCTTAGGGTCAATGAACTTGACCTTGAACATCCCAACCTGACGGAGAGGGACTTTATCTTAATTAAGGTCGTTTGTAGGGCTTTAACAATGATAGGTAGTCGTACCATCAAGAGCTTCGTACCGTCTAGAACAGCCTGTGTAGCATCAGTAGGCCACAGATGGTCACCAACCAGCGCACACTGAGCTGCGAAGATGCTCTGCAGCGTCTGCATGAACAGCGGGCCAGCTGTCTGATAGCTGTTCACTATGGTGGATGTCAACGCGGGGTCGCACGCCCACGACATGGTACGCTGGAAGAGGATTTAATTTGTAAAAAAAATGGTAATTATTTGAGAGAGCGTCAAGAAATATTTGTGGCAATTTTTTTTTGTTGGATTCTACTATGGGCAATAGCTCCGCATGAATATCGGTAATCTGACATATCACACTTGAAATCTGTGATCCAAATGAAAAAGTTAAAATCCACCTAGACTAACCCTCCATGAGACCAACTAACTGGCACTTTCTGGGTCCCAACTCAGACAGTTCTGTCTGAGTTAGGCGCCAGGTACTCTGAACCGAACATTATTCGATGGATAGAATGGAACAAACTTCTGATAAGCTGTGCTGATGTGATATAGACGATGATGGTGGTAACTTTACATTCGCTTTATGTAAAAATATAAAGACAACTACCGTCTTTCCTCTCCTTTCAGTAAAATAACGAACGGAAGAGACTCCGATGAAGCACTGGTGTGATGTGATTGAAGACAGATACTGCTCTCATATAAATATAGAACGATTGTAGGTTGGTTAGCGATATATAGGATTGCTTATATATCTTATCGTGTGTAATTACCAATATTTTGTAAACTTTTCATATTGGTGAAGTAATTATCAAAATACTCAACTAGTTGGGTGATAACAATTTCAGGGAGCATTGTGGAAAAGATAAGATTCAAAAGCTCTCCGTCTTGCAATTACAAAGTCTGGGTGCGGCTAGTTTCAGTCGAGAACTATTGTTTGTTGTACCCCATAATATAGAAAGTAAATAAGTAAAAGTAAACGCTTGTGTAGGACATTACTGAGGTTATTCTAATGAATGAACTTAAAAATGTTTGGAATTTTTACGCGTCAATGATTCGCATTTCCCAGCTGTATGCACAAACCTATTCAAACCAAGCACCTAAAGTAGAAATGTATGAATAATGGCGTTTAAAATATGAATATGGTTACATCTCTGTACTCTCTCATTCTAGTTATTGTTTTGCTCACTGAGACAGCAAATTCCTATATGCATGCACTCGATTTTATAACGAACAATTGATGATCTAGCATAGGTATGGTCAATCGAAGAAAGGTGCAGATGATCATGGATGCTAACACAGGGCCTTTTGATTGGAGCCTGCGTTTGCGGTAAGCCCACGAGGAAATTTGATTAACAAATTATTAAAATTGTGTTTACAAGAAGGATACCTATATGTTGCATAGTATTTATTCGTATAAGTAAGTACTATGAAACATATCACCACTATCACCATTATTTTCACCAAATTTATTATTACACTAGCTGAGCCAGCGACTTCGTCCGCGTGGAATTTATCTTAACAAAAAATCCTGCTCCCGCGTTCTGAGCCCGCGCGACAGGACCCATTTTTTTAAATTTTGTTTTTCCAAAATAAAAGTAGCCGAAGTTACTGCTTATAACAACAGCTATCTACCAGTGAAAGTCCCGTCAAAATCGGTCCAGCCCTTTCGGAGATTACCCGGAACAAACACACAGACAGACAGACAGACAGACAGATAGACAGACAGACATTTTTTTTATTTGTATAGATTGTAGTAGTCTGTTTTCACTGTTAGATACACTAGCTTATAAAATTACGGTATTATCTCCCCAAGTTGCCAAATTATTCACATTAATAAAATATATATCAAGCTTGATTTTGGACTGAAGCAATTATAATGAGATATTTATAATTATTTAATATCCAAGTATATCTGTTTAAACACTATCAATTTTTTTTTTCTTTGAGCCAGTATTTTTTTCACAAAGTTTGTACATTGGATTTTAAGAGTTGTTTGTTATTCTACGTTTGCTCTGGACAAAATCCATTTTCAATTTCTGTTGTCAGATATGTTTTGTGACGTTTTATCCAGTGTACAGGTGATGGGGTAAGATACAGACTCTCTATATCTATCAACTTGATATGTGGTATAGATACTTGCTTCATAAGCATGTCGCATTCATACTAAACTGTTATATATGTGCGTCATGTTCATTAAGTTAATTCATTATCCTTGATTCATACAAAATAGGTATGCATTGCAGCTACATAAACTACCTTTATGTAATCGGACGTGCAAACAATGCCATTCAGATGAATAGATAAGTCAAAGATGCTATAAACGCTTCTTTACATTGATTTAAACCAGATTTTAAAGATAATTAAAACAATTTTATTTATAGGAAAAATCAACAGTAAATATTAACAGCCATTAATATATCAAACATAACAATATAATTACTAAATGTATCACTAACATAATGTATGTTAGTGATACATTTACGAAAGAAATATATCTACGAAAGATGTTGGGACTGTTCACAGTTCTTCGTGCTGGTTCAACCAAAACTTCTTGATCATATCGGCTCCTTTTTCTCCAATCATGATGGATGGCGCATTGGTATTCCCGCGAATAACCGAGGGCATGATACTGGCGTCGATCACTCGCAGACCTTTCACTCTACGTACTCTTAATTCAGGATCAACGACTGAGGTTGGGTCACCATCAGGCCCCATCTTAGCTGTACTGGTCGGGTGGTACAGCGAGAAGGTCAGTTCTCTGGATTGGCAGTCCAAGTATTCGTCACTGTTTTTGTCAAACTTCTTACAGGCGTCGATATCAATCCAGTCCAACTTGAAACCAGCATCACTCAAAGCCTTGGTCTCACCGAGCCTCAATGTATGCTGTTTCATAGAGTTGATGACGATTTCCATATCTATGGGCTCTTTGTAATAGTCAGCAAATAGAAGAGGCTGGTCGAACGGGTTCTTGCTAGCCAGAAGGATTCTCCCAGCGGATTTCGGCTTGAGAAGAGTGTTGAAAATAACCATTGTGTATTTGTCCTTGTTCATCGTACGGAATTTCTCGTAAGCCTCTTCGCTCAGCCCGTGTTTGTAGAAGATGTCTAATACATTGGAGACTCCAGGAGGCAGAACAAAGTAATGGAACTGCATGTCCGATACAGTCGAGGTTGGGTCAGTGGTGTTGATGAAACTGATTACTCTGTTAGGGCTTGTGTTGATCAGCGGACCGGTTCCTTCCAATAGGTACTGTGCAAATGCCGAAGCAATGTTGGATATCGAATAGTAGTTTGCGTCACCAGGTTTCGTGTAGAAAGTGGGAACGAACAAGTGATCCTGTAAGTTCTCTCCGACAGGCAAATCAGCTTTGACTTCGATATTCATCTCTTCCAAATGCCTTCTGGGCCCTATACCCGACAGCAGCAGAATGTGTGGTGAGTTGATCGCTCCAGCAGACAGAATCAGCTCCTTCCTAACATTGATAGCGATGTCTTTACCGTCTTTGTGGACCAGGACGCCGCTGACGATGTTGGTGCCCGGAACAAACAGGACCTTCGTAGCCTGAGCGTGCTTGATCACGTGGAAGTTCTTTCTGTCCTTTATGGGGCTCAAGAAAGCTCTGGCAGTACTGAATCTGGTTCCATCCTTAGTCGTGGTTTGAGACAACATCACCCCCATCTGACTTTCGCCGTTGATATCAGTTGAGTTCTTCAAACCAAGTTCGACTGCAGCTCTGATGATCATGTCTTCGAAATCGTGATATTGCTGGTCGACGGCTACGTTTAGGTTGCCTTGCCAGTTGTGGTATCTCTTGTTCTGGTCGTTGACTAAGCCTGTGAACTTTTCGCTCTTTTTAAAGTAAGGGAGGACTTCATCATAGCTCCATCCGTGGTTGCCGTCGGCTGCCCATTCGTCGAAGTCAGCTCTGTTCCCTCTGACATAGAACATGAAGTTGATACTGCTGCTGCCACCCAGTGCTTTGCCTCTCGGCCAGGCACAACCCTTGGCTTTGTAGCTTCGACAGGCACCTTCTTGAGGCTGAGTCTTGTAAGCCCAATCTTGAGGACTGCGCATGTTGTTGTAGAAAAGGTGTGGGATCTGTAATCAAGAATTAATTTAGATAAATGATAGTACTCAAGAAGGAAACCATAAGACTCTTTTTAACTGCATAAGATGTGTGAGAGTTTATATACTACTATTGACTATTGTTTTAGTTTATACCTTTGTATAGCGTAATCATTAATAGCTTTGCCACAAAGCCGATACAAAAAATATTGAAATGTATTTTACCTCGGTATTCAAAGTAGGGTTTCCTCCGGCTTCGACAAGCAGCACTTTCCATTCTGGTACTTCACTAAGTCGGTTAGCAACTGTGGCACCGGCTGATCCACCTCCAACAACTATGAAGTCATAGTTAGGGTCTGAAAACAAAAAAAAAATCTGATATATTAAATCGTACAGGTTTTGTTATTCCTTTGGTATTTACTGCTTAATTCTCAATTAATTATACGAAATATGCAACATTTTTTTAGAGACATGCATAATTTAAATATTTAACAAACAGGACCTCATTAAATCAGACTTAGCAACTGAGACCTAATGTCAAGGTCAAATTACTTAAACATTGCAACCTGAAGGAGAGGGACTTTATCTTAAGGTCGTTTGTAGAGCTTTAATAATGATGGTTATACTATGAAGAGCTTCTCACCGTCAAGAACAGCCTGTGTAGCATCAGCAGGCCACAGATGGTCACCAACCAGCGCACACTGAGCTGCGAAGATGCTCTGCAGCGTCTGCATGAACAGCGGGCCAGCTGTCTGGTAGCTGTTCACTATGGTGGATGTCAATGCAGGGTCGCACGCCCACGACATCTTACGCTGGAAGAGGACTTAATTTGTAAAAAAAATTGGTAATTATTAGTAAGAGCGTCAAGAAATATTTGAGGCGAGTTTTCTTTCTGTTAGATGGTACAATGGGTCGGTAAACGACAGTAGCTCCGCATGAATGTCAGCAATCTGACATATCATACTTGACTTAAAATATTGCCGTCTGGGCCCGTGGTTGGGGATGAAAGCTGTGATCCAAATGAAAAAGTTGAAATCTACCCAGACCAACTCTCCATGAGAACAACCAACTGACACGTCCTTGGGCCAAACTCTGTCAACGTCTGTCGCTTGATTCGACTCACATTCCGCTCGCAATACGTCAAAACTGACGTATCCTGTATCTATATACGTCATTTTTGACAGTTTTCCTATTGAAAAACCAGTCGTTAACAGAGGTGGGCCCCAGGTACTCTGAACCGTACATTATTCAATGGATAGAGTGGAACAAACTTGAGATAAGCTGGGCTGATGTAGGCGATGATGATGGTGAATTCACATTTGCTTTATGTCAAAATATAGAGACAACTACCGTCTTTCCTCTCTTTTCAGTAAAATAAACGAACGGAAGCGACTCCGATGAAGCACTGGTGTGATGAGGAGAGATACTGCTCTCATATATATACGATTGTAGTTAGGTTAGCGATATAGTTTTGCTTATATTCTTATCATAATTAGCAATATTTTGTAAACTTTCGATATTGGTGGAGTAATTATCAAAATAGTCGACTAATCGGGTGCTTAAAATTGCAGGGGCCATTGGGAGAAGATAAGATATAAAAACAGTCCGTATTGCAATTTAAATACCAGAGTGCAGCAAATTTCAGTCTAGACCTACCTATTGTTTGAGGTGGCCAAAATACAGAAAGTAAAAAAGTAAAGCAAACTCTAGTTTATGACATTACAGTTGTTATTATAATGAAGGTGGCTTAAAAATGTTTGTCAATTTCCGGCGTAAATTATTCTTATTTCATACTCGTAGCTATATTTAAACTAAGCGCCTTACATAAAAACCCACGCAGAAATTTTGGGTTTATGAATGATGCGTTTAAAAATGAATATTGTTACAAATTTAAAAAGCAGTGATATCCGATTGGGGGTTCAAACCCTGGCTCGCGCCTCAGAGTGTTTTGAAATCTATGTGCGTATCATAATTTCTATATGATTATCACTTGCTTGAAGAAAAACATTGTGAGAAAACCTGCACTTCTTGGAAACTCTAATCCAATTTTCGAAAGACATGTGAAATCCCGCAACCCAACTGGGCTAGCATGGTGGATTACGCCCTGATTCCCCCTCGATATGAGGGGAGGCCTGTGCCCAGGAGTGGGACGTGAAAAAGGCCTAAATTATTATTATATGATGATGGTTACACCTCTGTAACTAGATACCTAGAATTATGATGTAACCTAATAATCCTGAACAGCTTTCTACAGCTGTTATTCTAAATATTGTGACACTCACTGAGACCGCAATTGATGATTTAGCTTATGGTCAATCGAATAAAGTTACCGATGGTCATGGATGCTCACACAAGACCTCATGATTGGGCCCTGTTTACGTTTTGCCAACGAGGCAATTTTCATACTAATATTATAAAGAGGAAAACTTTGTTTGTTTGATTGTAATGAATAGGCTCCGAAACTACTGAACCGATTTGAAAAATTATTTCACTGTTGGGAAGCTACACTATCCCCGGGTGACATAGGCTATATTATAAAAATTATTTCACTGTTGGGAATTTACACTATCCCCGGGTGACATAGGCTATATTATATTTAAAAAAAAAAATAGGGATCCTTACTAAAACTCCAATAATGTAACCGTAATGTACCCGTGCGAAGCCGGGGCGGGCCGCTAGTAATAAATAAATTAAAATTATGTGCGCAAAAAAAAACTTATTTTTCATAGTATTGTTTTCAACTAGATCATTATATTGTAGTTATCTGTTTACACTAATTATACTTTATTAGGTTATAAAATTACTGTATTATCTCCCCAAGTGGCCTAATCATCCACATTAATAAATATGAAACAAACAAGCCCGGTTTTGGTCTGAAGAGTTCTAATTGCTGAAGCAATTATTATGAGACTAGCTGTGCCCCGCGACTTCATCCGCGTAGTATTGGATTATTGGGTTAAAAAGTATCCTATATGTTAATCCCGGTTATAATCTATCTGTGTTCCAAGTTTCATCCAAATCCGTTCAGTAGTTTTTGCGTGAAGGAGTAACAAACATACATACATACATACATACATACATACATACATACATACATACATACATACATACATACATACATACATCCACACTCACAAACTTTCGCATTTATAATATTAGTAGGATATTCATCATTATTTTATACCTAAGTATGTCTGGTTTCTTCTTTGGCAAAGTAACTCTACGTCGATTGCACTGGACGAAACATTCATACAGAACATGTTGCTATTTTTAATTTCGCTGTCATACAATAGAGACAGTAATATAACGACCGCTTGGCGCAGTGGTTCGAGCGTAGGCCGCTCGGCTCTGCACCGAGGGGGTAAAATTCGGAAATAGCCTGGTCTGAGTGTCTCTGGGTTCGCCCCCATTTCATTGTACGGTGCCCATAGTACAAGCGTTGCTTAGTTTGGGACCATACAGTTGGTGTGTTCGTCTGGCGATATATTTATAATGTTTTTTGACGTTTTGTCCAGTGTTAAGGTAATGGTGTAATATATAAACATCCCATATATAAATTATCCCTATTCTATCAACTTTATTTATGTAGTATAGATACTTGCTTCAGAAGCATGTCGCATACATACTAAACTGTTATTTATGTGTTTCTGTTCATTGCGGCATTTTAATTATGTACATGCATTTCCCTTGATTCATACAAGTCAGGTATGCAGTGTAGCTACATAAACTAGCATCTTGTAATATGACGTGCATATCAATAAATAAATAAATAAATATCGCCAGACAGACACACCAACTGTACGGTCCCAAACTAAGCAAAGCTTGTACTATGGGTACCGTACAATGGACTGGGGGCGATCCCAGTGACACCCAGACCTGGGCAAATTACGAAAAGGCCATTTCCGAAATTTGCTCTGGCGGGAATCGAACCCGCAACCACCATGTGCAGTGAGCCGAACGGCCTACGCTGGAACCACTGCGCGAAGCGGTCGTCAAATATAATATATATATATTGCGGCACATAATGCCATTCACATTTAAAGTTAAGTCCAAGATATTATAAGCGTTTCCTGTAATTAGCTGTAAGCAAATTGATAGAGGTTGTAAAATAAAACTCAAAAAGAGAACATTATGGGTTTATTTGATTAGCTTCTGTAATTTAAATAACATCAGCAGGTGTATAGTTAAATTAATAAGTACAAGGCTTGTATACACTCTACAAAACAACTTCATACTTAACGCCGTCGTAGTACAACCAAACCCTACACTTTCTCTGGCCCTTCGGTGTTATAGCCTCGTCAGTTTCGTAGTACACAGGATCTTGGACCTTATTCACGGTGTTATAATATGTAAATGGATTTACGTTTCGATTGGCAGGCAATTGTTTAAAAGATTTCTGTTTGGTCGTTTTAAATTTGGAATACGGATACAAATTGTGATTGGCCAATCTGTTGTATGGATTGGGATTGGTCAAGTAGTTTTGGTTGTTATTTGGAATCTGCGGCACTTGTTGTAATGGATAAGTGTCATAATTAATGAAATAAGGATATGGTTGATAATAGCTTGGATCAAATTGATTCGTTCGAATATTTTGTTGAGGCTTTGCATTTAATTTTGGTGGCAAATCTTTGCTTTTGCTTTCAGACCTTGGGGAAGATACTTGGATCGATCTAGATTTTGATGTTTCAGTATCTAAATACGGAAACAGGCTAGACGTTTCGTTAAACAAGTCGGGTGGCGTTTGTAGTTGCACTTTCATTGGTTCCTCGTCTTCTGAGTTTTTGGAACCATCGCCATTGTTTTGTTCAGGGCAAGTCTGTTCGGTGACATCACTCCAGTCTTCTTTGATCATGTCCGAAGCTTTTTCCGCAATCATTATAATTGGTGCGTTGGTGTTGCCGCTTACAATCGTTGGCATTACGCTACCGTCGACCACTCGAAGACTTTTGATGCCGTACACCTAAAAAATATAAAGTGAATAGTTAATACTGTACCAACAAGGCAATACTACAAAATAAAGGTTTTAAGTGAATGCTATTTAAGGATCTAACAGACTAGCACTTTCAACCACGATCGGTTCTGCATCCTACTAATATTATAAATGCGAAAATTTGTGATTGTGGATGTACGTATGTATGTTTGTTACTCCTTCACGCAAAAACTACTTAACGGATTTGGATGAAATTTGGAACACAGATAGATTATAACCGGGATTAACATATAGGATACTTTTTAACCCAATAATCCAATACTACGCGGATGAAGTCGCGGGGCACAGCTAGTATGATATAGGGGCCGCCTAGCTTAGTGGTTTTGGCATAAACCCTTTGGCTCACTGCACCAGACTGGCTCACTGCTTCGGGTACAAACTCCATCGGGAGTTTGGGAAATTATCTTCACGTAATTTTCCTTGGTGTGGGAGTTACTGGTATCGTCGCAATTTCACCCTTTATCATATAAATTCACCCTTAATCTGGCATCGACGACGGCTTTGGTGTCTTCAGCTGGCCCCATAGCACATGTCCCCACTGGGTGGTAGATAGTGAGCGAGTGATGCCTGGCCTGGCACTCCAGGTGCTCATGTGACATCAGCTCGAACTCCTTGCAGCCAGGGTTGCGGTGCGGGTTCGGGCGCGCGTTTAGTTCTCGAAGAGCAGGTTGTTCCACCAATTGCTGGACTAAACGGGCACCTTCCACCTGGAAGAAGAGTATGAGTTAATATGCAGTTATGGCTTCCATAAAAGTTCAAACTCTTTGCGCAAAGGAGAATATAATAATATTGGTTGGTGCCTATTAGATAGTGAAATGACCCAGTTTAAGTCTGTCTAGCATATTGAACTTTTTCTTATACCTTTATCATGCCGTATTTTAACCTGGTCTTGATGTCACTAGGATTGCCCCCAGTCCCTTTGTCGGTAACCTTCATACAAGTGTTGCTTAGTTTGAGACGATACATTTTGGTGGTACCTATGTATAAGTGCTCAGTAGGATTATAATATTATTTATCATAGCATCTCCTGACCCAATAATTACCATGTAATCGCTATTGTATATTTTAGTTATTGTCATCACTATAAAATGTATCTTGAGTTAAATGTTAATTGCTTGTTTGCTACGCTAATTAACGTCAGGTTATCGTTATTATGTAATTGTTCTTATGTACTATTATGATGTATTATTACTTGGCCTCATTATTTTTAAGTCACAGTTTTGATTGCATAACAATATCAGCATTATTTTGGGAATAATATTTTTATATTTATTTGCATGCAATACCTAATTATTGATGTATATTCACGATAACCCACCTTATTTATGCATCAACTCATAGGTAATTTAATTTTAAATTTTTATCTCAAGTATGTTATACATATAGAGGTATATAAAAACGAATTCTATGGTAATTTAACAGACAGTGATCGCTCAGTCAGTATAAGTATGCAAAGAACGTTAAGTGCTCAAGGCAATATATTATGGCCGAAATATTGAATATATGTTTTACTCACAATAACATTCACATCTTGGGGGTCCGCGTAGTAATTCGGATAAATCAGTGGAGGAGAGTACGGGTTCGCGTCTCTCAGCTTCAAGAAACCACGGCTCCTCGGCCTCAGTAGAAGAGGAACCACGGAAAACGAAGACTCATACAGTATGTCCTCATACAGCTCCGCGTACGTCTCATCTGATAAACCGTTCGCCCTTTTGCCGAACAACCCACCATCCATATTGTCTGCTGTGGGAGCTATAAACAACTGAATGTCCGGATAGTCCTCTCCCGGGTCCTGGTACTTTGTGTTCACAAACGCCATCGCCTCGGCCTCCATCATACTGTAAAACTGTCCTGTTTTATGTACAGCGAAGTCCACTAAACTGGTTAGAGATAGGGCTGTATTCAAGTTAAAACAATAATCTGTCCCGTTTTCGAAAGGGTTGTCAAAGAGAAACGAATGTCCTCCCATCGCGACGTGGTCTTGAAGATTCTGTCCTACACCAGGAAGGTTCACTATAGGATATATGCCAATTTCCTTCAAATGTTCCGCATCTCCTATACCAGATAGCATTAGTAATTGGGGAGATTGTAATGAACCAGCTGAAAGTATGACTTCTTTACTAGCTTTGATGATTTTCTCCTGACCGTGTTTAGAAAATTTGATACCGTATGCAACTTTGTTTTCATCTATTAAAACTTTTTCGACTATTGAATGGAGGCTGATGTGTAAATTGTCTCTGTTGCCCACAGGGCGTAAAAATGCCTTGGCTGTGCTGCAGCGAAGGCCGTCTCGTATAGTGGCTTGTGATCGGGTGAACCCGGTCTGTTCCTCTCCGTTGACATCCCTCACATCGTAGCCTAATTGCTGTGCAGCTTCCAAAATCTTCCTTGTAATTGGCTGTTCGTAACTGAAATGCTCAATCGTTAAGGGACCTCCAGAAGCATGGTACGGATCGTCGGAATACCCGGGTATTCTAATATCTTCGGACTTCAAAAAATATTTTAACACGTCGTTGTACGACCAACCTGTGTTGCCCATTTGCTCCCAATTGTCATAATCCCGTTTATTACCGCGAATGTATAGCATAGCGTTCAACACACTGGATCCACCGAGCACTTTCCCGCGAGGCCACTTGCACTTCCCTTCGACCATACTCAAGCAATACCCATCATTAGGTTCTGTTAGAAACTGCCAGTCTATAGAAGACGTCTGAAGCACAGGAAATAGCACAGGGACTTCGGACAGCACATTCTCATCTTGACCCGCTTCTAGCAGTAAAACTTTCCAAATAGGGTTCTCTGTAAGTCGATTCGCCAGCACAGCTCCCGCCGAACCGGCTCCGACGATAATAAAATCGTAACAATCGTACAATTCTTCAATAGATTTGTCTCTTATTCTGTGTTCTGCGTCCTCGATATCAGGCCTGTACAAATGTATAGCCATTCGGAGGACTATCATCGCCCCAAGGCCGGGCAAGAGGCCGAATAGGATCCTAGTATTGGATACGAGGCCCTTGACGGACACTGAACTTGGAGTCGACATGATGTGTGGCACTCGAGCGGCGCATCGTTACTGATATGAAACAGAATTGAATGGCGACTGAATCAGCAGTTTGAGCAAGTGTTTACATTGTGTTGCATTTTGTAACAGTTTAATGAACTCTATTGTGTGTTTAATGTTTATTAAGGGGATGACAACATAAAAAAAAATTGTCAACGTTTCATTTATTTATTCTTAATTGTGACGTTTGGTTAAGCAATAAAATATGCCTTGTTACTGATCTTAGTTTCCTGCACGGGTATGTATGTCTGTAATGTTTGTTGTAGATTTGTGTCAGTGCTTTTACAATAATAGTATAAATTGTATTATTCAATCTGTAATGTTTTATGTGACTTATTCACGTCATCACTATGCACCTATAAATGCCGGTTGACCTAAAATGAGAAACATAGGTTCCTATATTCAAATAAATTTATTGTAATATTCACAATCTTGCTTAAAATTATAATTTACAGCAATAAATAGAAATAAATAACCTTAAACTAAATAAGCACATTAACTCAAAATATTTACAAAAACAATAGTTAATACTGATGAATGTACTAATAAAATAACTTTGTACGTTGACGATCAAATGTAGTATCGGGATGTTCGTCTTTTCAACCAAAACTCCTTGATCATGTCACTGCCTTTCTCTCCTATCATTATGATGGGAGCATTTGTGTTCCCGCTGACTATGTTAGGCATGATACTACCATCTATAACTCGTAGGCCCTTGACACCGTATACTCTAAGCTGGTGATCGACTACCGCCTCAGGATCCCAATAGGGGCCCATTTTCGCTGTACCAACTGGGTGATAGATCGTACAAGTGTACTGCCTAATCATGCACTCCCAATACGCATCCGTGTATCTCTTAATGCTCACACAAGCAGGAAACACGTGTTTGTTCAGCACAGATCCGTGTTTTTGGAACGCCCTCGTACGAGACAGAGCTACGGCAATTTTGACACCCTCAATCAATGTCTTTACATCATTTTCGTCTGACAAATAGTTAGGGTAAATGTATGGATAGTCGTATGGGTTCGCACTGCGGAGTTGAATGAAGCCTTTACTCTTCGGTCTTAGTAACATTGGTATAATACTCCACACGTCCATATTATTGATAGGTCTAAACACCGCGTCGTAAAACGTATCCATCAAACCATGGATCTTTCGCAACTGCTCGCCGCCATCGGAATTGGTAGATCCGGATATGAAATGGAACTCTATGTCAGGGAAGTCATCGGTTTCGTTGGCGTATTTCGTGTTCACGAAGGCTAAACCTTCGACTCCTCCCATGATGGTCAGAGGCCCCTCGCCAAGAACAGCGTATTCCATCAAAGTGCTGACAGTATGAAGGCGATGTTCTACTATTGAAATCGGTTCGTTCACCATGAACGCTAACCCACCCATGCCTATATGGTCTTGAAGGTTTCTGCCGACTTTCAAATCCTGGATCAATGGTATTCTGTGTTTGACCAACTCTTCTGCAGGACCTATGCCCGACAGCATTAAAAGTTGCGCCGAATTGACCGTACCAGCTGAGAGAATAACTTCTTTTCTCGCTCTAACACGGTACACCATCTTGTTCTTGACAAATTCCACCCCAAATGCAACTTTTGTCCTCGGATCTATTAGCACTTTCGAGACGTGTGAATGCATAGATATGTGCAAATTGTCGCGCTCTTTCGCCGGCCTTAGGAACGCTTTGGACGTGGAACAGCGACTGCCCCGTCTAACCGTTCCTTGGGCTACCATAAAACCAGTTTGGTTTTCCCCATTGATGTCCCTATTCATATATCCCATTTCTAATCCACCATCTATGAAGGTGGATACTAGGGGTGTATGATATGGCGCTTCGGCTATCGTTAAATACCCCCCAGTACTGTGGTAGGGTGTGTGTGCCAAATATGGATTCTGATTATCCTCAGACTTTTTAAAATAGTAAAGGACATCTTTGTATCCCCATCCCTTGTTTCCCATCGCCTCCCAGGAGTCGTAGTCCTTTCTGTTGCCTCGTAAATACAGCATATAGTTCAGGACCGAGCTGCCGCCGAGAACCTTGCCGCGTGGCCAGTTGCAGCGACCGCCTTCCATTGCTGAAAATAGGAATATAGGTTGATGGGTATTCAAACCTCAAATCATTGCAATAAATACCAGACATACAATAATTGACTAGGCTCTCAGGTAAGGATTCAAACCTATACCACTGAAAGTATTTAACATCAACTCTGATGTAATAAACATTTTAACAGCCGTGATCTATAGATACCTAGTCTCAATTATATAATTAAATCGCCGTCATATTAATATAAATACTAACCCAAACAGCTGGTTCCCGAAGGCTCGGTCTTGTATTTCCAATCCAATTTACTGAGTTGCAAATACCCCGCTAAGAGTGGGACGTCTGATATCTCGGACTCATCGCCGCCAGCCTCTAGTAGTAATGTTTTCCAATGTCCTATTTCAGACAAACGGCTTGCCACCACAGCACCTGGAAACCATTGGAATCAATTATAACATTGAGTCGGCAAATATTTACAATTTTTCCGACACATTTCGTGAAATATTCCTGAGGTTAAAGTTCATTATATAAACTGCACAATGATAATAATAATACATATCGCCAGACTAACACACCAACTGTATGGTACCAAACTAAGTAACGCCTGTACTATGGGTACCATGCGATAATATGATACTTTATTAACCTACGGTAAGATTTATTATACTTTAACAAACGAGCCGAGGGAGATAGTCCCTGGTGATGCTGTGCCTCTCCCACTCCTAGTGGCCATGCCTAAATAACCCTACTGCCCCCGTCCCTCAATCCCCCTTGGACACACTTGATCCCATCCAGTTAGAATAAAATTTCTTGTAGACACCTTTTGCGTTAAAACTTTTGACACTTCAGAAATGCGGGTGCTCCATGCTCGTCACACCTCTGATTGATATGTTGGTGAGACAGTTGCAGGAAAACGAGGTCCACGTTCAGTTGCGCAATTTTGCAAAGATAATGGTTGAAAATTAAAAAATCTAAAAATCCTCGCTGTGACGACTTTTTAAGCTACAAAAGAGCTAAAGAGCAAAAGGGCTGATAATTGTCAAACGGCTGAATTGATTTTCATGAAACATAGCTAAGAACACTCTCGATCAGAATACCTTTCTAACAAACGGAAACAAAATTAAAATCGTTTCATCCGCTTGGGCGCTGCGATACCACAGACATACACACAGATACACATGTTAAACTTATAACACCCGTCTTTTTTCGTCGGGGTTTAAAAATACTGACCAGCGGAGCCGGCTCCCACCACGATGAAGTCGTACTCTGGTAGCATGTGCTCATCGTCTACGTCCGCAGGCCGACCCTCAGGGTCCGTCTGGTCGAATTGGTAGTAGGCTATAGCTCCCACCAGCATCGGGATGAACCAAGCCACCTGGAAACCACGGCAACAAGATCATAAGCGACTTCCAAATATGTCTACTTCAGATAATTATAGGGTAGCTCCTTATACTATTGTGTTAATGCTTTTGTCTCCTAATAATATCCTATTGTGTTATGTTGCTCTAGTACAACTCCAGACTTCTGACGTGTCCAGTATCACGCGGGAAAGGCTTGCAACACAGAGACCGGGGTGGCGAGCTAAGAATTTGCTCAGAGCATTTGCAGAATTAAAAAAAAAAAAATACGCCTCTGTTTCTTAATTCTTTTTTTTATATCGCCAGGCGAACACACTAACTGTATGGTCCCAAACTAAGCAACGCTTGTAGAATGGATTGGGGGCGATCCCAGTGACAGCCAGACCAGGGCAAATTACGAAAAGGCCATTTCCGAAATTTACCCCGACGGGAATCGAACCAGCAAACACTCGGTGTAGTGAGCCGAGCCGCCTACGCTCGAACCACTGCGCCAAGCGGTCGTCATATACCGGTCATAGCTGTCGGTTTTATAAACAAAGCTTGCTTCGCTCCCGAGTCCGAACCAACAATATTTATAAGTTGAAATAAAACTATTTTTACGGATTATATCGCGTTTATTTAATTTTATGTTCCCGAAATAAATAAACGCGATATAATCCGTAAAAATAGTTTTATTTCAATGTGTAGTATTCGCGAAAATATAAGAAAACAATATTTATAAGTATTATATTTGACAGTAGTTTTAGAACAACTTGTTTAGTAAAGAACGATAGCTAAACTAGAAACACGTCGATACAATGATATCGGAACACGGAAGCACACGTAATACCCTCGCGTGTTCACTCGTTGCTGTGTAACAAAAACTCAACGATTCGCGCATTACTTACGGGGTTTAAGTTTCGGTATTCTTGAGGAACGTTGTAGACTTTAGTACATCGAAATTGCATGTATACATGGATTTTCGTTAATTGTAACACTTTTGATTATTAGTATTTTGTTACATAAATACTAAGGAAATTATTTCTAAGAAGCTATAATAGGGTAGGTTTTAATTTAAAGGCTTGTATTCAATTCAATCAAGCGTTTAGAATTTACCTGCGAGCCAGTGGCTGCGGCGAGGGCCGTGCCGGACAGCACGTCGGCTGCCGCGTTCACTATTGAGCTCATTTTGGCACCTGGAACACGTTAAATTAAACAATATTAAAAAAAAAACTTCAAAAAAACCTGGGTGCCCTGAAATGCTAGAAATAAGTCGGTCCATCATTGATGAAGTAATCGATGAACATACATAAAAAAACCGATACATACAGATGAACATAGAACCTCCCCCTTTTTTGGAAATCGGTTAAAAAAACAATATAGTGATTGAATTCCACGGCAACCTACATGATCCGAAGGCTATGCTAAAACAAGGTCTATAGTGGTTTAGCATCAATATCCAAATTGTGTCCTATGGACATAATCGATAAACCAAAAAGGTCATGACCACCGATGTTTTCGTTACGAGGATAGTATTTTGCAAGGTAGAGTCGTCGATGACGAGCGCGTTACCGTTACATCTCGCGACGTGCGCGTGCGCACACCTCGGGCGTTTAGCGGTCACCTCTTTCGGCGGCACACTTGTTCAATTTCACCGCCATTGTATTAATCCTGACAGGTCGTAACGCTTTGAAATAGCATCACTTGGTTTGTGACCAAGGATTTAGCGTAAAGGAAAACCTACAAGATGGTATGTCTATGAAAAAATATTATTGTGACTTTGTTTTTAATATGAAGCATTTGCATTGTGAAGTGTCTCTACAAAATCAGAAACTGACTGCAACCTACGGAGTCGGCGATCTTAGTAGAGTTCTATGCCCTTGCTTTTGCAAGCATGTATTGGTTACAGTTTGGTAGATACGCTTGTTTGCCAAATTTGTTTATTGAAATTAAGAATAAAGAATGTTAGTCATTTCCGGTAGTAAAGGTGTGGTCACATCCGCAGTTTAGTTCCGTTTTCCCACACTGTGCGTATTCTCTCTCATCGCGATCGATGTTTCCTTGAAACTAGAATTCACTTTCATCTCACAGTGAATTACAGAAACCGTTCCGCTTGTGACGAATCGTTACACGCAAATGTTGGAGCTAATGAAGCATATACATATAGTTTGCTGGCGAATGTTTGGCACATTACTTGAACGACTTTTATATGAAACTAAGTATTGGGCCAACAGCCTAAGCGGGTATACAATATGAGCCAATGTTTGACCACATATTGGTAACTGATTGAAGATCAAAAAGCATACTTAAGCAACATATTGCCAATGTTTTGCTTTCCGTTGCTCGAGTATCGATCTATAAAGTTTATAAGATGGCCTGCACATTCCTTAAAATATTTTGTTTGATTAACAGCAACTTTATAAGTTTTACTCTGATTACATGCTAATAAATTAATTTGAAACAAGTATTCAACAATGTTTTTTTTATTATGAACTGGTCAGCGATTGACCCCTATCACACCTGATGGAAAGTGACGATGCGGCCGCGGATGTGACTCACTGACTCAGCAACAGCCTACTCACTCTAGATTTGAAGAGATCCAGGTTATAAGTCATCGGGAATACTGACGGATGGAGTATTTACGACATAAGGATGGAATCACCTTCCGCGCCAGGTTGCTCAGTGGTGGAAAGGTGATGACAGTATTAACTTCACAGCTATTAAAATAATAGCTTCATTCCACGTTCCTACGACTTGATTCTTATCAATCCGTCGACTTATACTTTCCCACTAAACTTTCTACGTAATAGTAAAGTTAGTTTTCATTGGGCCACCAAATATTGTCACTGTTTATTTTTGTTAGAAAGTAATTCAGCCAGCATTCGACTGTGGTGGACTTTGTGTTATTATGTATGTATGTATGTACACAATACCTCCAGAATACTAAGGAGTTCCGGAGAAAATAGTCCCTGCGATTATGTAACAATTGTTGCCATTGGGTCTAGTAGGGATTATGTAATTTTGAATAAATTGTATGTCAAATATGTTCGGCATATTGATTGGGTTACCTAATTAGGGGAGACCTTAATTAGTGCCTGTTAAAAAAAAAAAAAAGTATACACTCGAATGGTTTTTTGTTCGGTTTTGTCTGTGTGAGAATTTTAACATGCGAGGCATCCAGATTATCAAAATATTTGATTCATAAACATCACTTATTTTCCAAAGTAATTATCATAATAAAAACAGCGTTGTCATTGCCGTGCAAAGGTTAATTGGATCTGAGTTAATACCTACTTATCAGTTATTACTTCTAAGTACTCAAATCTGAAACTTTTATTATGGAAAATCAATTATATCTTGCGTACATCTGCGCTCTATCATACGAAGGGTTACGCTTTAGACTAATTAAAATTAAGCAATATAAATTTTATTTTAATTTGAAGTCAGTCATCAAGTCAAGTATAAGTTGACTTAATGAATGACTTCAAATAGTCTTCCTCAGTCTTCTTCAGATAAATAAAATAAATGTCACAACACAAACAAAACAAAAACTCCATTCACTAGACAAGATCGATTTCAAATAATTTTCACACGTGTGCAGACAGAGTAAACAAATGGAAAATAACGCTAAACAACATGATTGTATTATTAAATATACATCAGTACAGTAACCTCTTACCTCAAACACGCACACTTTCACAATAACACATAATAAAGTCGAAATCTTCACACAAAAGGGACACTAAACCACTAGAATCAACGTTGTCATATCAAAGCACTCTCCTAGCACATCACTAGAGACTTGAACGTCGACTTAAACTCAGTTTCTGTTACGAAGCTTATAAGTCTGGTATAACTGAATGACTCAACACGACCACTTTCATCGACGACGTTTAGTTAACTCCTGAGCATACCTTCTATTGGATAGTAGTGAAATGGTGGGAGAGTGGGCTATTTGTAATTATGTCTGTGCCGTAATATAATGTTGGGTTTGGGATCATTTTGTCATATAAATCAGACGACTGCTGGTGTTACCAAATTCCTGTTTGATTACGACAGCTCTTTACGGAAAATAATAGTTGTTGGTATTATAAAGATTGATACGAAGTATGTTATTTCAATGTGAAAATTGAATACACATCTATCTATCTATCTAAATATATATAACTCAAAGGTGACTGACTCACTGACTGACTGACTGACTGACATAGTGATCTATCAACGCACAGCCCAAACCACTGGACGGATCGGGCTGAAATTTGGCATGCAGGTAGATGTTATGACGTAGGCATGCGCTAAGAAAGAATTTTGATTAATTCTACTCCCAAGGGGATAAAATTAAATTCCACGCGGACGAAGTCGCGGGCACAGCTAGTGGTATATAAATACAAAGGGCCCAATACAACTTTATTTATATTTACTTACTATTACGCTTGGCGCAGTGGTTCAAGCGTAGGCCGCGCGGCTCACTACACATGGTGGTTGCGGGTTCGATTCCCACCGGGGCAAATTTCGGAAATGGACTTTGCGTAATTTGCCATGGTCTGGGTGTCACTGGGATCGCCCCCAGTCCATTGTACGATACCCATAGTTCAAGCATTGCTTATTTTGGGACCATACAGTTGGTGTGTCAGTCTTAAATCAACCTTTCATATAAAATGTCAGCAAAATATGGAAAAATCCGCACGAGCGACATACTTACATATAAAATTGATCCGATTTCCCTGTAGATCCTGAGCTTTCTTTTCAACAAAGTAGGTATCATACACAGCTGGGTATTAAGAATATTCATCACTACAAAGTATAAAACAAAGTCGCTTCCCGCTGTCTGTCTCTATGTATGCTTAGATCTATAAAACTACGCAACGGATTTTTATGCGGTTTTTTTAATAGATACGGTGATTCAAGAGGAAGGTTTATATGTATAATACATGCTGCATGTAACATGCATAATATAGTAGAGAAACATTGATAAAAAATACCCGTGCGAAGCCGGGGCGGGTCGCTAGTTTTATTATAATTAACATTTTTATAAGGTGAAACAATAAGGGCGTACGATCATAAGTAGGTTTTCATAAAAGTGTTATATTGACACGGAAAATTGGGGTAACGTGAAGAACTCAAGATGTTTTAGAGATATCTGTTCTAAGATTTCATAAGGATGTACGCTAACGAAACTCGACATACTCACAAATTGAACATAGAAGTTGTATGAAAACCTCACTATTCATTTCATCACGTGTTTCATAATAATTAAGCCCTTTTTTGACGTCTCACTCCTGGACACGGGCCTCCCCTCACCACGAGGGGGATTCAGGCCGTTATCCATCACACTGGCACAGTACGGATTTTACATGTCTTTCGAAAATTTGTTAGATTTTCTAAGACATGCAGGTTTCCTCACGTTGTTTTCCTTCAACGTAATGGGATTCAGAATACTTTGGAAATAATTACCTTTTAGTACGTGTCGAACACCATTCACATTAAAACTCACTTCACTTATACTCATTAGTAAGCGGCAAGCGCATAGGATTCTCCGTTCGTATCTCTTTGGGTTCGACACCCGACTACGTCAAGCCATTATGATAATATCCTTTGGGAATTTTTACAATTTTCTATGGTGATAACTTTAATCAGTTCATTAGTAGAAGATAAGTAAAGTAGGTGCTGATACTGACACATTTACGGCTCAAGCAGGGCTTTAGAGAATCCCAATCTCCTGACATCACAAAAAAATAATTCGGATTTTCAGATTATTTTTTTCTAATGCGAAGTTCATAGTGAAGTCGTTCATACATAAGTACGTTATATCTATGCGTGTTTTGTGTATGTATTGCGAATTAATTATAGTGTACTAGCGACCCGCCCCGGCTTCACACGGGTGCAAGAAACCTCTAAAATTATCAGTGTTTCTCTACTATATTACCTATGCATGAATTATACATATAAACCTTCCTCTTGAATCACTTTATGTATTAAAAAAACCGCATCAAAATCCGTTGTATAGTTTTAAGGATCTAAGCATACATAGGGACCGACAGTGGGAAGCGACTTTGTCTGATACTATGTAGTGATGTGGATGTTTGTGGATGTGTTGTATGCGAGTTTACTTTACCGCCGCGCGCCGAAAGTAGTCCACAAAATGTTAGGAGAATCATCGCGTTACCAGCATTTACGGGACTGTTCTCAATCGCAGTCAACATTCCTTGATAAACATTGCTCGTTCAGGTTAAACCTGTTCCTCGCCTCTCTCCCGGGGTGGTCGGCCGGCCGTGCATAACGGAGCGCCTCCCGATATGGTTGCCAGGAAACGGACTTTACTTTTCAATACTACGACTACAGACGATAGAAAAATGTATAATATAAATGTGTCAGTTTGTATGTTTGTTACTCAATTACGCAAAAACAGCTGATCGGATTTGGATAAAATTTGGCAAACAGATAGTATATAACTTGTATTCGTTGGAAAATTATTTGTGAATTCCCTCTCGTCTTGGGGAAGGTGGGAGGGATAGGTGGGAGTCCCGGTAGAGCCGTATATCCACTAAAAACCCAGGGAGTAGTACCGTTTTATAGGGGTGCCATGGGATCGCTGCGCCACGACGCTCAGGTAGTTTATAACACATTATAACCATTAGATTCAATTTTTATACTATTTAATTATATGCCTGATACTCATTCAAGCCCCAAGTATTATTTCCAACGTTTGAAACACCTGTGTATTTTGACTCACCATCATCAAGTCCCAAGTATTATTTCGGACGTTTGGAACACCTGTGTATTTTGACTCACCATCAACTTTCCTGTTGCAGGAGGGTGCTTCGGATCCACCACCAAGCGCACGATCGTGGGCGGCTGGGCGTGGGCATGGTCCTTCGTCACTGATGTCCAGCGCATTTCACTAGAGGTGCGTACATTGTTCCGCCAACTTAACTTTGCAGGTGGCCAAAACCGGAACTAGCGAAAGTGTGGTTATTTTTGACAAGCTCGTGAAGACAGTGGTGCCGCCGTTAGGTGAACTGATATGTTGGTATGCGAGTATACTGCTGAACATAATGTCTGAAAGGAACATAAATTGCAATTACTAACCTACTGATAAGTTCGCCCCTATTACATTGACCCTAATACCATCCGCGAAATGAAAATCTTGCCAAATACCTTTGCCTATCCCTTCAGGGTATACGCGTGATGGTGTAAATGCAGATCAAACATGATTTTAAAACTAATCAAAATTAGGTACTTATAACTACAGCTCTTGTAATTAGGTAAGATTATGGTCCGAAACATCGTAATAAAAACCCTAGTTTGCACCTGCTCAACATTTCTGTCTCTATTTTGTGCTGTCAAAATGTAAAGACAACAAAATAAATTAGGGCGCAGTTTTCACTCAACTCAGCTGACTGTAATTATGAAATGATTTCATGTTATATTGTGTTTAGTCATTCATTTTCGTTACTTACGATGTTACAGGAAGACTAAATTAATTATTTTTTGTCCAGGTTATGACATTGAACCCGATGTGCGAATATGTCGAGACAGCCCAGGGCGTGCCGCTGACGGTGACCGGTGTGGCTCAGTGCAAGATTATGAACGAAGACGAGCTCCTCACGACTGCCTGCGAGCAGTTCCTGGGCAAGACCACCAAGGAAATCAAGATGACGATACTGCAGACACTGGAAGGCCATCTGAGAGCTATACTTGGTAAGTAACATAATATTAACTATATTATTTATTTAAACGCCATCTGTTTGACACTTATTGTACTATTTGGTAGCAGTAGTGACATCTATTAGTCGCGCTCTACTACTACAATTATAGATAGCATATGTAAATATTAGTTTTTAAATCAATAGATGTCACTTTTATCGATAGTGATTTACCGATTTCATTTTTAATTTTATTCTTGGCTTAACATCAAAGTTTTTGTTATGCCATGCCCAGGCCAGGTAGGCTTTGAAATGGTTATGCCATAAAAAGGTTTTCGTTAAAAGTTTAAATTATAACAAACTAGCTGTGCCCCGCGACTTCATCCGCGTAGTATTGGATTATTGGGTTAAAAAGTATCCTATATGTTAATCCCGGTTATAATCTATGTGTGTTCCAAATTTCATCCAAATCCGTTCAGTAGTTTTTGCGTGAAGGAGTAACAAACATACATACATACATACATACATACATACATACATACATACATACATACATACATACATACATACATACATACATACATCCACACTCACAAACTTTCGCATTTATAATATTAGTAGGATACTTTGTAAGTAGGTAGTAGATACCGATGAAATTCTGTCACTTTAAGTCTTATGAGTTCGGCGATAGAGATCATTTTAAATAGTTTATAATCCCTGACAATCATAATAGTATTGAATGTTAATCTAATTGACTGTAGTGATCTATATACCTACAGTAACTTACAATAGCTTGCTAATCAACGCTAATGTCTCTATTGTGTTTCCCATTGCTTTTGATACGTTACTGTTGAGATCGGAATACCTACTTCCGACTTCTGCGCCGCGCCACTTCGGAAATACGAAACACCTTCACGACGTCGCTTTACGGCCTTATATCACTCACGCCTAACGAGACGTTGACGATACTTGGAACTAGTAACATATTATGTAGGTACATACCTACGGGTAGTGCGTCTACTGCCACGTCACTATTCTTGACCCGGGGGATATTTTAAGAGCCGTATTAATAAATCAATCTCAAGTCTGAGAGCGATCTTGGAAATGTCATTCTAACGTCATCGCAGTACACATTTGCATGTCAAACGCGTACTCAAGATCGCTCTCAGACTTAAGATAGATTTATTAATACCGGCCATCATCCGAATCGATATTGGATACGGATTCGGAAACGTTTGGGACATCTCTAAAAGTTATGTTGAAAATAATTGCACCAATATTCAGATATTTTTCAAACTAAATATTAGAATGGAAGCCATACAGACCCCCCTGATTATTATTACGGACTAGCTGAGCCCGCGACTTCGTCCGCGTGGAATTTAACTTAACAAAAAAGCCCGCTCCCGCGTTCTGAGCTCGGGCGACAAGACCCATTTTTGTTTTTTCTAAAATAAAAGTAGCCTAAGTTACTGCTTATATCTACCAGTGAAAGTCCCGTCGAAATCGGTCCAGCCGTTTCGGAGATTACCCGGAACAAACACACAGACAGACAGACAGACAAAACAATTTTAAATAGCGTTTTTGCTATAGGCGTCGTATGTACTTTCATATGCATTTAGTGAAAAGGTGTTCTTTTGATATTACAAACAGACACTCCAATTTTATTTATTTGTATAGAAGATGTACAGATATGGATAGATATAGGTACCTAGATACAGCTGTTACTCATATACGAGTAGTATAGTGATGTGACCTAAAACACGCGTGTGGCCATCAGGTGGGCTTGGCTGTTGCCACACAATTATTTGTAGATGTGCTTGTTCGAAAACCATTTGAGTAGGCACTTAAAAATACTATTAGGTTCCTACGTAGAGTAGGTTTACATAGAGTAGGTTATACCCGTCGTCACCTCAATCCACTGGAACAGTCAGATCAATATTATATCACTTAAGTATTTCTTATAACTTTAAGGCCCGTATAAATAAATCAATCTCAAGTCTGGCAGCTATCTTGGAAATGTCATTCTTATGTCATACCAGTAGGTACAAAATGGCATGTCAAAAGCGTAAGTACTTAAGATCACTCTCAGACTTGAGATCGATTTATTAATACGGGCCTAAGGGCCGTATTAATAAATAAATATTAAGTCTGAGAACGATCTTAAGAACGCTTTTGTCATGTATTTTTTATTAGAATGTAATTTCTAAGATCGCTCTCAGACTTGAGATTGATTTATTTATGCGGCCCTTAGAATCCTATAATGTGCACTAAAGCCTAAAATACAATTTTCGCCCACGAGCGTCTGGTCTGGTATACGTCAAGATTAAATTCAATAAATTACAAATCTTGCTCTCCCGGCTACATTTCCACTTGAATGCTTGCCCTATTGCCTAATCCATAGAGTTAAACCATGCTATGAAAAGTTGCCTACGGTTTATTTTTCTCCAACGATTTGGAATTTTTTGTAAAAAAAACATGATAAAATACGAGATAGTGCTCAATATTTAGATGTATAATGGATTAAGTGGTGGAACAATGTGGTTGGGCAAACATTAGTGAATGGATTACTTTGACTTAGTTTATTATGGTTGTATTGTAATGTAACATTTTCTAACGGTATTAGAACAAGGCCAGCGCTGTGAATCTTCACTTATATTGTGAACTAGCTGAGCCCGCGACTTCGTCCGCGTGGAATTTAACTTAACAAAAAAGCCCGCTCCCGCGTTCTGAGCCCGCACGACAGGACCCATTTTTTAATTTTTTTTAATATTGTTTTTTAAATAAAAGTAGCCTAAGTTACTGCTTATAACATCAGCTATCTACCAGTGAAAGTCCCGTGAAAATCGGTCCACCCGTTTCGGAGATACTCTTTGATTTCATGTGTTTTTATTTTTTACGCGGAACCCTAATGGTTTTTCTAAAATTAAAGTAGCCTAAGTTACTTCCTATAACATCAGCTATCTGCCAGTGAAAGTCCCGTTAAAATCGGTCCAGCCGTTTCGGAGATTACCCGGAACAAACACACAGACAGACAGACAGACAGACAGACAGACAGACAAAAATATTTTAAATCGCGTTTTTGCTATAGGTGTCGTATGTACTTTCATATGCATTTAGTGAAAAGGTGTTATTTTGATATGACAAACAGACACTCCAATTTTATTTATTTGTATAGATAGAAATGCACTGAATAATTCAATGTTTTACTTGCATGTTGGTAAAATGAATCAATCATCTATCCGTCTTATTCTTAAACATCAAGCTCAAACAGTGCTGGGATTCCTGACAGGTTTCAGGTAGGTACTCCTTGAAAATGCCTCGGTGACATTAGATCATTAGACATTTAAAATTTCGTTGAGCTCGTTATGCAAAGCGAGTCTACATTTAATTTTAAAATTGCGTCATTTTCAAATATCATTTCAACCAGCTATTAACAGTTAAACTTTGAATTCGCTTTCAGGTATTTTATACCTTACCTCTTGCAAACGTGAGCACGAAGTGAAATGATGAGATTTTATTACGAGTAAAATCAGAGTAAATACTCGTATTGCAGTTGGTTTCGCCTTGAGTGTGACAGCGGAACCAAGGTTCTATACCTACAAATTACCTAGGCAAGGTTGCCTTAGTTATTTATATAACGATTAAATTTGCGATTTAAATTCGTTTTTATAACGTCTGTCGTAGACAGTAAGCATTATAAATAACCTTAATTTAATCAGCACAAGTATTACTGAACCAAAATTTGATTACATTTAATTTATGACTTTAAGTCCATCATCACTATCCATAGCATACACAGAGCCCTACCTACCTAATGCTGCGTTAAATCATCATTTTGTCTATGTCAACTATTTCTAGACTATGGCTCATTAGACCCTATGAAATTAATTTAATGTTAGATCCTTGTGGATATCCTACTAATATTATAAATGCGAAAGTTTGTGAGTGTGGATGTATGTATGTATGTATGTATGTATGTATGTATGTATGTATGTATGTATGTATGTATGTATGTATGTATGTATGTATGTATGTATGTATGTATGTATGTATGTATGTATGTATGTATGTTTGTTACTTCTTCACGCAAAAACTACTGAACGGATTTGGATGAAATTTGGAACACAGATAGATTATAACCGGGTTTAACATATAGGATACTTTTAAACCCAATAATCCAATACTACGCGGATGAAGTCGCGGGGCACAGCTAGTACCTAATAAAGCTGTATTTACAGCTGTTAAATACGTCATGCCCTTTTTTATAACAAAATCGGCGTACAAGCGTACGATGAAGATCGAGCAGATACTAGCTTAGATATGCTTGTAATACCAAAGGCATAGCTCGCACGTTGCCTACATGAATCGAAGTGGGACATAAGGAGGGGAATGGACGAAAGGCGGGGATATACTCTCTTTAGCACATCCTCATTTATATCCATTTCTGGCGAACTGATCCTTTTTACTCTTCAGCCATTTCGCAGTACACATTTTGTAGGTACGAGTACTATACTAACATAGTAATATCTTATCACGGACTTACCCAACATAATAACAATATGAACTGAGTACTTATTATTAAATAATGTATGAGTTTTATTTTGAATTAGCTGTGCCCGCGACTTGGTCCGCGTGGAATTTAATTGACAAAGTTTCATACAAACTTTCATCCCCTATTTTATCCCCTTGGGGGTAGAATTAATCAAAATCCTTTCTTAACGGATGCCTACGTCGTAACATCTACCTGCATGCCAAATTTCAGCCCGATCCGTCCAGTGGTTTGGGCTGTGCGTTGATAGATCACTATGTCAGTCAGTCAGTCAGTCAGTCAGTCACCTTTGAGTTATATATATATATATAGATAAAATGGGTAAAACCAGTGCATCAGGCATTTGTATGATTCAGCATGCACTGTATCTAGAGCCAGGGAAAACATAGCTAGTTAATATATGTAGTATATACACCTTTATACCGCGGTGCCATTGACCGCTCCGAACGGTCAGCAGCATCGTATAGGAGCAAGGAATAATCTAAGCAGCTTTTGCTGAAAGGAATAAGATCGTTGTCTCTGGACTCTAGATTATTTTGTTCCTAACCATTGATTGTTGTAACTATGCTATGTCTCTTTTCAAAGGGATCTTGCTAGACTTGCATTATAACTACTCTCTACTCGTATTAAAATGTATCCTGTGGAACGTATAAAACCTATCTGCATTTTAAAAAATATTCTTAATATTGAATTTTAAACGAGAAACATTTGTTAAGTGCGAAATGATTCTATGCCCACTTTTAGGACTAAGTTATATTTGACGCAACTAAGATATCGCGGTTTGGACCATCTTACTAGGATTAAAAAAGAATAGCAACACATAGTACGTACCTACTAATACATATAAATTAGCGTTTCTATTTGTCACTAAAGAGGCTTGCTATCAAACGCTAAGGACATTTATTGCACAACACAGAATCGCTGGTGCTGACGTTACAGCGCAGCCGTGTTCAACCTCACGTAGGCATTGAGAAACCCTTCGAAAACCCGGTGATAGTGAGAAAGCAATGTTGTAGCTAACTGTACCATACGATTACCAGCGGCATCGCACCGGGATCGTTATAATGGTATTGCGTGCTTTGTACTGCCGCCGAGTCCACTGACATAACTAAGACTTGCTCGATCATTTTAATTTTGGGGATAATTAAAGATAGATGGCGTTGTTTTTTTAACCCCCGACAACAAAAGAGGGGTGTTATGAGTTTAACATGTGTATTTGTGTGTGTCTGAGGCATCGTAGTGCCCAAGCGGATGAACCGATTTCAATCTTGTTTTTTTTTTGTTATATAGGTATTCTGATCGAGAGTGTTCTTAGCTATGTTTCATGAAAATCGGTTCAGCCGTTTGAAAATTATAAGATATTTTGTAGTTTAAAAAGTTGTCGCATCGGGGGTTTTATACATTATCAATTTTTTTATTGCCTAGTTATGCACACTGGCTGACGGTCCACCTGATGGTATATAGCATCCTTTCCCAAAGTGGGCGATAACGCCCCCTTGTGGGCGCTGCAGGCCTAATGGGGGGCGGTAAGAGACCCAGAAATAAAATGGGGGCATTGTGTACCTCACAATAATCTATTAATTTAATTTGACGTTATAGTGGTTTGTGAGTAGGTGAAGAAATGAGGCGCCCGCGCCCGAGGTAAACACTGTGCTTTTCATTACGAATATAAGGAAAGTAAAAATAAAAACAGGAATTGGCTAAAGAAATAATACAAGGAAGTATGAACAATACTCTACAACTCGAAAAAAAATAAAGATCGGATTGCCGCCTATTTTGTTTTTTTTTCGTTGGCCGGCCAACTTCATTATTTAGCCATTATTTTTCATTTTCATCTTTAAATATTTTGCCCAAATCTATGTTATTTTAAAGAAATTCTTAAACTAAATTATAATTAAGTCATTTTAAAAATATATATTCTTTAATGAATACTTAACTTTATGTTATTTCAATTTTACATCGTGCTGTAATTGAGTGACTGTAGAAAAAGTTTGAACATGGTTCCATAGAAATGTGAAATGGAACTAGCTTTTTTTTATAATTTGACAGCTGTCAGTTGAAAGCGATTCTCCCGGGCCGGAAAAGTATTACTTTCAACCCGCTCCTCAGGCAACTTCAGACCTACTTTCAGAGTATGAGTAATGAAAGATAATTTATTCTCAAAGTGGGCAGTATACAAAATAAGTTTGGGAACCACTGGTATATAGTAACTTTGGTAACCGTCGCCGCTCCACGTCTGCAACTGCGGTGCCGCGGGCTTATAGGCCCGAATATCGATATCAAGTCTGAGAGCGATCTTGAGTACACTTTTGACATGTAATTTTGTACTGGGATGACATAAGAATCACTTTTCCAAGATCACTGTAAGACTTAAGATAGGTTTATTTAAACATTTGAATATTGAAGCAGTGTTGTAATGCAATGAAAATACTTCAAAAATACAAAAATAAAATAAGTTAATATCAATTAATTAATTAATCGTGACTACTCGCGAGGGTAGCTCTATATTTTGCGCGTTTTATTGGTACTAGTAATCCCGTTATAATGGTCGAAATTCGACCATAATTCATTAAAATTTTAATTTTAAACGTCATTAAGGTTTATTCTCAAAGACTATTTGATACTGACACGCAGAACGCACTATGGAAGTCCCGCCGTTCAAAAACTGTCACCGTTTGTCAGTCAGACAGTCAGTCGGTGTGTAGGTTACAAATGTGTGTGTGTGTGTGTCAATTCATGGTAGTGTGTATAATGTTTTATTTATTGATTATAATGTATTTCTAAGTATTATAATATAGAAATATTTGCATTCTGCACTCCTTCTCTATATAAACTATAACTGTGCCAAATTTAATACTCCTCCGTCCGCGCAATTTTCGTATTAAGCGGTTGAAAGTTTTTCCTTCACGTATTAATATATAGATTTGCTAATGAAGCCATGAAATTGTTTAATAGCAGTAAGCATTCGCATCAAGGCAGAACCCAGGGGATTTTATTTAGTTATGTTATATGGTACTTTTGTATCTATATTTCAAGCTTTTAGTAATTAAAATACTTTATCATCTACATATTTGAATATTATGTTCATGTCTGTAGTCTTTAGGGAAATACTTTTAATTAAATCGATATGAAGTTTGTCATTACTGCATTGAGGTGAAATGAGAATCCTACTAATATTATAAATGCGAAAGTTTGTGAGTGTGGATGTATGTATATATGTATGTTTGTTACTCCTTCACGCAAAAACTACTGAACGGATTTGGATGAAATTTGGAACACAGATAGATTATAACCGGGATTAACATATAGGATACTTTTTAACCCAATAATCCAATACTACGCGGATGAAGTCGCGGGGCACAGCTAGTGTTATAATATAAGGATGCTACACAAAACCCGTTTTACGAAGGAACACAGATATGAGCGTTGATCAGAAACTACCCTCCACGAAACTGACTTATGAATTTGTGATCTACCTACTTGTGTAAGACACGACTTCTGCCGCCATTTGTACGACACTGCAATTATTGTTACTAGTATTCCTGTTGTAATGGTCGAAATTGGACCATAATTCATTTAAGGCTAAAGCGCCCACCTAGCCCGCGAAATTCAAATTTTTTGAGGTTTTTTAGAATTTTTTCAAAATCTGACAATCATAAAAGGCACATTTTGTAATTCGCGAAAAATACCGTGTGAAGTGCATTTATTAATATATCCAACTTACTCTAAAACATTTCAAGAACGACAGCTATCCAGATAATCTGGCAATTTTTGTATATTTAGTGATTTACTAGTATCATATCCACCGTGATAATATTTAGAGTAAAATAAATGTATTAATAAACGCACTGCATACTGTGTTTTTCGCAAATCACAAAATGTTGTCTTAAATGTTTTCAGATTTTGTATAAACTGTAAAAATACTCGAAAATTTTAAATTTCGCGGGCTAGACAGGCGCCTTCACCTTAAATTTATATTTTTACCGTCATTGAGGTTTTTTTGTCTAACACTATTTGATACTGGCACGCAGAATGCACTATGGAAGTCCCTCCGTCCAAAAACTGACACCGTTTGTCAGTCAGACATTCAGTCGGTGTGGAGGTTACAAATGTGTGTATGTAGTGATTTATTTATTGATTTTAATGTATATAAAAATATTAGCATTCTTCACTACTTCTCTATATATAAACTATAAGTGTGCCAAATTGCATACTCCTCCGTCCGCGCAATTTTCGTATTAAGCGTTCAAGTTTTTCCTTCACGTATTAATATTTATAGATTATCATACCAGGAAGTCAATACAGTCATTTTGGTTTTCGCGACGTTGAAGACAAAGGGTACCCCGTGATGTCAAGTGTCGCATCAATCATCTTCGTCAAATCATCAATTTGTTTTCTCATTTGGTCGATAAGGTTTTGACTGATAGCGCTTACCTGACGTACGATAGTGTGGTTTAATATTTCCGACAGTATTGATCGGTAGATACTAGGTTGTTATTTTAAACCATTCGAATCGATATCGGAATCGTATTCGGAAAATTATTCGAATATTAGAAATCGAATATGTCTTACGATTACTAACAGTGCGCAAATTTTCAAAATAACTATTAAGATGGCTAAAATACAGGCGTTTAAAGTTTCCGAATCCGTTTCCGATATCGATTTAAACGATTTAAAATACCCCACCTGGTCTAAAACTTTTTATTATATTTTTAGTTTTATTGTAAGGTTATAAGTAAGTAAGTACTTACATAGCCAAGTAGATCAATCGTATTCACGCTAAAAGCTATTCATAGTAATGAACCATGCATTATAAAGATACTAGCTTCTGCCCGCGACTTCGTCCGCGTAGACTTCAATAAAGTATTCTATGTGTTAATCCAGGTTATAAACTATCTGTGTTCCAAATTTCATCCAAATCCGTTCAGTAGTTTTTGCGTGAAAGAGTAACAAACATACATCCACACTCACAAACTTTCGCATTTATAATATTAGTAGGATTTGCATATCGCCTCTTTATCAGCATTCAATAGGTTGAACGAATTTGCTAAATTACCTACATTCATTTATAGCATGCATAGCTGAAGTAGGCATGGAATATTGAAATAATGACATTACTTCACTATTTTTCAAAACGCATGCGCTTGTTGGTACCTGTGCAATATATTTTGCAAACTAGACCACAAAATATACGTTATGCTATAATGTAAGATCGATACCAAGTATATGCAGTATATGCATAAATTAAATAAGAATTACATTGTACCATGCAGCCAAATTGTTGTGAAAATAAACACCATAGTCTAGCAGCGACGTGAGCGGGGGAAATTTACAGTTTATATTGTTATGTACAGACCAACCACGCCATTCGTTCGCAAGTGTTTGAACTCGCAACAAGAAGGTTGAACTAACGTAGCTTTTAGTTGAAACATTTGAAAACCATAAATTGATTAATTACCCTTAAATAAAAAAAAACCGAGTGACCATAGTGCTTAATAATTTAATAGTGACAATCTTGTGAATTTAGCGCCTTTTTATCGTTGCGCAATACAATAGCAGTCTTTGGTTGCGCATTCGAATTTCGAACTTCTTAGTGCCGTGTTTCGGGATGAACCAAAACTTAGTGTAGTTGAATATCGATATTGTGTCAACTAAGCGAAGCTGTAGTGATGTCTCTGTTGTGGATGAGCGCTTTTAATCTAGGATTAACTGTCGGCGCCACTTTAGTTGTTGTTAAAAGGTAAAAAGTTTCATTATTTGACGTTATTAACCTCAGATTCAGAAGCCTTTCAACCGACTTAAAAAAGAAGGAGGATCTGAATTCGTGTGTATTTTTTATTTTTTTGTGGTAAGTACTTATAGATTTTTAATACCTATAAGATGTTTCAATATTGGTGTGGTTATACCATTCATACCCTTGCAACATGGGATCCGGAGGATACTATTTTCTGGATCTACCTATAACTGTACTGAGTAACATGACTGGCCTTTGGCATTTTCATTACTTAACAAAATAGACAAGTCAACACGCTGGTTGAACTTGGCACGCGAATGGGAATTAAAATCCCTGAACGCACTGTTTTGCTGAAATTATGCCCCTTTTACATAGTTTCATGAATATCGAACTAGACTCCTATAGGTAGGTATTTAAGTCTAAAGCTACTTTTAAATTTTCATGTATTTTAGTTCCTACCTCTAAGAGGTTTTTCTTCTTCATCATTTCACGTATGTCGGTCATTAACATTGCGCTCGTTAACCTTGGCACTTAGTTAATTAATCAATCTATCTCAACTCTGAGAGGGATTTTAAGTATAATTTTGATAGGTATGTCATTTTGCACTGGTATGATATAAGAATGACATTGCCAAGATCGCTGTCAAATTTGAGATCGATTTATCAATAGGGGCGTAAGACCGAGCTTTGGTACCTCAATAACCTAAACTACCTAGCTATGTAGTTTGATTGAGAATGATATTTCAATACATCATCATCATCATGCAGCACTTATTAAAAAAGCACATACTAAATGTTCTATCCTTCTTTTGCAAATGAATTAGAAGAAGCATAGCAGTTGTCGACTGTGAATCCCCCGGTCTCTAAGATATAGGATAACCTAGATTGGAGACTAAAACACACAAGTTTGTATTGTTGTAATCTTTATTTAAGTAAATAAACGTTTTTTTTATATTTATTTTGTATACTGATAGCACGTATTGACGCAATATTAATTATTAATTGAATAAAAAAAGATAAGAATTGATATCTGTAACTATTACCGATATGTCGATTCAATATGTAGGTACTTACTTGCTCGTGAATGTTTTATTAGATAAGTGCGTATTATGTTAACACAACAATAATGAATCTGATTATACCTTTCTGACATCATAAGCTTCAATTAAATCGACTTATCATTTATTCGACTAAGTTTGCCAATATCCGGAGATGTCACAACTCTAATGGTATTTTTCTTTTCTGTATTTCATAGATTAAAAATCCGCAATGTTTTTTTTTTCTTTCAATGAACAATATTGACTTGTTTCATATCGTTTTATATTGTCAAAGAGAATATAATACTACATACACATTGTTCACGGTTTCTCGTTACGTCAGCAAAGTAGGTACTTACTTGGCTACTTACTTGTTTCAAACCTAAATTGAAGCATGAAAACTTCATGAACCCATTTTGTTTGGACGTTGATGGATTGTCTAATGTTCAGATGTATAAGTAAGTACCTAATTGAGTTTTCTGAAAAGTTTATACACTGGATTTTTATTAAGTAAGTCTGAAAATAAAAGTTATAAGTCCCTTGAAGGAAATTGTTCATTGTTAAAAGCCTCCTTCAATCGAGAAATCGAACGTTCTAGCATCGATAAGTGAAAACCGCTGGCCTCCTTACTTGACGTATACGTTATCTGATCTTACGTCACGACCGTGAACTTGACTTAACAAGGGCCGGCGCGACCTTCGCGCCCAACACCACGGTACACCGCACCGTATCATAATTAGGACCGAGTTCACCACATTAACATACCGTTAGAGTAAACGACTGTCACCGGGACATCAAACAATCGGTTACTGCTCTAACGGTCGGTTAGTATGTTTGAATTCAGTTTTTAGTCGATTAGTAGTCTGTATCGATTACAATGTCAAGATCGCACTAAAACGATAAAATGTCTATGATAATATTACGCAGTTAGGCGGCAATTTGGGCTGGGAAGTTATTTATTACGTATGTAGGGCGCGGTGAGTCGATGGCTGAGCTATGAGTGGTGCAAAGAGGTCTCTCGATAGTCGATTTCGTAATCGAAATACAAAGAGCAAAGTATCTACCATTAGAAGTATAAGTAGAAACGAAGTCATGCTTATTATTAGTGTCTGAAGGTTGAATGAAAGGTTCGTATTTAAGTTTTAAGATTGATAAAAAAAAACTTATCTCAAATTTGGTACAATATGATAATATGATCATATTAAGTGTCTTATGCCTGTATTAATAAATCTATCTCAAGTCTTCTGATAGCGATCTTGAGTACGCTTTTGACAAGTCATTTAGTACTGCTATGACATAAGAATGACATTTTCAAGATCGCTCTCAGACTTAAGATCGATTTATTAATACGGTCCTCAAAAGTGTAATCAATACTACAAAGTTCATTGTTAAAAAACATTATATTGCATTGGCAATATGTTTAATTTATGAATATAACCTTCTTTATGTACGGTTCTATCAAGGTTTTAAATAGTTATCTAAGCGCCGCGGGCAGTATCTAGTATTCGAGTTGCTCTAGCTAGACTATGCACAAAATATGTATTAATATGTACAAACTTATTTAGGTTCACCTTGGCATTACTTGGTACGAGTAGGTAATAAAAGATAAATCAGATAACATGTAGAAGTTAATGTTTTTGCGATGCCTGACAGTTTAAATAAAAAAACAAAATAAAAAACACGGGTTCGTAGTAAAATTTCTTAAATCTATGGTATGGTATAAGTCTACTTTGTCCTGCCGTTGACAGCGGAACTCAAGTACCACTTAAGCGTGATCTATGTAGTCGTTACTTACAGGTCATTACAGAACAGTAAATGGTGTGGATCCGCGCGTGAATAAACCCATTGTTAGAGTGCGGAAAATTGTTAATACACACTTCCTGTACATTCACAGTTGGACTACAATTATATACCATTATGTTTTGGCAATGACAGAAAGTTAAAAAAAAGGTTTGTATAGTCGTTGGTTAGTCTAGTGTTGTTCTTCGGATCATATTGTACCCTGCCAATAAGGGGTAATCTAGGTAGATTAATAATACTGATGCATTGATGCATTAATATAGCATAACTTCCTAGTAGAAATAAGTTTTTGACATGGCAATATTCTGGGCCTATTACTTCTTTATTTGTGATGCCTTATGCGTTAACCTACATTGTCCTCACATCTCTTAATACCTACTGTAAATAAACAAACATAATTTTAAAAAAGAGAAAAGAAAAAATGTATCCATGGAGTTTCTTGCATGTTCTTCTCTATAGGACTTTGTTTTGGAACATGCACCTAGTTCTTGACTTTTTAAAAGTGCCAGTTAATCTGGCCTATTTGAAATAAAAATATTTCATTTTTTTTTTTTTTAATACCATTTACCACACCCAAACTCCATGGATTTCTATAAGTAACTGGATCGCGCACATGATTTTTTGTATAACATGACATTGTGCTTTATTTACCTATATTAAAGTCTATTATACTTTTACTTCTGTAGTCAGAAAAACGAGATAGTCCCATAGTGGGACACTTCCCCCGTGGTCACCCTAGTAGAAAGAGACACAGTAACACCAGAAGCTTCTCGATCGGCTCTTTCTTTTTTGGCAGCAGTGATCCCTCCTGTTAGAATAAAGCGTCATGACTGCGATCGACCTTTAACTTTATATGACACTAAAAATTCTTGCGTCAATGAATAAAGTTACATCGTTGGCGTCAACGCACTCTTTAACGTGAAGTTAACGACATAAGTATTGAGTATTTCTCTTTGATAAAAGAAGTAAATTTCCGTATACACTCACTTATGACAGAAACGCGTGTTCACGCTCTTTGAAAACTTCTATGCAAGCGATATTCACTAGCCGTGTTTATATAGGGTGGTAAAGGTCAAAATGGAATGGTGTTTTTACGACCCCTTATATTTTTGTGCGTGTATTAAACGGATAATATGCCCTAATATCCGTAAGGACGTAAACCATCAAGGGCGGAACCAAAAAAATTGGCTGAAAATGTCAATAATAAACCTTATCATTATTGGTAGAAGCTCGTTAACCGTTTTTATTATTAGTATCTTTCTTGGGGTAGGCATTCACTGGTGATGAGTTACGATATGACAACAAACCGTGTTTTTGTTCAGCAGACGAGACAAGAACACTAATTCTAGCAAATCTAATGTCTAAGGGTAATGTTTCATTCATCAAGGAAGTTATTGTTTTGTACCTATCGTTGCCCAGCAGTGAAAACTATGTAATTCAATAAAAATAAATGTTTGTGCTTAAGTCTGAACCCATCGGAACACGAGATAGTCAAGTTCTGGGAGCTAGGAGCACTAAAAAATACTAATTATATTGCTGAGACGTTTATTCACTACCAGATATTTCTTAAGACTTAAATGTAAAATTATAATGTTAATCCATTTATACTAAAAACTAGCTGAGCCCGCGACTTCGTCCGCGTGGAATTGAACTTAACAAAAATGCCCGCTCCCGCGTTCTGAGCCCGCGCAACAGGACCCATTTTTTTAATAGTTTTTTCTAAAATAAAAGTAGCCTAAGTTACTCCTTAAAACATCAGCTATCTGCCAGTGAAAGTCCCGTCAAAATCGGTCCAGCCGTTTCGGAGATTACCCGGAGCAAACACACAGACAGACAGACAATTTTTTTTTAAATCGCGTTTTTGTTATAGTTGTCGTATGACATATGCATTTAGTGAAAAGGTGTTATTTTGATATTACAAACAGACACTCCAATTTTATTTATTTGTATAGATAAATTGAATAAGGTGCGAATGAGTATAATTGTGTCGACTGGCGTGTGGGGACGTTTATATATGTCGACAACTTAAGTGGTTTTCACTTAAGGTCTAACATAAATTACAGGGCAAAACTATTTAAAGTTAAGTAGGTACCATAAATTGAGTTGATTAATATTCCTAATCAGGTGCTAATGATAGGAGTTCGTTATCAACTGACATGTTATCAACTAAACTAGTTTATTACTAAAAGCTAAGAGTGTTGCCCGTGGGAATTTAAGAGTGGATACGTCATCCAAAACTAGATTGATGTTGCCGGCAGACGCTACGAATGACGGTCACAAAAATAAAACATGCAGTCAGCAAAAGCTCTGTTATATAGATATAGTCGTTTGTCATTCTTCCGACCCCCGGAAGAGGACACCCGACTACCCCTGCAGCGGTTTATTCGACGTATGACCCAGTTCCGCGAAGCCATTAACATCATGTCAAGCATGAGGTGATCGGAAGCAGTGACTCGGGTTTTTTGAACGAACGATCCTTGTTGTTAACTGGGAATACAAAATAACAGAAACTGACACAAATGTGTCTAATTATTGTAAAATAAAACAATTCCACAATGCAAATGCAGTTAAGATTTAGTACTTACTAGATTTCTCATTGAGTTAGTAAGTATTTGTCTAAAATAGTTTGCGAATCAGCCAAGATGAGATGAGAACTTATCTAAACCTCAACGATTGCTCCATATTTGTTCTGGATTGTGACTTAGCTGTCTGAAAGATCGACCTCGACGCTCTCTGGGGTAGATCAAAGTCATGAGAATGGTTTTCCAATACACATAACTGCCTTTTTTAGAGAAACCGTATGTAGTTAGAGTGTATATTTATATTGAGTTAGGTACCTCTCATGATAAATATTTATTTATATTATGTATTTAAAGACCCAAAATATTTTTAATTTCATCACTATGAAAACTAACTGGCTGTTATACATATACAAAAATGGTGGATGCCATTTATATATTTTATTAATTTTTAAATGAGTTTATGGCACTCGAATAAAAAATATTATCAACCAGTCAGTCTACGAAAAAGTACATTAATTACCGTATATTATTTTTAGTTTCAATGCCAAAGATAAATCGTCGCAATCAGTTAGGTACAATCGAGTGAATGTGAGCTAAGCTGTACGAGTACACAATAGTAAAGCCTTCATGTCTCAACGACATGACATACGAAGAAAAGCAGGCTGTAAATGGGACACGGTCATTGTCGTCGTTAGTACACAGATACCCGGCATTTTTCTAATTCTTCCGCACGTTGGAAACTGTCTCACGAACGTGAGGACTTCCTAATATGACTGCACAAATCACCAGTACAATAGATTCCGTGTTTTTTCAATTTATACTCAGATGTTGAATAGAGTTGGTACCAACATTAAATAGGTAAAATTTTTAAATATCTCGGTTTGTTACTTCAGCATGACGGAGAAGTTGACCGTGACATAAAACGGCGAACCAATGCAGGATGGCAGAAGTGGAGACAAGTTACCAGCACTACATGCGACCCAAGAATGCCTATTAAAATTAAAGGGAAAATTTACAAATCGATTATAAGACCGGTAATCATATACGGCTCGGAATGCTGGGCGGCTAAAGTGCGGGAAGAGAAACGTCTCCACTCTGCCGAGATGCGAATGTTGAGATGGATGTGTGGAGTGACGCGAATGGATAAGGTGAAGAATGTGCACATAAGGGGCAGTGTCAGGGTAGCGCCAATAACCGATAAAGTAAGAGGTAGGAGGCTGGAATGGTTTGGACACGTGATGAGAAGGGATGAGAAACATGTGACTAGAAGAGTGATGAATATGAATGTGGATACAGTGCGAGGGGAAGGCCAAAGAAAAGATGGATGGATTGTATCAAGAGTGATATGAACGAGGTTGGAGTGGATGTGAGTATGACAGGAAAGCGCGATGAATGGAAGGAAAAGACATACTGCGCCGACCCCAGATAATGGGAAAAGGTAAGGCAGATGATGAATTTTTACTCTTTTATTTTGCGGAATATCTTTAAATAAATGGAGAAAATATAAGAAAACTCACTGAAGTAGATTTAATTTCGCGTTCGGTCTAAATAGAGTTGGGTACTTACCTATTCAATAGTTTTAAACCATTTAATTAATGATAGTATTTTATTATTTTGAGCTTCATTTTTTCTATCGAAAATAAATTTTCATACCTACGCAACTGCGAAAATAGGGAAGAAAAGAAATACTACTACTTTTTCTTCAAACATACCTTCGTCAAAGTAGGCACTTAAGTGCTGTTTTTGAACAAATCTATATCCGGTGGATATTGACGTTGATTACTTTTTTGTGACTTTTGTTCAACTTGTAATTTCCGTGAAATGACTGGGATAAATCGAGGGTTTTAACTTTTTCCCTTGCGAAAAGTGGGTTTTAGTCAAATGAATCGAGATTTAAGTAGTCAGGTTGACCCGAGCGATTTGTATGGAACAAAATACTGATTCCCTTTAGCATTTTACTCCACTGGACCTGTCATAGTCATTTTTTTTCTCCCATAATATTTTGGCAATTGTTTTTAAATTAGCCATTCATTCTATGGTCCAATAACAAAGGCGCAGAGTTTATTTGAGGCTTTGAGGTAGCCACTTAATTGCTTTTAATTAGGTCTTAGGCGCGCCAATTCATCAGCTGTCTGTCGTCTACATTACAAATTGAAATTCATGCTAAAAGGATACTAATGGAAATTGTTAAATAAAACAGTAAATTGAAATAAAACTATTATACGGATTTTATCGCGTTTATTTACTTTTTTATGTTCCTATAATAGTTTTATTTCAATGTATAGCATTCGCGTAAATATGAGAAAACAATATAAAACAGTAAACAGCTTTTAATATGCCACCTGTGGCATATTAAAAACTTACAATTATTATATATTTAAATGTTTTATATTTATTTATATTTGTTTAATTATTTATATTTAGTATATGTTTATGTATGGAAGGAAAAGACATACTGCGCCGACCCCAGATAATGGGAAAAGGTAAGGCAGATGATGATGATATGTTTATGTCAATATATATTTATGTACTGAACAGAAATAACAATGCTTAACTACATTTTGGGTATTTTTCTAGATCGGTACCTTTAAAAGGTAACAGGGGAAGCAACCTACCTCTGACTATCGCCTATACCGTTGTACACAGTCAAGCTGTAGCCAATTGACTACCGCTCACATACGGGCTGGTCCGACCGCGGTAGTACCACCCTCTCACAGAAGATCGGCGTTAAGTAACTATTATACTAGGTGAAACAGAAAGGGTATACTATTTTTTTTGCAACTTAACTTTGTAAATCTAAAACTATCGGCTTTGTGGGACAGTTGAAGTACCAAAGATTTTGTAGACTTATGAAATCTGTCAACAGCTGTATCCCTATAACACTTTTTGTTTTTCAAGTTTACTCCAAAGCTGATAGATTTAGAATTACAAAGTAAAGTTTAAAAAAAAAAGTACACCCTTTCTGATTCAACCTGTAGATGCGTATCGTAAGATAAGTGCGAAATCCGGAAAACCAACCGTAATGTACGAGTTTATTGTCACGAAGCACGTCATACCGACCATTCCACTCAAGCCCAGATGAATTGAAACCCACACATTTAATGGGATAATCTTCCAATCATCTTCATCCTACAATGCGTTCACTCAGTAGTTCTGGAAACCCTGCGAACATTCCAAATTACGTCTGCAAGGCGCAAAGTTATAGTTCCATACTTTTATGTTAAAAAAAGAACTCTGATAATAATACTTTCTAAGTCATGCCGGCCCGTGCTCTGGAGTGAGACAGTGAGACTTTAGGAGGGCTCAATTATTAATATTGTTATTATGGACATATCCTAGTAGTTACAAGGAGATTTTCTATATTAATTATGGGAAAACTATCTATATATAGGACCTATAGTATAGCTAGGGGTACAATGTTTGCGGGTGTTTCCGAACACCCCAGTCCCGCCGCGGCCGTCGCGAGCGGCGGGTCGCGCACAGCCCGCGATACATTTCGCGACCACGCGTTCACATTGACAAACAATTTTTAACATAAACCCCAATTGGACTTTATTAACAACTATATTGAAAACGTTTTTAAATCAATTTAAAACGGTATTGCGTGAATTCTTGATAATTAGGGCGGAAAAAGTGTGTATTGGGTCACTTTACGCTTGGATTTTTAAAGCAAGTGATAGTTTTATAAAGACGAATAAAGGAAAATATCTCTTGTAAGCACCATTTAGATAAAAAAGTTTTCTTCCCGCAACCTAGAAATTAATGGTTTCAGTTTTCAGGAATTTAATTAACTGGGCAGGACGTTTGAAATTGCCTCGCTTTTAGTAGGTATACGTTTTAAATAAAAAAATAGAAATCCCCTGGCAATCGATCCAACAGCCAGTGAGGTCTGGCAGAACATTGGCAGCACTCTAATTGCAACATGTTCTGGTTTAGACGCTTGTCAGCCTCACACATGCCTCACAGCCGGTACCTTTCAATTGATTGGAGTTTAGATCGTAGATGCTATTGTCGACAAATTACTTACCTATTAATTAACTTAATTTAGAATTATAAATATATCTGTATTTCTCATTATATCCAAGAAAAATAAACAAAATCAATCTCTGTTCCATTTGCCTTCATAGAACCACAGGACCTGTTTAATACTCCTATTTTTTATGGTCTCATATTAAATTCACTCTTAGATAATAAATATGTATAATACGACCGCTTGGCGCTGTGGTTCAGGCTTAGGCCGCTCGGCTCACTGCACATGGTGGTTGCGGGTTCGATTCCCGCCAGGGCAAATTTCAGAAGTGGCCTTTTCGTAATTTGCCCAGGTCTGGGTGTCACTGGGATCGCCCCTAGTCCATTGTACGGTACCCATAGTACAAGCGTTGCTTAGTATGGGACTATACAGTTGCTGTGTCAGTCTGATATTTATTTATGTAATATTTAATACCTTTATAGTTGAACAAAGACGCAACGTTGAATTGTGGTCTCAATTCATTTTAACGAATGAATTTATGAATGGCATTTAGTAGGAAACAACTACAGACTGAATAAAATATTTTGCATATAGATAACGACGTATTTCGTCAATATTGTCTAAATCTTAATACCATATTTGAACTAGTAGCCAGCTACCCGTTGTTCAATGATGCACTGCAATTTCTAAGATTGCTATTTATCAATGTTTTTAAATGGCTCGGTATATCTTAATCCTACTAATATTATAAATGCGAAAGTTTGTGAGTGTGGATGTATGTATGTATGTATGTATGTATGTTTGTTACTCCTTCACGCAAAAACTACTGAACGGATTTGGATGAAATTTGGAACACAGATAGATTATAACCGGGATTAACATATAGGATACTTTTTAACCCAATAATCCAATACTACGCTGATGAAGTCGCGGGGCACAGCTAGTATAATATAATTCTCAGCATATAATTGCCGCGGATGAGAAAGTGACTTCTTCTATTGTACTAGGTACCGAACCTGTTAGACCGCGTTGTCTAAAAATGCATAATTCTTTGTCTAGCATATTAAGATCTAGTTTATTTCGTCGTACACAAAGGTTGTACATACATAATGGTATACTCCGTAGTAGTAAATGTAAATCAGATGAATCATTCGTCTAGCCGCCCACAATAAAATTGTTTACATGAGATTACGGACAGTTTTAATAAATCGATCTCAAGTTTGAGAGCGGTTTTGAGTACGCTTTAGACTTGTCATTTTGTACTGGTGTGACATAAGAATGACATTTCCAATATCACTATCAGTATTAATAGATCGATCTCAAGTCTGAGAGTGAATATGGAAATGAAATTCTTATGTCATTCCAGACAAAATGTCATGTCAAAAGCATGCTCAAGACCGCTCTCAGACTTGAGATCGATGTATTAATACGGGCCTCAGACTTGAGACCGATTTATTAATACGGGCCTCAGCCTTGAGATTGATTTATTAATATGGACCTAGATAGATAATTTACATGGACCCAGCGAACTAACCGGCTGTTCTGTCTAGGTCACTGTCAATGAAACCACTTGGAAACTTCCGCGTCTGTACAATGGCAACCCATAGATTATACTCCTTACTAAAGAATTTATTGGTTTATTGTTTTTTTTTGTTAATAAAACGATTTGTTGTTTAATTTTTTAAATTATTTATTAGAATAATAATGAAATGACTGGGTCAAAACCTTACGCTTATAGTACGCTTACATTTACGTTCTCGGTAAGGTCAACAAACAACGAATAATGTAATTAACCCTTTCAGATCAGTATAATATATAAAACTTCGCATTTTTTCTTCCAAGCAACAAAACTTTTCTCCAATCTTGGATAATCTCATATGACCAATCTCAACTCTTTGTAACTTCAATACCGACGCAAGTTTCAACCCTTGTCTTTTGCAAATAAACACAACAATTTATCGCTAATTAGATTGAAACCTTATCTTTTAAGAGAATAGGTACTATTTTAAGGACCACATATTACAATTTCGGTGTGAAATATAACTTTCCTATGGGAAATAAATCGGTTCCAAAATAACAATGGTGCGGTTCACTGTTCCTTCTGTCCTTGGTTCAACATAACGACCAGCAGCTAATCTGCGACCGGTTTTTGGCAATGAAATCTATATTAGGATCATTATATTCGCATTGAGAGGCCCTAGTAGACGAACAAAGCAAAATGTACTTGCGAAAATAAACATTACATCACATAATTAATAGAATACTTCTAATAAAGTACTCGTAATGTTTATGCTAAGTTATAGATTGCTACTTTATTTAACCCTCCCCGACGAAAAAGGGGGGTGTTATAAGTTTAACATGTGTATCTGTGTGTCTGTCTGTGGCATCGTAGCGCTCAAGCGGATAAACCGATTTTGGTTTTGGTTTTTTTTTTGTTAGAAGGCTATTCTGATCGAGAATGTACTAGCTATGTTTCGTGAAAATCGGTTCAGCCGTTTGAAAATTATCAGCTCTTTTGCAGTTTAAAAAGTCGTCGCATCGGGGGTTCTTTAAATGTTCAATTTAGAGTTATTATAGAACGAAGTTTTCAAACAGGCATACTTAAGACCTGACTGCTGTTAAGCAGTTTTCGCAACCTATAAATGCTTGCGGTACCAAAGGCATAATTCTCATTTTGCCGGCCTGAAGGGGAGTGGGAATAGAGGGGGGGGTAGGGGGGGTAGGCGGTTGTAAGCTAATTGCATATTGGATGGCAACATTTTGATGGAATCAAACCAATCATGCAATCACTATTATACAGGTTGAAACAGAAAGGGTATACTTTTTTTTTCAAAACTTAACTATGTAATTCTAAAACTTTCAGCTTTGGAGGCAACTTGAAAAACAAAAGGTGTTACAGGAAAACAGCTCTTGACAGATTTCATAAGTCTACAAAACCTTTAGTACTCCAACTATCCCACAAAGCCGATGGTTTTAGATTTACAAAGTTAAGTTGCAAGAAAAATAGTATACCCTTTCTGTTTCACCTAGTATGCCATTTCTCAGTGCACGCCAGTAATAAAAATTGGCCCACACTAATGAGTGATGGGTTGAATAAACTGTGTCAAGGCGGCGCTATGTAGAGCGATGTAAGTGCCAACCATGCGTCGTGTCTACTACGTAGAGTACTAGTCGACATTTGAAGAAATTAACCTCATGTCAAGATCATTTGATTTGGAAAACTACGGTGTCCTATTTAGTTATTGCCTTTAAGTAACTAGTTCTTTAATATTAGGAGCGGGTTGACAATCTTTTTAAAGATTGATTGAATTGTGATTTCGCAAATATTCAAAGTAACCCTTAATTTTATTTTATTTTTATATAACACTAGCTGTGCCCGCGACTTCGTCCGCGTGAACATTCATATTTATTCACCTTTTAAACCTCTGGACTTCCACAAATAATTCAAGACCAAAATTAGCCAAATCGGTCCAGCCGTTCTCGAGTTTTAGCGAGACTAACGAACAGCAATTCATTTTTATATATATAGATAATCGGCAAACAACCGTACGAGGCGTGCGTAAGGTATTGCATGCACGTTACTAACATGAAGGGGAGTGGGACAGAGGAAGGGGAAGGAAGTGGTTTGGGCTTCTGGCTCTCTCTCTCACTGACCGTACGAAACGCAGCTATAATAGCCACTTTACGCTAATCTTCTGTCAGATCTGTACTATCCCGGTTTAGCCAGCCCGTATATGAGCTTGTAATCATTTTTTTTAAAGATTACAAACTATGTGAGTTTATTAAATTACTAGTACTAGTATTCCCGTTGTAATGGTCGCAATTCGCGATAGCCGATTGGTTAAAGCACGCGTCTTACGGGCACCAGGTCTAGGGTTTAAACCCCGGCTCGCACCTCTGGATTTTTCGAAATCTATTTGCGAATCATAATTTATATATGATTATCACTTACTTACGGTAAAGGAAAACATCGTGAGGAAACCTGCATGTCTTAGAAGATCTAACCAATTTTCGAAAGACATGTGAAATCCGCCAACCCGCTCTGGGCCAGCGTGGTGGATTATGGCCGGAATCCCGAGGGGAGGCTCGTGCCCAGGGGTGGGACGTCAAAAGGGCTAAATAATGTTGTGTAAGGTTTTGTTGTCAAAGAGTATTTGATACTGGCACGCAGAATGCACTATGGAAGTCACGCCCTCCAAAAACTGTCACCGTTTGTCAGTCAGACAGTCAGTCGGTGTGGAGGTTACAAATGTCCCGTTAACTCCTCCAGCTAAGCTAATGCTTTTGTTAGCAGTGGGCTCACGTCAATAGTTTAATGGCCAGGATGGGAACCCGGAACCTCTCAGCTACGAGGACGGCCCCTCTAACAACTAGGCTATTGAGACCTTAAATTGACTTCAGCCTGGCTCTACAACCGTAAAATCCAAATGCGATGGCTTAATAAAACATTCTCCAGAACTAACGTGCTTTGGACGACCGCTAAGCGCAGTGGTTCGAGCGTAGGCCGCTCGGCTCACTACACCAGGTGGTTGTAGGTTTAATTGCCCGTCAGGGTAAATTTCGGAAATGGCCTTTTCGTAATTTGCCCAGGTCTGGGTGTCACTAGGATCGCCCCCAGTATGGTACCCGTAGTACAAGTGGTGCTTAGTTTGGGATCATAGTATGATCCCAACGAACACACCAACTGTATGATGATCATACAGCTGTTGGTGTGGCGAGATTTATTTTGTAATAGCTTCTTTTAATTTATTATAAGTTTCTACATGGTTAGCGGTTGTCTCTCAAAATGTTACGTCGTGTGTAAACACATAAACACGGTGTACACATAAGTACTTACTGTAATCGGATCTTAAGTCACGGCGCTACCGTCTCGAAAACTCATTATAACTTTTCAAAGTATCTTAACGTCATTTAAGGTAAGCTAATGCTAATATTATTATACACTAGTTTGTGCCCGCGACTTCGTCCGCGTAGACTTAATTAAAGTGTTCTATGTGATAATCCAGGTTATAAACTATATGTGTTCCAAATTTCATCCGAATCCGTTCTGTAGTTTTGCGTGAAAGAGTAACAAACATACATCCACACTCACAAACTTTCGCATTTATAATATTAAAAGGATTAAAACATCCCTGCTTCACAGTTTAGTATAATTATAATGTTGAAAACTTTCAAAAATACTCCGAAAGTAATGTGACCATGAAACTAGATTTAATAATGACATTGAAACTTTTAGTTTCGCCATAAAAATAATAAGTTCGCCCTTTGAGGTAACGTCATTATTTTCTAACGACTCAGGTAGTAGAAATCAAACAAGAGTTGTCTACGGGGAAATGTTATCTCGTGGCCTTTGCTTATTCAAGAAATGAGAGTGGTTGTAATTAATAAATAATGTACACGGGGTCTAGCCGTTTCCGAGATTAGCCGGAACAAACAGACAAACATTTGTTTTTTTTTTTATTATTATTGAACGCCACCATTATCTAAGTACAATGTTACTACCATAGCATAATTTTATGGCGAATACTGATTGCAAAAAAAAAACAAGAGTAACTAATACACAATTGGTCTTTATACAATAATTTGTGAATAAGGGAAAAATAAGGTATTTTTAATGACATAAAAATATAGGTTAAAATAGATATTGATGATAGCTAAATAAGTACATTTAAATTGATATATCAATATAGACAAGTTAATGAATTATTGAAGTATATAAATGGTATAATTGCTAAACGCATTAGAATAAGTTCTTATTCTAATGCGTTTAGCAATTATCTTCTTAAAGCTAATTAAATACACGTTACAACTATTGAAAACACACACTGATAGAATACAAATAAGTATTTATTATATTTTAATTAAAATTGTAATCAATGTGGAGCCAACATATGTAACTGTTTATGATTTTTGCTGGCAAGCATATTTAAATTGGACAAAATTGTTTAAATGAAACTTATCAATGGATGGTAAAAGTGGCCCTAATTCTTTAGTATTTTTGTTCCATCCAAAATATTTAGTAGAAAAAAGCTATTATTTTGACATTATACACAGACACTTCAACTTTATTTATTTGTATGGTTGTACAAGAGTGGTTTCTAATGTCGCAAGGATACCACTGTAGATAATTCGCGTGTATTTATTTATTTATTTATAATATTACATAATCAATAAGATTACTTATTAGGTATTCTGATAACGCTGATGCAGTATGAAATACACATGTATAATAAATATAATTAACACTTGGTTAAGACCCGTTTTAATAAATCGATCTTAAGTCTGAGAGCGAAATGATGAACTCCCGTATATTTATTTTTATAAGGCAAGCTTTTGCCCATAGCTTCGCTAGCATAGGTTTTATTTTTTTTGATGTCAACATCAGTGCCACAAGCACCTCCTACCGACTAAGAACCATCCGGTTGACCCCATAAGTTCAACAAAATCATGAAAATTGGTCAAGCTGTTGAGGAAGATAAGAATTACAAACACACGCAAATCGTAATTTTAAATAGGTATTTATAAGTCAAACAAACCTTAAATAGAATTTAAAAAAGCCGACACAAATTCACACTTTATATTTTATCACAAATCTTATAGAACATTGAAGTCATTATCCTTGTCGTTTGCGCATAGTAATCTTTCATACGGCAATCGTTATCTTTATCAAATTTATATCATTCGCAATGTAAATAACGATAAAATACTCTTCCCTTACTTACGATAATCACCCTTATATCAATGTGTGAAAATGAAGATATGAAATAAATAACAGAACAGCACTGCTGCAGTATATTCTCGTGTTTACGTCCACCACGACGCGTGGGCGACAGTGCAGATTTAAATTAATTGAGTACCCGCAAGCTAGGTGTAATTTATAATTATTTTGTACTCTGCTGTGTGCACACGGAACTAAGTATTTCAAAACAAGTGCAGTTACCTACTTAATCATTTGTGAAAAGTGTTTTTTTTTATTTTTCGGTTTCACGGTATCGTAATGTCATTGATTTATTTATTTACATGTGTCACTTCAGACTGTATACTATATCAAATTCAAACACTATATACATAGCGCTCGTAATTAAGAATATAGGAATTTATCCGAGGTATACAGGCTAGAGGGCGTATTTTAAAAATATAAGTAGATAGAGCGTTTATAACGTTCATTATTCATAAGTACACCTATTGATTTGCATGAGGAAATGCATTCTTGCAGGGGACTATCTACATTATTATGATCATAAACAGGCATCCTTTGTTTGACTTTTGCACTCCATATTTTATGTGTAGCCAATCTATACCCACTAATTAGGCAAGCTACTTTTTTATCGTCTACTAGCTGTGCCCGCGACTTCGTCCGCCTGGAATTTATTTGACAAAGTTTCATACAAACTTTCATCGCCTATTTTATCCCTTTGGGGTTAGAATTAATCAAAATCCTTTCTTAGCGGATGCCTACGTCATAACATCTACCTGCATGCCAAATTTGAGCCCGATCCGTCCAGTGGTTTGGGCTGTGCGTTGATAGATCACTATGTCAGTCAGTCAGTCAGTCAGTCACCTTTGAGTTATATATATATAGATTTCCTAAGCCATGTTTGATGTTACTTTATGGAGCATCGAGACTACTCATCAAGCATACTTGCTTATTCGCTTCAATACAAAATTTATTGTATCACCCGCCTGGCCGCTTCCTCACGGCGTGGGTTAAGTCTGCTAATTTAAAAACAATTCAAAACCATTGGTTATTATTGTTATCATCATGATTTTTTAATTGTAAATCGAAAATTATTTGTGGTCGACATGCTGTCGCCAGTGGACTACTAATAGATGACCGAAGAAGTGTCGACCGCTAACAATATACGAAGAACCAATAATTTTCAATGAGTTTAATTAAATGAGCGGACTTGAGGTCTTGATCTGACGCCTGATTTAGAGACACATAGCTAAGGAAAATGCGGATAGATGACAGTGCCTCTCATTTTTAGCATAGTTCTGCTTCTCCCGCCCCCTCCTCGGAGAGCATATTATGTAATAATCAAACTTATAGGAAGATCAGTAAGTCAAAGAGAATTTAACCCTCCACTTTCTTTCCAAGCGTAGACAGAGTTTTATGTTCTCGAGCAAGTAATGTCAGATACCAAGCAATTTTGATTAACATATTTTTTCTCTAAAATGTTTCGTTCCTGGTTCCTGCTCCTGGGCAGGAACCTATAAATTAGAAATTCAGGAAAATAAACAATAAATTAACTAATTTAGTTCCAAACCTGTGAAACCTTTAACTAGTCTTCCATGACCAAATATCATGAATGTGTTTAGTGCATAAGTGAATATCAAATTATCTAAATCATAAAGTGCAAGTATGGAAATTCTCCGCATCGCCTTGGTCCCGCTCGCGCTAACCATTGGTCTTACATATCTAAATGTTAAGAGGTGAGTATTTGTTACAGACAGTAAGAAGATAGCAGTGATAGCCGATTGGTTAAGCACTCGTCTTGCGAGCACCTGGTTCTGGGTTCACACCCCGGCTCGCACCTGTGGGTTTTTCGAAATCTATGTGCGAATATTTTCTATATGATTATCACCCGCTTACGGTGAAGGTAAACATCTCGTGAGGAAATCTGCATGTCTTAGAAAATCTAACCAATTTTCGAAAGACATCTGAAATCCGCACCCGCACTGGGCCAGCGTGGCGTGATGGATTACGGCCTGAATCCCCCCTCGTAGTGAGGGGAGGCCCGTGCCCAGGAGTGGGACGTCAAAAATGCTAAATTATTATTATTTACAGTAAGAATTAGATGATCATTCAGTGCCCGTAGGCTACATACATGAAGCTTTGTTCTAACAAGAGGGGTCAGTGTCGCACATAAAACGAGCCGAGTGGAGAGGCTCTTGAATACATTCAGGGGATTACATCCCCTTCTACTAGGGTGTCTACGGGGGACGGTGGGGGAGTTAAGACATGGCAACCAGGGGTGAGAAAGGACACAGTCGCACCAGAGACCATCTCCAAAGTATAGTATACCTTAAAATTATTCAAATAAAGTGCAATATCATAGTAACCAAAAATTCCAGTACGCGATCCAGTTGCATATATGAATCCAAAACTACATAAGTACTAGGGCTACAAACCATATCAAAATAGTTCCTTCTTATCGCTCGTAACTCGTGGCGGAATATGTAAAATGGACATTAAATCTTTCTGAATTAGGTTTAGTTCATTTTGTCAATACCATACCATAATACCATTGATGGTGGGGAATTAATAAAATCTAATGATCTTTTTTGGGTAATTGCAATTCATTAATAACATGACGTCGCGTGCAGCTGCAGATGCTTCAGCTGTAACCATAACACTCGCGTTTTTAGAATATTTTTTATTTATTTTGGCGGGTGGTGGTCAATAATATTCAAGTGCGTAGGTACTTTTGAACTGAAAAATATTTAAAATTGTCAAGGAGTGACGCACGACAAAATTCCGCAGAGCTAACCTAACCGAACCTTGGCGTTTAAGGGCACTTTATTGATGTGTGATACGCCCAAGAGGACGACTTTACGGAAGAAAATTGTCTATATTAAAAAAAGGAAACTTAACACAACTACACAGATTAAAAAAGAGATATATTTTTTTCAATAATAAATTGAACTCTTAGCTTACTGAACATGATAATGTTAAAAGAAAGCTCCAGTCCCAATACCGCAGCCGTCAAACATGTAACATTATGTTTGGGGTGCGTGCTTTAAAAATACTTAGTTATGCTCAATATCAACTATCCATTTGATTCCAGACTAAGTTAATGTGATTCACAAAGTACTTTTCATTATTCATACTCGGAAAGTAGGTCTGAAGTTGCCTGTGGAGCGGGTTGAAAGTAATACCTTTCCGACCTAGGGAGAATCGCTTTCAACTGACAGCTGTCAAATTATTAAAAAAAATTGTACCATTTTCACATTTCTATGGAACCATGTTCCAACTTTTTCTACAGTCACTCAATTGAAATGCGCGATGTAAAATTGAAATAACACAAAGTTTAGTATTAATTAAAGAATATATATTTTTAAATGACTTAATTATAATTTAGTTTCAACAATTTCTTTAAAATAACATAGATTTGGGCAAAATATTTAAAGATGAAAATGAAAAATAATGGCTAAACAATGAAGTTGGCCGGCCAACGAAAAAAAAACCATATTGAAGGCAATCCGATCTTCATTTGTTTTTTCGTAGATTAATGTTCATACTTCCTTGTATTATTTCTTTAGCCAATTCCTGTTTTTATTTTTACTTTCCTTGTATTCGTAATGAAAAGCACAGTGTTTACCTCGGGTGAAAGACTTATTTTGGCCCGAGACGTGGTTTGGCGCCTGAGCGTAGCGAGGGCGCCAATAGTTCGAGGGACAAAATAAGTTACATTCACCCCTTGTGTAACAATGTACTATTCAACTATATTGTACTATGTAACAATGTACCAGATTCGCAAAATGCCTGATAAGCAAAACACCAGGCTCGCAAAACATCTACGACAGCGGCAGCGCCCCCCCTCGAGGTCACTCGAGTCAGTCGACTTTGAACCTTATTGCCGTGTTGCGATAGTAGCTATTTATTTTCACTCGTCTACATGTAGGTAGTACTAATTATTATATATTCTGTGGTACAGTTATAACCATAGATTTAGGAATGTCAAAGAGACAATTTCTAAAATGTTTTGTTCGATCAACAGGAACGCTTACAGTAGAAGAGGTGTACAAAGACCGGGATCAGTTCGCGGGCCTGGTGCGCGAGGTGGCCGCGCCGGACGTGGGCCGCATGGGCATCGAGATCCTGAGCTTCACCATCAAGGACGTTTACGATGACGTGCAGTACCTGGCCAGCTTGGGCAAGGCGCAGACCGCCGTCGTCAAGCGAGACGCGGACGTCGGGGTCGCCCAGGCCAACAGGGATGCGGGCATCAGGGTGAGGGAGACGACTGACGACTGCTGGCAGGCAGAAAAAAAAATGCAGCCAAATGACACAGATAATATAACTCGATAGTCCATGCCTTTTTAAACGACTTCAAAAAAAGGAGGAGGTTTTATGTTCGTCTGCATGTTTAAATTAAAGTATATTCGCTGATTTCTCCGTAAATTGGAGACCGATTTTGAAAAAAATGCCACTATCTTTACCAAAGAATTTGTAATAATAAGACATTATTATTACAAATTATACACGGGTATAGTCAGGTATAGTCAGCTATCCAAGATTGATTTTAATCTTGGATACGAGATAGAAGACACATTGTTCATTTTGAGCCTTAATCTTCAACACATTTCACTTTTAACAGGAGGCGGAATGCGAGAAGAGTGCCATGGACGTAAAATACGCCATGGACACCAAGATCGAGGACAACACCAGGATGTTCAAGCTGCAGAAGGCGCAGTTCGACCAGGAGGTCAACACCGCTGTGAGTACCAACCGCACCACCCCATGCCCCATAAGTGTCGTTGACAAACAGTTTCATCAGTATAAAACTGTTCCCTAACCGGCTTTCTTCCTACGTGGTGAGATAATATTTCGCAGATATCTTATATGAATGAAGAACTATGTAACTTGAGGAAATCCTCATCGAACTCTTTGAAGCCGACTAAAACCCCACAGCGGTCAGACTTTGTGGCGGGGGGTTACGGGAACACTTTTGCACTCATCCGCTATGTTCTTCAACTTGTGATCATCTTTAACCTTCCCCAGTATAGCCTTCCCCAGTATCCTTCCCCAGTATAACCCTCCGAATTGGTGATAGTTTCTGATTTTTCTTCAGTGATTTGATTCAGAGGAATTAAACATATTTGATTTGGTATAAATCTGTTCAAACACTATGACTTCTATTCCAGAAAGCCGAGGCGGCATTAGCATACGAGTTGCAAGCGGCCAAAATAAAGCAGAAGATTCGAAACGAAGAGATACAAATCGAGGTCGTTGAACGTCGCAAACAGATTGAGGTAAGAACATAGATTATATAACATTTTTTGCTACGCAAAAAAATCCCTTTTGGTTAAGATTGTATCGACCGTCGATGTTTTTAACCACCGACAAAAAAGAGGGGTGTGATAAGTTTTTAAATGTGTATTTGTGTATCTGTGTGTCTGTCTGTGGTATCGTAGCGCCCAAGCGGATGAACCGATTGAAAATTATCAGCTCTTTTATAGTTTTGAACGTCGTCGCATCGGGGGTTTTCTCAATTTTCAATTTTAGTTATTATAGATTATCTTTTACAATACCCCCGAGTTTTATTGATTTTCCAACTGTACAAATTATTACTCACGTCGACGTAAAACAGAGCCTCAGCCTATAGGTATAGAGAAGCATACATTCTGATAACTCCCGAAATGTTTCCCAAGGGTTGGAGGAAATCTAGACGTTGTATTTTACGTGAGCGGGCGTTGCAGTCGGAAAACCCATAATTTACTGTCAGCGGATGTCGATAGTCTGATGTAACTGTAGTAAAATTGAAGGAAATAAGTAGACTTATTTGTCGACTGAGTTGGTACATAATTTAATAATATTTTCGTTTGTATATTTGCGTTAAAAATGAAAACAGTTTTGTAAATCATTGTTACAATCGTTCAGTTAGAATTTTAAACCACCGTTGTTGACATATTGTTTTCCTATATTTACGCGAATACTACACATTGAAATAATACTATTTTATGGATTTTATTTTATTTAGTTTGTTATTTTCCCGACGTTTCGGCCGATTTACAGCAACCATGGTCACGGGGGGACTGAGGTGTTAGACGTCCTGATGTCATAGTTAATAACTGGGTACCCTCATATTTAAAAATAACATACTAAATAAACGCGATAATATCCGTAAAATAGTTTTTATTTCACCGTTGTTGACTTAGCTAAGAAATTACTTGTGAAAGTATAATATGTGACGACTTGTTTATACATCGATTTCAATTCAATTTCATCGAAGACAATACAAAGTCGGCAAGTAAGCGTCCGACCTGGCTAATATTAAGCTGTTAGTATTCTAAAGATACTAGGCATTTCTCGCACGTTGCCATCCTAAAGGGGAGTGGGGCAGAGGGAAGGGGGGAGGGGTTTTTCTTCCTGCTCTCTCAGCCATGCACGAAACGCTGCTATAATAGCTAGATTACGCCGATCTTCTATGAGAAGATGGTACTACCCCTATATAAGCTGTAGCCATTTGGCTACAACTTGGCTCTACCACCTTTTAAGAAAGACATAAGTTGGACGTACTTTTGCAAAATGGAACCAACCCACACACACTTTTTGCAAACTGAAACCAACCTAGAACTACTAACACAAGGTTGGTTTTGGTCTACAGCAGTGCATGTGGGTTGAGTCCGTTCTGCAAAACGATATGCAATTGCATCGCGTACGTGCATATCTTCAAATAAATAAATAAATATCGCCAGACAGACACACCTACTGTGTGGTCCCAAACTAAGCAACGCTTGTTAGTACAAGCTTGTTTGTGGGTACCGTACAATGAACTGGGGGCGATCCCAGTGACACCCAGACTTGGGCAAATTACGAAAATACCATTTCCGAAATATGCCTCGGCGGGAATCTAACCCGCAACCACTATGTGCAGTGAGCCGAGCGGCATACGCTCTAACCACTGCGCCAAGCGGTCGTCAAATACTTATTTATGTCCTATTTCAAGGTGGAGCAACAAGAGATCCTGCGTCGCGAGGAGGAGCTGAAGGCTCTAGTGCGGCTGCCCGCAGAAGCCGAGGCATACCGTCTGCAAGCCATCGCTGAGGGGAAACGGTGAGTCACTGACGACCGCCTGGCGCAGTGGTTCGAGCGTAGGCCGCTCGGCTCACTTCACATGGTGGTTGCGGATTCGATTCCCGCCGGGGCAAATTTCGGAAATGACCTTTTCGTAATTTGCTCCGGCGGGAATCGAACCGGCAACCACCATGTGCGTGCAGTGAGCTGAGCGGCCTACGCTCGAACTACTGCGCCATGTGGTTGATTTGGCGAACTCTTTCGTTTCGTACCTACTGGTACATAAGAATGACATTTCCAAGATCGCTCTCAGACTTGAGATCGGTTTATTAATATGTTCCTAACTAACCTATTTGCGGGCACCAGGTCTTGGGTTCAAACCCTGGCTCGCACCTCTGGATTTTTCGAAATCTATGTGTGAATCATAATTTCTATATGATTATCACTTCCTTACGGTGAAGGAAAACATCGTGAGGAAACCTGCATGTCTTAGAAGATCTAATAAATTTTCGAAAGACATGTGAAATCCGCCAACCCGCACTGGGCCAGCGTGGTGGATTATGGCCTGAATCCCCCTCATGTTGAGGGGAGGCCCGTGCCCAGGAGTGGGACGTCAAAAGGGCTAAATTATTATTATACTAACCTATTAATGTACCTAAACTCGCAGTACCCAAACGGTGGAGGGGGCGAAGGCCGACGCGGAGCGCATCAAGGTGCTGGGGCTGGCGGAGGCCACGGCCATCGGGGACGTGGGCAAGGCGGACGCCGAGCGGATGCTGGCCAAGGCGAAGGTGTACAAGCAGTACGGAGACGCCGCCATCATGGCGCTCGTGCTCGAGGCGCTGCCTAAGGTGGCACTACTAGATATTCTATTTACAATAACACCTACTATAATCATTTGTACCTATCTAAATATATATAACTCAAAGGTGACTCACTGACTGACTGACTGACTGACTGACTGACATAGTGATCTATCAACGCACAGCCCAAACCACTGGACGGATCGGGCTGAAATTTGGCATACAGGTAGATGTTATGACGTAGGCATCCGCTAAGATAGGATTTTGATTAATTCTACCCCCAAGGGGATAAAATAGGGCATGAAAGTCTGTATGAAACTTTGTCAATTAAATTCCACGCGGACGAAGTCGCGGGCACAGCTAGTTATTTATAAGCTAGTAGCGATTTTTAAAAAAAATGTAAAAATACAAGCTCGATCAGTTTCTGGTTGAATCTTCTCAGTCGACGACGCGTTCCGATCCGGTTGTAGATTTAACAAAAACGTGTAAAAATGACAATTTGTTAGTGCCCCCGTGGACCTAAACAAAATAAATTATTTGAATTTAACTGTTCAACTGTGCCTTAGCTTTAGGAACAGATTACTTACATGTAAGTACAGTCGCATGCACATCGCAAAAAATGTTTATTAGTAACACCCTTGATAAATAGTCAGACATAAATAGACATACAGAAGAGTGAACTCATCCGATGTCCAGAAGTCGGAAAGAGAGAAAGATTATCTGAACTGTCAACTGTCAATGTCATCCTACGGTATAGTGGCGCCGCCTGGCGGCAAAACAACTGTATTTCCCGATTATCCTCAGATTGCGGCTGAGGTGTCGGCGCCGCTGGCGAAGACGGACGAGATCGTGCTGGTGGGCGACAACGGCGCGGCCGGCGAGGTGGCGCGCCTGGCGAGCGGCATCCCGCCCGCGCTCAAGACCCTCACCGGGCTGGACCTCACGCAGGTGCTGAAGAGGCTGCATCCCAGCGGTGAGTCACCCCCACCAGGGTACAATTTAACTAGAGCCCGGTATTCAGAAATCAATATAAAGTCTGAGAACGGTCTTGAGTACTCTTTTGACGTGTCATTTTGTTTTGATATAATAAAAATATAAGACATCGTCAGACTGACACCAACTGTATGGGCCCAAACTAAGCTAAATTTGTACTTTGGGTACCGTACAATGGACTGGGGGCGATCCCAGTGACACCCAGACCTAGGCAAATTACGAAAAGGCCATTTCCGAAATTTGCCCCGGCGGGAAGCGAACCCGCAACCACCATGTGCAGTGATCTACGCAGTGGTCTACGCTCGAACCACTACACCAAGCGGTCGTCAAAATATTTGACATAAGAATGACATTTCCATGATCGCTCTCAGACTTGAGATTGATTTTTGTATAATTATGGGCCTAATTGTTCCCTGCCCATGACAGCTAGGTCACGTGATTGGGCCCAAGACTACGTCATCGGTTGATAATAACCCTTATTTGTATTACATATGTAAATCAGTGACAACACTGAATATGAACGGTAAAATGAACTGAGGGCGATCCCGGTGACAACCAGACAATAAAAAAATTGCGAAAAGGCATTTCCGAAATCTTATTGAACAGGAAACGAAACCGCAACCTCACATCAGTGGGAAAAGTGACCAACGCTCGAACTAATAGACCAAGCGTTTGTCATAAAATACAACAGACTTATAATGCGAAAGCAGTTTTTCGTTTTTCTGCAGGTAAATTTGTTCAATGTGCGGTAAATGTGTGGTAAATGTGCTATTTTGATAACTAGATGTAAAAAAAAAACTATATTTTTCAGAAGAGCCTTTGGCATCGGCCAGCATTAAGAAGAAGGAGGTTAGCGCGTTCTGAACAGCAGTCAACCCTTGACCCCCTCCCCCCACGGGCGCTCTGTGCCATACTGTTACTACTATGTGTGCTGCCACTATTCACAAATAGACGTACAATCGATCACAAAATATGTTTAACATTTTATTATCTCGTGTTTTTCCTGAAATATTTTGGATACAATGTTTTTTTCTTAAAAAAATATCGGACATCCGTGTGCGAATACTATACTTGTTTAGATGTTTAAGGGCGCGAATCTAAAAGAACAAAGACGAACAGCTGATGTGTGAACGCGTCATCCACATTGCCGATGTATAGCCAACGTTTTTATATGTCGATGTGTAGGTAATTAAATGTCGAACACAATTAATAATAATATTTTGTATTTCATAAAAGTTTGCGTAATAATAAATTGTATTCAAATAATAAAGTGTATATTTTTTAATAGAATGACTACAGATTATATTGTCTAGAGTTTAGATTTTGTACAACTGCGTAGAATTTAAATTTAAGACAGAATGACAAGGTGTTTCTCGTGGCGCCGCCTTTTTAGTTTAACTTTTGTAAAGTACAATCACAACCATCGCTTTATATTTCTCGTTCACATTTAGTTAATTGCCTTTCAAGTTATGGATTCAAATTCAAATTCGATGAGCCATCTGCTTTGTCGACCTAGCTTTGATGAAATAGTCAATAAGTCCATAAGTAGATAACTTTTCTGCCAATTGTTGGCAGTCTCATGTTTTCATGTGTTCATTTAGGTATGACCAGATTTTTCCAAAAAAATACACATCACGTAAAATAAATGCCCAATACTTATATTTTAACATGGTATACCTTTAAGTTCGCCGTATTATTACACCATCATTTTATGATGGTATAAATCCCACCAACTTTATTTTAGTAAGTAGCATTGTTGGTTGCGATTGTACTCAGTGTTGCGTGCCTATTAATTTTTACCAAAAAAAAATATAAAATAAATTTTCGGTTCTTATGTGCACCTTATTGAGACATAATTTATATTGTTGTTATTTTCTTATGTTAAAATAATTTTAGTGCTAACTATGAAGATCTGTGCGGTCAGTTAATTTGATCATTGATATTATTATGCTGTGTGCTATGATTGTAGCTATTTTATTTTTGAATAAAACTATGTGTATCTAATAAATTCCCTGTATTTATGTTCAACCTCCAATAATAAATAAGTACCTACTGTGTATTTATACAACACATAATGGGTTTGTGTCTTGAAAATGTTATTTAAAACATTCGCTGAGTGCCCAACGTAATTAAAGAGTACAACGTAATACAAAAATATTTGTACTACGACCCTCAGGGTATTGTATTCACAGTTGACGGAATTTTTCCAATCTTCTTTTACAAGTGAATTAGAAGAAAGATGGAAGCTGTCGTTTCCGCCACGGAAAATTTCCGCCGACTGAATACCCCTCTGGAACCTATTAGGTACCTACCGAAGCAGAACAGGTAACGTAATTAAACTTACTAGTTCACAGTAATAATGGGTGTGATGTCGGCTTTGGGTAATCAAATTTAATAAAAATAAAATAATTGTATTCTAAACAAGTATTTGTACCAATTTTTTGCAGGTAGATATGGAGTATATCTACCTGCAAAAAAAATGGTTTTATAATTGATTGACTTCTCCTAAATTGTTTTACTCCTATATACTTATTGTTACGTATTCTACATAGATGACTTGGTTTAAGAATGATTAGGATTTTCCAGTTCCCCGCGTATGTTCATCTTCATAAGCTGGAAGTAAAGAAACACCGATTTAATTCATAATAATTTAGGAAATTACATTTAAGGTACCTTCCTACATCTTGGACTCTCGTCAGGAACGAATTTCCCTGGTAAGTGTTCTGCATGCAGAAAGTTTTAGGTTTTTCGCTGTCACACCATCTTGTACCTGAATAGCTCACTTACGCCATCTAGGTGATTTTCAGAGAACATTTTCACAGTGGACGTTACATAGTTACGTAGGTATAACGCTTTTCAAGTGTGACTATTTCGGTCATACATCTACCACAAGCCGCGTATAGGAACTTCGTTAATTAAGAACCCAAATTATAAAATTATAAAGCTAAAACTAGCGACCCGCCCCGGCTTCCCAAGGGTATTTTTATCAGTGTTTCTCTACTATATTATACATATAAACCTTCCTCTTGAATCACTCTATCGATTAAAAAAACTGCATCAAACTCAGTTGCGTAGGTTTAAAGATATAAGGGACAGACAGACAGCGGGAAGCGACTTTGTTTTATACTATGTAGTGATTGTTTAAAAGGTGTAATGGCAACTCACTTGTACTTTCTCTTCGTAGCTGAGTTCTGTCTTCGTGAGCACGTATGACAGCTTGGCCCACGCCGCCTCAGCGGTCATGTCGAAGGCAGGCACCACGCCGCACTCCAGCAGAAGCTGAAAAAAAAGCATCATGACCGTCTGGTACCACTTCCGTGTGACCAATAATAGACCCACCTATTGAAGCATTTAGATTACATTTCTAATAACAGCCTATAGTGTGAGTTATATCCAATTTTTTTACCGTTTTGTACTTTCTCCTACATTAACTTCTAAATCCTGTGCTAAGTAGTATATTATTATCTTCTCTGTGATTGTCCAGAAGATCGACCGAAAACGGAAAAAGTTCGACCCTTACATCGATTACTGAACGAACGATACAAAATTATCGTTCGTTTAGACGATATACGACGGCAAAAAGGTGGGGTTTATAAGTAGGATTCGACACTACAAATGTCACGATTATATCCATTATCGTTGCTAAGATTAGCCCTAAGATCTGGACTCGCCTTGTCTCTTTAAGGACTACAAAGCTTACCAGTCCAGTCTCATACAGCGGCTTCCCCAGCACAGTCCCGTTGATGCACTGGGTTACGTTCACCACCAGGACCTTGTTTTTCACTGCGTTCTCTATCTCCTTGTAGATCTCTTTGCGCTTGATTGGGATGTTTCCATTTCCGTACGTCTCCAGGACTACACCTGGAATTGGCGCATTGGGATAATATTAACAATCATATTATTTTATATCACTGGATATTTACCATTTTAATCATATGCTTTAATTCAAAAGAGCCGAAAAAAATTGAAAGTGGATACGGTGAGTTTCGTATGTCGAGAACAGAATCGAGTTGTGTGTGACAAACGCGATGTTAGTAGCGGCACCCATCGTTCAAAAATAAAAAATAGAGCGTAGATCGTTTTTTCTGCGAATAAACATCTACCCGCAAATACTTCAGTTTACCCGCGACCGTGGCGCTTGCAACAGTGCCGTATATCGCGAACTCATAAATCCCGTGAGTGAGTTACTGTTAGGGACCATGTTTGTTTATAATCTCATATTTCAACTTTATTGGCAAGCAACCTTTAATTTACAGGAATTGTGTACAAAATTGCATATTCTATGTGGTTATTTTAGCAATTAGATACGAGACTCTCGATCATGCCTTGTCTTTGGTCCTTACTACATTTCTTTTGTCTTTTGGTGTTTACTACATTTTAATTCGTTATGCACTTGCTATACCTACCATCATGAAATGATGAACGCTTTTGTATAAATAGTAGACGAATATGTTTTAGTTGCTACATTCAAATAGTCAGCATTAAGGTAAGCCATATCCCATCTTCTTTTAACACACTTTTCAAAGTAAGGAACCCTTTGACTATTGCGTTATTTCCGAAATTCCACTGATAGTCGCAGGAGTTTAGCCTTCTACAGGTTGGTTTAGCATCTTAGCCTTTTAAAAACCCGGTCATTGTGTAGCCTTAGGGGCGCTATGACTTAGGTTAGGTTAGGTTTAGGTTTAGGTTTAGGTTAGTGATCAAAACGAAAAAAAAATATTCTCGAAAATTCGTCTAAGTGCTGGCTCCATAGCCCCCCTTACTGGGAACTAACATAACCTAATGACACATTCGGATTCTGGCGCTTCGCCGGCCGCTGCCGCGGCACGCTCGCTTCGCTCGCTCGGCTCGCGCGTTTTGGTCACTGTTCTAACTTAACCTAACCTAAACCTAAGTCATAGCGCCCCTAAGGCTACACTCCAACCAAAAACCCGATTAAGTATCCTCAATTTTCTCACCTTCCATCCCACTGCAGACGGCTCTAATAAGTTCTGGAGTGATAGTGGGCGCCACCTTCAGTATGTACACGTTTCTGCAGAGCTGGTCGTGCAGACGGCACTCGTTAGGGACAGACCCTGGCGCGTGGATCAGCATCTTCGGGTCCACCTCCAGGGTGGCCTTGGCTTCGAGCAACGGCGGGAAATTTGGAGAGTCGAATGCGTAGATCCGTGTATTAGAAACCTTCTTTACCCTGTCAAATTGGAAAGACACGTATTAGACTTTTTATCTGCAGCCTACTTGAAGCTGTAGCTAGCAAGGTTAAATGGATTTTGGTAACTTTACAGAAGTTTTTAGTCAGTCTCGAAAAGTTAAGTAGGTAGGGGTGGAGAACACTCTGAATACATATTCATTCAAAACTAAAAAGATATATCGACACCATCTTTTTGTCATATTTTGGTCATGTAATCTAAATGCCCTTTTCAGAAAGGTGGGTAGTTCGGAATTAATTTCTACTAGCTGTGCCCCGCGACTTCATCCGCGTAGTATTTTAACTTAGCAAAAATTTCGGTATTATCGGGTTAAAAAGTATCCTATATGTTAATCCCGGTTATAATCTATCTGTGTTCCAAATTTCATCCAAATCCGTTCAGTAGTTTTTGCGTGAAGGAGTAACAAACATACATACATCCACACTCACAAACTTTCGCATTTATAATATTAGTAGGATAGTCCACCGTAACCTACCCTGCATTGTCTGCAAAGCTCAGTCTGAAGAGGGTGTAATATAGTAAATTATAATCCAACCTGGTGCCCCTAAATAGCTTGGCGCCGAAGAACACGGTCACCTCTGGGATGTGCTGCGTAGCCGCAATAAGAACGGCGCAGAGCAGATTGTTGTTGCCGTCGCTCCTGGGCTGGAAGATGGGGACCTGGAAAATTAAACAACATTAGACTAGGAGGGCAGAAGCTTTATTGTGGAAAGAAAACATCGAAGAGATTCAAGTTTATGATGACGTAAGCACCTATTTATTTAGCTTTTTTATCCGACCAATTTAATTTACTATGATTCGTGGTTTGATCTGTATTTTTTTTAATATTTTTAACGATCTGAGCAGCATTGAACAATACAAAAAAAAAAAAAAAAGTCGTGGATACGAAGACACGAGTTTTGGTTTAGGGATCTCAAGTCTGAGAACGATCTTGAGTAGTTACACTTTTGACATATCATGACATTTTGTAGTGGTATGTCAAAAGAATATCATTTCCAATGTAAATTTTTTTAAACCTACATTTTTAATTTCAGACCTGAGGTAGACCTATTAGTACGGGCCTCAGAGTGGGCCTATTTTAATTATTATATTCTTACAGACATTCTTTTAAACCGCTAGTTGCTATGATTATACTTCGTCCAGGATGCCTACAATCAAACAGATGTGGAGCCTATGCGGCTGGAATAGCCAGGTACCTGAGCGCCCGTGAGCACCACGGTCTTGCCAACGGACTCCAGCATGAAGGACAGTATGGAGCCGCCGTAGGCCGTCGTGTCGGTGCCGTGCAGCACCACAAAGCCATCATATTCATGGTAATATTTCTGAAAACAGTCTACTTTTAATTTAAGACACACCAAATGCGTGGCCCCAAACTAAGCAAAGCTTGTACTATGGGTACCGTACAATAGGCTGGGGGCGATCCCAGTGACACCCAGACCCGGGCAAATTACGAAAAGGCCATTTCCGAAATTGGCCCCGGTGGGAATCGAACCCGTAACCACCATGTGCAGTGTGAGCCGAGCGGCCTACGCTCGAACCGCTGCGCCAAGCGGTCGTCGAATATACTCTTTTTATTCATTTATTTTCGGTATTTTGGAGTCGGCTTCCAGTCTACCCTGACTCAGATGATAACTGATATTTACATTGCTTCAGAGTTCTTAAAACTTTAGGGCCTGTACTACTTAATTAATCGATCTCAAGTCTGAGAGCTCTCTTGGAAATGTCATACCAGAACGAAATTACATGTTAAAAGCGTACTCAAGACCGCTTTCAGATTTGAGATCAATTTATTATCTAATACGGGTCTAGGATTAGACCAGTTATCAGTCGCTTTAAGGTCATTGTGATATTCATTACTAGCTGTGTCCCGCGACTTCATCCGCGTAGTAATGGATTATTGGGTTAAAAAGTATCCTATATGTTAATCCCGGTTATAATCTATCTGTGTTCCAAATTTCATCCAAATCCGTTCAGTAGTTTTTGCGTGAAGGAGTAACAAACATACATACATACATACATACATCCACACTCACAAACTTTCGCATTTATAATATTAGTAGGATGAGAGTGACAGCAATAAAGCGAATTCTCATTTAGAAACATCAGGGGAAATGTTTAGACACTGACGGCGGATTTGACGGCCGCTTGGCGCAGTGGTTCGAGCGTAGGCCGCTCGGCTCACTTCATATGGTGGTTGCGGGTTCGTTTCCCGCCGGGGAAAATTTCGGAAATGGCCTTTTCGTAATTTGCCCAGGTCTGGGTGTCACTGGGATCGCCCCCAGTCCATTGTACGGTACCCATAGTACAAGCGTTGCTTAGTTTGGGACCATACAGTTGGTGTATTCGTCTGGCGATATTATTATTATTATTCCAGTTCAGTTCATGTCTGATAAGTCATGGAAAATGGTGTTAGTTCATAAAAACAACCTACCTTAATATCGCGCGCCATTTTAATCCAGTCATCCAACGTAAAGTCCGAAGAGTCCTTGAGCTCGTCATATTCGTATATTTTGTATAACACTTTGAGTTCCGTGTCTTTGCCATCTGTAAATATATTTTTCATTACTCATACTTTGAAAGTAGGTCTGAAATTGCTTGAGGAGCGGGTTGAAAGTAATACTTTTCCGGCCCGGGAGAATCGCTTTCAACTGACAGCTGTCAAATTATAAAAAAAACTAGTTCCATTTTCACATTTCTATGGAACCATGTTCAAACTTTTTCTACAGTCACTCAATTACAGCACAATGTAAAATTGATATAACATAAAGTTAAGTATGAATTAAAGAATATATATTTTTAAATGGCTTAATTATAATCTGCACAAAGCATAAAATACTTGGGAGTTATGATAGACAGTAGGTTGACGTGGTGTCCTCAGGTTGCACTGGTGGCTTCGAAGCTAAGGAAACTTGTTCACGTTTTTAGAATTCTCCGAGATAACGTTCCGGAAGAATTGATCATGCGTGTTTATAGGTCATTGGCGGAATGCATTGTAACATACTGCATCTGTTGTTGGGGTGGGGCAGCAAAAACGCATCTCATTGATACTGAACGTGCACAGAGGGCTCTACTCAAGGTGATTAAAAGGCTACCCTATAGATACCCAACGATCGATTTGTATAAAAAGTGTAAAGTTCTTTCTATTAGGAAATTATATATCCTGCAGTGCATACGACGTTTTCATCGACTTAATGTTCCTCTGTTACCAGATACCAATAAACGAGTTGACTTCATTCAACTTCCAAAATGTAGAAGTGTTTTTGCAAAAAGACACTACCAGTATAATGCTCCATTTCTCTACAATAAAATTGAAATTGAGTCACTATCTAAAAAGTTTTTAAAACAATGTAATAATCATGAATTTAAAACACTATTAAACATCTGGCTTAATAAGCTAAGCTACGATGAAACTGAAGGTATCTTTGTTAAATTAAAATAGGAAAATTATCACAAATTAGATTCACACATACTCACATACGGACACCCCCCACCCCTCCCCACACACACACACATACCTACACAAACACATCCACCTCCACAAACTACCCACAAAGTCTCACATGTTACACACACAAGCACACATACTTTTCTATAATATTGGTTTAAAACTCTTAACTTGATGTTGTTACTCTCTACTACCGCCAGTTGCATTTTTATTTTTATTGTTTGTTCTTATTGTGTTTTGTGGATATTGTAATATTTAGTAGTAATTATGGCTATACTTTTGGGGTATCACTCCAGCCTGTAACACAGCTAATACATAGCTACCACAGGCTGCAGTACTCCATTGTAATTGTACGATGCTCTTTTTATGAAATAAACAATATTCTATTCTATTCTATTCTAATAAACAATATTCTATTATTCTATTCATAATTAAGTTTCAACAATTCCTTTAAAATAACATAGATTTGGGCAAAATATTTAAAGATGAAAATGAAAAATAATGGCTAAATAATGAGGTTGGCCGGCAAACGAAAAAAAACAAAATAGGCGGCAATCCGATCTTTTTTTTTTTGGAGTTGTAGAGTATTGTTCATACTTCCTTGTGTTATTTCTTTAGCCAATTCCTGTTTTTATTTTTACTTTCCTTGTATTCGTAATGAAAAGCACAGTGTTTACCTCGGGTGAAAGACTTATTTTGTCCCTCGAACTATTAGCGCCCTCGCTACGCTCGGGCGCCGTCACTTTCACCACTCGTGTAACAATGTACTATTACCTACTTCAACAACTAACCTATTGCGGGATTTGTGGGTCAAGTGTTCTTCTTATCAATAACGTAAGAAGACTGATCTATCTTATCAATAAAGTTACTATGACCGTTCAGTAGGTAGGTTACCAAAACGATTATTATCTTTATGATGTTGCGTCAAATCATCTCTATCAAAGCCAGATGTATAGAGCACGTAATTCTAATTCTGTGGACGTACCTATATAAGTAAATAGGTACTTTGATCAATATTAATGGCTGGTGCCACAGCATTGTGTCACCTATAAATGGTACGCTACCTATTTAACATTATCCTTAATAGACGACATTTATTACGCTACACTGCTGTTAAGCATGTTTAATCAAAATCAAAGTCATAGCGTTTATTTTATTCAGATTTAAGGGGCCTTATATTTTCCGTCTACAACCGGATCGGAATGCAACCGCGACTGAAAAGATCCTGCAAGAAACTCGGCGGATTTATTTTTTACAACTTATTTTTTTTTTATTAAATTCGCTGCGGCTACATTTAGCTAAATATTCCCGGAACTCGTCGAGGGTCAAATCTTGGCATCTTAGAATACCACTGTAGGTCCTGCCTGACTTACAGGAGTAGGAGCATCAAAGATTTAGGTCAAAGTAAGTTTAAAAGGTAAAAAGCATACCATACCCACCAAAAATTGTAATAATAAGACATTATTTCAAATTCCTTGATACCCACTAATGCATTTTTTCGGAGCGTTTTTTACACTACTAGGTACTTACGCTACATTCACACGATGAAGACTTCAAGTTTTTTCCATAGACTTGTGAGAGGTACATGGTAAATTGTATAGGAAAAGCGTTGCCGCGTTAACCGTTCGAATGGCGGCTTACTCAATAGGTTTTAAAGCCATGCATATATACCTGGTAATGCCAAATATTCTTTTCTGTCAGTAGACGCGAGTTGTTTCAACCAAAACTCGTTGTCATGCAGTTGCGGAAGCCGCCTGATCACCTGTTCTATATTCTTTTGTGGAACCAACACTGTAATATAAACGTGCGTTTAGATTAGAATAATTAACCTACGCCTATAATAATAATAATTTAGCCCTTTTGAAGTCCCACTCCTGGGAGGCCCGCGCCCAACACGAGGGGGATTCAGGCCATAATCCACCACGCTGGCCCAGTCAGGGTTGGCGGATATCACATGTCTTTCGAAAATTGGTTAGATCTTCTAAGACATGCAGGTTTCCTCACGATGTTTTCCTTCACCGTAAGCAAGTGATAATCATAATAATATAGAAATTATGCCTACGCCTATAAAACTTTAAACCTTGCTTGGTCTCGTCTGAAACAGTTCCCTCATGTAAACACACAGAACAATGATTCGCGAATCAAAAGGCGTAGTCTTATATCAAGGCGTTAATAGCCTAATGGTTAGAGGGGCCGCCTTCGTAGCTGTGAGATTCCGGGTTCGATCCCCATCCTGGCCATTCAACTATTGACGTGAGCCCACTCCTAACACAATCATTAGCTTAGCTGAAGGGGCTAACGGGAATACTACTAATATTCTTTATAAAAAAAAAAGAATAATTTTTGTAAGTGTTGTAGGTATTAGTGAAGACCACAAGCCTACCCCATAAAACTAGATAAGGATCTATAAAGTAGTTCACAAAATTAGGTAGTTTAGAAGCAGTAATCTCACCTCCTTTGTCATTCTTCAGCATACCAAACGTACCGCCAGTGTAAATAACCAGAACTCTCTTGGTTAACACCATTTTAACTAGCTTTAACCACCACTACAAATATCAAAAGACACTGGAACCACTCGCTTTATAATTCTAATTTGCGCACGAATATTTACATACCTATTTACCAATAAGAAAAAGTCATCCAGTCAATTTAACTCGGCTTGACAGGGCAAAATTGCGATTTATCAGTTATTGAGTATAGTTTTCTATATCTCGTGTTGTTTGATAAGGCGGTTTTGTTTAGTTATTTTAATATCAATAAGACCAAGGTTAAAGATTAGAGGTGCCGAGAGGAGCCGTGCGGTTTCGTGTGCACACTACACAGAACAAACCCACAGTGATGTCGGCTGCGTTATGTTGCCTTACGCAACATGTGAGTTCGTAAGTACAGTAAGCATCAAAAGCTAATTTACAATCGTACAGCTGGACAAAATAGAGTAGGTAGGATTACGCAGTGACAGCTGGAACTAAGAACTTTTTATAAACCTATAGACCATGATTTAGTCTATGGTTTATCGCAAAACCACGATTTGTAATACCATTTTTGTCTAAACCGTAGTTTATACAAGTTTAAACCTGGTTTTTTAGTTAAACCGCTTTTTGTAATAAGGCTGACATTGTCCCACTGACTAGGTAAAGGTCTCCCCCATTTTCCTTCTCATGTCTCTAATGTCCGCTTCCGCTATTTTCTAGGTTGAAATAGTTCTTAATATAGTAATAGTTCTTCAAGGACAAGGCCATCCTCACCCGCTCGAGGTCCGTGCAACGGGGCGGGGTCATGTCCAAACATTGATCCTAATTAAAAGATAGTACTAAGAATAAAACATTAATTACATTAGTAAAGAAACCGTACAGGGTCAGTGCTTCTATAAGCGTGATCATATATTGTTACTTATTTTGGAAGGTTCGGCACAGGAGGATGAAATTATATATTATAAATAAAACATTTACCTATCAGCTTTTTTATTAAGTAACATTGCCAAATAAATACCTTACAGTTCTGTTACTGTATCCATTAAGATTAAAGTGGCATGCGAAGTCTAAATTAGAAACATCTACCTCGTGTACAACCCTGAGTAGTACTTAGGTATCTAGAGTACTTGAACAATACACGTTCACACGAGGGATGCCCTAATTTTTTCCAAACACTTTTTGCCACAGTGACTATACTCATTTCATAAGTTATACCGGACGTAGTTGTAGGGTAACGTATTGCTAGATATAAATAAAGAACTCTGTATATTTATTAAATCATATTTAATTAAGTATATAAATGTACGTATTTATAAACTATACAACAGTTCAATGTAGAATAATAAATTAATAACCGAGGTATTCATCGAGTATTGATATTATGTACAATAGTTATATGTACTTATTTATAATGTTAGTGTTCATTCTCAGAAAAAAGTACCTACTAGCATAAAATACACTAGTAATTCAATATTACCAAGTTAGTTAATTAATTCTCACTCAGATTTCGGTATTTATATTAGTTGGCCGCCCTGATGATGTTGGTTAAAACGGCGTCGCAGTAAAAGGTTTTCAAACATAATTTCTTATGAGGCATCCCTAGAACTAACATCAGGCCCAACTGATTTAAATAAACATACATTTTCAAAACCGTATCACAGCAATGGCGAGCACCAACAAGGCTGAACTCAAGATACAAGTCGAAGCATTGCCGGCTGAGTCTTCCGGGACCGGTGGATCGGCGTCCAAGCCGTCGGTAGCGAAGACTCTACCCCATAAACCGAAACTGTACAATTCAGCATTCGTGTTTTTCAGCGCCAATGTATGTGTAGTCACGTCTCCCTGGACGATGAAACTGTATTCATAGTCCTCAGGCTCTAGGGGCATGATAGAGACTAGTGAGGAGACCGGGAAGTAGATAGAGTTGTTCGCGTCGAGACCCTGGTCGACGGCCGGTGTGGGCACTGCTCCAATAATGGTCAGCTCCTCAAAGATAGCGGTTGTGTTCTCTACGTATGTTGTAAATCTGTAGAGATAATACAAATCTTGGTTTATTTGTTCCTCCATCAAACGTCCCAAATCTTTTGGTATCCCAACAATAAACAAATGAGAGTAAATAAATTTGAAAACAGTGGAGCCTGTCAGAGAATTTGTAATAATAGGAAATTATTACAAATTCTTTGGGAGGCTGTGTGTGGATTTTGTGTACCATGTATTATGATGATAGGAGCCTGAAGACAACTAGATCTGAGTTCTGACTACCATCTGAGAGGGACACAGCTTTATGTCTTTCTCAGTCGACGTCACATATGCTTGTGTGTTGGCTCGAAGCGCAAACTGAGACGTAGTTTAGCAAAACGGAACCAATCTACACACACTTTTGCAAACTAAAACCAACCTAGAACCACTAACACAAGGTTGGATTTGGTCTACAGCAGTGCATGTGGGTTGATTCTGTTCTGCAAAACGTATCCAATTGGTCGCTTAGGTACCGACTTGCTCGTTGTAATACAGATAATAAAGATGCTTCAATAATTTTGTGAGAAGATGGATGAGATAAGCTTTTTTTTGTTTTTTTTTATTATTATTCTTATTTTCCTGTTGGAATGTATGTACTTAGTTATGTTCTAACAATTTTAAAAGTGTACGTTTCTCTCTTTTATTGTTGTTGTTTGTTTACATCTCTTTTAATCATTTCTTTAGTTTTTACACATTTTACGACTTATATTTGTATAGAATTTCCTTGTTTTTTTATTATTACTTTGCACTGTACAACGCCTTAGATGTATATCTGTAAAGTTGTTCATGTACGTGTAAATAAACTAGCGGCCCGCCCCGGCTTCGCACGGGTACATTGCGGTTACATTATTCGAGTTTTAGTAAGGATCCCTAATTTTATTGAAAATATATTATAGCCTATGTCACCCGGGGATAGTGTAGCTTCCCAACAGTGAAATATTTTTTCAAATCGGTTCAGTAGTTACGGAGCCTATTCAATACAATTAAACAAACAAAGTTTTCCTCTTTATAATATTAGTATGATAAATAAATAATTTCAGACATTGCATTAATCTGTGTTTATTGTTCAGTGTTAGGTACCTGAAGCCGCAAGTGTCCATGGTGTCCGCTGTGCAGGCCACCACGGAGCAGACCCTGGAGCCGCCAGTCGCCACGCCGGTGAAGGAGCGGACCCCGCTGAAGGCAGCCGCCCTATATTTGTAGTGCTGAAAACGATTGTCACAGGTAAATATATGACAAATATTAAACTTAAACTCAATCACAAGTAGGTATTTTTATAAAAAAATAAACGATGTAGAGCTCATTAATATTTATTGAAAAAAAAAACAACTTGATTACTACTAAATTCTTTTCTGAAAAAGTAAAAAAAAATGTTTTTAAATTATATTATGATATTTCTACACTAATTAAAACAAAGTTTTACATGCGATGCTAACAAATCCTCCAGGTAAGTTGCTGATGCGTACTTTATAAAGTAAATAACATAGCATTTATTCTATATTAACAAATAAAAAGTGTACTTTATACAATTAAAAAATTGCTTTGGTTTTCTCATAGCGGCCATTCACACATTAAACCTGAAACTCATAATTTCACACGGTTTCACACGGTTATTCTGGGTATCGAATACCTGTGAACATTATATGTAAAAATCTATAGGAAGAACGGTGTCGGCTCCATTGTGTGAAAAGCCTTATAACCTATTTTATTATACAACAATTTTCGTTATCGTAAGTACCTACTATCTACCTAAATAAAAACAAATATTTTCATGTAGTTAGGTAAGTCATCTTTGATAACCGAAGTTAAAATATTAATCGTCTTTATATTTGTCACTGCTTGCGTAAATGTCGTCCATTATATTGTTAAATCTGCGCAAATCGTCCTCAGTTACATCCTTATTATTATGATCAACATCTCTAGTGAAAGTCCTTCCGTAGATGCCGAAGGCTACTAAATCATTTTGGGGCACATTTATTTTGTATAGCAGCTTCTCTTTACTGCCTCGTTTCTGTAATATTTCATTTTGAAGGACAGATATTGTGTTTTCATTGTCATCTTCAAAGTCTTCGTCACATGTATTCGATTTTTCATTTTTTTGTACAATGTATGTGAAGTTCTTGGGGCTCAGTGGGAATTTGCTGTCTCTAACGGACCCTGGGTAGTACATAGCGTTATCGCAACGTAGGGTAGTATTATATTCGCTTCTATATGTAGACATTTCTATTTCAAGTTCTTCAAACACTGCGTTCTCTTGTTCGTGGTTGTACCTGGAAAACAAAATACTCTTCTTTATTACACTATCTATAGGTATTATTTTTGTGTTGAAAATGTGTGGGTAGGTACTGTAAGGTCCATGTCGGCGCACTGGCCACTATCGATAGACGTTCCTGGTTGAATATAAAATAATGAATTTAAGAAAAGAGAGTTTTTGAAATTATAAGAATTGCGGGCAGTGACAGCCGGGAAACAGTTGTGTAAACATGTGTTTTTAAATAATGTGAAAATAAATATATTATACTTAATATAAAATAATAATTGTTTATTACTACTAGTACTATTACCCCCGCCCGGTTGTCACACTGGTGGAGGCGCCGGGTATAAATATTTACATTCAAGGTTAAGGTGAAGGCGCCTGTCTAGCCCGCGAAGTTCAAATTTTTTGAGTTCTTTTAGAAATTTTTCAAAATCTGACAATAATAAAAGACAAATTTTGTAATTCGCGAAAAAGACCGTGTGCAGTGCATTTATTAATACATTTATTTTACTCTAAATATTATCACGGTGGATATGATACTAGTAAATCACTAAATATACAAAAATTGCCAGATTATCTGGATAGCTGTCGTTCTTGAAATGTTTTAGAGTAAGTTGGATATATTAATATATGCACTGCACACGGTCTTTTTCGCGAATAACAAAATTTGTCTTGTCGAATAACAAAAGAACTCAAAAAAATTGAACTTCGCGGGCTAGATGGGCGCTTTAGCCTTAAGTACTTATAATACCTATAACTTTTACTTAACCCCAAGTGCGAGTTGTTTCATAAGATACTTAACTGATTATATTCCACAGTTACGCCCGAATTCATAAGCAAATTTCAAGTTTAAGAGCGATCTTGGAAATGTCATTCTTATGTCATAGCAGTACAAAATGACACGACAAAAGCGTACTCAAGACCGCTCTCAGACTTAAGATCGATATTTTGTCCGCCTTGTATGGGGAATTAAGGTTTTGGACACCGTCCGCTAGGGGCGCTGTTCAATTTGGCTTATTTTAATGTCACAGACTATAAAGGTTGCGTTTTGTTTGCGAAACAGCATACACTTGGAACTCAGTGCTCACTTATATCCGCAAGATTTGGCATCATCACCCTTGCAGGCGGTGATGAGGCACTGAACCGTGCCGATCTCCCGGCGAGCGTACGTGTTGGATCCGTCAAACACGAAAGCACGAAATCGAGGCATCTGGATGAAAAGATAAAATTAAAATCTATCATAATTAAAGACCACTGGTTCAACAATAATAAGGGCAGAATAGTGACCAGCTCGGCAAGTTGAAAGGCAATAATAACATAAGCATTTCGTAGTTGATCGTATGTCACTTTATTATACACCATTTGTTAGTAAATTTAAAGCTGAACTTACCTTGAAACATGCACTTCAATCAAACGCTTCTATTTACGCATGCAATGGTTAATTACTTACAAGTAACACTAATATGTTAGTATAAACATAATATTACCATATAAATAACTAGCGGCCCGCCCCGGCTTCGCACGGGTACATTGCGGTAACATTATTCGAGTTTTAGTAAGGATCCCTAATTTTTTTGAAAATATATTATAGCCTATGTCACCCGGGGATAGTGTAGCTTCCCAACAGTGAAAGAATTTTTCAAATCGGTTCAGTAGTTTCGGAGCCTATTCATTACAATCAAACAAACAAAGTTTTCCTCTTTATAATATTAGTATGATAAGTTTACTAAAATAAGGTTCATGCTACAAATATAATACAGAAACAAATAAAAAGTTCAAAACGCGTGAATGTTATGCATAATTGCGATTAATTTTTTTTAAGCTGATTATCCTGAACGAGCAAAACAAATAATTCAAATTGAAAGACATCTGATAATCAGACAAAATCTTTGGATACTCGTTGTTGGGCTCATTATTCGGCTAATGTGTGTACAAAAACATTTATTTACATTATTTTTAGTAACATTTTCTCTCAGTGCATCGCATGCGTTCGCGGTTCGCAAAACACGTTGCCAACTCACAGTATCCCCATTCCTCTGGTTGAGTCGCACTCTGAAGGTGCAGGAGACGTCCTTGTCGACGAGCGTGAACTCCTGGAAGCCCTGCGCCAGCGGCCTGCTGATGTGCGACGGGAGGGACGGGTCCGTGATCAGCTTGAGACCGTCATGGTCGCTGGGGTTGTCGTAGATGGGTCCTGGGTACTTCTCGGTCACCTTAAAATTTACGAACGTTGAGTTCTTATGCGACAGCACTGAATATGCACTCATATCGATCCGGTTGTAGATATAAGAAAAAAATAAAATTGACCATTTGTAAATGCCCCCGTAGACCTAAACAAAATAAACGCTTTGACTTGACTTTAACTATCTCTTATACTCTCTCATATACTCCTTTCTGATATCTCAAAATCAGATTGTAAGCTATTCTGAAAATGAGTGGATTCTGAGAATGAGAACGGAATCAGTGATGCTTAAGTGAGTTATCTTATGTATAGGGGTATGTAGAGTCCACTTCCTGATATCTGTCAGCCACTCGTTAGCTTATAAAGCAAGCAAAGCACCTCCTGGCTAACAAAAACGATCAAACTTACGGATTCGCAGAGAGAGAACTCTTTAGTTGGTAGCAGAGAATGAGCCTAACTCGATACAAAGACATTTAATTTTTGTATTTTATATTCGGCCGTTGATAAATAAAACACACAAAACTTACTTGACCAGGTGCTTTAGGTACTTTAGCTACGAGCAATTTAGTAGTGGGAACGCCCGGCATAATACTGGTTAGAGCACCAGCTTTCCCAGAGTAGATTCCGGACCCTGGAAAGAAATAAAACCCTTAGTAATGAAGCCACTTAAACAGCTAGTAGCTGTATGAAGCAGAAACGGAGCAACTAACCAGCGCTTCCCACTGCGACATTGTTGGCACCGGAAGCGAGGAAGTTTATGTTCAACGCGTACGCATAAGCTTCTTGGATCTGGACCGCTGCAACGAAAAGGAAATAACATTAAGAATGCTAAACACTGTCCTGTCCGTTCGTAGGCACCTGAAAGTAATCATCAGACAACAGTACAACAACCTGGGGGGGAGGGTTTACGGATGACGGAAAGTTTCCGATGTGGGAAACGACGGCTTTCATCCCTCTTTTACAAATTAATTAAAAGAAGGATGGAAATTGTCGTTTCCGATACTTTCCGAAACGAAACTTTCCGTCAACTGTGACTACCTTCCCCCATCTACATTATTATCTACGGCCCGTATTAATAAATCGATCTCAAGTCTGAGAGCGCTCTTGGAAATGTCATTCTTATGTCATATCTGTACAAAAATTTATGTCAAAAGCGTACTCAAGACCGTGCTCAGACTTGAGATCGATTTATTAACATGGGCCTATATCTTGGAAATCAACATATCTCACCCGTTAAATACGGCAACTCAGAGAACCACATAGTGGTGAATATGACGTCAGTGATGTTAACCTTCTGCACCACCTGCACGGCGGGCACCTGGAACATGAGGTCGAAGCAGATGAAGTGGCCGAAGGTCACGCCGAAGTCCGTGGTGAACACGCCCAGGTCGGGGTGCAGGGCGGGCGTATGGCTGAACTCCCCGAACAGGTTTATCTTGCGGTACCTGAAAAGAACATATTTAGTTAAGTACACCTAGTTCCGTATTAATAAATAGATCTCAAGTCCAAGAACGGTCTTGAGTACGCTTTTGACATGTTATTTTGTAATGGTGTGTCATAAGGCCCGTATTAATGGGTAAATCGATCTCAAGTCAGACAGCGATGTATGTCACACCATGAAGACGACACCGTTTTTCTGTTCATTGTGACAGGTGATAGGTGATAAGTAGTGAAATAATAAATTATCGGTGTCTGATTAACCGTGTGAATCATCGCGGTATCAAATTGGGCTTAGGCCAAATTCCGAAGATTTCCAAACACTCAAGTTTAGTGGATCTGACACTTGATCAAATCAGATTATCGGGTTTTAAATTCGGCTATTACTTAGTACCTAGTCAAGATAGAGACATAAACATTTTCAAACAGTTTCAAGCATTGATTAGACTTTAAAATTACTTCCGTTCCATCATCATTGGATAAGGCGTGTACATCATTCTTCTTCTTTCTTTAAAAATATGGCCCACCCAAGTTAATAGGTATTTCGCCAGTGTCAAGTAACAAATAGCAATAACAAACAATTAATAACAATACAATACAAAAATATGACCGTCCACTTTGGAAAACCAAAATGGAGGCCTATGTACATCATTACGTTCTTCACCTATCAATGACGGCTCCAGTCCTGTCAAACACAACGTTAGTGTTGAATATGTACTGCTTCTCCTCGGGGCAGTACTCGCCGGTGTCCTGGGTGCAGTCCATCAGCTCGCGCACATTTAGCACCACGTAGATCTGGTCATCCCGCGCCGCCACCGACATCGCCACCAAGAGCTGGACGCAGAAGAAACAAATATATTATATTATTTTTTTGAAAAGATTACTAGCAATGTGTGTTTATCACATTACTAGTATTCCCTTTAGCCCCTCCAACTTCCTCTACCTTCCAACTGCTTCTATTATTTCTTTCGATTCAATTCGTGCGGGCTCCAAGACAATTTAACTTTTCCCCGGGACTCGTCGAGGGTCAAACCTCGACGTCATTATTGGTCACCATTGTCGATCCTGGTTAACAGGAGTAACAGTGGTGGGAGTGAATGGGACAAGTCCCATTTAAAATAGTCCCTCCAACTAAGCTAATGCGTATGTTAGGAGTGGGCTCACGTCAAAAGTTTCATGGCCAGGATGGGGATCGAACCTGGAACCTCTCAGCTACGAGAACGGCCCCTCTAACCACCAGGCTATTGACGCTTAATATTTTGGAAGTTCAATAAAATATCTGGGGAAAAATATATTTCCTATTCTTTCTGTCGATGAAATTCATGCGGGTTCTAAGGCAGTTTAGCTTTTCCCCGGGAATCGTCGAAGGTCAAACCTCGGCGTTATCATTGGATATTGCCGATCCTGGCTTATCCTGCTTCGTACTAGTGGTGGGAGAGTGTTGCGGGACTAGTCCCGTAAAAGTACAGCTATCCGAATAGTCTATACCTCATCATACAGGTTCGGGTGTAGCGCCGGCACGGGGTACTGCTTCAGAAGACTGTGGAACGGCACCGGGAAACTGGTGGTGTTGTTAGTAAGGGTCAACTCCGGGAACACCACGATATCTGCACCCTGGAAATGTTTCAGGTAAGTAAGCACATTATATTTCTATCATTATCATCTGCCTGTCAAGGATACAATGTAAGTACTTGGTCTTTATAATGAATTTATACTTTATTAGTACCTTCCAAATTAACAAAATTGTCATTAGTCCTTGCCCAGTTATAACATATTTGTCATGACATCTTGCCTAGCGAATTATTTTGTCATTAGTCCTTGCCTGGCATATCATTATTCCCTCCCAAACAATTTTGTTTATACTTTCGGTAAGATTTACCACATCGCTGCATATTTTGCTGTATAATATCAATTCTTTTACCGTCATCGTCAATCATGACTTAACTAAACTTGACAGATTTAAAAATACAATCTGTCTTGCTCACACGTTACGTATATGATAATGATGGCAATACAGCTAGATAGATTAGTCCTGGTTAGTGCCTATCACCTGTTCAGCGGCTTCGTGTATGAGTCGCACGTAGTTCGCCCTGTTGCTCTGCACGTTTCTATCGACGATGTACTCCACCACCGCCGCTACATAGTGGTCATCTTGAGCGGTTGATCTCTGGATGATACAGAAATAATACTCAGTCTATGGTTAACACCATAGATTTAAAGGAAGACTCGGTTTATACTAGGTACTTCGGCCATTCCCACACTCACCCTTTAAGGCTAAAGCGCCCATTTAGCCCGCGAAGTTCAAATTTTTTGAGGTTTTTTAGAAATTTAAAAAAAAACCGACAATAATAAAAGGCATATTTTGTAATTCGCGAAAAAGACCATGTGCAGTGCATTTATTAATATATCCAACTTACACTAAAACATTTCAAGAACGACAGCTATCCAGATAATCTGGCAATATTTGTATTTTTAGTGATTTAATAGTATCATATCCACCGTGATAATATTAAGAGTAAAATAAATGTATTAATAAACGCACTGGATACTGTGTTTGTCGCAAATCACAAAATGTTGTCTTAAATGTTTTCAGATTTTGGATAAACTATAAAAATACTCGAAAATTTTGAATTTCGCGGGCTAGACAGGCGCCTTCACCTTAACAACACATAAGTATAAGTGCCTTGCAACAGACTCGTGATTTTATTCACACGTATGGATAAGCCCAAGTTATATTTAACATTTTAAAAACATTCGAACCTTTTATTTTTTTTATTGTACCAACCTGAGATAATAATTTTAAAAATAGTAGTACGGTATGTATAAGGCATCGACATTTGGTACAAAGATCTTTAGTATAAAGAGAGAAATTATTCTTAATGACAAACTACTTTACCTATTACACTACTACTAGCAATAAGGAAATATTTTTGAAAATTCAGCCTTTTGTAAAATAGGCGATCAAAGTTTATATGGGGTCCCGTTTTTTTTAAGCTCAAACGTGAAACACTAGAAGGGCAAAATAAGTAACAAATAAAAAATAATGCTTCAGCGTTTTTAATATTCATCCCTTAACGGTAACTAGGCTAGGGGGTAAAAGTTTGAATGGGGGTTCCACTTTTTCTGAAGCAAGAGACATCAAAATCATAAAGTATTCATTACTTAGTACAATAAAAATTTCATCTTCAACGATTTGACTATAATGCTAGGTGTGTAAAATAGGGGGTGAATTTTTTTAGGTACCTACCTACTTTGTTAAAAGTATTTGTCTACCCTTAGGAAACCAGGGCGGGCCGCTTTGTTTTATACTGACAAAATAAACGCCTATAAAGGTAAGAATTGACGTTTCCACTTATTACATTATATTTGCCGAAAAATAATTTGACAGATTGAGGTTATGTTTTTGTCAATACACAAACAACATTCACTTAAATATCAGTAAACTCGCGAATAAAGAAACATTTACGTAGGTACTAAGTAACTATCTATTAAATTATACTTATAATTAAGTTACCTAAGTAGGTAAGTAGTATATAAAGATAAACAAAAGAAATTTAATGACAAGCTAATTTAACGTTTATTTAAACATATGTACAGTCTAAACTCACTTGCAGTGATGTCCCCAAGCAGGAAAATAGTACTATTATACAAAGTAACTTCATAGCGTCACTAAATACAATGCAATAATACACAATAATATAAAAAATATATTTCTAGACGTGCGCGATGCGCGCCAGCTCACTTCAGTCTGGTGGTGACTCCTCTTAATATGCGGAATATATTTATATAAAGGTGGGTATGTACTTCGGTATGTCGGCTACAGTTACGTTGTCTCGCACGATACGGTTTTATCAATAACGAATATGTAATCGGCAATATTCTATCAAAATTTTAACAGCAGGATCAAACTCTAAAGACGTCTTGGAGTAGTGGTTCGAGCGTAAGCCGCTCGGCTCACTGTACCGGGTGGTTGCTGGTTCGATTCCCGTCGAGCAAATTTCGGAAATAGGACCAACCAATAGTGCAAGCATCGCTTACTTTGGGCAATACAGTTCCTGTGTTAGTCGGCGGTATTTATTCATTAAAATCAGGAATAAAAACAAATAAAGAATTACTTAAGTAATTCAAAATTCTGGGCATTTGGAATTCACCCTGTATTAAAAAATAAACTCAATAGGTAATTATAAGGGCGTGCGTGTATCCATCCGTCACTATACCAAGTAAGCGAACCTTGATGAACAAGAACTACCTACTTACCAGATAACATTATCCAGTCATTAACACCGTTAACCACGCACGGATAATTTTTATACTTATATTGTAATCTAAATACATTTTTAATGGTACTAGTCCTGCTCACATTCCCTTCACTGTTACTCCTGTAAGGAGTTTACCCCTATTTAAAAAACGACCATAATCTAAAATGTATAAACAGACCGGGGCGCGGGCGGTGTTGACCTCTTCGTGTGAATGACCACTTAGCCAACGGATACGAACCAATGACACACAAACAGGGCGCGGGGAGGTCCCGCACACACACTCATCATCGCATAATATTGATAGTGATACCTATCATATTATGTTTACAGTGGTATAGGGCTAGACGGGGCTGTACCCCGGGGCCTCCAAGCCCCTTCAGCCGTCATGAACGAACATCGAAATGTAACATAATAATATCCAAACATTGATTTAAAAAAAATCTAATTTTAACGAATTTTCGACCTAACAACAAACCTGGAATTTATAATATTACTAGCTGACCCGACAGACGTTGTCCTATCTTTTAGGGGTAAAAATAGATAGTAGCCGATTCTCGGACCTACCCGATATGCACACAAAATTTCATAAAAACCGATCGAGCCATTTCGGAGGAGCTTGTCAACAAACACCGCGACACCAGAATTGTATATATTAGATTAAAACTACTGCGTTGCACATACCTAATGCTAGCTTTCTTTATTATGCTCTGCGGCAGGTGAAAAGGAGCTGTTTTTCACCTTTAAAGTATTTAGGTTAGATTAAATAAATAAATAAATATCGCCAGACAGACACACCAACTGTACGGTCCCAAACTAAGCAAAGCTTGTACTATGGGTACCGTACAATGGACTGGGGGCGATCCCAGTGACACCCAGACCTGGGCAAATTACGAAAAGGCCATTTCCGAAATTTGCCCTGGCGGGAATCGAACCATGTGCAGTGAGCCGCGCGGCCTACGCTCGAACCACTGCGCCAAGCGGTCGTCATAATAGGGTACCAATTAAATTTTTGCCTTGGTTACATAGCTACGGCACTTTTGTTTGAAGTCTATATACTCCCGTATAGTAGGGTCATCAGCTCTTGATAACCGAGGAAATTTACCTACTTGTACAATGCTGTAATTCACTTATCAGCCGTCAACAACTATCTGTGATTATACATTTATCTACTTTTATCTTATGTCGTCTGTTAATCCCGCTTTTTGTTCCTGCACATTTTCCCATATATCTCTGGAACGAATGGACCAATCAAAGTGCTTTTACCGCCGATAAGATTGGAAAAAACTTTTCATCCTACAGACCTATAATATAAAATAAAAAATGTATCTCAAATTTTCTCATACGTATCTACATCTCATATCAAAACCTTTATTTGTATAGAGCAGATAACATAATATTTATTGGTTAGATAATAAAATCTAAAACGTGATAAGGTAGATAATGCATGGAAGTCTAGTTATTAGCGCTTATCAGAGGTTTTGTCATGTACAATTTTAATCCCCTTGTTCCTCGCGTTTTGTTGAAATATCTCCCAATTTTAAGATCAGGCTGTCTTAATAATTATATGGATAAGGGTTACAGAAAAATGCTCACGAGATCGTGTTCGATTTAAACTTCTAATTAACAGTTGTAGCTATGACGTCAGCAAGTGGTCTTACATTATAGTTATCTTATCAATCTGTTCTATAAACGGATTTATTGCAAACATAATACCGCAGGCAATTTGCAAATTAGTGAGGTTTTATACGTACTTACATAAGTAATTGGATTTTTAAGAAATTCATGATAAAATAACACTAAGTAGTTGGGAGTCGCTCAGTTAGTACATATTAGGTACTTACCAATCGGATAGGTACTCACCATCACCTACCTTTCATCCTGGTTTACATTATGTTAAAGATACCTGCTGAAGTAGCTACTAAACTTCGCCGGCGGCTCCGTCCGCACATCCATCAATTTTTCGCTTCAGCTCGACCTCCAGTAGTTTTATTTGTACCCTGTCTTAGATCTAAGCATAGGCTGTCCAAAACCCCATTGAAATTGGGTCGATAGTGTTTGTGTGATTCAAACAGACAGGTGGACAGATAAAAAGTCCAAATGTACTAGATCTGAATTCAGATAAGTACGTTGGATACAGACAGACCGACACTTTAGACACGGTAGGTATACAGATTACACAGATATTGAGAATTGTGTAGAACCCATTTACATATATGCTATGAATAGGTATTGGGAAAAGCGCCTGGTTAATTAGAAATAGTATTAACTTAAATCATTACTACGAGATTAATAGTTATGTTTTTTTATATAGGAAACTTATAGATGTGATGGTGGATCCTCTGGATCTAAATTAAATAACCAATCACATTGTTATAAAAAGTGTATAGTATAGTATGTGCGCGCACACACACAAAGGAGTCGAAAGCGGTGGGGCGTAGATGGGGCATGACGGCATGAGAGAGCGTCATGCCATTAGCGCAAAGTGCGCCAATAGATGTTTCACATCAAAAATGTGTTATGTCTAGTGAAATGCAACTTCACCTACGCATAGTTCGTTGTTGCTTCACTCATAAAATGTACATTTTTTATGCAACAAAGTCGGCAAACAGGCCTACTTACCGTACCCTATATAGGTGGCTGTAGTACTGGGGAAAAAATACCTTAGACGTACTTAAATGTTAGTTGTTTAGATAGGACTAGCTGCCCGCCCCGGCTTCGCGCGGGTACATTACGGTTACATTATTGGAGTTATAGTAAGGATCCCAAATTTTAAAAAAAATTTAATATAACCTATGTCACCCGGGGATAGTGTTCAAATCGGATCAGTAGTTTCGGAGCCTATTCATTACAATCAAACAAACAAAGTTTTCCTCTTTATAATATTAGTATGATTACAATGATTTGCACGCACGGAGTTGCAAGCAACACCTAAGCTTATCCTACTAATATTATAAATGCGAAAGTTTGTGAGTGTGGATGTATGTTTGTTACTCTTTCACGCAAAAACTACTGAACGGATTTGGATGAAATTTGGAACACATATAGTTTATAACCTGGATTAACACATAGAATACTTTACTTAAGTCTACGCGGACGAAGTCGCGAGCAGCAACTAGTATAACTATAATTTAGAAAAAAAAGACTCTATAGACTAGGTAAGTTTACATTTAATTATTTGTAATTTTATTTTGCTTAGAATATCTCTGATGGCTCTTCAGGCTCTGACTGTTGAGTTTCTGTCTCCTCAGCGCCTGGGAGCGGGATCTTCGTACACCCGCTGCGGACTTTAGTCTTTCGGAATGCCGCCGCCGATCCGGAGAACCTGATGATAAATGTGACATTAAAAAAAATACATACCTACAGACGAACATCACACACACTCAGTAACAGTAACCTCCTCCTTATTGGAAGTCTGTTAAAAAAATAGAACATCACCTCTTATTTATACTATACTAGCGGCCCGCCCCGGCTTCGCACGGGTACATTATTCGAGTTTTAGTAAAGATCCCTAATTTTTTTAAATATATTATAGCCTATGTCACCCGGGGATAGTGTAGCTTCCCAACAGTGAATGAATTTTTCGAATCAGTTCAGTAGTTTCGGAGCTTATTCATTACAATCAAACAAACAAAGTTTTCCCCTTTATAATATTAGTATGATTACCTACTATCTACATATTACAACTGCTTGGACACTTTTCGGGTTATTTTCGCATGGCAATCATTTTAGTGTTCTACGACTTTCACCGTAATTTCAAATTAAAAAAGTATTTTAATAAAAAAATCAACCGACTCAATAATCTGCGTGCACTTAAAGTTAGAAGACCTTGTTATTTATTTCATTTGGAGTCGGTGCCATTTCAAGTTGGTATGGTAAAAAAGTTGTCCTTACGTGGTGTAAAGATAGCGCGAGTGAAACAGACGAACATAGAAACTCCTCCTTTTTTCCGAAGTCGGTTAAAAAGGGAAATGCTCTTGCGACTAGCACAGTCTTTAAGGTGAAGGTGCCTGTCTAGCCCGCGAAGTTCAAATTCTTTGAGTTCTTTTAGAAATTTTTCAAAATCTGACAATAATAAAAGACAATTTTTGTAATTCGCGAAAAAGACCGTGTGCAGTGCATTTATTAATACATTTATTTTACTCTAAAACATTTCAAGAACGACAGCTATCCAGATAATCTGGCAATTTTTGTATATTTAGTGATTTACTAGTATCATATCCACCGTGATAATATTTAGAGTAAAATAAATGTATTAATAAATGCACTGCACACGGTCTTTTTCGCGAATTACAAAATTTGTCTTTTATTATTGTCAGATTTTGAAAAAAATCTAAAAGAACTCAAAAAATTTGAACTTCGCGGGCTAGATGGGCGCTTCAGCCTTAAGTATTTTTATTTGTTTGTGTTCGTGCTTGTTGCAATAAAGCTTTCTTTCTTTATTTTTATACCCTAGAGGCTAGAGACACGGTACTTCTCTGTGTTTACTCACATTATGTAGGTATGTATCACAGGGAATGTTCTGATGGACTGTTTATTTGGTGCCACCGTCACTTTTCCGCCATCGCCCCCTTTGACACAGGGAGAGATGTCTTCCACACCATTGGGATGGCTGCTCCACGTATTCACAGTTGACGGAAAGTTTCCGACGTCGGAAACGACAGCCTCCATCCTTCTTTTACAAATGAATTAGAAAAAGTATGAAAGCTGTTGGTTCCGACAAGAAAATGGACCTACTTTTGCAAAATGGAACCAACCCACATGCACTACTGTAGACCAAAACCAACCTTGTGTAAGTGGTTCTAGGTTGGTTTCAGTTTGCAGAAGTGTGTGTGGGCTGGTGCCATTTTGCAAAAGTAGGTCCAAATATTCTGTCGATTGTGAATAGCCTTCCTTCCGCGCAAGTGCCAGTTGTAAGATGATCTCCCTCCTCAAGCCTTTCCTTTGCACTACATTGCATTGGGTTCTCAAAAGGCATGTCCACAGGTCCCTAAAAGGCAGACACCGCGTCTCCTCCTCTTAAGTTACAGATGCTTGCGCGATGGTTATCTTTTACCATCAGGAAGACCGTATTTTAGGTGCATACATAGGAAATAAAAACTAATATCATACCCTTATCAAGACCCCGCAGCTTCTTCTCGGCCTGGTCCTCGTAGCTCTCAGACGACAGCTCCTGGCTCGCCTTCAACGCCTCCTCAAACTGGTACAAGTATTCCTGGTTCAAGCGAGCGTCTTCCAGCGTCTTCCCGAAGTTCTTCTTTATAGAATACCCCAGGGACTTTGATAATGGAAATTCTTTCATCTCTAAATTTTCCTGCGAACTCTCTTCGTTCGAGATGCTCTAAAATAATACAAAATTATTAGCGAAGAGGCGCATATTGGCATGTTGATTGTACTATCGGGGACATTACTGCCTGAACACCTATAAGGCTTGCTAAGAACTTCTTTAAAGATCATTTTCGCATGGCAAATACAGTTTAGATTCCCCGATCGCTCTATGGATACTAACTCCATATCTGTGGTTTTTAGTAAGTATAACAAATTATAAATGCATATCACGGGTATCACGCGATAAAAAGGCTCTTTCGATACCACCTTTAGACAACCATCAAGATCCCTAATTAGACTTTAGGTATTCCCACGGCACAGCACGTTTATAGGAGGAAAATTTATACCTGAGTAATACGCGGTTATAATACCCATTACGGCAAACATTACGCCTTACCTTAAATACTTACGCCTTGCCTTAATGAGGCTTCCGGTCATTCACACAATTTCCATACATTTTACTGTATCCGGGTGCCAAATACGGCCATTATCTGGCAAAATCGTATAGAATAGAATAAACGGTGCTGTCTTCATCGTGTGGATGACCGCTAATTAAATCATATACAAAGTAAGTAATGTCTACGAATATTCTACATAAAAATAGTTACTTACCAACGGAACACAAAATTAATACAACACAGGTATTTTACATACCAAACATTTAATTGAAAATTGCGAAATTAAAATTGAAATGAAACTTGCAGATATTGCTGCGGGTTAATGTACACCAAAGCGGGAAATTTAGCGTATAGTTGTACGTCGCAGATACCTCTATCAGCGTCAAAACCACCACCAACACTGTCCAATGTCCGGCCATCACCAACACAGTCCACGGCACGTTTGGTCAAACATTTGCGACTTATGTTCACGGCCGCTTCATACGATAGACAGGATTCCTCTGAAACTGCCTAGTTATCATTGCGAACCAAACAATGATGTTATGAAATCTTGGTGCATTGTGCTGCGCTCCCGAGAAACTTGGATGCAAACATACACATTGTAGTAATTAGAAACAATTGAACATATTGTGATCATTTATGTCTGACGCTGGCGCATTCGTTTGTCTTAAAGTAAAGACTCATCATTAAAAATAACTATCAACCCGGCGTAGTTTTTAAGATCTAAGCATACATAGGGACAGACAGCGGGAAGCGACTTTGTTTTATACTATGTAGTGAAGTCCCAGCCAGGATTACGCAAGCCCTTTCTCAAAAGGTACTAGGTTGTTGAAATAGGCATATGCGACAATACTTTTCTGAATTTATTTCCAAAAGTAGAACTATACCGAACCACTATAAGTCTATATACTCGCTTGAGTCACTGGTTGCTAGCGTTTCGAATAAGATTTGTATCTATGTCAAAATTGATCGATAGCAGCGTTAAACTATTCTCCATACAAATATTTTCCGTAAAATTGTAGAATCATAAGCGTTATGGTAGAGCTATGTGTTACTAAATAAAAAGGTATAATAGGTAATAGTTCTGTCAGGATAAATTATTAGCCTTGGGGGCTACTTTATTTATATCATTCGAATCAATAATGGACACGGATTCAGAAAATTTAATCGTCGGTATTTGTGCCAATTGAACATTTATTTGGAAAAATATTTTAATGTTAATTGTAATCGGATGTCTTACGACTACTAACAGTGACATAATTAAAAAAAAAACATTAAAATTGGCAACAATATAGACCATTTCCAAATCCGTTTCCGATATCGATTCTAATTATTTAAGGCTGAAGCGCCCATCTAGCCCGCGAAGTTCAAATTTTTTGAGTTCTTTTAGAAATTTTTCAAAATCTGACAATAATAAAAGACAAATTTTGTAATTTGCGAAAAAGACCGTGTGCAGTGCATTTATTAATATATCCAACTTACTCTAAAACATTTCAAGAACGACAGCTATCCAGATAATCTGGCAATTTTTGTATATTTAGTGATTTACTAGTATCATATCCACCGTGATAATATTTAGAGTAAAATAAATGTATTAATAAATGCACTGCACACGGTCTTTTACGCGAATTACAAAATTTGTCTTTTATTATTGTCAGATTTTGAAAAATTTCTAAAAGAACTCAAAAAATTTGAACTTCGCGGGCTAGACAGGCGCCTTCACCTTAAAATACCCCGCTGGTGCGATTGTCACTGGGATCACCCCCAGCGCATTGTACGATACCTACCTACCCTTAAAAAAGTACGATATCATACTTTTTTTTACCAAACCATAGATTATTGCATTGTGGGGAGGGATACCTCAACGAAAGAAGAAAAGCATAATTTTTACCTTCAGTTCGTAGACTAAACGATCTTAAGGTTAAGGCGCCTGTCTAAACCGCGAAGTTCAAATTTTTTGAGTTCTTTTAGAAATTTTTCAAAATCTGACAATAATAAAAGACAAATTTTGTAATTCGCGAAAAAGACCGTGTGCAGTGCATTTATTAATACATTTATTTTACTCTAAATATTATCACGGTGGATATGATACTAGTAAATCACGAAATATACAAAAATTGCCAGATTATCTGGATAGCTGTCGTTCTTGAAATGTTTTAGAGTAAGTTGGATATATTAATAAATGCACTGCACACGGTCTTTTTCGCGAATTACAAAATTTGTCTTTTATTATTGTCAGATTTTGAAAAAATTCTAAAAGAACTCAAAAAATTTGAACTTCGCGGGCTAGATGGGCGCTTTAGCCTTAAAGACATAACTAATACTTCACCTAAGATCTTTGGTACCTACATAAAGCTTCATTTAAAAACCTAGGTTATAAAACTGTTGCCAGAGCCCTACTCAAAACAAGTCAGAATATACAAGTCATTTATACACATAGGTACCTACGCGATTAATATTTAAGAACAACAGCGTTGCTGACTATAATGATAATATCTGGTTATAACTAGTTTCGGAATAACAACATCACATAAACCATCGGGTTAACCAAACAATCGTTCTAATTGGAGACACTTTTGCTAATTGTTTTGCAATATAAGTACCTACTTACATTTTATTTTTATTAGGCACATTTTTTTTATTTATATTCCTCAAGGATCTTTTGGCTTTTGAGTACGATCTCTTCGGTCGTCTGTGACTAATCCTATTAGAATGTTCTCATTGGATTATTGTTAATATCGATTACGAGATGCGACGCCGATAACTTAACTTTGGCAGACACCTCCTGCTAAATTTGTCGGAGCAATCGCTGCAGAGACTGTTATCTGCCTTAACTTTTCCCATTATCTCGGGTCAACGCACTCACGTGTAGGTACTTATAATAATATATCTTAATCCAAAATTTGCGAAGCGAAAATTTCACTTTTATTTACTTAAATAAAATCGGCTTCCATCGTAGTAATCGATGATTTTGCCAACAACAGAGTTTGATGGGTCACATGGTCGGTAGGTGAGACTTTGCAAACCATATGATATATACAATTTTGAACCGATAACTTAGGCAGGCAAATCCTACTAAATTAGTTAGAGCAATCACGGGACAGACTGATTATACTGAATCTGCCTTACCTTTTTCTACTGTCTGGGGTCGATGCACTATGTATTTTTATGCTTTTCTCCCGCTCTTCCTTCATCCTCACGTCTACACCATAAACATAATTATTATTATAGTTCAGTCAGTATCCATTTACGTATCTACTATCTATCCATAGACCCCTACCATATTTCTAGAATCATAGTAACGATAAATTGTTCTATATAATTATTTGTAATTTCGTTAGCATTTTGAAGTCAAAATGCGTTCCTACTGCGCTGCGTTTTCATCATCATTCAATGCTTGTCGAGTCTCTTGCATAAGCTTCCATTCGTTTACCAACCATCTTCAACCCTAGCCTGATCCCTTGACAAATGCCTCATTAGGTATTATTCCTCAGACTACCCTGTACCCGTTTTGTAACTCTCGAAACGACTAACAACGCATTTTGTTGGTATGTTTGAGGTTTTGTGAGAAGGATGAATGATTTTTTGAAATTATAATGTATCTTTAGTTAAGGAGTTAATTAGTGTAATTGGCCTCTGGCCGTTCTATTTTAACTTTAAATAAATAAATAAATAAATAAATAAATAAATAAATAAATCCCGAGGATACAAATACAATCTAGTAGGCGCAAAAAAGACAAACATCAAGAATGTTATACATTTACCATGTATTACATTCTTGATGTTTGTCTTTTTTATTTGACTATGGTTTAAAAATAAATAATTCTCTATTTGGGAAAACGTGAACTACTAAAGCTGTGTTTTACTCAAATCTCCGAAATATATCACATAAACGCATAAAAAAAAGCCACCAGCGACCTAATTAACTATCACCGAATTATTTACAATCTTTTAATATTATGGTTGCATACGTTGATTGTCTTGTTAGAGTTCAAACAGAACCTAACTTATTGCCACTATGAAAACCGCTCTATTCTCCGAATCGCTTCGAACTATCGCACTATCTCCCGCATAGGTACAACGCATAATTTATCGTAATATGTAAGGAACCGGTCCGAGCCGGCTCGGTGTTGACGACGCGCTGCGCCAGTTAAGTTGACCTGCGATTAACTGAATTATTGCCGGCTAGTTGACCTCTCACCACCGCTATCGGCTGTTGTCGCGTAGGTAGGAACACCGAACTTTGTTTTGTTCATTTGTCATAATATTTGTCGCCAGAGAAATTGCGATCACGATGACCTTTAAAGTCGAGAACCCGGGATGGTAAAAATCCCCTCCCTCTGTCCGAACCCCCTTTAGATCGGCCACGTGCGAATAGTGCGTTTAGTATTGCATGCATTTATAGGCTACGGTAACTGCTTAACATCAGGCGGATCGTTAGCTTGTTTGCTGACTTTGTTACATAGGTACTTATGTAATATATAAAAAATATAGGTAGGTATATTGTAAAATGTACTATTCATAGTGTCCGGACTTATATCGTTTAGTACCTACACACCTACCTTTCTACTTACCGGTGTTTGTAGTCCTACCTGTAAGTCGTGGATATGGAAGTAAAAAGCTATCCGATTTGACGAAGATCGATGATCGTTGCAGATAGTTTTCGAGTTTTCTAAGTAAGTAGTCTAAAATACCTTGTAGATATCTACCTACGTCGGATGTAGCGTGAACTTGCGTGGTCATGTGCTGAGTCTGTGATGTTTACAAATCACGTTACAGACCCTGACTTCATCCCGATAGTATCTATCGAGTACATCAAGTAAGATAAAGGTCTAAGTAAAGCAAAGTAATGGGTAAAAAAAAATCCCGCGCGCCCCTAACTTTTCTTAGGGAGATTTCGGAAGTTACGACGTTTAGTTACACCGTAAAATGAGAAATGTGTCGGCTGCTTTCCATTCTATATCATTTCAGAATTTATTTGAAGCATGTATAATTATAAATAAATGTCCACAGTTCACACTATTATTATAGTTTTAAATAGGTACTAAAGTGATTTGCAACAAATTTGCAAAGCAAAATTGTCACTGTCAGCTGTCATTGTAAAATAACAAAACGAAAGTTATGTCGTCAAGTGTCAGTCGGATAATGACGTCACGTCAATTAAATTATTTGGTTTTGGCGGCAGCCGCCAATTGTTTTCCTAAACGAAATATTCTCTTGTTATCGTTAACTTGCGATAGCGGTGTCAAGGTTGAGATGGCGATGGACTAGCTTTTAAATAAGAGCGTACTGATGAGTTCGTGCTAGTCGGTTCGCGCTCTACACACCGACCAGTGGGGCTGGGAGAATTGATTGTTTACACAATATTTCGTTTGCTAAAAGAAAATGCCACCTGTATCCTTGACAGATGATGTAAGTACATGATTAATAATATTTTTTATTATATTATTAACCTGGTGATTATTAATTAATGTTCTAATGCTAGATAAATAAATTATTGTTCAAACACTAAAATCACAAGCACTTATTTTAGTGTTCAAATTTAATCATCTATGGTAATCTACTATTTTTTTTTAAATAGGTAAAATAATAGCAGTTATAAGTACCTATTAATAGTTTATTTGGAAAGCTCTTAAAGTGAATTTCTTTGTAGGCCCCAAAGAAAAAGCTGCGTGTGGCTATAATAGGTCAGAGCACATTTGCGGCTGAAGTGTTCAAGCTTCTACAAAGAGATGGGCATGAAGTGGTGGGAGTGTTCACAGTCCTGGACAAGGGTAACCGGGAGGATCCACTTGGTAAGTGTGTAATGATTATATCCTCTTTTTGTTAGAGTAAAAAAAAAGTTTGGTGACTAATTTGAATTTAGAATTTTTATTTATGTTTTATTTTAGCATTAGACCCTGGAGAATGAGACCAAATATTACTTAATTTACCTTCAATGAGTATTTAGTATTTTTAAATAAGTTCATAATCATCCCACTTTCCTGCATTATCCTTTAACCTCTATGGATCATGGTTGGTCATTAATATACCTAATAATTTTATTTAAGACTGTGTATAATGAACTATATTTATTGTTACAAAATTACAAGGAACCCTAAAAAAAACATATCAGCATAATTTAAAAGTATACGAATATTTTATGAGAGTGGTGCCAACCTTGGGTGGATCCTAAATAAATGTCACCTCTAAACTGTTTGATAAAATAAATATTAATAATAACAATATTTTATTGTTAGCAACCATCGCTGCACAGAATGGAAAGGCGGTGTACAAATACAAGTCATGGCGTGTCAAAGGGAAGGTGATACCTGAAGTGCTTGAGGAATACAAATCTGTGAGTACTTACTTAAATATTATATTATGCTTGTTTTCCACAAAGGGGTAAGCTAAGGCTGTCATAAAGTCCGGTCGCGGAGCGGAAAGAATTTCGTACAATAACCCAATAACCTCTTTGCCTACTGACAGTGGCCACAAACATTTTTGCATCAAGTGCGGTTTATATGAAATATTTAAAGTGGAAAAAAGTTTACTAGCTTTTGCATGCACTGGCATTGAATCGTGACAAATATGCAGACTTGCAAGCGTGAAGTCAGTACTAGATTTTATTGAGACTAGTGTTCACACGAGTTCAGTAGCAAGTCAGCGCTGCAATGACTATTGCTACCGCCGTGTATACAGCGCTCTAATCGTAACACGCGCTGCCGGCATGTCTGCTGAATGGCCGTAAATAAATTGTTAATATCTAATTAGGTCGCCGGTGGTTTTTCACACATTTTTATTATAAAACTAGCTGAGCCCGCGACTTCGTCCGCGGGGAATTTAACTTAACCGTTGCCGCTTCCGCGTTCTGAGCCCGCGCTACAGGACCCATTTGTTGTTTTTGTTTTTCTAAAATAAAATTAGCCTAAGTTACTCCCTATAACATCAGCTATCTGCCAGTGAAAGTCCCGTCAAAATCGGTCCAGCCGTTTCGGAGATTACCCGGAACAAACACACAGACAGACAGACAGATAGACAGACAACATTTTTTTAAATCGCGTTTTAGCTATAGGTGTCGTATGTACTTTCATATGCATTTAGTGAAAAGGTGTTATTTTGATATTACAAACAGACACTCCAATTTTATTTATTTGTATAGATAAATAAAAATCTAATAGTAATTAAAACACTCCTTTCGTAGTTCACGTTTTCCCAAAGATTTATTTTTAACCCCCGACGAAAAAATCGGGGTGTTATAAGTTTAACATGTGTATCTGTGTGTCTGTTTGCGGCATCGTAGCGCCCAAGCTGATGAACCTTTAGAATGGTATTCTGATCGAGAGTGTTCTTAGCTATGTTTCATGAGAATCGGTTCAGCCATCTGAAAATTATCAGCTCTTTTATAGGTAGTTTAAAAGTCGTCGCATCGGGGATTTTTGAAATTTTCAATTTAGAGTTATTAAACCATAGACATCAAGAATCTTATACATTTATCAGGCCACTTTGTGCTGAACTTCCTATTGCACTGTGACCTCCATATCTAACAGTGGATCATATTGCCATGCCAATACTGGCCACAACTGTTAAACTATAACATTACGATAAATGGGACAAGTGGAATAGATAAATAATGTAATGGCTATGACAGAGTTAAACGAACCCCGAGAATCGCGATCATTCACACGAAGAAGCCGATACCGTTCTACGAATTATATATTTTTTACAGTAATAGCCGTATTTGACATCTGGATACAGTAAAATGTATAGCAATTAGTGGTGCCCGGTCTAGTTTTCTTTGAACATCAGATTAATAATCGACTGTGAGCGCCATAATAGGTATTAATAGTAGAAAAATAATAATATATGATGATTAACAGAATCATCTGTTCTCAGCCAGGAAGTTAGGTAATAGGTTCATGGTTGCCAGTATTTAAAAAAAAATACTATCAAGAATAAGATTGCCCGATAATCAGTGACTTTCTGTGTCAATCAGGAATTTAATAACTCAAATAAGCGATGAGGAAATCTTCTTCATGTCATTGGTGAAACATTTTCTAGCAAAATGTAGGCGTTAAAATAAAACTGTTTTTCGGATTTTATCGCGTTTATTAACTTTATGTTCCCGACGTTTCGGTTCGGCTTTACAGCAGCCATGGTCACGGGGGGACTGAGGTAATAAACGGGGGGACTGACGAAATAGTTTTATTTCAATGTGTAGTATGCGCGTAAATATAAGAAAACTAAATGTAGGCACTAAATTATGCGCGAATCTGAAAAACGCATTGTACCAACAAAAAAAAATACCTATGCAGATAATACCTAGGTACTGAGGTACCCTTACCCCAAATATTTAGTCATTGTAGAAAAGGCCAGCAAATTACGTGCTTACGTGTTGACGCTCCCCTCTTGCTAGACCCGTATTAAGAAATCAATCTTAAGTCTGAGCGCGGTCTTTGAAATGTCATTCTCAAGTCATACCAGTTCAAAATGACATGTCAAACGCGTACTAGACTAACTTGAGTGCATGCTGACTGTACCAGCAGTGACGGATTTACCAGCAGGCTGAGTAGGCTGGAGCCTAGGGCGGCAGATTTTTGGAGCGGCAAATTTGGCGTTTTTTTTTGCTTCTCATAGAAATCATAAAGATTTCTGCATGGCGGTTTTCTGATGTTTTAATTAGCTCAAAAATAAACCCAAAAATTATTTTACGTGCAATTTCAAAGACATTTTTGGATTGTAAAAATAATCTAAGACATGACAATTGTAGAGGCAGAGGCGGCAAAAACTTTACAGCCTATACCTTGGAAATTTGTAAATCCGCCACTTTGTACAAGCGATTGTAAGCGGCACTATAGAACCCATCTCTTGCGCATAGCTCTTCATCTTTCTCATGCTGACGACACTATGGAAACTGAACATTCAGCACAGACATAAAATTAAAAATAAAAATAAAATTTAAATATCGTTAGGTACCTACTTATTTACTAGATACTTAACACTTATACTCGACCTCCCATTAAATTGTATCTTCAACTCGATAACCTAGTATTTATGACGGTAATAATATGACACAAAAATAAACTGTGTTTGTTGAAAAAAATATTGCGATAATTCAGGAGGTATTGGATGATATCAGCAAGTATTTTTTGGAATGACCTCATGGTAACCATTAACTTATCTTTGCTACGTCACAAGGTTCACTCTCGCTTGCACAAAACGGAAATGAAGACTATATGCGGGATGACCTCAATCAGAGAGCTGAAGCCCAAACCATCCCCTACCCTCCCCTTTAGGTCGGCAACGTTCGAGCAATGGCTTTGGTATTGCAAGCAGCTATAGGCAACATCGGGAGGAGGGGCGTACGGAAATTTTCCGATATTGGAAACGACGCTTCCATCCATCTTTTATTAGAAACTAGCGGCCCGCCCCGGCTTCGCACGGGTACATTGCGGTTACATTATTCGAGTTTTAGTAAGGATCCCTAATTTTTTTTTAAATATATTATAGCCTATTACACCCGGGGATAGTGTAGCTTCCCAACAGTGAAATAATTTTTCAAATCGGTTCAGTAGTTTCGGAGCCTATTCATTACAATCAAACAAAGTTTTCCTCTTTATAATATTAGTATGAAAAAACGCATCAAAATCCGTTGCGTATAGTTTAAAGAACTAAGCATACATAGGGACATACAGACAGCGGGAAGTGACTTTGTTTTATACTATGTAGTGATGAATTAGAAGCCATTGTTTTTGATACGGAATCTTTACGTCGATTATAAATACACCCCCGGGTGGGTTGTACGCACGTATGCTGACTCTGTTGCATATTGAAAAAATGCAGAAATATTTTCAGACCTTTGCCATATCCTACTAATATTATAAATGCGAAAGTTTGTGAGTGTGGATGGATGTATGTATGTATGTATGTATGTATGAATGTATGTATGTATGTATGTATGTTTGTTACTCCTTCACGCAAAAACTACTGAACGGATTTGGATGAAATTTGGAACACAGATAGATTATAACCGGGATTAACATATAGGATACTTTTTAACCCAATAATCCAATACTACGCGGATGAAGTCGCGGGGCACAGCTAGTTTCTAATAAAGTTTTTTAACAGGTGAATGCAGACATCAACGTGCTGCCGTTTTGTACCCAGTTCATTCCAATGGAGGTGATCACGCTGCCCAAGTACCAGAGCATATGCTACCACCCCAGTGTACTGCCGAGGCACAGGGGCGCTTCCTCCATCAACTGGTAAGATTCACTAGATTCACTACTTTCTATCTCAAGTCCAGTATCCAAGTAGTCTAAGTATCATAAACCAATCCGTATTTTCCGCAATATTGGGATATGTCGAAAGAACTTAATTAGGCCCGTATTAATAAATCGGTCTCAAGTCTAACAGTGATCTTGAGTACACTTTTGACAAGTAATTATGTACTGGTATGACATTTTCAAGATGGCTCCCAGACTTGGGATTGATTTATGATTATGGGCCTGACTGTAGTGGAACCAAGCTGCAGCTCATATACGGGTTGGCTCAACAGGGGTAGAACCACCTTTTCATAGAATATCGGCGTAGAGGTAGCTATCATTATGACAACCGCTTGGCGCAGTGGTACGAGCGTAGGCCGCTCGGCTCACTGCACCGGGTGGTTGCGGGTCTGATTCCCGCCGGGGCAAATTTCGGAAACGGCCTTTCCGTAATTTGCCCAGGTCTGGGTGTCACTGGGATCGCCCCCAGTCCATTGTACGGTGCTCATAGTACAAGCGTTGCTCAGTTTGGGACCATACAGTTGGTGTGTCAGTCTGGCGATATTATTATTTCGTACGATGAGTGACAGAGTTGGAAGCCCTTCTCTCTTCCCCTCCATCTGCCCTACTCCGCTTCAGGTCGGCAACGTGAGAGCAATGCCTTTGGTATTGCAAGCATATGTAAACTACGATAACTGCTTAACATCAGGTGGATCGTACGCTAGTTCAGGTACCGAATTTATTATATACTAGCGGCCCGCCCCGGCTTCGCACGGGTACATTGCGGTTTCATTATTCGAGTTTTAGTAAGGATCCCTATTTTTTTTGAAAATATATTATAGCCTATGTCACCCGGGGATAGTGTAGCTTCCCAACAGTGAAATAATTTTTCAAATCGGTTCAGTAGTTTCGGAGCCTATTCATTACAATCAAACAAACAAAGTTTTCCTCTTTATAATATTAGTATGACAAAATAAAATGCATTGTTATTGTTAAACCGTGTATTCCAAGACGTTTATTATGCAATGCCACTCACTTATCACTTATGTAACATAATATAAGGAATCATTAAATAATAGTTCCTCAACTTATCGATATTTCCAATTTAATGTCGAAATGCACTGTGTCATCATAGTAGAGAACACGTCCGTAATAACGTAATTGCGGCCGCTCGGTTGCATTCAACTAACTGCAGTTGGCAAATTGTATCTACAGGCTGTTTCAAAAGTACGAGGCAATAATTTCGATAATACAGATTGAAACAGAAAGGGTATACTTTTTTTTTCAAAACTTAACTTTGTAGTTCTAAAACTATCAGCTTTGGAGGAAACTTGAAAAACAAAAGGTGATACAGGGATACAGATGTCGACATATTTGACAAAAACCTTTAGTACTGCAACTGTCCCACAAAGCCGATAGTTTTAGATTTACAAAGTAAAGTTGCAAAAAAATTGTATACCCTTTTTGTTTCACCTAGTATATGGTAGCTGATAATTGGATAGGTACCTAATGAAGGCAGACTATACGTAACTGTCATATTATCTGAATATTTATCACAACTATTGTGTTGCGAGCGGCCTTAGAACACATCCAATACCCTAGAAAATAGTGTTAACTGCATTTGCAACTAGCAGCAACTCATTTCCAAGAATAAGGTTTGCAACATGTTGTATATTAATTGAAATATCCTACTAATATTATAAATGCGAAAGTTTGTGAGTGTGGATGTATGTTTGTTACTCCTTCACGCAAAAACTACTGAAGGGATTCGGATGAAATTTGGAACACAGATAGTTTATAACCTGGATTAACACATATAATACTTTACTTAAGTCTACGCGGACGAAGTCGCGGGCAGAAACTAGTAGGTTATAGTTTTTTTTAAATCGGCGGACAAGTAATATTTGAAAGAGCGTTCGAATTTCGATCATTTTTTTATTCCATTCAATTCTATTCCCGGCACTCATCCAAACCCACAAATAATGTTTGAACTTATGAAACAACCTGTATACATAAATATCTACTGTCTGTTTCCTATTACAAAATGTTAGTAATCATGATGACAGTCTAGACGCCACTATCTAACACCTATTATGTTTTTAAAACTACATTACGTAATCGATTCTCATTCTCATCCAACAGAGTGTCATGGTCACCTCATTAAACATATACCTACATACAAAGTTTATCCAAAATCTGAAAACATTTAAGACAACATTTTGTGATTTGCGAAAAACACAGTATGCAGTGAGTTTATTAATACATTTATTTTACTATAAATATTATCACGGTGGATATGATACTAGTAAATCACTAAATATACAAAAAATGCCAGATTATCTGGATAGCTGTCGTTCTTGAAATGTTTTAGAGTAAGTTGGACATATTAATAAATGCACTGCACACGGTCTTTTTCGCGAATTACAAAATGTGCCTTTTATTATTGTCAGATTTTGAAAAATTTCTAAAAGAACTCAAAAAATTTGAACTTCGCGGGCTAGATGGGCGCTTTAGCCTTAACAAAAATGTGCTAGGGTCATACCTCCCAATAGTTAAACCATGCTTTGTCTTCTCCTTTCGAATATCAAATTACTAATGACAGAACGAGATCTGTAACTATTCCCTCGCTACACCACGTTTATTAATAAGGAGAATTCACGGAATGGTTCCGATCTCGAAAACTACATCTTGCATATTTATTTTAAACTAGCGGCCCGCCCCGGCTTCGCACGGGTACATTACGGTTACATTATTAGAGTTTTAGTAAGGATCCCTAATTTTTTTAAAATATAATATAGCCTATGTCACCCTGGGATAGTGTAGCTTCCCAACAGTGAAAGAATTTTTCAAATCGGTTCAGTAGTTTCGGAGCCTATTCATTACAATCAAACAAACAAAGTTTTCCTCTTTATAATATTAGTATGAAAATAAATTGAAGGATGAAGTTGTCGTTTCCGACACGAAATCTTTCCGTAGATTGTGAATACCACGAGCAGTATTTTTATTAAAGTATGTATTGTTGTTCTGGTCAATCTTGTATTTAGTTTTATTTAATAGTTCATTAAACTCTCACGTCTTGCTCTCACTCAGATTGTTCACAATCTACAAGGCCGACCGGTTGAATCTCCACGGATTAGCATATGAAAAGATTATGACTTAAGTCACTATTTGATAGAAATAGCAAATATAATTGTTAATAAGGTTCAAATTCACAGAAAATTATCTATAGACATCTTTCACGACACATGGGTAAAGTTGATTCTCCAAATAAACAAGACGTTTTGACAGATTTTTTCATAGAATATCTGTGAAAACATCAAAATTCTTCGGATAATAAACGAGAACAAGCTCTTAGACCTGTATTAATAATTCGATCTCAAGTCCGAAAGCGATCTTGGAAATATCACTCTTGTGTACAAAAGGACATGTCAAAAGCGTACCTACTCAAGATCTCTTGCAGACATAACATCGTTCTATTAGTCCGGGCCTTAGTTATAAATCTGGATATGGTATTTGTAAAATACAAACAAAGTGTAACATAAGTGCTTCTAGCAAAAGTTAATTTGGCCCATGATTGCCTACAATCAGCATCAATCATTGCGACTGTTTCCGTCCATGCCTGCGTTTCTATCTGCGGCTGTAATTTTCTATTTTACCCGGCCCCCACAAGACAGCTACCAACACATTAAATTTTTGTACTAACTTACTATGAGTTTCATGCTGCTGTTATACGAGTATTCAAGAGTTAAATAGGTACTTTGTGGAGTTATGTTTTTGGGTTTTGCTTGTATAATTGCGTCGTATTAGGTACATAGGTACGTGTTATTATGGAATGATTATGAAGAAATAATATTTAATACATATTGAGGCGTTGACATAATTTTCTGAGCTGGCAAAACAACGAGTACCTAATCACTGGTAATCATCTATAATCAGAAAAAGTAGGTGGCCGTCACGGGACGTTCGGCAGATGTGAAATATGTGTAGCATGGACTCACACACATAAAGGGAGTTGAGAGCGGTGGCGTAGAGGGGCATGACGGCATGAGAGAGCGTCATACCATTTGCTGTGACGATAAACTGGTCGATTTTACTGCCAAAGTGCGCTAATGGATGTTTAACTTAAAAATTATATGCGTCGTTCTGCTATAGGGTCTGGTGTATTGACACAGATTTTGTATACCCATTACCCACTTTTCTTATTATTATTTGTCCATGACAAGTCAAGTTCAAGTGCCGACGCGAAAACAAAAACGGTCCGCCGTCCCGCCTCTGCTTGCCAATATTGACTTTACAAATTAACGGTTTAAAGTATTCAATTGTTTGGATTTTCCGCGAACCGGCTTCCGTCAAGGTTAATAGCGGTTATGTAATTATGTTTTGCCGATTTTATTTACATAATGAATTTTAGCAAACTTTTGTATATTAAGAAGGTATTAATACACCGAAATGTTTCTAATTTCGGCCCAATAGGTCGTTTTCTATCGGTTGACTTAATTAAGTTTCCTACTCTACATAATGACTAGGCCCACAGACTAGACCTCACAGACCAATGGATTGTGCTTTTACCCATGCTTTGGATCTCACACGCATAACGAAAAGTGGATAGAATTCTTTGACCTGCAGATTCTCTGACTTTCTGCTTACTTAGCCTTCACGGTTAAGTTATCAGTCTATTATTATTAGAAGGATCATTATCAGGAATGTAAGGTTTTTCCTACTTAACAAGGGTAACAAGTAGGTTAAGCACAGGTAGGTAGTACGCCTACTACAGTCTCGCATCACGCTAAAATTGTATTAGGGATCGTATAAATAAATCGAAATCAACTTTCGAATATCATCTTAAATGACATCTTAAGAGCCCACGGATACCTGAGAGGTAGGGTGACATAATCAACTAATGGTGCGGCTCGCAATAATAAATCAATGATCTTGAAAATGTCATTCTTACGTCATACCAATACAAAATTACATGTCAAAAGCGTACTCAAGGTCGCTCTTAGACTTGAGATCGATTTATGAATACGGGCCTAAATTCAAGTCACAGCTTCAAGTCCATCGTTCGATCGAATAAGGGAACTGTCCCCAGGACTCTGATCGAGGGTGACACAACCTGCGGCCTCTCGATCTTCTGGGCGGACGACGGGCTCGACACCGGCCCGATCCTGCTGCAGAAGACCTTCCCGGTCACCATCGACGACACCGTCGACACTATTTACAACAAATACTTGTACCCTGAGGGTGAGTGAAGTTGGAAATACACGTACAGAAGTATTGAAAATTTTAAAAACCCTGATGCGACGACTTTTTCAACTACAAAAGAGCCGATTATTTTCTTGAAACATAGCTAAGAACACTCGATCAGAATACCTTTCTAACAAAATTAAAATCGGTTCATCTGCTCTGCTACAATGCCACAGACAGACACACAGATAGAAAAGTTAAACTTGTAACACCCCTCTTTTTTCGTCGGTGGTTAAAAATATATTGATCGTGTGTATGGCAATTTTTTAAACGATTTACGCAGATATATATTTACGTGTGTAGCTGGCATATAGTGCAGATAATGAACAGCACAACATTTCTGGAAATTCTCCAATCGATATATATTATTCGTTGTTTCAGACATCTTTATTAATTTTAAGTGTATTCCCATTTATATCTTTTGGACACTGTACAATGGCTTTGCAAGGCGTTTTTTTTCTTATCAAAATACCATTGTAGGTCGATGGTAACCTTATAGAAGTTTCAAGATAATGTTTATTATTCAGGTATCAAGGCTTTGGCGGAGTCAGTGAACATGGTGGCTAACGGAACAGCGCCGAAGATCACGCAGACCGAAGAGGGAGCCACGTACGACCCTGCACTCTTCAAACCAGAGACACATCAGGTACTTACCAGTAACAAACTCAAATACACTTTATAACTTACTGTCTAAGGTTCAATTTAAAATACCTTTTACAAAAATAATGATGATATGAAATGAAACATATTGCAATGTATCGTAAACATTAATTAACAGCTGGTTTACGCTGGACATACACCGGTTATAATGGCTCATGAACTTTGGAGTTCACACACGCTTATAAAGACCTTACTCAGACTCAATAATGTCTGATGCGTGTGCAAATTAAATCTTTATTTACTTTTACAACAGTGTTGCTACATATCATTCGATTACCGATTGGTGTCATCATTAAATTTAATGGGCCTTTATTGCAACTGCCGACATATAGCATAACAACATCCAAGCTTAGAAAAGTTAATAACTATTAGAAACAACACTACAGCTTTTGTTTCTAAATTTTAGTAGGTAGATACCTAATATTTTTGGTATAAAAAATATCTCAACTACCTACTACCCGATCAACTCTTTTAAATTAATGTTATTGTTCTATTGTGACCTTTGTTGATAAATATTTAAACTAGTCCATTACTATACATTAAAACATTGCCTATGTATTGCCTGATATTCTATTGAGTTGATGATGATGGCGCAGTGGTTCGAGCGTAGGCCGTTTGGCTCACTACACTGGGTGATTGCGGGTTCGATTCCCGTCAGTGTAAAATTCGAAATTACCCTTTTCGAATTTTTTTGGGTGTACTGGGATCGTCCCTTGTCCTTTGTACGGTACCCATAGTACAAGGGTTGCTTAGTTTGGGGCCATACAGTTGGTGTGTTCGTCTAGCGATATTTATTTATTTACTTTCTGTTTCACCTAGAGCTAGAGTATATTACATATACATGATTTATCTTCCAGATTGACTGGTCCAAAGGCGGCGTCGCCTTACACAATTTCATCCGAGGCCTGGACTCGTCGCCCGGCGCGACCTCCTTCATCCGCCCGCAAACCAAGGAGGGTGTGGTCGAGGAGAGTGAAGCGAGCGTGGAAGTCAAGTTCTTCGGGTCCTCGCTGTGGGAAGCGGAGTACGAGACCGCAGGCGACGTGCTGCTGGTGCCGGGCCTGAAGAAACCGGCCGTGGTGCACGACGCCGGGTTACTGATCACTGCTAACGATGGAGTTAAGGTAAATAAAGAAAGAAAGAAACATTTATTCGACACACATTCAGCGCGAACTGGGCCGAAAGGTAATGGGCTCAGCATGTACTTGTTCATCTGCTGGGCATTAACCTTGTTTTTGACATCAGACAAAAAAGAGGGGTGTTTTAAGTTGAAAATGTGTATCTGTGTGTCTTGTCTGTGGCATCGTAGCGCCCAAGCGAATGATCCGATTTTAATTTTGTTTATTTTTTTCACAGAAAGGTATTCTAGTCGAGAGTGTGCCTAGCTATGTTTCATGAAAATCGGTTCAGCCGTCTGAAAATCATCAGCTCTTTTGTAGTTTATCAAGTCGTCGCATCGGGGTTATTTAATTTTTTTAATTTAGAGTTATTATAGATAATAACTTGACAAAGTTGGTTAACAGGCTTACGTCACCATAGCCTATAGATGCTTGCAACACCAATGACATTGCTTGCCCGTTGCCTGATGGGGAGTGGGATAGAGGGAGGAGTAGGGGGGTTGCGGGGGGGGGGTGTTCACGCTGATTTTCTGTAAGAGGGCGGTACTACCCCGTTCAAGCCCAGCTCGTATATGAGCTGTAGACAGTTGACTACAGCTTGGCTCTCCCTATAAAACCTTATTAATACAGTATTTTTGTCATTTACAGTAAGCGTTCGTGCGTATGCACAGTAGACCTAGACTAGATCTACACTAGAGATTTCGAGTAGATATTCTAAATCGGCGAGTAGCATAGCAAAGATTGTATTGCTGTAATAATACAATATTACATTCATAACGCAATTTTTACTACGGCGGCATCGTGCGAGCAATGGCTTTGGTATTGCAAGCGTCTATAGGCTACGGTCACTGCTTAACGTCAGGCGGGTCGTGCGCTTATTGGCTTTGTTACTTAAAAAAACACGAACTGTATATATTGTTTAGTTAAAAAAATTACTTCTTATCTACTACTACTACTAGTATCGTACTTTATTATCATTTAGACTGAAGTGCCAATCTATTTCTCTAGCTAAACATCCAACGGCTCAAAGTCAACGGGAAAATGATAAACGCACAAAACTTCTTCAAAGCCAGCGAGGACAAAATCACATTGGAACTAACGGACGAGGAGCGCCAGTTCGTAGAAAACGTCCGGGGAGTGTGGAAAGCCATCTTGCGGATCGAAATCGACGACGACACGGATTTCTTCACATCCGGGGCCGGATCTATGGATGTGGTCCGGCTCGTGGAGGAAGTGAAAGACTTGGCCGACTTGGAACTACAGAATGAAGATATATACATGAACACTACGTTCCAAGAGTTCTATAACACTGCCATATTGAAGGCACGAGGTAAGAGTTGCAACAAGCATCTGATAATAAATAAATAAATAAAAATAAATAAAACTTGCTCTAGGCAAACAAAAAAAAGTACAAGTATAAGTACATAAAAAAAGTCTGTCTTTTTTTTCGGGTAATCTCCGAAACGGCTGGACCGTGACGGAACTTTTACTAGCAAATCTTCTTCTAAGTCGTAGCACTCCTGTCAGAGCGGTCGTGGTCATGTTTCGGTCGGTTCTTGTGCCAGCGCTGCTCGTACGATATGTCGCCATGTGGGTCTATGTTTGGCTAAGTGAGAGCAGTCGTTCACGGTTGAGTGTGTCACGGATTTTATGAGGTCTGTCCACCGTGTTGGATAGCGCCCACGTGGTCTCCTGCCTTCAACTTTCCCTTGCACCACCAATCGTTCCATTGAGTTTGTATTGCGGGTGATGTGCCCAAAGAACTTGAGGATTCGTATTTGCACAGTCGACGATAATCTCTCTTTGATGTTGAGTTGTTTTAGGAGCAAATAGCTGATGTTATAAGGAGTAACTTGGGTTACTTTTGTGTTATCGACCTATTAGTTTATAGTACCAAGTATGAAACTCAGGTTCAAGCACAAAAGTAAGCGAGAGTGCGTACCTAAGGTTCGTATTAATAAATCTCAAGTCTGAGAATGGTCTTGAGTACGTTTTTGACATCATTTTGTACTGCAATTACATAAGATTTTTTATTATTTATTTATTTCTGTTCAGGCATTGCAGGTCCATAGATATACCTTATATACCTTATAAACTAACATACATACATATCTATATACAAATAAATAAAATTGGAGTGTCTGTTTGTAATATCAAAATAACACCTTTTCACTAAATGCATATGAAAGTACATACGACACCTATAGCAAAAACGCGATTTAAAAATTTTTTGTCTGTCTGTCTGTCTGTCTGTCTGTGTGTTTGTTCCGGGCAATCTCCGAAACGGCTGGACCGATTTTGACGGGACTTTCACTGGCAGATAGCTGATGTAATAGGGAGTAACTGAGGCTACTTTAATTTTTGAAAAACAATTAGGGTTCCGCGTAAAAAATAAAAACACATGAAATCAAAGAGTATTTCCGTTCCGAAACGGCTGGACCGATTTTGACGGGACTTTCACTGGTAGATAGCTGATGTTATAAGCAGTAACTTAGGCTACTTTTATTTTAGAAAAACAAAATAAAAAAATGGGTTCTGTCGCGCGGGCTCAGAACGCGGGAGCGGGCTTTTTTGTTAAATTAAATTCCACGCGGACGAAGTCGCGGGCTCAGCTAGTTTATAAGAAAACTAACACTAAACTATGGGTGTTGCCGGCGGCAATCTCCCCCGAAAGCGCCTGAACACCACACCCTTCGGCCAGTAGTCTTCCTGCATGAAATAATTAATGAAACAATTAATACATTTCCAAGTTCGCTCTCATACTTAAGATCGATTTATTAAAACGGGCCTAAATTGCTATGTACTCTTTTAAATGGTACTAGTCCCACCACACACTCCCACCACTGTTACTCCTGTAATCCAGGATCGATAATTATTTACTCTTATTACAGGCGGTTCAGCCAGCCAGGACATAGTCTACGACGGTGTCGAGATGGAAGTCAACAAAATGAAGATCAAATTCCCGACGCAACTGTTCATCGACGGCCAGTTCGTGGACTCTGACAGCGGCAAGTTCCTAACAGTGGTGAACCCGACAGACGAGAGCGTTATATGCGAAGTCCAGAGCGCGTCTGAGAGCGACGTTGATAGAGCCGTTAGAGCCGCGAAGAAGGCGTTTGAAGAAGGCGAGTGGTCCAAGATCAGTGCGAGGGAGCGGGGGGCGATGTTGTTCAAGTGAGTTGATTCATTTATCTAGTACAGTGTTTCTCAATGTGTGGGTCGCGACCCCCCGGGCGGTCTCGAAGCCTCTTTAAGGGGGTCGCGAAGCTTCTATAGGGGACTTGCAAAAGGTTGGGAAAGCTACTGCAGTAAAAATAACAATAAAGTTTTTAAGAATTTATTAAGAAAAATGTTAACTAAAGGAAATAATCATCCGTAGATTCATCAAACTGCAAGGACACGAAAGTGCTTTCTTTTATTTTTTTCTATGACCTAATTATGTATTTATTCGAACCCTAATTATGAAAATGAATAAATATGTTGGATTGAATATTTGTCACAAAATAAAATATATAAAAAAGCGCGAAATATTTATTCATACTAAAGGGGCCGTGTTATGAAAAAGGTTGAAAAACACTGATCTAGTAGTTAAATATTGATATCATCATTGGACACCATTGCCGATCCTGGGGTGCTACTCTTTTTTAATGGCACTGGTCCCGCTACACACTCCCACCACTGTAGCTCCTGTAAACCAGGATCCACAATGGTGACCAATAATGAAGCCGAAGTTTGACCCTCGACGAGTCCCGGGGAAAAGTTAAATTACCTTGCAACCCGCACCAAGTTAATCGAAAGAAATGATAGGTGGAGTTAGATGGAAACATTACGATAATTTTGTATCGTTCGTTCAGTAAACGATACGTAGAGTAGAATTCAACACTCCAAATGTCACGATATATCGATTATCGTTGCTGAGAGCTCCCCTGGTTTACAGGAGTAACAATGGTGAGAGAATGAGGCGGGATTAGTAAAAAAAATAAAAACAAAACGTCTAAAATTCTCTCCCACGCGCCTTTAATGCGTGGTGGCCTCTTTGCGAAAGTAAAAACAAACTTTATACACTCCTGAATTAGGTGCATTTTCTAAAAAAAACCCTGAGAATGTTGAAAGTACTGGCGTGTAAAAAACTCAAACACACGCCGCTTATCAATTACCTCTATTATATTATTTTGGACTTTTCTTACCACCCGTAGACAAGTCTATCGGCATATTATCGACGGTATTGAATACGATTATTTCTGTTTCAATGCATTCTTGGGTTGGACTAAACTAAGTTTTTGTCTCATTTGTTACAAAAAATCCAAAAACACTTTATTTGGAATCGGAAACATTTGAATTCCGAAGAAGAACCAGAAAGTACACAAAGTACAGTTACACATTATTTTTCCACCAATATCTATACAAATAAATAAAATTGAAGTGTCTGTTTGTAATATCAAAATAACACCTTTTCACTAAATGCGGACGAAGTCGCGGGCTCAGCTAGTTACACATTATAATTCAAATAACTACAAGCTTTGTAAATTAAAACAAAAAATACACCATCACTTTTCCACATCCTTTAAAAAGTTACCATAAAAACCTTAACCTTATTATATTTCGAACGCGCCCATAGACTAGCCGATCTAATGGAGCAACACAAGGAGGAGCTGGCGACCATAGAGTCCATAGACTCGGGCGCGGTGTACACGCTCGCGCTGAAGACGCACGTGGGCATGTCCATAGAGACGTGGCGATACTTCGCAGGCTGGTGCGACAAGATCCAGGGGGCCACCATACCCATCAACCACGCCAGGCCGAACAGGTAAGCAGCACTATCTAGACTTAAATCAAATTAAATCTTCAGTCTAAACGTTTATAAAGTACTAACAACACAGACCAAAAAGCCATAGACGCTGCATAGTCCGGCACCCTTCCCCCGCTCGCCTAACATACATAGAAGTTGAAACAGAAAGGGTATACTTTTTTTCCAAAACTTGACTCTATAATTCTAAAACTATCAGCTTTGGAGGAAACTTTAAAAACAAAAGTTGTTATAGGGATACAGCTGTTGACAGATTTCATAAGTCTATGCAACCTTTAGTACTTCAACTGTCCCACAAAGCCGATAGTTTTAGATATACAAAGTAAAGTTGCAAAAAAAATTGTATAGGTACCCTTTTTGTTTCACCTAGTATGCATTGCCTGCCACTACATATGTATAACCGCTTCTGACATTTTGATTGGTCCATTCTCGGCTCGACCTTGAACGGACCAATCAAAATTCTGTCTTCCCCAATACCCCTCCAACTTTTGACGCTTTCATTGGCAATAGTAGACGTAAGCGGTCACTTGCCTTAATGGTCTGTGACAAAAAAAATCGTTAAATAAACAGGCATTGACTGTTTTACTATAATGATTGAAAATTAAAATTTAAAGATGGCAATGCTGCCTGACTTCTGGGCGCTTTACCAACGGCGGTCTGGCACGAGTCTATTTTTTGTATTTTTTTACATAATTAGTAGGTAAGTAGTTTATAGGCGTTTCTTTTTTTATATTTCGTGCAAACCTGACAAAGAAAAAGAAGTAAAATATTAATCTCCTATATTGTTATTACTTGCGCCCCGTCCCGGCTTTGCACGGCTCTAATATTATCAGTGTTTCTCTACTATATTATGCAGGTATTATACATATAAACCTTCTTGAATCACTCTATCTTTTAAAAAACCCGCATCAAAATCCTTTGCGTAGTTTTAAAGATCTAAGCATACATAGGGACGGACAACGGGAAGCGACTTTGTTTTATACTATGTAGTGATATGCATTTCAAGATAAAAGCATGCCTTGCGTCGCCCAGGAACCTGACGTTGACGAAGAAGGAGCCCATCGGCGTGTGCGCGCTGATCACGCCGTGGAACTACCCGCTGATGATGCTGTCGTGGAAGATGGCCGCCTGCCTCGCCGCCGGGAACACCGTCGTCATGAAGCCGGCCGCTGTATGTACATAGTCTAAATCTAAATCAAAATCGAGTAAAAGTCGTAAGGAGGCAAAACCAATCAAAATGCTAGTTTCAAGGCGTTTGTGGTTAGGGTCCCCACGGACAGGCTGTCAACTTTCATGCAGGAAGACTACTGGCCGAAGGGTGTGGTGTTCAGGCGCTTTCGGGGGAGATTGCCGCCGTCACCACCCATAGTTTAGTTTTTATTTGTTTTATTAATATGTATGTTAGTTTATAAGGTATTTATCTATGGGCCTGCGATGCCTGAACATAAATAAAAAAATCGAGTAAAAATCGAAAGGGGGCAAAATCGAGTAAAAATCGAAAGCGATTTATCTCATATTCAGTCACATCTGACGCAATCGAGCCATCGTTTCATTTCCTCATCTCCATTCGACTTGGCTCAAGTTGACAGCAAATACAGTGATCCTATTGGTCTAAGCGCGTGGACCCGATTCACAGCACAGCCTGGTGGCGTACGCACCAGTCGACAATAATAAATATCGCCAGATGAATACACCAACCGTATGATCCCAAACTAAGCAACACTTGTTCTATGGGTATCGTACAGTAGACTGGGGGAGATCCCAGTGACACTCAGACCGCAACTACTCGTCACAGTGGTTGGCAGCAGTCGTCAAATGGATATAGAGTCTTTGGTTCAAACCCCGGCTCGTACCTCTGGATTTTTCAAAATCTATGTGCGAATCATAATTTCAATATGATTATCACTTGCTTACGGTGTAGGAAAACATCGTGAGGAAACCTGCATGTCTTAGAAGGTCTAACCAATTTTCGAAAGACATGTGATTTCCGACAACCCGCACTGGGCCAGCATGGTGGATTTAGGTCTGAATCCCCTCGTTTTGAGGGGAGGCCCGTGCCCAGGAGTGGGACGTCAAAAGCGCTAAATTATAATCTTTGTAATTATTAATTATATAAGTAACTGATCTAAAAAAAACCGGACAAGTGCGAGTAGAACTCGCGCCCTGAGGGTTCCGTACAACATTTTATTATGATTTTAGATAGTTTTTCCATTCCTGGATTCCAATATCAATATCGGCAAGATATTTTAATAATAAATAGTTCCCAAAAATGCTTAAACAAATTCGGGAACCCAATACAAACTACAACCAAACTGAATACCAACTACAATACAAACCCTTATTTTACACACTTAGGGGTGGAATTTTGCAAAACGCTGAAATTAATATTTTTAATTTGTAATAAGTAGCCTCAATATTTATTTTCATGTCTCTAGGTTCATTTAATTTTTTTACCCCATACAAACTTTCACCCCCTATTTTATGCACTTAGGGGTGGAATTTTCCAAAATCCTTTCTTAGTGGATACTTGCGGTATATAAGGAACTTACCGTCAAAAATTCATTATTCAAACACCAGCGGTTTGGGCTGTGCGTTGATTCCTTTGTATTAATAAGTGAATTTGCGAAAAGTATCAAAATATGTGACATAAATCACCGTATCTTTTGATTGCGTTGACTTAGAAGCCTAATTTTTTTACACCTACAAGGGACCATAGCACTTGATATTTGGTATTAATTTCAACTTGATAACTCTACCCGTTTCTGAGAAAAAAGGTCTTGACAGACAGACGGACAGCAAAGTGATCCTATAAGGGTTCCGGTTTTTCCTTGTAAGGTCCGGAACCCTAAAAAGAAGAAATATAACCAAATGTAAAAAGACAAGCCCGCTGAGTCTCTTGCCGGATCTTCTCCGTCGAGGTCGCGTTCCGATCCGGTTGTAGATATAAGAAAATAAAATAAAATTGAAAATTTGTAAGTGCCCCTGTAGGCCTTAACAAAATAAACGCTTTGACGTTTGCGTTGTGCGGTAGGTGTGTCCGCTGACGGCGCTGAAGTTCGCGGAGCTGGCGGCGCGCGCCGGGCTGCCGCGCGGCGTCGTCAACGTGCTGCCCGGCAGCGGCGCGCGCTGCGGGCAGGCGCTGGCAGACCACCCGCACGTCAGGAAGCTCGGCTTCACCGGCTCCACGCCCATCGGTACACACATTATTATATATTATATACAAGCTCATTGGTAAAACAATAATAACCTCGCAATACGTTATTACTGACAGCAGAAACAGCATAAACTTTTGATCATTAATAACAATTCATCAGATTTTAATTCCTCCAATATTAATCAAAATGGAGGCCGCCATTTTGATTTTCCAAAGTGGACGGTCACATTTTTGTATTGTATTGTTATTCATTGTTTGTTATTGCTATTTGTTACTTGACACTGGCGAAATACCTATTAACTTGGGTGGGTCATATTTTTAAAGAAAGAAGAAGAAGAAGAGAAGATCAACCATCTTATTATATATTTGCTTTGTGATAAGTATTGGATTACAAAACTCTTATTAATATTTTAATAATCCAGGTCAGACAATCATGAAGTCGTGCGCGGCGTCGAACATGAAGAAGGTGTCCTTGGAGCTGGGCGGCAAGTCTCCGCTCGTCATCTTCGAGGACTGCGACCTGGAGAAGGCCGTCAGAAACGTGAGTACCCTGACCCTGTTCCCGTCTGCCGAGTATAACACTATACTTGCCATTTATAGTAATAATAATTATAATTACTAGTAAGTCGAAATAGACAAGTAAAAATGTAAAAAAAAAACTATAAAAATATTTTTTAAGTAAAATAACAAAACACTTTTTAAAAATATTGTGTCTGTTTGCTCCGGCAAATGTTTGAAACAGCTGGGCCGATTTCGATGGGACTTTCACAGACAGATAGCTGATGTTATAACATAGTAATAGACGTTATTTTCGCACGAGGAATGAAACCGGACTGCGCTACCGACTGTCAACTCGATTTCATCTCTAACAATATAATTATTTGAATCAATTATGCGTCCCACCCCTTCAATTAATTACTAAACATATATTTATTAATTTAATAATTACAGCAGTGATAGCCGATTGCTTAAGCACGCGTCATGCGGGCACAAGGTCCTGGGTTCAAACCCCGGCTCGCACTTCTGAGTTTTACGAAATCATAATTTATATAATGATTATCACTTGCTTACGGTGAAGGAAAACATCGTCAGGAAACCGGCATGTCTTAGAAAATCTAACCAATATTCGAAAGACATTGGGCCTGCGTGGTGGATTATGGCCTGAATCTCCCCTCGTAATGAGGAGAGGCCCGTGCCCAGGAGTGGGACGTCAAAAGGGTTAAATTATTTTTATAATCCTCGCAGGGCATGGCGTCAGTGTTCTTCAACAAGGGCGAGAATTGCATAGCCGCCGGGCGGTTGTTCGTGGAGCAGTCGATCCACGACGAGTTCGTGCGGCGCGTGGTCGCGGAGACGCGCAAGGTCTGCGTCGGGGACCCCCTGCAGCGCGCCACGCAGCACGGCCCGCAGAACCACCGCGCGCACTTGGACAAGCTCATCGAGGTAACACGTGGTCACTATGATTTAACCACCATACAAAAAACAAAGAGTGTATAAGGCCCGTATTAATAGATCGATCACAAGTCGCTCTATAGTGGCGTCGCCATGTTAACATAGTGACGTCGCAATGCTTCCATAGTGGCGTCGCCATGTTAGCATAATGGCATCGCGACGCTAACATAGCATCGCGACGCTTCCATAGTGTCGTCGCGACGCTTCCATAGTGGCGTTGCCAAGTTAACATAGTGGCGTCGCGACGCTAACATAGTAGCATCGCGACGCTTCCATAGTAGCGTCGCCATGTTTATATAGCGGCGTCGCGACTGTGGCGTCAGTCAGTCCATAATTCTATGCATCATATAAATAAGATTTACAGCTATATTTTTAATCCTACACACACACACACACACACACACACACACACACCATATGCTAAGAACTGTACATTTATCCCCCTAGTTCTGCGAGCAAGGTGTAAAAGAAGGCGCTACTCTGGTGCTGGGCGGCAAGCGCGTGGACCGCAAGGGCTTCTTCTTCGAGCCCACCATCTTCACTGACGTCACCGACGACATGTTCATCGCCAAGGAGGAGTCCTTCGGCCCCATCATGATCATCAGCAAGTTCAGCAGCAAGTGAGTCGCGAAACTCAACCCTATCGCTAATTCAATAAGTCACAAGAGATCCCGGAACCCCTCTCATCTGCTGCAAAGGTGGCCCTCGAAGAGATTTTAGTTTGGTAGAAATCACACATTACCGTTCTGTATCTTTTAATGTAATTTTTGTGTTTGAAGAGTGGATATGCCTGAGGAAGTTCTTAGCTATGTCGTTATCAAGATAACTGTGTATAAATATATAGATGTCGCCATTTTATCCATCTCACATAGCCGTACAATAGATGTAATTATTTGAATATCTAATAAGTTTTATACCGAAAAACTGTATACAAACAAAATCCTCGAGAATAATTTCACTTAGCGGTTCATAGCTACAAAAAACGTAAAAAACCAATAAGCCATAGACGCTGCATAGTCGGACAACCCTGCTCGCCTAACATATGCATTGCCACTGCAATTGCAATTGACGACCGCTTGGCGCAGTGGTTCGAGCGTAGGCCGCCTGGAGTCCTGAAATACTAGGCCAAGTTTAGGCGCCAGTCCACTTTCAGTTATATTTAAAATAAATTGTTATTAGCTCGCATTGTACCTCCTGTTATCAACTTATAAATAGCTATTGTTTTTAATGTGGAAAAAAAAATTACATTTTAACGTGTTCAGGAACATGGACGACGTGATCCGGCGCGCCAACAACACGGAGTACGGGCTCGCGAGCGGCGTGTTCACCCGCGACGTGTCGCGCGCGCTGCAGTTCGCCGAGCGCATCGACGCCGGCACCGTGTTCATCAACACCTACAACAAGACCGACGTCGCCGCGCCCTTCGGCGGGTTCAAACAATCCGGCTTCGGGAAAGACCTGGGTATTAATAATAATAATAACCTTTTTTCTCTTTTCATATTTGCAATAGTTCCTGCACCTGTTGGGGTCAAGTCGCTCTAAATGTCCCATCATTTGCAGCGGTTGACCTAAACATATGCCTTACATGACAATAAACTTTTTACAAGGGCCTGTACATGTTGGACCCATGTCGCCATGCAAGCCTTCCAAAGGACCGTGATACAGAGTGACATAATAATAAATATCGCCAGGTGAACACACTAATTGTATGGTCCCAAACTAAGCAAAGCTTGTACTATGGGTACCGTATAATGGACTGGGGGCGATCCCAGTGATACCCAGACCAGGGAAAATTACGAAAACTAACCCTGACGGGAATCGAACCCGCAACCACCCGGTGTAGTGAGCCGAGCGGCCTACGCTCGAACCACTGCGCCAAGCGGTCGTCAAACATATGTCTCCCAAACCTGTTATCTACCGTTACAACAAGAGTTACTTCTGATTTTTAATTCGTTTCAGTAACTTGATGGTTCCAAGTAAAATAAAAGACCACCTCTGTTGCTCCTGTACCTATTATATGATCAACAATGTTATTTAATGTTGACGTCCACGACTAATTAATTTGTAGTCAAGAATTGTGGAAATAGTTGGAAGAAAACTGTTTCGCCACACTGAATCTGTTCGATTAATACATTAATTGGATTAAATGTATTACTACACTAGCTATTGCCGGCAGCTCCACCCGCGTGGTACTATGATAAAATTAAAGTAGCCTAAGTTACTCCTTACAACATCGGCTACCTGTGAGTGAAAATCCCGTCAAAATCGGTCCAGCAGTTTCGGAGATTAGCCGGAGCAAACTGACAGATCAACAAAAGTTTAAATATTGTTTTTTTTACATAAGTACCGTAGGTATATACTTTCATGTGCGTTTAGTAAAAAGTGTTATTTTGACAATCCAAACAGACCCTTCGATTTTATTTATAATTTAAATTAAAGTGATTTAGGGAAAGTCTATAGAATCTTATTGTAATCGTTAAAACTTTTGTTTTGTTACAGGTCAGGAAGCTCTCAACGAATATCTCAAGACAAAATGTGTTACGATCGAGTACTAATTAGCCGTTTTATACATAATTTTATACATAATTGGACGTAGTTTTACAAAATGGAACCATCACACACACTCTTCTGCAAACTGATACCAACCTAGAACCACTAACTCAAGGTTGGTTTTGGTTTACAGCAGTGCATGTGGGTTGAGTCCGTTCTGCAAAACGATACCCAATTGGACCTACTTATGCAAAATGGAACCAACCCACACACACACCAACCTAGAGCTACTAACATAAGGTTGGTTTTGGTCTAGAGTAGTGCATGTGGGTTGGTTCCATTTTGCATAAGTAGGTCCAATTATAATAGTGATACTGTAGTGTAGTATATATAGATGTAAATTTTATCGTTTGACATTTGTACATAACTAGTGTGTAAGTGATGACTTCTGATTATTATAAATAATGATTAAATGAGTTTTACCAACTGTTCACAGTTTATTTGACTTCACTTTGACAATATAATAGTACATAAACATGTTTATAATTTTGTATACTTTGGTGAAATAATATTCAATAATAAATTGTATTTTTCGTCCATTCCTTTTGCAAGTCGGCCGAGGGTCTTTGATTCCACCTGCTAAGCACTTCCTCTCTGAAACAATACAATTTATCACAAAGCGCTGCTCGGATACTAGCAAATAAAGCTCATATTTCCATGCACATGCGGTCGCCTGGGTAAATTCCATGGAAAAGTGATTTTTAATAAGTGTGGAAACAATTCAATTTCCTTTACCGCTTTGCAAATGCACTGCACTCGATCTGAACTATACTCAACAATTTCTAGTATTGCAGAACGAAATCAACCCACATGCACTGCTGTAGACAAAAACCAACCTTGCGTTAGTGGTTCTAGGTTGGTTTCAGTTTGCAGAAGTGTGTGTGGGTTGGTACCTTTTTGCAAATATACGTCCAATTGATTTTCTGTTGTCTCAGCTTGGACTACGTCCATGTATTCAGTGAATAGATTTGAAAACAATGTGATAAAATAACGAAGCTGATATATAAGTACCGTATTTCTTGGCGAAGTACCGCCGACCTGTGCGGGCCACCTGCGAGAACGCTATCAGGGTCGGGAGGGCTCGTCACATTTTGACGCAGGGGCCGTAATACGTCGAAGCCCGAGTTTCTGTATATTATAGTAAAGCATTATAGCAACAAAATAAATAATAACAATATAATTTAGCTTAAGGTGAAGGCGCCTGTCTAGCCCGCGAAGTTAAAATTTGTTGAGTTCTTTTAGAAATTTTTCAAAATCGGACAATAATAAAAGACAAATTTTGTAATTCGCGAAAAAGACCATGTGCAGTGCATTTATTAATACATTTATTTTACTCTAAATATCATCACGGTGGATATGATACTAGTAAACCACTAAATATACAAAAATTGCCAGATTATCTGGATAGCTGTCGTTCTTGAAATGTTTTAGAGTAAGTTGGATATATTAATAAATGCACTGCACACGGTCTTTTTCGCGAATTACAAAATTTGACTTTTATTATTGTCAGATTTTGAAAAATTTCTAAAAGAACTCAAAAAATTTGAACTTCGCGGGCTAGATGGGCGCTTTAGCCTTAAGATGAATGAGTTACGCCTGGTATAAAAGTAATAGTGTGGTGAGGAGTATAATGTTTGCAAGTGATATGCCAGGAATCCTTTTTTCCAGCCCCCGTGTTCACAATCGATGAAGTTTTCAATATCAAAAGCGATAGCTTCTATTCTTCTTCTAACTCATTTGTAAAATAAGGATCGAAGCTGTCGTTTCCGACATCGGTAACTTTCCGTCAACTCTGAATACTTCCCTCAGACTTGGACCATTACAGGTGTGGCTAGCTTAGTATTATATAAGTGTTCTAGCTTTTGCCCGCAAATTCGCTAGCATTTATTATTGTATTGAGAATTTTAATTTCTGTATGCCGACAACAGCGTCATCTACCGGGCCAACTATGGCAAAGAACCATCCAGGTGCCCCATAAGAACAAAAATCATCAAAATCGGTCAAGCCGTTAGGAGCAGAAGAATTACAATGCGTGGCACACAGACATACTTATCAGGCATAATACGTGGTATATTGGGCAGGGCAATATTCCTGGAAATGCATAATCGGTACCGCGTAACCTGAAAAGGAAATTAATATTTAATTAGATCATCTTGCGTCACGTTACCCTTATTTTATTTATGTAAGGATATATTTAAATACAGAGTTAATCTTACAGGAATAATACATTGAATGCCCCGGTATGTGCATAATAATTTCGACATCTCAAACTGCAATTTTAAATATATCTTCAAACCTAAAAAATTATGAATGATTTTCTTGGAGAAAAAAAATAAAAAATGACAATCAAATTCTTCTACAATTATGTTCGCTAGAACGATAGTAGGAACTTACCTTTTTCGAGTGTAGCACTCGAAAAAGGTAAGTTCCTACTATCGCTCACAGACTTCTAAATAGTAGCTATCGCCTTTCAGTGAACAAAGTATGAGCTAGGGTGTGTCCCAGTAGCCACCCCATCCATTAGGCGTCATCGCACGCTAACAAGCTCTTTGTTAAAATTATGGGTATCCTATCTACCTCATCTACTTGGGTGACTTATTACAACGACTTTAACAGAAATTTATTCGCCTAGGTGGTCTATAATTCACCCCCTATTGCATTGACAATACATAGTTGGATAGTGGCACATGCAGGTAGTGCTGCCTAAACGGATTGTTTTTGTAATGTGTGCCTACTTCTTCAGGGAATACAGGGCGTGTCAGTGCATTTTATTTTCCAGTGTAAAGTAACTGCATGATGTATTTTTGTATAAAATAAAATATTCTAAACGTTTTACGAATAATAAAACGCTTCCGTCATTGAATGTCTCACCGTCAGTTTGACATCAGTTCTGTCAAAACAAATATAATTGTCAAAATCAGATGTTTTTAGTTTGATCTCTTGAATTGGAGTCTTCAATATAATTGCAATATATTTCCGATTTATAGACCTATAAGTATAATTACAATTCTTAAAAGATGAGTAAAGTGCCCTTGCGTGATATATCACCCGTGTTACAGAAACTCCGAGACTTCCTTCTTGGCGTAGGTGTCTGCATTTTTTAAGGTTCATTATGTAACTAACAATCAATTCGTAAATATTTCAACAAATGTTTGATGTGTTTTAGAGGAAACATACGAATGCGCTGCGTTTTGAGCCATTAGTTTCGGCGAGGACCCAGCCACCGCCTCAGATTCCTGATGGCGTATCACACAAGTAAGCAAATCTAAACATAACCTATTACAAACAAATTTTTAGTAAACAATCTGTTTCATATGGCATTAACATTTAATTACTTAAATTTAATTTAACCGTACGGAGGAACCACATCCCACAAACTTCTGCGAGATCTTTTTTAAAGCATCAAAATAGTTTAAATACGTAGAATAAATACATTTTATTTATGATAAGTAATTATATTTTCATTTGGCCAGACATGCCAGTAACTACTACTACACACGTGACGGCCGGCGCGAGGTGGCACCGCCTCTAGACCTCACTCAGAAGCTCCTGGAAGCCAGCTCTGATAAAGGGTAAATAGCTAAAATTATTAAACTGCATTTTTTGTCCGGTTTCTCCATTTTACTAAATGACAACATAAACAACAAAAAAGAATAGGATGAAACAGAAAATTAACAACATGTTCTTTATTAATTTCTTCAAAATATTGATTTCTAAATTTTTTATGTTTTCAGTGCCCCAAAGAAGCCAGCTAATCTATTACCTACCCCTGGACAAGTCTACCATTGGGACAAACATTACAATTGAATAACAATGTATATTTAATTAAATAAAACCCATGTAAGTAGTTTAGTTTTAACTCTTATTTCACTCCAGTTTTTTATGTAGATTATAAAACAACAAAATTCAAAATGTTCAAGTGTATTTTTCAAAAAGCAATCCATTCATAATACAATAACAAAGTGTAAACATTACATAATAGGAATAAAGTTAAATAAAAGGTGTACAGTCAGCTTCACAAAAGTATTTTAGTTTTCTCCACAGAATCTATATTTTTCGGCAATTTTGTATTTCAGGTCTCTTCATTCTTTCATTATTCAACAGAATTTATAAATAACTTGAAATTACATTTTAATAAATGAAGATACTATTATAGAGATATAATAATGGAACCCACCTTTCTAATTCTTACATTCACAAACAGAATACCCAAAAACAGGTCTTGATTCAAACGGAAAGAAATGTTTTTCGAAGTTTATCTTTACAATTTTCATTAAGCCAGATTACTCACGACAGTACAAGGGAAATGGCTTCTTCATATTATTATGTCAATGACACACAATTAATGCAAACTACATAATCGTTATTATGTACATTAATCTGCTAATTTCTACCAACAACCTCTAAAACATTCATTTATATCAGTTTAGTTATCATAATTTGTTATTTTATTACCTTTATTTTATAAAATTAGAACATAATTGGATATAGTATTTGCAGAATGTACCAATCCACTTATACTGCTGTATGCCAAAACCATCCCTAGTGCAAGTGGTTGTAGGTTGGTTTCAGTTTGCAGAAGTATGTGCGGGTGGGTTTGTTCTGCAAACCGGTATCGAATGTTATCAATGAAATTAGGGTATTATGTTCTTATTTTCACAATTTCCTTAATTGTTTAATATTTAATCTATCAAAAAATTCGAGTATACTTACAAATTAGCATTTTTTTGTATCCACCTTTTGATCTATTAACAATCTTACCAATCAACAATGCTTACCTCCTACCTATCAGTTTATTATCAAATCTCATTTCGCGCAATTTTTATTATGTAAAAATATTTTTATATTAAATTGTCACATCACAAAAACACAAATCATAGAAAGTTTGAAATCACAAATTAAATTTTGTACCAAACTAGATTTTCCCCGCAGCTTCGCTAACTTAGCTTTTATTTTCTGAAGTTCATCACCTACTAATTTCAACTAAAGCTAATATACAATAGAGGTGACCCAAAGGAAAAAAAACAACAATTTCAGCGAAGCTGTTTAGGAGAAAATAATTATAACACACACACACACACCAGAATTTTATAATGTAAAGATAACAATTATTCAAACATTTATAAAACAATCTCAAGCTTTTTGCGACTTGTATACTACTATCTAGCTAGTCAACATAATCAAACTTTAGGGTTCCAAGATTTAGAGGCAACTGTTTTCTATACATAAGTTATGCAAGAATTATAAAACTATCTCAAACTATATGATGTAACCTCTCACTTGCAACACATGTTTGTGACAGCGCAAACGAACGGTTACTCAAATATCCACAACAAATATCGATACAAAAAATTAGCCAAGTGTATGTCAGGCCGTGCACAATGATGGCTCCGAAGCCATTTCAATAAGGAAATTATATGTATGTTTGGCTAGTTAGTTTTAGTTGATTATCAGAAAAAAATGCTGTTCAACTTAACACAACAAAGCTTAGGAAAATTACCCCTCAATCACTTGAATCAGTGGTCTCATCGGGGGTTCTAATGTACATCATGGAGAAGCTGCCGAAACTGAAGTGCCTGTTCCTCGCCGGTCTCCGGGACCTGTACCTGAACCTGTGTCATTTGTCGTCGCCATGGACTTGCTTCCTGAAGTGCATCGCGTCACCGTACGCTTTCTTCACCGCCTTCCTGTCGGTGGGCTTTCGGGATTCCACTAGTTTCGCTTGGTCGACACTCTTTTCGATCCCTAGCGGTTCCAGCTTGTTTGGCGGGAGCCATTGCCACGTGCGTTTGACGTCGAAGAACAGGACTAGGTAGAGGATCGGCTCGTGGGAGTGGTTCTTCTTGAGGTTCAGCACGTCTTGCGGTGGCACGGGCAGTGGTACCCCGTTGTATATGAAGCCTTTTGGTATTTTCGGGTCGATGATCAACGCCGGGTACCAGGGGTAGCCTCTGTAGTATTAAACACTGTTTATTAATATCATTAAATAAACATATTAAAACTTCTAATAAATCGTATCTACAGGTTGAAACAGAAAGGGTATACTTTTTTATTCAAAACACAACTTAGTAATTTCTAAATCCACAACTATCAGCTTTGGAGGAAATTTGAAAAACAAAATCTGTTACAGGGATACATCTGTTGACAGATTTCATAAGTCTACAAAGCCTTAAGTACTTCAACTGTCCCACAAAGCCGATAGTGGTAGATTAACAAAGTAAAGTTGCAATAAAAATAGTATACCTACCCTTTCTGTTTCACCTAATAGAATGGTGGACTAAGAACGGAATGTCACTCGCATTGTGAGATGTGTGCCCGAATATTTATTGGCAATAGGTTTGCCTTGAAAATGATAGATTACAATCAAGAACGATGCCGGAACTAACTTTTAAACCCGTTTAAAATAGTCAAAGGCGCCGACTTTGCAACACACCTCGTAAATGTTAATTCTACAAGTAGATAAAACTGAAGTGAATTCAGAAGGGTGTTGAGTTTAGGACCCGTCAAGTGCTAACCTGCATTTAGCCCACACAAGCTGTAATGGCTCCAAATGCATGACATTCATTTGTGATGCCTTCACCGGTGTCTTTGAAGTCGACGACCTCGTGCCACGACCCTGCGCAGAACAACGCAACCATAAGCTTATATAATACTAGCTGACCCGACAGACGTTGTCCTGTCTTTTAGGGGTATGAAAAATAGATAGTAGCCGAATCTCAGACCTACTGAATATGATTATAACATTTCATAAAAATCGGTCGGTCGAGCCGTTTCGGAGGAGTATGGTAACTAACATTGTGACACGAGAATTTTTTATATAAGATAATACAGCCTTTTTAAGGCTTCTTTATAGATTTTTTCGCGGAAATAGCAAGATATGGTACTGCACTTGTAAGGTAGTTTACACGCAAGGGAACGAAATATAAGCCGTATTATTTTAAGGATTGGTGAGATGTCTAAGTGTCGGCTTGCATCCAACAAATTTTAAGTGTCATCAATAAAATTTATAATTACTTCACATAAGTATTGTATGAATAAATAATAATAAATATCGCCAGACTGACACACCAACTGCATGGTCCCAAACTAAGCAACGCTTGTACTATGGGCACCGTACAAATGACTGGGGGCGATCCGAGTAGCATCCAGAACTGAGCAAATTGAGAAAAAGCTATTTCCGAAATTTGCCTCGGCGGGAATCGAACCCGCAACCACCATGTGCAGTGAGCCGAGCGCCCTACGCTCGAGCCACTGCGCCAAGCGGTCGTCAAAACGGAATGTATCTATCCTTCCTTCCGCGATCGCTAGATTTGTTCTTTGAGTGCAATTTTTTATTTTTTTCTGTGGCCAATCAATTAAAATCTCTCTTAAAAAATTCAATCGCGGCTGTATTTAGTTATAAACTCTGTTGCTAGTGTTGTGAGAACGCACAGCGCGCGCGCAGGCTCGGTGGCGGCTTGTCTTACCCTGTGGTGGGCGGGGTCGCCGGGCGCGGGGGGGGCGCGGCGCGAGCGGCGCGGCGCCCCCGTCGCCAGCTCCGCGCCCAGCGGCTCGTCGCTCGAACTGGGTACCAGACACACACATTCAATAACAATAAATATCGCAAGACTGACACACCAACTGTATGGTCCCAAACTAAGCAACGCTTGTACCATGGGTGCCGCACAATGGACTGGGGGTGATCCCAGTGATACCCAGACCAGGCCAAATTACGAAAAGGCCATTTCCGAAATTTGTCCCGGCGGGAATCGAACGTCCAACCACCATGTGCATTGAGCCGAGCGGCCTACGCTCGAACCACTGCGCCAAGCGTTCGTCAATAAGAGTGAACAATATTGAAGACGTTTAGAAAACTTTTACAAATTTTCGCTTCGCTGCTTCACCAGATGTCACTTTATTCAACACGGTCACGCTATCTGTCACTTCTCTTCTGTCAGTGTCACTGCAATTATACAAATTATCGCGACACCCATAAATATACCCCCACATATTTTGAAATACTGTACGATACTTTATGTAATTCTTGGTAATATCAAAAGGCAACACACTGGAGCTATTGTATTTACATTACTATCTATTACCCTTTTAAATTATTAATTATATGAGCAACGGGCGATTTAATAAAATATATTATCGCAAAATGTAAAAAGGCAAGCCCACTGAGTTTCTTGCCGGATCTTCTCAGTCAAGGTCACGTTCCGATCCGGTTGTAGATATAAGAAGATAAATTAAAAATTACAATTTGTAAGCCCCAAAGACCTAAATAAAATAAACTCTATGACTTTGATACGGGTAGGTCATGTATTCGGCCCGACAAATTCCCTGAACCCGTGAAATATATTTACTAAAAACACGAGGCCACCGGATCGCTCGACGGAAATTCTCAGTCCACTACAAACGGACTATTCTGTATACCTAAACTAATATAGCCAAGTCCGACTCACCCGTCGCTAGTACTCCCGGAGCAGGAGTGGTCGGAGGCGTCGTCGTCGTAGTGCGTGCACGACGAGCAGGACTGCGACCAGGCCGAGCTGCTGCTAGAGGACCTGTGACCAAGGGTACTATGTAGCCAAGAGTCCCGGGGCAAGAATTCAATTGGGGGGCCCTATTTAAACTGACACTAAATATTTCAAAATATTAAAAAATACAGATGTTGACATCTTTATTAATAAAAATCACCTATACCTAGCCTAATCCAAAGTTAGAATTGTATTTGTTAATGCCAGAGTCACCGAGAATTAACCTCGTTATTAATAAACACGGAATAACCACGGATTAACAATACATTTCTTGCATCGGGACTAACGCAGGCATAATGGCGACCCACTTAATATAAAAGTAAAAAAGTGAGTTTACGATTACGATTCGAATGGTTTAAAAAACCCCCCCGCCCCCTCGACTCCTTCAGGCAGCGGGCAGAGGGAGGGGATAACAAGGTGGTTGGGTTGGACTCTTTCAATCATCGTACGAAACGCTTCTGTACTGGGTACTGTTCGGATACAGTATCCGTACAGTAACCAGCGCTGCTGTAGCAGTATCCGCACAGTAGCAGCGGTAGTATCTGGTAGTATCCCTGGTCGAGCCGGCCCAGGTATGAGCTGTAGTGAGTCCGGTGCAGGGGCTGCAGCGGCGTACCTGGAGAGCGCCAGGTCGCTGTCGGAGCCGACCTCGCCGGGCGGCCCGCGGTACTGCAGGAAGGAGGCGGGCACCGGCGCCGCGCCGCCACCACTCCTACAATAGTCATAATAACAGCATTCATCTTATCTATATATATATATATATATATATAACTCAAAGGTGACTGACATAGTGATCTATCAACGCACAGCCCAAACCACTGGACGGATCGGGCTGAAATTTGGCATGCCGGTAGCTGTTATGACGTAGGCATCCGCTGAGAAAGGATTTTGATTAATTCTACCCCCAAGGGGATAATAGAGAAGATGAAAGTTTGTATGAAACTTTGACAATTGAATCCCACGCGGACGAAGTCGCGGGCACAGCTAGTCTTATGTATAAAATTCTCGTGTCACAATGTTAGTTACCATACTCCTCCGAAACGGCTCGACCGATTTCCATGAAATTTTGTGTGTATATCAGGTAGGTCTCAGAATCGGCAACTTGGTATCTATTTTTCATACCCCTAAATGTTAAGGGTGGTCCACATTCCACACGGAGGGAGTAGCGGGGCCCAGCTAGTATATGTATATTTTTAACCGACTTCAAAAAGTAGGTTATCAATTCGTGTTTCTTATGTTTGTTACCTCGAGCTCCAAACTATAAACCGATTTGAATTGAAAAATTCTTTGAAATTTTCGACTCCAAATATATTATAAGGTCCCTAGTTACTTACTTCAAAAACTTACTTCAAAAAACCTGGGTGCACTAAAAAGCTAGAACTTTTTAGTGCACCCAGGTTTTTTGAAGTCGGCTCAATTTTTTTATTAAATTTGTTTTAAATATAAGTACTTAGGTAACATGATATAAAGACCGCAAGCAGATGCTGGATGCGGCAAGCTGAAGACAGGGCGCTATGGCGATCATTAGGGGAGGCCTATGTCCAGCTGTGGACTGATATAGGCTAATGATGATGATGATGATCATGATATTTTATACTATACCTAAATAAATCAGGTGAGGATGCGGACTTGTCCTTATCCTGTTTCCTGGGCCTGCCGCGGCCCTTCTTCTTGGGAGATGCCTCCAAGCTGGGCCTGCCCAGGCTCGCTGACAACGTCGGCAGTGAAGCTGGATCGAAACAAATTAAACATCAAATAAATATCGCCAGAGTGACACTGTATGGTCTCAAACTAAGTAACGTGTGTACTATGGGTACCGTACAATGGACTAGGGGACCCAATGACGCCCAGACCTGGACAAATACCAAAATGTGCCCCGACGGGAATCGAACCCGAAACCGCCTGATGCTGTGACCCGAGCGGCCTACACTCAAATCAATGCGCGAAGCAGTCACCAAATAAACATTTATATACTAAGACGATTGAAAAAACAAAAACAATACAATTCTTTGACATTATGTCTTGACTCGAGGAATATAAACGGAATGAACGTGAGTGAATGTCGTGTCGTATCAAATGGTCAAGGAACTGAGAGAAAATCGTGAATGGAAAAAACTCCACCGACAACAGCATCGCTCTTAAGTTGATGATGATGATGATGAACGTGAGTGAATACTATAATACCATTATTAAAAATAGTTTACTCGCAATGTGAGCTTATCATATAACTAGTATCCCCGTTAGCCTCTCCAGCTAAGCTAACGCTTGTGTTAGGAGTGGGCCCATGTCAATTCTCTAACGGCCAGGATGGGGATCGAACCCGAAACCTCTCGGCTACGAGGGTGGCCCCTCTAACCAGGCTAGGCTATAGGGTATAGGCGCCTTAAATAGCCTGAATGATGTATTCACATACCGTCAGATCCAAAGCTCTTGGGTGGCGCAGCGATCGTGGAAGGTGAAGCCACCAGTAGCGTCGGTTTTCTCAGCGCACCCATCATGCCGAGAGCTGAAACTGAAAAGTAACTTGTGTTTCACGCTATAAGGGTTAAAATTACTTGTATGCTAAACATAAGACGTGCAGTGGTTTGAGCGCAGGCCGCTCGGTTCACTACACCGGGTGGTTGCGGGTTCGATTCCCGCCAGGCCAAATTTCGGAAATTGACTTTTCGTAATTTGCCCAGGTCTGGGTGCCACCGGGATCACCACCAGTCCATTGTACGGTACCCATAGTACAAGCGTTGCTTAGTTTGGGACCATATAGTCTGGCGATATTGTTATTATGTCTCTCTGTATCACGGGCTCTGCCCGGTCCTTTGGAAGGTTTGGATGGGGACATGGGTCCAACATGTAGAGGCCCTTTGTGAGAATTTGATTGTCATGTAAGGCACATGTTGAGGTCAACCGCTGCAAATGAAGGGACATATACTATGTGAAACAGAAAAGGTATACAATTTTTTTGCAACTTTACTTTGTAAACCTAAAACTATCGGCTTTGTGGGACAGTTGAAGTACTAAAGGTCTTGTAGACTTATGAAATCTGTCAACAGCTGTATCCCTATAACACGTTTTGTTTTTCAAGTTTCCTCCAAAGCTGTTAGTTTTAAAATTACAAAATTAAGTTTGGAAAAAAAAAGTATACCCTTTCTGATTCAACCTAGAGCGACTTGACCCTAAATTATTGTTATTGATAACTAGTTATTTACTCGGTGTGTTGGTCTCCGGTTGTTTTGAAGGCGACGTGTCGGGCGTGGCGAGCTTGCGCGATCGTTCCACGGCCGGGGCCGCGCTCGGCGGCGGCGCCGCTGACTCCGACTCTGATGTTGGGGTATCTGCAATATAACATAATTTTATTACTATATACTTATAATGGTGTTGCCTCAATTCTGTTGCAGTTCCTGAGAATGTACACCATCTTTTATTAATTGTAAAGAGTAACCATTGAGTTTCTTGCCGGATCTTTTCAGTTGAAGCAGCATTCCGTATAGATGCTTATGTATACCAGATAAATAGGTCAAAGTCTGAGATTTTTATACTATTTTTTTCGCAACTTATTGTAAATCTAAAACAATCAAATTTGTAGAAAACAAAAATGTTGGAAAGATATCATTTTTCATAGATTAAATGAGGCTACAGCTTCTTTAGTTCTTTAACTGTCGCCCAAAATCCAATAGATTTAGGGTTACAACGTTAAGTTACAATAAATACTGTACACCCGTGCTGTTTCACCTTGTAGCAGTGGTGGTTGCGGCGATGCTGACGCGGCCGTGTCCCTGGGCGGGCGCGGGGCGGCGCGGGGGCGGGCGCGGCCGCGGGGGCGGGCGGCGCGCCTGCCCCGCCCGCGCCCCCGCCCTCCCCCGCCCCCGCCCCCGCGCCGCCACCACCCGCCCGCCGCCCCCGCCGCGCCCCCCGCTGCCGGCGACTCCGACCGCTGCACAACACCATACAACTTTACACACTACACAACCTTACACTCTCGTATAAGGTAGCTAGGAATGGCGAACAAGTCTACAGGGTCCTTCGAGCCGGATAATACAAGTACGAGGTTATGATATATATTGGTGCCTACCCTATTGTTGTCGTCCTCGGAGTCCCTGTGTAGACTGGGTTGTCGCTTTTCACTGCGCGAGACGGACACGCCGCGCTCGCTGCGCGTATCTACAGATGATGAAAATAAACATCAACAAAGACAACACTGGACAACTCGTGCTTATCATTGGTGTGTGTGTATACGTGTTTAACTTTTCTTAAATAGCTACTATATATTGTTTTCATGCCTAAGTTACTCTAACATTAGTTATCTGCCAGTGAAATTCCCGTCAAAATTGGTTCAGTCGTTTCGGAGATTAGCCGGAACAAACAGACAGACAGACGATTTTTTTCTATATAAGTACCGCCGTATATACTTTCCGCTATTGACATTACAAACGGACACTTCCATTACATTTTTTTTTTCATTTCATTGATATTAATTCAGCATCAATTATACCGGTCCCTACTAGAGTAGGGACCGCTCACACTGGCTGCATTCAGACGGATGTATACTGATACAGACCGAGCGTCCCGTCGCTGTCGCTGCTGGTGTGCCTGCTGTGGCGGGAGGCGGCGCGGGGGGCGCGGCGCGCGGCGGCGGGGGAGGGGGCGGCGGAGGGGGCGGGGGAGGGGGCGGGGGGAGCGGCGGCGGCGCCGGCCCCCGCCAGCTGCGGCAGCCCCGCCTCGCGCACGTCGCGCCGCGCTTGCCGAAAGATCGGCTGACACTGCTCGCGCATTTTTATCCCGGCCCTAGGGATATTGATTTTCATTATGAGGACCGCTCGGCGCAGTGGTTTGAGCGCTGGCCGCTCAACTCATAGCACCGGGTACTTGCGGATTCGATCCCGCCGGGGTAAATTTAGGAAATTGCTTCGGTATTTTCCCAAGTCTGGGAGTCACCGGGATCGCCCCCAGTCCACTGTACCCATAGAACAAGCGTTGCTTAGTTTGGGGCCATACAGTTGGTGTTAGTCTGGCGATATTTATTTATTATTATTATTTTATTACCTGTGATCGCCGATTGCTTAAGCACACGACTTGTGGTCACAAGGTTCGAGGCACGTCTCACGCTTCTGACATTTCATTTTGTACAGATATGACATAAGAATGACATTTCCAAGATCGCTCTCAGCCTTGAGATCGATTTATTAATTTGAGCCTTGGTTACAGTGATACACCGAATCAAATTGTTACTAAATTTCGTTTTTCGGAAGCTTTTGTTCTAGAGTGCGGAGTCCATTGAGTAATTAATTGATCCGTGGTCAATGGCTAGCAAAATAAATCACCATACTCACTTATAGAACACAGTATCCTTGTTGTTGTACGTGAGGCAGTTCTCGATCATGAGATTGAAGTCCGCCTCCACGTCGTCGATGGTCTTGTACGCGCCGCGGTCCAACTTCTTGCCCATAGTACTCAGATCCATGGGGTACTTCACTATTGTACTGTAATCGGGGACCTGGGAACCCAATAATTCACTTGTGAACTCTTGTGAACATTTTACATAGTAAAAAAAAAAATAACCTATCAGTGATAGATATTATAAAAAAAAAAAATTGCCCTTTTGACGTTCCACTCCTGGGAACGGCCACCCCTCCCTCCGAGGGGGATTGGGAAAAATAATGTTGTAATAAATAGTTAAGGTGTGTATGGGACTAAATAATATGCGATTTAGGACGTTTTTAGGTACGTCTAATTTATACGATGGCGTCTTCTGGAGTGGCATCGGCTGCCCACGCACACTCGCACATACATAATTCTAGATCACTATTACACACAGGTTGAATCAGAGAGGGTATACTTTTTTTTTCAAACTTAACTTTGTAATTCTAATACTAGCAGCTTTGGAGGAAACTTGAAACACAAAAGGTGTTATAGGGATACAGCCGTTGCCAGATTTAATGAGTCTACAAAACCTTTAGTACTTCAACTGTCCCACAAAGCCGATATTTTTAGATTTACAAAGTAAAGTTGCAAAAAAAATTGTATACCCTTTCTGTTTCACCTAGTATAACATGCGTAATAACAATTGTAGTTAGTACATGCCTCGTTCAGGTCGACGGGCTCGGTGAATATGTCGCTGGCGTCGCGCGCGCGCAGCCGCTGCAGCAGCTTGTGCAGCGCGGCGCGCTCGCGCAGCAGCGCGTGCAGCACGCAGCGCTCCCACACGCGCGTGTACTCCGCCTTCAGCCGCTCGCGCTTGCGCACCAGCTCGCACAGCAGCCTGGCACACACGCATACACATATTCACACATACATACAAATCGCTTATTTACTACGTCTATTTTGGCAGTACTGGGGCTACAGATATAGATTTACATAGATAATGCAAGTATCACGATTTCTATTGTAAGGGGCCATCCATAAATTACGTCACACGTTAAGGGGGAGGGAGGGGGGTCGACGAAGTGTGACATTGTGTGACAAGTCCCAAATTTTGTGACATCACATTTTTTCAAAATACAGTGCAACCTTAATATAACGTACCTCAATATAACGACTTCCTCGATTTAACAAATTCTTCGTAATCCCCTTGAATAGTCCATAAGAGTCAATATAAAATATACCTTTACATTGCGAACATTCTTTGCGTACAACCTCTTAATAACGAATTTTCAACTATCAAGAAAAAGTATTCATACCTCTAATTAACGAATTTTGCCAACCTTTATATAAAGTTTCCACCAATAATATAACTCTTAATCTTATAATGTGATTCATGTCTCGACATGTTTCGACACGCTTTTGTTTGTAAAGTAATAATTGTTGTTTTGATGGAAAGTAATGTAAACACCTATGCTCGTCACTATTGTTAAAGATTTAAGTTAAAATGGCTCATAAACGTAAAAGGTGTTCCTTATCGGTCGCAGAAAAGCGAAACATCATTAATTATGTTGACCAAAATCCCATGACGAAAAAATTAGACATAGCTAATAAGTTCGGGATTCCCGCAAGTACATTGGCTACAATTTTAAAATTCTTTTACCTCTTTATAACGAATTTTAGACCAATCTAACCTCAACATAACAAACCTCAGTTCAACGAATTACTTGATATTACGAATATTTTCTTGTTCCCCTCCGATTTGTTATATCGAGGTTGCACTGTATTATACTTTATATCTACGTATAACAACAATAAATTACACGTAAAATTGCAAAATATGTGACATCACTCGAGGTAGGAGGGGTCTCACTAATGTGACCAGCTGTGACAAGGACGGGGGAGGGGTCAAAAATCATGAAATTCGTGTGACGTAATTTATGGATTGCCCCAAACCAAGCGTGCCGAATTTTTAACACCTACTGTGACGTCATTAGGGACGGGAAATCTAAACGGATTCAAAGACACTCCGGCCGCTACGATTCTCTCGAGTGATTATCTCGCTCATACTCATATTTTTTATATCTGTAGTCGCGCGGACTGTAAGTTAGCGGCGACCAACCATGGCGCTTGGTCGGGGTTTCGTACACGCGAAGTACAGGTCGCGTCATGTAAAAAGAACGCTAGCGGTAAAGCTGCGCATTAGGCGATTTATCGGTCTATTTGGTGGTATGAGGTGCGGCGCGGGGCGGGCGGGTCAGCCGCCGCCGGCGCCCGCATGCTTGCAGGTGCGCTATTGGTTCGTCAGTTCACCTTTGCTTCCCGCGTTGTGTACACGTTACGCTCGGTCGCAAAATATCATCGCGCACAAAAGTGTTTAATTACGAAATGGTTTTACATAGGAAAGTTAGAAAAATGATTTATGACGTATATTGTTTTATGAAAAGAGAAGCTGAAAATAAATCAGTTCCTAATTTAAAACAATGTATGAAACGGACCGCAGAGGCAACAAAATGTTCAGAGTCTACAGTGAGACGAATTGTAAAAGGTTCAAAAGATTCGGAATTTCTTACTGTCTTTCGAACTCCCGGCAAAAATAAAAGAATAAAACAAAAACCAATAACAGACATTGACAGCTTTGACCAGGGTGTTATAAAAAGAACAATCCACAATTTCCACGTCACTGAAAAAGAATTGCCTACCATTGGGAAGTTGCGAAGAAAGTTACAGGATGACATACATTTCCAAGGATAATACATACTTCTTTTATATTGAATTAAACATTGTAAACTGAGTCAAACATGTTTTTATTTATATTTAATTATATTCTATCGAATACCTATACTTTTCAATGTGCCAACCAATAACCGATGTACGAAACCGCCTAGTACTTTCGTGCGCGAGTGTATCCATGCGCAAACACACCCCTTCCACCTTCCTCCAGCGTTCTTTTTACATGACGCGCGCTGTACATGCATTATAGTTATCTATGTAAATCTATATCTGTGGAATCAACCCACATGCACTACTGCAGACTAAAACCAACCTTGTGATAGTGGTTCTAAGTTGGTTTCAGTTTGCAGAAGTGTGTGTGGATTGGTTCCATTTTGCAAAAGTACGTCCAAATGCAAATAGTTTATTTACGTTTATTTTGGCACTACTGGGACACTTACAAATAGTAATTTTTACATTTTTTTTTTAAGTCTACAACGAGTCGCTTGACGCAGTGGTTCGAGCGTAGGCTGCACGGCTCAGTACACGGGTGGTTACGGGTTCGATTCCCGTCAGGGTAAATTTGGGAGTCTATCACATTACTAGTATTCCCGCCAGCTCCTCCAACTAAGCTAACGCTTCTGTTAGGAATGGGCTCACGTCGATAGTTAATTGGCCAGGATGGGGATCGAACCCGGAACCTCTCAGCTACGATGGCGGCCCCTCTAACCACAAGGCTATTGACGCCGTTTTATAATATTATTAGTACCTAGCTCGTTCCAAGTCCTGCCGTATCCTCTGCCAGTATTTCAGCTGGTTGCACAGCTCCCTTACATTGACTGTGCCATCCTGGATACCTCTGCTACCTGCAATGAAAACTACACATGAATAATGGTATACAATGGGCTAATTGTTTAAGATCTTTGACACGTCATAAAATGTGTCTCGCTATTATATTATGAAGAAGATAATGATGGCAATAATTAGTACAATAAATTTTAGTTTGTGAACGTAAACGAACGTACATGGTTGGTTGCAAAAGTACTGTTTATAAAATGAAACTAATTTCAACATATAAAAGGTGGTTGCATTTTGTAAAACTATATCCATATCATCGACGACCGCTTGGCGCTGTGGTTTGAACGCAGGCCGCTCTGCTCACTGCACCGGGCGGTTGCGGGTTCGATTCCCGCGGGGGCAAATTTCGGAAATTGACTTTTCGTAAATTTTCCAAGTCTGGATGTCACTGGGATCGCCCCCAGTCCATTGTAAGGTACCCATAGTACATGCGTTGTTTAGTTTGGGATCGTACAGTTGGTGTGTCAGTCTGATTGGTCGGTCAGTCGGAGGGGAGGGGTGGTGGTAGGGGGAGGCGAACCGTGGTGCGTGGCGAGGCTCTGCAGGCGACGCAGCAGCGGCACGCCGTTCCTGCTGTGTCGCTTGAGCGTCCAGTAGGCGAGCAGCCGCCGCACCAGCGCCGCCCGCGCCGCCGCCGGACCCGGCGCGCGCGCCGCCAGCGCCGCCACCCGCGCCGCCGCCAGCGTCGGCACCAGCACCACCGGCGCCCAGCTGCGCTTCAGCGCCAGCGCGCGCCGCGCCTGCACACACACACACACACCATACACATACACCCGCGCCGCCGCCAGCGTCGGCACCAGCACCACCGGCGCCCAGCTGCGCTTCAGCGCCAGCGCGCGCCGCGCCTGCACACACACATACACACCATACACATACACCCGCGCCGCCGCCAGCGTCGGCACCAGCACCACCGGCGCCCAGCTGCGCTTCAGCGCCAGCGCGCGCCGCGCCTGCACACACACACACACACCATACACATACACCCGCGCCGCCGCCAGCGTCGGCACCAGCACCACCGGCGCCCAGCTGCGCTTCAGCGCCAGCGCGCGCCGCGCCTGCACACACACACACACACCATACACATACACCCGCGCCGCCGCCAGCGTCGGCACCAGCACCACCGGCGCCCAGCTGCGCTTCAGCGCCAGCGCGCGCCGCGCCTGCACACACACACACACACCATACACATACACCCGCGCCGCCGCCAGCGTCGGCACCAGCACCACCGGCGCCCAGCTGCGCTTCAGCGCCAGCGCGCGCCGCGCCTGCACACACACACACACACCATACACATACACCCGCGCCGCCGCCAGCGTCGGCACCAGCACCACCGGCGCCCAGCTGCGCTTCAGCGCCAGCGCGCGCCGCGCCTGCACACACACACACACACCATACACATACACCCGCGCCGCCGCCAGCGTCGGCACCAGCACCACCGGCGCCCAGCTGCGCTTCAGCGCCAGCGCGCGCCGCGCCTGCACACACACACACACACCATACACATACACCCGCGCCGCCGCCAGCGTCGGCACCAGCACCACCGGCGCCCAGCTGCGCTTCAGCGCCAGCGCGCGCCGCGCCTGCACACACACACACACACCATACACATACACCCGCGCCGCCGCCAGCGTCGGCACCAGCACCACCGGCGCCCAGCTGCGCTTCAGCGCCAGCGCGCGCCGCGCCTGCACACACACACACACACCATACACATACACCCGCGCCGCCGCCAGCGTCGGCACCAGCACCACCGGCGCCCAGCTGCGCTTCAGCGCCAGCGCGCGCCGCGCCTGCACACACACACACACACCATACACATACACGCGCGCCGCCGCAAGCGTCGGCACCTGCACCACCGGCGCCCAGCTGCGCTTCAGCGCCGCCTGCACACACACACACACACACACACCATACACATACACGCGCGCCGCCGCCAGCGTCGGCACCAGCACCACACACACACACACACAAAGACTTGTATTAACCCTTCCAAATATCCCCTCCTCCGAGCGCCCTCTGCCCCAAGTGACCCAATCTTCCGAAAGTATGAAAATTTGTGTTTCTTTTCGTGCTGCTTAATTACATTTTTTACTAAAATCGATACTAAAACCGATAGACTTTGACATAATCGATATATAAAACCTTATTATCGTTGACGTGTTACTAAACGTAGCTATAACCAATGACCGCTCGCGTGTTATACCCACCCGTAGGGGAACACGACACTTGGAGCATTACCCCACTATACGGGCGGTTTTTTTTTTATTTATTTTTTTGATATGACTATCTGTTGGCCAGAGTGGCCTTAACAACTTCACCCGGACAGAGGGCGAGCGCAAGTGCGCTCCAGCCAGAGGGGCAGGGGGGCAGCTAGCTCAAGGGCGCCACAAGGGACACGACCTCGGCTTGGGCCGCTGCCAGGAGAGGTGGCGAGGGTAAATCTACCACCGGATCGGAACGCGAATATACGGCCCGTATTAATAAATCGATCTCAAGTCCGAGAGCGATCTTGAGAACACGTTGACACGTCATTTTGTACTGGTATGACATTATGACCTTTCCAAGATCACTCTCAGACTTGAGCTAGATTTTTTAATTAAGGCCTAAGGGACCTATTACAACCTATGGTTAATTTTAAGTGTGACCTATCGCAACAGTCGCCCAACCCTGGCACCTTTGAGCTGCTAAACCGAGACGTCAGACTCACAGTATCAAAATATTTGAGAAAGTGTCATCACTGGCCATTATCGGTAAAATACATAACATCATGTAAATATTTAAAAGTTCACTACGAGAAATAAATATCTTATTGAAAACATAATTAAAATTTCTTGTCAAGTTCACAACTACTTTATTATTACATCTTCTAAGTATTCGAATCTCTAGGGCCGAGGGGTACTTAGTGCATTAATTTGGCCATATTTATATTACATTCATTTGTTTTATTTGATACAATTCAAATTATTGAGCTAAGAACAATTTGAAAATAATTTAAAAAACATACCTGTTTTATTTTCTCCCTGCCTTTCTGCCGAATTGCGGTCAAGTCGTTAGACTTGGTGTCTCCCTCGGACTCCTGCGCACGCCTCTCCTGTTAAGTGTGAGCGTATACTGAGACGCAGGCGACGCAGTTCACGCAGCGCAGGGAAGAGCAGATTTTAGCAATGTATCAACAGGCCCAGAGCAGCGTATGCTGCGACTTAGGCACGTGAAACGCAGACATTTGTCTGCCCTGCTCTGCGGCTCGTGGTAGTAAATACAGGTTTCTGCGCAAAGCGTGCACGTGGAGACATGTTATTTTTAAATGAAAGGTGACAGTGACATAATACGTTACTTTTCAGTGACACAGACATATTTGTAGTTGAGAAATCGTGTTGTATCTGTGTCATTTAGCTGCAATGTAGTATGCGCTTGCGAATTCTGTGCTATACTGTACTGCCTCGCCCACGTCTTAGCAAACGGATAGCCTTTAATTACAATACAACTATAAGTTGTTTCAATCAGAATCAAACAATCTTGGCATCCCTTTTTAATGTTTCATTTTGAAATATCTGTTTATAATATAGAATTACTAGACGAATTACATTAAAAAGACATAAGATTGTTTCCTAGATACGAATCTTAAGGAAAAATACAGTTAAGATGCAAACATGACCGTTTATATAAATGGACATTTTTTTCACGAGAATATATCTTTATATACATATGTATTAACGTGCGATTTTGATGTTTTTTTTAAGTACGTCTCTTGATGGTTTAGATTCACAATTAGACGCTGGCGATGCACTCGGGTTCTAGGTAGGGTAGGACAACGTTTGCCGAGCCGGCTAGTATTAAAAAATTGACTATTAAAAGGTTTAAGTACGAAGATCATATGACATGCCTGCAGTACATGCGCGGGAGTGTGCGCGTCGCAGTACGCCATCTTGGCGACCTGCACCGGCTGGCTGGGGTCGCGGCCCGAGCCCGCCGCCTCCATCTTCATGTACAAACTAAAATCATAGCGTCATGGTTACAATAAATAAATATCGCCAAACTGACACACCAACTGTATGGTCCCAAACTAAGCAACGCTTGTACTATGGGCACCGTACAATGGACTGGGGGCGATCCCAGTGACACCTAGACCAGGACATATAACGAAAAGGCCATTTCCGATATGTGCCCCGGCGGGAATCGAACCCGCAACCGAACGTAGTGAGCCGAGCGGCCTACGCTCGATACTGCGCCAAGCGGTCGTTAAAGAATACCGGAAATGATTACAACACACACCTGCAGGAAACTGGACAACAGCATTCTATTGCTGTTCCTGAGAATGCACACCATCTTTTATTAATTGAAAAGCGTAACCATTGAGTCTCTTGCCGGATCTTCTCAGTGGACGCGGCATTCCGAACCGGTGGTATATTCTGACACTCCACAAATGCATTGTTGGCTTACATTAATAAAAACAATTTCGGGTTTGAGTTTAGTTTGAGATTGATTTATTAATACGGGCCTTAGTCTCAAAAAACAGAAAGACTACTGGCCCGAAGGGTGTGGTGTTTAGGCGCTTTCGGGGGAGATTGCCGCCGTTACCACCCATAGTTTAGTTAAGTGTTACTGTTAAAATATAAATATGTATGTTAGTTTATGAGGTATATATATATCTATGAGCCTGCGTTGCCTGAGTACAAATAAATAAATAAAAAACTTGAGAGGTGTCAAGGGACACCCGGATGGAACGAAGTTGCAATATCCGGAACTTGTGCAGAAATACTGTCAGGATCCATTATTGTTATTATTTATTATGTACATAAAACCTGTATACATTCAGCAAAAATAATCGTAAAAGTAAAAGTAAGTCGCGAGTGGTGTCGCGACTTACTTTTAATTTTACTTTTCTGTTCTTTACTGTTCAATGCGAAATAGAAAGACGAAACGAAAATAACTGGCATGCTTTCTATAAGAGAGTGTCGTTACACACAAAAAGTGTCGTTACACACTTATTTTTTTCCGTCTAGCCCCCTTTCGCAACGCGCGATGAGTAACTTCGTTCCAATAAACCCTGATGCCGTGACTCACCCGGCCTGCTGCGCGCAGGTGACGTGGAAGGCGGAGTAGCAGTTGGTCTTGTGGCACTGGATGCACGCGCCCGCGCCGCGCTGCTTGCACACCATGCACTGCAGCTTCCACCGCGCCGCCGGGATCATCTCGATCGAGTCTGCCCACCGAGGACACGGGACATAAATAAATAAATAATAAATAAATATCACCAGACTGACACACCAACTGTATGGTCCGAAACTAAGCAACGCTTGTACTATTGGTACCGTACAATGGTCTGGGGCCGATCCCGGTGACACAAACCAATGAAAATTACGAAAAGGCCATTTCCGAAATTTGCTCCGGCGGGAATCGAACCCGCAATCACCATGTGCAGTGAGCCGAGCGGCCTATGCTGGAATCATTGCGCCAAGCGGTCGTATAACGCTGCCAGTATTTTAGTAATGGATTCATTTGGACAAGTGCCACCTGGTTGTTAGTTATAAATTATTTATGAGAAATACTGCTAGCCTAAATAATGGATTATTTTCCACGTTTTTAGTAACAAACCTTTGTGTATTATTTTTTCTTACATAAGGTACCTGTAGTGTTGGATAATACTCACCTATTGGCTCCAAGAAGACCGTGTTAGCGAAACGCACTTCCGGTATCCAGAGGGCGCACACGACGTGCGCCCAGGTACCTTGGTCCGTCTGTTTGAATGCACCTATAAAACACCAAATTTCATACAAAGGTTTTTAGGGTCGCTTTTTCGCTGACAAAAAAATTATAAGTATCAAATACAACTCTCAAACTGAGAGATTACAGTTCATATCAGCCTGCAATAAACTCGCGCGTGTGAATAACGCTGAGAAGAGGCAACTGCACGAATGTAACGCTCATGATACACCCACGCAATGGATTAGATGACTCTGATATTACTTTACTATGTTAACTTCTGTTACTATGTTTTATTTTTAAAATTTAATGTAATTTTGTACCTTATTTTCCAGGTCACAAGATATACAATTGATAACTTTTTATGTAGTACAAAATAAATATTATAAGAAGTCGGCGTCCATTTGACCAGTCCATTGTTACCTCCAGTGTTGGGACAGAGTACGCAGTTCACCAAACGCGACGGCGACTGCAGACATCTCCTGCACAGCCACTGCCCTTCAGGTATGTATGGTACCTGCAAACATTTCACATCATAAAATAAACCTGTGGTAGAACATGTTTGGAGTGGTTAGACTAAGAACTCAATAGTTACTGAAATAAAACTATTTTTCGGATTTTATCGCGTTTATTAACTTTATGCTCAATAGTTACTGTTTTCAATGAATAAAAGATGGTATACATTCTCAGGAACAGCAGCAGAATGTGAGCATGGAACACTATTGTCACTTAATAAGTAAATAGTAATAAAATCCCACTCAGATTCGGGTATCTAAATTAGAAAGCCAGTTTAGTGAGGTGTGCATAGTGCATACCTACTCACACTTAACAACAATTTCAATGTTTACAAAACAATAATAATAACTAGCCTACCCACCCCGGCTTTGCACGGGTATTTTTTATCAGTGTTTCGCTACTATATTATGCATGTATTATATGCACATATAAACCTTCCTCTTGAATCACTCTTTCTATTAAAGAAAACCGCATCAAAACCCGTTGCGTAGTTTTCAAGATCTAAGCATACATAGGGACAGACAGACAGCGGTAAGCGAATTTGTTTTATACTATGTAGTGATATAACATAGAGGTGGATAAGAAAAAAAAATGGCATTTGTGTGATGTCTTCCATGCTGAATAAATGAATAGAGTTTGAGATTGATGTTGTTAAGAGGAAAGTGGGTGGACCACTTACGCCGTAGCAGTCCTGGTGCACTGCTAAGTTGCACATGTCACAGAACAAGATGACATTGGTGTTCTGGCACTCTCCGTCCATGCAGATGCAGCAGACGGCGTCCTCGTCCACCGCCGCCGCGGTCTGCTGCCCGTTCTGGGTCGCCTGGCGTGATGAAGTTTAAATTTAAATTAGGTATAAACATGAAGGGTGTTATTATAAAGAGTTTAATATTTTAGGAACATGGGCTTTATAAATTTTACCTGACTTTGGCAAAGAAAAAAGGAGGGTTATGATTAAGGAGAATAATGACCAAAGTGGCATTATATCACGGCTGTCCTATTAAAAATATACATTATAGTGTAAGTTGTTTATTTAATAGGTGAGAAATGTTGAATCATTTTCACATAACAATTTCAGATGAGAATATTTTCTTGTTTCATACTTTTTAAGCGAGAACCTTGTTAAAATGAAATACGAAAAGGAGAAGAATTTGGAATATCTTCCATGGTCTCTTCTTACAAGAGTTTCATGAAAAAGTTTAATAACCATCCATATTCACAAATAAAAATTGCCTAAGGTACCAAGTCTATAGAGAGTTTGACATTTCTCAATGTGGTGTGTGCTTGCATTCATAGTATTATTTGTAAATACAGGAGTAAGATTATATTCTAAAATATTACATTACAATATATGTGACTTAAGTAGTTTATTATTACACAGCATGAAATGAGTGCTGTGCAATAATAGACTTACCTTTACCTACTTAAAAAAAGGAGTCACAAAAAATGGTTTATTACATTTGAAATATCAAAAAATGATAGCTGTCCAAATGTCATGGAATAAAAAATTCCCTTATAAGTCAACATTTTTAGGTTGTGGCATAAACCCACCATAAGATTTTATGAAACAAGCCATGGAAGCCTGAATCTGTCACCATCAATATGTTACAAGGTATCAATATGGTTACAACCAGCTGAGCCCGTCACTTCGTCCGCGTGGAATTTAACTTAACAATAAAGCCCGCTCCCGCGTTCTGAGCCCGCGCGACAGGACCCATTTTTTTTTTCTAAAATAAAAGTAGCCTAAGTTACTGCTTATAACATCAGCTATCTACCAGTGAAAGTCCCGTCAAAATCGGTCCAGCCGTTTCGGAGATACTCTTTGATTTCATGTGTTTTTACTTTTTTACGCGGAACCCTAATTGTTTTTCTAAAATTAAAGTAGCCTAAGTTACTCCTTTTAACATCAGCTATCTGCCAGTGAAAGTCCCGTCAAAATCGGTCCAGCCGTTTCGTAGATTACGCGGAACAAACATACAGACAGACAAAATAAATTTTAATCGCGTTTTTGCTATGGGTATCGTATGTACTTTCATATGCATTTAGTGAAAAGGTGTTATTTTGATATTACAAACAGACACTCCAATTTTATTTATTTGTATAGATATAGATAATTACTAACTTGAAAATATGACTCCTTCTCCAATCTATCCATCAGCAGCTCTAAAGTGTCTACCGACACCGGTGGCAAGTTCTGCTTGGCCCTCGTCTTGTTGATGATGGCGAGCCAGGCCGTGTCCTCCTCGTCCACATCATACTCCACCTCGCCATCCAACTCCTCAGCTGACTTCTCGATGAACCGGATGTAGGCATTGGGGCGGGGTGGGGCGTCACACACTCGCTCATTGTAGTCTGGGATGAGCTGGGTAGAAATTAAAAGGGACATAATATCACACAACTGTGTTGTGATTTTGTTTTGTAATGAGAAAGATGATAGTTAACTTTAAGGTGAAGGCGCCTGTCTAGCCCGCGAAGTTAAAATTTTTGAGTTCTTTTAGAAATTTTTCAAAATCTGACAATAATAAAAGACAAATTTTGTAATTCGCGAAAAAGACCGTGTGCAGTGCATTTATTAATATATCCGGCTCATTAATGATTTATTCATAAAAGTTGAAAAAAAAGGTTATCATCTTACCTTGAAACTAGCTTCAGGCAATTTGACGTGAGCTTCTGCCGGCGGCCCAACCACAGGCAAAGGTTTCTCTAACTCTGCATTCTTTTTCTCCCACTCTTCCAAAGACATTATTGGCAACGGCTGATCTATTGGGATTCTACTAATCTTGCCATCAATTTCAAATTGCACAACTTTCTGTGCTTCGGCGAATGTTAGGGCTTCTTTCGGAGGACTCTGAAGGGCGATATCACCGGTCGGCACCGCAGCTCGTACCCTACCTTTTTTGCGGCTGCTAGCCACCGCGGGCGTCGCTGGCGTGGGGTTGTCGTGATCATAGTGAACTAGATGGTACTGCAGGCCGCATAAGCTCTTGTACACCTTGTCACACTTTTCTAAAGGGCATTGATACGGCGGAGGCCGGTTTTGCCGCAGTTTTTTGCAAAATTCAAAGACATCGAAGTCTAAGCCCATTTTGCTAGTTTTTACGGCACTGCCTATCCTGACCACTAAATCAACAACACCATTATCAGAATCAATTCACACAATATTCTCACAGACAATGCGTTATGTTTTATTTCTGAAATTAATTGAATACGAATTAAAAGAAAACACGAAAGTGAAAGGCGCAACTCGCCAATCGCAACGCACCCAACGCAAATCGCTATTATTTTTGACAGATTGATATGAGTTTGATGAACTTTGATGGATTGACGTTGGTATTGCTACATTTTTGGCAATTTGGGCAAGGGGCGGATTGTTTGGGACGACGGTGAAAACCATAGAGTTCTTAAAATTAAGACTACAATATGTCAAGACAAAATCGCCTAAATACTTAGAATATACACTTATGTTCTAAGCCTAAATACCAATAAGGATGTTGCCAGTGTTAAAAAAAGAAACACCATAACTTATAGAAATTTCACGAACATTCTACTTTTCTTTATGAAAATAATTTCACAGCTGACAATAATTTTATTGTTATTTGTGATTGTCGGAATTAAATACAAAAAACTTGACTTACTGGAGTTCTGTGTATTTGGTACGCTAGAGTCGCGTTAGTGCAGTGCGATTAAAATTGTCTGAAAATGGATGTGTACGGATATCCCTTTCCGTATAATCAGTCCGATGAGCTTGCTAAACAAATGTTGGCTCAGCAGGCTTTGGCATTGCCTTACAATCGTGAAATGCCGGAGCCTCATGTGATGCCAGCGCCCACAGGAGGCCCGTGGAACATGCAGAGCATGTCGTGGGGCACGTCGGCGCCTCCACAGCTCGTTCAGTTTACCGGCCAACAGCCCCCGATAGAGCCCAAGATATCACCGGTTATCCATTGCAAGAGAAAGAGTTTGGACATAGAACCTGTCATGTGAGTAGTTTTAACTAGTTCTCTCACAAATTCACGAATATTTGAATAGTTTACTGTTACTAAGTCTGTTTTTGTGAGGAGAAATAAATAAAATATTATTATTATTATTATTACCTAATCAAAACAAATTCTGTTTCAGACCAGCCAAACAGCTAATAACAGAAGAGAAGATGGCCGCCCATCTAAACAGCCTTCATATATCATCACAGTACACGTCTCACTCCTTAGCAACTGAGGATGTGATGGATATAGGAATGGAGTCCGTAGCACCGATCACTGATAAATTGAAAGGCCACACAATAGTACTCTCTGATGAGCTGAAGAAGTTGCAGGAGGAGCCATTGTTACCTGCTGCTCTTATTGAGAGGTGAGGAATGAAAATCGCACAGACTGGCACACCAACTGTATGGTACCGTATAATGGACTGGGGGTGATCCCAGTGACTCCCAGACAGGGGTAAACTACGATAAGGCCATTGCCAAAATTTGCCCTCATGGATATCAAACCTGCAACCCAGTGCAGTGACCCAAGCTGACCGAACCATTATAGCAGTGACTGCTATAATGATTTGTCCACATACTGGATTATTATTGATAGATAACTGCCCCAGTGGGCTTTGTCTGCATAATATACTGCTTAGTACAGTGGAAGAAAAATAAATAGACACTAATGCTCAATTCCAAAAGATCTTCCGTCCAAATTTAGATTAACTGGCTGGTATGTAACATAAGCATTCTATGATAGGTAAGTTGGAGATTGATTTATGACTGTTTGGCAAGTTGAATTGCTGATGAGATCCGCAGACTTTCACAGAGCGCTAAAGTTACATGCCGGCTATTATAACCAGAGTGTGTTCTCCACCCTCGCTCCATTTTCAGGGCCGGGCCTTAATCCCACCTGCATGAAGCCTTCCTCAATCCGTAGTATTATCTATTTTCAGATTGGAGAAACCCCACATGTCACTAGTTGTATGGAAACCCAGAGAGAATATTCTGGAGCAGTTAAAAGAGGATAAGAATTTAGAAGACGGTGAAGATTCGCCGAAGAGGAACGGTATCCTAGTACCGCAGCATCCGACTGTGGAAGATGTAGAAATGTGACAATCATATTAGAACCGTTTTCTAAGACTGTGACCACCGTGTACCTTTATGAGTTGATGTACTGTATGCATTTTACTGGGTGTACAAATTGTCAAAGCCAACATACATTCGTTAAATGATCAACAAATGATCTAGATCAGGCATGGCAAACCATTTTTTTCTAAAAAGAAAGATTAGATGAGTGGTCAAAGAATTTAGACTTAGTCACTAAGTACAAACTTTGTTACTTTGAACTTACTCTGAAACAATTATTTAATTATTATTACTTTGTTACTCGTTTCGATCGGTGTTGTGCCCAATATATTTTGTCGCGTGACACCAATGGCACGCGTGCCATTAGTTCGCCATCCCTGGTCTAGATACTGTTTGTTACCTGACTTTAACCTATGATGTAACACAAAGGGTGTTGTTTTACAACTTCGTTAGCATGTCTGTGTCATCGTAGCTTCCAAATTGATGGTCTGATTAATATACAGTTTTATTTTGATTCTGATATCCAGCTGACTATAACCGCAACATCAGTTCATATTATTGTCTCTGTTTTTTGACAGCACAAAATTGGGACAACATTATAAATTGATGATTTTTCGGTGATAACGAGAAAGTCAACGAATTAAAAACGCACAAACTCTGCAATAGGCGCGGCCACATGCACCAAGGAGCTGCTCCGACCAAGCAAGTTTTGACCTTTAACCAATTATTTGCTCGGGCGCAGCAGCTGCTCGGTGCATGTGGACGCGCCCAACGGATATCCCCCAATAAAAAGCGCACAGTGCAATGACATCAGACATTGTATGTAAGTCAATATCATGAACTATATTTGTTTAGTATTAAGTGTCGGTACATAATTGAGCGGCTCGTTCTATTTATATGTGCTAACTAGCTGTGCCCGCGACTTCGTCCGCGTGGAATTTAATTGACAAAGTCTCATACAAACTTTCATCCCCTATTTTATCCCCTTGGGGGTAGAATTAATAAAAATCCTTTCTTAGCGGATGCCTAAGTCATAACATCTACCTGCATGCAAAATTTCAGCCCGATCCGTCCACTGGTTTGGGCTGTGTGTTGATAGATCACTATGTCAGTCAGTCAGTCACCTTTGAGATATTATTCGTAAGTAATTTTTGTTACCTCTAAAATTTTGCTTTGTATTAACGACTCAAGCTCAGAAATGCTTGTGACTAATATTTGTAAATATTTTCTATACATCTATCCTATATATTTTTATTACATAAAGTCTCCCTTTCGAGATATCACATACTGGCGGGCCCGGCTGACGTTGTCGTGCTTAGGACCCTTTGCAGAGCCACCTGGCGGATCCAATTGTGAATCTAAACCATCGGTCCAGCCATTTTCCAGTTTTTGCGAGGCTAGCGCACGGTAATTGATTTTATATAATACATAATAATATAATGTTATGTAATAATGGTACAGTATAGGTCTCCAAGTCTGCTAATTTCCATCTGAAAATGAATTTGTCATAAATATTATCTTTGTGCCAAAATCGGTAGTGTGTTGAATGTGCGACGGTCTTGCCTAAAGTAACATCAAACGAATATGTTTTAATTATATTACCCGCTATTGTATTAGCAAACCTGGTGTTATAAAATCAATAATAACATTCTTCTAAACATTTATCCGATGCACTGTGTGACATGAAACCTGTCAGAATTTTGTCTTGTTATTTTTAAGTGTTGTAGAAGACGCTACCAAGCTCACTCGTGTGTAAATATCATTGCAGAATATGTCGGACTTTACTCATAAAAATTACAATAATAACTCTCTAAACGAATAATGTTTGTTGTAATGAACGATGTGTGAACGAGGTTGATTGGTTTTGTATTATTTTAGAATATATATTAATAAATGTTAGGATTTAAGAGCATATAAGGTTTTTTTCTAGAACAAGCGTATCCCTATAGTTATCTCAATTGTGAAAGCGAACTCAAGTATACTCAAATTCGCTCGCAGAGCTGAGTTGAGTCGCGGACAAATAACCGTTTGGTTGGATTATGCTTCACTACATAGTATAAAACAAAGTCGCTTACTGCTGTCAGTCCCTATGTATGCTTAGATCTTTGAAACTACGCAACGGATTTTGATGCGTTTTATAGATAGAGGATTCAAGAGGAAAGTTTATATGTATAATATAGTAGAGAAACACTGATAATTTGCATCAAAATAATTCCGAAATAAGTTGCGGGTCGGGAGCGGAGGCACTATGATACGTGATCGAAAATAATAACGGATGTGATTGGTCGATCGTAAATCTTATGCACCTTTAAGGTGAAGGCGCCTGTCTAGCCCGCGAAGTTCAAATTTTTTGAGTTCTTTTAGAATTTTTTCAAAATCTGACAATAATAAAAGACAAATTTTGTAATTCGCGAAAAAGACCGTGTGCAGTGCATTTATTAATACATTTATTTTACTCTAAATATTATCACGGTGGATATGATACTAGTAAATCACTAAATATACAAAAATTTCCGGATTATCTGGATAGCTGTCGTTCTTGAAATGTTTTAGAGTAAAATAAATGTATTAATAAATGCACTGCACACGGTCTTTTTCGCGAATTACAAAATTTGTCTTTTATTATTGTCAGATTTTGAAAAAATTCTAAAAGAACTCAAAAAATTTGAACTTCGCGGGCTAGATGGGCGCTTCAGCCTTAAGCTTAGGAATGTGTTTCAGAATCTTGTCCTAGAGTCCGGAAAGAGCTTGGTTCGTGAGTAGATTGAACGGAGAAATAACGATGCTTCAAAAAATAACCTTTATTTATTTATTTCTTACAAATTACGTAATAACAATCATTTTTATTTAACTACCATTTTTAAATACTGATTTAACAGTTCAAAATACATTATCCTCGAGATTATTTAGGTACCTACACTAGATTCAGATGCTTACAGTCAGAATACAGAATAAGATTTATTTTAAAAAGGAACTCTTTGGTTGATTTAAAAAACACTTTTTAAATCAGGAAGCAATGGGGTATATAGCTAGCTCAAATTCAGCACTATCATCAAAAGTACACAATTTTGAACCTTATGTATGCTGCATAAAGTGAAAATTCAACTATTTCTGTTTGTACTTTTGAACATTACTCCAAAGTGAATTATTTCTACTTACAATTAACTAATGTATTATATCGTATTGAGTCCATTTTATTTACAAATATTTCATTAAGAGTCGTTAATGTCTTTGCGACTGTAAAATAATGCCTAGGTTTGTTTTGTACGTGCACATTGAAACGAATGCTTAAGGGGCTTCAGTCACACTAGCGTCGAGGCGCAGGCGGCTACGCAACGCGCCTCCGCCGCGACTCTAAGGCCCGTGTTAATAGATCGATCTCAAGTCTGATAGCGATTTTGGAAATGTCATTCTTATGTCATACCAGTACAAAATGACATGTCAAAAGCGTAAGTACTTAAGACCGATCTCCAGTGGCGGATTTACCAGCAGGCTGCGTAGGCTGGAGCCTAGGGCGGCAGATTTTAATAATCTAGGAAATGACCATGGTAGAAGCACGGGCGTCAAAAACTTTACAGCAAATACCTTGGAATTTTGTAAATCCGCCACTGCCGCTCTCACACTTGAGATCGATTTATTAATATGGGCCTATATTAATAAATGGGCCTATTAATATGAGCGCACCGCCGTATATTCATAAAATAACCTAGACGCGGCGCGACGCTTCGGGCGTCCACTCCTCAGTTCTAGAGCGTGTGAGCGAAGCTCTTAAGACTTTCTAGCGAGAATGTTAACTACACCGCCTTACTGTTATCCCGTTTCTCATTGAAAGCACAACTTACGCGTGTCACTGTGAGACAACTTTGTAGCTATTTTTATTTAACTAACAGGGAAGTCTTTCGCTTAAAACTTATCAATTAGGAAGACCTCGTTTCATCACCATTTAAACTATCGCAATGTCACAATACGTATTGTCACTTCAGGAGATTCCATACTCAGAACCTTTCAAATTCTTCAGAAGATCGTCGGATCTTCTTACAATTTGTTTGAAGGAATAGAAGAATAATCCTGCTGATTGTTTACACCAAAATCGATTCCTCAACGCCTTATATTCATCTCAAAAGGTCAAACAGGGTCAAAAAGGTCAAAGTTGGTCCTAGAACATGTTGACTTTAACGGTGGCGGTGTCGAGGTCTCGCTTCATGTTCTCCAACTGCTCGATGTCCTGGTTCGAAGTCTCGCACTTCTGAACCACTAGGGAATGGTAGAAGTGGATCGCGAACGCCACGAACACTATTAATACTGGAATTTAAACAGAATTGTTAGTGTTGGAAGAATCAACATCCTTCCAAGTCTCGGAAAGGTTCCAAAATAAGTATGAAATTTCCAAAGGGGTCACGGTGAGGCTATGTTGGAAGCCTGACAATTACGCCAGAGATGCCAGTAGCTCATTGAAACGAACGAACGGAAGGGATAATTGTCTAGTAATATATATGACTAGCTGTACCCGCGACTTCGTCCGCGTGGATTTTAATTGACAAAGTTTCATACAAACTTTCATCCCCTATTTTATCCCCTTGGCGGTAGAATTAATCAAAATCCTTTCTTAGTGGATGCCTACGTAATATCATGTACCTGCATGCCAAATTTCAGCCTGATCCGTCCAGTGGTTTGGGCTGTGCGTTGATAGATCACTATGTCAGTCAGTCAGTCACCTTTGAGTTATATATATATAGATGAGCTTAGACCAGACCTTTTAGAAATGTTCGCTTTGCTTGGTCAGACTGCCAAATGACACTTGGTATAAGGACATTTCAAAGCTTGAACATTTCTTGTATTATCTAGAGGCAATCCCATTTATCTGTTTCCGAGGGCAATCTAGAGTTGTTCTGGGTGTAAATCAGGGGCGGTTGATTCACGATTGACGGAAAGTTGTCAGAAATTTCCGCTTTCATTCTTCTCCTAATTCATTTGTAAAAGATCGATGGAAGCTGTCCTTTGCGACGGCTAACTTTCAACGTCAATTGTGAATCTCCCCTGAATACAGGGGGGGGGGGGGGGGCTGGGTAGACTGGAAGCCAACCTAATAATAGTAGGCATAAGGCTTATATTTGAACAGATTGGTAGGCTTACCTGGTATAACAATGACTGTTGCCGCGGTGGCCGCAGCGAATGAGTAGTCCCAGAACTTCACCCAGCAGAGGATCGCTATCTCCACCAGGAACAGGAATAGACCTGCAAGTGGACATACGGTGGTAGAGCCAAGCTGCCAATATACTACAGCTCATATACGGGCTGTCTCTACCGGGGTAGGTAGTACCCAGAGATATAGATTTACATAGATAACGCAAGTATCACGATTTGTATTGAAACCAAGCGTGCCGATTTTTTAACACCTACTGTGACGTCATTAGTGACGGGAAAGACACCGATGCCGCCGATGCCCCTCCGCCCGCTACGATTCTCTCGAGTGATTATCTCGCTCATACTCATATTTTTTATATCCGTAGTCGCGCGGACTGTAAGTTAGCGGCGACCAACCTTGACGCTTGGTCGGGGTTTCGTACACGCGAAGTACATGCATTTGCGTTATCTATGTAAATCTATATCTGTGGTAGTAGCACTCTCTCATGGAAGATCGGCGTAAAGTAGCTCGGATTTAGAGAGCTGGAAGTCCAACCTATTCTTCTGTCTCCTCCCTCTTTCCCACTCTCCTACACGTTGGCAACGTGCTAGCAATGCCTTTGGTATTGCAAGCATCTATAGCATTCAATGATTTGATTTGAAGATATCAGAATATTAGATATCGAACACTACATTTCGCGATCCGATCCAGTTGTAGCCTTAAGGCTACACAGACAGGCGCCTTCACCTTAAGGTGAAGGCGGCTGTCTAGCCCGCGAAATTCAAAATTTCCGAGTATTTTTATAGTTTATCCAAAATCTGAATACATTTAAGACAACATTTTGTGATTTGCGACAAACACAGTATGCAGTGCTTTTATTAATACATTTATTTTACTCTAAATATTATCACGGTGGATATGATACTAGTAAATCACTAAATATACAAAAATTGCCAGATTATCTGGATAGCTGTCGTTCTTGAAATGTTTTAGAGTAAGTTGGATATATTAATAAATGCACTGCACACGGTCTTTTTCGCGAATTACAAAATATGCCTTTTATAATTGTCAGATTTTGAAAAAATTCTAAAAAACCTCAAAAAATTTGAATTTCGCGGGCTAGATGGGCGCTTTAGCCTTAAGGAAAACATGTGAAAATCTCAATTTGTAAGTGCCCCCGTAGGCGTAAACAAAATAAAGAATTGGCATTGACTAGTCCCGCGACACTCCAACCACTGTTACTCCTGTGAGCCAGGATCGACAATGGTGTCCAATGATGATGCTGAGGTACTATTTCCAACATATTGCAATAAGTAAGTTTATCCCTGTTTCGGCATTCGCTCTTACCTAGAACAGTACTAAACGCCCACGCCAGTTCAATGAACCCTCTCATCCTCTCGTGTGGCGAGTCCCTCAGCGCCCTGGCCGGCCCCCCCGGCGTCTCCATCTTGCTGACAGCGTCGATGTTGGGCAGCAGGTATGTGGATATCATCAGAGCGAAGATGTGCACGGCTACTAAGACCGTTGTACACACCGCGAACATCACGAACAGCCATTCTGGCACGTTCGTTGGCTCGTTTATCTGGAGTTCCACCATTGCGACCATTGCGAAACCTGGAATTTAGAAAAACAATGTTACAGAACATTGGAAAATATTCAGATGCATATCGATGCATGTATGTGCTTGACCTAAATTATTACTTCGGACTTTTAAAACAGCCGTATGGAGCTTTTATTCAATTTTTATTATAAAGTCCCAGCATCACAGAAATGAGCATCGTAATGGCAATTTAGAACCTATTAGTGGAGACGCATCTGCAACACTTATGACAAAGATTTCCTCAGGATAACTAGCACTATATTAGAAGAAGCGTAAGTCGTCTTCAGGTACCTGACAACAGTTCCGAAGTGGTGGCGGTCGCTTTGAGCTTAGCCCGGGACATGTGGAGCCGCCGCCACGAGAGCCCCTCGGAGTCCTGCGGCAGCGGGTCCTCCTGGCGGCGCCCGGCGTACTCCTCGTTCCAGCCGGGAGTCACCGGCATCGTTAACGCCACCTCGCTTACACTCTGAAATAGCAAGTACAGATTCGTGAGAAGCCAGCGAGAAATGAATCATCCATCTGTCATTTGTATTGGAGCTAGACGCTGGAGAATCCAGGGCGGACCTGGGCAATAATTACTAGGCCAGTCACCCGCCTCGACCATATAGGTATTACAATCCATTTCACGTACGAAGTCCCGTAGATGCGGCACTGAAGTCGTCAATATAAAAGGTGTATACTGTACAATTTAGTTCCGCATTTTGTTGTATTGTCCACAAAGCCATGTTCAAAAAGCGACTTGAGTGGAATATACAATTGCATTGGTTGGACACTTTGACTATAACTACCTAAGAGTAACTATTACTTATTTGACGACCGCTTAGTGCAGTTCGAGCGTAGGCCGCTCAGCTCATTGCACGTGGTTGCGGGTTCGATCCCGCCGGGGCAATTACCTTTTCGTAATTTCCCAGGTCTGGGTGTCACTGGGATCGCCCGCAGTCCATTGTAAGGTACCCATAGTACAAGCGTTGCGTAGTTTGGGACCATAAAGTTGGTGTGTCAGTCTGGCGATATTTATTTTTATTTATTTAGTTCAAAGCGGGGTTATGGTGTTACCTGTCTTAAACTCACCTTAATGGACTGGTTGCATTGACAAGGGCTCTGCATGTATCCTGGGCTGAGTAGCACAGTGGCTGCTGATTTGTTGGAAGCCATGCCACTGGGGGTCACGCTGCCGTTGGGACTGGTTCCCCCCTTGGAGCAGACGTACTCCAAGCTGTGCGGCGGGGTCACGGAGATTGTGGGACTTTCCGCCAGGCTTACCTTAAATCTGAAGATAAATGGGGCGTGTCAATTTTAAAGAAAGTATAGTACTTATTGGTTTTTAATAAAGGTATCTACGTGTGAATTAAGCTAGTTAGACTATGTTAACAATAAAAGCTGATTACAATGCCGACGAGAGGGTAATTAGGAATATTTATAACAAGTAGGTATCCTAATATAATATTTACCTACGACTGTAAAATGATGGTAGGTAACTAACGCGAAAACTATTGTAATGATCAATCCGTCGTCACTTATGTAAATTGCGATACCAAATTTTCGTTGCGATTCGTTTTGGTGATAAACAATGGTGTTTTTGTTCAATTCAAATTATGAGAAACAAATTTAGCAAAACACCTCCGTTTTGAGACTTTTTACATTAGCAATTCGCTGTGAATTTATTTTACGGGTAGTCAGTCCTATTATCGTCCGATTATAGTTAAATATAGCATCAGCGGTCGTGACACTGGGTTTGGGTATTCGGATAAGTAGTATCTGTTAACAACTAAGTCCTATTTCATATTTATTACTGACATACCTGCTTGTTAGAATTATTCACCACTAGCCACACTACTGGTGTCACTAGGATCATCGCCCCTAGTCCATTGTATGGTAGTTCAAAGTACAAACCCATAGTACAAACGATGCTTAGTTTGTGACCATACCGTGGGTGTATTAGTCTGGCCATATTTACTTAAAAAAAGTCATTAAAAAACGCCAACGCTTACTCAAAAATATACAAAAAAACCGCCATCGCGCCATGAAATTTACAAAGGACAGGGGAGCCTTGGAAACACAATATCATTAGGCAATTAAAAGCACGTATATTGGAGTCAGCAGGCAGCACAACCAGGGTAAGGAAATAAACCAAGTACTTTAATACAAAATATACAAACGAAGTTACGTAACAAAGACCCAGTACATACCTCAACAGCGAGTTAGTCACAGAAGCTTAATACCGTTTGAATCTTACTTTGAATACTCGTAACTCGGTGGCTTCGAAATATACGGATAAGAGTCATTGAGGGCCAAACTCTTCGGGCGGTGTTCGTGTTTCAGCCGGTACGGCCTGTGTGCCGACCGCTCGTAGATGTGGTCGGTAGTGTGGTACCTTTGGAGCGTGCGCGGGCGCGGCTTGCCGCTCGGCGGGGTCTGCGTGCATTGGTCGACGCGATTGGTCGCTTCCTCGACGCTCGTCACGAAGCTCGCTTCGGATATCTGGAGTGAAGACAGGTGTTGTTGTTAAATTATAGTAAAGTTGCTATAAAACAAAGGGAGTATAAGTAGTAAAGTTAAAGAATGTTATAAAAATAGTGTTGTAGGTAGGTGAGCCGTAACGTAATAGACACAAATCTGTACATAAATAACTAAAATTGAAAATTTTGAAAACCCCCGATGCGAGGACTTTATAAGCTACAAAAGAGCTGATAATTTTCAAACGGCTGAACCGATTTTCTTGACATATAGCTAAGAACACTCTCGATCAGAATACCTATCTAACAAAAACAACAAAATTGAAATCGGTTTATCCGCTTGGGCGTGTTAATCTTATAACACCCCTCTTTTTTTTCGGGGGTTAAAAATTCGATGCTGCCTGTCTATGCCTCTCATGTCTATGCACTTCTCATTAGAATGGACTTTATGATGAAATAATCAGGGTTAGCGAACTGATAGCGGCACTAAATCTACCGCTAATACCTATGACCTGTGTATATAAGAAACTACCTACCTATTATACATTATTTGACCTTGATTTGATTTGACGAAAAAGGAACATTATAAATTACTAGCTGTGCCTGCGACTTCGTCCGCGTGGAATTTAATTGACAAAGTTTCATACAAACTTTCATCCCCTATTTTATCCCCTTGGGGGTAGAATTAATCAAAATCCTTTCTTAGCGGATGCCTACGTCATAACATCTACCTGCATGCCAAATTTCAGCCCGATCCGTCCAGTGGTTTGGGCTGTGCGTTGATACATCACTATGTCAGTCAGTCAGTCACCTTTGAGTTATATATATATAGATACTAGTGATGTAACGAATGTTGGATTTTTGACATTCGCGAATGCGAATGCGAATGCGAATATTTGGCTTCAACATTCGCGAATGCGAATGCGAATGCGAATGTTGACTTTCAAATAAGAAACCCTAAATTGAAAATTAAAAAAAACCCCGAGCTGATAATTTTCAAACGGTTGAATCGATTTCCGTGAAACATAGCTAAGAACACTTTCGATCAGAATACCTTTCTAAAATGGAAACAAAATTAAAATCGGATCATCTGTTTGGGCGCTACGATGCCACAGATAGACACACAAATACACGTGTTAAACTAATAACACGCCTATTTCTCGGGGGTTAATAAAGAGCGCGCAAAATGTTAGACTCGTTTGACATTTCGTGTCGGCCGAACATAGCCGAACCCATACAAGTGGAAAGAACGTCACATAAAGTTAATTCGAAGAGATTTGTTTTGATTTGAAGGTAGTTTAGTATTATTTCATTAACCAAATTTATTTTATATTCAAATTTTATTGAGTTAATATTTTAATTAGACTTACAAAAGTAATAGAGAAAGATTATATTTATAATTTATTTGCCTACCTCAAGACGGTTATTTTTTTATATTCAAATTTAACTGAATAAGTGCATTATTTGCAAGTTACAATCGAGGCTGGTTTGCAGCCAGAGACTAACACGAGGGCTGTGCTGTGATGGAGCCAAGGTGTTTAATTAACAATGCTCACGCATTTCATACGACATTTAACAACTTACTTGCGAGTAAAAAATATTTAGAATATTACAATCTTAATTGAAAAAAAATCACAAACGATTTTTTTGAAGACCTAGAGAATTTCAGAATGAATGAAAAATAAAACAACATGGCGCGGTGTAAGTTTTTAGGGTTCCGTAGTCAAACTCGGAACCCTTATAGTTTTGGCACGTCCGTCTGCAATCACAGTAATTTTATTCAGTGACTATTAGGGCAAAAATACTGCAAACTAGCCGAAAAATTGAGTTTATGTACCGCTAAAAACTGTTTTGAAATTTTGAAGGCAAAGTTATTACATTGTACCTTCCGTACTTAAGAAAGGGGAGTGAAAAAAAATGTTAACACATCCCTTCGATTGAGGTATTGTTCAGTAAGTATTTTAAAATTATTTGATGGCTTCTTTGACAGTTTTTCAATATTAATTCGCGTTTACGAAATATTGAGCTTCATTGTAGCCTTTTTTACTTGAGTAGCAAGATTCATCCTTTAAAATAGAACCACATTATAAATGGTTTATTTTAGGAAATAAATGGTTCTTTACTATTCAAAACCATAATATTTTTTTTTTATCTAAATTTTAGATTGAGTCTCAAACCACCCACCACTGATTGTGCACCCAGTCTAATCACAACTTAATTATAATTTTCATCAGTCAAAAAGAAAATAAAGGTTTATGTCACTTTTGCTAAAGATGTCTATGATGCTGGTTAAATAAATTTTGTAACAGAATTTCTTACTATTTTATATAAAAAAGTGACCAATAGTTTATTAATTTCGCAGAAATTAATAGGTTACGTGAGCCGCCGCATTCGATGTTTCATATCAGAAAAAAAACATCACTTTTATTTTATGACTTCCGTATTATCGAAAAGTGGCCGGATGTCTACGGAACCCTAGAGTATGCATAGTCCGACATTCATTTGGCCGGTTATATTTATCTATGGGTCTGGCAAAGCCGGTAACAATTATTATATTATTTGAAATATAATAAATCGAATGTTTATAATATGTTTTATTTACAATTAAATTGAATGTGAAAGAAATGTATTTAAATAATTAATGTATTTATGTATAATATTTTAGTAATAATCGTTTATTTATTGTTTTAAATGTTTACTATTTTTAGGATAACTCTTTACTAAGATAAAAAAAATGTAAAGTCAATAGCACTAGTGCGTAATAAGCTGCTTTATGAACCTAAAAGCGGTGCAATAAGGGCCACCCCATGAGCAAGTTTGTTTAAATAATATATAATTCTTACTAGTTGCTAACACTCCATATCCATCTATAGATAATTTCCTTTTTGTTTTTCAAAAACATTCGCCAAACATTCGCATAGATTCTTGCGAATGCGAATGCGAATGCGAATGTCAAAAAATATGCGAATATTCGCGAATGCGAATGCGAATGCGAATATTCGTTACATCACTAATAGATACTTAATCCTATTTTATTTTTCTCAGCTGCCTGTTGTACACCTATGTTGGGGCCTGGGATTCTCACACCGATGGCCCAGATCAGGGTATATCCGGATATTCCAATAGATCGAAATTTTTAAAAGGGAAAAAGCATCAGAATTTACCCTACGCATCTGTGACAAAGGCGTTAGTAAAATAGGGATATACCTAATTATATAATTAAAGTAGATTGGACAATCATAATGTTTATTGTATAGAAGCGTTACATGCAATTTTAATTGCACACTTAATTTCCTTTTTGTGATGCCTACTTAATTGCAGTTGCTGTGACGAATGTCGAACAAAAGAAATATGCAGTGTGGCTGACGTTCGTAAATATATATTCCCTGCGCCTGCGGCATTGTTACGCGACTGAAGAAAACGTGGAAGGTAATGTAATGTAATGATTCGATTCGCAGGATAGAATTGATGGCAAAACGCACAAAATATGGAGATGAATTGATACAGCTACCAAATCCTACGAATATTATAAATGTGAAAGTTTGTATTTTTTGATGTTTGTTTGTTACTCATCACGCAGAAACGGCTGAACGGATTTGGATGAAATTTGGCATACAGATAGTTTATAACCTTGATTAACATCTAGGATAAGCCCACGCGGACGCTGTTGCAGGCAGAAGCCGATAAGTACATATAGCCACGAGCAAATTCCTGATATAAAATTTCTGTAAATATGAGCTTGCTACTACTCCCAAGCGAGGCGAATTCTGGCGTCACGTCGTAAATCAGATGATCCTATCAATATTTATTTTGCGTCAAAACTAATCATACTAATATTATAAAGAGGAAAACTTTGTTTGTTTGATTGTAATGAATAGGCTCCGAAACTACTGAACCGATTTGAAAAATTCTTTCACTGTTGGGAAGCTACACTATCGCCGGGTGACATAGGCTATATTATATATTTTTTTAAATTAGGGATCCTTACTTAAACTCCAATAATGTAACCGTAATGTACCCGTGCGAAGCCGGGGGCGGGCCGCTAGTTCAGATATAAACTTTGAGCGCGGTAAACGAGCTGTGACAATACCGCACGGTGGGAACGGATAGAAGTGTGTAATTTCGCTGATTGTTCGCTGTTTAGTCGGCGATTAGAGTCGCATTGACATTGGACGTTTGCGCGGTCCCTATGACGGATGACGTCATCAGTAGGTACTTAGTTTAGAACTCACTCAAGCGATAGTTGGGCGCAGGCTGTTGGCGGCAGCAAGAATCAGACTTAAAATTGAAACTGCGTGTAAAGTACGCACAGACTGGGCTTAAAATTGACAGGGCATAGTGTGTGTACCTACCTCTACCTAAAGGTTGTCCAATATTATTTTAATGTTCACAGATGTGTCCGATATACAAGGTTTACTTTTTTTTATTGGAACTGGTCCCGCCGCACGCTCCCACCACTGTTACTCCTGGAAACCAGGATCGACAATAGTGACCACTAATGACGTCGAGGTTTGACCCTCGAAGAATCCAGTCGTCTGAACTGCTGAACAGATGATGAATTTAATCCCCTATAAACGAGGTTGTCATCTGAATGTGACTATTATTATTTTTCATGATTGCACTACTGTAACGCCGAACGCCGTTATGTTATAATACCTAGTTTTATACTGCCTGCCCAGAATGTATGAATCCCTAGTAGCTACCAATTACGGGGATATATTTATCATACAATAAAGTCGGCATAGCGTGCGATCCGCCTGATGATAAGCAGTTATTGTAGCCTATAGATGCTTATATACCGCTCGCACGTCGCCGGCCTGAAGGGGAGTGGAACAGTGGGGGATATAGAGTACGCATGGCAATGATAGCTACTTTCAATTCAAACACTGCGATTTCATTGCAATGATTATAAACAGTATCTACCTATATCGGTAGCAGGTGCTACTTATGAAAACCAACATAATATGATTTTTCACACGCTAACTGTGAAGTGTTCCATCACTAATAGGGAGAGCGGGTTGGGCTTCCTACTTTCTCACTCATCATACGAAACGCACTATAATTAATAGCTAATTGAGCCGATATTATAGGTATGAGACTACTCCTGGTACTACTCTGGTCTAGACCCAGCACGTAGGTATATCAGCTGTAGTAAATTGACTACAGTTTTGCTCTACCAGCGCCAGCGTAAGAATCTTATGTGTCTCGACCTGCTCTGACCATGATTATTATCATACTGGTTTAAATTGGCCGTGTAAGTTTTGTTTTATAGTTAGTAAGTACTTAATAAGTTTTTTTTTATATAACTCACATATGCATGCTGAGGTCACCTGTAAGTGGTTGTGCATTTAGTTAAAAACGTAGTTAGTATACTATAAGTAAAATGCATCTAATAATTAACAAACGTGTGTGGTCCATATTAAATATTTTTTTTAAATAACCAGATAAATGATTCTATAAGTATAAATGCAAGTCTTAGATCTGCGCGGCGAAATGTTGTACAATCGCGATGTCACCATAAGATAGGCCATAATTAACGTGTAGTTAGACACGGTTGCGTTCTACAATGGCTTAAATTCCTGTAATTATGACGCCGCGCGCCGGCGGCTACAGAGATGTTTCTATTATAAATCGCTTCGTTGTTCATTGAACAAATGTTGGATTAATGCTACCTTAGTACCTACTAGGGCAAGTACCTACACGTAAGTGTAATGAAATTTGATTACCCAATTAAAATGAATACAGTTCCGTCGAGGGACGCCCGAAAGTAGCGAAGCTTTATACCTATTACATATATGTATGTATAATAAAGCTGGGGCGCCGCAGCTACCACTCTGTATACCAATATATATCGTGTAACGCTACTGACGCTTAGTACGAATAGAGTGGCCGCACGGCGAGTAGAAGCTTCGCTTCAAAATTACATTTAAAAGAACAGCAAGTTATATTATAGGCAACTTACTAAAATTCTTTTCGGTTGGAAATTCAATAAAAGTTTTAAAATTCGGAATTATTCCAAACAATAAATTGGAAGATAAAGTTACAAATAAAGTAGACGCGACATAGTTAGACAGCTATGTTGGGTCTTGTTTGTTTACATTCTAGTTATAAAAAAATATCACGAAAATAGAGGTATTAAAATACACTTATGTAAACATTTAAACAAACAATCATCTAGTTTATCAGTTTTTATTATCACCGGTTGACTGACGGTCACATTTTCCTAGCACTTGTGTAGGTAGTAAGTACGTTTCGGTTCAGACTGTAAATATTAGATCGTAGTCATTGCGTAAATAATAAACCGCCGCGCAGTAAGCTAACTAAATAAATCGATATTATTTGGTAAGTCGTTCATGATGTCTTTCGAACAAGATAAAATGGGAAAACAAAGACTGAGTAAGTACCTAGTGACAATGGTGTTACCTGCTCATATTTTTTATGCTGTTCCTGAGAATGTACACCATATTTAATTCATTGAAAAGAGTAGGTAACCATTGAGTTTCTTGCCGGATCTTCTCAGTGGAAGCAGCATTCCGAACCGGTGGTAGACTCTGACTATTCATAAACGTAAACAACAAACGTGAATGAAAACAATTTTGAGTTTTGAGTTTGAGTTTGACCTATTATAAATTTATAATTTAACTAAGCGTTTTCTCGCTAGCCTAGATTTTTTTCTGGATGTGGACAACAGCGCCACCTTCTGGGTTCAGCTACAGACTACAGTTAAGACCCATGTGACCCAATAATATGTACAAAAAAAATTATTAAGGCATAAGAATTATAAAGAAACTAGTTCTAGTCCTTACGTACTTATATGACTGACATACGAAGCTGCTAAGGTCTTCGCTAGTTGTATATTTCGCAGTAGCAGTACCTTTGAGTACCTTTGAGTATTTAGGAGATACTTCCAAGATTCTTAAATTTTCAATCCAGATCAGAACATCTGGCTCAGAAGATTTAATTTTTTTTTAATAAGTTTTTTCCCAGTAATCGTACTTAAATTACATTATGGTAAATTAGTTATCGAGTAGTTTGTAAGTAATTTAGCTACAGATAAACATTTAAAGTGTGTTAATGAAGCACAAATATTGTGGGACCACTGACTGCCAATGGTCTGCCAATGACAATCAAAATATAGGTAGGTAAAAATGGTCAAATCAATCACCTTTTCATTCATTTTGTAAATCCGACACTGCACCATTCAATTAAAATAAAAAAAACAATATATTATTCCACAAAATCACAGCAATTTTTAAAATGATTATACTATCACAGCAAATTAATTCAAATTTAGTCGATAGAAAGTTCGTAAACAGAAATCGATTTATGGACAACACTTTGCCGCGCGCGCGTACGCGGGAAAATTGTCATCTCGAGTGGCGAGCCCGCGCGTTCCAACTTCGAAGGGGAAATGGTGACTGACTCCGTAAAGGCAAATGATGGATGCTATATAATCACGCTTCGAATCGGCTGCGATGTGGGGTTAGCGCCTTAGTCATCAGCAATGCTTAAACATGGGCAATGTATTCGTTTTGATAGAAGCAAATAGGTATACTTTGATTTTACACGGAATAGGTAGGTACTACGAAATACTCGTATACTTACAATAAGTTCGCATAATATACAAAAAATTACAAAATCTCTCTATAAGTACTCTGTGATAACAGCCCAGCTGTCTCATTTTATTTATAACTAGCTGAGCCCGCGACTTCGTCCGCGTGGAATTTAACTTATAACATAAAAGCCCGCTCCCGCGTACTGAGCCCGAGCGACAGGACCCATTTTTTAAAATTTTGTTTTTATAAAATAAAAGTTACCTAAGTTACTCCTTATAACGTCAGCTATCTGGCAGTGAAAGTCCCGTCAAAATCGGTCCAGCCGTTTCGGAGATTACCCGGAACAAACACACAGACAGACAGACAAAAAAAAATTAAATAGCATTTTTGTTATAGGTGTCGTATGTACTTTCATATGCATTCAGTGAAAAGGTGTTATTTTGATATTACAAACAGACACTCCAATTTTATTTATTTGTATAGATGCAAAATTGTTTTATTTACTTACTTATAAACAAAGCTGTAACTAAAGTAAGATACAATTTTGAATATTAGGTTTGATGTGGTCATAGGTTTATCATATTATAAGCATGAGTACCTAGTACCTAGCACTCAATTTAAAAAAAAAACAACTTCAAAAAGCCTCTGGGTGCACTAAAAAGCTAGAAATAACTAGGAACCTTACGATTTCTTTCATTTGGAGCCGGTCCCAATTCAAGTAAGTATGGGTAGGTACTAGGTAGTACCTACCTATGAAGTGGTTTTAACCTAACGTAGTGTAAATATAGTGGCACCGATTCCAAATGAAAGAAATGATAAAGTCCCTAGTTATGTCTAGCTATTCAGTGCACCAGAGCTTCATAGAAGTCGGTTTAATAAAAAAAAACATGAATTTGAGTGGTAAACAACGCTTGGAATCGCTGGTAAATTGTCCATAATATCTCTTAAACTACTCAACCGAGTTTGATGATATTTCAATCGGACCACTTAGAGAGTATAACCCTTTCAAACAGAATCAGTCCACAATTATTGATGAAGAAATCGGTGAACATACAAAAAATATGCATAAGGCGAACATAGAACCTCCTCCTTTTTTAATGGCGGTTAAAAATAAAGTTGATGGGGAAACTAATAGGAAGGATAAGGGATCACATACCTAATACATGTGCAAGTAGATACAAAATAACAAAAGAAGTCTGTTCATAGAAGTGCTTATATAAATTGTGTCATCGTAAACTATCAAATTGATGGTGCTTTGTCTATTGTTATTAACCTCAGAAGCTAATAAATGTGAGACAATTTCAAATTATTGTTGACCAATCGCACTTGATGTATATACTTACCTATACCTAGGTAATCCAAGCAGTAGGTTATATATATTATGTTATTATTCAGAAACCCATCCAATTTCAATCCACACCGTGCTGTTCAGTCAGCCATTTTTTATTAGGCATTTATATTATAACCTACCTAACTATCAAAGCCAAAATCAACTTTGTGTTAGTATTTCTAGGTTGGTTTCAGTTTGCAGAAGTGTGTGTGGGTTGATTCCATTTGCAAAACTATGTCCCATTGTGCGACATTATTCATTACTATACTAAAAAAATATTTTATTATAGTTTAGCCCTTTTGACGTCCTCCTGGGCACGGGCCTCCCCTCACTACGAGGGGAATACAAGCCGTAATACACCACGCTGGCTCACTACAGATTGACGGATTTCACATGTCTATCGAAAACATGCAGATTTCCTTACGATGTTTTCCTTCACCGTCAGCAAGTGATAATCATCGATGCAAATAAATAAAATTGGAGTGTCTGTTTGTAATATCAAAATAACACCTATTCACTAAATGCATATGAAAGTACATACGGTACTTATAACAAAACCGTGATTTAAAAATGTTTTGTCTGTCTGTGTGTTTGTTCCGGGTAAACTCCGAAACGGCTGGACCGATTTCGACGGGACTTTAGTGAAAGTCAAAACGATACAGCCAGTGGGCTGTATCGTTTTGATTCCATAGCTCCAGCGTTTGCAATGTAAGCGCAAAAAATGTGTTTATTTACGACATCGCATTAGAAACTTCTTAAATTATCAGTGTTTCTCTACTATATTATACATGTATCTAAATATATATAACTCAGAGGTGACTGACTGACTGACTGACTGACTGACTGACATAGTGATCTATCAACGCACAGCCCAAACCACTGGACGGATCGGGCCGAAATTTGGCATGCAGGTAGATGTTATGACGTAGTCATCCGCTAAGAAAGGATTTTGATTAATTCTACCCCCAAGGGGATAAAATAGGGGATGAAAGTTTGTATGAAACTTTGTCAATTAAATTCCTCGCGGACTAAGTCGCGGGCACAGCTAGTTATACATATAAACCTTCCCCTTGAATAACTCTATCTATTAAAAAAACCGCATCAAAATCCGTTGCGTAGTTTTAAAGATCTAAGCATAGGGACAGCGGGAAGCGAGTTTGTTTTATACTATGTAGTGATGATGATTCGCACATAGATCTCCAAAAACCCACAGGTGCGAGCCGGGGTTTGAGCCCGGGACCTGGTTCGCCAGATGCGTGATCAACCAATCGGTTATCACAAAAAAAAAATACCGTGACGTGAAAACTGCGTTTATCACGACGGAAATTTTCCATATTTACGTAATTAATTAACACGAATTAACGACTGCCACACACAGTGCATAGTGTACTTAATTTATAAGTAGTAGGTAACTGATATTTCGAGCTAAAGCAATTTTCCAGAGCTATATACCTACGTACCTACTTAGTTGTTGTATTAAAAAAGTTAGATAAGTATCCTTGAACTTTTTAGGAAATGTAGATACCTATTCTGCCCTCGTAATTTCAAATGCAGTAATCGCAAAGTTACAGTTTCGAGAAAAAAGCGTTTAAGCGTTTTTTTTTAATACGGATGATAGGCTTGAATGGAAGAAGAGAACGTGCTGCGCCGACCCCACCTAGTGTGGGATAAGGGCAAGGTGATGATGAAGCGTTTTTTTTTAATCTCTACATTAACTGCAATAAAACTAAAATGGTATGTTATATAACATAACATTTTAGTTAGTAAAAAACGCTAAAAAGTTAGTAAAAAAACGCTTCTAAAAGCCTTTTTCTCGAAACTGTAATTTTGTGATTATATTACTGCATTTGCAATTACGAGGGCAGTATTGCGGAAATAGAAATTGGTGTTCAGTGCCTAATTCGTTGTACCTACGTCGTATTGACATTAACTCCGAAACTGGAGTAGGTGCCTACACGAGGAGAATTGTTATTAAGTTGTATAGAGTAACCAAGGAGGTACCCAACTCTCGGCAAAGTGGAGAAAGCCGAGTGAAATGCAAATGGGAGTGATTGATTTACGAACTTGCTGTTTAATGTGTTCAGCATGCCGTGGAGCAGCTCTTGTTAGGGAGAGTAACGTAGGTGAGCTAAAGTTATAAATAAATATAAATATCGCCAGACGAACACACCAACTGTATGGTCCCAAACTAAGCAACGCTTGTACTAAGGATCCCATACAATGGACTGGGGGCGATCCCAGTGACACCCAGACCTGGGCAAATTACGAATAGGCCATTTCGGAAATTTGCCCCGGCGGGAATCGAACCCGCAACCACCCTTTGCAGTGAGCCAAGCGGCCTACGCTCGAACCACTGCGCCAAGCGGTCGTCAGTTATCTTTAAACGTTCATCCAGCATTGAACCATGTAGGTAAGTACCTAATTATAATAGATAAATATGTAGGTATAATAAGTCATTTTACAAAATAGCTCTGTAACATTATACCTATACTATATTATATATTTTATAAATTATATTTGGTTTAGTTTAGAGTTATTTTTCTTTCTACCCAGAAATCCTGCGCTAAAGAATCTAGATTGTCAATCTGATAAGTTATGTTTAGATACAACGGAAACCTGGAAATGTTTGTTAGAGGCAATGAGTTTGGAAGGTACCAATCACCTATCACATAAATCTTTAGTCTGTATTTTAATGAACAACTATTTTTATCCAAATGAAAACGTTTTCGAAACCTTGATTAAGTTAGTCTTACATAGCGCATCCAATGAACAAATAAAACCATTGTGTGCAATTCTTATCTAAATAGGTTGCAAAGTTAAATAAAGGTCAGCTCTTTGAAGTTAAATGTTACATGTCTGGCCGTATACTGAAACTCTACTCAAATGTACAGGTGTTTTTCAAAAGTCCGAAATAGGTAATAATTTAGGAAGGTACATAGGTATCTACCTATACAGTGGTTGAAATGTCTATGTGCCTAGCGAAGACAATTTTTGTGGTTGAAAAGCTGATGGTGAATGGAGGAAATGGATGGAGAGGATTTTCTAGGTATGAAAAGGTTGTAAGTACCTACTAACAATACCTGCAATTTCCATCAGGAATCTGTAATTTCAAACTTGATTCCTATTCAAATCCTACTCTATGTTAGAGCATGCTATTAATTCCAGTAAATACCACGTCGTATCTTCTAGAAGGTGCTCATTAAACATTTATTTAAAATGATTAAGTACTTGTTTATTTACTTGACTATGTAAATTGTAAATTTTCTTGACAAGATGTTCTATCTGCGCGCCCTGCGGGCAATTCCGTGAATCTGTCATGAATATATACCTACATAAGTACTATAATTTACTGCAGGTGCCTATGTAGGACATAGATATACGAGCTCGTATATATATGAACCTACCTATACACATTTCTGGTTATAAGGTTGTAATTAATGTACCTGTATTCCTTAAGTACCTAGCACCTACCAAACCTAGGTGTTCCAGAGTGTTCGGAAATTTGTATGCATGAGAAATTGAATTTGATCACAATTTCATAATTATATTAATTAATACTATACTACTTATTTAACCCTACACTAAACCATCACGACACATAGGTATTTGCCTTATTACTTATTACTTATTACTCGTGTACCTGTTACCAACCTTTTTAGTTATTTAAAAAAAATACGGATATTGAATGTAAAAACTACTTACTGATTCCGCCTAAAACTCCGTGTATTTTCACTTTCCAACAGGTAAGTAGTTAAGTAAAACGTGTGTAGTATTTCAGCAATTTGCAAATCAATTTTTCGACAAGCCAGCAAGTACCAACTTATGTGAATGTAAAGTTAATTGAATTTTCACCAACCGTAACGCGCGCTTGGCGCAGGAAGTAAATCTTCGACTGTAGGTTTATTTACAAAACTAATGGCTTTAACGAGCGGTTCTAACGCCGAGTACGGCTAATAACTGCAATACTTTTACAGGGTTGGGAGGAACGAGGTATTTCAGTACCTACCTACCTATTTAAATAGATTTCTGTATGTCCCCAAAGCCTTCATTGGGGCGTAAGATTTACAGCTTTGAATTAATGTCAAGTAGGCACATTTTAGGCCTTAGGTCAATGTGTTAGCGTATGTTATGCATTATTTTTGGGTTAGAGCTTAATAAATCAGCAGGTAGTTACTTATTACTCTACTCAATTTTGTTCAATATTAAAGCATAGCCGTAGCTATACCATAAGTTTGTACCTAGGACGTATTAAACATACGTATAATCGCGAGATGTCGCTACTCACTGACGCATCTTGAACGCTGTGAAGCCAGATATTTATTACTGTGGTGACCAGTTGGTGACCAAGTGCTTTGAGGATTTCAGGAGTAGGTAGGTACATTCGCGATATGGAACTAAAGAAATGTACCTATGGCGTTCCCTATGGCATACCTACTCGACTTCATTGATATTTCACGACAAGATTGACGGTGTGTGTACCTGTCTCTGTCTGTAGGACTCTGTACTCTGACTTCATATTTTAAGAACACTAGGTAAGTACCGGATATATTGTAAAAGTTTTGTAATAGGTACCTCTATGAGTGAGCCAGCGCTGCCCTGGTAATTGCAAATGCAGTACTTAAGTACTCGCTAAATTACAGTTTCGAGAAAAAGACGTTTAGGTACTTAAACGATTTTTTTTAATCTCTACTTTAACTGCAATCATACTAAAATGTTACATTTTCAGTAACATAACATTTTAGTTTGATTGCAGTTAAAGTAGAGATTAAAAAAAATCGTTTAAGTACCTAAACGTCTTTTTCTCGAAGCTGTAATTTAGCGAGTACTGCATATTTGCAATTACCAGGGCAGAGCTTGTAACTAGTAGTTAGAATTTTAGGTAGGTACAGTTCGTAACAGTAGTACCTACCTACCTACCCACCTAGAAAATGTGCACGGGCAAAATATCGTTTCTAAATAAGAAAAAAAAACAGTGCGTAAACTAGGTAGTGTAACACAGAAGTAGCCAGTCTGGCAACCCTGCATACGTACCCAGGTATAAGTAACAGTTACGAGTAAAAAAATTAGATGATACGGTCTCGGTAAACGGTAATGTCAATATTTATGCTCGCGCATACAGTGATAGCATTGTTTAAGGTACGCTCTGTATTACAACCTTCCATGAAATAATGGTTTCATTCGCATAAATAGAAACATTTTTTGAAGATCGTTTTGATGTAATTACCTAGGTACCTACAGTTCGTCACTTCAATGGTTACGATCTGTGAATCTGCGGACTATATGGATATAGATAATCAGAATGGATCCAACCACCAATACTTCTGCAAACTAAAACCAACCTTCCACTACTTCAACTGGGGTTGATTTTAGTCTGCAGGAGTAAGCGTGTGTTGAATCTTTTTTGCAAAACTCTGTCCATATGTAGATATGACTATATGTAGGTACTTAATAAATATTAAATACATTTAGGTTCGACTGGATTATTAAATAAGCACCTATCTATCTGGCTGATACCTACCAGGGTCTGCTACTAACTATGTCAATTAGGGATATATATGCCCTATTACTTACATTAACAATTAAAAAAAAATATATATAGGTACCTAGTACCTATACAGGTTGAAACAGAAAGGGTATACTTTTTTTTCAAATCTCAACTTTGTAATTCTAAAACTATCAGCTTTGGAGGAAACTTGAAAAACAAATGGAGTTACAGGGATACAGCTGTTGACAGATTTCATAAGTCTACAAAACTTTCAGTACTTCAACTGCCCCACAAAGCCGATAGTTCTAGATTTATAAAGTAAAGTTGCAAAACAAATAGTATACCCTTTGTGTTTCACCTAGTATACCTAATGTTGGTTAGCCTGGTATAGTAGACTAGTTAAATCCATATTACTCACATTATCTGATACTTCTAACATTTTTCTTGCTATCATAATCCTCTTCTGTAGTTGAGAAGCATCGTGATAATATCTGTAAATATAAAAACACTAAATTATTGTAAAATACACAGAGATATAAGATATATTTAAGATAAGTAAAATAAAAATGTCTCAAGAGCACTCGTATTTTTAAGTCTGTGCTCAAAAGTTTAATAAAATCGTATTCACTTTTTAAAACGTACCGCGTAAACGCGAATAAACGTCAATTTATTTTGACAGCAGCTGACACTGACTTAGCGTGCGAAATGCAAAATGTCAGTCAAACTGCCTGACAATTTATCGGTGCGGGTGCAGTGTTTGTTTGTTTGTTTATAATTTTATCATCATGCCATGTTTTTCGTAGGATTATAACAGGGATATTATATTACTGTACTGCATCTGAGTTTCTTCTAAATATTAACAACCGACAGGTACGTATTCGAAATTCCTACATTTTAGTGAAAAGTAGTCATTGATTTATGTTTACAATTTATCTCAATAATGTAGTTAGCAAGTGGTTTATGAATAATTTAATTCCGTATGTAGGTAAGGTGATGAAATTATGTCGTCGCTCTCTCCTCACTCTTTTATAACTAGCCCGCGGCTCTTCTCGCGTTGTAATACCTATGTTGATAAAATAAAAGTGGACTTAGTAACTTCTTATAACATTAACTGTCTGTCAGTGAAAGTCCTGACAAATTCCGTCCAGCCGTTTGGGAGATTAACCAGAACAAACAGACAGATATTTTTTTTAGGTACCTTATATACTTTTATAATAATATATGCAATTAGTAAAAAGCTGTTTTTTTGTTGGTATTACAAACCGACACGTTAAAAATGTTATTTATTTGTATACATAAATAAATATCAGCAGACAGACTTACACAACAACTGTATGGTGGTAGATTAAGCCATGCTTGTAAATTAATGATTACTTACATGATAAGGATACTGTACATGCAATGGACTGGGGGCAATCCCAGTGACACTCAGACCAGTGCTAAACATGATCAGGCTATTTCCGAAATTTGTTCGAATGGTAATTGAACCTGCTACCACCCGATGCAGTGAGCTGAGTGGATGCTTGAGTAACTAATCCAACCAGCGGTACAGATTAGCAGTACTTATATAAATATTGCCTTTTCTATTCTGATTGTTTTCTTTAAAAAACTGAATCGCTTGATACCTATGTAACAAAATGTTTATAAAAAGCAGGTGTAGTTATCCACAACTCTTAAATTGTCAGCTACCAGATTTAGCAATAGGGGGAGCGGTTAGCTCATATTATAATGTCCTGTGCTATTGTTCTGGGATCTTAGCATTCCTTGCACAGGCACTAGCGTTTATATCGGGCGGTTGCGTAGGCCGCGAATGACATGAAACAGTAGGTATTCTATCATACATTTTTTTCGTTAGCCGTCACATTTTAGTGACCAACATCTCCACGGAGATAATCCTAAATACCTACCGTCAATGAGAAATAGGTAGTATTTACCAAAGTTGCCATATGCAACCATGCAGTAGCAAAAAAAGATAGATTTATTATTCTTCATAATAAAGATCCGGATCCATTTATTAATTATCCGGATTCGTTTATTAATTTGTTTCAAAAACTAACCCAATATGGCAAATTACACTGTCATATATTAAATTGTGCTTTTATAGGTACTACCTAAGCCATCGTACATTTTGATCGTGCCTATAACATCGTCAAGGGATGGGCCCATTGCAATAAATTCCTCAAATCAAAATACAAACGTCGATTGTTACCCAATCATTCGATTCCCGTCTTTATCTCGTTACAATTAAAACCACTTTAACTGCATATTTATTGCCAAAGGGCCGCCGTTTGAAAGCGGCCGTGGGCCGGTGGACCACTTTCTAGTCATCGCGAGCGGAATCTAATGCGGTATCTACTTATGCCATTCGTCTTATTTTCTTTTTGTTTTACGCAATCACATATCTATGCGATAGTTTTTATTTTAACAATTATGAAAAGGTAGGTATACCTACTCAATACTTGGTACGTCTAGCTTCGTAAATCTACATAAACAGTGTGTGGATAAGGTGTGGATGGGCTAAGGTAGGTACTCACCTCTGCTGTCTGCTTCCCAGACGTAGGGTACCTACGTGTGATGTAGGTTTGTAAATTAATAGCAGTTTACTTTTTACGAGACAGTTCCCTCAGGTAGAACCTTAACCGGGTTTCAACGAGACCAGTTGCGTAACTATGTCATTCCTATGTCCAAACTGTCGCAATTAGCGCTGGAACGGTAATTTAAAACTGTTTCCTTAAGCTGCGATGGATCTATGTACTTACGTACCTACAAGTAGGTATATGTAGTACCTTTAGTAAATATTAATTAGATACCTGGATGCCTCAGCATTGCACGTGTATATTTTGCCAACCCCCTAGTCACAGTACTTAAAATATTAATACTTACCTATAAGTCTCCCCGTTTTTTGGCCAAAACAATTTGGCCTCCAAATTGGCTTAACGACTGTGGTAGTCAGGTCTAACAATGTGGAACTCACCCTTGTAAGACTCACAATAACATTGTCGGAAATCGATACTGAGAAGCTGTTACACATAAACAAATTGGCTCATTCGGGAACTTGTATACCCGATATTGTTTTCTTATATTTACGCGAATGCAACACATTGAAATAAAACTATTTTAAGGATTCTATCGCGTTTATTCCTCAGTCCCCCCGTGACCATGGTTGCTGTAAAGCAGCCGAAACGTCGGAAACATAAAAAAGTAAATAAACGCGATAGAATCCGTAAAATAGTTTTGTTTCAATTGTATACCCAAGTTAAATTAGTGATTGATGTACCTAGAGCTTAGCACAAAATGTTTGGAAAAATAAGGGTGTCAATATCCCGCGCGCATAGATAGGTATACGCTCCGACTCAAAATCAGACAAGACGTTTTCAGATTAGACTTTTCTTCATTGTAATTTGAAAATCGAATTTTAACTGCCGCAGCAATGAGTATGATGTCAGGAAATTTTGATGTATCGCAGTAAATCAATACCTACCTAAATATAATGTTGGTATTCATTTTTTAATACCAACACTCCGTCGTTGTTGGGTTGGCACACGTGATTAATAATAACAAGTCGCGATTATGTGCGGTCGCAACGTGAATTATGTCCATGTTGTCGTGACTGTAATGTTCCTTAGTTTATGTCGGTACCTAGGTGTATTGTAGCTGTTAAATTACTCTATTAGATAAGTACGGACATGTTTGAAATTTTCTACGGTACTTCAAACCGTTTTACGGTCCTTGTTCGTGCAAACATAATATGAAAATTTACTTTTATTTCCATCATAAAATCACTATAAGTAAGTAGGTAGGTACGTACTCAAGATCGCTTTCAGACTTGAGATCGATTTATGAATTCGGGCTTTAATATAAATAAGTATCGTGAAACGTGCAAGTCTCAGTGCATCTAACTAATTTAGGAAATAGTCCAGCATGGTGGACTATGTTCTAAATCCCTATTTTCTTATAAAGAGGCCTTATGGCGTAGTCAGCTGAGATGTGATGTTAGGCTAGAATATGTTTTTTTTATTTACCGATAGATAAAGTTAGAAGTTTTGCGAAAAAAAAAATGGTGCTGAGCTTGCAGATGGTCTTAAAGCTTAACCGCACATATTATATCGCCAAGATTAACTAAAACAATTACTTCAAGATTCTTTACTATTACAAATTAAAAGTGTAATTAGACATATCACCTAGTTACTTATGTACTAGCCATGAGATTATTCCCCTTGAGATAACTAAGACATTGTTAGAAGATGACAGTGTTGTTGGCATGTCGTAATGTAGCTTCCCAGCTCCAGTAAGACCGGTCCCAACCGACAGCTGCCGCACTATAATAGGCCACACTGGACTGGGTAACGGATGTCTGTCTGGCTTTGAACTTAGATCGTCGGGCGCTCGGCTATGAAAGACATTCATCATTGCGAAAAAGTGGGCATGGTACCTGTTTTTTACATTCTAAGTATTTTATGATATCTATTATATTGTATTTCGGAATAGAAACGGACTTGTCGAACATGGCTTTTCTGATCAGAAGAATTTGGTTTTAAATATTAGTTTGCTCATATCTAATGACGCTGCTCTAGGAACAATGAGATACATGAATATCTAATTATGCCGACTGTCAAAGAAGAAGTAAAAAAATACAGTGAAAAATATAAAGAAAGGCTTAAAAACCACATAAACGAACTAGCCAGGGAAATACTAAACAATGAAGATCATATCCCAAGGCTGAAACGCTGGAAAATATTAAAATTAGATCAGAGAGACTAAAAATCACTCTTTTGAAGAAAGGGAGAGTATTCAATGGAACACCTCTCAAAAAAAGATCTGTATCTCAACATACAATCTGATTATGGCTAGAAGAGCTGATTGCAGATTATAATTTAAAAAAAAATCTAATGACGAATAAGTTTAAATACATTCGTGGTGTTTTACATACAATTGTGCTTCCTCTGGGTGTACGAGTCTTGTTATTTTGGCAATCAGACTACGGTTTTTGGGTTTAAAGGGAAGTTGATAATATGTTCGATCTCTTATTAATGTGATGGTCAAATTATGTCCAATGGTTTGAGAAAAAATGTATCTCTAACCCTTCGAAGATTGCACTTTACAATTACCACATTAAACTGTTACCACAGAGTTTAGCCTATACCTATCATATAATGTTAGTTAGCTTTGTTACTATGCAATTACTTTTATTGACCACCTGTCAGTCAATAAAACCTTCTTTCTTCACAAAGATTCGTAGTAATAGCGTAATATTTATCGATAACAAGACCGTCATACGATACATAACAACAGACAGACATCTGTTATGCGACGCATGTCGATTCCAACAAATAATGATTTCTTTTCAGTTTTATGTTTTTTTTTTTCATGACAAACAGAATATTTATACTTGGACTTTATTTACGATTACGATTTTACATACTGTGCCATTGTCATTTGTCTTGTTATTTTGCTTTTATTGTGTATTTTTTAACCCCCAAGAAATAAGGTGTTTACCCCCAAGCGCCGTAGACTTACATGTTTGATTTCATTGTTGATGATCCTAAATGAAAGTTTTAGCTATGTTTGATGGAAATATATATCTTTATCTTCTGGGAATGTCCATTTTAATTCGGATTCGCTTTTTTGACATGAGCTCTTTCTTATCCTACATGAACTGCTATTTTATTGCCAAAACGCTTTAGATATTCTTAGCAGAAGCCGGCTTTGGAAATGTTCCCGGTGAAAATTAAAAAGGTGAGCCCTCTATTGTATGATCGTGAATATAAGAGATTAATGATGTTTGATAATATGATATCATATGTTTTTTTTATCTAAGCTATAAGTAGTATAAACGAGTAAGTCGTTTGAAAACAGTCTTAAAAATACACTCAGTATAGCAGACTTGAAAAAATTTTAGGCATAAATTACCTATACAATATCGTTGGGGAACGGGTATTCACTGTTAAACCCCACAAACAAATCTTCTTAACACACTCCATAAGTTCATTTTTTGCCTACCAGCATCGTAATTACATGTTTTGTTCAGTACATAAAGAGTGATGCACTCGGAACATTAGATGTTGTTGATCTTGTAAGATCAATGAAATCATTTTCGAGCTTTGGAAATTCCACATCCATTAATTACGTTGCTTCTGACTGTTACTATTATGAATGAAGATACATTTAACTTGCTCCAAACTGGTGTACTTACATTAAATCGCGCCTCAAGGGAAGCCAGTTCCGCCAAGCTGGGCCCTAACTATTGATATGGTATGGTGTCAGCAAAACGTCAAGAGCGGAGCGTTTGAAACGTAATCGCTAGCTTTTGCCTTTCTATTACGATTTGAGTAGCTGGCGTGTTTAGGGCCCTGGTCTAAGTTGGTGGTCATTCAGATGTACCCATTGTGGTAAGCAAAGGTTGAATTGAAACAAGTAATGAGTAATACTTACATTAATTTTATGAGTCAAACACAACACTGTAGAGCTGCGTCTATACATGTGGGCAATGAATATTTTCAACGGCGCGTCGCTAAATGAGCGAGCATCGAGGCTAGCGAAGGTTGTACACACAAACGAAGCCTGAGAGCCAAGCGCCATTTGAGCATTTACAAGTTGCTCAGTTTGCGCCACGCGGAGGCAGCCGCTCAACTTGAGCAAATATGTAGAGATAGGTTGTATAAAATTGGAAAAAAAACCGTTTAATATTTTGATTACGGTACATAAGTGAGTTGTTTTAGCAAATATCTTTGTAACTAGCTGACCCGACAGACGTTGTCCTGTCTTCACTTTTAATATTGAATTCAAATTGTTCCGCTCAATTCTCTTATTTTTTTCTTTCATAAGAACGTTTTCCTGACAATAATAAACACAACAAAAAAAGAATTAGCGAAATCGTTCCATCCATTCACGCGTGATGCGATGACCAAGGAAATAGAGATTTATTGTTATAAATATCGATTTGAATTTTAAAAAAAATGTTTTCCTAAAACTTATGTCAAAAAATAATTGTAAACCTACTTATGATTTCAAATGTGCTACGTTCAATATCAAGCCATATGCCCATAGAAAACAGCTCAAATTGCGTGGGCTATGCGTCTGGCAGCACGGTTTGATACCTGTTATATGTGAACATAGTAACTCAATTACGGCCAGTTCCGTAGCAATTACTCATGGCAAATGGAATTATCTGCCGCCCCTGACCCCCCGAACCCCGACACTGAGATATAATAGGGTTAACTTCCAATATTGCAACGAAATTTACCCACGGTTCTGTTGCCAGTGAAATTTTGTAAAAACGCCACCTAGCGTTATATTGTAGTACTTTAATTCCGGATTTGTTACACAAGTACCGTAAACTGATTGCAGTTTTAATAACATGCATTCCGGATAGAAGGTCCATTGTGTAACCGACCTTAAGACATTTACTATTTTTTATGCATACAAATTAATCTAACTCTAGGAGTTATGGAATGTTCATAAATGACATAGGTAAAGATCTAGAGACCATACATTGATGTATAGTATACTTTTTAGGATAAGTAACTTATTGTTAAAAGCGGTCTGATTTTATAATCAGTACGAAAAACTAGATGTCCTATTCTACTTTAAAATATTTAAAAAGGGACTTACCTAGTCATAAGTTTTGTTCTGATTGTAGGTACAGGACCTACCTATTTAATTGTACTTCTTAGAATAATTTGGAATGGATAGCGCAGACGCAAACTTTTATTTAAGTATGTTTAAAGTTAATTTCTGTAGTTTTAGTTACAATGACTCACTTTTACTGATAGCCTTTAGATTCCAAAAAAGTTGTTACCTTCGCACCTTGATTTGCTAAGCGCAAACGCAGTGTGGGCGTATGTTTAGCGTAACTGCACGTGGCCAAACAGACAAATTTTAATTTTGTTTTATGGAGCTCTTAGGGAAATAGATACCTAAAGACCTGTTATTGAGCAAGTACTAGTTAGTACCTTAGTAATGTTCCTACTTGTTATACCGACCAAGGCCTGTGTGTATTATAAATAGCGGCCCGCCCCGGCTTCGCACGGGTACATTACGGTTACATTATTGGAGTTTTAGTAAGGATCCCTAATTTTATTTTAAGTAAATATAATATAGCCTATGTCACCCGGGGATAGTGTAGCTTCCCAACAGTGAAATAATTTTTCAAATCGGTTCAGTAGTTTCGGAGCCTATTCATTACAATCAAACAAACAAAGTTTTCCTCTTTATAATATTAGTATGATAGTAAGCAGAATCTATAAGTAGGTAACTACCTCCTTCCTACTCCACACACTAAGGCCCGCATTAATAAATTGATCTCTAGTCTGAGAGCGATCTTGGAAATGTCATCCTAACGTCATCCCAGTACAAAATGACATGTCGAACGCGTACTCAAGATCACTCCCAGACTTGAGATAGAAAAATGCAGTGTATAAGTAGGTACCTACTTACTACTTATAACGAACACCGACCGACATAGGGGCCTATTTAAATTCCAGTCTGTATTTTCTAACTGCAGGGCAAAAGCCTCACTCACAGAAGACCATAACTTTGCTACCCCCCTTTGCCACATGCTCTAATCTATGATAGGTAAGCAAGTACTTAGGTAAGTGCCTACTACCAACTTGTTATGTAACATCTATATCATCGTAGGTATAGCGATAAACAGAGAGTAAGTACTTATAATATGTGCAATCTTTGACTATTAGTAACATCTCTCTGTGTGCAATACACTCTCGTCGAGCGTGCATCAACGATCCATGAAATACCTAACTAAAAAAAACTATGAAGAGCAATCAGTCCGTTAGTGTGAATCCAACGAATCTCGCTAGCTCTTTTTGACACTGCATACCTATCCCGCTGTTAGTTAATATTATAGTAAATAGGTATCACGTGTATAAATATTAAATTCTTCTTCTTTCTTTCTTTAAAAATATGGCCCACCCACAGCCTTAAAAATACCACCCAAGTTAATAGGTATTTCGCCACTATTCTCCAGTGTCAAGTAACACATATCAATACAAAACAAACACATTTAATAACAATACAATTCAAAAATGTGACCCCTTTGGAAAACCGATGTGGAGGCCACGTGTAAAATTAAAAATTGTTTATTATCCCGTTTCTAATATACCGGCAAGTGTTAAATGTTAATAGGTATTATTCCGACCCGTACAATATCGATTAACGCACAAACAAATGTTCTCAATGTGTTGAAAATTGATTTGAAATAGAAAGCTAATAGCTGAATTATTCAAATGTATAATATCTACCAACCAGATACATAACATCATATTATAATTTGATAGCACATACCTTTTTTTAAGAATCGGTTCTTCGGTTCCTAACGGTTTCTTTAATATTTTTAATATCATAGGCAGTCACGAAGTCTATTTGTTTCACCTGTGAGGATTATAATGTGACTAATAAATACCGTTGCACAACCACAGAAAGCGTACACATTGCAGGAAATGATAATTTAGTCACTCACTTGTGCGGTGGAATGTCCATAACTAATGCGATCGACCTTATCCACATCATCTGTAAATGAAATCTTTTACTAACGGTCTAGAGCTGTCTAGAGTCACTAGTGGCCTGGATCAAAAGATTGGAAGACTGTTGATGAAATCTGGTAGAAAAATAAGTTTTCGTTATTGAAATGACTACGAAACCCTACATTGTGCGTGGTCCGACACACACTTGGTCGGTTTTTTTTACCAGGTTATGAAAAACATCGCGAACCAACACGAGGGAGTTATATGTAGGTACTTAATATGCTCTGTTCCTCATTCCGTGCCATGCCGCTACACAGGTGTCGGCAACCTGCGGCTCGCGAGCCATATGCGACTGTGAAGCTGCGGCGATGCCTACGTCATAACATCTACCTGCATGCCAAATTTCAGCCCGATCCGTCCAGTGGTTTGGGCTGTGCGTTGATAGATCACTATGTCAGTCAGTCAGTCAGTCAGTCAGTCACCTTAGAATTATTTACAAATTTTGTAAATTGTAATTTTTTGTCTCTTCCGACGCAAAGGTTGCCGACCCCGGCGCTACACCAATAGCATAACCTAACGCCGATATGGTAAGATTGTTGCCAATTTTGAGCGGTGCGTTGATAGAATCAATTTATAAGGAACTGCATTGTTGAATACCTATTTCCTGCAGCCTTCCGGATGTCATCGACCCATCTTGTTCGTGTTCGCCGTATTTTCCTTAATGCTTCAAGTAACCGATTCCAAACAATTGATTTTTTATTGTTATCAAACAACCGCTTTACCATGAGTTTATACATTTCTCTAGAAGTCACTAGAGTCTACGTGGAATATTGGAGGAATGGCAAATTGTTAGGCCTTCGTTAGGCCGGTAGTGTCACTAAATTTTCCATACTGTTTAGGTAGACGCCAACGACTAGCGAGGGTAAATTTATATAAATATAACTCAAAGGTGACTGACTGACTGACTGACTGACATAGTGATCTATCAACGCACAGCCCAAACCACTGGACGGATCGGGCTGAAATTTGGCATGCAGGTAGATGTTATGACGAAGGCATCCGCTAAGAAAGGATTTTGATTAATTCTACCCCCAGGGATAAAATAGGGGATGAAAGTTTGTATGAAACTTTGTCAATTAAATTCAACGCGGACGAAGTCGCGGGCACATCTAGTTATACATAGGTCTATGTATAATTAATTCGTCAGTTTTGTCAGTTTTTCTATAGGAAATCTGTCAAAAGTGACGTATTCAGATACAATTGCGAGTCGAATCGAGCGACAGACGTTAGCAGAGTTGGGCCCTTGCAATACGCTTCTATGGCATATTTACTACCCTTTGTAATTATTAACTACTTATAAAAGCAACTAGCGGCCCGCCCCGGGTTCGCACGGGTACATTGCGGTTACATTATTCGAGTTTTAGCAAGGATCCCTAATTTTTTGGAAATATATTATAGCCTATGTCACCCGGGGATAGTGTAGCTTCCCAACAGTGAAAGAATTTTTCAAATCGGTTCAGTAGTTTCGGAGCCTATTCATTCCAATCAAACAAACAAAGTTTTCCTCTTTATAATATTAGTATGATGATAAAACTGGCGATAAAAAAAAAGAATTATAACAAAATGTTAAAAGACAAGCCCGCTGAGTCGAGGTCGCGTTCCGATCCGGTTGTAGATACAAGAAAAAAAATGTAAAATTGACAATTTGTAAGTGCCCCCGTAGGCCTAAACAAAATAAACGCTTTGAATTTGTTTTCCGATTTAAAAAAGATAAATGCGGTTACAGACAAGAGCATTTTAGGGGACGATATACCTATGTGTTGAAATTAATTTACTATCATAAGAAAGTTTCCTCTCACTCACACTCGTGTATGACCATTAAATTCATTCAATAGTGTTCCAACTTCCATTACTTCAATATCATTAGTGGGAATGTTATGAACTGGTAACGGTCCCATAATTCATTAATATTTATATTTCTCTTAACCCTCTGATGGCGATAACAAAGACCTTCCTATTTAAAATTCCCATTGTTTTTCTATATATTTAACAAAACTTTTAATAGTAACTACGCACTAGTTACATTATAAACATGATTTAAAATCAGTATTAATTTCGCAATGGTTTGAAGCTTTGCGAATACGTTTTGTTCTGTTTCGAGATTTCATTGTATTTTCGTAATACCAGCTGTTCCAGTTTTGGTCATGAATACTGAACAGATTGGTTACTTTTACTCTTTGTCTTATCTACTGCAATTTATGTTCTCATTTTCATCGGATTCATCGAAACCATATAATATAATTTAGCCCTTTTGATGTCCCACTCCTGAGCACGGGCCTCCCCTCAACACGAGGGGGAAATCAGGCCATAATCCACCACGTTGGCCCAGTGTGGGTTGGCGGATTTCACATGTCATGCAGGTTTCCTCACGATGTTTTCCTTCACCGTAAGCAAGAGATAATCATATAGGAATTATGATTCGCACATAGATTTCGAAAAATCCAGAGGTGCGAGCCGGGGTTTGAACCCAAGACTGGTGCCCGCAAGACGCGTGCTTAACCAATCGGCTACCACTGCTTGTCGAAACCATCTTTAATTTATTACATACCTCGATTTAAACAATCTCCTGTGAGAGGGGGTAATAGCACCCTGTTCGAATCAGCTCGAATATGAGTTGTATCAATTGGCTACAGTTTGGCTCTACTAATGTGAGAGACACTTTTAATACAACACAAATATAAAGCAAATCATATTTTAAAAAAAACCACTGAGCATCTACTACATTTATTAACAAACAAAGTAAACACAGTGAAACAAAAAAAAAAAAAAAAAGACGTGAAACATGCATCTTCACATGATGTTTATGAACCGGCGAGAATAAATTAATCTATTTTAAAACCTTTGATAACAGATATATATCACTTCAGTATAGACAAAAATTTTAAAATAGTTTTTTCATTACTCATACTCTGAAAGTAGGTCTGAAGTCCCTGAGGAGCGGGTTGAAAGTAATACTTTTCCGGCCCGGGAGAATCGCTTTCAACTGACAGCTGTCAAATTATTAAAAAAAAACTAGTTCCATTTTCACATTTCTATGGAACCATGTTCAAACTTTTTCTATAGTCACTCAATTACAGCACAATGTAAAATTGAAATAACATAAAGTAAGGTATTAATTAAAGAATATGTATTTTTAAATGACTTAATTATAATTTAGTTTCAAGAATTTCTTTAAAATAACATAGATTTGGGCAAAATATTTAAAGATGAAAATGAAAAATAATGGCTAAATAATGAAGTTGGCCGGCCAACGAAAAAAAAAAAAATTGGCGGCAATCCGATCTTTATTTTTTTTTTCGAGTCGTAGAGTATTGTTTATACTTCCTTGTATTATTTCTTTAGCCAATACCTGTTTTTATTTTTACTTTCCTTGCATTCGTAATGAAAAGCACAGTGTTTACCTCGGGTGAATGACTTAATTTGTCCCTCGAACTATTAGCGCCCTCGCTACGCTCGGGCGGCAAACCCCGTCTCGGGACTAAATAAGTCACTTTCACCACTCGTGTAACAATGTACTATTTCGTTATACTTAGACCGTAAGTATATATGTACACTAGCTGTGCCCGCGACTTCGTCCGCGTGGAATTTGATTGACAAAGTTTCATACAAACTTTCATCCCCTATTTTATTCCCTTGGGGGTAGAATTAATCAAAATCCTTTCTTAGCGGATGCCTACGTCATAACATCTACCTGCATGCCAAATTTCAGCCCGATCCGTCCAGTGGTTTGGGCTGTGCGTTGATAGATCACTATGTCAGTCACCTTTGAGTTATATATATGTCGCCGCCAACTAGCTTAATTCGCCGTTCAATTAACAGCCTAGCCACTTAACTAAACGGCGCCGTTCAACTAGTGGCCTGAATGATATTCAGCCATTTGATCAAACAGCTAGGCAAATGACTTGGATCGATGACGTTTAACTACTTGCCTAGCCGTTTAATTACCTGCCTAGCCTGTTCATTTCAATTTAGTTCTACTTTCTGCCACCTAGCGCCGAAACTCACCAAACTGTCAATATCTCTATATTCTATATTCTCTTTGGTCAATATGGCGTCGGAAAAAAACAACTTTGATGGAATCATTTTATTAGGTACTTAGGTTTTTTACGATTTTTTTTAGATCCACCGAATCTATTTGCCGGGTGGGGTTTCTGTGGGGTCATAAAAAAAATAACCCTAACCTAAACCCACCCAGGTCGTTCTGCTTGGGTAGTATTTTGAAAAAGTTTTGTAGTACTTAAATGTCAACCAGTTGCCTAAGTATTAGCCAGCCAATTTATTAAATGTTGTAATAGACTATACGGCTGAATGTCATTTAGGCCGTTAGTTGAACGGCGCTGTTTAGTAAAGTGCCTAGGCTGTTAATTGAACGGCGAATTAAGCTATTTGGCTGCGACATATATATAGGCTAGCTGTGCCCCGCGACTTCATCCGCGTATTATTGGATTATTGGGTAAAAAGTATCCTATATGTTAATCCCGGTTATAATCTATCTGTGTTCCAAATTTCATCCAAATCCGTTCAGTAGTTTTTGCGTGAAGGAGTAACAAACATACATACATACATACATACATACATACATACATACATACATACATACATACATACATCCATCCACACTCACAAACTTTCGCATTTATAATATTAGTAGGATATGCATTCATTATAAACCTGTAATTTTGATATTACATTACATACGGACACCACAATTTTATTTATTTGTATACTTAAGTCGGTCATGGCGGCCAAAATCAACGAAGGCTAGAAAACTACGCAGGAAATTTTATAGGGAAGGTGTTTGCGCAAGCACAGGTGTGACCTCTTTCCTTACTCTCATAGACCAATGAGAAGGCAATCCCACACGACCGGAAAGAGTACCCTTGGTAGTACGAACTAAGTTATTGCATGCAACGAGTCCTAACAGAGATAGACGAATAACCGACTAACGACCCGATGACACCGTAAGTCCATAACCCACTACCTACGATAAGTGTCGGTAAATCGTAAGTACCTGCCATTAACGACGTATTCAGAAACGTGATCCATCAGTTTGTTTATAGGAAAACTGTCAAAACTGACGTATTCAGAAACGTGATACGTCAGTTTGTTTATAGGAAAACTGACAAAACTGACGTATTCAGAAACGTGATACGTCAGTTTGTTTATAGGAAAACTGACAAAACTGACGTATTCAGAAACGTGATACGTCAGTTTGTTTATAGGAAAACTGGCAAAACTGACGTATTCAGATACGCGATACGTCAGTTTGTTTATAGGAAAACTGTCAAAACTGACGTATTCAGATACGCGATACGTCAGTTTGTTTATACGAAAACTGTCAAAACTGACGTATTCAGATACGCGATACGTCAGTTTGTTTATACGAAAACTGTCAAAACTGACGTATTCAGATACGCGATACGTCGGATTTGATGTATTGTGAGTCAAGTGCGAGTCGGGGTTTTCCAAAATGGACGGTCACTTTTTTTTATTGTACTGTTATTAATTGTGTTTGTTATTGCAATTCGTTACTCGACATTGGCAGAATCATATTGGGCTTGACCCAATTGTAAGAGGCCATTAATATAAAAATATATATAAGTGCGAGTCGAGTTTATACCAGCGGTTAACAGCGCTATGGCGACGGAGAGACAATCAGTTCTTGTACCGAAGAACCTATTAAATGAACACAATGTAGTCAAACCAATAACATTACATATTACATGAAAACGACGACACTTAGGTTCTCATTGAACGCCCACATTGTTCAAGACTCTTCATTTCTTATAGCGTGACGCCATCAGCTTGGTTGACGTCATGTCCGTAGTAATCATAAGATTATTTATACTTTGCGTTTATATACAAGTTTAAAAATTAACATAGAGCTGTTAGTATCTATAAAACGCATTCCGAGAACCGAATATTGTACCTATACGATTGATGTAATCTTTCAATTCAAACTCTAAAATAGCGCAGCCGTAACTCTAAAAAATTTGCTTAACCCGTGGGAAAAAACGTGGCAATTCAGGTGAGGTGTTTACAAGACAGCAGTTTATTCGATTCTCGGGAATCCCCTTGTAGGTGGGTATTGTTTCTTTCTGAAAAGGAAGTGCCAAATGCCAAAAATAATATACACACATCTGGTAGGTATCGAAATATTCGACGGAAGAAATGGCCCGAAATCCTTGAAGGTGTTTACACTTGACGCGAATATTTTTTTATTATTATGCAGATTATATTTTTACTTGGGATATTGGTACATGTGTATATCTTTTGAAGCAATGTGAAATTTAAATCTACTGGTTATTTTTACGAATCGGTCATGTTCAAACGAAAATTTATGCCGTAAACAAACTAAACTAAACGGTCCTAATGGGAGACCAGCCATGGTGGTCTTCTACCAATTGTTATGCTGATCGGACCGTTTTGTGTTGAGCAACCATATGAATCCCACTACCTCCCCTCGTTTATTTCTTCTAATCTAGTAAAGTAATGGAAGTAATGCGCTTTTTGCAAAAAAAAAAACGATCTATATATACGAGGAGCGTTAATGAATTGTAGGCTTCACTTACCAGGGATTTCGTGACTATAGAACCTATTTTGAGATATAAAATGAATGGTAATTATTTAATTATTTCGCGAACGTATAATCAGAATCAGTAAATGAGCAGTTTGCTAGGTACGTCACGGTTGTGGTTTCGTGATCGGTACATGCCCGGAGCGCGTTGAACCTCTATAGGTAGGTATTATTATTATACGAACTCTCATCTATGATTATCATGATTTTGCCTCGTTAATACAGATACGATATACATTCTCATGCCTCAAAAAAAATTCAAAATTCAAAATTGTTTTATCCATGTAAGCCAACAAAGCATTTATGAATAGTCAGAATCTACCACCGGTTCGGAATGCTGTTTCCACTGAGAAGAGCCGGCAAGAACCTCAATGGTTACTCTTTTCAATGAATGAAAGATGGTTTACATTCTCAGGAACAGCATAAAAAAATAATATGAGCAGGCAACACCATTGCCACTAAATAGCTAATAGTAAATAATTCATAAGCTGGATTATTTATTGATTTATTTCATGTTAATTCGAACGGCCAAGCGTCAATATCACTAATTAGGTAACTAAAAATTAACTATAACTAAAAAATGCATTACTTATATAAGTGATAAAAAGTAATTTCATTCATCTTTCCCACTTAACCTGAAATATACAAACAAAATCCATTTTGACTGCGTGCAATTAAAGTTAAAGTAGATGTTAATTTCAGGTGTGAAGGATGTGATGTAGAGTTTGATCAGCTGTACGTTTCGAATCATTTAATATCATACATTATAGTTAATTTAAATCGTTCTTGAAAAAATGTATATAAGTATTTGCCATGCATCAGCGCTTCTTGCGAAAACGTGCGGTAGAATTGCCTATTTAAAACATATAGGCGAACAGAACCTCCTTTTTTCAAAGTCTTTTTCAAAGCGTTTTCCTCCTTTTTCAAAGATTATAATTATCGTAAGTAGAGCTAAGTAGAAATACAAACAAACAGACCTCCATAGGTTTATGAACATATTGATTGTTATCCTTCACGGATTCATGGCCAGAGCATGCTTTTGCGCATATACATAATAGTCTTTGCAGGTAACAAATTATTGGGTGCAGCCGGTCGGAAATGCTCACAATCTGAACTTTAGCTAAGCGGAAGAGAATCGATGTGCTTATTCAACCTTGAACATTGAAAATTAATATTAAGCGAGTACAGATGTAGATTGTATTATAATCAAATCATAATAGACACAAATGTTAATGTTAAAAAAGAGAATGCAAGGACAAGCGTACATCTTCCGTAGTGAGTATCTCGTAAGATTAGTATTAGGGTGTACCCATGAGATGATGTTGTAAAATTTTAGCTAAAACTATGGTTATGATCATAATACTTCTGGTTTGATATATTTGCGGGATTTAAACTATTATTATGATTACTTATCTACCTAATGATTGATATGAAACGACCCAAAGATGAGGTGGCAGGGCACAGACCGGCAAACTGTATCTGATTGATTAAATAAGTATGTAGTATTGATTTCCAGGTGCGTCTACTTACCTAGACGCACCTTGGCACCCGACAAGCCCGCTGAGTTTCTTGCCGGATCTTCTCAGTCGAGGTCGCGTTCCGATCCGGTGGTAGATTTACCCTCGCCACCTCTCCTGGCAGCGGCCCAAGCCGAGGTCGTGTCCCTTGTGGCGCCCTTGAGCTAGCTGCCCCCCTGCCCCTCTGGCTGGAGCGCACTTGCGCTCGCCCTCTGTCCGGGTGAAGTTGTTATGGCCACTCTGGCCAACAACATATAGTCAATTCAAAAAAAAAAAAAAAATGATTTCCTGAAAATTGAAATCTCGTGAGTTGAAATAACGAAGATAATTGTGTATCTATCGCAACCACTTAATACATAAGTAATTTTGAAACCCCATAAAGCACATATGGAAATTAAATGATCAAATAAAGTGCATTATGGTATTTGGGGTCAAATAAAACTACATAAAAGATGAATCAGAAAAGCTTCTAGTCTATAAATAGTTATGCATAAAGCGCATATTCGCAACGCAACGTGACAGTGATACTATTAATATGAAGGTCATCATTCATATGATCTAATGCAATTAGTATTTTAATTGACTCTGCTTGCAAATAACAAGAAAGAGGAGGTAGGTAGTTGAAACTCCTCTGGGTATGTTTTCGACCATAGAATGATCTAGGTGGTTTTGTTACTTATAGGCAAAGCAGGATATTACCTAGGGGTCTTCCATAAATTACGTCACACGCTAAGGGGAGGGAGGGGGTCGACGAAATGTGACATTGTGTGACAAAGGGAGGGGTCCCAAATTTTGTCACATCACATTTTTTCGAAATATAATATTTTATATCTAAGTATTACAACACTAAATTTCAACTACAAACCTACTAAAGAATAACATAAAAATTGTTGTTACTTTACTCATGACTGCATGACAAAATTTTTATATTTTTATGTTTTGTTAATTTTCATGCCTATGTTTGTTTTGAAGTTCATTTTATTGAAAAAAAATGAAATGGAAATAAGAATAATTTCGGAACTGCTGTTTTAATTTCATAAATTTCTAAATGTAAAATTGCAACATATGTGACATCTAGGGATTGCAGTACCGGTACTGAGGAGAGCTAGGCAATTCCCGGTACCAGGCATAAGCCAGTACCGGGAAATACCGGGAATTTCGGGAAATTCGGTACCCAATACAAACGTTGAATGGTTATTTAAAAAAACATACTTAACAGTCTAATTTGTGCTCCTTTTAATCAAAATGTAATTATTTACATGTATATTAAGTATTTTACTTATTTAGTGAACGAATCCGAAATTTATTTCGAAATTTCGGACCATTTTTCAATTGTCAGCGGCGTGTTAATTTCGAACTTTCGAACCTAAGATGCGGCTTAGCGGCCATTTGGAGTGGATGTGGACACCAGGAACTAGAAGCAGGGAGTTGAAATGACTTCAGTGCGTTATATTGCGAGAGGCGTCGTTAAAAAGTAATTGGCTGATGATGGATAATGTAAGTCATCAATCATTGCGAATGAAGCCGAAACTTCGACGCACAAGTAGACGCCTCAACAAAATCATCGAGACACGAATGTTCTGCATCTCTCTCCTGGTCCTGTTTCTCATATATCTGATTTTGAAGTACAGTAGAAGATCCTATTTGCTGATCATAAAGCAAAATTAGGCAGTACGTCTGCAGTGGGCGATTTGACAAAATAATCAAAATGGTAAAGATACCCTAGCTGGAAGCAAACCACCAACATGATGAAGTGACGACATCGTGAAGGTAGCTAATAATTTGATGAATAGACTAGCAGGTCAGGACTGATAACAATGTCTGATAAAGGGATTGTTTCGATTGCTTTACTTCTCCTTTAGCCATTTTGATTTAAACCAACTGGCGTAAGTCCCCTTCAGTATCCTCCACTTCTGTCTCTTTTACGACTTGCGCCGCTTAGTTCGCTCCCGCGGTCGTCGTATTTCAATGGTGCTGGAGGTCTCCTATCAGTTTTTTTTCCAATGTTCACCAGGGACTATTCGAGTAGCGGTAAGATCCCGCCTTCTAGTGACATGACCAACCCTTTGCAATATGACGAAAGCTACTCATTTGATGACATCGTTGAATTTGCCTTGCTCACGAACGGCCAATGGTCCACCTTATGTATACGCTTAGTAATGCCGATGTCCCGCCGATAAATATTTTTCTTTTATTTATGTTCGAGCATCTTGGCAAAATGGCTGATCCGATTTCAACGGGGGTTTCACTTTAAGATAGCCAGTGGTTAAACTTAAAACATAGAGTACATAATCTCACCCTTTTATCTTTAGGAGTCGAGCTGCTGAATAAAATCTACATTTTCCACTAGCTTGTTGGAAAAGTAGTTTTTCGATAGAATATTTTTTTTAATTGATATTATTTTTGTAGCTTTAATGAAAATTACCCTAAAACGTCATTTTAATATTTTGTTTAGATTTTACAATGATATTTCATGTCAAAATCACATTTACCAAAATGTTGTATTAATTTCGAAATTTCGAAACTGATTATATACGAAACTGCACGTCCTAGTCCGTATTCGCTATGCCTGTGGTGACTTCGGTTATAACGAAAGTCGAAATGGTATGGATATTTGCAAAATATTAGTTATGAAATTATTAAGTACCGAAAGTACCGAAATTCCCGGGAATTCTTTTCAGTACCGGTACTAGATAGAAGGAGGAAAATACCGGGAATTCCCGGGAAAAACCAGTACCGGGAATTCCCGGGAGCAATCCCTAGTGACATCACACTAGGTACCCTAGTGTGAAGTCACATATGTTGCAATTCTCACAAATGTGACCAGCTGTGACAAGGACGGGGGAGGGGTCAAAATATCATGAAATTCGTGTGACGTAATTTATGGATGTTCCCCTAGAGGTAATATCGCAATCGCAATATAAGTAGGTATTGTAATTATTATATTAAGGTGAAGGCGCCTGACTAGCCCGCGAAATTCAAAATTTTCGAGTATTTTTATAGTTTATCCAAAATCTGAAAACATTTAAGACAACATTTTATGATTTGCGAAAAATACAGTATGCAGTGCGTTTATTAATACATTTATTTTACTCTAAATATTATCACGGTGGATATGATACTAGTAAATCACTAAATATACAAAAATTGCCAGATTATCTGGATAGCTTTCGTTCTTGAAATGTTTTAGAGTAAGTTTGATATATTAATAAATGCACTGCACACGGTCTTTTTCGCGAATTACAAAATTTGTCTTTTATTATTGTCAGATTTTGAAAAATGTCTAAAAGAACTCAAAAAATTTGAACTTCGCGGGCTAGATGGGCGCTTTAGCCTTAAGCTTACAAAAAAAAGAGACAATACACAACTTTTTTTTCAACGCAATAGAGACGAACTGAAAATTAAAGGTTTTGGAATACTTGGATATTTTTAGTAGGATGGAATTTTGTAGCGAAATCAAGATCAAATTCAGACTTATCTTCTGAACTTGATTTCGTGCCTTTCTTCTGATATAAATATCGTAATACGTAAATATATTTTTACACTACGTGTACGTATTATGTATATATTACGTAGTGTACTTACCTACTGCATTATATACGCAATCCCAGGCGGTTAGCCTAGGTCAAGCTGCAAGGCCTAGCCACATCATCATTGCATGATTGGGTCGGCGATTCAATAGTTATGGTTCAATTTGCAAACGTTATTTTAGTTGGAGCGATAAACAAAACGGTACCCAGTTTTGTATTAAGGTGAAGGCGCCTGTCTAGCCCGCGAAATTCAAAATTTTCGAGTATTTTTATAGTTTATCGAAAATCGGAAAACATTTAAGACAAAATTTTGTGATTTTGTGTTTATTAATACATTTATTTTACTCTAAATATTATCACGGTGGATATGATACTAGTAAATCACTATATATACAAAAATTGCCAGATTATCTGGATAGCTTTCGTTCTTGAAATGTTTTAGAGTAAGTTGGATATATTAATAAATGCACTGCACACGGTCTTTTTCGCGAATTACAAAATGTGCCTTTTATTATTGTCAGATTTTGAAAAATTTCTAAAAAACCTCAAAAAATTTGAACTTCGCGGGCTAGGTGGGTGCTTTAGCCTTAAATCGTAACGATAGAAACCGTAAGTAACCCAATTACAAGACTGAATACGGTTTGAAGTTGTTTTCGTGACTTTTATATTGTTGTGTACCGTAACTGGATACTTCGGTTATTTATTATGTATGCGTTATGTAAATATTTGTGAGTCATCTCTATAAGTCTGTTTTACGCTTAAATTGTATAGTATTTGAAGAAACTTTCTTAAAAAACGTACCGTATGTAATCAGAAAGCGATTATTCCAAAAATAAATCTAGGCATTGTACATACCTATAAATAACTTCATAAATTATGTTGTAATAGGTATCTAACCAAGCGAGGTTGGTACATTATGAAAATTGAATAAGTATGAATATTTTTCCCAATGGATTCGAATCGATCAGTCCAACTCTGTTAACAACTGTAGCTCGATTTGACTCGGTTTTGACGTTTTGCGAGTCGAATGCACCTAAGTCGAATCGAGCGACAGTCAGTCGCTCGTTAGCGAGTTGGGACTTTGTCATGTAACGTCCTAGTCGATATCCGTTTACTCTGCATTATTCTAGAATTGTACTTCGATTTCAAACTGAAATTAGGCGAGTAGTGATGCGTGACTCCGCGACTAATCGAGCCGTGATTAGAATCGATTACGTCTGCATTTAATCGTAATTTTTGCTTGTACTCTGTGCCGTATGAATCGTTTCTTTTGTGGCTATTAACATGGATGGTAATGTCTCTAAAACTAAGTCCTTATACGCGTCTGTCTGTTTGTCCGCTTAGTTCTCGTAAACTACGCAATGGATTTTGATGCGGTTATCACAATCATTTAGAAAATTTGTTCTGGAAGTTTTATGTTTAATACATAAATTATATTGAAAAATATAAATAGTAGAAATGAGCTGTGCAAAGCCGGGGCGCGGGTCACTAGTAGATATTATTTTAGTGGTCCATACATATATTTCTTAATTTTTTTTTGTCGAATATTTTATAGGATTATCGACGTCAACCAGTTTGAGATATATTTTGATGGGTAGAGTGGAGAGGAACATGACAGTTTATTACCGGTATAGCCAATAATTTTGTATATTTATGTGTCTGTGTTACTTATCTCTTTTAACTGTAAATTATGTTTTGCGAGGAATTCAAATAAATTATTATATTGGTCATAAAATTGTTTAAGTTTAGGAATAACATTATACCCGTAAAATTATTTATTTTAATACATTCTTAAAACAAGTACCTAAGCAGTTTTACTAACTTTGGAACCAAACAATTACATAGTGTATCTGACAGGCGATATTTAATTTATTTAACCCTTCCAATAATCCCACCTCCGAGTGCCCTCAGCCCTAAGTGTCGCAATTTATCGGAAGGATGTTTTGTTTTGCGTGCCGATCAGTAGCCTTTTTTACAACAATCGATACTAAAAACGGATAGTCTTTGACATAATCGATCTATGACACCCTATTATCGTTGACATGTTACTAAAAGTAGCAAATAAACAACCAATGGCCGCTCGCGTCTTCTACCCACCCGTGGGGGAACGCGACGCTTGGAGCATTCAAATCTTATACACCGACGTAGGTCCTCGTCACACTCTAGCTAAGGGTTATATTATCAACTGAGTTGATTTGTTCTATATGATTGATAATGAATTGTCTATTGCGATAAAATAACTGCTCTCCTGCCCATCACTAAACCTCCATTCGATATTTAAATATCTAGTCACATAAAGTGCGTCCGTCCTTTCACATTAACCAGCAAACCGCGGGATAACACGGAAGCGTGAAAGCAATAAACCATGAGACATTGACTTGAACACAAGGTTCTATGAATACAACATACTTACTTATTTAAATATATAGTTTCTTAAAGTACTTACCAACGTACATTTTCCTTACAACTGTTTTCCATAAAACCAATGGGTATATATTTTTTTTTATTACATTATTATCTATAGTAAAGTATGTCTTTCGATTAGTGTCAAGAGATTTTTTTTTAATAACCTTAAAGGAAAATATACGTAGGTACGTACTACGTTTAAAGTTTCGATAACAGAACTAACTCGTGAAGTACGACTTCATAACTGAGTAGGTTTAGCAGACTTTAAATTCGAATAGTAATTTGATGTACCTTAAAAACTTTTTTAACAACTAGCTGAGCCCGCGACTTCGTCCGCGTGGAATTTAACTTAACAAAAAAGCCCGCTCTCGCGTTCTGAGCCCGCGCGACAGGACCCATTTTTTTAACTTTGTTTTTCTAAAATAAAAGTAGCCTAAGTTACTGCTTATAACAACAGCTATCTACCAGTGAAAGTCCCGTCAAAATCGGTCCAGCCGTTCGGAGATACTCTTTGATTTAATGTGTTTTTATTTTTTTACGCGGAACCTTAATTGTTTTTCTAAAATTAAAGTAGCCTAAGTTACTCCTTAAAACATCAGCTATCTGGCAGTGAAAGTCCCGTCAAAATCGGTCCAGCCGTTTCGGAGATTACCCGGAACAAACACACAGACAGACAGACAATTTTTTTTTAAATCGCGTTTTTGTTATAGGTGTCGTATGTACTTTCATATGCATTTAGTGAAAAGGTGTTATTTTGATATTACAAACAGACACTCCAATTTTATTTATTTGTATAGATTTGTATAAAAAATAATTTGGTATTAAAATAAACTTTTAATATTAGTGATCATCCCCATAAAAGATTAGTTTTATAGGTAATCTTTAACATATGTTCACTATCATGATTTAGGTATTTCAAAACAGAAACTTCGCCTTTATATTTCATTACATTAAAATATTTGTCATTTTCAACTGTAGAATCAAATTGTTAGCGGTTTTATAGCAATTCAGTGAACATTACAAACGATTATTATCACAACATCCACATCATAGGTAGGCTCACGTTTTATTCCGATATCTTGTTATGTTACAGTAAGTAGGTACCTACCTATTACGTGAGTTCGTATGACTTGATGTCTTTGATAAAATGTATATTTGTTATTTTTTGCTTGAGTGTCGAGAAATTCGACTCAGTGCTTAGTACTTGCTTTTTTGTTATTTACCGCAATCATATTGTTCCAAAAGCCTTTTTTGTGCTATTGATCATTAGCAGCAGGCGAAACCCTGTGGGGGCAAAAAACATTCATATCCTATACGTTCGGTTACGGTGGGTTTACTAACTCCAAAGTTTTTACGCATCGTAGTATATTTTTAATAAACGTTATATTAAGTAAGTAGTGAGGTCCTCATTTAAGTACACGAATATTTAAAGAAATCTGCATGTCTTAGAAATTCCAATAATATTTTGAAAGAAAGTCTTGTTCCTTGTTCGTTCTTCGTCTTGTCTCTTTCCTCTTGTGTTAATCTCATTGAAATGCTTCCTGAACCAATGCCGGAATCAGAACACTTAGTGCCTTAAACATTCTACGCCTGTGCCCTCCAGAGCCGGAACTAGCCTTTTGTTGTGGCTGTTAAATGTGCTTATATTTTAAACTGACTAAAAAAAGGTAGAGGTGGTCATTTCGCGTAGGTTTTTTTTGCGGCCAAATCACTCCTCATGCTCACAGGACTGTGATTCTGGTGCTGTACCCAGGACGTGATGCATGCAACATGTTGCATCTGATTGGCTAATCCGCCTCAGTTCTGTACGAACGCAATAGCGCCACGATAAAAATTACATCAAGTTACCTGTTGAAATGCCTTTGACTTGCCGTCACCCGTTTGGAATGACTGCATTCTTACTAAATACACTGCCTCATATGAAATGCAACCTCGTTTAATTGAATAGGAAGAACAATAGGGTCTTCAATTGAATACGCCCACATGAGCGAGCATGCAATTTGGCACAGGGGCCAGGGGCAATGCCGTAGCTATGCCGTCATGGCATAGTGCAGTGGGTAGTTATCTTCTATCTATATATATTACTAGCTGTGCCCCGCGACTTCATCCGCGTAGTATTGGATTATTGGGTTAAAAAGTATCCTATATGTTAATCCCGGTTATAATCTATGTGTGTTCCAAATTTCATCCAAATCCGTTCAGTAGTTTTTGCGTGAAGGAGTAACAAACATACATACATACATACATACATACATCCACACTCACAAACTTTCGCATTTATAATATTAGTAGGATAAATGAATGTTTGGCTGTATGTCCTTTATAGAATCGTAAACTATGCATTTGATCATGTCATGATCTTCAGCAAAGTGTTGTGCATGAGCCCACAAAGGTTTCTGAGTTGGTACGACCAATCTTTGACAGCGTAGCAACGCGCGCAGGGTCCAGCTAGTTCAACATAAATTGTTTGCATTTCAGCTGTTTAGTTGACAAAGTTTCTTTACTTTATGAATTACAGAAACGGTTTAAAGCGTCGCGGTTTTAATATAAATGTACCTACTTGAATATTGAGATAAATGTACACAATTCTTTACTGTTTTTTTTTCAACGTTATGGGATCTTTTCCCACGCTAAAATGTATCCAATGATTTGTTATATTGTTGAGACTTCCACACCGAGACTGGGTTATCCCATCATGTTACTTTTATAGAGCCCTTTATAAAGTCCAGAGTCCTTGTCCTTTCATGTGCTTGCTTTCTTAGGTGTGCATATCTTTTTACGGTTCTTGACTATTTGACCCCTATCTGTCTTTTTATGCAAAAACCGCTTAATTCCAGCAAGTAAGCACAAGTGTACAGATTCCTAAATAGTCCCACTTTTAAATACCTATTGTTTAGTTAAAAGTTTTAAAATTTACGCGATGGTAACAGATTTTAGTTTTTAAGGCGTTCGTTACGTTATGAATATTAATTACGGAGAACCCACCAACTGATAAGTCATCGGATAAGTAGAAATGACTAAATGTAATATTTAAGTTTATATTCCCTGGTATTAAACAGGTCCTAAGGACGCATAGGGGCTTAGAACGCAAGTATAATTTGTTAAGTATTTATCTAGGTATGAGTAGGATGACGCTACACTATTATAGTGGAATATGAAGTATTTCCCATCAAAACAGTACAGAACATTGAGTCTTTAGCTTACCATTTAATGAATAACCGCATAGGACCATATCGATCAACGCATGGGTATAACTGTCTCCCACCGATGTTCCTTGACCTTCCGGAGCCACGGCACAAGTTCAGCAACAACCGATGACCACGCTTCCGTAAAACATCGATAAAAACATAACACTCAATATAGCAGCATACCAACTCGATACTTATTCTCGATATTCAATCCATTCGCGTGCACCGAACGCAAATCGAGGGAAGCGTTTTATAAACAGTGTTCCTTTTTCAAAACTTGCCCGTCGTCAACCGATTGAAGCGAGTCAGATTCGTTATCGATGCTATCGACTATAAATTATTGTTTATATTTCCTCTCGAGTTTATGGTCGTTCGATAACGCGCGAAGCGACGGCGACATGCGTGCTACCGCGGCGATGCAGCCGCTCGCAATAAACCAAGTGGCTTCTCCGAGGCGGGGCGGCAGGGCCCAAGAAAAAGCAGAGGTATGTTGAGCTGGTCGAACTCTCACACGATTAATATTGATTATAGACGCGTCGTTATCCACGCGGAAAGTGACATTGTTGAACAATAGAACAATTATTTGTTGTTTCATTACTCATAGGTGTATTGTATTCTTATACCTACTCGTCCATCGCAGGTGCGTTTGTGTCAATCTTTTACGGAATTGTAGGATTGTTTTGAAGCGTAGCCAGTTCCTTAGAAAACAGATGTTCATCAAACTCTAGCTACTTAAGTGTTTTATTTAAATAAATCTAATAAAAGCATATTATTTTAATCGGATAGTTTTACTCTAACATTACAACTACATTAGGTACCTGCCTACCTAATGTAGTTTCTTTCCTGTTTCTCTTGTGAGGCGCCGAGAAGTATATCCTTAAGACCGTCATGTCCTTACATAAACGCAAAATCCTTGCCTGCACGTTTATTCCTCTTCCAATAAGAAACCTAATTGACCATTATAATTGTATTACTTACATTACTAGGTATGGCTATTAGGTGAATACATGATTGTTTTAGGTAGGTACTTACGTATATTTTCAACTAGCTGTGCCCCGCGACTTCATCCGCGTAGTATTGGATTATTGGGTTAAAAAGTATCCTATATGTTAATCCCGGTTATAATCTATCTGTGTTCCAAATTTCATCCAAATCCGTTCAGTAGTTTTTGCGTGAAGGAGTAACAAACATACATACATACATACATCCACACTCACAAACTTTCGCATTTATATATTAGTAGGATGAACAGATTGCTTTAAAAAGAATTTTGAATTAGCCTATAAATACCACTTTGTTTACTTCTACAAAGTGTTTTTAAACTATCTTTTAAGTACTTAAACGACACAGGCAGGTGCCTCAATAATGAGAAATAATCGTTTTTTGCTTGAGCTATTATTATATTTTTTACCAACACATAAGTACATAGGTAATACCTTGAGATTGTCTAAGAATAGGTATGTATCTAAAGACTTTACGAATAGATTTATTAATAGACAAATGCCGGTCATCGTTAGTAGTTAATTATAAGTAATAAGTTGGTACATACTAGTGATGTAACGAATGTTGGATTTTGGACATTCGCGAATGCGAATGCGAATATTCGTTACATCACTAGTAGGTACATACCCATCAGAGGGGACGATAAAGAAGAAAAACGAGCAATTTATTAATGCTAACTAATTTCAACAGACTCTATACATAACTATAACGACTAGGTACATCTGTCGGTTTATAGGTTCAGATTATAGGAAGGTAGGTAAAATAGGTATGATCACTTGTTTCAATTCGCCCTGTAACTGATACCTGCTGTTGTTTCTTAGTAGGTACATAACGCGCTTTGTAATTATGATATAAGTAAGTAAGTATATAATGTTTACGCAACTTGAATTGTTTACTTCAATGCCCTCCAACAATACACCTAACCGGTTTTTCTAAGTGCCTACTGAATACTTCAAGGCAATGCTGAGAATTTGGCGTGGCGGTAACGACCTTTGATGATGACAGACAGGTGATCAAGCAGTCTTGTGATGATTTAAAATTTAAATGTAGAGTTCCCAGGTTTGATATTTTATTTAAATAGGTACCTAAGTTATAACGATCCTTCAAATTCCCCTTTGAGGAAGAAAATTCTACTGATCAATCTGGACTAGCTAGACCACATTTAAAATTTTATTTTTGACTCCCCACACAAGCAATTGTAGCTAATTGATATGGGTTCCTTACTTTAAAAAAATTAGTTGATTTTAAAATGTATGTTTTTTTATCAAAAGTGAGGAAGGTGTTCCTAAGTTAGTAATTTTTTATATAATTTAATTTAATACCCGATCTTAACCATACCCCAAGTATTATTACCTCATGAAACACCTGTATACTTACATGACTCAGACCATTAAGCCATAGACGCCGCATAGGACACCTCTGCTCGCGTAACACCTGATTACCGCTGCATACCTACAAAGGCACATGCCTATAACAGCACTTTGCTGTCCTTACATTATGCATTGCCACTGCATAAGTATAACAGCACCTGACATTTTGATTGGTCCATTCACGGCTCGACTTTGAACGGACTAATCATAATTCGCCGTCTTTTTATGACGACTGCATGCTCATACAATAGTGGACGTAAGCGGTGTCTACTCTTATTTGTCTGTGTTACTTGATAATACGTACATTTTATAGGTATGTAATTTGAAATAAATTTACTTAAGGTAAGTACCCGATATCGCGACTAGCAACAACATGAAGTAACTCCACATGACTCGACCAAAAGGTATCGTTAATCCTGCAATACATGGTGTAATATCAAAATGCCAGACGTCTGCAATACAGTTCGATAGTCACGGATTTACAAATAAATGTTGATAACATTTACTTCGGTAGTATGTCTTGAAGCACGTTGTACTTGATTTCCATGAACGAACGAACAATATGTACAAACAAACACACTGTTGGCAATAGGTAAAGTACCTATCACAAGCAATACTTACTCATTTTCAACCGACTTCAAAAAGGAGGAGGTTATCAATTCGTGTGTAGGTTTTTTTTTTATTTTTTTATGTTTGTTACCTCATAACTCCGTCATTTATAAACCGATTCGCAAGTAGGGGCAGGTGCCTAAGAAGTTGTCCTATATCGTTGTGTAAAGATAGTGGCACCGACTCCATTATGAAAGAAATTATAAGGTCCCTAGTTATTTCTAGCTTTTTAGTGCACCCAGGTTTTTTGAAGTCGGTTTTATTTTTTTTATCTGCGGTAAAATAAAACATGTAAAACTTACAGCATAGAACGAAGATTTAAATAAATAATAATAATAAATATCGCCAGACTGACACATCCACTGTATGGTCCCAAACTAAGCAACGCTTGTACTATGGGTACCGTACAATGTACTGGGAGCGATCCCAGTGACACCCAGACCAGGGCAAATTACGAAAAGGCCATTTCCGAAATTTGCTAGCGGGGGAATCGTACCCGCAACCACCATGTGCTGTGAGCCGAGCGGCCTACGCTCGAATCACTGCGCCAAGCGGTCGTCTAATGAATGTTCAATATTATATTTGCACAGTTGACAATCTATACAAATAAATAAAATTGGAGTGTCTGTTTGTAATATCAAAATAACACCTTTTCACTAAATGCATATGAAAGTACATACGGCACTTATAGTAAAAACGCGATTTAAATTTTTTTTGTCTGTCTGTCTGTCTGTCTGTCTGTCTATCTGTCTGTCTGTCTGTCTGTGTGTTTGTTCCGGGTAATCTCCGAAACGGCTGGACCGATTTTGACGGGACTTTCACTGACAGATAGCTGATGTAATAAGAAGTAACTTAGGCTACTTTTATTTTAGAAAAACAGAAAAAAAAACAAATGAGTCCTGTCGCGCGGGCTCAGAACGCGGGAGCGGGAGCGGTTAAGTTAAATTCCACGCGGATAAAGTCGCGGGCTCAGCTAGTTTGCAATAAAATTGAGTTGCATCTTTGCCATCTTCCTTAGCATTACTGAGTTATTTTTTAATTTTGAAAGATGGTTTTTTTGTTTTAATGAAATGAATGAAAAATTTTATTATAGTTGACAGCTTTGCGACTGTTTAAAGAATAGGGTAATTCGGTTATTAGTAATCTTTTCGATATACTCACATACTTAAGTAGGTGTCGGCATCCTCAAATATTCCGCTATGAGGAACGTGTCTCCCGCTTTTCTTTCAAATTGAAAAGTACTTTTTATTTTTATACACCAGCCACCACGTTGTAAAGAGTCGGAAGCAAGAATCAGTACCTAGTTCAAGAGTTTAGGCACCTACTTAAAAACAAACAACTTTCCCTCTGGACTTTTTGGGCGAAAGGGGGTAGTGTGGGCAATTCTAGGGGGCAAATAGAATTAATTTATCGTGTTCCCCAAGAAGTGTGGTAGGTAATCTGTCCGTAATGTATCCGGCACTTTGCTGAATAGGGTCGAGGGTGCGGGGGGTATATTAGGCTTAGCCAAGGTGCTTGTCAAAGTCAATGTCAAAATGTTTATTTTGTTTAGGTCTTTGGGTGCCCCCCAGTTACAAATAATCATTTTTACATATTTTCCTTAAATCTACAACCGGATCGGAACGCATGCTGGATGCATAAATAAATAATTGAAAATATAATTTTAAATGATACTGGCTAAAGGAAAAAAGCGAAAATAATACGAACATAGTTTAGCGAGACTTAAATTTAAAATTTTCAACTTTAAGGCTAAAGCGCCCATCTAGCCCGCGAAGTTCAAATTTTTTGAGTTCTTTTAGACATTTTTCAAAATCTGACAATAATAAAAGACAAATTTTGTAATTCGCGAAAAAGACCGTGTGCAGTGCATTTATTAATATATCCAACTTACTCTAAAACATTTCAAGAACGACAGCTATCCAGATAATCTGGAAATTTTTGTATATTTAGTAATTTACTAGTATCATATCCACCGTGATAATATTTAGAGTAAAATAAATGTATTAATAAATGCACTGCACACAGTCTTTTTCGCGAATTACAAAATTTGTCTTTTATTATTGTCAGATTTTGAAAAATTTCTAAAAGAACTCAAAAAATTTGAACTTCGCGGGCTAGACAGGCGCCTTCACCTTAATAGTATCTATAGATAGGTAAGTACTAACGTTAGATGTTTTGTTTCGTTTCAGGATCATGGAAAACACTGATTGCATCAGCAGATTTTTCACCGACACGCCAAGCGTGAGGTCTTCGAGCCCCAACATATTATCGCCGACAAAATCTTACACAGACTCTTCGCAAGACTGCAGTCAAACATCCGTAGACTCTGCAGACGCGCTCAGTTTATCGCAACTAACCATAGAGGAACAAGAAGCCATACATATTCAACCTTATTTCAATATCACACCAAGACAAATGCCTATCTCTCCTCACTATGTCGTCGAAGAGGAGTTCTCAACGAACCCCTGGGCAATGCTTATAGCAACGATATTCTTAACGAAAACTTCTGGCAAAACGGCCAGGCCTTATATGAAGAGCTTCTTCGAGGAATATCCAACGCCGTATCACGTCTTAAACGATACTCCAGCATCTTTGGAACGGTTTTTCGAGAACTTGGGTTTAAGGAAACGGGGCCACATGATTTGGAAGCTCAGTTATCAGTTTGTTTCGTCAAAATGGAGGCGGGCGAGCGACTTGTTTGGTATCGGAAAGTACGGAGAAGATGCTTATAGGATTTTCTGTTTGGGGCATACGGATTTGGACCCCCATGACAGGTACTTGAAGTTGTATCTGGACTGGCTGTGTTTGCACACGGAATTTTTGGAGGAAAATGGTGTTGTTGACAGTGAAAATGTGGTTGTGGATCCAATTTTACAGTATTATAGAATAACGCTTAGAGATGATGATTAGTAGGTGCCTATTAAATAGTATGCACCATCGGCGAAATGAGGGTGTTCTGCAGTATACCTCTGCCTACCCCTATAGGAAATAAAGATACGTGATGGTGTAAACATTATTGCACATAATTGGTTACATAGCCATCTAATTGTTTTTATTTTAATAAATCATGGAAACCAAGTTTTTTATCTAAGCTACTATAAAAAAACAAAATTGTAAATCAGCTGTTGTGTGAAAAGATTGCAGTTTTATATATATTATCTAAGAATTACTTGCCCGCTAATTAATTTACAAAAATAAATTTATAAATTACTTATTGTGTTTTATTACAATAAAGTCGGTATTCACATACATTACTGTGCGGTCTCACAGTGCGTGCGAAGGCACAGCGCATTCCGAAATGTCAAACCCTACTATAGTGTTGGTCCTTTATATTAGTATTATTTAAGCAGTGATAGCCGAGTAGTTAAGCACGCATCTTGCGGGCACAAAGGTCCTGGGTTCAATCCCCGGCACCCATTGGTTTATCGGAATCTATATGCGGATCATAATTTCAAAAAGATTATCAGTTGCAATTACGGTGCAGAAAAACATCTTGAGGAAACCCGCATATCTTAGAAAATCCTACAAATTTTTGAAAGACGCAAAATCCGCCAACCCGCACTTTGTCATCTTGGTGGATTATGGCCTGAATCTCCCTTCCCCGCCTAGGAGTTGACGTGAAAAGGGCTACATTATTTAATTATTATTTTTTACCATGATTCTCTATTATAATATAAATCAGATTATCGATTGTTAAATATAAATATCAAACAAACCTGAAATACAGCACGCCAGTTTAGATCGTGTATTCAGATTCCTAGAGCATTATTTTATTTAATACGTTCATAGGTACTCACTGCAATTGGGAGATCATTGTTTTTTTAGGTGTGTTAATTTCAAATATATAGTTGACTAGCGACCTGCCCCGGCTTCGCACGGGTATTAAACAAAAAATTCAAAATTAAAAGTAAGGATCCCTATTTTTTTAAATATAATATAGCCTATGTCACCCGGGGATAGTGTAGCTTCCCAATAGTGAAATATTTTTTCAAATCGGTTCAGTAGTTTCGGAGAATGTTCAATGCAAACAAACAATCAAATCTTTCCTCTTTATAATATTAGTATAGATTGTTGAAATATGAACGCATCCCCATGGCATATATTATCTATGTTTGTCTATTCTGTTCTGTTGTTGTACACTACTTACATATACTAGGTGACACAAAAAGGGTATACTATTTTTTTCGCAACTTAACTTTGTAAATCTCAAACTATCGGGTTTGTGGGACAGTTGAAGTACTTAAGGTTTTGTAGACTTGTGAAATATGTCAACAGCTGTATTCCTACAACACCTTTTGTTTTTCAAGATTCCTCCAACGCTGATAGTTTTAGAATTACAAAGTTAAGTTTTGAAAAAAAAAGTATACCCATTATGTGTCACCTTGTATATAATAAATAAGCTTATCTGATTGCAATATCGTTCTGTCTATTATTTTATATTTTTCAGTTTAGGTCTAGCTATTCCTATACTAATACTGGTTTTCATCATAGATAACTAAATTCGTTCGAAATTTTCCTAAAATAAGTAATCTGAATCTTTATGTAGTAGTAGTATGTATGTAGAGTCACAGTTCGTAACATTGTAATGCTATTTTATTCACCCTGTATATTTGTTTGTAATTAATTACTTACCTACCACCTCAGTAACACAACTTTTGTTGATCGATATCCCGAAAAAAGTTTCACAAGGAAGCTGGCTAATAATAGTACAAAAAGAAATTGTAATAATAATGTCTTATAATTACGTACATTTTATTTTCTTTGGCTGGCTAGAAGCAGTTGGGTATAGTTTACAATGTACTTATTTACTTTTTGGCTGTAGGTACCGTATATATTTTTTTAATCTTATAAAGATTCCTAGACCACAAGGGGGAGAAGCCTGTGGTATGTGGGATTCTTACCCTCTAAATCCTCGCTGGTGGCCGTATTCAGCAAGTCAGAGGGGCTCCGGGATCTCCTGACGGAGCGCATCGGTGCATATTGTATTTATTGTCGTATTTATTTAACCTACTCGTACTTTAATTGGTAGTTACGTGGTTTGCCTGAACCAGGGTTGCCACCTTTTTCTAAGGCAAACAATATATTTTCCAAGCTCAGATCTATATTATTATAAATATAGTCGGTTGGTACCTATAAAGTGTGATCAGTGACCTTTCTTACTAATTTAAACTGTCCTCAAAGGAGGGCTGAATATAACTATGAGCCTCAGTTTATACCCATGAAAATATAGAAGAACTAGAAACGTAGGTAAGTACAATGTTAAAAAAAATCTAAACATATCGGTAGTATTCAAGGCCCAAATATTGATATGACAAGGTGGGAACTGCTGAAAACCCTGCTGAGAATGGTCTATGAGGGACATACGCAAACATGTTACCTATACGGAAATATTTCAGTAACAAAAATGATTTTCCTAACTATCGAATAGGTGCAAGTTCGTAATTGTGCTTCCGCATCACAAATTAAATAATAACTCTCGGTTTGTACCTACTTCATCTCCTGGTATAACCTGAGCCTGAGCCCTAAGCTTTCAAACTTCCCGGGCCTATATGTAAAAGGTGGAATTCTGACTGCCGACAAGATCGGGATGATGGGCTCAGAAATATTCACAATATTCTAGAAAACGGTATATCTCAAGCCAGGGTACCTAAGTACTACTTGTAGTTTTTATTTACCTGTATACCAACACATGACTTTATAATTGGTATTTCTTACTTTAGTTATTTTCTCGGCAACTTCAGGAACATGTTTGGATAAGGAAAATCTTCATGATTTGGTAGATCTCGGTTATACTTGTACTTACTACTTACCATTTCCAACCTTTATGCAAGTAAGAAGAGTTTTTCTACTGGCAACACTGAATTCGATGCTACATTTTATATTTCCGTAACTGTATTAAATTCTTATCTAAATAGAGCCCATTCAGCCCAAAAATAAGGTCGTATCATGGTAAGATAGATATTAAATTAAAATATTAGTAGTGATATATACACTTGTAATTAATTTATAATTAATTCAATTTGTTGCGTAACGATTTTGCGATGTTTTAAACATTACCGCCATTGGTTTTCATAAATAAACCAATAGGGCGTTTCACATAGTACCAACCTACAATTATTTACCGGAGTGATTGCTCGCCGCGCAGTTGGCAGCAGTGTCGACTATTGCAAATGGTGGATTGCGTTACTTTTTCTCGTGCTCTGTGTAAAATATTTACGTAAAATAGTGAATATTTCGTGGTGCAGTGTTTCTGACTAACATAAACATGTCGGAAACACTGCCAAATACCAAAAAACAAGTTCCAAGGCAGCTGGTGAGTGTTTATTGTTAGATTTTTACGTATTTAGTCCCGGGTGACGCCATGGTGGCTTTATCTGGGATCACGTAAACATGAAATGGTGCATCGCTGCATCGTGTATCGATTAACGAATGTTACGGGAGGATGACGGGATTCCTTCTATGAATATGGATGTAATTCGTGATTATGGTCATCGGGGTCATCGGACTTTGGGGATTTTTGTGATCACGCCGCGACCGAGTTTTAAACGCGGCGGCCGTATGCATTCGCGCATGCGAGAAGGTGTCAAAATCTATAATAGTTCCGGAGATCGCAGCATTGCGATTATAGCGGCGATGATAATGAACGACGTGACAAGAATTGCGCGCGCCAGGGACGTGTTTGGCGCACGAGGCATTGTGGGCATCTGGTAGGGACGGTCGAGTGTCTGTCTGTCGAAGGCGTTTCCCTCCCGCGGGCTGGCGGCGGAGAGCAGGCGGCCAGGGGCGTGCGCACGGCCACACGTCGAGCCCGAGTCCGCTCGCCGCCAGTTTGCAATCTACTTTATTACTCGAACTAATCTTCCGCCGAACAATTACACGCCGGGCGAGAGTCGATCGTCTAATATACTTGCATATTGATTTACACACGACACTTTTGTAGCACGGCTCAGTCGCTCTTTGTTATGCCGAGTATTGCCGAGAAGGCAAACAGAACAGCATTAGCATCAAAAGTTTTTATTGTTACAAGCAAGTCAGGTACACTTGTTCTGTTGGTCTTATTTCATTGGCCTTGGTATGTAAAAAATAACCTACTTCGTAACGCGAGACGCGACAAACTAACTGATGTGTTTTTTTGTAAAAGATAAAAGAAAATTCTTCCATAAAAATATAAGACTTGTTACAAAGAGGTGTTAAAAAGTGAAAGTTACTACTGTTTGTTGGCAATGTCAACTTTTCTATTGGGCCAAATTTAACCCACAGATAACATAGAACAACCATACCTACCATGGTCTCTGATAATGGACACCACACTTTTGTACACACAGTGTGAGGTGTTAATTTTATAGATTAGATTACATACTGCAACATACTACATAATATTTCATATTTCATGAGTTATAAAATACTTTGTGTGGGTAGTTAAAAACATGCCTGAAGCTTAAATTTTTCATGTATACATTGTACAATGTAATTTTATGGACAATGTAGGTAATAGACCACAATATATTTTCACCAAAACTATTTTATTGTCCATAGCGTGAACGCAAACAACGCAAGCTATACTCAGATGAGTGGGCCCTGGGGGATGATGAAGCGGAGGGTGGCCGGGGCTTCTCCCTGGCTGACAAGCTGGAGAGCCCAAGGTTTGAACACTCCGGGGCAGTGTTGGAGATGCACGGCACAGACCTTACAGTCTCTTATATGCAAAAGAATGGATTCACCACTCCGTTGCTGTTTAAAGACAAAATTGGATTAGGCCTCAGGTAAGGGATTGATTATTATTTAAATATTTTCCCTAAGTTTTCAGTTATAAGGTTCAAATTTTAACATCTTTGTTGAATACCCTTAATGGTGGGAGTCTGCCTTAGTGGTACCCTTGCCCTTAAATATTTATCATTGCATTCCAAGAGGTTTCTTTTTTTTCTTATTAAGGTTAAGTCACACCTAAACGCTCGCATTCGCATGTAGCGACATACGACTGAGGGGGCAACCAGATATCTAGCTCTAACATAGGATTTGGTGGTGTTTTAATGACAACTAGTTGCTGCCCGCGATTTCGTCCGCGTAGACTTTAGTAAAGTATTCTATGTGTTAATCCAAGTTATAAACTATCTGTGTTCAAAATTTCATCCAAATCCGTTCAGTACTTAGTTTTTGCGTGAAAGAGTAACAAACATACATCCACACTCACAAACTTTCGCATTTTTAATATTAGTAGGATGAGATGCGATAAAAGATAGCTGTTATAGAATACTAGCTGACCTGGCAAACCGGTTGTTCTGCCCTATAAAATTACCTTACGACCTATTCTCAAACCTACCGAATATACACAACAGAACTTCATAAAAATCGGTAGAGCCGTTTCGGAGGAGTTTGTTTACAAACACTGTGTGACGAAAATTGTATATAGGTATATAGATTGACAAAAGATATCTTGAAAATAACTCAAAATTATCGTCAGTGCTATAGTGCTGTAGCAGACGATATTGTGGAAGACAGCCTGTCAGTTTGACTAGGAGTTTCTAAAGCCCACATTAAAAAACCACAAAACTTTTTGTTTGCTTTTTGTGTGCTATATTATTTCCGATCCTACACTTCAATACCTAAATCAAACCACAGGGCCCTTGTCCCCATTTGCGACGGGCCCCGCGCTGGCTTAATCCGGCACTGGTCAAGCTTAGTGCACTTTCAATCAATTAAACGGACGTCACTAGCAGCGTGCGCGACTGCCGTATTACCGAATTATACTTATGGTGTGTATATCAGACGGAAATAGTAATAACTGATAGCGTTGTATCGCGTAACTGGAATAACCTAGTTCTGCTCTGTCCGTTGATCCGCGTCGCGTCGTCAAAATAGACCCAAGTCTATTCCTGCAATACTTACGCGCGATTGCAATTTCGTTATAGTCATATTCCTGAAAACGTATACCATTAATTGTTATAGGTTGGTGTGTCAGAGTCTATTTTATCATCGCTACCACTAAATTCATTGGTACTTAGCTTAACTAAACAAATGACCAATTATTTCATTGCTCAAGCAATTTTATACACGTGTTTTAAAATGTATCAAACAATCTTGTTGGTTTGGATGTGTGTTAGGCATAGGTGTAATTAAATGGTAAGTAGGTATATAAAAAATATTTTCCCAATTTTAAACAATTGAAATATTTTGCAAACTTTTTACAAAACATTTCTAAAATATTGGTGACTTTTAAACATATTTTTGAATTGCGCGCCTTTTTAACCGGCTTCAAAAAAAGGAGGAGGTTATATCTTTGTCTCTATGTTTTTTTTAATTGTTTAAACGATAACGCACAGGATGGATCGCTGTAGGGAGGGATAAGCGTTACCATATTGTAATAACTATTTATTGCTCCACTACATCAAAAGTAAAAAAAATAAACCTTTAAAATCCGCGAGAAACTTTACTGTGCATTATTAAACTAATATGTAAATTAGTATACCTTATAAAATAAGGCGTTTAAAAAATACTGATCACTAATAAATAAAGATATCGGCAAGATAAATTGAAAATCCCGATGCTTTTTGTAATGAAAACGAGAAACATGCCTTTTATTTTTAATTTTAAAATATAAGGTCTGGGGCAGCAGTAAGAAAAATAAGTTCGAAATAAACGAGCGTTTTTAAAGGTTTGCATATTTTACTTTTGCGTAGCGTTGGATATTTTGTCACTGACGATATAAATAAAATAAGGGGCTAAGTGAACTCCTTCTATATGAATCTTTATCCTACTATATAAAATTTTAAGACTGTTTTTAATCCGGTTCTCGTGTGTTTGTATATCGTTTCCTTCTAAATTGTTTCACCAATTTTGATGTTTTTTACGCTTATGGTGTCAGCTGGAAGGTTCTTAGCTATATTTGGGTCCTGTGGCGCTGATGGAGACATTAAAAAATAATCCTGGTTATTGGTCGAAAAGATGTTGAATTAAATAGGTAATTGTTTTCGCACTGACATCGAAGATTAATGACCAAACTGACTATCTTCCTCATTGTCGAAAGTTGAAACGTATAATACAATCACGGCTGAATTTTTATTAATATTTATTTACATGCGCGAATATGTGGCTCACAGCTTTACGCCAAAACCATACGTCTTAAAATGACATTTAAATATATTTATATTAGTATAGTTTAGTTTCATTTGTAAACAATACAATTATCACCATTATAATTATTTTTTGCAATCCTATTAAGGCGCTGATTCTGATGATACGCAAAACTGTCGGTATAACAATGCTTGTTATGGTGGCAACGTGTCTCTCACACGTGAGACATATATACTTTTAGATGTGTCAAATTTAGGGCACAACATTATTTCATTATCTAATTATTTAGTAACGGAACAATAAGTAGGTAACTAGGTATATGTGGTGGCATTGTCTAGCCGGCAATCCTAATACAACTGGGTCCCTAGTAAAGTAGACGACGGCACAATATAGTTAACGATCGGCAGGGTCGATCTGGGGATGTGTGGGTCGATGGACCCAACTTGCCTATTGACAGGCCAATTGGAAGGGACCCTATAGCGATGGTCTACCGATCGTGAGCCAAATCGTGCCGTCTGTAGACAACTTTAGGCATTCAATTTAGTAGGTCGTGTGTGGAGACGTGATAAAATATCAATAAAATTTGGCATATAAATTAATGTTATATCCAATTAAGATTTTGTTATCAGAATACATAATTACAATTTTATAATAGTGTAATCACTTGTTGTACAGTGAGCCTTCTTATATGGTGATTATTACGCTTATTGTCTAGGAAATGTATTGCTAACACATTTGCGGTAGGGTGCGTGCGGTCTCGAACATATTGCGGTTACTGTGTAGGTATATAGGACTACTTTATGTGAAAAATATAGGTACTTATAATAATATTATTATTTCTGCCTTGTAGCGACACGAACTTACGATAAAATGTGACGACCGCTTGGTGTAGTTCGAGAGTAGTGTAATGTAGGCCGCTCGGCACACTGCGCTGAGTGGTTGCGGGTCGATTTACGTCAGGGTAAATTTCGGAAATGCGTTTTCGCAATTTTCCCTTGGCTGGTTGTCACTGGGATCGCCCCCAGCCCATTGTGCGGTGCCCATGCTTGTACTATTACATTGCTGAGTTGGGTGGGACCATACAGTTGGTATGTTAGTCTGGTGATATTTAACTATTATTGTTATTTGAATAGGTAGATGTTTTCCCTGATAAATAGTTTTCAACGCGGTCAATAATTTCCTTGACTTAGTTACAGTAAATAAATTAAAGTATTTATGTCTTGTAGTTACACGAAAATATTATAAAAATATATTATTAGTAATATTCAGTCATTTAGTTCTCACTAGGTGAAACAGAAAGGGTATACTATTTTTTATGCAACTTTACTTTGTAAATCTAAAACTATCGGCTTTGTGGGACAGTTGAAGTACTAAAGGTTTTGTAGACTTATCAAAAGCTGTATCTCTATAACACCTTTAGTTTTTTAAGTTTCCTCCAAAGCTGATAGATTTAGAATTACAAAGTTAAGTTTTGAAAAAATAAGTGTCTTTCTGGTTCAACCTGTATACCTATTTTTATTTTTACCCAAAATCTGTTAAACAAACATGTTTTGTTAAATTGTCGATTTTAAGTGAAAATTAGGTTTGTTGTTTTGAAAAAGTCCGAATCTTGTGTTACAGTAAACATTACACGTGCGAAATCTATCTATCTATATAAAACTCAAAGGTGACTGACTGACTGACATAGTGATCTATCAACGCACAGCCCAAACCACTGGACGGATCGGGCTGAAATTTGGCATGCATAAAGCTACTATGACGTAGACATCCCCTAAGAAACGATCAAAATTCCACGCGGACGAAGTCGCGGGCTCAGCTAGTATATAATATAACTGGTTCTATCGTGTGTATGATGATTGTATTTCTCAGGATTTAAAAATACACATTTTACCATTTTTAAAATACCTACAGTCGCGATAAACGATTTATTATCAGTAAATCTAACTCAATAAAACAACACAGTCGGAGTTCCGACATGCGGCCACGATCGGAGTTATTGAGGGTTCAAACTTCCTCAGATGGCAGGGTTGTTAACTCATTACTTGAACTATTGAGTTTAGTCTACTATCCGTGCCTTCGTAGGGCTAGAACATGTTTACGGACAGTTTTCCATACCTTGATTTGATTAATAATGTGGACTGTAGTGTAGGGTTTTAGGTCGTGGGATTCTAATTAAGACACAGAGCATGGTGGTTACAATGGCAGTCCGACACGGAAGAGATTTTATTTTATTTAACAATGTTGCAAGTTGAAATAAAAACATTTTGGGACTACAAGATACTTACAATCTACTTTTCAATCCCCTCTAGGGATGAGAATACCGATGATCTGTTCCTCATTTTTCTCCTAGATGATATGGATAGAATTAAGCCAACCACCAATTTAATCAATATCTGATTGTTTTGGCGTCTGTTAGGCCCCAACAAGTACCAGGGTCGCACACACCCGGCGAAGGTAAACTTTGTTTGAGAAAGCTCCGCTGTTCCAGGGTGCCAACAAGCAACTTCACAGTGAACGATGTGCGCATGTGCGTCGGCTCCCGCCGGCTGCTGGACGTCATGGATGTCAACACACAGAAAAACATCGAGATGAACATGAAGGTATGCAGTGTTTACATTTATTAAGCTTGCCTGTGTAATATTTCATAACGCGCTGTTATGTTCGTGACATGATCTGATGTTATTAATGATGTTTGATTATTTTCATTGCAATAATAAAAACAACGATTCGATATTTACATTTCACACTGAATAAATAATGAAACCAAAATTGAAGACTAAATTAAACTGAAAAGTTATTTCTGAATTTAATTCAAATTGTACTGCTATTTTCGACTACTTCACTGTGTGTAGCATCGCATGCCGTCGTTTGTACTGAAATAAATTACGATAGTGATCATCTAAGTAAATAATGTTAAATTAATTAACATGTTTGGCAATCTGATATTTAATTTGGTGTTGCTAGAATGGAAAAAAACAACGAGTAAATAATTAAATGTCGCTGGGATTCCCGTACTTCAATAACAAGCGTCTTTGACTCATTATTTGGAGTAGCGCCAAGTTTTGAAAACCACTCGGTTGGTCCTGAAAATCTGGCAATGTTAAATTGAAGCAATGATGACAAAAGTCTTGTTTATCAAGTTGTTTTACGGAGAGATTTTACTGTTAAATTATGTCCAAGTTCGAGGATGACCATTGCTGCACAATTTTGAGCATAAGCTCAAAAGTTGTTGAGTCTACTTTGGGCTGTCCGCGCGACCGATACTTCGCAGTCTGTTTCTACGCAATGACGCATTTCGAGGAAAATATTTTATTTACAAATTGAACAGACTTCAAATAACTTGGGTGCACTAAAAAGCTAGAAATAACTAGGGACCTTATATTTTTTTCATTTGGAGTCTTCAAATCGGTTTATACATATATGACGGAGTTCAGAGGTAACAAACATTAAAAAAGAAAAATACAACCGGATTGAGAACCTCCTCCTTTTTGAGCAGCTGTCGACATAGTTTACACATTTTGCGCATTCAATTCTGCCATGGCTTCTGTTCTGTCTGCACAAGTCTTTGGGGTGAATTTAAATCATATCATAATATGTCTCGACAAACTCGACATACAATCAAGTAACTTCATCTGCATTTCTAGCAATAAATACAAGGCCTCGCTGTATTTCGGTACAAATACAAACGCACAAGAAAACATGGTGACGAACTTTTATTTGCATTCTCCTATCGGATAGAAAACTTCCTCCGTTCCATAAAAGCTTTATTCAGCGTCTACCACTACCTACATGCAGTCATGCATCTTAAAGCAACCAAACTAAGGTCGAAAATTCCACAGCAAACTGTTACCGTAACACCGAATATCTCAGAAATATCGTGGCTGTTGTAAATTTATACGAAATTTCGTCCTGAATTAAAGATTACGACTCCAAAATGAGTTTCTCATCTACTCACGTCTATATTATTAGGATTGGTTTTTATTAGCGGTACTTCTTTGAAATCTTTACAAAGCAATAAATTGAAGTGTCTGTTTTGTACTATCAAAATAACAGATTTTTCCTAAATGCCTATGAAAGTATAAATATACGGTACTTACAACAAAAAAAGTTTTTTGTATTTGTCTATAGGTCTGTTTGTTCCGGCTAATCTCCGAAACAGCAGGACCGTTTTTCATTGAAATTTCACTGGCAGATAGCTGATGTTATAAGGAGTAGCTTGGCTACTTGGCTTTTATTTTATAGATTTACCATGCGGCCAACAGCTAGTTCAATATAAAGTCTCCAGTGTCTCCAGTAGTAGCGAATCTTGAAAGTGAATCACTATCACGTGTCAATTTATTGCCAGTAGGCAGGTATTATCTCGCGTGCATCTAATTTTACAAACAAATGCCGCGTTCTTATGCAGCAATTGTATTATGTTTGTTACTCTTTCACGCAAAAACTACTGAACGGATTTGGATGAAATTTGGAACACAGATAGTTTATAACCTGGATTAACACATATAATACTTTACATAAGCCTACGCGGACGAAGTCGCGGGCAGAAACTAGTATAAGAATATAAATGCTTATAAATTTGTAGGCAAGCTAAAGTATACTCCGAGCCAGACCCATGGTTATTATAAAGGGGTAAAGTTATTTGTGGGAGGTTATCTCTGAAACTACTGATTCGATTATGACAAGCCACTTTATATAAGTTCTAAATTTATTTTACCGATTTTTTGAACAGATTCATCCTCAAACAAATTAGTGGGATTTGACACAGGGTCCAGACGTTAGAATTTGTTGTCTTTCATAAAAATAGATAATTTACGTTTATGATCAAGATATTTCAAATCGATATCTTGTAGTTCGTAAATGATGAGAGAGTCTTCTGTTATAGTCGGGAGTCAAGTTTGACATTGTAACGCAACTTGTCTACTACGTATGTTACACAAACTGTTCAAATAATCGCGCGTAATCTTTAGGTAAAGTACAATTCGAATCGGACATCGATATTTATTGATTTATAGAGGGCGTTTCTTTCGTACGAAACTCAACTATCAGAGCTACTTTACGCCGATCTTCTGTGAGACGGTGCCACTACCCTGGTCAAGCCAGCCCGTATGAGAACTGTAGTCGGTTGGCTACAGCTTGGCTCTCCTACCGTAGTTGCGTGACAGTTAGACGTGAAAATGCTATAATAAAATGACAGGGAAGGTATTATCTTCCCACGATGGCCCCAGACCTTGTCACGATGAGTCTTCTTGTCATTGATTGATACAAATAAGGATGATTATTAATCGCGCCGCAGCCGGTGACGTAGTCTTGGGCCAAGCACGTGGTTTAAGGTCGTATTAATAAATCTATCTTAAGTCTGAGAACGATCTTGACTACTCGTTTGACATGTGATTTTGTACTGGAATGACATAAGAATGACATTTCCAAGATCGCTCGCAGACTTGACATTGATTTATTAATACGGGTCTTAGCTATCATGGTAAGATAATAGGTACCTAGTTTATTTTACCATGGACGGTGTACCTTTGACGATGGGTCCGGAGCGCAGACTATTAAGACAAGACCTGCTTACGTCCACTAATGCATCGGGCTAGTCGGCGAATTTTCATTGATCGGTTGAAGATCGACCTGTGATTGGACTAATCAAAATGTCAGGTGCGGTCATAGATATGCAGTGGCAATGTATATGTAAGGCGAGCGGGGGTGCCCGGCTATGCGGCGTCTATGGGATATTTATCTGTGTTCCGGACTAATTATTGGTATTTTTTTTTACGTATTTTTAGGATGGGATTTTTTGTCGGGCCCAACCAATTTTATGTTATAACTATGTATTCTTGTTTCTGTGTTTTCGTTCGGTACGCGTTATGCCCACTGATTGAACCCGACTGAACGTGGAGCGTTGATTAGGCGTCGAGTAGGTTTACAAGAGTGATAAGATAGTAAGAATGTACTTCTAATATGTAGAACATGCACGACACGGCCCTACGACACACAATGATTAAGAAGTTGTCCAAGTAGAAAATCCCGTATCGGCGCGCGCGCACACAAATCAACACACAAATCCCCTTACCCCTAGTTGTGGTATATTTGTTATAATACTAATCATATTTCGTTAAACACGAAGCCTATTAATTAATATCGACTAAACTAAAGAACAACTAAGGCACGTGTTAATAAATCGATCTCAAATCTGAGAGCAATCTTGAGAACGTTTTTGATGCGTCATTTTGTACTGGTATGACATAATAAAGACATTTCTAAGAGCGATATTATTAAATCGATCTTCAATTTGGGTGTTAACTTGAAAATGTCATTCTTAAATCCAAAATGACATCTTGAAAATTTACTCTCAATGGCTTTCTAAAGCTTTTCTTGACCAAAGTGCTGTGTAATATCATTGTAAATCGTTTAATACCTTTCTGTTTTGTGGGTTAGTTTATGAGCCAATAGAATTTAGGCCACTAAATAACAATAAACTTCACTTGTTGGTGACAGGACTGGCAGCGCTACTACGACGACCCGAACAAGGAGCGCCTGTTGAACGTGATCTCGCTGGAGTTCTCGCACACGCGGCTCGAGAACTACGTGCAGGCGCCGCGCATAGTGCGCCTTATCGACTGGGTCGACACGGTGTGGCCGAGGCACTTGAAGGACCAGCAGGTACCTAACATACCTACCCACTATCATATGACCAGCAGATACCTATCATACTCACCCAGTGTCATATGAAGACAGATTGCCGCAGTGGTTCGAACTAGTAAATAAAGAAATATAGCCAGACTGACACACCAACTGTATGGTCAAAAGACCAGCAGATACCTATCATACTCACCCACTGTCATATGAAGACAGCTTGCCGCAGTGGTTAGACCAAGTAAATAAAGAAATATCGCCAGACTGACACACCAACTGTATGGTCAAAAGACCAGCAGATACCTATCATACTCACCCAGTGTCATATGACGGCCGCTTGCCGCAGTGGTTCGACCAAGTAAATAAAGAAATATCGCCAGACTGACACACCAACTGTATGGTCCCAAACTAAGCAATGCGTGTACTATGGGTACCGTACAATGGACTGGGGGCGATCCCAGTGACACCCAGACCTGGGGAAATTAAGAAAAGACCACTCCGAAATTTGCCCTGGCGGGAATCGAATCCACAACCACCATGAGCGGAGAGCCGAACGGCCTACGAGGAGGCCCGGGCCCAGGAGTGGGACGTTATAAGGCCGAAATTATTTTTTATTTATAGTAATAAATACCTTCCGTGTTTTAAAAAAAAATATTGAATTTATCTTTCAAAATACTACTTAGAGGTAAGCTAATTATCACCAAAATGCGGCATCAATTTCACCATAGTGATGTTTACGCGGCGTAATAGCCATTGCCGTGTGTAATTAGCGCGAATGCGTTAATAAATTGCGCGCGTTACGCGAATACGATTCGATTCGTTGTGTTATTGACCCACTTTCATAATGAGACAAAGACGTAAAAATACAATTTTGTTGTTGTTTTAATTCCCCAGACTGAATCCACAAACGCGCTGGACGACATGATGTATCCGAAAGTGCAGAAGTACTGCCTCATGTCAGTGAAGGGGTGTTACACAGACTTCCACATCGACTTCGGAGGTACCTCAGTGTGGTACCATATTTTAAGAGGTAATTAATGAAAAATCGATCATAAGGTCAAGATACTAGAGATCCTTTTTCCCCTAGCATTTTTTTTTCAACCTTATAAATTTTGATATTATGGTATTATACTGTATTGGCTGTTTTGGTAGAGCCAAGGTGTAGGTAGCCAACTGACTATAGCTCGTGTGTACTGGCTCGACAAGGTAGTACGGCCCTCTCACAGAAGATCATCGGCGTAAAGTAGGTAGTTATTATAGCTGCGTTACTTACGATGGGTGCGAGAACCCGTAGCCCAACCCCCCTTGTCTTCCCTCTTTCCACTCTCCTTCAGGTAGGCAACGTGCGAGCAAAGCTTTTGGTATTGTAGGCATCTTATAATCGACGTTAATTGCTTAACATTATGCGGGTCATAGGCTGGATTGCCGACTAAGTTCCATAAAAAAAATTGAGGCACAGTCTAGTCCTACTAATATTATAAATGCGAAAGTTTGTGAGTGTAGATGTATGTTTGTTACTCCTTCACGCAAAAACTACTGAACGGATTTGAATGAAATTTGGTACACAGATAGTTTATAACCGGGATTAACACATAGGATACTTTTTATCCCACTAATCCCGAAATTTTTGTTAAGTTAATTACTACGCGGACGAAGTCGCGGGCATAAACTAGTAAATCATATAGTAAGTCTCTCTCATGGATTACGATTTTTACTCGAGCGTCTGATGACTGTGATTGACTAGGCTGTGGTATACGGTTGTACGAAAGTTCCGTGAAATTAATCTCCGTTCGTAAATTTCAGGCGCAAAAGTATTTTGGCTGATTCCGCCGACGGAGAAGAATTTACAACTGTATGAAAAATGGGTGCTGTCTGGAAAGCAATCCGATGTGTTCTTCGGCGATACTGTGGAAAAGTGTATCAGAGTTCACGTGAGTATACATTTTAGACAGATTTTCATATCCACTCCCTATTCACACACATTGGTCTGAGTTATATTCTTTACTAGCGACCCGCTCCGGCTTCGCACAGGTATTTTTTATCAGTGTTTCTCTCCTATATTATGCATGTTTTATACATATAAACTTTCCTCTTGAATTACTCTTATTAATAATATATAAATAAAAAAAATTATAATTAAAAAAAACCGCATCAAAATCCGTTGCATAGTTTTAATTATCTAAGCATAACAGACAGACATGCAGCGGGAAGCGACTTTGTTTTATACTATGTAGTGATACTAAACTCCAACTTCAAATTGTTTTTATTCATGTAAGCCATACAAAGTATTTATGAATAGTCCGATTCTACCACCGGTTCAGAATGCTGCTTTCACTGAGAAAAGAGATAGTTTGTGTTCTTTGGGTAGGTAACATCTTTAGTTACGTATAAAAATGTCTAAATGTGAACCTTATGGTACCAAATTGACACAAGCCAGCGTTCCGTTGGTGTCAGTCGGACCACCAATTCCCTTACACTGACTGATGACGACCGCTTGGCGCAGTGGTTCGAGCGTAGGCCGCTCGGCTCACTACACCGGGTGGTTGCGGGTTCGATTCCCGTCACGGTAAATTTCGGAAATGGCCTTTTCGTAATTTGCCCTGGTTTGGGTGTCACTGGGATTGCCCCCAGTCCATTGTACGGTACCCATAGTACAAGCGTTGCTTAGTTTTGGACCATAGAGTTGGTGTGTTCGTCTGGCGATATTTATTTTACTTCGCATGTTGAGACAAAACAAAACGAAACACAAGCTTAAGTTGTTTAATATTAACGACCGACAAATCACTTCCATCGTTTACGATAAACCAATGGCGTTGCCTAAGCGTCGTCTATAGCTTATTAGTCTTTGCCGTGTTTATACTTCAGTGATTATTATGATTGATTCCAGCTTCAAGCCGGCCACACATTCTTCATCCCGACCGGCTGGATCCACGCTGTCTACACGCCGAGCGACTCGTTGGTGTTCGGCGGCAATTTCCTCCATCAGTTCGGAATTGAGAAGCAACTGAAAATAGCACAAGTTGAAGATGTTACTAAGGTGAGCTTTTTATATAAAGTAGTATTCCCGTTGTATCGACCATAATTCATTAAAATTTTAATTTAAACGTCATTAAGGTTTTATTGTCAAAGACTATTTGATACTGGTACGCAGAATGCACTATGGAAGTCCCGCCCTCCAAAAACTCACCGTTTGTCAGTCAGACAGTCAGTTGGTGTGGAGGTTACAAATGTGTGTGTGTAATGTTTTATTTATTGATTGTAATGTATTTCTAAGTATTATAATAAAAAAAAATCAGCATTCTGCACTCCTTCTCTATATAAACTATAAGTGTGCTAAACTTCATACTCCTCCGTCAGCACAATTTTCGTATTAAGCGTTTGAAAGTTTTTCTTGCACGTATAAATATACAGATATATTAATACTGTACCGATAGTATACTGGACTTTTTGATGAAACTCGTAAATGTGAATGTCTGGCAGGTGCCCCAAAAGTTTCGGTACCCGTTCTTCACGGAGATGCTGTGGTACGTGCTGGACCGGTACGTGAGCGCGCTGCTGGGCCGCTCGCACCTGGCCGCCGACGCGCCGCCCGCCCCCGCCGCCGCCGCCGCGCCCCCCGCGCCCCCGGACCACGTGCATCTCACGCAGAACGAGCTGCACGGACTCAAGGTACTAAATATCGCCAGACTGACACACCAACTGCATGGTCCCAAACTAAGCAAAGCTTGTACTATGGGTACCGTACAATGGACTGGGGGCGATCCCAGTGACACCCAGACCCGGGCAAATTACGAAAAGGCCATTACCGAAATTTGCCCCGGCGGGAATCGAACCCGCAACCACCATGTGCAGTGAGCCGAGCGGCCTACGCTCGAACCACTGCGCCAAGCGATCGTCAAGGTAACTATCACCCATCCTGTGACACATGATCGGCCTATAGTAGTTAGTACAGCTTTTCTTACGATAAGTGAGACAGCCGGACGGAAGCCTGACCAAAATTCGCAAAAGTCTTCCCTGATACCCTGCTAACTTTGACGATTGCATTCGCATACAATAGTGGACGTAAGCGGTGTGTTGAAGCGCAGCTTCTATACGGACGTTCGGAGCGCTTGCCGCGCGGCCACTCTATCCGTGCTAAGCGTCAGTAGCGTTACACGACATATACCAATATAGGTATACAGAGTGGCAGCTTGTTTTTATCGCTTAGTTCCTATGCTTTATACTACAAAGTTTCGCTTCTTTCGGGCGTCCCTAGACGGCATTTTTTTATATTATTATTTATTACTATTGGGGCGAGCCAATTATTATTAAACCAAGCACAAACCCCGTCAATACGGGGTACAGTTCACAGCTCTGGCCCAGTGCGGATTGGCAAACTTCACACGTGGGTTCTTATTGAAAGCATTCTGCTTCCCCACAATAAAAGCGCTCCAATGACCATCGCACGTCTAGTACTTTAACATTCATGGTGGCATAGACTAAACACCCTAGAGACTCCGCACTCTAGGACAATTGTTTTCGAAACGCATACGCTTAGTAAGGTGTATAAGGCCCATTAATAAATCAAACTCAGGTATGACAATCCATTATTGTTTTCGATAGCCCAATCACAGTTGCCTCTGATTGCGCCTCGCAACTTTTTTAATTTTTTTCGTTGCAAGTTATTCCTGGGGCTGTGTTCAAAGGGTTAGTCGGTTTATACATGGTGGTGACTGGTGATGTGACTTTATTAACATTCTCGGTTACGGCAGGCGATAGTGATGTACCTGCACCAGCTGCCGGCGGCGCGCAAGTCGGTGCCGGAGCTGCTGTCGGACCCCATCGCGCTGGTGAAGGACGTGCGCACGCTGGTGGAGCAGCACCGACACGATAAGCAGCACCTGGCCGTCACCGGCGTGCCTGTGCTCAAAGGTCAACATACATTTTCACCCCTATCACACTTATATTAAAGGCTGTTTTTAAAGATTATAGAATGGTGATCGCTAGTCGGTATACGTAGTCTACGAGAGCGTTGATGTATTCGCCGACTTAATTGTTGTGTTCGAACACAATAATGTAATTTTCTTTTACTTTTTAATGACAATGGTGCCTGTTTACATTGGGTTACCGTTCCTGATAATTACACTAAATTTTATTCTATTGAAAAGAGTAACCATTGAGTTTCTCGTCGGGTTTTCTCAGTGGAAGCATTCCAGGGATTCAATTCTGTTAACGACTGTCCCTCGATTCGACTCATAATACGTCAAAAACTGACGTATTCATGTATGCAATACGTCAGTTGACAGATTTCGTATGGAAATGTAACGTTATGATCGAGAGACAGTCGTTAACAGCGATGGGCCCCAGGCCGGTGGTAGATTCGGACTATTCATAAGTCCTCTGTTGGCCCACATAAATAACAAGATCCTACTAATATTATAAATGCGAAAGTTTGTGAGTGTGGATGTATGTATGTATGTATGTATGTTTGTTACTCCTTCACGCAAAAACTACTGAACGGATTTGGATGAAATTTGGAACACAGATAGATTATAACCGGGATTAACATATAGGATACTTTTTAACCCAATAATCCAATACTACGCGGATGAAGTCGCGGGTCACAGCTAGTTTGTCATATATTTTTTATAACGACAATTGACGACCGCAGGCCGCTCGACTCACTGCATCGGGTGGTTATTCGATTCCCGTCGGGGCAAATTTCGGAAATGGCCTTTTCGTATTTTGCCCTGGTCTGGGCGTCACTGAGTTCGCCCCCAGTCCATTGTCCCGTACCCATACAAGCGTTGCTTAGTTTGGGAGGATACAGTTGAGTGTGTCAGTTTGGCGATGTACATATACTAGGTGATACAAAATGGGTATACTATTTTCTTTGCAACTTAACTTTGTAAATCTCAAGCTATCGGCTTTGTGGGAGAGTTGAAGTACTAAAGGTTTTGTAGACTTGTGAAATCGGTCAACAGCTGTATTCCTATAACACCTTTTGTTTTTCAAGTTCGCTCCAAAGCTGATGGTTTTAGAATTACAAAGTTAAGTTTTGAAAAAAAAAGTATACCCATTATGTGTCACCTTGTATATATATTTGTATAATAGTAGTGTGTGTGGTCCGTCCGCAGGTCCGGACGAGGCAGTGTCGGAGCGGCGCGCGTCGGGCGGGCGCGGCGGGCGCGGCGGGCGCGGCGGCGCGGCGCGCGCGCGCCCCGACCACGCCAACTCCGCGCCGCGCCGCCGCCGCACCAGGTGACACGCACTACCTCCGCAGCTGATCTGCTGGCCTAAGCGACTGCTATATCAGTTTTGATACAGTTTTGGTGCGGTTGATATAACTGCACCAGAACTACCGACCTCCCGATCGATTGCGGCCTGACTGCAAGCAGAGTCTGGATGCAATCTGCGTGCAATCCGCTCGCAATCAGCGTGCGACAGCATCGAAACTTTAATTTTGCAGACGCCTAGTCTAGCAGTCCGGATGCTATTCTGAATAGACTTTTCCTTCCGTTCGCTTTGTCGGGTAATGATCGGGTTTTCGCATTCGGCCGAGGTATTTTATAACTCTGCAGTATATATGAAAGCACTTGATTATTTTTACCCTGATCAAGCGCACTAAAAAGTGAGACGGTACCATAAGAAAGAATTCTTGTTTAATTTTATAGTTCAGTCTCTCTTTGTATTTAGCAGATCTTACCGTGTTGTAGAGCTCGATAGACTACATAGAAGACTGATAACATGATTTTTCTTACTTCTAGATGCAAGAAGTGCGAGGCATGCCAGCGCACGGACTGCGGCGAGTGCGTGTTCTGCCACGACATGGTCAAATTCGGCGGTCTCGGGCGGGCCAAGCAGACTTGCGTCATGCGACAGTGCTTACAGGTATATTGAAGAGTTAGATACCGTAATAACGTAACGTTAAGGCGTCAATAGCCTAGTGGTTAGAAGGGCTGCCCTCGTAGCCGAGAGGTTCCGGGTCCGATCCCCATTCTGGCCATTAAACTATTGACGTGGGTCCACTCCTAACACAAGCAATTAGCTTAGCTGGAGGGGCTAACGGGATAACTAGTAATCCCTTAAAAATAATAGTCAAGTTTGCTTGGATTACAAAAATAATGGGCGGTCTTTAGTTACTAATGATCAAGAATTTCAACGATTTCTTGCCCTCTTCATACCTATGTTGGCAATACCTGATTTCGGAAATTCTAAGGAAACGATTCATCTCCAGCGAAGCACTTTTAAAATGCGGTAAAGAGAAAATTTAAGGATATGATTTTTGCACTTATTTAAAATTAATATTTCCATGGAGATGCGCGATGGAAATATGAATGAAATTATTGTCATAACTTTTTATGTTTATTTACCGCATTGTAAATGTATACTCCGCTCGATGAGCTGTACTGTGTCTCTATGTGGCTCTCTGTGGTAACGTGTGGTGTGTGTATCGCAGCCGATGCTGCCGGTGACGGCGTCGTGCGCGGTCTGCCACCTGGACGGCTGGCTGCAGACGCCGGTGGCGCCGCAGGCTAAGGGTAACAACGGTAACTATGCACCACACACTACACGACACCCTCTATTTCACACAGGGGTCGAGGGAACCACACACTCCCCGCACCGACCAGCATGTGGATCCCACGAGTTTGTTCCGTTCTGTAATAAATGTTGTTAGGTTTAATAATGGGACTAGTCCCGCCACACACTCCCACCAATGTGACTCCTGTAAGCCAAGATCGACAATGGTGTCTAATGATGACAGAGGTTTGACCCTTGACAAGTCCCGGATTAAATTTAAATTGTCTAGAACCCGCACAAATTTAATTAAATGCAAGCATAGGAGGAGTTGAAAGAGAATTATCGACTTTCCTCCGTTCTAAAGTGGGTGACGGAATAAAAATAATGTTGCCAGACTTACACACTAACCCCTTTATTAATAACCGGTGTTCTATTCACCCGTTATTCCATGTTTATTAATAATGTATGGTCGGAAATTAAGCAACCCTTGTGCTATGGTCTGTACGATGGATCGGGGGCGATCCGAGCGACACTTAAACCAGGAAAGAAAAATATGAAAAGCCATTTCCGAAAGTTACCTCGACGGGAATCGAACCTATACCCGGTTCAGTGAGTCAAGCCTACAGTCGAACTATGACGCAAAGCAGTCGCCAAAAACAAGAAATAAATTGCATATTTCCATCAATGGAAATAATGGGATACTTTTTTACATTATTGGGATGTCATTGAGAACATACAGCTGTATTGCAGTTTGAATCTTGTTCGAATGTTGGTGAAAGTGTAATAACGGTGATGTTCGTTACCGGGCGGCGGCGGCAGGTCGCAACGGGCCGTCGTCGCTGCGCGAGTGCTCGGTGTGCTACAGCATCGTGCACCCCGCCTGCGTGCCCGCCGGGGGACAGCTCAACGAGGACCTGCCCAACTCCTGGGAGTGCCCCACCTGCACCACCATGGGGCTCAACCACGACTACAAGGTACACGACTCTCTATTTTGAAGATAACTCTTATGTATAAGAGGAGCAGCTTTTTTAAGTTGGTAATGCTTCAGCCCGATCCTGTTATGTTCAGAGTGAACAAATACACTACTTATTTGCTCCACAGCCTCGTCACTTCCGTGCCCGTCAGAAGTCATCGGACCTGCGGCGGATGAGCGTCGGATCAGATGTTGGACAAATTAATCAACATCACAACAGTTTACAGGTGAAAATTGATCCTTCCTACTAATATTATAAATGCGAAAGTTTGTGAGTGTGGATGTATGTTTGTTACTCCTTCACGCAAAAACTACTGAACGGATTTGGATGAAATTTGTAACACAGATAGTTTATAACCGGGATTAACACATAGGATACTTTTTATCCCGATAATCCCGATTTTTTTGTTATGTTAAATACTACGCGGACGAAGTCGCGGGCATAAACTAGTTAGCAGATATACACCACAGATCTTGAATAGCCTATAAAGACAAGGCCTTATGGCTATTGACTTGTATTCATAGAATATTGTGTTTTCCCCAGAATAAGTTGCCACCACCGCCGCCTCCAATAGCAATCAAATCCGAAGCGGGCTCGGACAACGAGGGCAAAAGTGAAATTCCAAACATCAAGTCTGAAGATGGTTAGTACAAACAGTATGGTACAAGCATGGAGTAGAAAGGATCTAGAATACTGTAGAGTGAATCGCTCGCCACAACTTCCCAGGAAGCCGGTGAATACGAGTGACGGAAGGTGTTGTGGCAAGTAGACAGACTTCCGGCTGATGGGTAAATAAAGTTTCGGTCACTGTAAAGGCGAAACTTAAAACATTTAAAAGGATGGCCGTGTTTGTTCGTAGGTAACTTGAGTATTCACAGTTGACGTAAAGTTTCCGATGTCGGAAACGACAGCTTCCATCGTTATTTTATAAATTTAGAAGAAGGATTGAAGGTTTCGTTTCCGACACGGAAACATTCCGTCGGCTGTGAATACCCCCCCGTAGTACCGGCAGATGGTGACAAGGTGATGCGTATGTTCAGGTGAGCTGAAGGAGGAGGATGGCGGGCTGGTCGCGGGCGCGGGGGAGGGCGAGGCGGGCGCGGGGTGGGAGCCGGCGCCGAAGAAGCGGCGCAGCAGCGACGACGACGACCAGCCCAAGAAGCAGGCGCTGCGGGCGCACCTCGCGCTGCAGCTCACGCACCACACCGCTAAGGTACTGCACGTGCTTACGCCCGTGTTCATAAATCGATCTCAAATCTGAGAGCGATCTTAGAAATGTCATTCTTATTATTGTTGTTGAAGGCGTCAATAGCCTAGTGGTTAGGGCCTGTATACACCACACCACGTTTTTTTAAACGCGCCGTTTAACGCGTGCGATACACACGCGCGTTAGCATCGCGTCTGTATCGCTACAAACGCGCGTCGACGGCGCGTTTAAAAAACGTGGTGTGCATAGGCCCTTAGAGGGGTCGCCCTCGTAGCTGAGAGGTTCCGGTTTCGATCCCCATCCTGGCCATTCAACTATTGACGTGAGCCCACTCCTGACAAGCATTCGCTTTGCTGGAGGGGCTAACGGGAATACTAGGAATGTGATAAACTCACATTTCTAGTAATCTTAAAAAAAACATACCAGAACAAAATAGCATGTCAAAAGCGTAACTTAAGACCGCTCTCAGATTTGAGATCGATTTATTAATACCAGCTTTGGTGTACTTAATGGCGAAACCTCGCACACCCATATTGGAATGCCAGAAACAAATAGAATCTCCACTTCCACCTTACATTCAACTGGAGGTCATAAAATGTAAAGCGAATAACGAATGGAGTAACTTGTGCAGATCCTGAAGAAGCCCATGTACCCGATCCGGCCGGCGCCGGGCGCGGCGGGCGCGGCGGGCGCGGCGGGCTCGCCGGGGCTGGACCGCGAGGCGATGCTGTGCGTGTTCGCCAAGCTCACGCCGCACGAGCTCGCCACCTGCGCGCTCGTCTGCAAGGCCTGGGCAGAGTACTCGGTGAGCTACACGAACAACTATTACAAGCTTATTACCTTCTTCAAGCGCTTTTGCCATACCTATTATTGGAATCAAGTATCGTATGTATCAAGTATCGTATCGTATAGTAGTAATTTTAACCCAGGTTTGCGCTGACGAAAAATCAACCGATTGATGGATGTTGTCCCTATTTTGTTTTGTCAAAAACAGAGACAACACAACATAAATCGCTGTAAATATTTCGCCAGAGCAAAACTCACGGTTGGAATAGGAAGTTTGGAAAGATATAGTATACCCTTTCTGTTTGACCTCTGATAGTACATACATAGTTTTTAGACGACCGTTTGGCGCAGTGTTTCGAGCGTAGGCCGCTCGGCTCACTGCACATAGTGGTTGCGGGTTCGATCCCCGCCGGGGCCAATTTCGGAAATGGCCTTTTCGTAATTTTCCCTGGTCTCGGTGTCACTGGGATCGCCCCTAGCCCATTGTACGGTGCTGCCCATAGTACAAGCGTTGCTTAGTTTGGGACCATACAGTTGGTGTGTCAGTCTGGCGGTATTTATTTAAATACAGATAAAATAGTGAAGTGTTGTTCGTCAGATGGACCCGTCGCTGTGGCGCAGCATGTCGTTCGTGCAGGTGCGCGTGTCGGCGGCGCAGCTGGCCGGCATCGCGCGGCGCCAGCCGCTGTCGCTCGGCCTGGAGTGGTGCCAGCTGGCGCGGCGCCAGCTCGCCTGGTCAGTGCCGCGACTGCTGTCTCTCATTATTCTCTTATTAATTCTGTCCTGTGAACGGAACAGGACATGCTTACAGTAACTTGAGGCCCTCATACACGAGAAAGGAACACGTTTTGTGAACATAACGCACAACGAAAGGGCATAGTAGGATTTTCCGCACCACATTTATTTGTGGGAGAGCAGTAATGCTTGACCTACGGAAATGGATTGTTTTATTGGACTGACGCGAATCATCATCATCATCAGCCTATATATCAGTTCACTGCTGGACATAGGCCTCCCCTAATGAGCGCCATAGCGCCCTGTCTTCAGCTTGCCGCATCCAGCATCTGCCTGCAGTCTTTCGCAGATCGCCATCCCACCTGGTCGGAGGGCGTCCTACACTACGTTTGCCGAGTCGAGGTCTCCACTCAAGAACACGTTTACCCGCAAATCACCCGTACTAAACTTTATATAAACCTATACCTAACGTATGGCTCTATTGCAGGCTATTGGCGCGGCTGCCGGCGCTGCGGTCGCTGTCCCTGGCCGGGTCCCCGGCGGAGGCGGCGCTGGCGCTGCGCTCGGCGTCGTGCCCGCCGCTGACGGCGCTGGACCTGTCGTTCGCGCGCGCGCTGGACGACGCCAAGCTGCGCGGCGTGCTGGCGCCGCCCGAGAGCTCGCGCCCCGGCGGCGGCAACACCACCGGCGCCGAGCCCAGCCGCCTCGCCGCGCTCGCCGTGCTGCGCCTGCCCGGGACCGATATCACAGATGTCGCTATGAGATATGTCGTCCAGGTGGGTACTAAAAAAATATATATCGCCAGACTGATACACCAACAGTATGGTCCCAAACTAAGCAATGCTTGTACTACGGGTACCGTACACTGGACTGGGGTCGATCCCAGTGACACCTAGACCAGGGCAAATTACGGAAAGGTCATTTCCGAAATTTGCCCCGGGGTATATCGAACCCGCAACAACCATGTGCAGTGACCCGAGTGGTCTACGCTCCAACCACTGCGCCAAGCGGTCGTCAAACTGCGGTATTCATTGCGCGCATAGCTTCCTGTCAGTGTGGGCAATTGCTCAGATAGGCCCCTGGGGTGCTACTCTTAGCAACGATAATAGATATATCGTGACTTTCGTATTGTCGAATACTACTCTAAACTCCATTTTTATTGCCGTCCTATCGATTACTGAACGAACAATATAAAATTATCGTTCGTCAGACGATGTACGACCACAAAAAAGATGGGAATTAGAGTAGGATTCGACAATACGAATGTCACAATATATCGATTATCGTTGTTAAGAGTAGCACCCCTGTATCGTCGATCGAGTCGTCGGATCAAAGCAATTGGGGGGAAATAGGGGTTAGGTTATAACCACAGATATAGATTTACATAGATAACGCAAATGCATGTACTTCGCGTGCACGAAACCCCGACCAAGCGTCAAGGTTGGTCGCCGCTAACTTACAGTCCACGCGACTACAGATATAAAAAATATGAGTATGAGCGAGATAATCGTAGCGGACGGAGGGGCATCGGCCGCATCGGTATCTTTGAATAGGTTTGGATTTCCCGTCACTAATGACGTCACAGTAGGTGTTAAAAATTCGGCACGCTTGGTTTGAATACAAACCGTGATACTTGCGTTATCTATGTAAATCTATATCTGTGGTTATAACTATATTGGTGTGTGTGTGGGCAGGCGCTGCCGCGGCTGGTGGAGCTGGACGCGTCGTCGTGCGCGCGGCTGACGGACGCGGGCGCGGCGCAGCTGGCGCACCACGCGCTGCAGCGCCTGTCGCTGGCCGGCTGCCGCCTGCTCACCGAGGCCGCGCTCGACCACCTCGCGCGCTGCCCCAACCTCGTCAGGTAACCACTCTCCAACACCCACACCCACACCCGCGCATCTATAAATAAATAAATATCGCCAGACTGCACCAACTGTATGGTCCCAAACTAAGCAAAGCTTGTACTATGGGTACCGTACAATGGACTAGGGGCGATCCCAGTGTCACCCAGACATGGGCAAATAACGAAAAGGCCATTTCCGAAATTTGCCCCGGCGGGAATGGAACCCGCAGCCACCATGTGCAGTGAGCCGAGCGGCCTACGCTCGAACCATTGCGACAAGCGGTCGTCAAATCTACATGACCAATGGGGAAAAGGACCAGTGTATTAATTACCATTGTTGGCAACATTGCCACTAATTATATTTAGTAGCTTTTAATTATAGAGTTAGAGTAGCAACTCTCTCGATCTCTCTTCTCCACCAACGTACCTATAGGGCGTGTTTCGTATGAGCCAAATTAATATTAAATGAAATGTGATTGTCACTCGCCAAAGTAAGCTTATCCACACACATAAAATGAGTCCTTCGAGCCAGATCTGCCACATCCAAGCTACCCAAATATTGCCATCCCCCAAAAGTAAAAGCAACAGCTACTGCTAAGACACGAAACCAATTCAACCGGTTACTTTTACTTCAAAACATTACTTTCTCTGTTACGTGCATGGAAGAAAATGGCCGTAGTGAAGCCACAGTAAAACATGGAAATTAAGATACATTTTCGTTTAACAGATTGGATCTCCGACACGTGCCTCTCGTATCAACACAAGCCGTAATCAAATTCGCGGCGAAGTCCAAACACAACCTACACGTGAAGGACGTAAAATTGGTAGAGTTACGGAAGACCTGATGTTCGGAGGACTCGGAGTCCGACCCGGGAGAAGACACGGCTGAAGCCACGTGAACAGTGATATAGTGTTAGTGAGTGACAGTGTGTTGGTGGCATAAGACTGCTGTTCCCGCTGCGAGCACGCTGCTTCTACAGACCAGAGACACAATGCTTTGTTTTTGTTAACTACATATTCTAAGTTAATATACATGCCATTTAACCGCACGTTGTATCGTATCGTATTGATATTTGCGTCCTATTTTTGTTCCACAACGATGACTGAGTCGTCAGCGACTCAGTCATTCGATGATGATTCGGAAAATGTGACATTATCAGTAATGTCACATTTTCCGAATAAGGTTATAATCAGAAGAGCTGCATACAGACTAAAAATTGCAGTTTGGTGCAGATGATATGACTGCAACAGAACTGCCCACCGGCTGCAGTCTGCTTGCAGTCTGTCGGCTTTTCGATGCGGTTTTATCGATTGTACCAAAACCGCATCCACACTGAAATTTAATAGCCGCCTTGTAGTCCAAATGCAGCTCGTCTGAATACACCCCCAGTATAAATGAGTCGCCGATGCAGTTGCGTGCAGTTAAATGGTGTGATGTACCCTTTATAAGCACATTCTAGTCTAGTTCTTTATGATTTAGAAACATAAAAAGCTTACTTTCTATTTCAGTTTATGACAGCTTTGAGTACTTAATACCCGTCGGCATTTAATTTGATCAGTTTTCAAAGTAAGGCTTAACCGATCTTTCGCATAACATATCAATGTTTGTATGCTATCAACACACAGTTGCTGAAATGTAGATATTATTGCAAAGACTTGAAAGCCACTGGTACTATTATTGAAGTGATACGATTTCAGAATTATAAGAAAAGATATTAGAAAACAGCTGAGTCTAAATCAAATTGTCGAAATTTTCTCGATCGATGTTTATTTGATATATTTTATATATAATAATTTGTATTTCGCAATTAAATGACTCGTGCCAACATATAGTCTCTATATGACCAAGCACATTTATCTCTGCACAATCAAATGGATATATTATAAAGTTATATATATATTAATTTTATTGCATGCTGTTGCATTGGTATTATATTTTATTATTAGTTTAACGTTGTCTTTTAGTTCAAGACCATTCGGACCACGAGAGGCTCGCGTTCTTATAACATTGACTGAAAATTCTAAAACCATTACAAATTATTGTTGAATTGAATTTGTATGAATATATAAAAATCTTGGTAATATAATCCACTACTTACAGAATGTATTATATTTATTTGTAACACTTGTTACTTGTTATAAGATCATTCGATTAAGTAATGGATTGTATTACAAACATAATATTTATGTATGTATAAACAAATACTAATTGCAATATTTTCCTTGTAAATAGCCTTTGATTTTATTTATTACGAGTTAACATCCGAAAAGAAATATTTTTTATTTTCATGACAATTCAAAATTGCTTAGGTTGTATTTTTTTAGTTCTAGTCCGATTTTAGGCTAAGTATCTGTGACAATGGTTGATTTCTGTGAAGTATTATTTTGTGGATGGACCGCGTGACTTTTAAAGTGTCTTGAGTGGTAGATGACCACATCACATAGCTACATTGAGTAGTTAGAGAACTTCAAACACGTTTAAATAAAGATGGTGAAATTTTCGCGATCCGTCTCTGTAGTGTATCGCTGTCATTAAAGAGATCTGCAATAATTGTTTTTTGATTTGTATTGTGAACTGTTACTCAATCAGCCCTCGTATTTCTAGAAACAAATCAAATCTCAATCACTCCAAAGAATTTCTATTTTTTATTTAATATTTCAAAATGAATACAAGATGAAACGAAATATTATCCAAAATATTAAGTTGAAAATTGGATAACAATTTCTAGTTACACGGGCTGTAAGCGGATATTACGTTGTTAGTTGTAAGTAAACCGACTCTGGTCACAGTAAGCGAGGTCGGAGGGCCGCCTATAGTATTAGTTTAGGGGAAATATGACATTCAAGTGGATAACGTGTGTACTGATGTATTCACTTGTCAAATCATAAGTGATCTCACGTGTGTGTACCAAAAATATTCATTTAGGTCAACTGTCGGCGCATCGACCACCTTCCGTATTCAATATTCAAGTTACAACATGTTTTTACCTAACATGGATGATAATATGATAACTTGTAAACCTCAATCACTAGAAACTTGACAAGTGCATGCAAACATTGGTCGCGGACTGTACATTTTTGTAGCGTAATGTTCGTTATCGAGTAATATTTTAGGAATCGCGAGCTCAACGATATCGAGCTAGTTTCTAAGAATTGTGTGCCTCTATTATAGACAATTAGCGATAAATGAAAATACGTTTATAACAAACATTGTTCACCAAAAACATTATCTAAATTAGAAAAAAAAAGATTGGTGATTGAATTTATCATGATATGTAGTGTAAGATAGATTATTATCTAGTTTTCTAAGATGCCTTTATGCGAGAGTTATCGATAGCATTTTTTTACGGCTCGCATGTAGGCTCGTCGTCGCGGTGATATTCGGCCAAGCGCTAAGCTATTCGTAGCGGTACATGCGACATTGACGCGCCACGAGGAGTAACATTGTATAATTGGTTACCATAAGCGTAAAATAGTATTGGAAATAAATATTTACAATGAAGTGAATTTGATATTTTTATTTTTTAAGGTGTAAACCCAAATCCACCCTAACAGCAAGTAAATTACGCCAAAAGTAAAAAGGCTCCAGCCTAGACTAGGGAAGCCCTGATTTTCAGAAGTCCAGGATTTGCACCCCCGTTGTGAGTGTGTTGGGGTGAGGGAGTCTGTATGCCTAGGGGTGTAGGGGGAGTGTCAGTCTTGAGGAAATGTGGGTGTGTTCACAAAATCTTTTAAAATGTTGTTCTCCTATCTCATACAATTTAATTATTTATGTCTGCACTACAAGTCAGGACACGGGACACGTAGTAAGTATATCACGCGACATAGGCGTAGATTTCGTGACAGTTAGAGCATGGAATTGAATTTATATATTCCTATTTAAATAATAATTATTAAAAGTCATAGAACAAAGGTTGTTTTTTTATTATGTTACCAGTAATATAGTCCTGCGCGGTTTTCAGTGTTTTACCAATAACCCTGCATAAGTTACCCTGTATTACGAATTACGATTCACTAGCCAGATAAATATTTTACGAAATAACTTATAAATTGGCAAATATACATGTTCGAGAAGTTAGCATAGCCATTTTGATTCGTAATATAACCTAAGCTTTGTGCTGACTTGTGCTAGGCTTATGCTACGTTGTGCCGTAAATCGCGACTCCCGATCTCAAAAAACAAAGCGGCTATCGGATAAAAACCATTTTTGCACCAGCATAGCCATTTTGTATTTTTGAAAATCTGAAAAATGTGCTAGGTTTGTGCTGTAATGTGCTGCACAACCCTAGCCGATTTGCGGCACAACGTAGCAGAAGCCTAGCACAAGTCAGCACAAAGCTTAGTTTTATTAAAAATCAAAATAAATAAATATCCCCAGACGAACACACTAAATGTATGGTCCCAAACTAAGCAAGGCTTGTACTATGGGTATCGTACAATGGACTGGGGGCGATCCCAGTGACACCAAGACCAGGGTAATTACGAAAAGGTCATTTCCGAAATTTACCCTGACGGGAATCGAGCCCGCAACCACTCGAACCACTGCGCCAAGCGGTCATCTAACATGTCATGGCTATGCTAACTTCTCGGACATCAAAAATACACTTAATCTGAATGTCACAAGGATTCTGCAAAGAAGGTGCGGCACTGAGAATGCTAAGTACATCAATATAAGTGCGCGGATTCATGGTTGGTCACACTTCATAAGTTTCATTGAAATATAATCTCTTGAAAGCAGTAGATAGGTCTTAACAATGTAGTAACCTATACAAAAACCTTCATAGATACCTATTTCTATGTCAACACGCACTCGCCCCCTCTTATAAAATACGAGAGGCGTCGAGATTAGTCGCGAATCCAATTACATTTTCCAAATTTCCCATTTTTCCCTCGCTGCTGGTTCAAAGCTCACGGAAAATTATTTTCTTCGCTCCCCAAAGAAATGAAAAATAAACGTGAGACGGTACGGGAGGAGCCGCTAAGACGCAACGCAATCAGTGCGCCAGAGCGAGATAAAGCACACGATATTGTTGTGAAAGATAGAGAGGGGTGATATGTGGGAAACCGCCCTGCGGGGATTTGCCAAATAAGGAGAGATTTTTAGGTTTTTTTCCGAGAGGCTGTGACTTCAATTGCAAATGAACCAACGTGAAAACTCCGCTTGAAGGCACGAGATAAGCGAATACACAAAATTATTTAAATGGAATCAAATAAAGATACCAAACTACCAACCTTACACAAAATTACCAAGTAAGATCGAAAGACTACCTAGCCTATTATAAATAGTATTCTAGTTATTATCTACTAACCTAAATAATTCACATATAATTTTTACATGCATGATTTCTAAAGAGATTCATAATTTCTATCTGATTATCACTTGCTTACGGTGAAGGAAAACATCGTGAGGAAACCTGCATGTCTCAGAAAATCTAACCAGTTTTCGAAAGACATGTGAAATCCGCCAACCAGCACTGGACCAGCATGGTGGATTACGGCCTGAATCCCCTCGTAGTGAGGGGAGGCCCGTGCCCAGGAGTGGGACGACAAAATGGCTAAATTATTATACCTAAATAATATTTATTTCTGTGTTTTCACAGTCCAACTAACACTTTGATCCCGTCCTCCGGGCGACTCAAAACAGCGACAGATGGGAATGTGATTTAGATACCCCCTAACACCAATTGGCCGCAATAGAAACAGAATTACATACTTGTTTGGCTTTATAGTCGCAGTGGGCCGGGGGCCGACTTCTAACCTTCGATTATTTGCATTTTTATTATTGTAGACTAGAGTTCGACCATTTGTTATTCAACAAAACAGCGGTCGATATAATTCGTGCTTAATGTGGTCAAGCCTACCCCAATGACACTGGAGTTGGTGGCCAATTCTGGTGTCGGAGTTTTCCGGCCGTGTGTCTTCGGAAACATGAATGGATTTGGTAAAAGACTAAGAAGAAGCACCAGTGCGAGAGTAACACATAAAAGGAAGGGATATATATAGGCCTATTCATAAGTTCATTGCATCCAAAAGTACATAAACTTCATTCGGCAACAACATTCGGCCATACAATGAGGTGAATACTATCTTTCTTATAGGCACCAATAAAATTCCGGTGTGCGTATATTCGTAATTCGGCTCATAACGGCTTGGCCGATATTGATGTTTTTTTGTACTTATGGGGTCATCTGGGCATATCTTAGCTATAGTCCGACCTGGTAGGTGGCCTTTTGTCGTCATGCAGAAAATAAGATCTACACTAGTGAAGCTACGGGCGAGAGCGAGTACTTTGTAAAATTTATCTTGGATCCTATGAGAGATGAGAAATTTCAATTTCATAACATTGTAACAGCGTCTTATCGGACATGTTATACCGCACGGAATACAACAGACAGGCCCAGTTTAGACAAGCTAGATCCCTATCAACACTGAACTAGGCATTAAGATTTCAAAGCTGGTTGCGGACAGGGGGTAGATATTGATCGCTCGAACGCGCGCTCACGCGATGCTAACCGCTGATTCGCGCGTCTGACGACTGACGTGTGTCTGCCAGCTGTGACAGAGTTTAGGTACCGACAGCAAGCTACTTAAGCTAGCTTTCTAATTTAAATAGATACCTAAATCCGAATGAGACTGAATGATTAGCTTGGTAATATTGCATTATGTATTAGTGTATTATTATTTAGGGCCCACGTATTGATAAATCTATCTCGTCTTAGAGCGATCTTGAAAATGTAATTCTTCTGTCATATAGGTACAACATTTCATGTCAAACCCGTAATCGAGATCGCTCTCAAACTTGAGATCTTTTTATCAATACGGGTCTAGGACCTGTAAGTGAGAATTATACACTTATACTATTCACATTGAGTCGCTGTTTCTGAGAATATTACTTATATACCAACTTTTTTTCTATTGAAGAGTGACCAACGAGTTCCTTGCCGGATTTTCTCAGTGATGGTAGATTCTAACTATTTGTGAGTGCTTTGTTGGCATCGTAGAATTGCGAATATTATAATTACTAATTAAGTATTTATGTAGGCATACACCTAAGTAAATTATAAGTTATTTTAAAGTTTGTGTGGGACTTTACAAGCCATCTTAGTAACATCGTGTCTGTGCGTGAATGGTGACAGCTTACTTGGTTGTGGTGGATACTTTGTTTATGGTAAAATGTTAACTAATGTATGGAAAAGAAGAAAAAAAAACTATCATTTCTTTCTCACTACAATCATCGTTTTTTAATTACTTAACTCCGAAAACTCATGCATCAAGAATATCGCAAAGCACCATCTTCGCTTCGGAGGACTTCAACGCGCAAACATTGGTTGTTACTAAAATGGCTTGTACAGGAACTATTAATTTGGCCAGTAGCTACCTATGAAAGATTAGCATCCCGGAATTCACTCAACAATTTTTTTTAAACAGTCTTCTAAAAAATGAAGAGTTTCTATGTTCGTCTGGATTTATGTTTTTTTTAAATTTGCTAACGATACACGTAAGGCCGCGGTTGCACTGAGTGGCGTGCACGCGACGTGCCGGCGGCGCGGGCGGTCGTCTGCCGCACGCACCCTTGGGCTCACGCCTAATGCTAGGAAGGCCTGTGGTTACGTAGCCAAATTCACTTGATAATCTGAATAAACCAATTCCACTTATGTACCTACCTATATGGTACATTTTTCTAGGAGTAATCAAACTACTTACCTATCTATTGAATAAAAATAATTGAGTAGTAGAAAGAAAAGGTTCGTCTACGGTCACAAACATTAAAAAAAATAATTTTGTTATACATATATGCTATCCGTCTATTTTGTACTCTCCGTTCAAGACATTAGAGAACATTTTTATTAAAAAAAAGCATGTTGCAAACACTATAATTATGAATAAGTATCTAGTCAGAATTTAACACCGCTTAGGAGTGATTGGTTCCACTAAGAATAAGAGCCTGTAAGAAACTCAATGCTAAATACCAAAGCAATTTAAGATCTTCAATCAGAATTCAGAATCAATAAATGTGTGAAATGAGTAGCAGGTCCACCCATAATGGTTCCCAATAGTTGTACGTAGTGGATGGAAATGGAACATGATTTAGCGCGCCAAATGTGAGGTGAGCGATCTCTGTAATCGGCACATGTGTCGCGTGTAAGCAGCTATGATAGATGTGGCGACAAAATTATAACATGACTACACCCTGCTCGCCCATCGAGGGTGCGATTTTTTCAATTATTTTTTTTCGTTCGCTCTTGACTCAAAGTTTTTCTTTGAGACCGTTCGAATGTATTTTATAAAATATGAAATATATTAATTATCTTCATATTTATAATTGTTGTAGTTAGGTTAGCGTTGATTTTTATACAAAATACCATACAGATAAAATATTTAGAAAAGGATAAACAAGTTATAATAAAAATGTGCTAACTATTATTAAACACCAATCATGTTAAAACCTATGGCCTTAAGCACTAAGATACTAGTAGGTTCATCTCAAACAACAGTCAACGTCAGTCCCTACACTACCTACTATGAAGAAAATTCCTTATGAGACTACCTACAGCTTCCTACTAAGTAGGTATTTGACGACCGCTTGGCGCAGTGGTTCGAGCGTAGGCCGCTCGGCTCACTGCATCGGGTAGTTGCGGGTTCGATTCCCGTCAGGGTAAATTTCGAAAATGGCCTTTTCGTAATTTTCCCTGGTCTGGGTGTCACTGGGATCGCCCCCAGTCCGTTGTACGGTACCCATAGTACAAGCGTTGTACATAGTACAAGTTTGGGACCATACAGTTGGTGTGTTTGTCTGGCGATATTTATTTATTTATTTATTCAATGCATTTTGGACGGTAGGCGACATGCTCTTTCAGCACGATATATATACCTACTTATACCTATATTTGTTAATAAATAAGCGACATATACATTTAAAACTTAATATCAAATATTTATTCAGACGTATTGATGTTTTGCCGTCAGACTGCAAGCCACATAAAATATGAAAAAAAAAATGACCACAATCCGTTACCTACTTAAATAACACGTATGCCGTTATCTACCGTTAGCTTTGGTACTTCTACCTCCTTCACGAAACTGAAGAAAATAAAAAAAACTCACCCCATAGATGCGTGTGGGTCATTCAGACGGGTGTTAGTAGTTGCGAGCCGGGTATTCCCTGAAGTTATTATGGCCCAGTGAACCGGGTAACGAAGCTCCCCCCGCTCCCCCGAGCACGCTCCCTGCACCCCTCGACCACCGGCACACTGTAAATAATACATTACAACCCTTATTATAAGTAGGCGTCGATAAGTAAATATGGAGAGCATGAAAAGTATGGAAGTTATTTTTTCTAAATCATAGACATTTTTCTAATCACAGACGCTAGATAACAGCGTCATAAACAGTCAGAATAACGTAAATTTATTTTCACTTGGAAAAAAAAATCCGACTGATTGCTAGACTCTCCATAAAACTAAATAATAAATTATAGAAATTAAATATCATTTGAGAACAAGGATTTTTATATCTTGTTATACAATACATTCAAAATATATTTTTTATAGGTAAGTATATTATAACTAGCTGTGCCCCGCGACTTCATCCGCGTAGTATTTTAACTTAGCAAAAATTTCGGGATTATCGGGTTAAAAAGTCCTATATGTTAATCCTGGTTATAATCTATCTGTGTTCCAAATTTCATCCAAATCCGTTCAGTAGTTTTTGCGTGAAGGAGTAACAAACATACATACATACATACATCCACACTCACAAACTTTCGCATTTATAATATTAGTAGGATATTAAATATTATTAGGTATACTAGCTGAGCCCGCGACTTCGTCCGCGTGGAATTTAACTTAACAAAAAAGCCCGCGCGACAACCCATTTTTTTTAATTTTGTTTTTCCTACTAATATTTTAAATGCGAAAGTTCGTGAGTGTGGATGTATGTATGTATGTATGTTTGTTACTCCTTCACGCAAAAACTACTGAACGGATTTGGATGAAATTTGGAACACAGATAGATTATAACCGGGATTAACATATAGGATACTTTTTAACCCAATAATCCAATACTACGCGGATGAAGTCGCGGGGCACAGCTAGTCTAAAATAAAAGTAGCCTATGTTACTGCTTATAACATCAGCTATCTACTAGTGAAAGTCCCGTCAAAATCGGTCCAGCCGTTTCGGAGATACTCTTTGATTTCATGTGTTTTTATTTTTTTACGCGGAACCCTAATTGTTTTTCTAAAATTAAAGTAGCCTAAGTTACTCCTTAAAAGATTAGCTTATTATTATCTGCCAGTGAAAGTCCCGTCAAAATCGGTCCAGCCGTTTCGGAGATTACCCGGAACAAACACACAGACAGACAGACAGACAGACAGACAGACAAAAAAAAAAAAATTTCGTTTTTGTTATAGGTGTCGTATGTACGGTGTTATTTTGATATTACAAACAGACACTCCAATTTTATTTATTTGTATAGATGAGTTTTTGTTTTCCAGCCAAGACAAAGAGTGTAGTCTTTGAAGAAGTAAGTACTTTAGAAAATTAATCCCTTGATTAGTGGAACAACCCTTTTCAGCACAAAATAAATTCACGATAACTTTTAATAACAATTGTCAAAACACCTCATCACCCAGAACAGTAGGTAGCCTCAATCGTCCCGACTGTCATCAGGGTCACTCCTCAACCCCTAAACTAGTTATGATGAACAGCCCCCTAGGTGTTTGAATTCCCACCGCGGGACCACGCCACGCACCGACTACATTTAATTTTGATACAATTTATTTAATAGGTAGGTACTCAGATTTGTAAGTTTAATTAGGAGCTGGTTATACTGGGTAAAATTAATGACGGAGTTTTGGAGTTGACGAATTATGGTAGTACTAGTTTATGCCCGCGACTTCGTCCGCGTAGTATTTAACTGAACAAAAATTTCGGGATTATCGGGATAAAAAGTATCCTATGTGTTCATACCGGTTATAAACTATCTGTGTTCCAAATTTCATCCAAATCCGTTCCGTAGTTTTTGCCTGAAAGAGTAACAAACATCCACACTCACAAACTTTCGCATTTATAATATTAGTAGGATAGCCAAGCTATAGCCAATTGGCTACAGTCCGTATATATGGGCTGGCTTGATCGGGGTAGTGCCATCCTCAACAGGAGATGGGCGTAAAGTAGCTATTATAGCTGTGTTTCGTACGCGAGAGAGAGGTGCCAACCCAACCCCTCACGTCTCTTCTCCTGCCTGTCCCACTGACTTCCCGTCATTTATTCATATTTTTCTATTCATTCATTTGTCTATGTCCATCCTACTAATATTATAAATAAGAAAGTTTGTGAGTGTGGATGTATGTATGTATGTATGTATGTATGTATGTATGTATGTATGTATGTATGTATGTATGTATGTATGTATGTATGTATGTATGTATGTATGTATGTATGTTTGTTACTCCTTCACGCTAGAACTACTGAACGGATTTGGATGAAATTTGGAACACAGATAGATTATAACCGGGATTAACATATAGGATACTTTTTAACCCAATAATCTAATACTACGCGGATGAAGTCGCGGGGCACAGCTAGTATATCTATATGTTTCGACCGGTGTGAAAGCATATTAAAATGTTAAAATAGGTAAGAGTTGATAAAAGAAAACGTAGTCGGCTGAGCTTCACTTAAAATAAAGTATAATTAATATGTTTTTAATTGATAACATTATTTCAAGAGAGGAACGCAACATGTCCGCGTAGACAAGTACCAAGAATGTTGGCTTTCCCACGATTAAGTAATAGAAGAACTGATTTTTTAAGGAGGTGGTACCTGTGGTAGCATTTATCTTCATTGAATGAAATATACGAAGCCGTCAGATTTCCCCTTTTCCCGGTAACTGTATAACAGTAATATCTATCGGCACATCAAGCGGCGATCAGCGGACATCTGTGTACATAGCGGGTGTCCCCGGATCGTTGTAATCGTATATACATAATGAAATGAGTGCAATATGCGTCCTCCGTCCCCGGAGGCGGCGCGCATCGGACGTACGAATAACGCGCCAGGTACGAAAGTGTGATGTGGTATTTTAATCAAACTATGTAGGTACCAAATTTTACAGGACCGAGTTCTCAAACAATTTGCATGATGTGTGAAACTAACGTAGGCATTACAGGAGTAACGGTGATGGGAGTTACTAACGAGTGGGAGAGAAAACTGACGTTTAAAAAGGACGCGAGCGTTTAAAAAGGTTTTTTCTTCGTTACTTAAACGAGTAACTAGATAATAGGTTGCATAGTTTTGTAGATTTCGTGATCAGGGTTCTCTTTTATTATAACAAAGTGACGTCAATAATTTTCAAAATTACCACATATAGGTAGGTAAGTACCCAATTTACCACGTCCATTTTTTCTCGCTCCGAGGTACCTCGGCCCAGGTCTCCAGGGAGTCAGTCCCACGTGCCCTAGCCCTGATTTATTTGTGCTACCCTCGGCGACACCGGCTCCGCTGTTTACTAAACCCTGTCTTAACTGTTTACTCTTCATTTATTTTTAGGACTATTTGGATATGTCACTGTTTACTGGACTGAGTGTTTTATTGAAGGTGATGGTGGGTGGCGGAATCTTTTAGTTTTAATTGCAATCAATTCAAGTACTTATATTACAATATTTGGGAACCGGGTAACACAGTGGGACATGAAAATAAACAATGGGTTTTGCAATAAGAAATAGCAATTGGTAATATAGCGACAATAGTCTAGTGGTTAGAGGGGCCACCTTCGTAGCTTAGAGGTTTCGGGTTCGTTCGCCGTCCTGGTTATTAAACTATCGACATGAGCCCGCTTCTAGCGAGCTGGAGGGGCTCCTAGTAATGGGAATACTAGTAATGTGATAAACTCACATTGCTAGTAATCTGTTTCAATAAAAAAAAATACACCATCAGCAGCATATGCAAATAATATCAGTAAGTAAGTATTACCTATGTATTATAGTTTTCATGGTGATATACCTACACACCTAACTGCTCTCATCATAGCAATTTATTAAATCTATATATATATATAACTCAATGGTGACTGACTGACTGACTTACTGACCGACATAGTGATCTATCAACGCACAGCCCAAACCACTGGACGGATCGGGCTGAAATTTGGCATGTGTTAGATGTTATGACGTTGGCATCCGCTAAGAAAGAATTTAGATGAATTCTACCCCCAAGGGGATAAAATAGGGGATGAAAGTTTGTATGAAACTTTGTCAATTAAATTCCACGCGGACGAAGTCGCGGGCACAGCTAGTAATATAAAAAACGAAGGGCCTCAGATGATGGTAGGTACATATAATATATTATTATAGTTGGTACTTCAAATAATGTTTACCTTATTGCTTTATTCTATTCAAATCATTGATGTGACATAAAAGGTGTCACTTTAATCGAAAAAAATAAGTTATACACCCGTGGGATATGCAAATAGTGTTGGATTTCGCATTTATAATTCAAATCCGACCGAACTTAGCGAATCGCCTCCCCCAAGCCGCACACAATTGACGTCTCGCCCGCGACCCTGCGCTTTTGTGCGCGCGACATGAATGCGCCGCCTAATCTCGACCACGTGACCGCCACGCGCGCTTCTCCTGCATACGACAACCCGCTGAATAGCCCGCTTTAAAAACGTCACCATCGAACGCAACCGTAAGAACAAAAGTCAACCCTACGGCCTCATTGCAAATGTCAAAACGCAACTGTCAAAAATTGGCGCTTCAATCGTATCAAAATGGCGGCCAAGTAAAAAAGCGTGTCCTTTATCTTAACTGATTGGATAATCTGTGCTCAAACGTTATAGTATATCGTATCGGAAACAGAAATGTAAGCCCCCACGTCCTGATTAAGTTTTCTGGTGTGGGGCGGGCCGTGGTGCGTAATTATAGTGATTTTTTGACGTCAATATCGAGTTTCCTTTGTGTCGTATGCACACAATTTTTGGCAAAATCCGGCGAAACGGTCGGATCTAATTATTAGCTTTGTTGCCAAATCCCCTGTGTAACTATAATGAAGTGGGATATTTTGGCTAAAAGATTTTTGGATTAAAAGTATTGTGTTGCTAATAAAATTTGTTTGATGAGGAGTAATGCCACCCTATATAGTACTACCTACATTACTTACCTACCTGCCTTTTAACTTAACATAAGTAGGTAGGTAGGTACCCGTTTACGTTATAGGTTAATCTAATTGGACATACTTTCATTCCACAAAAAAAGTATAATTAAAAAAAATTGCTGAGTGGGTTGTTGGTTGGCGCGAATTTCGCAAATATTATAACAGTTTGACCCTTGCATATAAATGAGGTATTTCCCGCGCCAGCGATCATCGGGGATGCCACCTGATCACGTATTCATGGGGGGTGATCAGCCCGCTACGGGGACACAACACAACGAGCTAAGAAAGAAATATGTTGGACTTGTAGAATTATCCACTTACCCGAAATAAATTCACATATCACAGCAACTTACAATAACTTTTCACTTTTTTATGTATGTATATAGGTAAGTCCTTAACGATAAAACATAATATCACATAAGTACCACCTTCTGTTCACAGCAAAGAGTACAGTAATATATAGGAAAGTTCACAGAGACACAGAGACACGATAACCACAGAGTAGCTACACACACGCACGAATGCTAACTTAAAATAAAATGGCGCCAATGATTGTCACTACAACTTATAGAGACGATTACTCAAAATAAATACTTTTAAAAAAACTAACAAGAGAATAAATCAAGGAATCACTTTTTTATCAAACCAAGTACCTACCTACCTTACTTCCATGAAAGTAAATCAGCTGAAGTAAATAATATGAATTATGAAATCGTGACAATAAGAAAGAACTCTAAACCATACATACGAGTACTTACCTACCCAATATTTCTCACAGAGGCGTAATAAATATTACTTTGAGTAGTGGAGAGGAGGAGTTAAGGCTAAAGCGCCCTAAGTTGGATATATTAATAAATGCACTGCACACGGTCTTTTTCGCGAATTACAATATTTGTCTTTTATTATTGTCAGATTTTGAAAAATTTCTAAAAGAACTCAAAAAATTTGAACTTCGCGGGCTAGACAGGCGCCTTCACCTTAATAAGTAGGTACCTACATCTACATTTTTCCGGTTGTTTTTTTAGAAGTCTTTGGATTGATTGCAATAATTTCTATAGTGTATTTTTCCATCGGCGCGGATTTAGTACTCTTTACAATCTTGGCATGCCTTTTAAATGTTTCATTATTAAATATGTGTCTATAATATAGAATTACTAGTTTCCCAAATGGTCTTAGGTTACAAAATGTTAATACTTATGTGAAATTATTATTAGAACGTCTTTTAATAATTTTTAAAGCCGAATTACGTTAAAAAGACATGGTAAGATTGTTAAATACAGATTATGGTTGGGCCAATGAAAGAAAACCAAGTGGCTTGTCTATATTACTCACTAAACTGAATTTTACGATGTAAAGAGAACATAAATCAATGAAACTGATTCATTGTTAAAACTCACGAGGCCAAGTATCACAAATTGTTCATCTGTCTTGTAAGTAACCGGCGCTTGAGTTATTATATTGATTAATTGATTAACAAAAATTAGGCAGTAAAAATGATGAACTTTTGATTACTAGAACTGGTTTAAAATTCTATTCCTGTAGTAATTGGGCTGTTAACATCAATTCTAACGATAAGAATCGAGAATCGGCAATCAAGATAATAAGTAAATAGGTATTAAAAGATCGATGCGCATCATCAGGGTTTTCGGTGAGGAGTGATTGATGTTGGCGGCATTCTTTTTATTAATTAGCAACGAGAAGCTCATGTGTATTAGGCGACTGTAGGTATATATTTCGGAATCATAATAGGTATTTTTTAATTTGATTCCTATTTGAATATAAAAATTCTAACCAGTCTAACTATTCAACCCAATTATTGTACAAAAAGAACGTGATTAGGTGCGCATGCAGTTTATGCGAATTGTAGTAGTATGACCTGGCATCCAAACGGCTCTATCCTAACTTACATCATTCGCACGGACATTTCGTACGAACTCCACACGAATTGCAGTTCATTTCCGGTTACATCGCAATTTCAATATCAAAAGAAACGCACGAACTTGCGATGAGAACGCCATATTCCATGCATCTTGACGACCGCTTAGCGCAGTGGTTCGAGCGAAGGCCGCTCAGCTTACTGCACATGATGGTTGCGGGTTCGATTCCTATGGGGGAAAATTTCGGAAATGGTTTTTTCGTAATTTGGCCAGGACTAGGTGTCACTGAGATCGCCCCTAGTCCACTGTACGGTACCCTTAGTACAAGCGTTGCTTAGTTTAGGACCATACAGTTGGTGTGTCAGTCTGGCGATATGTATTATTTACCTTGGTTTTTAGATACTTTTTGAATGACATTAGTGACATTTGCGAGTTTGAGACGAAGCTCTTTGTATCAATAGATATGCTCTAACGCAAGAATAATATTAAACACTAGCTGTGCCCCGCGACTTCATCCGCGTAGTATTGGATTATTGGGTTAAAAAGTATCCTATATGTTAATCCCGGTTATAATCTATCTGTGTTCCAAATTTCATCCAAATCCATTCAGTAGTTTTTGCGTGAAGGAGTAACAAACATACATACATACATACATACATCCACACTCACAAACTTTCGCATTTATAATATTAGTAGGATTAACCCCTCTAATAATAAACGTGGTATATAGCAAGAATAGTTACACACCGAATGATCTCTTTCTGTCATCAGTAATTTGACATCTATACAAATAAATAAAATTGGAGTGTCTGTTTGTAATATCAAAATAACACCTTTTCACTAAATGCATATGAAAGTACATACGACACCTATAACAAAAACGCGATTTATAAAAAAATTGTCTGTCTGTCTGTCTATCTGTCTGTCTGTCTGTCTGTCTGTGTGTTTGTTCCGGGTTATCTCCGAAACGGCTGGACTGATTTTGACGGGACTTTCACTGGCTGATAGCTGATGTTTTAAGGAGTAACTTAGGCTACTTTAATTTTAGAAAAACAATTAGGGTTCCGCTTTAAAAAAATAAAAACACATGAAATCAAAGAGTATCTCTGAAACGGCTGGACCGATTCTGACGGGACTTTCACTGGTAGATAGCTGTTGTTATAAGCAGTAACTTAGGCTACTTTTATTTTAGAAAACCAAAATTTAAAAAAATGGGTGCTGTCGCGCGGCAGCGGGCTTTTTTGTTAGGTTAAATTCCACGCGGACGAAGTCGCGGGCTCAGCTAGTTCGAAATAAGAAGACAAAGCATGGTGTAACTATACAACCGTTAATACACGTTTAATCATAAGAGGGTTAAATTTTACAATGCCAATTCTTGCATATAGGCTGATAATTAACATGTAACTTTTTGCTTGGCGCATTAAGATAACATTTTAATTGTGACATGTCCATAGCTTTTTTTCGCAGCTCACAGACGCGGAATTGTCGAAAACGATATTAGGATAATCTAAGTATGATTGGAGCGGGGTGGCGACGGTGTTTGCTCAGTGTACACTATACTTGTGCCTGTAGCATCATGATATTATTTGAGCATTGATATTATTTCGCTTCCACTTTTATTGTGCGAACTGCCAAGGAATGGAACACCTTGCCGGCGTCTTTGTTCCCGGTTGACTATAACCTGGATGTTTTCAAGTCGAGAGTGAACAGGTACCTTCTAGGCAAGTATGCACCACCGTAGACCACATCGTCACTTACCATCAGGTGAGATTGTGGTCAAATACTTGCCTACTTCGAAAAAAAAAAAAAAAATTCTATGAGAAAGGGACATATAGGCTATATAGGGTATAACTATATAGGGTACCTACATTACTTTTGTGCCCTGCCGGGATTAAACTCTTATGACCAAGTTACTCTTAGCAACGATAATCCATATATCGTGGCATTTGTAGTGTCGAATCCTACTCTAAATTCCATCTTTTTTGCCATCGTATCGATTACTGAACGAACGCTACAAAATTGTCGTTCGTCAGACGATTTACGATAATATATCGATTATCGTTGCTAAGAGTAGCACCCCAGTATGGCGAATGGTATTGGATTGATGGCCAGACAAAGTAGCAGTTTCGCTAGCGTAGATTTTATGTGCTTTATGTCGACAACAGCGCCATCTACCGGGCCTAACGCTAAGCTAAGAACCGTTCAGGGGACCCTACAAGTACCTACAAAAATCCTCAAAATCGGCCAAGCAGTTTAGGAGGAGAAGAATTACGAATACACTCACACCAAAATTATACACATAAATATCTTATATGTACACTACCTAATGATGATTTTATATATAATGTCCAATGGCTACTTATCACTGCTGAACTATCCGCCATACATATTTTATCAAGTTAAAACTGCCCAAGACCATCTAAAGCTGGAGGTTTACATAGTTTATTCGACATACGGCATATACAAAGCAGACGATCAGATTTATAAATCCAATACACACTGCAACTTATCCCAACATTTCAATTGGAACGAAATTTAAAGCCCACTCGACAGAAGAGCATTATAAAAATTATCGGCCACACGTTGCGAAGCTCCTGAAGTGCTCTCAACAATATTTAGGCCGGGAGCGATGTTTCACCCCACTGTGCAAAGTTTGCTGAGCGTTTTGCGCGTTTGTCGAGCCCGCGACCCACTGTGCGAGCCTTTGTCTCTATTGTAACGAAACTTTTAACCAGAAAAAAATATAGTTAGGGGTAATTTTTAAATATGTTGAAAAGGTGTACCTAACTATTTATTATTGAATCCTGTACCTAATCAATTAATCCCTCAGACCTTCACACAGCAAAGCACTATGTTTACTTCGTACATTTAACAGACTTCAAATAAAATAAGTCGAATCATTGATCTACAATTAACACAGAAGACAGTGCTCTATGGAGAACAGTTTTTTTTTTAAATTTATTTTCATATCAAACATAAGATTATTTTACATATATTATCATCTGCCAAACTGCATAGCAGTTTGTCGGCAGTAGTTCTCGATTTGCATGCTATATACGTAGATCAATATAAATGTATGTATGTATATGCTATAGGTACACTTCATGGATCTTGACTATGGGCACAAAGATAGGTAGTGCTTTTTTAGTACATTTTTGAGCTGTTTTTGAGTCTTTATGCCTGTAATCAGACTTTGTGGTAATTCGTTTATGAACTTCGGTACAATATACTTTCTGGCACGTTTCCCAAAGTAATTATTGACTTTGGGTGTACAAAGTTTTTTTGTTTAGCTAAGCGAGTTGGGTGGTTATGGATTCGCTAATTTTTGTATTCCATTTTACCGTCTTGTTCTACTAAGATATTTAATTTCACTTTTTTGTCAATCGGTAATATTTTAAAAATTTTGAATAGTTTTTCATAATCTTGTGGGACATCTAATCAAAACTCAAATTTGAGGACTTCTTCATTTTAATGTGTCATACAAAAGATACAAGAAGATGACGTGTCAATATAAGTTTGAGTAACGCCCGAATACAAATTTTGACGTCATGGTTTTTGAAGCTGATTGAAAATTCAAACCGACGTGAGCATTGCGACGACCAATATGATTTTAGATAGAAAATTCGATCCCAAATGAAATATCCAAAGTAAAAATGAATACAGATCGAATATTGGGCTTAGACACAGGTAAGGTACGGATCGACGGTAGCGCTAACCCCCGACCCCCTATACCCACGAAGCTTACCGCCCATGGTGTCGACATATTGGCACCAGCGGCGTGGCACTCATCGCAAGCTTGGTGCCAGCTGTTGCGCCCTCTGGAGAGTCCACTGCACACTTATTAAGAGGGAAACAAGTGATCGCATTTTGCCAACATACTTCTATAAAATTGATGATAAATTATTAATAACATTATCTACCTTCTTAGTTTGCGGACATAACAGATTTCCCCTTTAATGTCCAACTATTGGGCACGGGCCTCCCCTCCATTCGAGGGGGAATCAAGCCATAGCCCAGACTTATCTAGTGCGGGTTGTCAGATCATCACATTCACGTAGTTATTTTGCTTATTACCATTTTGTATAGGAACGTCATTATTTCACCAACATTTCCTAGTAGATAATTTTTTTGCCTTCCGCTGCTCTATCATGGACTTTACGCTCGCTAGTCGCTAGCGTCTACGTAAACAATTTGTTTGGTAAACTGTACAACATTAACGCAAACGATACCGACTAGTGACTCTACTTGAACGTAATTCATGCGGTAGAGCTGGTGAGATGCCCTCCAGTGTATAGTGCATATCTGAACCACTATTATTAAAATCACAGAGATGGATTAGCGTTAACTATTAGCGTGTAGAGGGCTAATTACAGAAGGAACAGCCCTTGCACGGGGCTGCGTGCGGCGCGCGGTCCACGCCTAGTTAGTAGCGGGGCTCATAGATTATGGTATCTAGATAGGACACTACATATAACTTACATAGTATAGTACCTACCTCATTACTGTATATTTCACATAAGAAGTCTCGAAGATGCGGCGCTTTAGCCGCGTGTCGGCAATATAATTTACACGGTGTACAATTTGGTTCCGTATTTTTCCACGGACTGCCTATGTGAAATAGGCTGTAATGGATGTTGATCTCTAAATAACACCTAACAAGTTTTGAGTTATACACACATAAATCAATGCGTATTACTTTATTTGTGATTGTGAGATGAGATGAGATTATGATTATGACTAACTAGATCATTTCATGTAACATATTAGGTCTTTTGAATATTTTGTACCCCTCAGGAATGGAACCTAGACCCGATCTAGTGTGCAAAGTAGTTCACTTAGACAAGTCACGGTATTCTGATGTTATTTTACTTGGTTAATTTTAAAAGGTTCGTTTTAATTTATAACCTAATCTTGTCCTCTTCTTTATTTGCTGTAAGGACCCTCCCCCCTTTTCCACATTCTCTCAGAGACCAGTCCGTAAGTAAAAATACTTAGAACTCATCTCGGCATCTCTGGCTGTTATTACGTTTACTGTCTCATTGAAAGCCACTGTGTAGTTGCTTTAATTACACATATTATAAATAACATCTGGATGAGTTGCCTCACAGAGACCTATTATACGCAACCTCAAAACTCTCCAACGGCCCCATCAACTCCCAACATTAATTTATCTACAAATGAATAGCGTACTAAACAAATCTGCAACAAGGGAGGGCGTGGCGGCGCCCCGCGGCGCGCGTCTGTCGTAGTGTTGCCAACAACTAACAAAAAATTATAATTTCCCATTGTGCTGGCAACCCCGATGACAGGTCGCAGTTGGACACATGTTTGAGGCATTTCGGGGCAATTTCTACGCGTAATAGGTGGTGTTTTAATGTTCTGTATAGATTTATAGCGAGGGTAGCATCCCTAGTTTCGGTTTAATGTCGTTAGCGGTTAATTACCTGTTATATTCCGAATATGATGGGCCATTGTGTTTGTCTACGTAACCGCTGGAGCCTTGAGAATTGTTATACTTATATTATCATCGTTCATATCTGTGATAAGCAAGCATTTGGAGTTGATCGTAGTACGTACTACGTGGTTCATCGCCGGTTCCAAGTTCGGTACAAAGAAGAAGATAAGAGGAAACTTTGTCAATAAAAATATTGCTAAGGGCGCCGAGTTAATGACTTGCACTGTACCACGGCCAACGAGGAGCGATACGAAAATGAATACCTAGATTATTTTATTAAATTCGTTTATAATTAAAGTTTCGCCTTCGTTTTATTTTAAATTAATAGATAGAATAAAACACGAATTTATAAAATGTTGCTAATGGCCGGTTCCAAAACAAGTAGCTTTGACCCGTCGAGCATCAAACCTCGTCACCATTGGACACCTTTGTCAATCCTGGCTCACAGGAGTAACAGTGGTGAGTGTCTTAGGCCAAGTCCAAAAAAGAAAATCAGTTTTTTAACCGTTTCTCTAAACTTGGCTGACACTCTCCCGTGTGTCTAGATGCTAATTATAAGCGTTTTAAGTACATTTTTAACAAATCAAATACTTAATACTAATCCCACTGTAAACATTAATGATTAAGTATTATCGACTCACAAAACACAGGAAATCATTTCGAACTCATCACCACCCTTTCATCAGGTAAGGTCAAGACCGCCAGTGAACCATTCGGTCGAGTGAATGAACGAATGACCGATCATCAATCAATCAATGACCGATTTGTTGAGTTATTGACGCATAGACAGCGGTATGCAAATGAGGTAGAAATAAAGGGGCTTGTTACAACGGTAACTAGAAAAAGTTAAGAGCGTGTAATTAAATGAGTGGGGTTCCGTACATTGTACTTAAATAGTTTGACAGTGGTAGAGCCAAGCTGTAGCCAATTGACTACAGCACATATACGGGGTAGCTCAACCAAGGTAGTACCAACCTCACACAGAAGATCAGCGTAAAATAGCTACTATAGCTGCGTTTCATATGGTGAGTGAGACAGCCGGTTACCCAGCCCTCCCATCTATTCTCCTCCCTTTGCCCCGCTCCTCTTCTGGTCGGCAACGTGCGAGCAATACCTTTTGGTATTGCAAGCATCTATAGACTACGATAACTGCTTAACATCAGGCGGATCGTAGGCTTGTTTGCCGACTTTGTTATATGAAAAAAAAGGAAATGATTGGTAGCAGAGCCTGTCTCCTATTGGATACATCAGTTTCAGATAGTCTGATGCCACACAAAAATAGGTGCTTAATTTGAAACTCCTCACACAAAAAATGCAAGATAACGACGCGTCCACGACGTCTCATACAATTCAGGAGTTCAATATTTGAGTATTCGGCAGTAAATGAGTCTGCACCATTAGAGCTACTGTCCTAGGTCGTAAGGATACTTTTAGGATACTATACCTAGTAAGTATCTACATAAAAATAGAAAATAAAAATTTACACCAGTTTCATCATGCCTTATTCTATTGACATCTAAATAGCTTCAATTCTAAGATTACTACTAGAATTGTAATTATTGAGACAAGGTCACCATAATTTTGTGAAACCCACTTTTTTGGAAACATCATTTTTTTAAATTTTAAACAGGTTTTTCTCATTTGTTTAATGGGTTAGATATTTACGTTATTTTACCAACTAATGGATTTATTCATAGCGCACGGAACTCTAAATATTCCTTAACAAATTCTGACTTAGATTAAGTGACGAAGTCATTATTCAAATTTAAAATGCCTTTCCTCGATTTAGTGTGCCATAAAGTCAACAGGCACCCTACTACCTATACGAGTAGCATTAATCCTTATCTGTGCACGTCCGCACCCTTCAACTGTTATCGCGATACTGCCAGATATACTAACAATACAACCCCCTCCCATTGGTTTATCTATCAACCAATCGAGAGGGGATTTTTGCATTTTGAAACTTGAATATTTTTCTTTTTATTTTGTGGACGTTACAATGTACTATTGCGACTTTTATCCAACAAACAACCCTAGTACGAGCTACGTACTACCTATATACAGATAGAAAACTAACACCCAATTACTCATAGAATTCTAAATAAAATTATTACATGACATTTGTCGGGACAACATTTCTTTGTAGTCCCATTGTAAATCGATTATAATAATTAATAAATAAATATCACCAGACTGACACACCAACTGTATGGTCCCAAACTATGCAATGCTTGTACTATGGGTACCGTACAATGGACTAGGGGCGATCCCAGTGACACCCAGACCAGTGCAAATGATGAAAAGGCCGTTTCCGAAAATTTTCCCGTTGGCAATCGAACCCGCAACCACCATGTGCGTCGAGCGGCCTACGCTCGAACCACTGCGTCAAGCGGTATCTATTTTCAAATGTACACTAAACCCATTTATGTAGAACTAGAATTTAACTTAACAAAAAAGCCCGCTCCCGCGTTCTGAGCCCGCGCGACAAGACCCATTTTTTAAAATTTTGTTTTTCAAAAATTATAGTAGCCTAAGTTACTTCCTATAACATCAGCTATCTGCCAGTGAAAGTCCCGTCAAAATCGGTCCAGCCGTTTCGGAGATTACCCGGAACAAACACACAGACAGACAGACAGACATACAGACAGACAGACAGACAGACAAAAATGTTTTAAATCGCGTTTTTGCTATAGGTGTCGTATGTACTTTCATATGCATTGAGTGAAAAGGTGTTATTTTGATATTACAAACAGACACTCCAATTTTATTTATTTGTATAGATAGATGAACGATCACCAACTGTTATAGAATTGCGATTCGCGATCATCTTCCGCGCCAGCGCACGGCCGTGCCCCCGCCAAGTGCAAGGATAGAGCTCCCAACTGCCCCGTTACCGATACCCATTGAGCGGGGATTACGACATTTTGTACACAAATGCTTGCATTTTTGGACCCTTTGTGTATGTTCGCAACGTGTATGTAATGGTCCAGTAATTGCAGCAGATTCGAAGAGCTGTTATGATTTTATGCACCAATTCTTTTGTATGGACTATGGAGAGGTTTTATACATTGCAGTTTATGTTCTTTCATTTTAGTTGGAGTCATAATATATTTTGAAGCTATTTCTTCAATGGGACTGGTCCCGCCACACACCCCCACTACTGTTACTGCTGTAAACCAGGGTCGACAATGGTGACCAATAATGACGTCGAGGTTTGACCATCGACGAGTCGCACGCATCGAATCTCCTATTATTTAAAAAGGATTTTAAAGCTTTGTTTATTTTAGGTAAAGTTTTCACTATGTTTTTTACGATGGTAGAGCCATAGAGCCATGCTGGGGCTATTGACTCGACAAGCTCACATATGGGCTTGCTCGACCGGGTAGTACCACCCTCACACAGGAGATCGGCGTAACAGCCTAACGTAAGGGGGGTCGTTCGCTTGTTTGGCGACTTTGTTATATAAAAAACGCAGACATGGATACAGGGGGCAATTTTTTTTTTTATAACAATGAAGTTTCTGGAAAACAAGAATTAACCCCCCACACCTTTGAAGAAATCCAGGTTGTGCGCCTGTCAGCGGTTATTCGCACAGTTAACCCAGCACCGATAAATTCTATACACTGTATCCAGATCGCAAATACGTGTCGGCTTCTTCGTGTGAATGACCGCTCACTAGGCATGTTCATAGAACCTATGCTGAAGTTAAAAATATGTTACCTATTTTCATTCTTTATCAACAATTTCGTATATATTTTCCTACGCTAACCTATCCCTTTTCTTTAAAAAAGAAAACGTTAAAACTATTGAAGCCTCATACCTATTGTTGCCCTATTTCCGCCGAGACTGCAAGGTCTTCAATCTATTATATGTTACCTATTGTATCATTTGTCAACTTTATTCCCATTATATTGTTGGTAACCATTTTGAAAAGTTGAATTGATCAAACTTTTCACTACTTAATTGTATCATACAAAAACACAATTGACAGCAAAAAACCGGCCATTACGAATACAATTCGGCGTCCAAATTGTGTATTTGGTTTAGGGTTAAGAAGCCTTACATTGTGCCACAATAGGGGTGTCTTTTTAACACCGACAATTTTGATGGGCCAGTCCTTTTGGGCTTCGCAAGCGAAGGGTTGGCGCCCTCGTATTTTGTAACTTTTTATAATTTAGTGTGCAAGTTTTGATTTTTTTGTATAAATTCCAAGATCTGTTGGTTACGGCAAATAGATCATTGTGATTGCTAACTTATGTAAACTTTGCAACTGTTCAGGGCCCTAACCACGCTAGCTACTCAAATCGTAATAGAAAAGCAAACGCTCGCGATTACGTTTCAAACGCTCCGCTTTTAACGTTTTGTTGACACTAGCTTCACGATTTCTACTGACATTGATATGGTATAGTGTCAGCAAAACGTCGAAAGCGGAGCGGTATCTTAAAGTATCGAACAACGGTGTAGGTAGGTTATATTAAAACGCACCCCATATGTGTTCAAACTAGATTTATCAAACATTGATGAATATTTAACGAGTTCAAAGCTGTTGCGATTGTCATTTAATTTCCCCAAATTCTCTTGAGAGCAACTACATATTAAAATACACGTGTTTAAATTTGGTACGTGCACGAAACATATATCTACTTACAAAGTTTTTAAAAGGAAAACTCCAAGGTGTTTTGTAGAGTTAGGTAACTGAGAAATGCCCCTTTGTCAATAATGATAAAATTATAATTTTTCTATGAACAATTCTCGTCCGTACAAATGATGAACTAAAGTACCTCACATCGCCGCAATACTATCTGGATACATTAAAACGTATATAACTTTTATTATCGGTGCCACATTCACCGTGTGAATGACCACCTAGTAAGTCGGCAGGTAGTAGGTAAGCAAATAAACAAATAAAAAAAATATTACACAAGGCAACCTAAAATTCATAACCGTCGCGGACACGCACGCAACATGTTACCGTATATTTCAAGTTTATGAGGGTACCAAGTGCACCAGTGGTGCACCGGCGGCTCGCTAAGCGTCGGCCCCGGGTTCACAGATGCGCCGGGGTGGCACACGATGATATACCGATAAATTAGGGGACAGTTGTCTAGTTGCAGAGTTATTGATGGTGCGGGGATACTGACGAATTGGAACATTTGTTTTTACTGATACAAGAATTCGATAAAATGTATTATTATTATTATAACAAGACTAGGATACACCGATGTTTTACGCGGTACTTACTATTTATTCTATGAGTATGCGACCTTGTATACAGGGTGACTTTGATATCGATTACAATATTTTAAACTAAATGATGCTTAAGAATGTTATAGGAACAAATAAATTGACTAAAAATAACCTCAAAGCAGTGATAGCCGATTGGTAAAAGCACGCGTCTTGCGGGCACCAGGTCTTGGGTTCAAATCCCGGCTCGCACCTCTGGATTTTTCGAAATCTATGTGCGATTCATAATTTCTATATGATTATCACTTGCTTACGGTGAAGGAAAACATCGTGAGGAAACCTGCATGTCTTAGAAGGTCTAACCAATTTTCGAAAGACTTGTGAAATCCGCCAACCCGCACTGGGCCAGCGTGGTGGATTATGGCCTGAATCCTCCTCATGTTGAGGGGAAGCCCGTGCCCAGCAGTGGGACGTTAAAAGGGCTAAATTATTATTATTAACCTCAAAGTAATACGCACACCCTTGAAATGAAGATTTTTTGTATATCCTACTAATATTATAAATGCGAAAGTTTGTGAGTGTGGATGTATGTATGTATGTTTGTTACACCTTCACGCAAAAACTACTGAACGGATTTGGATGAAATTTGGAACACAGATAGATTATAACCGGGATTAACATATAGGATACTTTTTAACCCAATAATCCAATACTACGCGGATGAAGTCGCGGGGCACAGCTAGTAATATTATAAATGCGAAAGTTTGTGAGTGTGGATGTATGTATGTATGTTTGTTACACCTTCACGCAAAAACTACTGAACGGATTTGGATGAAATTTGGAACACAGATAGATTATAACCGGGATTAACATATAGGATACTTTTTAACCCAATAATCCCATACTACGCGGATGAAGTCGCGGGGCACAGCTAGTAGTATATATAGTAGAGCCAAGCTGTAGCCAAATGACAACAGCTCATATACAGGCTGCCTCGACCGGGTAGTACCACCCTCACACAGGAGATTAGCGTAAAGAGGCTATTGTACCTGCGATTCGTACGATGAGTGAGACAGCTTGAAAACTAACCTCCGCTCCCTTTCCGTCCATCTGTCCCACTCCCCTTCAGGGCCGCAACGTGCGAGCAATGCCTTTGGTATTGCAAGCATCTATAGGATGCGGTAACTGGTTAATATCAGGCGGGTCGTACGCTTATTTAATAATAATAATAATAAACTAGCTGTGCCCCGCGACTTCATCCGCGTAGTATTGGATTATTGGGTTAAAAAGTATCCTATATGTTAATCCCGGTTATAATCTATCTGTGTTCCAAATTTCATCCAAATCCGTTCAGTAGTTTTTGCGTGAAGGAGTAACAAACATACATACATACATACATACATCCACACTCACAAATTTTCGCATTTATAATATTAGTAGGATATCGCCAGACGAACACACCAACTGTATGGTACCGTACAATGGACTGGGGTCGATCCCAGTGACACCCAAACCAGGGCAAATTACGAAAAGGCTATTTCCGAAATTTACCCTGACGGGGAATTGAACCCGCAACCAACCAGTGTATTGAGCCGAGCGGCCTACGCTGGAACCATTGCACCATGCGGTCGTCAACTTTGCCGACTTTGTCATAAAAAAAAAATCTTAGGCACTCCAGATAGGTTTTCTCCGGATGCCATAATAAACCCTTAAAACAAGTGTCAAATGTGTGTTAACCGATACAATTTGTCAGTTTAAAACCGTGGGGCTCAGAATAATTGATCCCTTTGTCGGGTGACAACCCTCAGGGTCTGTTGTGCCGCATCGTCAAATATTTAATTGCATGTTTACATTGACAAATGTTCGAAACAGCATTAAGGATCAGAATAAATTCAAATACATTTTAATAAAAAGAGAAAGTATTTTTTTTAAGCGAAGCTTCTATACGGACGTTCGGGGAGCTTTCCGCGCGGCCACTTTATCCGTGCTAAACGTCAGTAGCGTTACACGATATATATAGGTATAGAGAGTGGCAGCTGCGCCTTGCGGCTGTGGTACTTTCGGTTCGGGCGTCCCTAGGCGGCCTTTTGTTTTACAAGGCAAGCAAAGCAAGGTTTTATACAGAAACTTATGCAGATACAAACGAACAATCTCAATAAACAGTTCAAAATTCGAAGTCGACTTTTAAACTTTTTAAAACTTTCATAAGTTGATAATGCATTTCAGAAGTGTGAGAGTGAGTATGAAGGGAAGCAGTAAATTAATATTATTATTACCTAGAAAATACTTTAGAACTATTCCGTCAATTACTGGTTAAACAAAACTTTAATTTCAAACCAAAAAGAATAATGTTCACACCCACTGGGATCGATGTTGAGCTAAAGGGATTTATCTAATTCGACGTGACGGCCTTGACGCGGCCAAAAAAAAAGTAAAAATAAAAAAGTTGACGCGACCGCGCGCTTACGAGATTGTTAAATCCATCCTTCTGATAAAGATCTGTGACACTTCGAAGGAAAAAAATGTCAGGCAACGGCACCTGGTTTACAAGCTACTGTATTCAAATTTGGTTTTTTAAAGAAACCCCGTCGGTTTTCTAGAAACAACCCCCACATGCGTGGGGTCGATTATTTTTGTGCATTCGGTATTTTTTTTAATGACATCATGTTTTGTGGTCGAAGATAATATTGGGTTTGTTTTTTTTAATTTGGCTCGTGTTTCTGTGATATTTATGTCAAAACTAATGTTTATAATATCTGTTTGATATAGGTGAGATGCTGCAATTAAGTATATCAAACATCATTTTATGGAGGTGAAAAATACACGGGACCATTATTTTTCAATTTTAAAAGGTGTGGAGTTGTTTTTTTTCCTCATAAATATTTTTGTGGTAAAAAGTTCATTTACGCTGACCGTTGTTTAAACTAAGTTTTTTTTAAACCGGAGATTTATCGGACGAAAGTGCAAATCAAAATCTCAACTGATATGATTTGGGAGAAGGACCCACCACTTACTCTTGGCTTGTCAACCTCCAGAATTATGAACCAAATAGGTTGATCGATAATAGAAGAGGAACAAGACCTAATTCCGTCAGTCACATCTGTCTGTCATGAGTGTTAGGGCCGTATTAATAAATCAATCTCAAGTCTGGGAGCGATCTTACAAACGCTTATGACATGTCATTTTGTAATGGTATGACATAAGAATGACATTTCCAAGACCACTCTCAGACGGGGCTGAGGCATCCCGTTCATTCTACAGTTTTAGAAAACTAACGCTTGATAAAATACATTTATTTTATCTGTACCTACTGGTGCACAACCCCTGAATCACCTTTACAAACCTCCAGGGGTGTCCCCCATTCCTTTATCATTTCACAGACTTATTGACTTAAACAGAACAATCAACTTCTTCAATGGTGTGAAAAGTTTTGTCCACTTCAAACCCCTTACTTAAGCAGCACGAAACATCTTAACCGCCGCATAATCTACCATCTAAAATACTACCTTATGGTATCATTTTAGGGTTGAATTTCATTTATGGTATTTTTAACTGGTCCGTCTCGCCCATCCCATTATTAAGATCGATCTCGGTAGCAGTAGGTAGGTACATTGTATTCAAATCGCGTGCATTTAAATACAAAAACGCGATTATGTGACGATGTGGCATATAAGTCGATGCGTCCGGTACGATTGGCATCTTCTTTGTGTACGCACTAGACCGGCCAGACGTAGCGTTTGTTAGATCATCATAACAAATCGAAATCGAATCGGTGCGTAAACTAATAACTGTTTTTATAGCTTTACCATACACCGACAGACATTTTTACCGAAATACATAATTGTTTGTAATTACAAAACGTTTATTCAAATTACTAATAGGAATACTTAAACATATTTACCTACTGTCATTATTTAGTAAAGTTTTCTCTCGGTGTAAGTTTTGCGTTCGCTAGGCATCTACGTAATATATTTTGTACTTAATGACAAATTGTACGGAACCCATATAGGTTATTAAAATTTTTGTATTTTTTTTTAAAACTACGCTAGAGACTGGTGTTGCTAGCTAATGTTTAAACACATGGTAAAGCGTCGTTTGTATTCTTCTTTGTTAATAACCCTTTCTGACCATGACTCACTTTTGTATAGTCTAACTAGAACCGTAACCATGAGGCATTAGGCAGAAATTATGGCCACTGGGAGAGTTAAAAGAAGTTATCATGGTCAAATAAAGCCTGTTTGAATTTCAAAAAGGCTGGATCATTTTGTCGTTATATAAACGTAGAGTTTATGGCAGCTAGTGCGTGCTGTTTTACCCCGATGAGCACGTCGATTGTCCTGGCTCTAGCAGCCCGGTAATCTGTCCGTTGTATGTTGATCGGCAGTGATCAGTGCACTAATTTCACGTGATACTGCTGATACACCATTGTTACCGTTTCCTGCCTATAACGATGACAGATGCGCCTTCATACTTGGGAACATTAAATCGAATTAGAAATGTAAAGAGCGAACATGAATTGACTTATAAGTGCTAACTAGAAACACCGAGGTTGAATGTTTAAATACTTTATTTAGCGTTCTAAAAAGATTAGGTGTCTACAATTGGAAAAAAATGTAAATGTGACCTTTTCTTATCACTATTATTTTGTATGAAATTAACCGTGTTAGAGTTATTAGGGTTGATTATTGCATATTTTTGTATTGTAATAAATTCCATGACAGGCTAGTCTCATAAGACACTGCCACTCTTTACAATCTTTGCATATAATTTAAGATCTGATTTGTTTCTTTGAAATATGGAACCAAGAAACATGTCAAGATGCACCTCGTGGACCTGACTACATCTATTAGGAATTTACAACACCTATACCATGGTATAGTAGTCAAAATGTCAATAACAATAAATGTTATCACCGTGGGAAGGTAGCCACCACCGAGGGGCGCGGGCGTCGCGGTAATAAATCCACTCAGAGATCAATACGTAGCAATAAATGCTTCAAATCGTCAGCTGGACGGATCAGCAGTGAAACGTCATAGAACAACCTGTATGTAGATCTGCAGAAGGTACATTTTAAAATGCGCATTGTATATTCTACTTACGAGTTTCTAAACAGCTAAACAGAGATCGAACGACTTTATTTCTAGAAGATTTCGGATAACTGCGTAAATTTTATGGTGAACCTATAGTAGCCGGCTTCCTATTTTTACAACACTCATAGAACACCATGAGATTAGTAATAATGAATACTTTTTATTTTACTTATTACGTATGAACGAAGCCAAGAGTTATAAACTATAATAATCATCGATTTGGAAAATGTCAGAGTAGGGTAGTTAACTTGTATGGCCCGTATTAATAAATCGATGTCAAGTTTGCGAGCGATCTTGGAAATGTCATTCTTATGTCATAACAGTACAAAATGACCTGTCAAAAGCGCCCTTAAGGTCGCTCTGAGACGGCCCTTAGAGTCAAAAAGAAGTTAGGTAGCATACACAACTTCAGACGAAGATTCTTAATCTTTGTCCCCCGTCTCATGTGTCACTGCAACTGGGATTAGTCGCGCGCGCAGGTAGGCTGAATGAATTGTCACTGTCGAGACACGCTGACAGTTCGGGCAGGGTTGCTACTGTAATTTGATCTTATTTAATTGGCTTAAATTATTGACAGGAGTATACTTTGAGTTTGAAACTGGCAATGTTTTTATTATTTTTATTTAACGTGGTGAGCCTCAGCGACACCAATTGGTGTCTTAATGCCCGTACCGTTGAGCCTCGCCGACACCAATTGGTGTCGGCTGGACAAGCATTCAATATTCAATTTTCTAGTTACATATTATGATGTATTTTGGCTTGAAACAAATTGGTTCTGATGTGGCATGATTTTCCACGACCGTAATTAGCTATGAAATAAATATCGTGGCTTGTGATCGGCCAGAAATCAAGTTTCATTTTTCAGTCATTTCGCGCGCGTAACATTGTCACGACTAGTCACGCTAGTGACTCTCTTTTAGTGTGAATTTGTGTTTTTTTTACCGGTAAGTGGCTTTATTTTCATTATAAGTGTTTATTTCAAGTACTTAGATATAAGTTTTGATAAAACAATGCCAGAAAACGTGTTTTTTGAACTAACAATTCTAATGTTGTAGGAGTTCGGCAGAAATTCTGCCACACTCAATGTTTTTTTATTGTGTTGCTACAAATTAGTGGCTTTATGATGTACATAATAGCGTAATAACTAGTTATTATTCATATTTCCAATAATATTTGGTAGATTTCAACAGTTTTGTGTACAAATATCCAATTCCAATTTAAAGTTTATAAGGTTATAAAAAGTAAGTAATGGACTTTTTGTTATCTATTTGACAGTTCCTAAAGTCAATAGTGACATTTCCACGTATGTCAGCCAATGTATTGAGCTAACCCAGTAGTGCGTGGTCATGTCGATAAAATTATCGATAAACGATTATTTTGATTTTCGGATTTATTTGAATAGTAACGTAATCTATACAAATAAATGAAATTGGAGTGTGTGTTTGTAATATCAAAATAAGACCTTTTCACTAAATGTATATGTACATACGACACCTATAGCAAAAACGCAATTTTAAAAAAAATTGTCTGGTGTTTGTAACGGGTAATCTCCGAAACGGCTGGACCGATTTTGACGGGACTTTCACTGGCAGATAGCTGACGTTATAAGCAGTAACTGAGGCTACTTTTATGTTAGAAAAACAAATTTTTAAAAATGGGTCCTGTTGCGCGGGCTCATAACGCGCGAGCGGGCTTTTTTGTTAAGTTAAATTCCATGCGGACGAAGTCGCGGGCTCAGCTAGTGATTCAATAATATAATATGGAAAAAAAACAATAACACCTACTACTATTTATATTTTCATTACTGTCTTTTATGTATTTTAGGAAATGGCCACATGGAATGTGGGAGAACGCGTGGTGCCGGAGCACATTCTGAGCCTTCTAGCGGACTCGCGACTCGGAGGGCAGTGACGTCGAGGAACCCTAGTACCTAGACGTCGAGGCGGTATATTTTGAATACCTGAGGAGGCGGAGGAGTACGATTTGGCTCCACCAGGTCAAAATGTAAGTATATTTGAATAGTTTAGTATTTTTGTGCTTTTATTTATTACTTTTGAATTATTGTGTAAACTAATTGTTAATTGTGTTTATTATTTCAGATCGCCCTACATTTACTTTTTTATTTTACAGATCCGCCTCCACCTCCTTGGCGCGAGGTTCGCCAGGTCCTTCCAGCTCTGCCCCCCGCGAGTCAACACTAGGGCTTGCAAATAATCGATGATTTTAGATATTCGAATATTAGACATTTTTAAGGTGGTATTCGAATTATTCAAATAGTAGCAAAAATGAATATATATGTAATTTTTTGTGAATATTGTTGTTTATTTATTATAATAATAACTTTAACATGATAAGCGAATACCTTGTATATTTTTTAACTCTATACGAAACAATCACGAAATAAATGAAAATATGTTTATTTTATTGAATTTAAGTAAAAGTTTCAAGTCACAGACAACTTTGTTAGGCACTAGCTTCTGCCCGCGACCGAATACCCCGAATATTCGGCCATTTTCAGTATTCGAATAATAAGGGAGGCTTTATTCGAATACTGAATGTGTAAAATGTTTAGGTACATTTGTGCAAATATGTGAGCATATAAACTTTTACACACTTACAAACATTTTTAGCGGTTCAAAATTCGAAATACATTAGATTTTTAAATAAACTGCCATATTGCCCTTAAGTGCAAAAATCGTTTCTTATTGCCTAGGTACCTAAGTTATAAAATATACCTATAGTCCAAATTTTGTGTTCGATGAGTCAGTCAATCAGGATAATTCAATATGAAGAGGGCTTATATATTAGTAAATACAGTCGCGGACTGAAAATGTTTAGCAGATTTCAACTTCGATTCCATCTCAAATCAAACTGTGAGCAATAGGATCTAAGATATTATATCAACAAACATATTACAGTTTATGAACTGGTCTACTCATGCACGTCATTTAGAAAGGTAGGTCAAACCGTTTCGGAGGAGAACAATTACGAACTCACGCACACCGAAGTTACATATAAGAATTAAAAAAAAGTTTAATCGTCATTTACACCTAAGCCGTTCGTTGGAGAAAATAGGTAACCTGAATGAAAACCTTATATTTTTGTTCATAATATACAAATTAACAAAAAATATAATATTATCACGAAAAAATACACAGAAAATCGTCCTAATTCTTAACTAAATAGAGTCTTCAATCGCCTTTAGCATTTAGATTGAAATTTTAAACTACTCCATGGTCGATATATTAGTAGTAGATGCAGGAATAACTAATGACATTGTACCATCAATGATAAACTATTATATTTGTCAATAAATATTAGATAAAATATGATCATCAAAAATGTATAATATTATAAATCGAATAGTCGAATATTCGAATAAAGCCTCCCTTTTATTATTGGAATACTGAAAATGCAAGCCCTAGTACGCAAAACAAATACTTTTATAAATGTACAAAATAATTTATTCATTAGTAGGTTCAGAAACGCTCTTTCGTACAGTCAGCTTATCGACAAGTATCGTAGCGGCGCGCCCCCCATCACTACGGAGTGTATGAGTGTGTGCGTGATCGACATCAAAACATCAAAACCATAACAAAAAAAGGGTCACCTTAGAAGGGCCATATCATTGTTTATTTCTATAAAACGTCAGCAAGAGTGTATTACATTAGAAGAGCTATATTGTTTTGATTTATGTTTTACATTTTGCAAGTTCCAATAACGTGTGATAATGGAAAATAACAACTGGCAAAAATATGATTTGATTTGTTCTCTTGTGCCAGAAATCGCGGAAGTTCGTGAATAAAAGTGGTATATTTTTACAAATCATGAATGGAAATTAGATAATAAATGTTTGCAGAGTATTCTAATAATATTTTCTCTTATACACAACACGTCAAGACTCTGATTACGATATAAACATTCATGCGTTGAACTACGCAATTGCATATGCGCGGCCGCGCGCACAATCTCTTCGATAAGATATGTAAAAAAATGCTGTTGTTTGATTACTTGTATGTATATTCATTATAATAAATCCAAAATTTCGTGACAATTAGTACAGTGATTATTTCAGAAACCTACATATTACAACAAAAATGCAATTTTATCCCGTACACTGACTTCAACAGATGATTTATAATTCATGAGATGTAATAAAATGTTTGGTTATTCTGTAACATAAAGCCTATTTGTTCAAGAAACTAAAACAGTCATCAGAAAGACGATAGTGGCAATAGAATTTGAATGAGAGGGTATTTTACGAGTCATGACATTTACCACCACGGGCAGGCAAAGTGACAGCGAGGCTTGACAGATTGAGCGTATTATGACGTTGGAGCGGGAGTGGTTAAGGACGTGTTAATTGTTGGTAATAAGTTAGTATTTTCTATTATATATCTTTATATACCTTTGTTATTCTTATTGTCTCATTATTATGTATCATAGTTCTCATTAGTTCAGAGCCAGCTAATCATGAATTATCCAAGTTTGCGCAGTAAGGATTCCATTTTCAAATTCCAATTTGCAAGAAATTAGACGCCATAGCGAGCGAACCTCATTGAGTTTCAAAGTCCCGATTGGAATGGGATTGGTTTCTGAATTTAGTTGCGATTTCCGCAGGTATTATGAATTCACCAAAATGGAAGTGCGGGCTCACAAATGACACCATTTTGGGATAAATTTGATTAACAAATGCTTGAATAATAAGTAATGTTATTAGAAAAATACTTTACATTCTTATAAGTAGCTATCTACTTTCAAACGCAAGGAGACAGATCAAACTGTCAAACATCAAATTTATATCGAGAATAAATTTATCTGACGTTGGTAAAATCAGGCATTAGAATAATAGCCTGTACTTTTCTATTTAGCACCAAAAACTATAATTCCTTTAAAACTTTTTCAGACCGTCGTAAACACGATACAATTCTATTTGCTAATTCTTGGTAATAACTAATAATTTTATCCTGTCATCCCAAAAAAAATAGAGAAAAATGAAAATATCATGTAGAAATCTGCAGAAGTCAGAAATCTTAGCAGTTCTTGAACATTATGTCAAACCCTGGGCCGATCCTTTGTTAATTGAGGGTTAGCAAAACTCTTAAAACAACTAATATTAAGTATATGAAAGTTGTCAGAATAATCTTATAACACTAGCATCGAGGTGGTAGCCCTGACGCAATCGGTTAATCCTCATCGCTGGTCGCGCGGGCAACACGGGTAGCGCGTGAGAACGGGACTATGACGAATGTCGGGCTGCGCACACGCATCGCCTGACAAGCCTTAAGTGCTCACCAAGGTCGACTTCGATCAGTAAATACCATTAATGGGTACATGATACTCTTATCTTGATCGTAGCAGGCTTGATCGTAGCACCTTTGAGATAGTTTAGTATCTTTTAGTGGTCGCAAGTTTCAAAGTAATAAGATCGCAGCCTAATTAGTGACACATCAGACCAACTAGCCAAGTGGAATGGTCTACAAGCATTGCTACAAATGTTACGTTTAAATGTATGGAAATTACATAAGCTGTAGGTATATAGATCCCGTGAATTATGACAATCCCGTAAATTGAAGTGTAACGAATTGTAGAAACGCTTGTAGAGCCTTGGCTATATAGGGCGGCTGGTGTCACGGCCTAGGGGCACACATCACATTTTATGATCATCTGACTTCAACCGTGTTTTGGATGTTACATGGTACACGTTACAAAATGGCGGTGTCATATGAGCACTCCCAATGAATACTCATCGAGATTTTCAAATGTTTTTCTCTGAATATTCGTCGTTTTGCTCGCATTGGACGTTTAGATAATGTCTTCGTATTATTCTTACCTCTGGCAAAATCCTAAAAGCATCACGGTGCACCTCAGCCGTCTCTCCGTCGTGCATCTGACGGCGGCTGCCAATCAAAAGGGCTTTAACCTAATCCCGGTTAGGATTAAGGAAAAAATAAACCGACGGACCCTCTGTCCTGCGCAAGCGTTCACGCTTCGCCGCTTACGGGCAAATTCACAAACTAACATTTGCCGTTCGTAAAATTGAATTTCAACTTTATTTTTACGTGCGAAGGTGTAATGTTAAGTAGTTTTAAAAACTGTTGTGGCCACACAATGTTCGGCATTTGACGCTTGAGGTTTCGCGTTGTAATGTAATTGTTGTATAAACGTATTGTTTGTTTTGTGATGTTTTTGCTCGATTGACTCGCGGGTAGGTGTAAAATATGAGGTCACTCCTTTTTTGAAAAAGTAACGACGGTTAGCACTTTGTGTTAGTAGGTATATAGCCCTGCGTTATAATCCATACGTATAGCTTTTTTTGACACTTAGTACCTAGTGTTGCAAAGTAAGTGTACCCATCTAGTAGGTACCTACTGTGGAAGAGTCGCTACCCTGGTACAAGTATGAAAGCAGACTAACCTGGGTGAAATAAATAAAACGGCTCATCCTAAAAAATATTTCCATTGAAAGTAAAATTTCTAGAAGCCCCTTGAAAACTGTCAACTGTCATTCAAGGGACCACCAAACGAAAGAATTATCAGCAGATCAACGGGTATCTACCTTCGCTTTCCGTGAAACCATTCAATGTGCGGATAAACCAACAATGAGGCGTTGAAATCCATACCTTTGCCAGCCTTTAGTTAAGCCGCTGAAAAAAAAAACACAAAAGTTGCCAGACCGAAAAATAGAAAGGACGCATTCAAAAACAGATTATGACAAGCCCCTGTTGTGTTTGTAAACACGGTTACGACACACACAATAGCCCTCCGTAATGTGACACCTTTCTTGATTGGATGGCCTGTAAGTAGCGTTATTGATATCTGATTTTTGCATTGTGGCAACACTGGATACCGATTGGCGGTAAAATAGGCAAATTGTTGACGTTTCGCTATTTAAATAGTTACAGCTGCGTTCGTGAAATGGTCTTTATTGTTGTTAAATAATTTGATCAATTTTGGTATGAAGGGGATGTCTCTTTCGGATGTGCGCATGAATGTGTTAGTAAATAAGATTATTTATTTGTCAGAAACTGTTGCTTCCAAGGCTCCGAGTCCCAGTGGCTTTTTACGTTGGAAACTGGAAGTGACCCAGGAAAATAATATTATAACTTTCTAGGTACCTATTAATGCTTCTGTTATTGGTCAAAAGATGCTCATCAAAATAATATACAGGTTTTCTAAAGTCCGAAATACCTACTACTTTAGGGGTTTGATTACTATAGGACTTAGAATTAGAATTTGAATATTGAAATTCGAACGAATTAAAAAAAGTATATTCTCTCAACTTCCCATAATCTTATTCTCATGTCACAATGTTAGTTACTCCTCCGAAACGGCTGGACCGATTTTTATGATATTTTATATGCATATTCAGTAGGTCTGAGAATCGGCTACTATCTATTTTTCATACTCCTAAAAGCCAGGACAACGTCTGTCGGGTCAGCTAGTAGGTAATATAAATGTTTATAAAATTTAGTCACATTGTGTCGTCTTCTTCTAGTTATTCATATATAAAATTCAGATGTGAGTGTTTGTAATTTTACTTATTCTCCTCGTAAACGGCTTGACCGATTTTTATGATTTTTTGTGTAAGTACATACTCATGGGGTGATCTGGATGGTTCTCAACTATAAGTAAGTAGTTATATAGTACTGTAAGGTCCATGTCGGCGCACTGGCCACTAGCGATAGGCGTTCCTGGCCGACGAGAAAATAATAAATTTAAGAAAACATTATTGTTTTGAAATTGAAAGCTCTGCGGTGCGCTGGCAGTGACAACCGGGGTACCGATGTAATAAGACGTATTTTTAAATAGTAATATAATAAATTAAAGTATTACCAAGGAATAAGATTTTATTATTGAAACCCGGTGTCACAGTACCTAGCATAGAAAAAATACGTTTACCTAAATAAAATTGTTTTATTCTTCAAGCATTGTGGTATTTATTTTCGGGGTATTTTCGGGGGTTTCATAATATGAATCTGGCTCATTGTTTCATTGCAACTTTATAAATGAAACTGAAGTGCCGTCGCTTGCAATACATTTCCCAAAGCGACCACACACGTCGGTGCATTTCGTGTTGTTTCGCAAGCGTATTGTTGTCTACCGAAGCGTGGCCATCTACTCTGCACAATAAGCTTTTGTCCAATATAACGCAATCCCACTGCAAATTTTCTTACCTGTAATTATTATTGGACTAGAAAATAGTTAGATATTTGATTGAACACGCCTTCTGCGGTTTGAAATCTAGGGGTGAGGTTAGCTTTATTCGAGCCTATAGATTACAGCAGCCACAGATTCTTAAAGACTTGCAGCTATAAGTAGGTAATTTGTTTTTGAGATCGGTACCATTACCCAGAAGTGGGATACAGCTGACGGAAGAAAAAAATAAAGTTTATTTACCTACGCCAAAAATTTAAAAATAATATTGAATGGCTTGAAACAAACCACATAATTATCTATCTTTTACTAGATTAATTTAAAAACAAATTAATAATTAAAAAATATTTACACTGTCACATTCTTGGTAGTTCTTTATAAATATAGTTTTTTTAATAATAACATGTCTCTAGTATTTAGAAGTCTGTGCTTTACACAGTCTATTTATTTAAAAAGTTACGCGATTTTTTTTGGGTGAAGGTGCATCTTGCTAATTGATTGTCAACCAGTGTTGTCTACCTATGTTTAACTGTCCCGTCACACATAAACCAGATACATCGATTTGACTATCAGTTAACACATTTTTACTCGTAATTAATGAGGAAATAGTTAATTATAGTGATTAAAATTCGTATCAATTCCACTGTTGCCGCCCACGACCACTGGTAATTACTTATTAATTGATGTTTTTACGCGATCATAAACGTGGTGTTATTATGTTTCAAAATAGTTCTACTGCTAAATGGTAAATGATTCTACTGCTTATCATCATTCTCATTTTGTTATTTTGAAATCTGATTCTAATACTTTGTATGGGGACTATCGTCTCACATACAAGTTAGGTGATTCTGTTAGCTAGGTACTTACAGAATTAGTATAGAGTCTACTTATTGCAACTTAGCTATATGAAGTCCCTATCTTTGCTGTGATGTCAAGACATCAATAATTATTTTTCCTGTTATCATTATGTGTATTTTGTTAATAATTCTTGAAAAAATATTACAAAATAATTAGTATAAACTTGTAGACAGATCAATTAGCACTATTGTTATGTAAGTATGTTGTTGTTATTACAGTAATAAAATAATAGCATCCGCAAATAATTATCAGGGACGTTCAATAACAGAAACCTTTTGCCGAATGTCAGTGGCATGCAAAACACCGCGGCGGCTACTCGGGGGCTAATGATCGGCGGATACGCGCCGCCCTCCCGGCACAGCCACGGGACGAGCCGCGAGGGCTGGCACGGGGATGCTGACAACACATTGGTCCACGATATAAAATGTTACGTTATATAAAAAAAAATACGACCGCTTGGCGCAGTGGTTCGAGCGTAGGCCGCTCGGCTCACTGCACATGGTGGTTGCGGGTGTGATTCCCGCTTTGGTAAATTTCGGAAATGGCCTTTTCGTAATTTGCCCTGGTCTGAGTGTCACTGGGTTCGGCCTCAGTCCATTGTAAGGTACCCATAGTACAAGCCTACAAGCGGCGCTTAGTTTGGGACCATACAGTCGGTGTCTGTCTGGCGATGTTATGTACATGTATTTTATTCAACTGCTGATGAAGAAATCATCTCTCCGATAGTAGCTACGTATTAATCGATTATACTTAACGTGGTTTTGAGCAATATTTACTTAGTAAGTACCTATATGGAAAAAGTGTCAAATACAAAATAGTACCTGTAGATTTTTTAACAATGCCTACACTAGGGTTGTGAATGAAATTAATGTTCTGTTCTGGTTCTACCATTAGGTAAACCTAAGGGTGCGGAAAAATGTTTCGATGTCTGCGGTTTCCTGATTATTATTGATCAAGTTTCAACACTAGTTTTAGAATGATTTGCAGATTTCACTCTTGCTGTCAAGACTTACTCAAGTATACAATTTTGTTTGATATAAATAAGACATCTCACCACGAAGGTATCTAGTTTGTTAAAAAATACCTTCACTTTTATAATTTGTCTAACCTAAAAACCCGTCCAATATACTTTCCCTAAAGAACAAAATGTATTATTAACAAAAAAAACGAAAGTCCAAAAACATTTTCCCAACAGACAACCCTACGCTTCGACGTCTAGTTCTGTAATGAAGCAATTTAAATGCATGAGGCAGGGCGAGAGACGCGCGTAGTGGGGGGAGAGCCTATCGTAAATCAGGAGCCGTAACGACACACCGTTGCGTTTGAATTTCAACCTTGCAGTGCAAAAATTAAGGTATATTTTTCTTTGCTATATTATGGTGTTTATGCCTCACTGGTGGGTAAAGTAAATAGTAGGTATGGATGATAGTGGAGCTCGGGGTAAGTACGGTGTATCTCTGCAGGTAGGATTATAGGAGGGTGCGGAACTGTACCAGCGAAAATGTTTTTCCAACTTATTCGGGAGAGAAAGGAAAAGTCGTGGTGAAAGTGATATCAGTTTGGTTGTTATAACTAGTGTGGTCATCGAAGGTCCTATTTTAATAACGCACGATATTTTGCAAGGAACCATAGTAATCGGCCATAGGTACCTACAGATCACCAAAAATAAAATCGGATGGGTTTATTTATCACAACTCACCTTTGATTAATTAAAACACTCGCCTTCAACCAGCTGAACCCAACAGATAAAGTATAACATTATTAAGCCGCTATACATAATATCGCGTATTATTAAAATAAAGCCTCGTATACATTTGGCCTTAGGTAAGGTAGTTTCGTGACATAAGTTTTACCTAAGGGTGTTTATTGCTGTGCTTGCAAAAATTGTAGGTATTGTTAGAGGTAACGAGTAGCACTGACGTCATTACAACCCTAGACTGAAGACACAACTCGTTTAGTCAAAGGTAATTAGTTGGAGAAACAGAATAAACATTTGCGACCAAAAATATATCTATTTAGCGATAAAGTTACTAGTTTTTTTAGTACAAATTAACGTTTTATAGGATAAACTAGCTGAGCCCGCGACTTCGTCCGCGTGGAATTTAACTTAACAAAAAAGCCCGCTCCCGCGTTCTGAGACCACGCGAGAGAACCCATTTTTTATATTTTGTTTTTCTAAAATAAAAGTATCCTAAGTGACTGTTTATAACATCAGCTATCTACCAGTGAAAGTCCCGTCAAAATCGGTCCAGCCGTTTCGGAGATACTCTTTGATTTCACGTGTTTTTATTTTTTTATGCGGAACCCTAATTGCTTTTATAAAATTAAAGTAGCCTAAGTTACTCCCTATTACATCAGCTATCTGCCAGTGAAAGTCTCGTCAAAATCGGTCCAGCCGTTTCGGAGATTACCCGGATCAAACACACAGACAGACAGACAGACAGACAGACAGACAAAAAATTTTTAAATCGCGTTTTTGCGATAGGTGTCGTATGTACTTTCATATGCATTTAGTGAAACGTGTTATTTTGATATTACAAACAGACACTCCAATTTTATTTATTTGTATAGATGTATAGATATAGATGTCGACATATTTTGGTACCTAGTAGGTACCTACAATTGTGTGTGTTTACACTTTGAGATAAAATAAACATTTTTTTTTTTTATTTAATTCTTGGTCTCACACAATTTTATCAATACGGACTATAGGTACCTTCTTCTTCTTAGTCGGGCACTCTTGTCAGAGTGGTCGTGGTTGCGCTGACGAGGTAGGTATATGGTGGAAGGTTTGGTGAGGCCTATAGGTACCTATTATATGTTATTACTAGCTGTGCCCCGCGACTTCATCCGCGTAGTAATGGATTATTGGGTTAAAAAGTATCCTTTATGTTAATCCCGGTTATAATCTATCTGTGTTCCAAATTTCATCCAAATCCGTTCTGTAGTTTTTGCGTGAAGGAGTAACAAACATACATACATACATACATACATACATACATCCACACTCACAAACTTTCGCATTTATAATATTAGTAGGATGTCAATTTCGAACTCTGGTGTAGGTACTATGAATAGTTATTCTATTCTAACGATATAACTTTGTTTTTAGAACTAAATAAAAAAATAACGTGAAAATGACGCTTAAGTACCTACCCATCATTCAGTTAGCTCATCAAGATTTAATAAACCAGTCTGAACCTGTCTTACACGACAAAAACTAATGATTCCGTATCAAAATGAATAAGTGGAGCTAACTAATTCTATATCTGATGGTGAGTCGATCATTTATTTACTTTTATTTTAGTCTTGATATGAAAAAAATAGTTCCGGGATTTTTTCTATACAGTATTTGGTTTGCAGCTTACGTCAACACACATATAATATACAAATTTAATAAATAAATAAATATCGCCAGGCTGTCACACTACGAACTAATATGGAACTAAGTACTTTTACGAATTATATTCAGAACTGCCAACATAATAGCGCTAGTAGCGATTTTTCGGACGCTTGGAATATTTTACTTAGCCGTAGTCGGGTAAAATCATTACAGTAGTGCCCAGTACTTACTTAATTTAAAATAAATATGGAAACATTAATAATAGGTACCTAAGTAGCGTAAACTGACGTAGGTAATCTATACAAATAAAGAAAATTTGAGTGTCTGTTTGTAATATCAAAATAACACCTTTTCACTAAATGCACCTAAAAGTACATACGATTTTTTTTTTTTTTTTTTTTTGAATTGACTATATGTTGTTGGCCAGAGTGGCCATAACAACTTCACCCGGACAGAGGGCGAGCGCAAGTGCGCTCCAGCCAGAGGGGCAGGGGGGCAGCTAGCTCAAGGGCGCCACAAGGGACACGACCTCGGCTTGGGCCGCTGCCAGGAGAGGTGGCGAGGGTAAATCTACCACCGGATCGGAACGCGACCTCGACTGAGAAGATCCGGCAAGAAACTCAGCGGGCTTGTCGGGTGCCAAGGTGCGTCTAGGTAAGTAGACGCACCTTCTAGCGGAAGCGGGGGTACGTCGACCTCGCCGGCGAGGTCGGTGTCTGGTGGGGAGTGTGCGTGTGTCGTTCTCCTCGACATCTGAGTCTAGGAGAGCGGTGAGTGGGTCGGGGGGGTCCAGCAACACATGCCGCGGCCTGCGGCGGCATGCAACTGGCGCGTGTGTAGGTGCATAATCGGCGGCGGCGACGATTAAGGCATTGGTGTGTTCAGAAGCCTTCTTGAAATAGCGTTCGGACGCTATTTTGAAGTGCTTCTGGATAGAATCGAGGCGTAAGTCAGAATGAAGGTCTACGTTCCTTACGAACCACGGGGCTCCGACGGCTTGGCGAAGGAAGCGGGACTGAATGGCCTGGAGGCGACTAATGTGCGAGTTGGCCGCGTGAGCGAACACAACGCTCGCATAAGACATGATAGGGCGTATGCAAGCTTTGTATAGTGTCACCTTATTTCTAAGGGACATTTTACTCCGCTTGCATAAGAGATAATGAAGGCGACCGAGCACAAAGGCGGCTCGATTGCGGACGTTTCTAATGTGAGGACCGAAGGTCATGGAGCCATCAAGAGTGACCCCGAGATATTTAACTGATTTGGACCAAGGGATAGGCTGCTTGTACAAAGAGACAGTACCTAAGTTGGAGCGAGTGTGGCGTTTGGAGGGGCGTCGAGAGGTGGTCCTGGCAAAAAGCACGGCTGCGCTTTTGTCCGGGTTCACCTCTATTCGCCATTTCCTAAACCACTCTCCGAGAGAATTGACAGCGCGTTGGAGAACGCGTGTGATTTGAGCCTTGTTACGATGGGAGAAATAAAGCGCGGTATCATCCGCGTAAAGGGCGAGTTGCACATTGTTCGTGCGGGGAATGTCATTGGTGTACAGACTGTACAAGAGGGGGGAGAGCACGGAGCCCTGCGGGACTCCTGCCCTGATGGGGTGGGGTGAGGAGAGCGTGCCCTCGACTCGATATCGAAAGGTACGGTTTGACAAGAAGTCTCGTAAGATGAGCACGAGACTGTCCGGCACGCCTAAGAGGTACAGCTTGTAAATCAAGCCGTTGTGCCAGACTTTGTCAAACGCCTTAGCGACGTCAAAGAAGAGAGCTCCCGTGGATAGGGGGCGACCGGGGGAGGAGTTGAGACCTTTGAGAACGTACTCCGTGATGCGGTGTACTTGGTGGACACAAGAGTGGCCAGCCCGAAAGCCGAACTGCTCGTCTATGAGAAGATGATTTGAAAAGATATACTCTTTGAGTCTTGCTAATAGCAGGCGCTCATAGAGTTTGGCAATGGCCTTGAGGAGGCTAATGGGACGGTAGCTCGCAGGGACGTTGCGGGGCTTACCGGGTTTATGAATGCCGATGACTATTGCCTCCTTCCACGCGTTGGGAAAGATGCAATTCGTCATAGCGGCATTGAAAATAGCTACTAGGAGACAGATAAGTTGGGCGGGTAAGAGTTTGAGAACTCTGTTGCTAATGCCGTCAGAGCCCGGGGCCTTTTTGGGATTGAGACCTTTAATCAAGTCCTTTACCTCGGATTCGGTTACCGGTGTGAGAGTGGTAGTGAGGGGTAAGGAAACCCTGCGCTCGACTTCCCTATCAACGAGTTCCAGGTGGTCGGGATCAGAGGATTGGGTGCTAGGGGAGCACTGGTTCTCGAGAGCGGAGGCTAGAAGCTCGGCCTTTTCGTCGTCATCGAAAGCAGGGGGGTCACCTGAAGGGCGTAATAGGGGAGGCATTGTGACAATGGAGTCGGACTTTAAGGCTCTCGCCAACTTCCAGTAAGCTAGATGCGATGGAGAGATTCCTTCGAGAAGGTCACCCCACCGCGCGTTCCTAAGCTCGGCGATGCGACGCTTTACATCACGCTGTAAAGCGCGCATGCGAACACGGTTAGCTTCGGTGGGGTAAGAATCGTAAGCTCTGATGGAGGCATTCTTAGCTCGGACCAGTTCTTTGATATCGTCCGGCAGGACGAAGCGGTGCGAGTCACCTACCTCGACCTGCTTAGACGAGTGGCTGATGGCCGACTGGAGATGGTTGGAGAAGGCATCTACAGCCTGAGACGTGTCCTGAGGGGACATGAGGGGTTCAGGGATGTTGGCGAGGTGTGGAGAAGAGACATCCGCTAAGGAAGTACTTAGCTTTTGCCAATCCATCACAGAACGCGTGGTCGGTTGAGATAGAGGGGAAGGTCCGAGCTGCATGAGGACGGGACGATGGTCGGAGTCGAGCTCTTGGAGAACTTCCAAGGAGCGCAACCGTAGGGTAATACCCTTGAGGAGGGCAATGTCTAGGACATCAGGGCGATGTGCTAGGTTGGTCGGGAAGAAGTACATACGACACCTATAGCAAAAACGCGATTTAAAAATTTTTTGTCCGTCTGTCTTTCTGTCTGTCTGTCTGTCTGTCTGTGTGTTTGTTCCGGGTAATCTCCGAAACGGCTGAACCGATTTCGACGGGACTTTCACTGACAGATAGCTGATATTATAAGGAGTAACTTAGGCTACTTTTATTTTAGAAACAAAAAAAAAATGGGTCCTGTCGCGCGGGCTCAGAACGCGGGAGCGGGCTTTTTTGTTAAGTTAAATTCCACGCGGACGAAGTCGCGGGCTCCGCTAGTTGGAACTAAATTTCTTTATCATTCTAGACTTCAGACATCCCTAATTTTGTAATTTCCCTGTCATCATTCTCGGGAAACAAATTATACAAAGCCTCTAGTTAGAGTTAAGTTGATTGATAGATGTTACTTATTGTGTTATTTTATATTTTATATTGTAAGAACCAGTAGCGAGTCAGCAACAAACCAATAAGAAGAACAGTACGTGAGTTTCCTTCCGAATCATTAATATAGAGGGCTCCAATTTATATCCATCCTCTCGGAGGGCTCTCGAGTCTACGTCACTCGACATAGCTTGATAAAACCGCCTTCAACCGGTTTAGGGTTGCTACTAGGAACTTTTGTATTTAAATCTTTAATAATAACTATTAATGGACTCAGTGTACATATCACATTATTGAATATCCTACTAATATTATAAATGCGAAAGTTTGTGAGTGTGGATGTATGTATGTATGTATGTATGTATGTATGTATGTATGTTTGTTACTCCTTCACGCAAAAACTACTGAACGGATTTGGATGAAATTTGGAACACAGATAGATTATAACCGGGATTAACATATAGGATACTTTTTAACCCAATAATCCAATACTACGCGGATGAAGTCGCGGGGCACAGCTAGTAGATATCATACAACTCGAAAATATTCGAAATTCAAAACCTTTTTATTAATGTAGGCTAATAAAGCTCTTATGAATAGTCAGAATCTAATCTACTACCGGTACGGAAGGTGATGCCACTGAGAATATCCAGCTAGAAACTCATTGGTTACTTACTCTGTTCAATAGAAACAAAAAAAATGGTGTATATTCTCAGAAATTTTCACTAGAAAGTACTAGTAAATAAAGCTCTAGTAATACCAAGTTACTGATGTCTCACTCAGATTTAGGTATTTAAATTAGAAAGTCAGCTTAGATAGGTGTTCATATAGACCAATGTAAAAATAACTTAATGCTTTCCGTGCTAAATAATTGAAAATAAGGATAATGAACAATGTTGTCAAGAGGAAAGTGGGTGGACCAGTCCCCACAAGCAGTAATAAAATATTACATTAGATTCCGTTCTATATTGAGATAGGTAGGTACCTAAATACATAATATTTTGGCACGGCGCGGCCCACTCCTCAAGACAGGAAGGATTTTGATACTGACTTCTATCGCATTACAGACGTCTATAATGCGATGATGCATTGTTGCTTGCATGTTTCCTTCACTTGTAAAATGCAGTATAAGATTAGAAAATTCTGGTAGTTTTTAAGTAAGATTGCATCGAAGCATATCAGTGAAATTACGATTTTTTAAAGGCGTTAAAATTACCCTCATTTTTTTTTACTGACGACTATAAACACAAAGACGACCGCTTGGCGCAGTGGTTCGAGCGCAGGCCGCTCGGCCCACTGCACATGGTGGTTGCGGGTTCGATTCCCGCCGGGGCAAATTTCGGAAATAGCTTTTTTGTAATTTTCCCAGGTCTAGGTGTCACTGGGTTCGCCCCCAGTCCATTGTACGTTACCTATAGTACAAGCGTTGCTTAGTTTGGGACCATACAGTTGGTATGTCAGTTTGGCTTTATTTTATATATTTAAAGAGGATTCGGCACATCCCTACCTACTGCATAGTGTTGTGCCCGCGGCGTCAGCGTGCTCGTGACAGCCGCTCGGGCCCGCGCGCGTCCCACCTGATACGGGGCGCTGTTCCTGAACGCCTAATCGATTCCTGCGGTCCCACACTGTATTAACATAAAGAAATAACGACGTTCATTCGCGTTAATATGGTATGTATATTTTGACTTATATAAATGACGTCACGGATTTCGTGTTTGTCGGGCCGATTAAGGTGCTATCGCTAGGTATAAAACGAGTTGCCTTAACAATAATCAACACCTATACTAGGTGAAACGGAAAGGTTATAGAATTTGTTTTGCAACTTTACTTTGTAAATATAAAACTATCGGCTTTGTGGGACAGTTGAAGTACTAAAGGTTTTATGGACTTATTAAATCTGTCAACAGCTGTATCCCTATAACGCCTTTTGTTTTTCGAGTTTCCTGCAAAGCTGATGGTTTAAGAATTACAAAGTTAAGTTTGGAAAAAAGTATATATCCCCTTTCTGTTTCAACCTGTATAGCTGCTTTAGTTTGTTAGATGGGTAGAGTCGAAGGTAATTAATATTGTATACATTTTATTGTGTTAAAATCTATACACCATACTAATATTCAGAAAGGTGTGACCATCAAATAATAACAACAATTAAATTTCATGTTTGTCATAAGTCTTTTTGAGATGTCAGTGCCCTATACCATGTGGTTTTATTTATTGTTCAAACTAGCTGTACCCTGCACGCGTTGCTACGCTGTCAAAGATTGGTCGTACTAACTCAGAAACCTTTGTGGGCTCATACACAACACTTTGCTGAAGATCATGACATGATCCAATGCATAGTTTACGATTCTATAAAGGACATACAGACAAACGTTCTTATCTTTACGTCTTTTTCTTATCGTATGAGCTACTGTGATTTACTCTGGTATCGGAGCTTTCAGGCTACTTAAAGCCTCCGACATGGCTTAACGACTGTGATAGCCGGGGCCGCCAGCTTAACGTGCTCTCCTTAGCTCGAACTAAAGCGCTCAGTTGTAAATGTTCCTAGGGGTCACCCATCCAGGTGATTACCCGCCTCGAGTGATACTGTTTTTGGAATGAGGTTCTGCACATACATTTTTTTGTGAGAACTGCCTATTTGTGCATATCCGCTAGCAGGATTTGAGCCCACGACTTTAGACACACAAGCCACGGCCATTCCCACTTGGCTATCACGACCTCTGACAACACCTTCCAAAATATAGGTACTCTAGGGTTACAAAGTGCAGTGACCCAAAGGCTAGGTTATATCGTCTGTAGAGGGAGGTTCCAGCAAATATTTATAATAATGAATCTTGTGCCGCCCGGTGCGTGTAGGATCCGCCTTCTGATTGCGCGGCGCGCGCTGTGGTTATGAGGGATTTTATCTTTAATCCTTGTTCGTATGGAGTTGGTATGATAGCGATTGCTAGTACATTTAATGGGATCATAGTTCTGATCTTTGGCTCTCGACTTTCCAAGAGTGAATTAGAAACGGCCGGTGTTGATATAGCGATCTGAACCTTCTTAATAAACTTTTTTGTGAGAACTTGGAAATATCTTTCTATTACAAAATGGTATCTCTAGGGCGTACTCAAATATGCTCTTATACTTAACTAGCTGAGCCCGCGACTTCGTCCGCGTGGGATTTTGATCCTTTCTTAAGGGATGTCTACGTCATAGTAGCTTTATGCATGCAAAGTCTCAGCCCGATCGGTTTAAAATTGACAAAGTTTCACACAAACTTTCATCCCCTATTTTATCCCCTTGGGGGTAGAATTAATCAAAATCCATTCTTAGCGGATGCCTACGTCATAACATCGACCTGCATGCCAAATTTCAGCCCGATCCGTTCAGTCCAGTGGTTTGGGCTGTGCGTTAAATCACTATGTCAGTCAGTCAGTCAGTCAGTCAGTCACCTTTGAGTTTTAAATAATAATAATAATAAATAAATAAATATCGCCAGACTGACACACCAACTGTATGGTCCCAAACTAAGCAAAGCTTGTACTATGGGTACCGTACAATGGACTGGGGGCGATCCCAGTGACACCCAGACCAGGGAAAATTACGAAAAGGCCATTTCCGAAATTTACCCTGACGGGAATCGAACCCGCAACCACCATGAGCAGTGAGCCGAGCGGCCTACGCTCGAACCACTGCGCCAAGCGGTCGTCGAATATATATAGATATTGATTTATATATATAGATATTGATTAATTAATACTTCTGGCTCAGAATACCATTAATATTGAGGCCTAACAGCTTGCTGTAAGTAAAGTACCTATTACTAGTTATTTTGGTTTGACGAAAAGTGAAATATTGTTTCAAAAATATTAAATAATTAAACACAAATATATTTTATATTTAAGTTTGCTAAAACTACAAATTTTTAGCGTTATACCTCACTATTATACTCTTTACGAATATTTAAACGTTGGTATTTTCGCAAATTTTAAAGATATTTTGAAGATTTTATATCTGGTAGTTAGTAATCGCAAGGCTTACTTTTTGCATTAAAAATAGGTCATCATCCCAATTATTGAACGTTAAGTCAACTTAAAAATTATATGTCAACCCATTTGTTTTTTTAACCGTACCTAAATTCCATCCGGGAACCGACATAAAACAATAATAATGTAGAAGCCCCAAAACATTAAAAACAAAACACGATTAATCGCCATAAAACATTTGAAAAACGAAAACGTATAATTTTTTTACCGTCTGGGCGGCGCAGTCATTACTAGTGCTTCGGGGTCTGTCGCTAAACAGAACGATTGGTAATGATATTCCGCCTACCAATTCCACCTATTCCGAGATACGGATCGGTGGCCATCCACGCCTACTGGCAACAAATGACCGACGGGGTGTGTGGGTGCAACTTGTACTGGGCAAGTTCGTGAGGTAAATTAGTTTATGTAGGTATATCATGTGAGATCGATGTAGATGAAAAAAGTTTGGAGAAAGGGAAATAAAGAAATCTATACAAATAAATAAAATTGGAGTGTCTGTTTGTAACATCAAAGTAACACCTTTTCACTAAATGCATATGAAAGTACATACGACACCTATAACAAATCCGCGATTTATAAATTTTTTGTCTGTCTGTCTGTCTGTCTGTCTGTCTGTCTGTGTGTTTGTTCCGGGTAATCTCCGAAACGGCTGGACCGATTTTGACGGGACTTTCACTGGCAGATAGCTGGTGTTTTGAGGAGTAACTTAGGCTACTTTTATTTTAGAAAAACAAAATTCTAAAAAATGGGTCCTGCCCCGCGGGCTCAGAACGCGGGAGCGGGCTTTTTTGTTAAGTTAAATTCCACGTGGACGAAGTCGCGGGCTCAGCTAGTAAATAATAAAACAATCCGTCTAAGGACGCCCGAAAGAAGTGAAGCTTTATAGTATAAAGCGTAGGGCGCCGCAGCAGCCACTTTGAATACCTCCATATAAATCGTGTAACACTACTGACGCTTAGCACGGATAGAGTGACCGCGCGGCGAGCGCCCCAAACGTCTGTATAGAAGCTACGCTTCAATATCGCCAGATTGACAAGTCCCAACACTAAGCAACGCTTGTACTATGGGTACCGCACAATGATGGGGGCCGATCCGACACCCTGACCGGGGCAAATAACGAATGGGTAATTTCAAAAATTTGCCCCGGCGGGAATCGAACTCGCAACCGCCCGGTGCAGTGCACTGAGCGGCCTACATCAAACCACTGCACCAAGCGGGAATAAGGAAGACAAAAGTACTAAGTAAGTAGATACATACTTGTTGTATCATCATCCATAATATGGACGTAGATTTGCAAAATGGAACCAACCCACACACACTTTTGCAAACTGAAACCAACCCAGAACCACTGACACAAGGTTGGTTTTGGTCTACAACAGTGCATGTTGGTTGATTACGTTCTGCAAGACGATATGGCCACACTGAATGTATGAGCTCATAACAGAAATATATTTTGAGATTCGTTATCTGACGATAGTAGAATCAGCATCACTGTTGGTAACTTAGTTTCCGCACTCAAAGAATTTAGACTTTAGCCACCTTATTAATATACGTGGTTAAGCAGTTGTATAGCTACACCATGCTTTGTCTTTTCTCTTTCTAATGTCAAATTATTGATGACAGAAAGAAACGATTTACGAGCTCATGCTCGTAGCAGAAATATATTTTTAGATTAGTTATCTGACGATAGTAGAGTCGGCGTGGCTGTCTGTTATTTAGTTTCTGCACCTGAAGAGTTTAGATTTTTGCCAACTTATTTACCTACCTCGTTAATTTAATAAGGATGTTACCATATGCGGCACCTATCTACGATAAATTGTGTGGAAAAATCGTTGACGCGTCTACCGCGTGAGTGACCGCTTACACTACATGAGGATACATTTTAGTAAATATTAAACATTCAACTACTCTCATAGGCGGTCGATGTTATCATACCGTGGGAAAACTTGTTTCAAATCAAACAGCCATTGCCTTTATAATGTGTCTCGATTAGTCGCGAATCTTAGTCTCGATTCTCGAGATGGGTCCACCGCATTCGATTTCAATCGCCATTCTAGTCAGATTCGTCTTAGCGTTGGAGGTAAAAAATAATTATATGGTTTTAAATCGTGAGAAGTGCAAGAATGTCGGTGCGGCACCGTACTTTGACGTAGACGTCGTGATCGGGAAACCTTGGAGGATATACTACACCTGGGACATGCAGGTTGATCACAGATGCTTGGATATGAAGTTCAAGAACGCAACGCCGATGGTAACTAAATAAAATAAATATATTTAAGGCGTCAATAGCTTAGTGGTTAGAGGGGCCGCTCTCGTAGCTGAGCGGTTCCGGGTTCGATCCCCATCCTGGCCATTATACTATTGACGTGAGCCCACTCCTAACACAAGCTTATCTGGAGGGGCTAACGGGAATACTAGTAATGTTATCAACTCACACAGCTAGTAATCTTATTGAAAAAAGATTGATAGACTTACAAACTGTACCTATACTTAGGCCGGTATTTATAAACAAATCTCAAGTATCAGAGCGGGCTTCAGTATGTGTTTACCAAGCCATTTTGTGCTGGAATGACATAAGAATGACATTTCCAAGATCGGTCTCAGACTTGAGATCGATTTATTAATACGGGGCTTAGTCCCAAAGTAAGCAACGCATGCACAGTTTAATGGCACAGTAAATATAAGTTAAAGGTCATTCACACGATAAAGACGTCATTGTTTAAAATATGGATACAGTATGGAAATCGAATCGGTGTTGGGTTAACAGTGTTATTGGCCGCTTTGGGGGCATTGCGTAGGTATTTCGTGGGGCTATTTAATTATCAATTTGTATACCCCATACCTAAAAAATAAAGAATCAAATAAAATCCTGGTTCTGGACCACTGGGTTCCCGTAATAATTGGGTAATCTTGCTAAATCCAGACGTTCCTAAGGCGCAGAATTACAATCCGATCCTTACATAATGATCTCTTCATTAGCTCTATCTCTTTAAATCTGCTAGGTGTTTTACAGGGCAGAGAGAGAAATAAAGAAAAACAGTGCCGTCTAGGAACGCCCGAAATGTGCGAATACGCTTTATAGTATAAAGCGTTAAAAACGAGCTGCCACTTTGTATGTCTTTTAGGTATATGTCGTGTAACGCTTCTGACGCTTAGCACGGATAGAGTGGCCGCGCGGCGAGCGCCCCAAACGTCTGTATAGAAGTTTCGCTTCGAAAAACACAAAAGACACTTTCCCGCTTCCTTTGCTTTAGACTCTACTTCAATCCGCAGATAACACGAAGGATCTGGAATGATATGAATGAATACCTGGAAACGCAGCCGTACTGGGATGCGGCTACCCTACTCGTGACGATGGGCAGAGCAGCGCATGAGATGCTTCTGTTCGCTGACCAGGGGCCCGCCGGCAGCTTCGTGGGCGTCCCTAACGTCATGAGGGAAGGCAGTTAGTAACTGTTTTTTATTAATATTAGGTGATACAGAAACGGTTATATTTTTTTTTTCAAAACTTAACTTTGCAATTCCAAAGCTAGAAGCTTTGGAGGAAACTTGAAAAACAAAAGGTTTTATAGGGATACAGCAGTTGACAGATTTCATAAGTCTGCAAAACCTTTAGTACTTCAACTGTCCCACAAAGCCGATAGTTATGGATTTACAAAGTAAAGTTGCAGAAAAAATAGTATACCCTTTCTGTTTCACCTAGTATAAGACAAAGTCGGCAATCTTAGATATCGAAGCCTATAGGACGATACCCTGGATGCTTGCAATACCAATGGTATTGCTCGCATGTTGCCGACCCAAAAGCGAGGAAAGGGTATTCAGGTTTCTCTTAATACCTTTTTTTTGTTGACGGGGAGGAAATGTTCCCCGGACCTCTGTGGGAGAGGCCGTCTGAACGGGCTCCGGAATCTCTTGCGCCACACATCCCGATCGTCCGCTTTCCTCATCCAGCCTCCACCGGAAACTACGCAAGTCGTCAGTCTAGCGAGCCAGAGGGCGTCCTCCTAAAGTCTTTATAAAATCAATATCAAATCTGAGAGTGGCCCTGAGTACGCTTTTGACATGACATTTCTTACTGGTATGACGTAAGAATGACATTTCCAAGATCGCTCTCAGACTTGAGATCGACTGATTAATACAGGCCTTAGTTTACCGTCACTACGTTAAAGTCTCTTACTTCTAGACATATCTCCAGCCCGCAACGCTGTGCCTCTCCTCAAGTTCCACATGAAGCTCCTCCACGGAGGGAAGTACCTGCTCATGATCGACTGCAACATGGGAGTCAGCACGCTCTCCGCTCGCAGCAACTCGCGCCCCTACCGCACCGAGATCGCATCTATTGCGACCTCGTTGCACCTCGGCGACGGCTTCCCTGCATGCTACGTGGACAAAAACAAGGATGAAGAGTTATATATTAAATAAAGTTGTGATCTGACGTTTCTTTTTCGTTTTGGGCTCGCTTTTCGCATTTAGCCAATGTCAAGTGAAATAATGAAAGTCCTACCAGTAAAGTAGCGGAGACTTCACTGACAAATTATCTGGTTTCTTGGGGTAGCTGTTTTCCAATTGCCCACCCTCACGCACATTTATGAACATAGAATGGTTAATATTGCACCAACATTAGGTAGGTACACATTAAAATTCAGAGACACAAGTTTTAACAATTAAAACAAAAATAACCACTTCACTGTTCCACTTTAAGCCAAATAGTCGTCCATGTTTTTTAACCGACTTCGAAAAAAGGGACGATGTTCTGTGTTCGCCTGTATGTAATTTTTGTTGTATTATTTTTGGCCCGAATACGCAAAGAGGGTGCCAATTCACCGGTAAAGCTGCACGTTTCCGCTAGGGGCTCTGTTGTGCAATGTATTCCCCGGGTGGTTAGACGTAACCCTCGTCACTCAGAACATCTTCAACTTAAGGCTAAAGCGCCCATCTAGCCCGCGAAATTCAAAATTTTCCAGTATTTTTATAGTTTATCCAAAATCTGAAAACATTTCCGCCGCCGACCGCTTGGCGCAGTGGTTCGAGCGTAGGCCGCTCGGGTCACTACACAGGGTGGTTGCGAGTTCAATTCCCGTCAGGGTAAATTTCGGAAATGGCCTTTTCGTAATTTTCCCTGGTCTGGGTGTCACTGGGATCGCCCCCAGTCCATTGTACGGTACCCATAGTACAAGCGTTGCTTAGTTTGGGACCATACAGTTTGTGTGTTCGTCTGGCGATATTTATTTATTATTTATTTATTTAAGACAACATTTTGTAATTGGCGACGAAGACCGTATGCAATGCATTTATTAATATATCCAACTTACACTAAAACATTTCTAAAACGACAGATAACCAGAAAAACTGGCTATTTTTGTATATTTCGCAAATCACTAAATGTTTTCTTAAATGTTTTCAGATTTTGGATAAACTATAAAAATACTCGAAAATTTTGAATTTCGCGGGCTAGACAGGCGCCATCACCTTAAGCGGAGCAGACGCGTTTCTGGCCTGTTATGGACCTGTAGACTTGCTCTGTCAAGAACCTTTGAAAGAGGACTAACTAAACTTAGCTGAGCAATGTGTTTAGACGTGTCAAATTTAGTTTAATCGTGATTTAAACGCAACATAATTACTTTTACTAACTAAAGAATATTTATAAAAATACAGCCACGTTATTAAGGTAGGTTTAGCGTTTGACACTCAATTACAGCCGCATCACACATAAATTAAATAAATTATCAGACAGAAACGATAATAAAAACTTACACCAAAATAATAAACATAATCAAAATATGTACATAAAAATTGATGTTAACGATAATAAGGATGTTATATATTCAAACAATAACACAGTTCCGATATTAAAACAGACGGTGATCATCGGCAGTCATTCATTTTAACATCGCGTGTGTGACAAAGTACTGGACAATGTTTAAATATAAAAACTGTTCTTGAAATCTGCATTAATTATTTAATTATACAGATTTTCTTTAAATAAATATATTATATTTGCATTAAAATATTTAGTGTGTGAGACATAAAAGAGGTGCACAAAAGAATTATTAAAATGGATGCTGCTTTGTGTAAATAAATTAAAACGTCGAATAAAAAGAAGGCTATTCCAAATTCGAAATTACAAATTAAATTTAATAAAAAGGAACAAAATAAAAACCTGAAATTCCACAGATAAAATCCGCCGACGCGAGACGTACTAGGTACCTAGTATTGTATTCTCTTTGGGCGCGAGAACAATGCTGCTCTTATTTTCAATATTGCTCTTCTCTGTGAAAGTGCATGGCAAAGACTTCTCACATTTCTCCAACTACAGTTATGAGAACTGGACCACATGTGAACAGTTTTTGGCGAACACAACATTCGACCGCATGGACCTGGTAGACGTGGACTGGAAGATATTCTACTCCTGGAGTTTGCATTTGGAAGAGAGTTACAACGTCAGGTTTAGTTTGCCGACACCCACAGTTAGTAACTTAATTGTATTTATTTTAACGCGTCAATATCCGAGTGGTTAGAGGGGCCGCTCCCATAACTAAGAGGTTCCGATTTCGATCTTCATCCTGGCTATTTTCCAATAAGTCTAATTACGATCCGTGGTGCCTTTCAACTGGTCTTCGATCAGCTGTAACAGTCTTGTTTCTATGGCGATCAGCCCATACCAGCTATTTTTGTCTCCCGTTTTGCACCGGAGGGTAGTGGAATTTTTTTCTTCCAACTACTCCTATTATTTCTTTAGATTAAATTTATGCGGGTTCCAAGACAATTTAACTTTTCCCCGGGACTCGTCGAGGGTCAAACCTCGACGTCATTATTGGTCACCATTGTCGATCCTGGTTTACAGGAGTTACAGTGGTGGGAGTGTGTGGCGGGACCAGTCCATCCTGGCTATTAAACTATTGATGAAGCCCATTCCAAACACAATACAATAAAGAAAGTCTGAATATATTGCGTCATTATTTCCAGCTAGTGGATCGCTTCAGAGTGGAACTGGATGACGAGGTGGCGCCACCGGTGAACTGGACTCATGCTGACTTATTCATGGAGACATCGGTGGACTTCAGTGGACTCTTCATCAGGACAAATACTTCAGGCCTCTTTACGCTGGTGCCGTCATTGGCGTTTGAATGTGAGCTGAGTCTTTATCCGTTTTGAACATCATTTCAGATTAAGTCCGGTACGGATATGTCTTTCTCATGTCATGCCTGTATAAAATTACATGTCAAAATCGTACTCAAGACCGCTTTCAGACTTGATATCGATTTATTAATACGGCCTTATATTGTTTTCTTATATTTACGCGAATACTACACATTGAAATAAAACTATTTTTACGGATTATATCGCGTTTATTTAATTTTAATGTTCCCGACGTTTCGGTTGCTTTACAGCAACCGTGGTCACGGGGGGACTGAGGTGTTAGACGTCCTGATGTCATAGTTAAAAACTGGAAACGTCGGGAACATTAAAATTAAATAAACGCGATATAATCCGTAAAAATAGTTTTATTTCAATACGGCCTTATGTCTAAAATAATAAAAAAATATTAATTTATGCAAAACTAGCTGTGCCCCGCGACTTCATCCGCGTAGTATTTTAACTTAGCAAAAATTTCGGGATGATCGGGATAAAAAGTATCCTATATGTTAATCCCGGTTATAAACTATCTGTGCTCCAAATTTCATCCAAATCCGTTCAGTAGTTTTTGCGTGAAGGAGTAACAAACATACATACATCCACACTCACAAACTTTCGCATTTATAATATGAGTAGGATCACCTGATGTGGATTTGTATAATTATTCATGCTAAAATCAATTTAAAATCTATGAAAATTGTTGGCATAATTTATGAAAATATTAACGGAAAATTCCAACTCTGGGAGGTCCAGAATCATGAGTTGAATCCATGGTATCAGTTTTCGTTACGATGCCTATTACACACTGTACATTATTGCGAAAGATTACATAGACTCTGTTCTCCATTTGCCCTTAGATCCCCACGTCCCGTTATTCATGTTTGGTTTCAAGCATGTAGAGCCCGGCTACCTCGGTATCGTCAACTGCAGGCACCGGATCTGCTATGCGCTTGCGCCGGTTAATAAGATGCCGCAACCTGATCAAGTGAGATAGGTGTACCAATTTTTTTTTTTTAGGAAAAATTATCGACAGACTAACATACAACAAGAATAGTCTCAAACAAAGCTTGTTATTACTCACATAAAGGACTAGAGATCATGGTAACACGCAGACAGGGAAAAATACGATAGGTATAAATTATTAGGAGGTGAAACAAGACGATTCTCTTTGAAGAAGTCCCGTCGAAATCGGTTAAACCGTTACCGAGATTTCCCGGAACAAACATACAGAGAGACAGAAAAAAATATTGTTATTTTATCATACCTAAGTACTTTATATAATTTCATATGCATTGACGACCGCTTGGCCCAGTGGTTCGAGCGTAGGCCGCTCGGCTCACTGCACATGGTGGTTGCGGGTTCGATGCCCGCCAGGGCAAATTTCGTAAATGGCCTTTTCGTAATTTGCCCTGGACTGGGTGTCACTGGGATCGCCTCAAGTCCATTGCACGGTACCCATAGTACAAGTGTTGCTTAGTTTGGGACCATACAGTTCGTGTGTCAGTCTGGCGATATTAATATTAAATTTATTACAAAGAGATTATTTATATATTACAAACAGACACTTCAATTTATTTATTTCTATGTATGTTTGTATATACTATCTATGTATGTATGTATAGATGTAAATTTATCTTTATAGTTGCATTCAGAAGCGAAAAAGCTCGGTTTCTCCGGGGAGTACTCGCGGTCGTACCTGGAGGTGTCACCGCCCCCCCCTACCATCCCGCTGCCGGACCTGGCGGAGCCGGACGACGATGACGAAGACGAACACTTCGAGATCGGTAAAGACCCGGAAAGTGTACAGTTTCTGTGAGAAAGTGAAGTACGATAATACAGCATATACAATGTGTAAATGAAATTGCGTAAAACCTGACGTTAGTTTGATCAGAATCGCGAGTAGAATCGATTCCACTAATAAAAAATAAATAAGAGAGATTTGCGATGCTACTTGCGGAGAAATTGGCCTATTAGGCTGGCGCTTGCGTCTCGTGATTTTTTTTTGTTTTGCAATTTGGCAAACAAAAAAGCAAAAATGTTTTAATTAATCTGCAAAATGTTAATTCAATAATAAAATTTATTTTTATAATATTAATGCTTACCTACGAGAAGCAAAACTTTACGAAAACTACGCGGTGCAGTATGAAATTTGGCACAGTTAAAGTTTGTATGGAGAAGGAGTGCAGAAAGCTAATATTTTTATATAATAATACATAAAAATACATTAAACGAATAAAAAACTATTGACACGCACTACCATGCGTTTGACACCACACATTTGTACTCGTACACTCGGTAACTGATTGACTCTCTGACTGACAAACGGTGACAGTTTTTTTCTTTATTTCGGAGGGCGGGACCTCCATAGTGCATTCTGCGTGCCAGTATCAATCAAGAAGGTTTTGGGTTTTTGTACTTAATAGTTGACAATATAACCTTAACAACGTTCAAACTAAAAATTTTAATGAATTATGGTCGAATTTCGACCACGGGCGACTACTATTTTATATAATTTTTTAGTAAAAATAAGCTGAAGTACCTGAGGTTTTGCGCTATTTCATTGACACGCTGTATACGGGCTAGCTCGTTAGGGGTAGTACCCAGAAGTTCCCAAACCTACATGCCTTCGCCTCGATGCCTTTGGTATCGCAAGTATCTATAGGCTACAGTAGCTGCTTAACATAAGGCGGGTCGTACTTTGTTATGTATAAAAAATTTCATCCACTTTTGTACCATTCGCTTTTTCCATTAGTAGAAACAAACATTCTAAACTTGTAACATATCTTCATCCAAACGGTGATTCACACGTAGAATACCGTTCTGTCTATGCATTTTGACAGATATGTAACGGCCGTATTCCACATCTGGATACAGTAAAATGTAAATAAATTATCGGTGTTGGGTCAACCGTGTGAATGACCGCAAAGTTTTATTTTGTTCAAACATATTTGTACATTTAATATTCTCGTGAAAATATAAACTTAATCATTATAAAACCTCTATTTTGTGTCTTTTTAAGTAGGATTTATTTGAGTTCTATGTATAATGATTTTAAAATTGAATTTTGTGCTACAGGTTTATTTATGACACGAACATGTGTTAGCGTGTGTAGGTACCTACTAGGGAGTGCTCAAAATTAGGGGCTCGACTCTGTTAACGACTGTCGCTCTAAATACGTCACTTTGACAGTTTTCCTATAGAAAAACTATCAAAACTGACATGTTCATTTACACGATACGTACTATATGTCCCAGTTCGTCGAAGCACTATTGACCAATGGTCTAGATTCTAGAATCCTGCTTCAAGCTTAACAAGTCATCACGCTATCAATCAGTGATTGAGTGTAGTAAAGTGTAAATAGAATGCAATCTCGTAGATAAGAATCAAAAGCAGCGTTTAATGGCTTTTTTGTTACATCAACATAATAAGGCGTGGTAATAAAGCCTTTTGGAATAAGAAACGGTGTTTTGTTGCCTGAATTTCGAGAAGCCTTTAGTCGAAACTTTTTTATGTGCACGTTCGTGGAGTAGCGTCTGTGAATAGGGCACCGAATTAATACCGAATTCAGTGTATTTTGTATATTAAACCTTGTGTATAAGTAATTAGCTACTAGTTCTTCTTGGCATATTATTGTAAAATATTTTTTCCAAAATATTTCAAGATTACAAATATACTTAGGCAGTGATAGCCGAAAAAGTCCTGGGCTCAAATCCTGGCTCGCTTCTCTGGGTTCTTCGAAATCTTTGTTCGAATAAACGAAACCATAATTTAAATATGATTATCACTTGCTTACGGTGAAAGAAACATCGTGAGGAAGCATGTCTTAGAAAAATCTAACCAATCTTCGAAATACATGTGAATTACTCCAACCCGTAGTGGGCCAGAGGGGTGAGTTATGGCATGTATGATGTATCCCCCTCTTATTAAGAGGAGGCATGTGCAGGAGTAGGGAATTTAAAAGGCTTATTATTATTATTGTTATTAATAAATAAATAAATAAATATCGCCAGACTGACACACCAAATGTATGGCCCAAAACTAAGCAACGCTTGTACTATGGGTACCGTACAATGGACTGGGAGCGATCCCTTTGACACTCAGACCGAGGCGAATTACGAAAAGGCCATTTCCGAAATTTTCCCCGGCGAGACTCTAACCCGCAACCACGATGTGCAGTGAGCCGAGCGGCTTACGCTCGAACCACTGCACCAAGCGGTCGTCAAATAAAGATAAAGGGAGCTGATCATGCTAGAAATGTTCCTTGGGAGGTGCCTGTGACCGTACTAGAAGTCAGTGTTGGTAATCGAGTCACCAATTCTTTGTTGACACAGAGAACAAGGAAACTCCTTCCATGTTTAGTAAACGCAGGAGTCACAAACTATTTGACATTGTTTTGTCTTATTAATTTTTCAATAGAATTTGTGTTTAAAAATATTTTCTCAAAAATAGAGGGCCCAATAAAGCAATAGCAGCCATTCCTAAATTCAAACTGTGTACTAAAAAAACTGTTTTTAATATTATTAATGTTTTAATCGCTAGTTGCTTATATTTAATAGGCTACATAGATCCGTTATTTTGGTAAATAAGTTAGCTCTTGTGTGATGCCTTTCGGAATAACCAAGAATGAATAAAGTATTTAGACTAGCTAAAAAAATCCTAGGTACCAGTTTACAATAAGTTAGAAAGATATATTCTGAGTGTTGTACAAAACAAGGTTGACAAACCCTGCCCGAGGAAGTCACTCTTGTCAACTACAATGCCCCATATAAGCCAGTGACACCAAACATTATGCGGAAACATGCTCACACTATACGCTCCACTTCTTTTCGTTCTAACAGGAGCCCAGGACCTTCCAGGGGTACCGTTCGATTTCCTAGTACAGAAATCGATGGACGATTACAAATTCCCAGTGCCATTTGGACACATTTACAGGGAAGGCTTTGGTGATCCATACTCAGATCTGAAACAGCCATTAGATCTGCTTGAACTTGACATGAGACGTCCAAAAAACAAGGAAGAGGCAATGAGATTACTACAGAAGACGAAGAGTAACAAAATTCGATTTTACAAAAGACCAGACAAGGTGTTGACACGAGAAGCGTTTTTTGAAGCCAATGGCGACGTTGATGATGGTAGATCAAACCTTAGGAGCAATAGAACAGATGGTTGGCCTGTGTTACGTAATCTGGCGGCTATACAAATGAGTAATGCAAGGACGCCGCATCCTAAACATGGGCGGAAAGATAAAAAGAAAACTATGATTGTAAGTAGCGGCCCACAGGATATACCTAGAAGTGAGTTCTTTGCGGAGCGCGGGTTTGAATTGCCAAACGGTAGAGCGAAGAAAGTGAATTGGACGACATGCGACGAGTTCGGTAGTAAAGTGTTCCTGAATCCGCGAGATATTGTGGACATAAAATGGGTGCCGTTCTATGTGTGGTCCATTAAACCGATTCGTCATGCTATCGTTCATAGATTTTCATATCCTACCCAAAAGGTGAGTGCCAATAAGTGATAAAAGAATTCCAAAAATACTACTCATTATAGTACCGGATCCCGGTATAGAACGACCTTCACCAAGCTGGTTGATGGATCAAAAGTATATTATATCAAATTAAATATGTCAATTAATATATTGCAAATGGGTTGACTAAAAAAAATCAGTCCAGAATATGATTAATTAAAAATTAAATTTAAAAAATAGTCAACCTAAATTTATTTGTTTAATTAATTTAATTTGATTTAAAATACTTTTGATTCTTCAACCAGTTCGGTGAAGGCACTTCTATACCGGGATCTTAGACCAATAAGGTTTCAGAAAGAACTCATTGTAAAAGTAAATACCTACCCGTGTAGAAGTTAATGCTGAAAAACTTTGTCTATTCGGACTAGATCCGCCCAGGGGTCTCACCACTGTTACTCCTGTAAGCCAGGATCGACAATGGCGTCCAACGATGACATCGAGGTTCGACCCTGGGCGAGTCCCGGGGACAAGCTAAATTGCCTTGGAACCCGCACGATTTTCATCGAGGAGTTGGAAGAAAAATAACTCCACTTAAATTCCCTCCGTTGCATAGAGATCCGTTGCTGAGTAGTTAATAATAAGTCGGTAGCTAAGTTATTTACTTGTTCTAACTTCTGTTTATGCATTTTTCACTTTGTAGTTGGTAAAAAAATATCATGAAAGTTATCACAAGCATTTGAACAAGACTGTGGACTGGAAGCAACCGAAGCTACTAATGTCAGGGATAAACGAGTTTCTGTTAATTGCAGTCGACAAAAGAGGCTCATTTGTTGGAATACACGAACACAGTTTGCCATCTTCAATTAAAGGTAACGTCACATTTAATTAAAGTCCACACTAAAATGGGAATGATTACTAATATTTAATATATTTTTAACCACCGACGAAAAAAGACGGGTGTTATAATGTTAACATGTGTGTGTCTGTCTGTGGCATCGTAGCGCCCAAGCGGCTGAACTGATTTTAATTTTGTTTTTTTTTTTGTAAGAAAAGTATTCTGTTCGAGAGTGTTCTTAGCTAGGTTTCATGAAAATCGGTTCAGCCATTTGAAAATGATCAGCTCTTTCGTAGTTTAAAAAGTCGTCGCATCGGGTTTCAAATAAATTTTCAATTTATTTTATAATTATCTAAGGGAAGGTATTAAGTATTCTATTTTAAAACATAATGAAATATTTTTTAAAAAATATGTAAATTCAAAGATATTTGCTATTAAGTTTGCTGAAACTATTAAGTCATGATGTGAGAGGTATTTCAAGGGCTAGAATTAGGTAGTGTTTTAGAAACTTTAAACGACTGTCTATTTATGACCATTTCAAGTTATTTTGCAAAAACATTTCAATGGTAATACTTAATCGTAAGAACGATAAAATAAAGTCAACATCGCCATTATTAAAAAAAATGGTTTTAAAAGCAAAAGCCCAAGATTCCATCGCAAGATTACTTATTCCGATAATTTACAGATCTACCAATAATAATACCGACGGTGAACATAAGACTCAAAATCGAAGATCCATACTTATTAATGATGTTCTGTGATGACTACTATGCTACAATAATGGCGGTGTCTGGTGATGAACCAGCTACCTACAAGGATAAAATCGCCGAGGCAGCCACCGCAGGGTTCAAAGGTGTTGGCAGGCCGGTATGGAGAGACTTGAAAGCGGAGAAGGATTCGCTCCTAAGCGAGAGGAGACAACAGGTGATGGAAGAAGAAGACAAAATTATTAGGATCAGGGAAGATTATCCGCCGATGTATTAAAGATTTTACGAAAAAATGAAATATATTATAATTATATTTTTTTCATTACTCATACTCGGAAAGTAGGTCTGAAGTTGCCTGATGAGCGGGTTCAGCCCTAGGGAGAATCGCTTTCAACTGACAGCTGTCAAATTATTAAAAATAAACTAGTTCTATTTGACATTTCTATTGAACCAGGCCGGCCAACGGAAAAAACAAAATAGGCGGCAATCCGACTTTATTTGTTTTTTTGAGTTGTAGAGTATTGTTCAAATTCCTTGTATTATTTCTTTAGCTAATTCCAGTTTTTATTTTTACTTTCCTTGTATTCGTAATGAAAATCACAGTATTTACCTCGGGTGAAAGACTTATTTTGTCCCTCGAACTATTGGCGCCCTCCTAAATAAGTTACTTCAACCCCTAGGGGTACAATGTACCTACTATTAAATGTATCATAATTTTATTTTTACACACCGCCGGTTTTCACTTAGAGGTGGTAAAACCCAGCTGTAGTCAATTGACTCTACTATAATATACGGGCAGACTCTTCCGGGGTAGTACTACCATTGATAGATATTATATAAGTAGGAAAGTGAGAGATCTGGAAGCCCAATACCCCCCTCATTTCCCCTTCCCTTGTCCCACTCCCCCTCTGGTAGGCGACCTTTGGTATTGCATGCATCTATAGGCTCAAGTAATTGCTTAACATCAGGCGTGTTGTAAGTTTTGTTGCTGACTTCGTTAAGTGTACAAAATAAAATCAAATAAATTACAATAAATCAAGTACAATAAAATCTCTGAAGTGATACACACAAAAAGAAGTAAAAAATAACCAAAACGGTTTTAGAAAAGGTCTATAAAAAACAGTGGCTTTTCCGCATACTTCGAATAAGTTTCATCGAGTTTTAGAACTTAGTATCTTCATACAATAGTTATTCTTTTAAAAACCCTGCTAATGTAGGTATAGCATAGTATGGGGATAAGGTCCGCAACACATCTTAAACTACTGGATGATGCAGTTCAATATGTATTGCGGACCTTGTGAAGGTAGCTGCGGAGGCTGCTGCTGCACATGCATTACAATTTACACTTAATGTACTAAGATCTGCTAGTGTAGCGTGTATTGCCCTACTAGTCCGAATTATTTGTGTAATTCTTGGTAACATCAAAAGGCAACACACTGGAGCTATTATAATATTTATGTTAATATCTACTACCCTTTGTAATTATTTGAATATAAGCAACTGGCGATAAAAAAAAAAATGACATGTAAAAAGACAAGCCCGCTGAGTTTCTTGCCGGATCTTCTCAATCGAGGTCGCGTTCCGATCCGGTTGTAGATATAAGAAAAAAAAAAATGTAAAAGTGACAATTTGTAAGTGCCCCCGTAGGCCTACACAAAATAAACGATTTGAATTTGAATTTGTAGCGAGTCGTGTTGGGAGACTATACAGACGAGGCATTGCATCTGCAGCGACAAAGTGCGGGCATTTACTTCACATGCCCTTAATGTTTGTCTTCAGAAGTACACTTTCCAGTGCCGTCTTGTGCAAATAAACTACCATAAGTATAGAAAAAAAATAACTTGAAGGAATTTCAACGTCGGCAGTATCCCATATGCGTGCGCTCATAACATGTAGAGAATTTGTTTACAACTTCGTGTATAGGTACATGCATCCTGAATTTTGAAAAACAAGAACACAACAATTAGTTCAAAACAACAACATTAGCGCGGTGATTACAACAGACACATTTATACAACTCATCCATTCTTCTGTTCAAGATTTATTAGACGGTCGCATCAGTCTTGAATTTAATCTTATAAATCCTGTTAAATCAATGTGTTGTTTCCTATTAAAAAAAACTGTACTTTTATATCAAGCAACATCCCATTATTTTCATAAGATTTTACTATGTCATTAAAAATGTGTTTTCGTTCTATATTATCATCATTTATATTGGTCTTATTATCCTCAAAATCATGCAAAGCGAGCATGATGCCGGCAGGGATGCGTATGGACGATTCCACCACTTGCGAAGAGTTCAGCAGCAACGCGAGGTTCAACCCCTATTCTGTGGTGGGAGTGTGGTGGTTCATGTTCTACTATTGGTCAGAGCCTAGGGGAGCCGATGTCTTTTACTTCCATGTGCCTACGAGTACTGTAAGTGTTATTTATACTTTTTTAAATAACAAATACGTCAAATAACACACGAGGAACATATTTCCAATTAAGTGAACTAGGTAGGTACTTCAAACATTACTCATTACCGTTGTACGTGCCGGGGTTTGAACCCAAGACTTTGTGCACCTAAGACGCGTGGTTAACCATACGGCTCTCACTGCTCTACATCGTGCTACTTAACATCCTACTAATCCTACTAATAATATAAATGCAAAAGTTTGTGAGTGTGGATGTTTGTTACTCTTTCACGCAAAAACTACTGAACGGATTTAGATAAAATTTGGAACACAGATAGTTTATAACCTGGATTAACACAAAGCATACTTTTTATCCCGGTAATCCCGAAATTTTTGCTAAGTTAAATACTACGCGGACGAAGTCGGTGGGACAGCTAGATAAATGCGAAAGTTTGTGAGTGTGGATGTATGTTTGTTACTCTTTCACGCAAAAACTACTGAACGGATTTAGATGAAATTTAGAACACAGATAGTTTATAATCTGGATTAACACATATATAATACTTTACTTAAGTCTACGCGGTCGAAGTCACGGGCAGAAACTAGTAGGTCCTAATTGTTTTCAGCAAGCGAAATATATTCACGAGGTTCTAGATGGGCATGTTTCGGTGCCTATCAACTGGACCGCCCGGCATGTTCTGTTGACGGACGGCCACAACGCGAGCAGCCTGCTGGTGGAGCGGAACGACCGGGGCTGGTACTGGCTGTACATCTTATCGAAAGGTACAACAATGTTGTAGTTGAACGCAGTTTTCTTCCATATCCTTCTATTCTTTATTTCGATTGAATACTTGCGGGTTCCAAGAAAATTTGGCTTTTCCCCGGGACTTGTCAAGGGTCAAATCAAGGCGCCGTTTTTGGTCAACATTATTTTTGATTTAAAATTGTCTTGTCGATCCTGGCTTGCAAGCGTAACAGCGGTGGAGCTGGTGGTGGGACTAGTCTCATAAAAAAAAAAGTTGTATGCAGTTTTTTTGACTGCAGTCGTTTTTAGGCCTCTGTAGCCGATTGACAACAGCTCATATACAGACAGGCTTGACTGGGGTAGTACGACCCTCTCACAGAAAGTTAAGTAAATAATTAAAATATATCGTATTTCTGGTCTCCAGATCGTCCGGGGAAGGAGAAGATGGCTCCATTAGATATCCGCTTCAAACAGACCAGTGACAACGAATTAATAGGTATCATGGATTGCAAGGTGAGTGTACCGTAACAACCCACAATGTCCCTACGTAATGTATCTTGTAGCCTTCTGAATCTGATGTGACCCTAGTACCAAGTTCAGGAACGCCATTCATTGGTTTTCACGTGAGCTGTCAATGGCCGATTTAACTGCCGAATAGGTACGTTAGATTTGACGCTGCATAAAGAATGACTGATAACAACGCGTTAAACAACCAAGCCAATAGGGAACATGCTAGGTTTTTAGATCACCGAAAACGTCGTTAGAAAAAATTTAAAAATATTTATATTTACGCAATAGTTACCGAGTCGTATTAATCGATAAGAGCGATCTCGAGTAGGCTTTTGACATGTACTCGTAACTACCGGTATGATATAAGAATGATATTTCCAAGACCGGTCACAATCTTGAGATCGATTTCTTAATACGGTTCATAATTTTTAACACTTCTACGCCAGTGGTGTACTGTGACGATATATGATAAGGTTAGGCGAAGTCAGCGGTACTTGGTCCCGTACGTTACTCGACAAATACTCGTATTAGCTAAAACTCTTATAGTCACTGGCTATTTTTTAAGGGACTAGTCCCGCCACACACTCCCACCACTGTAACTCCTGTAAGCCAGGATCGACAATGGTGACCAATAATGACGTAGAGGTTTGACCCTCGACGAGTCCCGGGGAAAAGTTAAATTGTCTTGGAACCCGCACTAATTTAATCGAAAGAAATAATAGGAGGAGTTGGAAGAAAATATTTCCACTTCCCTCCGGTGCAAAGCGGGAGACAAAAATAGCTGGTATGGGTTAATTGCCATAGAAACAAGACTGTTACAGCTGATTGAAGACCAGTTGTAAGGCACCACGGGTCGTAATATGACTAATTGGACCTAAACTCGTGAGCTGATTATACTTGATTCCAATAATAGGTATGGCAAAAGCGATTGAACGCACGGAAATTGTCTCTGGTTTCCAGAAGGTCTGTGTAATAAACTGCTCCAGATGTCACTTGCAGGCTATTTAGCATAGTAGTCCGTTTGTTGTGCCAGAGACTGCAGTTTCTGGCTAATCAAAAAAGTAATGTGTTGCGCCATGAGGGCCACTTCATTCACTTTATACAACATTGACCTTTCTTATCGTAATTTTTTACCATCCTCAACCATGCATAACCAAATTTATTAACAATTCTAGGCGGACACAGCCTTCGTCCTTTCGAGATACCAGCGGATACCCCGTAAAAAGGACATCCCTGATGCTGTGGCCAGGATCGGGTACCGCGGGAGACGGGGCCGCTCGTACCTATACCAGGGTCACGACTGGATGCCTGTCCCGGAAATGAACGACATCGAGTACTGGATGCCGCCGGCGATGAGGGCGAAGTTACAATTTAGGCTTAAGGATCAATAAAGTCATTCCCAAACTTTGACGACCGCTTGGCGCAGTGGTTCGAGCGTAGGCCGCTCGGGTCACTGCACATGGTGGTTGCGGGTTCGATTCCCGCCCGGGGCAAATTTCGGAAATGGCCTTTTCGTAATGTGCCCAGGTCTGGGTGTCACTGGGATCGCCCCCAGTCCATTGTACGGTTACCCATAGTACAAACTTTGCTTAGTTTGGGACCGTACAGTTGGTGTGTCTGTCTGGCGATATTATTATAAAAAAAAACTCTATATCGATTTCTAGGGGTCGCGACTTCACGAGACGAGTGGACCCCAAATTTTGAACTGACATGGAATGTCCATGGCAGTGAATACTCACCCCATTCACCATAAGCTAGTGATAATCATATTGAAATTAAAATTCGATTTTGTATAAACCCAGAGGTGCAAGCCGGGGTTCGAAACTAGGGCCTTATTTCCGCAAGACACGTGCTTAACCAATCAGCTATCACTGCTTCTGTAAGCAGTATACCCATGTTTTTTATTTGTTACTAGCTGAGCCCGCGACTTCGTCCGCGTGGAATTTAGCTTAACAAAAAAGCCCGCTCCCGCGTTCTGAGCCCGCACGACAGAACGCATTTTTTATTTTTTTATAATTTTGTTTTTCTAAAATAAAAGTAGCCTAAGATACTGCTTATAACATCAGCTATCTACCAGTGAAAGTCCCGTCTAAATCGGTCCACCCGTTTCAGAGATACTCTTTGATTTCATGTGTTTTTATTTTTTTACGCGGATCCCTAATTATTTTCAAAAATTTAAGTAGCCTAAGTTACTCCCTATTACATCAGCTATATGCCAGTAAAAGTCCCGTCAAAATCGGTGCAGCCGTTTCGGAGATTACCCCGAACAAACACACAGACAGACAGACAGACAGACAAAAATGTGACAGGTGTCGTATGTACTTTCATATGCATTTAGTGAAAAGGTGTTATTTTGATATTACAAACAGTCACTCCAATTTTATTTATTTGTATAGATTATTACATTGGAATGCAAGCTATTGCAATCCCCTTCTCTGCCCTTCCCTCGATCCCACTCCTCCACTTCAGGTCGGCAACGTGCGAGCAATATCTTTGCTAAAAAGCCGGCACCTGCAGGCTATCGTACGCTAGTTTGCCGAGATTGTTTAAAAAAAAAAAGATTTTTTCCAAATTATCCACTCTACAAATATAGTAGCTCTGTATTGTAATGCTTCAAAAACATACTTGTTTACAGCTTGTGAATTAGTTTTAATATTTTTTTTTGGCACTAGTCCCGCCACACACTCCCACCACTGTAACTCCTGTAAGCCAGGATCGAATTTGTTTTAATATTAGGAATCAAAACAGAAAAATTCGGTAGGTACGTATTAGTACGTATTAGTCTATGCGGCAAAACAGTTTGCAACTCTCTACAATAAAGGTTGTGCCACCTGAAAACCGCCTTAATCCCGAAGGAGTAGAGTCTATACTTATAGAAATTTTATAGAGAGATCTAGCTCTATTGTAAGGCCATAAATACTAAATACCATTTAGCACATTCTCTATTCCTAACAATTTAATTTATTCCCACAAGTTGATTCAATTAATTTGTTCAAACGTTCCTCTATTAGGATAATGCATATTTAATGCTATTGTTACCAGAGGGCGCTCGGGGCATTCTTAGCGATTACCGGTTAATTAGCTAACTCGCTGTTTTGCGAGTGTTAACGCATCTCATTAATAGCTATTGGTATCAAGACCATTTAAACTGTACTATGAAAACTTTAGGCAATAGTGTGGAGGTGTCACCCGCAATACACTCAGGAAGGGTTAAAACCATAGATTTAGGATGCCGAGCGAGAACTGTCAAGTCTCTGGTTAAAACTATGTTTGTAAGCATAGTCCTGAATTCCAGAAAATATTTGTAAACAAGCCTTGCGGAAACAGGTACTCAACAACCTTGATTATTATCATTTATTGAATACCTATCAAAATTTTTGTAGTTACCAAGTTGCCTGATACTGAAACGGTTATTCAATTGTTGAAGTGACACTTGAGACACCCTTATTTCTAATTTATTGTCATGCGCGTTAAAACTTAGCACCTGATTAATTTACGTGGCTTTTGGGTGTTTAGCGAATAGTCTTCGAGTCCAAACTAAGTCTTACTAACTATTACTGTCTTATGAAAATTATTTCGATCTTCTCAGTCGAGGTCGCGTTCCGATCCGGTGGTAGATTTACCCTCGCCACCTCTCCTGGCATCGGCCCAAGCCGACGTCGTGTCCCTTGTGGCGCCCTTGAGCTAGCTGCCCCCCTGCCCCTCTGGTTGGAGCGCACTTGCGCTCGCCCTCTGTCCGGGTGAAGTTGTTATGGCCACTCTGGCCAACAACATATAGTCAATTAAAAAAAAAAAAAAAATCATCTAATGTCACTTCAAAAGCCTATTTTATTCAATGCAATTAACAGTCACAGCAATGTCACAAAGTAAAAGTAAGTGGTCATTCACACCATGAAGAAAACAACATTTTATCTAAACATTTTTGACAGATAGTATTGGCGCGCCCGCATACTTTAAAATGTACGTAAATGTATGTGATCGGTACTAGGACACCGTGTAAATGAGCGCTAATGGTTCAAATTGTTAATTTTCGTGATTTTGGCTGTTGCTTTTACTAATTACTTTAGTTATTAATGAAACTGGCTGTTAGTAGATCAAAGTTGTTTTGTTACCTAGCTTAAAGTAGATAATATTAATAACGGATGCGGAATAATCCAGCATTAACTTTAAAATCTTCAACAACTCTCTTCAACAATTAATGTTAAACTTAAATAAACCTGTTTGGTTTAAACATTAGTGTTACCACACAAACGGTCGACCGCCGATCGACCATCGATCGATGATCTATAGGACGACGATTGATGTTCGACCGACCAGCGATTCATAATCGATCAAACGTGACCTTACGTAGAATCTGTCGACCAACTCATCTCATTCTCCGACCGATCGATGGGTCTATCCACAGTCGATCAATTGGTGTGGTGACACCATGCTCAAGAGTCATAAAATCACAGGGCCAGAACGCAAATCCGTCCATTCGCGGCGTCATCCCACACAAAGCAGGCCCCACTCCGCCCGAGTCTTCGGGAACCGATTAAGCATTCAAAATGAGCATATTTAGTTTAGTTTACAACGACATTTACTATCTAGACTGTTTTAATAGCTAGGAAGCGGCGTTCGGTAAAGAACCAGTTGAATGTTATGGACCCGAGACGCGTTAACCCGTCGAGTTTCTGTATAAATTATACAATTTATGGGAGTTTTTTTTGTTATGTTATGGCAACCTTTGGGCAGCCGTCCCGTACTGTGAGTTTACGAATATGTTGTTATAGAGTTTCATTTAAATTAGGAGATATCAAATCTAACATCTTGTGTGTAGTTGCCAATATGTATGAGCTAAAAAGTATTGGCATAAGCGGTCATTCACACGAGGAAGCTCTGTTCTGCCTCTACATTTTTGGTACCTAAGCCGTATTTGATATCTAGATACAGTAAAATGTATAAAAATTATCGGAGCCGGGCCGACCGTGTGAATGTCTTCTAAGAGTCGGCTTTGGATATTGATCTTCATAGCTACGTACTTAGTTACGTAGGTACCAACGCATCTTACATAGGTATCCTACTTCCTACTAATATTATAAATGCGAAAGTTTGTGAGTGTGGATGTATGTTTGTTACTCCTTCACGCAAAAACGACTGAACGGATTTTGATGAAATTTGGAACACAGATAGTTTATAACCGGGATTAACACATAGAATACTTTTTATCCCGATAATCCCGAAATTTTTGTTAAGTTAAATACTACGCGGACGAAGTCGTGGGTAGCAACTAGTAAGAAATAAATAGGTACGAAAATTAAAGTTTTGAAATATCCAAATTACTTACACAATTTTATTTGGCGTATTGCTATGAAATTTCTAAGCTAACGAACTAAGTATAACTGTTTATATTAAATTAGAGATTATAAGTAAGAACTATAAAATTCGCATAATTATGATGTAAATTTTGTTAAATTTTATGCTAGAGTTTATGACACTTTCTGTGATACATAGCGGTGGCTGGCGTTTTTAGCTCGTAAATATTAGCCAATAATCTATTGTATTTAATACTTTAGCCAATATTAATAGGTATTACTTAGTAGAGTGCGCTCAACTATTACGCGTGTAGTAAAATTTTAATTTATGATCAGGCGATATATATATGCAGGGTGTAAGGGGCATCGTAACAAAAACTGATACCATGGATTCAACTTATGTTTCTTCACCTCCAAAGTTGGAATTTTCCGCCGATATTTTCATGAATTATGCTAAAGTTTTTTTTTAGTATTTTTAAATTGATTTTAGCTTGAAATGCGCGCTCGAACGTATTGAACTTTAATTGCAGTTTATGTGTAATATAATAATATATAATAATTCATGAAATAACTACAGAAAATTCCAACTTTAGGGGTCCCGAAACATGAGTTAAATCCATGTTATCAGTTTTTATTACGATGCCCCTTACACCATGTATAATTCAGTTCACTGTTGTGTCAATATTTATAGTTTAGTTTAGGTTTTATAAAGTGGATTAAATAGTGCACTTAATACATAATTTATTATTTTTATTATGCGTTACACAGCTACCAGGTCCACTGCAGATTTACTTCAAAGGATGTACAGTTAGCGGTAAAAGTATCGTACCCACGGGCTAAACACCACCGTTAGTACCCCGCTTTAGGAACAACTTGCATCTAAATAATTCTGAAAGAAGTTGGGAGGCGGGAGCAGGGCCATCATTATTAGTCGGGAGCGAGGCAACGCATTGTGATTGGTCTATCTAAAATAAACATGGATTGTAATTGGTCGATCGTAAATCTTATACACTCTATTAAGCGTATGTGTTTCGGAAACTTTTGTCCTAGAATGTGTGCGTCCTAAGGGCGGTTGGTCCATGATCCCACCATAATAATTACATTTAAACAATAGCTGGATTACTCTGTTTTTATTATGTATTTCATAATAACTTATTATTTAAAATAAATCTTAAAAATAGAAACACAAATTGTTAGATATGACATACTCCAGTATATAGGTTGGTACCGCGGAAACTATTTTATTGAAAAACCCGGAAAAATTATTTCTCATTTTGTTAAATCAATAAGGTGTTTCACTCCAAGGCAAAGGTCCCCTCTTCACTTCTGCCTTATATATATTCTGCCTTATATACCTTTCTGACTAGGGCAATTTCCGGCCACGTCTTTGCCACAAAAGTGTCAACAGACTTTCGCTAGCAAACTACACAGAATACCTTCTAAAATACTTAACTTTTTGAGTCATCTGTTTTTTTAAACATGTCTTTCACCATTTTTACAAATTCATCCACAAATGTGACAGATTCGTGTGGAAGAAAATGTTCTCGCTAGGTCAAACGGCGCGATGCCACCATTAATCATCTCTTTGTGATGAATGGTTGCGAGTCCGAGTGTACCTACTCATAATAAAATTACTAATAACTAGTAACTATAGATAGATATTAAGAACCTTGGGTTTCAACCAAGCTTGCACACCTAATAATGTGGATTATTGAATTATTAAGTCCTATGTGTCATCTATATATACAAGGTGACACATAATGGGTATACTTTTTTTTACAAAACTTAACTTTGTAATTCTAAAACCATCAGCTTTAGAGGGAACTTGAAAAACAAAAGGTGTTATAGGAATACAGCTGTTGACCGATTTCACAAGTCTACAAAACCTTTAGTACTTCAACTGTCCCACAAAGCCGATAGTTTGAGATTTACAAAGTTAAGTTGCAAAAAAAATAGTATACCCATTTTGTATCACCTAGTATATAACTCAAATGTGACTGACATAGTGATCTATCAACGCACAGCCCAAACCACTGGACGGATCGGGCTGAAATTTGGCATGCAGGTAGATGTTATGACGTAGGCATCCGCTAAGAAAGGATTTTGATTAATTCTACCCCCAAGGGGATAAAATAGGGGATGATAGTTTGTATGAAACTTTGTCAATTAAATTCCACGCGGACGAAGTCGCGGGCACAGCTAGTATATTATATTGTAGATTTTTACTTTGACTTTATAATTCGATGCCCCCAAGCAATAACTCGGTAATCGAAAAATCAAAATTTTACAGGAAAAATGTTTTACTGATTTTTTCGAATATTTCTTCAACGAGTGGGACGGGACTACTAAAGTCATTTATGTATCAAATTAAACCTAATTTTTTGTCAAATATGACTGTAATATGACTAAGAAATTCCTTTTATTAATTACCCTGTAATTAAACAAAATCAATAATACATTACATTCTATACATTAAATATAACAGTTTTAGTACTTACGAGATTATTGCAGTAAATTTATCAAATAAAATATTTCGTAACATTTTGTTATGGACTTCTAAAGTGTTATTTTTTATCGTAGGAATGATGCATAACGTCTTTTACAGAGTTATTGCGGTAATATTCAATAATTTTACATACGGTATTGATATATTACATTGTTATTACGACTTAATTTTGAAAACCATTGTTATAGGTAACAGTAAATACAGATTTTTATCGAAGTATTTAAAAATGAAATTAGAAGGGTTTAAACGAAAAAATACACTAATTTCTTTAAATTTGAAGTAATATTTATTGCACCATGACATGTGGACAATTATTAATAATCAAATAAATCAAACAAAGTCAACAATTACATAAAATTTAATCTAATTCTTCATCAGAAATATTTTCTCTTCTTACTTTTCTGTGTTTACATCTGTGTCAGCAGTGAAGTCTTTAAGTGATCGATTAGTTGCGATAAGAGTTATAATATTGAGTGTGTAATTATACTGGGGGGTTTTAATGCCAATCCTGGCTGACGGTTTTTTAGTGAACTTATTTCTGTTTGTAATGAGCAGACTTGGTTTTGCACCAACTATGAGCTTCTGCCGAAGGACACACATACGTTTGTTTGTCAGGCTAGCTGCTCGCGACGCTGGCTAGATCATTGTTTGACAACTAGCGCAGCCAAAAGTCTCCCTGCGAGTGTGTCGGGTCTGAGTGAACCAAAAGATATTGCCAACCTCTTTCAAAGACATTTTAAAGTTCAGTCTTCCTTGCTAACGGGGCAGCAGGAGTTCGATGAAGGGGAATCTTCGGGTTCTGGTGAGCTTGCCGTAATGATTACAGCTAAACAGATTTCAACACTAATAAAAAAAATTATAAAAGGTAAGTCACCAGGCCACGATGGCCTTAGCGTCGAGCACCTGAAGCACGCAGGGCCACATTTGTATAGGGTCCTTGCGTTACTTTTTAATTTGTGTCTCAATCACCGCTATTTGCCGCAGGACCATAAGCATACAGTGGTAGTACCACGGTAGTACCAATAATTAAGGACAGGACTGGGGACGCCTCTGACGTGTCCAATTACAGGCCTATTTCGTTAGCCACAATACTCGCGAAGGTCTTGGATAGTTTGCTTGATCAACAGTTGGCGAAACACATCGAACTGCATGACGCGCAATTTGGCTTCAATCCCGGGCTATCCACGGAAAGTGCCATTCTGCGCTTCAAGCAAACTATTCAATATTATACCTCCCGAAAAACACCTGTATTTGCTTGTTTTTTGGACCTGTCAAAGGCGTGCGACCTGGTTTCCTTTGATAAACTATGGGATAAAGTGCGGAGTGATACAATACTACCGAAGGAAATTACATCCCTGTTTCGCTTCTGGTACTACAACCAGAGGAACATGTCAGATGGGGGCAAGCTCAATCGGATGTGTATAGGCTGGATTGAGGCAGGGGGGATTAAGTTTACCCCGCCTGTTTAATTTATACATGAACCGGCTGATCAGTGAGCTTAGCTGCACCAAAATTTGAGGCCATATTGATGGCGTTTGTTTGAATAATATTAGTTACGCCAATGATATGGTGCTGCTGAGCCCATCGATTGGCGCTTTGAGAACACTTGTAGATATTTGTGAATCCTATGCAGTGGCCCATGGGCTCAAGTACAATGTTAAAAAGAGTGAACTCATTATGTTTAAAGCGAGTGCCATAAGTTATTCTGATATCCCCGGTGTCTCGCTCGGTGGCACTCCTTTAGCATGGGTGACTAAATTGAAGTACTTTGGTTACTGGGTCACTGATGATCTCAAGGATAATTTGGATATAGAGAGGGAGCGCAGGTCGCTGGCTGTTCGATATAACATGCTGGTTCGAAGATTTGCACGTTGTACGAATCAGGTAAAAGAAACTCTTCTTAAAGCCTTCTGTCAATCTTTCTACACGTGCAGTCTTTGGACCCGTTTTACTCAAAGGACATACAGCGACCTTCGTGTCCAATATAATAACGCGTTCAGAATACTGTTGGGGCTGTCGTGGCGTTGTAGTGCATCCGGTAAGTTTACGGAGGCGCACACTGACGATTTCTACGCCATAATAAGAAAGAGGACCGCATCTATGGCAGGCCGCCTGCGCACCGCCACTAATAGTCTCCTGAGCGTGTTCTCAGATCGGTGGGATGCCCCTCTGCTGCGTTACTGGGTAACGACCCATACCATTTGTAAGATAGGTAGCCTTTTTACTAACATTATTAATAAATTTATCTTGTATGCTAATACTATGGACTCAGGTCTGAAATAAAGAATTTGAATTTGAATTAATGAGCCTATATCAAATTTAAATAACGTTGTAAATATATATTACGGAATACGAATATTTAAATAAGCTCAATAAAAACCCCGTTCTGACGTTTACCAAAAACTCCTTGAAAATTATTTACGCCAATAACCCAGTAACCGCAGCTTACCAAATTATATTCTACAAATATATTTTGTACAGACCTTTAACAGTTTTATTGCCGAAATATTTTTGTTTCAAACTTCCCAACAATAAACCTGTGTGTCATGATATCTTTGTAAATATCATTAGAAAAAATCTGAAAAAAATTAGTAAGGTGTATTCTAGTCCGTAGATGCCAAATTTGATATAACAGCATAAACCCCATAATAGGACATTACCGAGTTATTGCTTGGGGGCGTCGAATTTATTTTTTATTTATATCTTAGTCTGTAGCGCTGTAATTTCCCAATAATTTAGACAGACGTTAACTATTAGCAAAGGTATGACAAATTGTTTTACTAAAGGAACTAACAATATTCCATACAAATATACTGTAATAAATATATTGAAAGTAAAGATCAGTCACTGAGTATTCAAAACAATAAGCTGTATAATAACTTACCTAAATCATAACTGTTTAAAGTAGGCATTCATGTACTATTCAATGATACACGTGTTTAAGACATTCTCACACGGTGTCCTTCGTTACTAATAACTTTTTATAACGATTAAGTAGATACTTATACAGTTTAAACACCTCTTCAGACTATTTTTATTGCGACCAATTAATACACTGTAAAAAATGGTCGTCAGAGATCATCTTATCACCGATCACACTCGCTTATGGAGCGAAATACGGGGTGCACGTAGATTCTTATCGACAACACGTTAAAAACGTAATCGTTGTCACCCACGAGAGGGCGCTGTCCTCGCGGCCAGCGCCTACGCGTAATTCATTACCCATTACCCGTCGATTATCATAAAGCCCTAGTAGAAAATAATCCCGGGCCCCGAATAAATATGCCACACAGAAATTTAGTACCGAAAGTCAAAGGTAGGGCGCCCGCTGGGCCCAAAAGACCCGCGCGTCGGCCGTGGCGCTACGCCCAGCGTTTTTTTTAATGTAAAACCTAAAAAATATACATATATTTTTGAACTGTCATCGGGAACTAATTTGGTGAGGTTTTTTGTGGTTTTTCTGTTAATAATTATTTCGTAAAGCGCCGCTTTGATAGGGGCCGTGGGGCGGTCGTTACGACTAGGTAAAGTGTTTTAGAAATGTATCGGAGTAGGTATTTTAAGTACTTTTTGTGGTGCCTGCTTAGTTAGTGCATTTTTTGTAGGACAGTAGGTACAGGTGTTACTGAATACGGAAGTTGTTATTATGAAGGTAGTCCAATATAAAATATAAATACGACTGAGTACTTAAGATTACAAAAGCTTTTTTCATGTATTGTTATAAAATTCAATACTAGACTTGTTGTTGATTTGTTAAGGACAGTTTCTTCCTTGTTTTTTTTCACGGCGAAGGTACGATGCCTTCGCCGTGGGTAGTGCCTACTGGAAGAATTTTTCGTATATTAGAAGTAGGTAATTAGGTAATTAGGATATTTTAAGTTTAGTAGCAACTTAGCAAGATTATTTAAACCTAATTATTTGATTGAGTCTAAAATTTTGGTATTAATAAGTACTTCCTTTCGGGCCAAATTGTGGTCTAATATCATCCCCAGTTCATTATAGGTACATTTGCTTGTTATGAGACCATACAGTCTTCTCAAGCATCCTTAGGTACTTATCTCCCTTTCCTACCATCATTGCATACTCTCTCTTAATTACCTTTGTTTTTATTGTTCTGCAATCATATGTTAATCTAGCTTATAAACTATCTGTGTTCAAAATTTTATCCAGACGTTTTTGCGTGATTTGAAAATAATTATCCAAACGAACTAGCTTTCATATTTACCTATTAAAATATTGTTTTAGTTTGTTTTTTTATTATTTAATCTTAATCGCCATCGTTTGTAGGTAATAACAGAACATTTTGCTACAGCTAGTATCGACTAATATCTAATATCTGTAATTGCAATAGTCACGGGAAGAGTCCACTAACTACAGCCACGCGCTCTATACGCCCCCTAAATATTACTCTCCGAATTCAATCTAATTTATCTATTTTACGGTTTCTTAATGCGTCTCTGGAACAAACGACCTAGCGCCAATGAAATACCAGTTTTAACATAAAAGTTATAAGGTTAAATTTCGTGCATCATTATCATGTTATTGATATACAATTTTCATATTTGATACACGCAAATAACTGTGACTAAATATGACGCGTGGCGATTTTTATGGGAAGAATTGGGAGATCTGTGTTTTCACTAACTGGTTTTAAATTATTTAAATTTATTTCAGGGGTTCCGTTTGGCGAAATCAAAATGGGTATGTGATATAGTTTGAAACATAAATAAGGTTAGTTTTAGACAGTTATCATGCAGACGCGATTCTATCAAAGAGCTAGGTAAGGGGCCATCTGCCTCTTCTGTAGATATTTCTGTCTGCCACTTCTTTGTAACGTTAGCACCCAGAACTCGAGGCAGGGCCAACTCACCGTGCGAATCGCAGCTATAATGGCTACTTTACGATACTTATAAGATGATTTGTGAGAGGGTGGTGTCCTGGTCGAGTCAGCCCGTACCTATATGAGATGGAGTCCATTGTCTACAGCTTGCTCTACCACCATTAATTTTAAGACTGTACCAGAGAAGAAATCGAGATAGGTTTGATTTTAGAACTGCAATACTAATTGGACGACGTCGACCGCTTGGCGCATTGGTTCGAGCGTAGGCCGCTCGGCTCACAGCACATGGTGGTTGCGGGTTCGATTCCCGCCGGGGCAAATTTCGAAAATGGCCTTTTCGTTATTTGCCCGGGTCTGGGTGTCGGTGGGATCGCCCCCAGTCCATTGAACGGTACCCATAGTACAAGCTTTGCTTAGTTTGGGAGCGTGCAGTTGGTGTGTTAGTCTGGCGATATTTATTTATTTATTTAATTGTATTGTTTCTTTATGTCCAGTGAAACCATTTCTTTCTACTTGATATGACGTCATAAAGTCATAAAAAAGAAACGAACACAAACCCTTATCGTTTTAGCTTCACCATCCCTTCCCTAGGGTTGTTTAGTTGCGTGAAATTTAAATTTTTGCTATTCATTGTGGGCTGCGAACTGTTTTTCTGACGCTCGCGCCTTTCACTAGGGGACCCTTGTGAGGGGACAAGGTACACTGGGAGAGAAAAATGTAGAGTTTTCAAAATTATGAATATTTGCTTCATCTTTTCATCCAGCTTTTTTCTAATACACAGGAGAGGACCGAATAATCATCTACTAGGTATTTTACCTATTGTTTTGTATAGCATCATTTCATGTAGAGCAGAATATCCTTGTGATGTTCTGTATTTTTATTATTTTTTTCAGAGTGTGTTTATCATATTTAGTGTCATGATTTCATGTAATCTATTGAAAAATAATGTTTTATTTTATTACTAGCTGTGCCCCGCGACTTCATCCGCGTAGTATTGGATTATTGGTTTAAAAAGTATATGTATATCCTATATGTTAATCCCGGTTATAATCTATCTGTGTTCCAAATTTCATCCAAATCCGTTCAGTAGTTTTTGCGTGAAGGAGTAACAAACATACATACATCCACACTCAGAAACTTTCGCATTTATAATATTAGTAGGATATGGCACCTTATTTCTTAGTTTGGCAATCACTTTTGACTCTACATGTACATCTGGGGAACGATTGCAACGACTGCAACGATTGCATACTCTAAATTCCTGACGGGCTTGAACTGATTGTATTTCAGCTTGGATGGACCTTAACATAATAACATCTACTTAATGGGCTGTGATTATGTCAAGACGATCTACTCTTCTGGACTCATTTATCTATATGTATTTATATGTTATAGTGCTTAGAGCGGCTGTGCGGCTCGGCTCGGAATGCTGGGCGGCTAAAGTGCGGGAAGAGAAACGTCTCCACTCTGCTGAGATGGATGTGTGGAGTGACGCGAATGGATAAGGTGAAGAATGTGTATATAAGAGGTAGTGTCAGGGTAGCGCCAATAACAGATAAAGTGAGAGCTAGGAGGCTGGAATGGTTTGGACACGTGATGAGAAGGGATGAGAAGCATGTGACTAAACGATTGATGAATATGAATGTGGATGGATACAGTGCGAGAGGAAGGCCCAAGAAAAGATGGATGGATTGTATTAAGAATGATATGAATGAGGTTGGAGTGGATGTGAGTATGACGGGAAAGCGCGATGTATGGAAGGAAAATACATACTGCGCCGACCCCAGATAATGGGAAAAGGTAAGGCAGATGATGAGAGCGGCTGTGTCTATAGTACACTTAGATATTTCAGTACATAGCTTAGTTAGTGCCATAGATGTATTGAGAGTTATCTAGAGTGTAGAGTCTAGATAACTCTCAAGACAAGACTCTCATCCAGGTGAAGCATACTTGTCACCATATAATATTATTCCGTTATAAAAGCATTCAGAGAACCGCAGGTAATTTATTAAATAAATTAATTTATGTACAGTTGGATATATTAAACTAAGCTAGGTATATGCTAAATAGCCATACCTACTTCGTATATATAAAGTTGCATATTCATTTATCAAATTTCACAATTTTTAAATCACCACCGTTCCAAGCTGATTTACAAATTTGATAACGAAATAATCATTACATAATGCTGGAACACAGATCAATCAGCTAAATCGCCGCAGTCGGCGTGTGCGCAGGCATTAACGCCACGCTCGGGCCACGTGTCATGCGCGGGAGTCGCGCAACGGCCGCGACCAATCAATCTCGACGTACCAAACTAGCCCGTTAAGGATTGCCCAAACTACCGCGAGAGAGTAGGCAAGCAGCCCTATTGCGCTAATTGAGCTTATTCTTAGAGACCGACCGAAGGTTCGGTTTCGGCTGGTTTCGGCCAAAAAAACTAGTTTCGGCTGCAGTTTCAGTTTCGGCCAAAAATCGGCCGAACCTTTCGGCCACGCCGAAACCTATTCATGTACGAGTATTATCGAACGTTGTTCGGGTGAGTTAGGCGTCATTGTGTTGTGTTTGTGTTTTTAAGCCCCGACGGAAAAAGAGGGGTGTTATGAGTTGAATATGTGTATGTGTGTGTCTGTCTGTGGCATCATATTGATTAAGCGGACCAACCGATTTTAATTTATTCTAATACGATAGTTCTCGAGCTTACATAATCCTGAATGTAGCCTCCCTTTCCTAACAAGGATTCTGAATTACAGTGTGTCCAAGATTTACAAGATAGCTCTAGAAAATTATTCGTACTTAGTAAATGAATAAATAAATATCGCCAGACAGACACACCAACTGTACGGTCCCAAACTAAGCAACGCTTGTACTATGGGTACCGTACAATGGGCTGGGCGCGATCCCAGTGACACCTAGCGCTGAGTAAATTACGAAAAGGCCATTTCCGAAATCTGCACCGGCGGGTATCGAACCCGCAACCACCATGTGCAGTGAGCCGAGCGGCCTGCGCTCGAACCACTGCGCCAAGCGGTCGTCGAGTGCAAATAAAGTCGGTCCAACCTATTGAAAACGACTCCTTGTTAAATCAGATATACGTACAATGGCAAATCATTTCATATATTTTTTTAACTGTTTGTCAATAACAGATTACGTGTGCTTAGTATCGTGGGGTTTATAATTCCGATCAACGATTCTATAACGATGTTAATGTGGGAAAATCAACATTGTACCGAGTCTTTTTCAATAGGTTGGACCGACTTTATTTGCACTTATATTTTAGTGTGATTCGCTTAGTATGCACTTAAAAAATCTTTGGTATGCACCATTGTAAGTGTAACGTTTTTGTCGATAATACATAGACATTTATATACGGTGTTTCAAAGCTCAAAATTTTATCGAAATTCGAATTTATTTTTTAAATGAGTTCTGTAGGCCTCTGTAGGTATACCAACGATACCTACCGTATATTGTACCTATATTATTGATTCGAACTTTTTATCATCTTGTAAACTGACTGACTGACTGACTCGCAACGCACAACCTAAACCGCTGAAGTTAGAAACATGAGTAGGTGGGTATCTTCTCCACTAAGGAAGTATTTTGAAAAACCTACCATTATGGCGATAAAATAGGGAAGGAAGATTGTATATAAGTATATTCCGTTCAGAGATCCACGCGGGCTATAATATAAATAAATTACTAAACACACTTCTAAAATAATCTTACAAACCAAAGACTCGAAATCCTATAAATAAATATTTCGATTTCCTCGTATTTGGAGGCTGAGCAATTATAAAATCAACATCAGCTCGAGATCGCACACCGAACATGTCAACCCATGTTAAACTGGAAGTCATTCGTGGCTAAAAATCTTTTGTTCTAAGGTCAGAGGTTCTTGCAAAACGCCAAGGTAGTTTTTTATTAGCAGGTTGCAAAAAATAAGTTTTAGATTTTTTTTAATCGATTATGTTTAGGAGTGACATCACTAATACGTTATACGTAACCCGACACGGTCTTGACCAGTTTTTTTTTAACCAGAATTATTGCAAATCAACCCTTATGCCAGTGTCATAAGAGTTACGGCACACGTCTTATAGACATGAACGATTTATAAGTAGGTATACTAGTTGTGCCCGCGACTTCGTCCGCGTGGAATTTAATTGACAAAGTTTCATACAAACTTTCATCCCCTATTTTATCCCCTTGGGGGTAGAATTAATCAAAATCCTTTCTTAGCGGATGCCTACGTCATAACATCTACCTGCATGCCAAATTTCAGCCTAATCCGTCCTGTGGTTTGGGCTGTGCGTTGATAGAACACTATGTCAGTCAGTCACCTTTGAGTTATATATATTTAGATTACCCATACCGCGAACCAGGCAATGTAAAGTGGCTGCGGGGATGCTGGGGCCAAGTCTGTTAACCGTTCCAATAACGCTCGACTTGCATCAGACTATGTTAGTTTTGTCAGTTTTCCGGAGTCCACCTGCCTGTGCCGATCGATTCTCGATTCAACTCGAGAAGCAGTCGGTAGCGGACATCGAAATTTTTGGTTTGGTCGTAGGTACTTAAATGTCAAGTTATTTTTGGTTTGATTTTACTTAAATGTCAAAAGTGACGTATTGCGAGTTAGTGCAAGTCGAGCGACTATTGGAACGGTTAATAGACTTAGCCCCCTGTTTTGCTGTAATCTGTGCATTAACTACGCATGCCAACCGACTTTCGACTCAACTTGAGAAGCAGTCGGTAGCAGACATCGAAGTTTTCGGTTTGATCTTACTTAAATGTCAAAAGTGACGTATTGCGAGTGCAAGTCGAGCGATTCATGGAACGGTTAACAGACTTGGCCCCCTGTTTTGCTGAAATCTGTGCAGTAACTGCTTTAGACGAGGGTAATCAAATCGTTGGCTCGTGTAATACACATCGCAACACGTGTTCCGATTGTTTTCACGGATGTTATTCAAATAATCGAGAGGAAAGAAGGAATCGGAAAGAATCGGAAGGAATCGGGAGGGTGGAAGCGTTTTTTATCGTAGGAGTCATGAAACTATGTATCAATGTAGTCCTTATATTGGGTTACCGCAGAGATGTTTTTATGTTGCAAAGTCTACAAACAATTGTGGTTATTGTTGCCTATCGATGCTTGCAATACCAACGACATTGCTTGCACGTTGCCGACCTGAAGGGGAGTGATAGAGGAAGGGGGGGGGGAGGTCGGTCTTTATCACAGACCTTAAAAATAATCTAGGACCTGACAATTGGACGTACTTTTGCAAAATGGTACCAACCCACACACACTTTTGCAAACTGAAACAAACCTAGAACCACTAACACAAGGTTGTTTTTGGTCTACAGCAGTGCATGTGGGTTGAGTCCGTTCTGCAAAACTATATCCAATTGTAAAGTCAATAAGGGCGGCATAAACTTTACTGCCTGTAGCTTTTTGGGAAATGTTTAAATCCGCTACTGATCTATCTCGAGGTTCGCAACTATTCCGTCTTTATCTCAGTCCGATCTCCTGGCCCCAGCATCCACCAGCGGCGGTCCGTCACGTAACTAACTCCCTCGTAGTGCCGACGCTATAATTTGCAATATTGGCCGCCCGAGCGCGGTAGCCCATTAAACATTGGATAAGATTGGATGCGAACAGCACAAAATGAATGCATTTTCTCGGTTGCTGCAACTGTGGGAAGCTGCGATGGACCTCGAGATAGAATTACAATCAGGGGCTCTACTCTGTTAACCGCAGGTATCTCGATACGCAATACGTTAAAACTGTACGATGTATCGCGAATCTGTATACGTCAGTTTTGTAAGTTTTTCTAAACAAAATCTTTCAAAATTGACGCATTCAGATAAGAAACAAGAAGCGATATCTATGTTTTGGCCCCTGAACTGATGTTGTGGAAATCGCTGGCTAGTCTGTTAAAACTGTTGCCCATTTCTCACGCTTTACACTTGTGACCTATTTACCCACCTAGTAGGCACTTAAGAAATTGTCACGTATCTGTGATACATTTGAATATAAATGTTTTAAAACTGTGTATAAAATATAAGGTACAATTCAAGGAATCTGGCCCCCATATGAGAGGTGGCCGCGGACCGGGCCTAATAGCGCTCGAACAAAATAAAACCGCTGACTACCTACACCTCCCTTAGTTTTAGGATATACAGTGATAACGACGTCGAAGTTTGAGATGACGCACGGCGAGTCCCGAACATCGATGACCGTATTCACAAACAATACTTGTCTAGTAAGTAAGTAAGTAAGGGACCAACACGATACGTAGAAATTTTAGACATTTCTTAATGCATTGTGAGACCTCATAGGAATATTTGTGCTTGCGTAAAATAGGTATTTGTCATCTCGCAAAAAAATACCTATGTACCCACAGTCAGCGTTAATAAGTATAGTTGCACGCGAAATAATTGTATTGTTATAAACATACGGCATTGTATTTACTGACTGAGCTATTTATGAACACCACTGTACCTATATTGTAATCATTTATTTTTTATTTGCCTTATTACACTGATAAAAACATGGATGTCCAACACATCCTGATATAAAGATGTTCAATGTACCGCGACATGAATTAATGTGTCGTAAAATTGTCGCCTAGTGTGACACCACGTGCGATGTGCGACTATTATGCACGCAGTGTATGTATTAGACACGCACAGTCAAGTTTTTTGAACACAATTGTTCTCTACAAAAACAGACACCTTTATAAAGTACTCTAAATAGATACCAGGTACTACTGACTAAGCTAAAGGTCAGTGATGCCACAGACCAGCAAATTATATTAATTGTTCTGTAATTAATGTTAATTGACGATCGCTTGGCACAGTGGTTAGAGCGTAGGCCGCTCAGCTCACTGCACATGGTGGTTGCAGGTTCGATTCACGCGAAAATGGCCTATTCGTAATTTGCCCTGGTCTGGGTGTCACTGGAATCGCCCCCAGTCCTTTGTACAGCACCCATAGTACAAGCGTTGCTTAGTTTGGGACCATATAGTTGGTGTGTCAGTCTGGCGATATTTATTTATTAATTTATTTAATATGTATGTATGTTTTTATGTATGTTCACCGACTTCTCCGTCAATTGTGGACCGACTCTGTTTCAAAGTTTATACTATCTAGGGGTTCCCATAGAAATTTCATCAAAATCGGTTCAGTAGTTTCAAGAGATATGGGCAATTTACGGTTCAATATATATATTGTTTTAATAAAAAATATTGCCAGACTTCAAAAAAGCTGGAAATAACTAAATACCATAATTTCTTTCATTTGGATTCGGCGCCAATTCAAGAAAGTTAACTTTGTAGGTCTTTTGATCATCAAAGATTGCGACTAATTTTATTCTAAAATCCTCAATAGTGGGTCCTAGTAGTTCAGAAACCTCTAGTTTATCCCAGTACAGTCGGATGCGCGGGCGCCGCCCACGCCGCTTCCTGCGAATAACTTCCGGCCGATGGTAATCGCCCAAATTGCCCTTATTATGTTATTATAACCTGCGTGGTCAGGCTTCATTGCCTTTTTTGCTATCGAAACCATTATACGCGTTTAATATAAAAAAAAAAATAGAGTTTTCAGAATGGATATTTTATTATCTGTTATTGTTGTTATCTATACAAATAAATAAAATTGGAGTGTCTGTTTGTAATATCAAAATAACACCTTTTCACTAAATGCATATGAAAGTACATACGATACCTATAACAAAAAGGCGACAAAAAAATGTTTTGTCTGTCTGTCTGTTTGTCTGTGTGTTTGTTCCGGGTAATCTGCGAAACGGCTGGACCGATTTTGACGGGACTTTCACTGGCAGATAGCTGATGTTTTAAGGAGTAACTTAGGCTACTTTAATTTTAGAAAAACAATTAGGGTTCCGCGTTCAAAAATAAAAACACATGAAATCAAAGTGTATCTCGGAAACGGCTGGACCGATTTTGACGGGACTTTCACTGGTAGATAGCTGTTATTATAAGCAGTAACTTACGCTAATTTTATTTTAGAAAAACAAAATTTATAAAAATGGTTCCTGCTGCGCGGGCTTAGAACGCGGGAGCGGGCTTTTTTGTAAGTTCAATTCCACGCGGACGAAGTCGCGGGCTCAGCTAGTTTTTAAATATATTTCAATTTATCGCAGCTGTAAGAAAATTGCTTGTTGTTTATTTAATTTACAATGCAAGTGAAGATAATAGAGGTGTTCACCTCAAAATACCTACTGAAAATTGATCGATGCATCTTCGGAATAAGTAGAAATGCTACTAATTGGCACTACTTAGGACAACTTTCTACGTAGAAATGATCTACACTTTAACTATAATATGAAAGCAAGAGGCCCTTTCAATAATGATTTAAAATTACTATAGATAATTACTGTTTGTATATCTATTTATATAAAATTCTCGTGTCACAGTGTTTGTAACCAAACTCCTCCGAAACGGCTTGATCGATTTTTATGTTTTCTTTTGTGTACCTATATTCGGTAGGTCTGAGAATAGGTTGTAAAGTATTATACTTCATACCTATATATAAATAATTTATATGGCAGAACAACGTTTGCCGGGTCAGCTAGTAGGTATATACAGTGTTTGACACCATTGCAAAAATGTTAACACACAAACTCTATTTTAGACCTACCTACACTATCTGTACATACGTCGAGGTGCTAGCAGGAGGTGTGCTGAGTTCAACCCCAGCGACACAACTGCTCGTGACGGCTAATAGCACCCTGTGGCTCTAAACTCGCGAAAAATGTTGCAAAATTAAGTACTTTCGACACGATGGTAGAGGCGTAGCCGCGAAGCTATTGTTATGTAGAGATGAATAAATAAAAATGAAAAACATCGCCAGACTGACACACCAACTGTGCGGTCCCAAACTAAGCAACACTTGTACTATTGGTACCGTACAATGGATTGGGTAGGATCCCAGTGACACCCAGTCCTGAGCAAATTACGAAAAGACCCGACGAGAATCGAACCCGCGACCACTCGGTGCAGTGAGCCGCTAAAATCATGCGCCAAGCGGTCGTTAAAGATGATAGGAATCATTTGGAGTTGGAGTTCAACATCTAAAATGACTATGATTTTAAAAGCAAAGAGATGCATTCTCCTCTTTCCTACTTCTTCATCGAATTCACATCTGCAAGATCATAGATCTTGAAATTATTTATTTATTAAGAAACAAACGGTCATCCACAAAATAAGTATTACCTACAATGGTATAAAAGAAGAGTAACAAAAAAGACCTATAGTTTCCTTAATGTGACTTAATATGTATGTATTAAAAAAGAACACCTAAACTCATTATATGACCTAAAATTATGACATGACTCTTCAGTGAAAGTAGGTAGGTACAATATAAATGTGGTCGACATAACAGTGGTAGGGGCGGCGCGGTCCGCGGGCGGGTCGGGTGCTCGTTCAACCCTGAAATGAGTTCGGAGAGAGGCGCAGCCCTAGTACTAGCGGGAAATTGATGAAAAAAACTAATAATTTTCACATTTGTGTTCATAACGTCATGTATTGATACGATTTGATGGGTAAGTAGGTACTTACCCACCTACTTAATCCTTCCTAAGTAATATTATAAATGCGAAAGTAACTCTGTCTGTCTGTACCTATGTCTATCACGCTTTCACGCCAAAACGAATGAACCAATTTAAATGAAATTTAGTATACAGATAGTCTAGAGCCTGAGAAAGGACATAGGCTACTTTTTAATGCGAAAAAAGGATCGTAAGGGGTTGAAAGGGGGGGATGAAAAGTTTTATGGAAGCATCGTCATTTTTAGAGCTTGAAGCTTGAAACTGTATTTTTAGGCTGTTGATGTGATATAAATAAATATGACATGCAAAGTTTCTAAAAGTTTTCCTCTCAAGGGTGTAAAATAACAATAGGGAATTCAATTGACTTAGGTTCGCTCTACCACCTTCCTTTTCTTTCTTTCTTTATTTATTCCTTTCAAAAGATTTTTAATAGCCCCATGTTTCTCCGTCCGCTAACACTAGTGACGGACCCCAGGGTCTTCGAGACACGAACCCTTGAGACGTAAACAGCCCTGTTTAAATTAGGATAGGCTTTGACGTGTCTTCGGAGACCCTACCTAATATACCTTTAGGCATAAGATAACTAGGCATTCGCGGTGCGCCGCTTGCGTGTACGGCTGTCGTTTAACAAATTGGTAGGTACTTTTTAATGACCCATTATAGGAAATATTGCTGTATAAAGGTCTTCTACACAGCTTATTGATGTAATATAATAACATTTATTAGCCGAGTGGTTAAGCACGCTTCTTGCGGGCACCAGGTGTTGGGTTCAAACCGTTTCAAAATCTACGAGTATGTGCGTATCATAATTTCTATATGATTATCACTTGCTTACGGTGAAGGAAAACATCGTGAGGAAACCTGCATGTGTTATAAAATCTAACCAATTTTCGAAAGACATGTGAAATCCGCCAACCCGCAGTGGACTAGCGTGGTGGATTACGGCATGAATTCCCCTCGTAGTGACGGGAGGCCCATGCTCAGGAGTCGGACGTCAAAAGGGCTAAATTATTTTATTATTATTCACAAGACTTACTGTCATTATAACACGTCGTGTGGTTTATCAGTAGTATGTTATGATAACAGACTTCAAATGACGGGGGTTTCTTATAAGTCGTTATAGGTTTATTATTGCTGTACATCTCCGGAATTGGAGAACAGAATTCGAAATCTTCCGAAATATATCATAAGACTAGCTGTGCCCGCGACTTCGTCCGCGTGGAATTTAATTGACAAAGTTCCATACCAACTTTCATCCCCTATTTTATCCCCTTGGGGGTAGCATTAATCAAAATCCTTTCTTAGCGAATGCCTACGTCATAACATCTACCTGCATGCCAAATTTCAGCCCGATCCGTCCAGTGGTTTGGGCTGTGCGTTGATAGATCACTATGTCAGTCAGTCAGTCACCTTTGAGTTATAGTATATATATAGATTTAGATTACCGACAACCGGCCTTAATTAAATCTCTAGAAGCTAGACCAAACAGGTCACTCACACGCCGCTCAAAAACCGGCATCGATAAAAAAACAAGCACAGACAAAACACGGGGACTATTTTTATCGGTTTACCGATTATTTTAATCGGCCCGGCTCGGGTGTCTGCCGGTAATCGTCGTAATCGGCCGCTAATCGCCGCACAATTTACAAAATCGACGATCCGTGTCCGCGGTCGACTCAATGATCGGTTGATCGGATAGTGTTGTGCCATCTGGCGATGTCGATGTTATAGGTACTCTTCCTTTGCAGTGACGCAAGATTTACACAGTTGTGTGTCATTGTCTCTATTTTTTGAGAGGCTAAAATATAGACATGAACATCAATCGTTTTTTTCTATAAACAAACTACCTTTTGCCCGCTCCTTCGGTAGCGTAGATTTTTTTTAAACGCCACTTACCGGGTCCAACTATAGCTAAGAACCATCCATGTAACCACATAAGTATAAAGTAAAAAATCAGAATCGGTCGAGCCGTTTAGGAGAAGAATTTCAAGCACACGCTCATCGGAATTTTATATGCTCTTTAAAGATATTTCCACAAAATTTGTTAAAGTTATCGATATTAACATCGCAACTGCGTTGTTTATAACAAAATTATATAAAAAAGAAGTAAAATTGGCAGCGGACCGCCGTCTAACCCCTGTATTGATCACAATAATCGATCGTGTGCCGCGTAATTGCGCCGGATCGAACCCGCGACCCATTATGTCATTATACTCGACGGAACGAAACAATAGAAAAAAATATACCTCACAGGAAACTCACTTTTAAAGTCGTTACAATAAGCATTATTATCGATAAATCCAGACTTATTAGATACGTCATTCATACTCTAAATTTGAAAAATGGCATAGTTTATAAAATATAAGTTTTAAGTCTTAAAACAAAAACAGTAGAGTTATTTTCTCTATGGATTGTGAACGTTCCAATTTTGAAATTGGCGATGATCGTCTGGCGGGCGCCTGCGCAGCTGTGATGTCAGATGACACCAACACCCGCTTTAGACATATTGATTATTTTAAACTAAAATTATAGAGCCAAAATGGTTCGAAATTATATTTCTTATCAACGATCAAGGTAGGTTACCTGTTTCTAGGTAGGATAGGTATATATTACCTTCCTATTAATATACATTTTGTAGTCGAATATTTCAAACTAAGGACTTAAACAATTATTTAGTGTTGTGAACTCTTGTTATTAAAACTATCGATAGCACGTTGCTCTATGTATGAGCTGTCGATCGGCGTCTCATCACATTCTGGGGTTCTACTCTTAGCAACGATAATCGATATATAGTGACCATCTTATTGTCAAATCCTACTCTAAATTCGTTCGTTCAGATTATAGATCAGAGATAGATCAGAGACGTGGGATTCGACAATATGAATGTCACGCTATATCGATTATCGTTGCTAAGAGTAGCACCCCTGCCATCGATCGAAGGATCGATCGACCGTCTATCAAATGGAATCTACGACCGTCTATCGAATGGGATCTACGACCGTCTATCGAAAGGAGTTTCCTTTAGAAAACCGAGCATAGCACTTCATCATTCAACATAAAGCTACAAAGTCGAACAATCACCAATCTCGAGAAAATCTCATTTGCACTTATTTTTACAGAAAAAAAGACAGTTAAGTTTACGTCACCGCATCGCTTTATGGTGTATGAATTTGCCGAGGGGTCCGGTGCGAGTGATGTGGTCGCAAACCGCAGGCGCTTTGTTCACGCCGGCGATGCAAATATGAGGATAACACCCTTGGGATGACAGGGAAGAGGCGACCGCAACAATTCTTTCATGATACCGTCAGAGATTTAAAGTTATTTTGTTCATCTGCAAAAAAGCAGTGACAGCCACGCGTCTTGCGGGTACTAGGTCCTAGTTTAAAACCCCGGCACGCACCTCTGGGTTTTTCGAAATCTAGGTATGTGCGAAAAATAATATATAATATGATTGATTATCACTTAAAAAAATCTAAACAATTTTCTAAAGACATGTGAATTCCGCCAACCCGCACTGGGTCAGCGTGGTGGATTACCGCCTGAATCCCCCTCGTAGTGAGGAGTAGGACGTTAAAAGGGCTATTTTTTTGTGTGCATCTGGGGGTTTATTAGGGTCTTTAGGGATGAGTATTAAGTATGTTACCCTGCCAAATAGCTCTCCATCGTCCGTCTGCTCGTATGGGCTAAGGAAAAACTCTACCCGATATGGATACTCTACCATGAGTTTAAACTTTTGCTAAGAGTCGCTGTAGGTAAAATATTTGTATCGAAATTTATTAACTGGTGACTACCGAGCATAGAACACGCGTCAAACTCGTGTAGAGCTACAAGTTGAGTGATGTCTCGCGGAAGGTGGTTGGCAAGGAGCTCTCTGGCATAATATGTATTGGAAGAGTTCTATGATGATGGTGAATAAACAGAAAAAAATGAACTTTATTCGTTCCGTGACTCTACCAAATAGTGACTAAGTATACCAAATGGGGAGATAATAAATAAAATTGATTGGAGACTTACCTATAGATTCGTCTTTATTCTATAATCTCCTTACATTAAGCAGTCATTCAAACGAAGAATCCGACAACGTACTGTCTTTACATTTGCGGCATTGAATGGCCGTACTCGACATAATTGTCGATGACCGCTAATTTCAATTCACATCAAAACATAGTATAACCAATATGTCACACACACACACGCCCTATAAAAACATCACAAACATATCGACCCCAGCATCCAAGAGTCCGTCGACCCAATTTATTGTTCCAAATATTTTTTATAATATCTACCATCATCTAATATCTACCATCATACTCCCAACTTTCCACCCAAACCGGCATACTGTCACAAATCATAAGCGAAACGAACACGAACTAATCATCGCACGAACAACAAAACACCGTAGGTTTATCGATTAATCGAACCTAAAAGTAATCAAGCCTACACACGAGGAATAAAACGACTCCGCTGCTAAAAAACAAATGAATGGATGAGTGTAGTCCGCTCCTTGCCACATAAATCATATTCCGACGGGAGGAACGATCCTTCTTAAGATTTTAATAAACATGAACCTATATCGGCGCACCCATTCATGAAACACCTTTTTGTTATTTTAATTATCTTACAGGCCGTGTGAAAGGGTCTGTGGTAAAATAGTGAGTTCAAATGAAAGTTTGTTGGAATATTTTCCCACCCTCTTAAAAACGTATGTTTTCAAGTCAGTCGGAATTTCATGTCCGAATTTTTGCCGTAGCGTTTATCGAGAGAAGTTTATCTGGTGTTAACTCGGAGTTTCTTTCATGACATATTTTCAGCGTTAAGTTCTTGGAGATATCTCTTTTCACCTACTTTACTAAGTCATACAATTTGTATAATATATTTTGATTCTTCTTATTTACTTATCATTTTTTTTTTATGTTCTCAATACGATTTCAATGAGCACATTGTTTTTTTAATAAATTAAATAGCAAAAGCATACGTCATATATAAGTAAGTAGTAGTTTTCTAAACACCATTTTTTTTATACATTAAAATGTTTTTCATTTATGTATTTACTATAAATTTGTACGCCGATCATCTTAATTCGACGGAGAGCTACGTCCTCTCCGTCGAATTAATATACAACAAGGGATACCACCGAAACTATGAGATCTATATACGTTTTATTGGGGACACATGTTTCTTATAAGGATTTAAATGCGCGTACACAGTTGCGAGAAACAGCGTTACCAATATTAGATAGATAGATAGATAACTCTTTATTAATCCACCACTAGAAAACAAAAATTTACAAATTATTACATAATTTACACAGAAAGTGGAAAATGCGCGGCCTTATCACTAAAAGTGATCTCTACCAGGCAACCTTAGATAATATATTATCTATGTGTGTTGTTTTGCTGTATCCATAGGCACAATTATATGTATTTCTCCTATGCAACCAGTGGTACAGACCAACCCGTAAAAAACTTCAACCTTTTCAGTGCACAATAGTTCTTTGTCCGCTCTGATCACAAACCAGTTTCCATCCAATAGTCATTATTCCCATTTATAATATAACTACACGTATATAATACGTAAAATGAGTACGTAATGTTTGTGAGAGTAAAAAAGCGGAGGAGCGTAGTGGGCGGCGCGCGCGCAGCAGCCTTAATTACGGGGTAGCGCGGCTTCTTGGCTCGATGCAGCGATGCCCCGGTGTGTTGCTAGCTTTAGAGTCACTATCAAAAGCTACCAATATTTTTTAAATACTTTTTTAACGCATACCGCATACACATGTTGTATTGATAAATCGATATTAAGAGCGATCTTGGAAATGTCATTCTTATGTCATGGAGCGTACTTAAGCTCTCAGATTGGAGATGGATTTATAAAATGGGCTTTAGAAGAATATATACTTTCAATGATTCAAGTTCATTTACACGGCATTGATGCCTAGCTGTGTTACTGTATCCAAATATGGACAAAATCTAGTCAGAACGATTTCTTCTGTTCGTATAATTTTGCAGAAAGTGTTTGATGGATCGAAAGGCTTAGCAAAATCTTGGTAGATATTTTCTGTTAAAGGTTTTTTAAAAATAGTGCTGGTATCCCCGTCCCCGCCTTTGGTTTTCTAGAGTTATTTTAGTAACCTATGGCGTTATCGGTAATGTGAAATCTCACGATAAACCATAGTAATCTGCGCACGAATAATTCATGGCTAGATATTACGTCTGTTCATAATTTACACCATAAATATCCGGTGGAATTATTCAATTGCTTACTCACTGTAAAATTTGATGAATACATAATTGTCATGTTTGGACGGACTTGTCGACACTAGCTCTTACGCTAGCACCGTTCTTAGCGGGCCAGTTAAGTTATTGGGACTGTTTTTATTTGTAGTAATGCTTGTTTTCAGCTAGTGTAAATTATTAGTGCGTAATCATATATTTTATTTATTTTAGGGTTTGGCTGAAAGTCAGTGCTGGGGGAGTCTCGTTCTTCTCCAGCACATGCTGAGCCATTACCTTTCGGCACAGTTCGCGCTGAATGTGTGTGGAATAAATGTTTCTTTTTTATTTCTTTATTTTTCTTTCTATCTTGGCAGAGGGACCATAACAGAGCACGTTACTGGAGGCCCCAGAGCTAAGAAAAAGTTTCGGAAAATACTGAAAATCAATCTGGCAAGGTTTTCTATATAGGTACTTGTCGGCTGCACATTTCAGGGAACGGTTCCCGCATAGGCTAAGTTCTATTTTTAGTGATGGGTTATGGGCTAGATCATTGAAAGATTATTTAAATCAGCAGAGATGTGTATATATTCCAATTCCAATTCCAATTTAAAGTTTATGGCTTTGTATATCTTCTTCTTTCTATAAAAATATCAGTTTAATAGGTATTTCGCCAGTGGCAAGTAACAAATAACAATAAAAAACACAATTAATAACAATACAATACAAAATGTGACCGCCCACTTTGGAAAACCAAAATGGACGAGATGTTTATATATTTATATTGAATGCACTTTTTGATAATATCAGTCAGACAATACCTAAGAATTTTACTAATCACAACTTATTCCTATTTACTGTTAATGGTTTACTTAGAAAAGAGTTTATCTTCTAATATTTATTGACATCTATAATAATAACACCCCTCCTTTATCGTCGGGGGTTAAACATAAAGAAAGCTCAACTTACACCGGCAATGTTCAGAAAAGTGTCTGTACAAACCTCGGTTGCTTCAGCTGGTTCCAAACCGGTTATAGCTACCAGGTACCCTCGGCTACCCTCGGCTCGCATCTGGTGATGCATCAGGTCTGTGGGCGGAGGCTGCCTCTAGGTTATAATTACTGGGCGGCGCCGCTTCCTGCCCTCGGACGCGGAGGAACCAGGGCCCTAACCACGCTAGCAACTCAAATCGTAATAAACAAGCAAACGCTCGCGATTACGTTTCAAACGCTCCGCTTTTGACGTTTTGCTGACACCATGCCATATCAATGTCAGTAGAAATCGTGAAGCTCGTGTCAGCAAAACGTCAAAAGCGGAGCGTTTGAAACGTAATCGCGAGCGTTTGCTTGTTTATTACGATTTGAGTAGCTAGCGTGGTTAGGGCCCAGGTCCGTACCTGTCCAGCTTTCTCACAGTGCAATATAATTAATGATGGCTTGGCTCTACAGGCTGTAGCTTATAGACAACAGCTCATATATGGCTCGAACGGGATAGTACCAACCTCTCACAGAAGATCGGAGTAAAGTAGCTATTCTAAGTGTGTTTTGTATGATAAATGAGAGAGTAACCAAACCCAACCCTTTCGTCCCTTACCCTCCCTCCGACCGACTCTCCTTCAGGTCGGTATTGTGCGAGCAATGCCTTTGGTATTGCAAGCTTAACTAGCAAACTGAACATCAGACCTTGTGTTATAAAAAATAATGTATATAGGTATTTAGTTAGAACCATAAAACTGCTAAAAAGCGACGTGCGTTTTGTTTGGATGAAGGGGAATCTCAATTTGCATAAGTCTAGTTAGTGGCTTGCTACATAACATGTCCATTCTAGTAATAGTTATTTTTCCATGTCAAATTTGACGGCAATTTTTTTGTTCATATGAGTGCATTACTACGGAAAGGTAACACTTGGCGTAGTCGTTAGATCGTTTGCTCACTGTACCAACTGGTTGCGGGTTCGATTCCCGTCAAGGTAAATCCGGGCCATTTCGTTATCTGTACTGGTCTTGGTGTTACCTCAAGAATGGTGACGCCGGGTGTACATGATTTTGTGAGGATGAGTACTTTTCTTTTCCATTGTTATGGATGGACGTAAGTCATTAAAAACGGAAATCAATTAAAATGCCTGTCCGTCAATTCGCAAGAGATTTAGTTCACTAGGTGACTTTATTATCTTTTTGTATAAATTTATCGGTGTCTAGATTACTTCTAGCTCCTCGATTATCACGCTTTCTCAAAGAGTTTAGTTAGACAATTGCTATATTTTTATTGTTTTCTGAAATAGTATTATTTTCAACGCTTGTTCCTCTTAAATCAGCAAGCTTGGGTATTTTTTGGACCTTGGATCTCTGGGGTATGAGCTTAGGAAGCTTTAAAAGCGTCAATAGCCTAGTAGTTAGAGGGGCCGTCCTCGTAGCTGAGAGGTTCCGGGTACGACCCCCATCCAGGCCATTTAACTATTGACGTGAGCTCACTCTATACACAAGTATTAGCTTAGTTGGAGGGGCTAAAGGGAATACTAGCTATGTGATAAACACACATTGCTAGTTTTTTTTTTTTTTTTATATGACTATACGTTGTTGGCCAGAGTGGCCATAACAACTTCACCCGGAGAGAGGGCGAGCGCAAGTGCGCTCCAGCCAGAGGGGCAGGGGGGCAGCTAGCTCAAGGGCGCCACAAGGGACACGACCTCGGCTTGGGCCGCTGCCAGAAGAGGTGGCGAGGGTAAATCTACCACCGGATCGGAACGCGACCTCGACTGAGAAGATCACATTGCTAGTATTTTTTTAACTTTAATATATACTGCTTTGTCTTTACAATGAGACGTCAGCGTCGAGAAGATTCGCACGCGGGTGTAATTTAGTATCAACACAGGTACATTTGTGGATGTACTTGCGCGGGAGTGGTAGAAGCCATGAATAATAAAAGTGTACAACAAAAAACTTTCTATTGAAACAGTAGATTAGAGCGTGATTAAATTTTATTTTACAACACATTTAAAAAATAAATGAAAGCTAGCGATGACGGGCGGTTTCTGGGCGGCGACGCGGACAGTGGAGGCAGACAAAAAACTCTTCATGTAGGTACGAGTCGGTTTGAGAGGTGGCTATGTATTGTTTGAGATATGTACTCGTTCGGGGTTCCGTATAAATCGATCTAATAGCTTCTGTGCGCGTTATAACTGTGGCACAGGCTTAGAAGGTTGATATTAAAATCAGAACACACTACACATTCAATCATTTGTTTTACATAGGTACGATTCAAATATGAATTCTCGACAGTTTTTTTAAGGTTTAGTTGATATAAGTTTTGTGGTATGTAGTATTCCTTAAAGGCTAACCATGACTGATCTCATTCATGTTTTCACAAATAAATGAAATTATTATTATGTCTCTCTGTATCACGGGCTCTGCTCGGTCCTTTGTAAGGCTTGCATGGGGACATGGGTCCAACATGTAGACAATATTTATTACAATATTTTATACTATCCTCTCGGTCACGGAATGTTGAAAGAATAATAATAGTTCATTATAAAACCTAACACACCAACTGTATGGTACCAAACTAAGCGACCCTTGTGCTATGGGTACCGTACAAATTACAATGGACTTGGGGCGAATCCAGTGACAACCAGACCTAAGGTATCATAAAACCTACTTTCTTGCATAGTCTGCCAGGGCACACCAAGGGCGGCAGGCTTCGCCGTGGATCGTCTAAAGGAGCTGTGTGTTCAAGGCAATTTTTTTTCATCAAATCATTGAATGAAATGTCATTAGGTACTTCTGTCGTCTATGTGAAAGTATATAGCTATACCTTATATTCATCTCTGAATCTTTGGCAGCGGATAAATTATAGCAAGCGCTACGCTAGAGTCATCTTATTTATTTAAATAACAAAGTCGGTGAACAGCTTTTGACCCGAATGATGTTAGGCAGCTACCGTACCCTATACCTAGATGCTTGGAATACCAAAGGCATTGCTCGTATTTTGCCAACCAGTAGGCCAGATGGAGGACAAAGGAGGTGTTGGCCTTCCGGCTCTGTCACTCATTGTACGAAACGCACCTATTGCAGTTACTTTTCGCCGATCTTTTGTGTCAGAGTGGTGCTACCCTGTCGAGTCAGCCCGTATATTATAAGCTGTAGTATTTTGGCTACAGCTTGACATTTTTACTGTAACTATTCGTATCCTTTTCCAATTTTTTTTTATTATTACGTTGACTAGGATTCATTTTCGTTCAATCCTTAGGGTAATTGATTCAACGCAACGGAACCCAAATATTTTAAACTATATCGATATTTTTTTGTCTAGAAAGCTGTTATCTCATTTCAGGCAGGTGTTTCTTTTAAAAAATAGTCTGAAATTAGTCTTCGGACAGTGTTCCGACTACTGTTAGTATACATACCGAGGTTAATTTAAACACATCGCATATAGTTAATTATCAACGACACTGTCAATAGGTTTTTAGAGGGGTCCATCTAGGAAAGGCTTCGATTGTTCGATAATGACTTTGGGATTTCCGAGAAAGGCGAAGATGATTACTTTAGTGAGGAACATTGAAGCAACTCGTGTCAGGACTTTTGCGACGCAAAGAGATACTGTTGTTGTTTGATTCAGTTCTTTCATTAATTTATGACATAGGTGCCTAGTAAGTAATAAATATTTTTTGGAAAGGAGATGGAACTATATTCCTTTGATGGAACAAAGTCACCCGCACTGGGCCAGCGTGGTGGATTACGGCCTGAATCCCCCTCGCAGTGAGGGGAGGCCCGTGCCCAGGAGTGGGATGTCAAAAGGGCTAAATAATAATTATTATTATTATGTTATAAAGTCGCAAAACAAGCATATTCCGTCTGATGTTAAGCAGTTACCGTAGCCTATAGATGCTTGCAATACCAATGGCATAATTCGCACGCTATCGATATGAAGGGGAGTGGGTTAGGAGGGGATGGAGGAATTGGGCTTCCGGCTCCCTGACTCATAGTACGAAACACAGCTACAATATAAACATTACGCTGATTTTGTGCTTACGTGTACTTACCTCGAAAATAAGCACGATAATTAATATTTAATAACAGGCTGTAAATGATGTAGGTATCTACAGCAATTAGTATCAAAGGAATTGTACAAAACTCTCGCGAGAACTATAAAATCAACATTTTCTTTGATCTAAATAATCCCTTCACACCTAAGGAGGAAGGATAAATGACATGTTTCAATCATAAATAATAGATATCGCCAGACTGACACACCAACTGCATGGTGACAAACCAAGCGAAGCTTGTACTATGGGTACCGTACAATGGATTGAGGGCGATCCCAGTGTCACCCAGACCTGGGCAAATTACGAAAAGGCCATCTCCGAAATTTGCCCCGGCGGGAATCGAACCCGCACCCACCATGTGCAGTGAGCCGAGCGGCCTACGCTCAAACCACTGCGCCAAGAGGTCGTCATAAATGTACAGCATACTTGAAATTATTATAATGTAGGTACATTATACGTCAATAAGTAATAAATATTTTGCGTCAATAGCCTAGTGGTTAAAAGGGCCCTCCTTGTAGGCTGAGAGGTTCCGGGTTCGATCCCCATCCTGGCCATTAAACTATTGACGTGAGCCCACTCCTAGCACAAGCATTAGCTTAGTTGGAGGGGCTAAAGGGAATACTAGTAATGTGATAAACACACATTGCTAGTAATCTTTAAAACAAAAAAAAACAAGCTTTACAAGCTTTTTAATGTCCTATCTATGTAAAACGACAGTCATTAATATTTGTAAAAATCAATTTGTTTAAAGCGAAATTATATTACCGAAGCATAGGGAGTGGTCCCAGTGCCTGCGGCGGGCGACAGCGTGTGTTTATAGGGAAGCACACCGCCCTCGCTGCGAGCGAAACTGTGTTGAATTTATAAATGGGTATACTCTGAGATTTAAACATTATGGGAGGATGTTCGTTTAAGTTTTTATGGGCATAAACAAAACCGTTTTAAAATTTTAATAAAAATCTAGCTGTGCCCCGCGACTCCGTCCGCGTGGAATGTGGACCACCCTTAACATTTTTCCTGAATTTTCTTTGCTATAAACTTCACGGAGCCCGAGACCTTTCCAACGAATGCAAAACCATGGAAATGAGTTCGTGCGTTCTGGAGTTATAGCGTCAGGAAGGAAAACCCGACTTATTTTTATATAGTAGAAGAAGAAAGATATCCCTTTAAATAGTTATTGCCATAGAATAATGAGCTGTATTTCTTTAACAGAATGTAATTACGTGCATATATTTCGTATAAGGTGTTATAGGTATGATCTACATTTAGAAATAAACAGACATCAAGATCAAAAAGCTGCAAATAACTAGCGACCTTGCCATTTATTTCATTAGGACTCGGTGCCACTATCTGTAGTTAGGTACACTATGTTTGAACAACTTCTTCCTCCTCCCGTCCGCTCCCTTTCCTTCCCTTTATCCCACTCCTTTTAAGGTCAGCAACGTGCGAGCATTGCCATTGGTATTGCAAGCATCTATGGGCTACGGTAACTGCTTAATATCAGGTGGGTCATACATTTGTTTGCAGACATTCCTACACTAAAAAAAATTGCTAGTACATGAACAACTTTCATAATACATTGCCTATCTCCATACGATATTGTATGTGAGTACCTACACTCAATAAGAACCCTGTAGATTGGCAGTTCCTGTTACGTAACACAGTAAATTAATCTCAATATGTTTAATCAAATTTAATCAAATAAAAGTCACATTTTTTTCTGTGATACCTACTACAAATAAAAATGGCCTTCAACTTTTTTATATAGATAGTTTAACGACCCTGGGTACAAGCCCTTTTGAGCCTATGGCCTTCAAAACACACTAGTGTTGCCAACATAAAATTATATATTACTAGCGGCCCGGCTTCGCACGGGTACATTGCGGTTACATTATTCGAGTTTTAGTAAGGATCCCTAATTTTTTTGAAAATATAGTATAGCCTATGTCACCCGCGGATAGTGTAGCTTCCCAACAGTGAAAGAATTTTTGAAATCGGTTCACTAGTTTCGGAGCCTATTCATTACAATCAAACAATCAAAGTTTTACTCTTTATAATATTAGTATGATAAAAATAAACTAAAATGTTGTCACCTTTGCCATATTAAAACCTTACTATTATTATATACCTATACTTAAATGCTTTTTATATTTGTTTAATTATTTATATTTAGTATATTTTTATGTTAATATAATTATATTTATGTATTGAACAGTTCCCTCCACAGTAATTTCTCTCAAGCTCGGTACAGTAGCGGCGGTGGATACTGTCCGCGGGCGCTCTGCGAGGAGTGGCTATTATCTGGCAGCCGCCCGCCCCCGCTCGCGGCTCACACGCCTTCACACCTGCATCTTGTAACAACCGAATAGACTTCATAATGATATGGAAACCTGGTGCAATTCACACGGTAAAGACGACGGTTTTCCCTACACTATAATTCGGGTCCAAATGTATGAAAAAAAATTGTCATCTAACCTGTGTGAATTTCGTGATTTTATGTAAGGTAGGTATCGCAAAAGTCTGAAAAAAGTTTTAATAATATAAATTGGGGGTTTCGATGTGTATCGAGCACAGAATTAAATGGTATATAATTATTATCGTAATTAGAACACCTTTTCAGCCAAATTGAAATAAAAAAGACTTATCTCACATACTAAGAATTTATTAAAAAACATCTACTTGAATGGTCCTTACTACTCACTAGATTTTGCAAATACCTACTCACTATGAAGTTTGAACTCAAACTCTAATCGCTCGCTTACAAATTGGATCCTCGAGTAATAAGATCTGGTAAAACTCAGCGGGCTATGTTTTGAAAATAGGTCAGTACTTAGATATTTTTTGTGAGTCGCTAGTTAAGTACTATTTAATAAATATGAAAATGGCAAGTATTTTGGTAAATAAATAGCTTTAGTGTGTTTCCTTTTAAGAGAACTAAACATACCTACCATACGCGTGTTCTAGATATACTTAATCTATACATACAAATAAATAAAATTGGAGTGTCTGTTTCTAATATCAAAATAACACATGTTCACTAAATGCATATGAAAGTACATACGACACCTATATCAAAAACGCGATTAAAATTTGTTTTGTCTGTCTGTCTGTCTGTGTGTTTGTTCCAGGTAATCTCCGAAACGGCTGGACCGATTTTGACGGGACTTTCACTGGCAGATAGCTGATGTTATAAGGAGTAACTTAAGCGACTTTTAATTTACAAAAAAACTATAAAAAACAAATGGGTCCTGTCGCGCGGGCTCAGAACGCGGGAGCGGGAGCGGTTAAGTTAAATTCCACGAGGACGAAGTCGCGGGCTCAGCCAGTAATAATTAATATTATTCACGATCCGTACCTAGGGCTAATCAGGAGGGCCGATCTGGAGATGTGTGAGCCGAGGGAACCAACTTGCCTATTCACATGCCGATTGCTAGGGACCCTAGCGATCGGCTCAACCGATCGCGAGCTAAATCGTACCGTCTGTCACACGCTTTACCATTGATTATTTTCTCGATTAACACGTTCGTCCTCGTAAAATGTAATGGTCATTGTAACACCACCTCCACAGGCGTCTCTCGGAAAAAGATCCGATATAATAATCATTACCAGACGACATACCGAGCCCGATTTGTATCATTTCCATATCTTGTTTGCGGGATGCCTGTCTGTGAGACTTAATGGCCAACGAACAAATATATTTCAGATGCCTCGACACGTTCCAAGCCATTGTTTTTCTTACCTAACCACGCTAAAAAGGCCTCTGATCCTTTATAATTACTTACATTCAGGGGTTCTCAGGTGCTGGTGAGTCATTTTGTCCCTTTTACGATATAAATCGCAGTCAGTTTTAGTTCTTATTTTGTTATAATTTCGCGAAGACGCCGCAGGCGAAGCGGCAATATGAATATTAAGAGATTTTTTGTTCCACGGACGCGGCTTGTTTCCACTTACGTGGAACATCCGTTTTTTTTACACAATTTAAATAAATTACAACAATTTAAATATACTTGTGACTAGAATCAACAAAGTATAAGGTGTGGATAGGAACTTCGTTTAAATCTATCGAGTCTCCGAACGACACGTGAAGTTCACAGACTTCATACACTAATAACATAGTAACGTCAGTTGCCCTCCTGTCTCTCAACAGCATTGTAGCTACAGAATATGAACCAATTTTAAAGAAGTGTCCGTTATCAAGATAAGTACTTAACTACCTATATGCATTATAATTTTTTAATATTCACTCGAAGAATTCTCGCTTATCGGCCGCTTCTTTGGGAAACGTATGGCGTCGAGCAATGGCTACGCACACTAACGGTCCTATTTGAGTGACGGCTGACTAAAATTTATGGCTTCAAGCCGGTGAACCAATTAACTGTACCCGTACGCTTGCTTAATGGCGGGTCAACTATTAGCCGCGTAGGATATTCCCAGTGATTGACGAAATCATAGCTTAGATCAGACAAAATGTTCAAAAGTAATAGCTAGGTGGCTTCAGAATAATTATTTAGTTGTATGGTAGGTTATAGTTATTTAATTTAATGAATAGTAGGGTGGGCAGTGATAGCCGATTGGTTAAGCACGCGTCTTGCGGGCACCAGATCCTAGGTTCAAACCCCCGCTCGCACCTCTGGGTTTTTCAAAATCTATGTGCGAATCATAATTTCTGTATGATTATCACTCGCTTACGGTGAAGGAAAAAATTGTTAGGAAACCTGCATGTCTTAGAAAATATAATCATTTTTCGAAAGTCATATGTAATCCGCTAACCCACACTGGGCCACCGTGGTGGAGTATGGCCTGAATCTCCTTCGTAGTGAGGGGAGGCCTGTGCCCAGGAATGGGACGTCAAAAGGGCTAAATTATTTATTATAATATAATGAAATAACAACCTGAATTTTATAAGAGAAAGTCTTTGGAAAGACGTGAGAAATTCGGCAACCCGCAATAGGTGGACTATGGCTCGAATCCCCCTCGCAAAGATAGGGGATGTGTCCGGTATACCTAATGGCTAATAGGCTCGCTCCCTATTACCAATTTCGGAAATGGCCTTCTCGTAATTCGCCCAGGTGTGGGTGTCACTGGTATCGCCCTCAGTCCTTTGTACAGTACCCATATTACAAGCGTTACTTAGTTTGGGAACAGCATACAGTTGGTGTCAGTCCGGCGATATTTATTTATTATCCTAAGGAAGTTAATAAAAGTTTTGTTTTGTTTTCATCGTGAACAAGATTGCGAACTCTTTGTTTTATGCGCAGGCGTCCCAGACAATGACAGATTAAGCGGGATGCAAATACCGTCCGTGGGCGGGGCCGCCCGAATCCCATGTCCGAACCGCAAAAGCGTATAAAATATCGTTTTTTAAAACTGCTAGTAACAATTCGGTTGTGAGGTAACCACGAAGCTGTGTTTTGTACGAAATTACCAAATTTTTTGTGGATAAATTAACGTTATATCACAAATCCTATAAATAACAAATGTCAAAATTTGTTAGTAAGTTTTACTGCGCATCACGCAAGAACAGCGTAAAGTAGCTATAATAGATGCATTTCGTACAATTAGTGATAAGCCAGAAGATCACTCCCTCTCCCTTCCTACTCCCCTTCAATCGTCCACGTGCGAGCAAACGCTTTGGTATGCAAGCATCTATAGGATACGGTAACTTCTTAACATCAGACGGGTCGCACGCTTGTTTGCCGACTTTGTTCTTTAAAAAAAACAGATTATGGAATAAAGGTTGTCTTCCTTACCGTGAGAAGGTATCCCCTCAATCTTGAATGACGGAGCGTCGATTTTAGCAAATTCAGAACAGAAAGGCGTCGTAGACCTGGCATTCAAATTCTAAAAACATTTTCATATACCGAAACCCTTCCCCATAAAAGCAATAATCCGAACACCGTCAAACTGGTACCCCAAAAACAAAATGACCACCTCATTATAATGTTTTTCCGTAGAAATATATTAATCACACGCAGCCACGCCCTCTGGCGGCTAAACACCAAATAATTTCTGCCATAAACTTTTCTTTTTTTTTTCGTCTCTGCCGTACCTTAGCATATTTCTGTGGGCGCAGAAAAAAAAGATAATTAATATCACTATATGGACTATGGCATTCTTGGGGAATAGTTTTAGACAGGTGAAATGAGGTGTGTCTCGAATGAAATATTGCTAACATTATTTTGGATAGTTTTATTTTGTCTTATTTGAATTTGATAAAAAAATGTTGCTACTAGTTCTACAATATGAGTGGTAGAGTGAATTTGATATAATGATACTTTTACGTAGACGATAGCGTCTGGCGACTCGTTACGAACATAAAAATCCATGGTTGAGCTATTTATTGATCACAGCCAACATTATTAAATTGTATTAAAAATTAATTTTCGACAGTTGCTGAAATAATTAAATATATAATAAACTAGCGGCCCCCCTGGCTTCGCACGGGTACATTGCGGTTACATTATTCGAGTTTTAGTAAGGATCCCTAATTTTTTTGAAAATATATTATAGCCTATGTCACCCGGGGATAGTGTAGCTTCCCAACAGTGAAATAATTTTTCTAATGGGTTCAGTAGTTTCGGAGCCTATTCATTACAATCAAACAAACAAAGTTATCCTCTTTATAATATTAGTATGATAGTATATAATAAATTAATATCGCCAGACTGACACACCAACTATATGGTCCCTAACTAAGCAACGATTGTACTATTGGTACCGTACAATGGGCTGGGGACGATCTCAGTGACACCCAGACCAAGGTAAATTACGAAAAGGCCATTTCCGTGATTTGCCCCGGCGGGAATCGAACCCGCAACCACCATGTGCAGTGAGTTGAGCGGCCTACGCTCGAACCACTGCGCCAAGCGGTCGTCATTAGAATTGCGTTTAACATTCTAAATAAAATATGTTTTATACCTATTAAATTTAAAGAAATTAAAGTAATGTAAGGTCCATGTCGGCGCACTGGCCACTAGCGATAGACGTTCCTGGCCGACGATAAATAATGAATTTAAGAAAATAAAAAGGTTTTGAAATTGAAAGAATGCGGTGCGCTGGCAGTAACAACCGGGATACCGATCTACAAAGTTGCGTTTTTTAAATATAATAATATAAGTAATTAAAGTTATACATAAATAATTAATAATTTTATTAATACACGGTAAACCCTATGAAGAGGTTGTTACAGTACTTATTTTTAAGGGTCTTTTGAATATGGCTATTTAGTAGGTACTAATATAATATTGTAAAACTAGCAATAAATAGGGACAACAAATAGTCATCTAACACAAACAAACCACTTAAATAACAAATCGTTTAATTAACGCTTCAATAAACCACACTGGAATGTAGGTGCTATTACCATTAATGTCAACACCCGAACTTGTCACACTAAACTCACCCTTAACACGTTAATCTAAGAACTGATAATAAAAGGAAATGATAGCATTATGGTCTCTATTAGCGGGTGTATGTATAGGGTGTTGGTTGGTATTTGGAGAAGCTAACCTTAATAGCTGGATAGCACGGAAATGTCAACTAGATACACGCGGACACCTGTTTATTAGGGTTCAATCATATTATGGTTTTATATACGGAACTGAAAATAAAAATCTAACTCTACCATCGTATTTACGTTAGCTAGGAGCCGATATAATAAGACACGGTATTTTGCATAGAGTCTTAGTATACGCCAAATACAATATATGTACCTGAAACGCATTTTCTCTGGGCGGGCGAACTGTAAAGTAACATATTTGTATCGCTAATGACTTACGTAGGTAAACGATAGTGACTAGAGAGCGTAAATATCATGGTAGAGCTACTGAAAACCACGCCTACATTTTTCTTGTTCTAATCTAATTTACATTAAGGTAGTTTGAATCGTATTTATGTGGGAACCAACACTGAATACTTATCACAAATAGTTTTAAACATCGATGTTCTAAATAATCTTCGTAGAGTCTACCAATAGAAAATCAGTATTGATGCACCTATAAAATATTTCGAATACAAAGTAACCGAAGATTCCCTAAATCGATGTGAATTATACTGTACGGTCAGCGAGAAAAGTTAGCCAACTTATTCTAAGTTTTTAAAGATCCATCAAAAAAGTTTGTACATTGTATACAAGGGGATATAGATTTTATTTGGGCATTGAGCATGGCATTTAAGCATGTTGGCCTATTTTTTTTTCAGATATACGATAACAGTGTTAGTACCTAAGCGGGTAACGGCGCGCGGAAGAAAGATATGCGATACATTATTTGTATGACAAAAAATAACTAAATATAATTGAACCTTCTCTTAATGAGTCACTCAATTAACATAAGGAAAGCTAAGTATCAAAAGGTACATATGTTCTTAGCTTGCGCACTTAATTTTATAGAGATAAGTACTTTTAAGTACGTATCAAACTATAAGTATCGACTTAAAAAAAAACTGTTTTAATGTCTAGCACTTGGATTTTGGTTGGTCAGTCAAATTGATGTAACTATATCGTTTGCCATCATAGGTGAAACTCTATGATGTAACTCTATATTGATCTTCTTTGCTGACGGTACAGCTGCGGCGCGGGTCGGCGAGATCACACGCAGTGACCGATGGGGTGCACGCACGCAAATGTCACGGTACGCACGTGTGTACGCCGACACGCACTCGCATCGAGCTGATAATACGATCATTGAATCATTTTACATATGAGTAACAAATTAAATAAATTATCTATACAAATAAATAAAATTGAAGTGTCTGTTTGTAATATCAAAATAACGCCTTTTCACTCAATGCATATGAAAGTACATACGACACCTATAGCAAAAACGCGATTTAAAAGAATTTTGTCTGTCTGTCTGGCCGTCTGTCTGTCTGTCTGTCTGTCTGTCTGTCTGTCTGTCTGTCTGTCTGTCTGTGTGTTTGTTCCGGGTAATCTCCGAAACGGCTGGACCGATTTTGACGGGACTTTCACTGGCAGATAGCTGATGTTATAAGGAGTAACTTAGGCTACTTTAATTTTAGAAAACCAATTAGGGTTCCACGTAACAAAATAAAAACACATGAAATCAAAGAGTATCTCCGAAACGGCTGAATCGATTTTGACGGGACTTTCACTGGCAGAAAGCTGATGTTATAAGCAGTAACTTTGGCTACTTATATTTTAGAAAAACTAAAAAAATGGGTCCTGTGGCGCGGGCTCAGAACGCGGGAGCGGGAGCGGTTAAGTTAAATTCCACGCGGACGAAGTCGCGGGCTCAGCTAGTTATATAATAAAGTACCAAGTAGTATAAGTAGTAATCAGACAAAATGTTTAATGTAAAATGCATATCCTACAGCATGACTAAACGGTACTTAATAATAAATAATATCGCCAGACTGACACACCAACTGTCGATCCCAGTGACACCCAGACCAGGGCGAATTGCGAAAAGACCATTTCCGAAATTTGCCCCGGCGGTAATTTAACCCGCAACCACCATGTGCAGTGAGCCGAGCGGCCTTCGCTCGAACCACTGCGCCAAGCGGTCGTCAAATAAGTCGTATACTTAGATAAGTATAAAACTCGTTTTGTGCCAGAGATGAATAGATGTTGTGTAGCATGAGTGTAAACAAAGATTTAAACGAATTAAACTATAATTGCTGACTTTATAGATCACCAAAATGGAATCTATTCAACGTGTTATGTATTTGTGTCTGCCTAATCCCGTTACCCTCAAAAACGATATCCAAAAAATGACGTCTGCATTCCGCTAGTGCTACTAAAATTTCCTCATCCGAATTTTCTTCCTTAGAAAACCCTTACTCATCAAAACCACCGCATAGATAGTTAAACAATTGTCACATACTAAGAAATTAACATTTACAACCTAAATAAAAAGGTATACTATAATAACCTGTCAAAACGACGCTATCAGATCACACATAAAACTTTCAGGGGTATTGCGTGCTCTAGGTGCATAACACCGACCAATCCGTCTGCCCTACAACAACAATTGAACTAATTAATGGACAGTTATGTGTTGAATTTCGTGTTTATTTGTTATTTTGGGGTTGGCTTGGCTGCATTACCACTGTATCTATATATTTATCTCGTACTTAATTAAATGCATTTACTTAAGTCATTAATGTTATGGTGTAGTTAAAATAATGTCAAAAGACCTATCCACCTAATATAATTCTGGAAATGATAGTCGATAGACTGGACTGCCCTTTCATTCGGCATTGTTGCCACAATCATTCCACAGTACCGATTCCAGTGAGAGGGTGGTTACTGACACAGATGTGGGCGAATTAATTTAATTTAATTATAATCATTATTATTTTCACTTAGGTATTAGTATATTTGTGTCTTTAAAAGTGTATCGTGCAATGTAATTGATCTTTGTTGTCTGAAGTTAAAAATAATAATAATAAAAAAATACTTTTGCCGAGTAATAATTGCTTTTTTACTGTCGTTAATTAAGTAACACTTTTGGACTTGTATATGAGCTGTAGTCTGTTGGTTACAGCTGGGTTCTACCGCCTTTGAATCTGCTACTTAAGTTAGTAACTTAAGATATATATTTAATTATCGCTAGCTGTGTCTACCTACGGACTTAGACTGACGAGCCAATCAATCAGCATTGGTCTCCGTGCCAGTAGTCGAAGTAATGGCGGGCCCTTAGGGCGACCTCATAATAACAGTTAACATGTATTATTTCGTGTCATTGTAATTTAATTGCATTCTGTGGGGTACTTAAGTAGTATTTGGAAGTACCATTATGTTATTACCTACTTATACGAGTTTAAAAAAGGTATTCAAAGTCTAGGTACCTACTTAGTGGTCTTTAAAAAACAATGTAAAACTAAAACCAACCGTTCCACATTGGCATTATTTTTTGTCGATATAAGGAAATACTTTTCTCTTTGGTACCTACCCTCCACATGAGGGAATCGTCATCTACGTGGTATTAAGATTGAAAGTGTACATCGTTGTAAATAAAATAGTCTTACCGAAGAAACATGTAAGATCAATTCAAAATTCGAACTTATGGCGTCAGAATCACAATGTAGAATTAGACAAATGATGGGTAACAATAATTATTTCTTTACTGGGTGGTAAGTAAGTAATTATAGGTGAGAATTTTTGACATTTTATATAATTACATAGGTACTTCCGTAAAACAGCATTAATAATTCATATATTATTATAGAATAATGCTGTCACAAAGGCGCATGTCATGTTATTTAGTGCAAATGTATGTAACTTTCTATCAATAATAAACAAATTGTAGGTATTTTTAATACCCCACATTTTAATTCATGCCTTTTGGAGCATTCGCACAAGGCCGAAATAGGTTGTGGCTTAACACTCCGCTCGGGTCAGGCTGAAGGCCTGCCGATGAACCGGTAACGATGGGTTCACGATTTTGAATTAGGCTGGGCAAGTATAATACGAGGACACGTACCTGCTTTAGCACCTGATGTGATGAGGGTTCACAGACGTCCACCGGTGAGTTTTGAGTTCAGCTCCGATTATACACACGCGTGATGGGGGGTTGGGTTGAAATAGGCCGGTATAGAGCATCGGCAGCGATTATTCGGGGATGGCGGTCGCATAGCACGCGCCCGTATTAGCAGTTTGAGCGTAACTGTCTCTTACCACAGACAAAAAATCAAAAACGTGTACATTTCGATGCGTTCAAAACATATGAATACGAAACACTGAGGAAACGTAAGATACATTCAAAATTCAATCTTATGGCGTCAGAATCAATATACAAAATTAGAAAAATGGTGGGTCACAATAATATTTTTTTGACTGAAAGGTGAGTAAGTAATTATAGGTGAGAATTTGAGTTATTTTAGATGCTTACATAGGTACTTACGTAAAGCGGCATTTATCATTCATATTATCGTAATTCTGTCACAAAGGCACATGTTAAATTACTTACTGCAAAGGTATGTAACTTTCTATCAATAATAAACAAATTTTAGGTATTTTTTTAATACCCCACATTTCCATTCATGCCTTTTAAAACGTAAATATCTATATATATATAACTCAAAGGTGACTGACTGACATAGTGATCTATCAACGCACAGCCCAAACCACTGGACGGATCGGGCTGAAATTTGGCATGCAGGTAGATGTTATGACGTAGGCATCCTCTAAGAAGGGATTTTGATTAATTCTACCCCCAAGGGGATAAAATATAATAGGGGATGAAAGTTTGTATGAAACTTTGTCAGTTAAATTCCACGCGCACGAAGTCGCGGGCACAGCTAGTATATTATAATTGTATTGTATTAGTTTTAGTGTTTGACTTAAGGCGTGACATACAAAGTGTATCATAATAACTATAAATAAATAAATTCCCACTTACCGAATTGTCAAATCGCAATATTCGTTTGTGACTCCCCCCCCCCCACACGTGGGCACCAGCAATTTCGTCAGATAATAAGCTCGTATCACAGCAAACAACGGAGCAATTACAATTGGGGCTCGTTCACACTGCGCGGTTAATTCGGGCGTGCGAACCGCCGCGTGTCGCCCCCTCTGCCCGCCACCCCCTGTTTCCAATTTTCCTTTATGGGGCAGAGATAGAACGTTAGGGCTAGAGTTACCACGCGTGTGACTTGAAAAATCCGGAAATACCTCTCGTTAAAAAATTATTGCACTTACACAGGTAATCTTTAAACATAGTGTGTTTAGTAAAATGATGTTTAAACTTACCCTTTATATAATTATCGTTTAACACGGAACACTCAAAAAAATCGATATTTTAGTTTCTACTTACATTTACTTACCCAATGCTTAGAATGAAGTCTCAAATCAATTTCGCATAAATAAATATGTCACGGGCTCTCGAAATATAGACTGGACTTATTGAATATTGGCTCGCCCTTATTTAACCAATATTTGGTGACACTAGTCCAAGGGTAGGTGCGGTTAGGTATAGCGCGGTGTGGGTGACAGATCTGATCCAAACTTATCGGAAAATCATCAAAAATATTGACGAATTGTTGATCTGTTCGTGAATGTCATATGTGTCTGTGGTATACATTCTATGGAATCTGATATAATTATTTTTTTATTCGTTTTTTTTATGTAGGTAACTGGATCACGCACTTATTTTGGTAAATATGATAATACCGTTCCTATAGACAGCCTCACAGAAGAGGATACAATCCCACCAGGAGCCTCCCACTCGACTTTGATTGTGCATCAGTGATCCCTCCTGTTAGACTAAAGCTTTATGGATCATGGGCTCATTTATAAAACAGATAGAATTGTTTTGCTCCGCTCAACGTTTATGCATTATAGTACATATTTTAGTATCTTGTTCACTTATATATTTGCGTAAGAAGTAAGTGAAAATATTACCGCTTTTTTGTAGTAGACCATAGTCAAACCATAGATTAAATTAGTTTTTGTCCATGGTCCAACTATAGTATGTAGTAAAAGGAAGAATAAAATAACACTATTTTTTTCGAATAGATTTTATTCTTACAGACAATTCCATTATATTTTTGTTTAAGTACTAAATACAGATAGACAACAGTATGTACCAAATATTAACACTTATTATAAAGTACATACTTATAATTTTGTAAAATTACTGATCCTGTTTTATTACATTTCCTTACGTTGCGAATCACGAAGCATTTTAAAACGAAAGTAAATTCTTTAACTTTGCAACCCTTGACAAAATCTAAAAAATTTTTTAATTGTTTTTTTTTCATTTTAAAACACTTATATGGCAACAGTATACATTGTAACAAAAAAATCAATTAACTTTAATACTTTTAACGTGACTTTAGATAATGTCTTATTTACAAACCCACATAAGCTGTGTTTGATAACGTTTCGTGAGTCGTAACGTAATGGAAATAAATTTTAACTTACAACACAATGTTCCCTTAATGTTATGGAAATTCATTGAAAAATACCACGTGAATGATTATATACAGTGTCTTTTAGGAAAGTGATGTGTACAAAAGTTAGGTTTTTGAGCTTATTTTAAAACGAAAAGAAATAAAAAAACGTGCTTATCATTTTTGAAATTGTGACGTCCCAGTTCGTAATATAAAACATATAACCACTGAGTAGGTAGCAAAATGATAGCACGTTACAGACAGAATATAAGACTGACATTGGGAAAATACAAATGTATCTACCAAGTATCTACATAGTGGAAAAAACTGTCACAGTTGCGTATTTTGTTGTCATAAATGTACGAGTGCAAATAGTAACAAAATTATAATGGTTAGCTTAAATTACACTGACACTTAAAGTTAAGTACATAATTAACTTTTAATATATTTTTATATATACAAGTCATATATTTACAGTTATGTCTGTCCATCTACGTGTGTTATACTAACAGATTGTAATTACTTAATTAATGGGTGATGATAATTAGTAATAAATATACAAAAGAAATGCTTTAAACTGTGTCTATCTTATTATAGGAACCAAAATGATTATCTTATATAAATTATGTTTATGTCGACCCAGTGTAAATAAATTATTCTTTTAACTTAATAAATTATCTATTACAATATCTATCTGTACATAATATTCTAATTATTCACAGTGTCACGGCTTATTCGCCAAAATATCAATTCTCAAGGAAAAATGTTTTATCCTATAAAAACTAAAATAATGTAAGTATATGAAATTGATCAAAACTAAGACATTATTCTAATCACATAAATGTTACACAGCAAAGCGAAATGTGTTTTGCAGAAACATTAAACATTCTACTAGTTAATTTTACAAACAATTAGCCCGGTTGAAGAATAGGTTCTAGTAAAATGTAGTTCAAATGAAATCAGTAGAACAAATAGCACCAAAATAACTGTACTGAAATAGTTATCTACATAAAACTGCTATATGAAGCGGAAGAAAAAAACTAGCACGGAAACTAATTTAAAAAATCACATAAACACTGCGTTTTTCAAATAACGTCACGTTGCGTTTAGATAACATTAGTTTATAACACTGTTACACAAGTCCACTTTATAGCCCGTCGAGCCGCATCAGTCGTGGTAGTCCCGCGGCTCCGGCTTGAGCTACCACACCAAGCCCTCGGGATGGAGGGGCGGAGGCCCGTCTCCAAACGTGAACTCCGGGGAGGAGGGCCGAGGCAGCACCAGGTGGTCGGGTGGCGGGAACTGCTCGGGGAACTCGCCGCCGGCCAGCGCCTCCATCCCGCCTGCGAAACGACCTGCTCCCGTTACTAATGGCATACTAATACCTTGCGATAATTTAAGTTACCTACATTCTTTAAGACATCTAAACATGCGTGCCCACCTTTCAGGGTGACTATTATCTCACAACCTTTCATAATGTCGCATGTCGCCAAAAATATCGTTACGTTTGGACCAACCATTAGCGTTGCACTTGGCCCTGATTTTACAAATCGCGAACGGAGAAACCTGCATACCAAATTAAATTCAGACCTGACATTGTTGAAGTAGCTTTAAGTATTCAGAATTACGATACTTTACGCTTAAATTGTAACTCATGTAAACTAGGAACGAACTGGGCGGTAGATAATGAAAGCCAATATTGTATAGTCATAATGGCTCTGACACTTAAAGATTGGGTCGCATTATTTCATTACTTCACATTAATGGACTTTATGCCTTCCTCATTTTGCATATACTGTAGTAGCTAGCAAGGCATACATTATAGACTCTAGCTAGAGTCTAAGTTATAGCCTATCATTTTTAATGTTTTAGAAAGTCTACCAACCTGGCTGATTGAACGGCATCGTCGGAGGCGGGTGGAAGAAGGGCGCATCATGGTGGAACGGCGGGCCATAGCCAAACTCGAACTTGCCATCGGCCGTCGCGAAGTATGGAAACCCCGGCGGGCCCTCCTCGAGCCCTCCCGGCGAGAGGTTCATGGGGAACCCCCGCATCTTGCGTGAGGACCCGAAGAAAGGGCCCCTCCCCATTGACGTTAGCTGTTTTAGACGCCGCTCTTTTGACCTCTTGTTTTGGAACCAGACCTGGTGAAAGAGAAAGGTTTATATTAATTAAGTTCAAGATGGATTCGATGTGGAAAAATCCGTGATACAGCTATCTCTCGTTGTGATCGCCGTAGGTAACAAATCCTATAAAATAAGAAGGCCTTTCAAGACACATAAGTTGTTTAGTGCACGCGCACTAAACATAATAATCGTTTTTCTTTATTTGCATGTTTTACGATAATTGTTAAAGACTTTGTTTGTGACGATATACAAACATCACAACACTGTTATGACCTATAACAGTTGATGTATGAAAATGTCGTAAAACGACAATAAAAATATATTGGAGTAAAAAAACAAAGAAAACTGTGATATTGTATCTCCACAAAACAAAACTTTAGTGTTCAGACCGCAAGTGATTGCGGTCACCAAGTATTGGTTTATGGCCGATGACAAAGGCGATGTCTGTGGTGTTCTTTGAAATAATGGCATAAAAAACGGTGTTATTCTAGTCTGTCTTATTACTATGATTTCGAGTTCAATTATTAATTAATAATAATAATAATAAATATCGCCAGACTAACACACTAACTGTATGGTATCAAACAAAGCAGTGCTTATACTCTGGGTACAGTCCAATGGACTGGGGGCGATCCCAGTGACACTCATACTTGGGCAAATTACGAAAAGGCCCTTAGCGAAATTTGCCCCACTGGGAATGGACTCCGCAACCACCCGGTGCAGTGAGCAGCATATACCCACTACGCCATGCGATTGCCAAATCATGGGCTAAACATTCATTTTTCATTTCGTGAATCCTGTTACAGCCAGTTTTACTGTCTTCAATTCTACACATCCGGTATTGCGAGCCATTTTCCTAAATTGGTTTGAGTACACCGGCTCATTGAACCAGGTGGTCGTAGGTAATATCCCCGCAAGAACAAAATTTGAGACATTTCCCCCAGACGCCTTCAATCCTTTGTGCGGTTTAAGCGTTGTTTAATTTGGCACTGTTCAGTTAATTTGTTAGTCTGGCGATATTTTTTGTTCTGGCAATATTATTCCATGACATCATCATATAATTAATCAGAGAGTAGCAAAAAAAACTTAATAGACTAATAATTTCAGCTACCCACTTTATTTAGCTAGTTGTTTATGCTAAATCGAGACCAAGCAATTAATCTGCTTAATTGCTGGCCACTTAACATTTTAGTTTTTTCAGCTTCTAAATTCAAACCGTTTTCGACGTTCACGGCGCGTTACAGTCGCGTGCGCATCGCGTCACTAATCTGTAACTTGTGTAACGGGCGGGCCACGCTCGTTGCGTGTGTACACGCCATTATATTAGCTTCGCGTTCTAGTGTGTACCGCGCCTAATAGTTGGACGGCATTGACACTGTTTTGATGGATGAAGGCCGAAGAGTGACCGTGATTTATGCAAAAAGGAGAAATGTTTGAATGGATTTGGGGTATCTTCAAGAATTTCATTAATTCGTATAGTATATTATTTTTACTGTTTAAACATGATTTATATTAAGTATGATGCTTAGTATGATGATATTATGATTTAAGTAGTTAGGTACCTAATAATAAATTAACATCTCCAGATTACACCAACGGAATGGTACCGTCCCAAACTAAGCAACACTGTTCATAGTATGTTCATAATATGGGTACCATACAATGGGAACGGGGCGATCTTGATGTCACCCAACCAGAGCAAAGTACGAAAATACCATTTAAAAAAAAACTGTGGTCGTTGATTTTCTAATATGTTATCATTGATTACCTACTCTATTATAGAACTGAAAGGTTCCTTTTCGCAAATACGTACGATTGTACATGCTACGTAATACATTTATACACAGACTTTTTTCACCAAGGTCGTCCCAAGCGGAGGCTAGGACTTCAAGGTCTTCATTGCCATCCTCTCGACTCAATCAACGGGTCGTCGGTCACGCACGCGTCAACTAACAGGCCCATTGGTTAACTAGTAGTTAACTTAATCGGCGCGTTCTCGGTCCATTTTACAAGCAATTAAAACGGCCGTTTATTTGTACTGTAATTAAGATTTTAACAGACATGTCAAATGTAGTTTTTTGCTTCTGTAAAAACATAAAACGTCTATCGCTTGAATGAAGTCGGCCTGCGTGAAGTGATTATAATAATTAATTATTATATTATAACATACTTACACCTTTACGAATATTATAAACTATGTCTCTACTTATAAGGTCTTATTTTAATAATGCACTATATTTTGTATGGCGTCTTAGTATATGCTAAAGATGATGTACCTAAGTATCTGCCAACAGAAGATTTATACAATCAGGATTTATTTTTGTCTTGTTTGGATTCAAATCCATATATATGGTTCAGGGTCATGTCTAAAAATCTCAATCAAGCCTAATAGCGTCGATCCGATGAATATTGATTAATATTGATTAAGTAGCGGAATAGATCACCGCTGATTTTCGACACCTGTCATATGTATGATACTGTTAACACCGTGATTTATACGAGGTTATTTAGGGTCAGGTTTATGAATATTAATATTTAAACGTATTTTCCGTAGTTAATAAAAATGGTTGGAAATTAGGTCGAAACTTTAATATGATGTATAAAAAATATAGATCACAGTAAATCTGTGTAGGAAATCAATCTGTCAACAAATGGATCCATATTAACTATTATACTATTCATAGGCAATAAAAAACGCTGCGCACATGGAGCCGCAGAGGGGGAAAACGGCGGGAGATGACTTTGACACCTTTTTGGGAAATACGTGGCCAGAAATTGTCTTGGACAGAGCAGTCTGGAAGAGCGGATGAGGGGATGGTTAATTAAAAAACATATTAATAATAAACGCTTTACCTACTTTTAATTATTATCGTTTCATTTTTGAACTGACAAATAAAGAAGTAAAATGTGCAAGTATCTGTATTTTTTATCCATAGACATTATTATTTCGTTTTCTTTCTATGTTATCTACTTCCCACAGATTACTAAACATTTTAGCTTTCCCTTGTGGTGACAAGGTGAAACCGTACCGGTGGGTAGCGTTCTTGATTTACAGCTAATAACTTAACACACGTAAACTCCATTATAACACCGTAAACATAGGAATCATAAAACGTAAGCATTTAAAACGTCTTTTAAAATTGGAAAATGCTTTTTAAGTTAATATAAGTATTTTTTATATTAATTAAGCAATTGTTTGAATGTATATGTTTCTTATTTTTCTATAGTTTCAAAGGGGCAAGTAGGGCATTTTGGCCACCAGGGCGGGGCGTCACAATGCAGTGGGTCGATATTGACAGTTCTGACAGTCTCTTTCTTTCTTTCGGACCTCTTCTTCTTCTTCTTTCTTTAAAAATATGGCCCACCCAAGTCAAGTAACAAATAGCAATAACAAACACAATTAATAACGCTGCGATGAGACCCCGATCGACCAGCAGATCAAACGCCGCAAGTGGAACTGGATCGGCCACACGCTCCGAAGAGACCCTAATCACATACCGAGACAAGCGCTAGACTGGAATCCCCAAGGAAAGCGTAAGCGTGGCCGCCCAAAGCAAACCTGGCAGCGGACGATCATCGCAGAGGCGAAGAACATAGGGAAGACTTGGAGCGAATTAAAGCGCGAAGCTCAAGACCGAACGGGATGGCGGCGCATTGTGGAAGCCCTCTGCCCCAGCTAGGGGACACAGTAACTTAAGTAAGTAAGTAAGTCAAGTAACAAATAGCAATAACAAACACAATTAATAACAATAAAATGCGATCATTAATATTTGTAGTGACACTGACAGAAGTGAAGTGACAGATAATGTCATCCAGTTAATCGGGATAGATCACATTCAGTTTAATCATTTTTATTGATATACGTAACTATTTATAATAAATTTAATATACTGGTGAATTAGATACACTTTGTAATGATATGAAAAACCGTTTTGATTTTGACGTGACATTCAAATAACAATAAATAATATTTCGACATTTGAGACACTGGCCAAAATAGCGGAGACCTTGGTACCGTCACTAATTTTCGTAGTAGCTACCTACCTAGGTAGGTACAGTTCGCTACAAACATAATATTAACACATGAAAAGCTATAAATAAAAACTTAATTTGTAGCGAAGTTTACGCGTAGCTTTATCTTAATGTATCTATCAAATAAAGGGAGGAACTGAAAAATATACAAAGGTCACTAAAACAAAACAAACCTACCTAAGGTTCGTATTGATAAATGGATATCGTTTTGCAGAATGGAATCAACCCACATGCACTGCTGCAGACCAAAACCAACCCTTTTACTAGTGATTCTAGGTTGGTTTTACTTTGCAGAAGTGTGTGTGGGTTGGTTCCATTTTGCAAAACTACGTCCAAATCGATCTCACGTCTGAGACCGATCCTGCAAATGTCATTCTTATGTCATACCAGTACAAAATGCCGTGTCAAAGCGTACTTAAGATCGCTATCAGATTTGAGATGGATGTATTAATACAGCCTAAAGTATATTAAACCAGCTTTGTAAATGTAAAAAAATAACTCTTTTGATTATATATTTCTTATTACTTGCCTACAGCACAGCTAGCTCCCATATTTTTTGCCGACTGTACCCAACAGGTAACTTTGAACCAAATTGATCTGTTCCGTTATTTAATGTGCCCACAGTTATTGCTCTTATTACTTAATCGCTCCGATAACCGACAAAAAACGTTTAATAGTTTAAGAATGTAAACTTATGTAGTAGGTACCTAAAATAACCTTATATACCTATAGGTATGTATATTAGGTTATAATTATAAACACGTCATTAGTGCTGTATATTCGACGACCGCTTGGCGCAGTGGTTCGAGCGTAGGCCGCTCGGGTCACTGCATCGGGTGGTTGCGGGTTCGATTCCCGTCAGGGTAAATTTCGGAAATGGCCTTCTCGTAATTTTCCCTGGTCTGGGTGTCACCGGGTTCGCCCCCAGTCCATTGTACGGTACCCATAGAACAAGCGTTGCTTAGTTTGGGACCATACAGTTGGTGTGCTCGCCTGGCGATATTTATTATTTACTAGCTGTGCCCCGCGACTTCATCCGCGTAGTATTGGATTATTAAGTTAAAAAGAATCATATATGTTAATCCCGGTTATAATCTATCTGTGTTCCAAATTTCATCCAAATCCGTTCAGTAGTTTTTGCGTCAAGGAGTAACAAACATACATACATACATACCTACATACATCCACACTCACAAACTTTCGCATTTATAATATTAGTAGGATTTATTAACTATCTCTATAATGAATTGGTAGCGTTGGTAGAGCCAAGTTGCAGCCGATTGAGTAGTCCAGTTCATATACGGCATGGCTCGATCGGGGTAGTACCATCCTATCATAATCGGAGTAAAGTAGCTATAAAAGCTGCGTTTAGTACGATGAGTGAGAGAGCCGGATTCCAACCGCTCCCCCCCTCTACAGGTAATTGCTTATCATCAGACGAGTCGTATGTACGGTTTTTTGCTGACTTGATTATATAAAGAAAACTATTTTATTCATTACTAGCTGAGCCCGCGACTTCGTCCGCGTGGAATTTAACTTAACAAAAAAGCCCGCTCCCGCGTTCTGAGCCCGCACGACAGGACCCATTTTTTATTATTTAGTTTTTCTAAAATAAAAGTAACCTAAGTTACTGCTTATAACATCAGCTATCTACCAGTGAAAGTCCCGTCAAAATCGGTCCAGCCGTTTCGGAGATACTCTTTGATTTCATGTGTTTTTATTTTTTTACGCGGAACCCTAGTTGTTTTTCTAAAATTAAAGTAGCCTAAGTTACTCCTTAAAACATCAGCTATCTGCCAGTGAAAGACCCGTCAAAATCGGTCCAGCCGTTTCGGAGATTACCCGGAACAAACACACAGACAGACAGACAGACAGACAAAAAAAAATTAAATCGTATTTTTGTTATAGGTGTCGTATGTAGGGGAGACCGGGTACAAAAGTAACGGCGGGTCGAAAGTAACAAATGCTCTCTAGGTTTATCCAATGGGCGAACACCGCTTCGCCGACGTCAGGTGATAGCCAGAAGCGGCCCTCTTACTCGCATTAAATAGTTGCGTGCGCCGCGCGCTGGTAGGTTGTGTGACAGGACGCAACGTGTTTTCACAACTTAAAAGTAAGTTTTTCGACTTTTTTTGTTTAATATTTACGTAGTCGTAAAGGGATTATAGTAATCTGAATGTTTGCATATCAATTCTTGATTAGATTGATTTTTCATTGTTTAAATTCGTTTTTGTCTAGCACTTTCCGTTTTAAGGTTATATTACACGTTTTAACAAAAATGAGGATGGGTACAAAAGTAACATAGCCCTATGGGTACAAAAGTAACATGTTAATTTTGTCATCATATTTTTCTACTTCAACAGAATGCCGTCACAACGCATAAGAACTACTGCACGAGGAACTACCGACACGGAAGTGTATCGAAAAGCGGCTGAAGAGCATTTCAAAGATGGTGAAAAAATAAGAGCCCTGGCAAAAAAATATAATGTTTGCCATGTAACATTATACATGTAAGAGGAAATTGATACATACAAAAGGAAAGGGAAAAGGGAGAAAGACAAAGAAGGCACCTAAAGACAAGGAAAATAAATCTGACGACGACGATTGCTTCTGCCTTGTCTGTTTAGAAACTTTTAGCAATAGTCGACCAAATTAACAATGGATACAATGTATCGAATGTAGAATGTGGTCCCATGCAGAATGCGTGGTCAATGATAAGAATGATGTGTGCCATAATTGAGTCTGAGTAGGAGAATCTTACTGAATAGTCTGATTATCAAAGAATAATTAACATATATTCATTGATCTCATTACTTAAACTAAGAATAACTTATATTGATTTGGTTTCTTAAAATATATAATTTTTCAGCATTTAAAATGCTGAAGTTTGTTTGTGTTATTAATACAAAGTTTTAAAATAAATAATTTGTTGATTTAACATGTAACATTGTTTTAATTAGCAACCCCTTTGTCTTGTTACTTTTGACCCACCACGTGTTACTTTCGACCTGCTTACGTGGTCGAAAGTAACAACTGACGATTTTTTTTTAAGTCTCTGTTATTCATATAAAACACACCATAATAAAATTAATCGAGTTATCAGTGTAAAGAACATAAACTGAATTTATATGTGGTTATATAAATTTAATGACAATAATAACACCCAGCTAGAAATCAAGGTAAAAGTACAAAGTGTTACTTTTGTACCCGGTCTCCCCTACTTTCATATGCATTTAGTGAAAAGGTGTTATTTTGATATTACAAACAGGCACTCCAATTTTATTTATTTGTATAGATATATTTCCACCTCAGTGCAGCGCATGCGCCTAGATCCTTCTCCCCCCTCCTCCCCTCCCCCCTCACCAGCTACCCTCACCCCGCGCTGTGTCGGTACCGATATCGGGTCGACGTCGTTTTCGGCCAATGTTAAAAACACCCACCTCTCGAACAACATCCAAAACGTAGGGTGACGATGCTGCGGGCCGCAGCTCGCAGGACAGTCCGCGCCGCGGGGCGCCCGCCGAACAAGCCGCGCGGTGTTAAACACCATATTTCATGTGTCCACCGCTGCGAGGGGCCATTCTCTTACTAACACCGACGCCTAACACACTCGTAAAATCGTAGTGTATTAACAACTGAGGTATAAACATGTACTTTTAACGGTTCATGACGCCTTCGAGTATCTTGTTTTCGCAGTACCTGCAGGTACTTACTGTAATATCAGTATGTTTATAATGGGGAAGATATGAGGGCTTGAAACTAGTTTATTGTGTAATTAACTATAAACTATTATGATGTTAGGTAGTAAAACGCGTTGTTTAATAGTTTCAAAATGGATCTAAGTAAAAGTCTGAAGGTATAAAAATACCGTACAAAATTGTGTTATAGAACAGTAGCCTTTAACACAAAAGTGAGTGGTTAGGTGATTATCTAATTCAAAAAGCGAGATCATCAAATAAAAGTCCCTTTAAGATTTGCAATTTCACAGACGTACCTTTCTAGCTACGTTAAAAGCTCGTCAAGTGAAATTGTTGGCGCATTGATAGCCGTCAGGTACCAATACTCGTACGCCATCTGGCTTTACAACGCACAGTAACGAGTTAGACACTATAATTTAATTAATCGACTCTAATGACAGCCGACCAAGCACTTAACTATTTTTATCTATTTTTTATGAAGTATGTCTACGGCAACCATTGTATAATAATCTTACTTCCAGACGCGTATTAAATTTATAGCATTTTTTATATTACGTCAAAAAGTTCATTGGCCATCAATTATTTATAAATCGAAAAATAAGAGCTTTTTTAAAATTAAAATCTTGTGACTTTGATCATTTACGTTAAAGTGTAAAACTGAGGTAGGTTATCTGTATATTGAAGTTTTTATCTAGATTTTACACTAGGTACAGCTACAGCTAATGTCCAGCTAAGTAGCCGGGGTAACGGCCACCACAAGTAAATATGAAAGACCGTTGTCTAACGCGCATAAAACATTCCACACATCTTTTGTACGCATCTTGGAGGCGGAATCGCCCAGCCGGCTCTAAATAAAGAGATGATTAATAAGCGATCGGCAGAACATTGTTCTGTGTGCGCCCCGGCATAAATAACGGAGCCTACCTGCGCAGGCGCCCTCCAGCGCTAATGAGTGAGTACCAAACCTGTGTGTGTAAAACCGCAAATAAGATTATTTAGCAAAAAAAAACGAAAACTGTGCATTGCCTTTGCATGAAAATCTTGTAAAGAAAAATCTGTTTTTTTCTGGGCAATTTATGGTCACACGTTACACAATGCTTTTCATTTAAAAAAATAATGAAATGAAAAAAGGTTTTAACGTAAGTACATAGGCTCACTGCTTCCCTTCTTGTTAGGCTTACTCGATCTGTCGCTTCTTCGGTCATTTGAGTTCAAAGTGATGTGTGACTTTACACCCAATGAAAGGAAATTCTTAAGCTTGCGAATTCAAGCAGTCTCCATATTATATTTTTGAGTGTTGACTCGGCGACAGCAGTTACTTATGGTATTAAGTTTGAACAAGCCTAGATTAAAATTTAAAATGCTAATATAAAGCAGACGCACTGCAAAATAATATGGTGATTAGTGTTTTTTCAACGCACGGATCTGTATAGATTTCTAAAAATATTCCGCAAAGTAGGTGAGCAAGATTAATCTTCTAGACAGGTTACAAGCATTGCCACAAATGGCAGACACCGTAGATGTATGAAAGCAATGCCAATTTAGGCTTAAGCTTGCGTCACGGCGCCACGAAATACCTAGAATTGGATGTGTAATCTAGCAACTGAGGTGAACTAGTAATTTGGGCTCAGCTCGGCGCGTTGAGAGAGGCACCGCGGGCGGCCGGCACCTCGCAGGGGGCAACACAATCTACCCAACAATATAGGAACAGTTGTGCTGACCATTTTTTTATTTTATTTTGTTTTCCGTTCCGCCATAAACTTTATAGTGTCATGCGCCATGTGGGACGGGAACGCGAATCCTGGTCACCCTCGCCGGTGCTCGCGGATTATTCGAAGCGGACGCCCGCAATTTACTCGGCGATTATCATTTTTGTTATAGTTTTTTAGCATTTACAAGAGGAAATTATGCACCGGTAATTCAATGAGTAATTTTTGACTCGCGTGCTCCAATAAAAATAACGGAAGCGTGCCACTCGGCGAAAACAAACGCAGACGTTGAAATTCCAAAAAAGGAACAAGAACAAAGATGGCGTCTGTGTGAAGACGCGACCACACCGCTCGCGAGCTCATGCACCATCTACAACCAATTGGCGTGGCGCTCGGAGAGGTAAAGTAAATTGTTTCCAAGCGACATTGAAGTGCACGAGAAACTCTCACTTAATTTAGTAACAAAACAAATGTAGAGTTTACAAATTAAGTTCATGGTTTTCGAAATCAATTGTAACCCTTCATATACACACAATAAACCTTCATAATTTGAATATAAATCTGCATGATTGCAGCACTAATAACAGCTTTATTTATTTTTTTAGTTTAATCTAAAATACTTATCAAAAAGTCAGTGGCTACTGAAATACTATAAATACTTAGATAAGTACCTAAGTATAAAGGTTGTTTATAAATCTAAATATATATAACTCAAAGGTGACTGACTGACTGACTGGCTGACTGACTGACTGACATAGTGATCTATCAACGCACAGCCCAAACCACTTGACGGATCGGGCTGAAATTTGGCATGCAGGTAGATGTTATGACGTAGGCATCCGCTAAGAAAGGATTTTGTTTAATTCTACCCCCAAGGGGATAAAAAAGGGGATGAAAGTTTGTATGAGACTTTGTCAATTAAATTACACGCGGACGAAGTCGCGGGCACAGCTAGTACTATATAAAAACGGCACAGAAAAAAAAAACTTGCCACCAACCCGTTTCCCTCGGCAGATTTATTTAATTTTAAAAACTTAAAAAGCATGTTCTTGATGTTCACGGCGCTAAATTGACCGCATCGGCCGTCTTTCAGGCCGGCACCAATTTGTGACTTGTCTTATTTCAGTTAATTAGATGCCTCTCCTCACGACACGAAAACTGAGTTTGTTCTGTATTATTTTCATGATGCGTCTATTTTTACTGTGGCAACATTCATGCAGGGTTGCCTGTACTTTCCAGATGTATTTCTTATTTGTTGTTTACAAAAAAATCATAGCTAGATTTAACCGTCACCTAATCCTAGGGTAAATTAACAACTAACTTATCCTAAAACCTCATAATTAAAAAGTATTTTTAAAATGTTCAAAATATGGTATATATCCATAGCTCATAAACCACGACCTATTTCACTTACTAACAAGTTTCCATTTTCCAATTCCGATAAACAGTGCTACCGAACGTATTCGTTCCACCAATCACGTTTAAGGATTCATAAATCGAACGTTATCAGTTTCAGCGCTGATAACGAGCAACTGTACCATTGGTCACGCTTTTTAAAAATGGCGGTTCTTTATCTTGGTTTGTTCGCTTTAGGTTTTATTTTAACGGTTCAAGATAAGTTATCGTTTTGCCGTTACATAACTGAAAACATACGATGTTAACGTAAGTAACATTAACTTTATATTTAGCAAAATAAAATTATAAAAGTGAGCTTCTTCAAGGCAATTAAAGTTATTTTATAAATCTACCGGCTTTTGTCGGCAACAGCTAAGAACGATGCAGGTGACCCCATGTACTTACAAAAATAAATGTCATCGAAATCGGTCATTTAGAGAAGAATAATTACAAACACGCGCGGTATTTTATATAATAAATATTTATTTTGTGATGTCCGTTATTAATACAATAATGTATACATACATACCCTAGTGTAGGTATATAAATAATAATCATTTGTATAATAAACTAACAAAACCATATCTGCCTGCACACGAAATATTAACAAATTATATGTAGTGATGTACGCGTTATTATCGATACCGCGGCAAAAACCGATATTATATTAGGTGTATAGGTTTGTCTTGAAATTCTATGTACCTATTATATTTATCTAGTTTATTATAAAGTATATTTGCTTTTTTGTATGCCCAACACCAGACCTAATAAATCATTTGTTAATAATGCATGACAAATACAGCATACCTAATCACTATTGTCCGGTAAAGGGATTAAGCAACTTTTTTGAACTTCTTTTTATTCAAACTTATGGTTACTTTTAACAAGAACAAAATAACGTGCAAATTTCTTTACGAGAATCTTTGACAAGGTTTCACCTTCAATTAAGAATACCATTGTGGTTTGTAGCCGGTTGTAGGAAGTGAGGAGTGGGAGGTCGAGAGGATTCGGACGTCACAATACGGAATCGACAGCTGACCTCTGCGGCCGTTGAGGCGTGAACCGAGGGAAATGTTGCTAGGCATTATTGTCAAGCAAATTGATTTAGATTGAGAAAATATTAGACTCGGTAAACAAGCGTAAGGCCTGCCTGATGTTAAGCAGTTGCCGTGGCCTATAGATGCTTGCAATACCAAAGGCAGTGGTCGTACGATGCTAACCTGAAGGGGAGTGGGACGGAAAGTGGGGAAGGTGGGGATTAGGCTTCCGTCTCTCTCACTCATTGTACAAAACGCAGCCATGATAGCTATTTTACGCCCATCTTCGGTGAGGGTGTTAGTAGTACCGTGATTGAGCGAGCTTGAATGTAAACCAAATATAAAATATATTTTTGGGTACCCATTTACCTATATGGATTTAAACCAAAATGATATTTCATCAATTTAATTCTCAATCTAAGAACGTAAAATATAATTATTAAATATTTGCACGGGATATTTTCACTAAAAAGTTTTTTTGCTAGAAAAAGGTTTCAGAAGATAATAAAAACTTTCACATTTGTTTTCACTGCACATCTAGTTATTATATAATATCTTAAAAAATACCATGTACCGTGTCATAAAATGTGTAATTGGCGCCATCATAAGTTATTTCACGGAAAAACCAAACGCGTAACAGGTCACCCGTGTCGATATCGATATTGTCACGTCACTAGAGGCGTGGACCGTAAAGCCGTCGGTTACGTGCCTAAGCGCATCAGCTGCGAGGATAAAATAGGTTAAGACTCCGAAAAGCGGTCGACGAACTCTATAAATTGGTAGAGAAAACACGCAATATTTCGCAGTAGGTATGCGCAAAATTATTTTTACCTGATTACATATTTCGTAAAAAGTTATATTAAGTAATTTTTTTGCCACAAGTCTATAATTTTAATCAGACTTTATTTTGTAATAATATACTTAATTGTTATTTTTTTTTTCAATTTGAAGTAGATAATGTTGAAAATACTTACTTATTTTTGAAAACTAAAAGTAAAAAAAAAATAGTGCAACTGAAAATGTTAAACCAAATATTTTAACTATGTTTAACAAATAAGCTTTTCTTTACTAACTTACTCGACTATATAGCTATTATGTTGTAATAAATTCACACAAACTATATACAATGTATAAAGGTTTCAGAAACAGGATTCATTATCATTTTCTTTTATATTTAAAAACTGCTGTAAAAAAACTCATGCTTTTTATGGAGTAAGTATGTAATTAATTTGCTATACCGGCTACTAGGTATGGGAACATGGTGGCAGCTAGTCGTAATAAATCAATGTGGCCGTGGGCCGCTGTGATGGATCGATGCGTGTGCACATTTCGTGTAATACATGTACACAGGGCTGCCGGTGGCTTATACTTTGGGGCTGGAATATTGGTGTTAAATCCTAGTTTTAGTTTAAAGACTTTAGATAAATCTAATTATTTTTACATAGGCCAGACTTACAATTATAAATAAATGATCACAATGATACTAAGGACATTAATTTACAATAAGTCGATACCAAATACATTTTTCCAGCCTGTAACACAGCTTATACATAGCTACCACAAGCTGCAGTACTCCATTGTCATAGTACGATGCTCTTTTTATGAAATAAACAGTATTGAATTCTTTTCTATTCTATTGTAGCTTACATAAAATCGAGACATCACAAATAGGTCTTAAATGGTGATTATAGGGGTAAGAAAACGTAAATGCAAGAAATATCGAAAATAAAAATAAAATAATAAAATTCGATAAGTCGGCATAAAATAGCACAACCCTATTAATAATGATCGATAAGTAGATAGTATAATGTGCGAATTGAGATGTGGACAAGATGTTCGGTTGGGCGCGGGCGCAGTCTCGGTACAATATAATGCATCATGATATCAATTACTGATTTTTTCATATTTTACTTTTGAGTTATTATAAGCTGAAGCATACGCTCTGTCGAGTGCAATTGACATAACTAAGAAAAATGCTATCTTGTTCCCACAATATCAACGTCAGAGGGATCGTAATACATTTAGTTCAAGCTTTGGTTTATTTATCAAAACATTTTGAACATTATCTGTGAATTAAAATGTTATGTCCATGGCTATTAATATGAACGCGTCCTAAGAGTCCGTAGTGTATTCTTTTTTATTCAATTTTAAGAATTCTACTAGATTGTTTGTCATTAAGTTTATTAAAAACAAATCGCCTTTTAGATAGTTATTATAATATTTTATACACAAGGCAGCTAAATAAAATTGGTAGCCTATTTCAAAATAAAATCTGAGATGTTATTTAATTTTATTATTTCTGCCAGTTAGACACTGCTTACGACGGATTAACTTTTAAAATGCGCGATTTAGAGGAATAGCTAACTCTTGATTTGTGTCTGTGAACGTTCGGAAACTTGTAAAACAGGTAAGATCGTTTTATAGACAGTCGCGTTGAGTGATGACTGGCCGAGGGCGATCGGAACATTAAGGCCTACGCAATATTAATGTGCCACATTCTCACCCAGGGCAATAAAATAAATGATGTCATTTTTTGTCCTGACGGGGTGCCCCTTTGTCCCAGTGTGCGCACCGCGTCGGCAACTTCACTTCCCTTTGTCCACCACCGCACAGTGTGTCCGCGGGACGTCTAGACAAAAGATTTTTGGCGCCGCTCTTGTATTTTTCAATTTTTTTTTTATAATATTTCGCAAACGTGTACTCATGTTATAAGGAGTTTTTCATAATTAATAATTTATTGCCTTCGTCATAGCGTTTTGTTGCGCCGCACCTGCTTCGACGGCACAATGTAAGGTGCTTCTGTCTTGCCGACCATAAATCATATTATCGGTACTTTTTCAATTTTTTGTTTCTACATCTTGAACAGGAGCTTTATAGACAAAAGTAGAGTAATTTTGGTCTTCAACACTTCGGTTACTTTATTGGCTTGGCACCGAATGTCAAATGAATTCGTTGAAATGAAATGACCACTATTACTTTGAAAGTTACCATCCGAAAAGCATCGAACCCTTTCATTACAGAAACCAAAACAATACCGCGAATAGTAAGAACATAGCAATAAATAAAGTCACCGCAGCTGAGTATTATTCCGTAAAAAACAATTTGTGGGTTGTTTCCCGACGCAATCGGCCATTACACCGCGGCCGCAAGACGAAGGCACGGAGTTTCATGGCGTTTATGCACAATAACCACACTAAACGCCATCTCTTGATGCAAATCCCGCTATGCGCCGTACAACCGACATATTTACGAGAATTGACACGATATAACGCTGTAAAATAGATATTTTATTGTTACCTCATGCTTATCCCATGCCGTTGTTTTAATAATAACGATTAAAATTACAAATTTATTGCATTAACGTCCCGATTTTTAGTTGTGAAGATTCGAGAAACGCCCCGGTCACGATCGTTCCTCGATTAAATGTTACCGAATAACATTTGCATCGGGTAGTTATGAAAGTGCTTTAAAAATCTGTCCTCATTTATTCTAAGTTACGATTATTCAATATTTTGAGAAAGTCTCGAGGTTCGGGACTCGGTGTTAATTGTGTTTGTAACAGCCATTTAAATAACACAGTGGTCATTTCACTAACGGTAAGTGGCCAAATATATCACTAGAACATCACATATAAATTTTAGAACAGTCGATGAATTAAATGACGGAACAATCTGTCGTAAAACATCGGCCGAGTTCGGGTCAGCTCGGTTGTAAAGCCGCGGTCACACAGGCATTTACCCGTTTGCCTCGTAACTCGCGCAAGTTATAGTATTTGGGCCAGTTCAAAGTGGCCGACGGATATTAAAACATGAGATATGGCCGTGCGACCGCCGATGTACGGCTCATTCAACTCCGATTTCGACACTGACGTTTACTTGGATTTCTTCTTCTTAATTGACTAAAGCCATAATGTAAAAAAAGAAAAGAACAGAGAATATGAAGTCGTGCGTTTTGAATTTTAAAAAAATGTCTTTCTTTTTGAACTTGGAATTGGTTTCAAAATTAAAATTCGAATGTTTGAACTACTCTTTTTTTTAAATATCAATACAATTTACCGTCTACTCATTTTATTAGTAGAAAGATGTACTATCAACTCATAGTACTTGTACGTAGTTGTCATGAGTATTTCTTTTTAAATAAAAGTATTTTGGATAGATTATGCTATTCTAAATCCTTGACCAGCTCGATCCTGACCACAGACAACGCGCGCCAACTAATGACCATAGACAAGAGTGCGCATTAGGCTCTCCACTCACGACAGATACATTAATCAGGCCGCGACACGTCGGTAGCCGGCGGTGACATAATAACATGTTCGCGAGCGCGCTGACAAACAGTTTTTATCGTGCGGCTATCAATCAACGGGTGACGCGGGCTTCCGTGTCAGAATTACTTTCTAGATGCTCGTCTATCAATAAAATGGTTGTTACTAGGAACAGCATTATATTGAAGTAGATAAACCTTTCCCTTTGGATAAAGATTGCTAAAACGCAAATAAAATATTTTAGTGCTGTTAGCGGAAAATAATCTTTTCAGCTTTACTGGGCGAGAAAGCTCCTTCACCATTATAGGGGATATCCAAGTGAATATGGGATGTTTAAGTCAATTTTACGGGAGATACGTGGGCAGGAACAATACAAGTATTGCGTGGGAAATTAAAGTTAAAAAAAAACAACAAATGGGCTAGAAAAAATCTGAGTGTAAAACATAGTCCTGTAAATTTTATAGAAATTATATACAAGGTGAAACAAAATGGGTATACTATTTTTTTTGCAACTTAACTTTGTAAATCTAAAACTATCAGCTTTGTGGGACAGTTGAAGTACTAAAGGTTTTGTAGACTTGTGAAATCTATCAACAGCTGTAGTCTTATAACACCTTTAGTTTTTCAAGTTTCCTCCAAAGCTGATAGTTTTAGATTTACAAAGTTAAGTTGCAAAAAAAATAGTATACCCTTTCTGTTTCAACCTGTATAGATAACTTATGCACGTGCGTGTAAGCATAAATACACATCAGAATTACTAAACTACTCAAAATTAATAAAATCCGAAAGCTGGCTGTCTCGTTTAATTAACTAACTACGTTAATTTTGTATCACTCGCCTACATTAATGTTATTCTACTGGAATTGTCTCAATGAATAGGTAAGTTAATAATGATTAATGATCATTGTACGTAATTATAAATGCTAATTCCGGACACGCGGTGAACATAATAATCTTGAATAATAAACTAATAATTTGTAACGTGTAACTACATACTGATGACATATAACAAAGTATCTACCTAGTTAAATAATCGGTGCATTCATTTAGTCATAAACTTTTTTATTTTTTAAATGTTTCACGTAGCGTCACGTGTGTGGTCGGCTTTATGAACGCGCAAATTTCGGCGCGAAATGAAAAATGATTGTCAGACGTTTTGATTGATTATTATTAAAAAATAATTCGGTCTTTTTCTAAAAAAATAAACTATTGCATTCTCAGGCACTTCTTTACACGGGGCAGTCCTAGTTTGGTTTTAACTTATTATATTAAAATCCCGTGTTATATAATGCTCCTTTAGATTAATCCAAAGATATTGTCAAAGTATATTTGACATCCCTATTAAGGAACTAACATCGTGAGCTGTCAAAATAAAATATGAGCCAATAAGGACGCAAGGCGCGGTGACAGGGCCGTCACGCCGAAGAAATTACAATATATGAACTTATTAAAATATCTCTTCACTTTTTTTCTCGTTTCGCGGTCGGGTGACACCGACGTCGAGGTGGAGTGAAGCCGGGATTGCTTGCGTGTTATTTTTGATTATTTCCTGCATTCCTTGGTGTTGTAGAAAAATGATTAAGTAGAGACGAATTGTGTAGATATAAAGCTTCAAGCGCATGGAGTAGACATTTTCTGGGTATCTATAGAGTGTTATCCAACTATTAGCAGTGAGAGGTTATACTTACTTATAGGAATATATATAGATTGTGGTCAAATACTTGACTATAACGAAAAAAACTACCCTTTGTAATTATTGAATATAAGCAACTGGCGATAAAAAAAAAATATGACATGTAAAAAGACAAGCCCGCTGAGTTTCTTGCCGGATCTTCTCAGTCGAGGTCGCGTTCCGATCCGGTTGTAGATATAAGAATAAAAATATGTAAAATTGACAATTTGTAAGTGCCCCCGTAGGCCTACACAAAATAAACGATTTGAATTTGAAAATTAGTATTTACTTATAGTTTTAAGTACCTACCCTGCGCGTGCACAAACCTACAAGATTGATTTGTTTAAGTGTTTGAATACTTGTAAACAATTTATCTCAATCTTGCCTACCTAGTTTGTGACTAACAATTTTACGGATTAAATATAAAAAGGTGAAAACGTTTGAGTTACGTTTTTTATATTTAAAATTCAAGTAGGTATAAAAATATTATAAAAAGTCGCTTACTTATATAAATTATGTACTTATTATAGAATTAAGCATGAGATAGCGAGTAATATAACCCAATCACTTTTCTTCGGGGAAAAAAGTGCAACCCATTAAATGTTAATTTTTCTCTGAAATTGCCCATCTTCCACATAATCTATCAAAAATGATGAAATGTCAATGACTAATAAATGCGTAGAAAATTGATTTTTAATTTCGTGTATTCCAAACGCGGCTTCATCAAAAAGGCGAATTTCACACAGACCGGGTGTTAAATAGTATAAATCCCGTTTACAAAAAGTCATTTTACAGTTATACGTCGGCGCACATGTGGCGGCGGTGGCACAAACATTGGACACGCGCGATCTGGCGGCAACTGACGAGCGGTGACAAAAAAGTTGTTTATGATCCCACTTAACATACTTGACATTGTTTTTGTTAGGGAAAAATATTGTTACTCGCATTCTCGAAGCTGTAAATATTTGTATAGGTACATCCTTTTATAATTGTGTAGGTACTCATCTAATTCAGGTTAATTTGTCATTGAAAATCCGTAGAGAACATGATTAATAGCTGTGCATTATTATAATAACAAACAATCAAGAAAAAGAATAAAAATTCTTGTGATGTGTATTTACTAGGATAGGTATTATGACTACTTTGTAAAGATTCTTTTTTTTCTTTCCACAGATCCTTCAACGGAAATGTTGTTAAAAATATTAAAAAAGTCGCTTGCTGTTTTGGCCTTTGCGTTTGTATAGGGGCAGAGTTGTAAACGCCATTTTTTTGCAATCATCCGAGCGATGTTAAGACAGATGTATTTTTTTTATATTTCATTAATAATTACTTCATCGCCGAGACGCAACGGTGACGAAACCTCAATCGTTCAGTACCCACTACGTTTACAAACACTCCGCTAGACGGCTGTAAAAAGCGATGGTTTTTTATTTCGGAAACCGGGTGCAGCAAAAACTGAAACAAAGAGGAAGGCGAACAAAAACCGTGACGGACAGACGGACGGATCTTTTAACAGACATCTGTTGCTCGCGGTGTGGAGAATCGCCTGATTCCATGTGTTAGATTAAGTTAGGATTTTGGGGAAATGACTAGACGAGGGTTTTGGCGGCAAGATCAGTTGGATTCTGCGAAATAAAGTCATTTTAAGTTAGCCTTTAATTAACTGATTAAAGGAAATGTAGGTAAGTATCCGTTTTGTGGAAATTCGGTCGAGTCGGTTAATCTAAATAAGATAAATTTCAGAAATTAAATCTTATACGACCTTTGAAAACAGATTCTTCTAAATCGAAATGCTCATCATCTTGAATCAATTATTTAATTACATCAAAGTAAATTTATAATGATGTCAGTAATTAATTATACCCGTCTGATGAAAACAAAATGTTATTACAACTTGATTTAAAGTAATTGCGAAGATTTATTGTATGTAGTGTGATTAGTTTTTGTAAGACTAAACGCAATTTAAACAGCAAAAAGAGTCCTTGCACTCAAAACTACGGAAAAAAATAGAAAAAAAAGTTTTTAAAAATATTGTAAATTCTTGGTTATGAATAAATGATATTTTGTTTTGTTGGCATCGGCGATCCTGGACGGATGCGATTCATTTTGCGAAGCCACCGGCCGCCATGACGCGTCAGCCATTGGTGACAGTTACTGAACGAAGACTGCGCGTGATCAATATAACTTTTGTTCTTAAATCTATTTTACGGTGAACTCTTGAGTATGTTATACTTATATACTGTTCGTTTTAGTTTGTATGTAAGTATAAAAAAATATTTTCCAATAAGGAAGTACTTTACTTTTACTGAAGTTTAAGTATTTCAACTTAATTTATCACTATCCTTTAGATGAAAATTTACTTTGGCATGTAGGTACCTACTGATTTGTTCCTACACACACCAGTTTAAAAATACCTGAATTGTAAAAAAATATGAAAGTAGTAGGTAAAACTATTTTATTTTTTTACCAAGAGAGTGCTTTGGTTACCTACTATAGTATTTTACCTATACATATTTTTTTCAATAAGCCTGCTCATTTTGCTTTGGGAAGTCCAATAAACGGTTTACCATTGTACGATAGACGTGTTATTCAACTTCACTATTTAGGTCGTTTTTTATCTGACAATATAATTCATTCCATACCTAATACCAAATTCTTTGTAACTTTAAGTAAATTCTTAACAAATTCGGCAAAAAAATCTCAGTATCCGAATGATGCAAATACCTAACCAAATCAATTTGTAGACATGTTTAGTGTTTGAAACGTACAGATAACATAATAAAACCGTATAAAGAGCATGGCCGATTCGAATTTACTAGATTTCGATTCATTTTCTACAGAATTACAATTCTAAGATTACAATTTAATGTTGAACTACTTTCCATAATGAGAAAATGATAAATAAAAAGTCTGCAAAAATTTAGAGCTGATTTGTTAAATCGAACAACTATGAATTTTAACAAATCCCCCTTTAAAAGGCCCTCGAGAACTGCATGCTTTCATTAATTACTTACTTGCTAATTATTCTAATTAATTTTTTATATAACACCATCAGTAAACAAGAGTACGATCTGCCTCATGTTAAGCAATTACCGTAACCTATTGATACACCCTTACAATAGGTAACAAAGCATTTATGAATAGTCAAAATCTACCACCGGTTCGGAATGCTGCTTCCAATGATAAGATCCGGCAAGAAACTCAATGGTTAGGTACTCTTTTCAATGAATGGTGTACCGTGTGTGTAAGACGTGAGTGTGAGACGAAAAGCGTCCAATGAGACAAAAGCCCTGTTTTTGGGAAGCCATTTTTGTTTTCATTGTTTATAAGACCATGCTAGGCGCAGGTGGCAGCTGGTCACTGCACACAAAATGCAACCTTAAGGTGTTCAAGCGTCGAGTTTGTTGACTGTTCATTCTCAGGAACAGCAACAGAATACTATAAATTGACTCACCTGTATCACCCTCATCGGCAGTCCAGTCTCCTTCGCCAGCTGTTCCCGTATGTGTCTCGTCGGCTTCGGCGTCTGGGAGAACGCGGACTTCAATATCTCCAGCTGTTTAGCCTTTATCGTGGTTCTGGGACCCCGGCGCTTGGACCCGCCGTTGCCGTCGTCCGGGGACTTATTCTCGGCCTGAGAGTCCCGTGTCTCGGCGTCACCGTCCAACGAACCCTGCATTGGGAAGAGAAACAACTGAATGGGACAATGTGGTCACGCCCAGGAAACATACAGGAGGAATGGTCGAGGTTGATATTGTTAGGGATAGAGATGTAGCTTAATCAGGGGTGCTTCTCTTAGCAACGATAATCGATATATCGTTACATTCGTATTGTGGAATCCTACTCTAAATTCCATCTTCTTTGCCGTCGTATCGACTTATTGTACGAACAATACAAAATTATCGTTCGTTCAGAAGATATATCGATTATCATTGCTAAGAGTAGCACCCTAGGGTCTATTATAACAAAATCGCAGCAGAGCACCAACATTCTGAGTTAAAACCGTATTAATAAATTAGGCCCGTATTAATAGATCACCCTCAAGTCTGAGAGCGATCTTGAGTACGTTTTTGGTACCTACTGCATTGACATAAGAATGAAATTTCCAAGATCGCTCTCTGACTTCAGATTGATTTACTAATACAGGCCGTAGAGTCCTGTTTTTTCACATTATTAGGTGGTCACACTTTTCCTATTGGGATGTGGTACCCTTGACTATTACAAGTCTCTATGTGGTACAGATAAATATGTTATTTTATTGTGATATTATTTATTTTTCTTCTTTAGTTTTTGTCACTTATATTCGTGTTCCAAGTTCACAATGGTTTTTCTCGTATGAATATTTTCAATCAATCAATTAATCAAATCAATCAATCAAGTCTAGGATATTTCAAAACTCTGAATTAATTATGTTTTTTTTTTTTTGATATGACTATATGTTGTTGGCCAGAGTGGCCATAACAACTTCACCCGGACAGAGAGCGGGCGCAAGTGCGCTCCAGCCAGAGGGGCAGGGGGGCAGCTAGCTCAAGGGCGCCACAAGGGACACGACCTCGGCTTGGGCCGCTGCCAGGAGAGGTGGCGAGGGTAAATCTACCACCGGATCGGAACGCGACCTCGACTGAGAAGATCATGCAATTTGCAATATTGATTTATAGCGCAAGAACTAGGAACGGGCGAAAATTCTTATAAAATATGGACTACCAACCTGATCTTCAGAGTCTTCGTGGGGCTTCGTATCGCCGTTATGTGAGAGCTCTGAATGTAGCGCCGGGTGCGGCGCGTGCGCAGGACTGCTTGAGTTGTTAGCTGCTCTCGACTCGTCCTCCTCTTCCTCGTCTGTCCCCGAACCTAGTAGTGAATCGGCTGGAGAAGAAAGAAAAGCAATGAGTTACATTAGTAGATAATATTAAGTTCATAGATTGACTAAAGATTTCTTTCCTATCAGAAATAACAATCGTGTTGGTGATAGCAAAAATTCATAGTTTTACAATTTGCACCCTGCTGTGGCTTTGAAAATACAAGAAGAAACTATTAAAAACCAATAACCCTTTAACATTAAAGTCAAAATTGACTTATCAAAAAGCAATCGCGCTCCCCGCGTCGGTTTAACCAAATAAAAATGTAATTTCGAGTGAACTCTCCCCAAAGAAACGGGAATAGAAAGAATTAGCCGCAAAAACAATTACTTATGGTGTAGGGAGAGTGTGTCATGGATAAACTATGCATTCTCGAATGAAACTCGAACAAATATATCGCTGTAAGACCCATCACATTTACACATATTATGCTGTTTATTAATAACGAAGTTCAAGTTTTAATATAACAGCAATAATAAAAAATTACATACTTAGGTATGTAATTTTAAGACGTTAGTATCCGACAATAGTATTCAACAATACCAAACAAGGTAATTATAATAAAATCCTACGATACACGACTTTCTTTTTTTTATTAATAAGTCTGGAACGAAAATTAAAAAAAAAAGATTTTGCAGTTAGTATGTACTAAGCAATCAAAATATTAAAAATGTAGGTACTAGACCGAAATAAATAATAATAAATAACTATGATTATACATATATAGGTGTACTGTCTGTCAGTGTGCTTACGTTGCCAATAAACAAAAGGGATATCCTCCCATCCAAAACTCAATTCGCTTATAAACGGAAAATTAAAATCGAAAACGGAAACAGCGTTAGGGGTGGAAAAACCGTTTATTCTCGGCAAACACCGAGGGATGGTTTGGCGCGGGGCGCCGAGTGACCGGGGACATTTGGAGGGCCCTTCCACCCGACAACATTTTGTACTTGTATTCATTACAAAGAATAATAGATAGGGCTTGGCTAATGTATTTTTAGTGCTGGTTCATAACACTCGAACACGTAAACGACCCTAGGTACCTGCCTAACGAAACAGGGGTAATTTTATATACATATTTTTTATAATATAACCTGAAATTTCTGCTAAAATTTTATATTTAATAAAACTAAATGTTTGGGAACCGATTTCAAAAAAGGTTGAGATTCTCAATATAACCTAACTTTTTTTCTAAATTCTAATGTTTATCGACATAATATTTTCTATTCAATATATTAGTTTTACAGCGAATAGGCGTATACGCTAGTCATTTATTTTTTGCACCTACCTTAAAAACCGTAAACTTAGTAGCGCTGCCCAATATTTTTTAAATAACTTAAAAAAATACATTGCTCAGTGTTTTTGCAAGACTTTTTACGCTTATTACTAACTAGACAGCACTTAGTCTGGGTGCCTGTAAAATAATTACGCAATCTTTCTTGTTATAAGCATACTTAGTAATTTTTATAACGTTATAAAAATACCTATATTTTTTAATATATTTTTTTAATCCATTGCACGTTGAGACACCGCCGTCTGTTCAGCCTGAGGCAATGTTAGGGCGGCGTAGAGTGTAACATCTGTCAAGCGGTGAGATCAGCTCGTCGATGGATATACATGTATGTAGAGCCCTATAATTTAAAACGTTTATCTGACTGTCAGCAGATTCATGGGTTGGAGATTCACGTATGAAGACGTTAAAAGTCGTATCTATACCTATACCTACATATAATGCAATCAATAAGGACACAAAAATTTAAAGCAGTCATTATTTCATTTTTTTAAATATGATTTCCATTTAAATGCCTGTAGGTTTGACAGAGCAACACGCAAACGGTTAAAAAGATCTGGATGCAATTTGACACATAAGTATCTACATTTAAGTTATACTTTAGAATGTGCATTATTATCCATCTGCAATTTCCTAGTGTGTGGGGCGGACTTAGAAATCGTTGGCTCACTAGTACAAGGTTTTTTGCCCATATTAATTAAATTGAACATAGATCCATGTAACTGTAAGTCAAAAAAACGTAATTCTAGTGTAAAATTATAATTCAAAGCTCTCAAGTTCACTCTCAGTTGAGAGAAATAGTATAGTCTTTATCAATTTATCATTACATAGTTACATACAAAAAAAAAATACTTTATTTCTTTATACATGTTCCATTTATAAATAAAAAAATACCAAGTTGTGGGCCCCAAAGGTGGGGCTAATTAAGTAGATATGAGGGCAATGATCAGGCGTTCGGGGCTGCTTGACTTATATTAATCTTGGCCACGTTTTCCCGGCAGCCCTGACTTGCACTTCCTCAAGGCTTGCAAGTCATCCGAGGGTCCTGCGGCATAGTTAGGAAAGGTGAATGTGTGCCATCCTAGTTTCCTTTTCTCAGCCATATGTATTGGATCCACGGAATAGATAATACCATGGAACTGTCTCAATGATAAGTAGGTTAGCGTTAGTTACAAGTTAAATGTTATAACTTTTATTTACAAGGGAAAAGGAAAAAAATATGTTGTCGCATCGTAGGTAAGTCTAGTATGTAATCTTTAAGATTAATTTTTATATTAATTGTGTTTTTGATTTTATTTTATACTTTCAGCTTAGCATGGACATTTTTTTAGTTTTGTATGTTACTATAAGTTTTTTTTGTTTGTAAGATTTTATTTTGTGTTCAGCTGGTGTAAGGTACTTAGGACGTTGGCATATCCTTTCGGGTAAAACCCATTTTAAAAAAAACCTATTTTGTACACACAAGTAAACGTCGTGTGAAATCATGAGGAAACTTGTGCCTCAGAAAATGTAACCAATTTTCGGAAGAGATGTGAAATCTTCCAACCAACACTGGACCAGCGTGGCCGTATGGCCGGAATTCCCATCGTCTTGAAGGGGAGGCCCGTGACCTGGAGTGGGACATTCAAAGAACTAATTCCCATTGTTATGGCAAAAATACACCGTAAAGCCTATTTTCTCTACTTATTGTATTGTCCTTTATTGTATTGTAGTTAATCTAAGATAAAGTATTAATTTAAGTCTAGTTCTCAAACCGATCGTCGATCAAGTAGTAAGTACTACCTATGGAGTTTGCACAAGCACTCGTGGGTTAAAGCGTCCGGGGCTCGAGGGCCCTCGGTAACCCTCGCCTTGCAAACACTAAACTTTTGTGAACATGTAGAGTTATTGTAGGGAAATATTTATTTTATGTTGTTGAAAATATTATCATGGGAACAAGTCCGCAAAAAAACTGGGTCCTTAACGAGCCTTGTTTTATCTCCTACCGGTACCTAGATAGATAGCTTCCAAAGGGAAATTTTGAGTTCAAAATGTAGAGGCGCCTGCAGAGAAGTTTTGTATATATTTTGGTCCTTTGACTTGTATCAAAAGGTTAATCTGTTAGTGCCTTTAAAATCTCTCTTCATGGTCTTATAAGTAAGATCTTACTAATTAGATTATATTATGCATAGGTAGTTTAAAGCGACGAAGTCTTGACGGGCCTGCAAGACCTTAGAACTTACGGGCTGCTAGCACAAAGACCGGGACTAGATATATTCTACGTCAGAGATGAAATAGTTACTAAATAAATACGCAAGGTATATATAGTTAGTCCAGTGAAATAAATAGTAAATAAAATCGTAGTTAGACGATTACAGGCACGTCCCCAGCAGACGCGTCACTCGCCTACACGGCTGAAGCCTGGCACCACGCCCCAATTCCAATATCAATTTTAAAACCGTCCTCCCCCTCAAATAAACGACTTCCTTTGTCCCGGTGTACCCTCGCTAATCGAATTTTGGCGGGAAAACAGCCTTTTATTGTCGTTTAATTTCAAATATGGAACGTTCTCTTTCATGATCGAAATTCAAAAACTTTATGGCTTCTTTATTTTGCGTTTGTTTTCTTGTACTATGTATGTGCTCTGTGCTAGTTTGATTGATTTTATAAAATTTTGTGAGTGTTTCGTCATTTTGTTTTGACATATTTAACTTTTTTGTATTAACGGACCAATAGGCACCTACGATTGGTGTATTTTGCTATTTATGTCATTATTATCAAATAAGTATAAAAATCATAATAATAGCACACCTGAAACAAAGTAATTGTAAGCGAACGCCCTTCTGTTCTCTTTTATTTTCTGTGGGCTCCAGAGTTCATAGAAAATACTCTCCATGGAGTGTACACAGGGGAATATAAATAAAAAAAATTACCTATAATACCTAAGTATTTCTAAATGCTCAGTGCCCTCATTAACAGTGATATAAGGGAACATAAAAAAATATTTCTTACATCAGTTTTCTTACATAAAATCCCACTACAAAGCACGATTAACATCACTATAATCCACAATTAACATCTATTAACAATTCAATCGGCTTGATTCATGAATATTTTTTTCCACAAAAATAGTACCCACCTATTGCTATCTGTAATCTATAACAACCTATTAACGGTGCGAACGCAATAAAACTGATTATTTTGTATTACGGGCACGCTAAGGTCGGTTATGGCGTGTTTACGGGCGCGACCGTTAATTCGAGAACATCTCAAATGTAAAATAAGAAACCGCGATAAGGATCTAAGAACATAAAAGATATGGGAACCTTTGTGGTGTCGGTAGCCGGCATATAGTTATATACGGCCATATACGCCACGGGCGTAGACGTAGTGGCGCACACACACACGTGCGCGTCTCGCGGCACACATGAAAGCGTGCTGTACGCACACGTGGAACGGAGGGCAGTGATTGGTGGACGCGGCGGCGACGACCACGCCCTCTTTTATCGACGTTGCGCACGGAGCTTGCGTGCAAAACGTGTATATGTAAATTCTATAGGTTCGAGAGCGGTTTTTAAAATGTCATTTCCATTGGGAGCCTCGTTTGATGGCTAAGGGAAATCTAAGTACACGATATTTCTGGAACAAATGTTATAAGTTCTCTGAAAAAGAGCGAAGAATTTAGTAATACCTGAAAAACACCTACTACAAATGCTACCTACAAATCAATTTAAAATTAAATTAGCAGCTTTCTAAGTTTGCGCTTTTTTGCTAAACATTTAGCAACGTGATCCAAAAAAAAATAACAATTTTATCTGATATTGTGTCTGAAATTCTGCACATAGCAAGTTGAGGTTTTCAGTTACAAAAGTACTATCACAAGCAAAAGTGATTGGATTATTTCACGTCAGCAATACACAGGGACTTATTCAAATAAAAAGTTAGCATCTGAAAGTTTTGACGACCTACAGTCACAAAAAGTGTGTTACGTCGTTTTGCAGTCGCGATGAGATGAGCAGACAAAGCAGGCGAGCGCCGGCTCCCGACAAAGGCGGTCGTGAGCGTGACTTCCCCAGGTAGCGGTGGGAGGGTAGTCGTAGAACACAATTAAAGAGCTTACGATAGCATGAGTCGAGTTTTTAGCGCGTTGTGATTCGCGGCGCCTCCGCGGCGGACGTACGCCGAGGTGACTAATGGCTTTTTAGCTTTTTTACACGACTGTACTTTTTACTTGACGTTCGTACATGGAGACAACAATGGCTGGAAATTGTCCGTGCACATAGTTATTTAAGGAAAATAACAAAAACAGATCGAAAATAGCTACGATTAAGGTAGTTAGAGTGAGATTGGAAGAATCCTACTAATATTATAACTGCGAAAGTTTGTGAGTGTGGATGTATGTATGTATGTTTGTTACTCCTTCACGCAAAAACTACTGAACGGATTTGGATGAAATTTGGAACACAGATAGATTATAACCGGGATTAACATATAGGATAATTTTTAACCCAATTATCCAATACTACCCGAATGAAGTCGTAGGGCACAGCTAGTCTCTCATCTATATCATTATATGTCCATCCAACCGCAGGCTTTTGCTCAAGAGAAAGGAAGTATAGTAGCAGCGTAACAGTAATAAAAAGCTGTGTAAGAAGCGGATAACATAAAATTGTATAGCCAATTCTGAGGTATACTTTGAGTTAATGTAACTGATTGAATTAGATTCAGGCAATCTTATCATATTTTCTTGTGGTTTAGGATTACCTAGTCAAGTAAATTAGGTAGGTATTACATCTGACCGGTCTGAAATGTATTTTTCAGCAATAAGCGAAACAATCAGTAGGGCATCCCTGTACACTGCTTTATTAATATTTCACAGTAAACCATCAATGTTACCTATTAAAATAAGCCACTTTTACATTACTTCTTTGTGGTTCAATGGTTTGATTAAAACACTCTGTAGGTGCCATAAAATACCTATTAAAAAAAGTAATGAGGTAGGTGAGCTACTGATGAAATCTGCGTCTCTATAATATTTATTATTGTATTACAAAAACAGACATTAACAAGAGTCATTCAATAAAACTAGAAATGACTAGCGAGAGGTCAGAAGACGCGACCTAGCAAACATAAAGTTCCATAATTTCATACGGCCACAGCACAGTGGTGGACCAATAAATAACAGTTACAGTTACAACACACGAAAAGGCAATATGTCAGCGTCTGGGGCCGCCATTAGCGACGCCATGTTTGATCTAACACAATGGGATGCGCGTACGCACGCCTGGGCGCTGCATTTAGACAAATTAGTCGCCCATCCATCGGATAGCTGTGAAAAATTGGTGTTAAATTATTTTTTTATGCGGCGAAGTGAACGCTTTGACCCCGTAACGAGCTCGGTTTGTGTGTTTGACGAATAATATTTTCAATTTCTCAGTTTGTTTACGGTTGCTTCCATCGCTAACGACCTCCCACAGTTTGGGCCACTTCGTATTACGGGCAATTGAGTACGTCTCACCGAGTTCTAGTAATGTTTCCAGTTAAAATATCGATTACATTATTAAATTGATTTTTTCTTCGTTGTCATCATAACTTTTCAACTTGTCGGCGGTGTTCAAATCAGCATTATATTTTTATGGTTTCAAATAGTTTCTTACGGTACCTTTGCTTTATTAATTTAAATCATAAATAGTTTTACGAAAAAATTTTCTTGTACTGATATATCAGTAGACATACCCAAAGTACATATTTATAAACTATTTAGTATTTAAACTATTTATAAAAATACTTTCCTACAACATAAGACAGTATTATTTAAGTACAATTAGTGGCCATACTAAACGTGGTAAAACTGAAACTATGGACAATATATCCATCATGTTCAAAGGAATACAATTATTTATTTATTTATTTATTTATTATCATTTAAACACATGTAATATTGTCTAAGAACATAACATACAAAAAACCACTGAGGAGGAGGTTATAATTCAGCAAAACATTGGAAACAAAATTGATTGCGCGAGCAAAAACAATGCAGCATCAAGAAATATTAGATGGGCTCTTAAAATTCTGATGCTTAGTAATTTTCTCAGTCTTACAATGTTACAGAAATGGCTGTCGAGGTGAGAGTAACGAGTATCTATTACCATTAGGCTATGAGGACCATCAATCATGGTCTATGGCCACATAGCATAGCGACGGGTGCTTATGAGACTCGCGATGCTTTAGGACTCATTAGGCATGTTGGAGGAGACTGGTTCGAGTAAAAGTAAGTTCTAAATAACTTTGGATAACCTTCATTTTAAGTTAACATTTTTTTTACCATGTTTTTCATCAAGAACGTTTTCTGTATTTCCATTGGAGTTATGAGTTATTCTCTGAATGAAATAACTCTGATTACGTATCAGTATTTACGGATTATATTTTTCCCTGACGCCGGAGAGGTAAAGACATAAATCTTGTACCTTTAGCTACTTTCTCTTTTCCCAATATTCCTAATTAACATTACACAACTAATTTACAAGATACTTAGTAATCTTTTTGTGACATTTTCACATGCAATATTCCAATGTATACACGCACATCAGTGGCACATGAAAGGTATTTATATAACCACTATATAACTATATATCGTATAGGTAGTTATTGGAGTGGGAGCTACGTGACCGCAGATCGTGACCCGGCGGGATTGCGCTCCGTGCGTGCGCGGTGGCTTTATTTATTTCTACATCTGTCTGTCGGCTGTACGCGACTATACCTAGCGCGACTACATTCGTGTGAAAGTATATTTATATTGGAAGTAGAGTCGTTGTGTATAGTATGAAAAAAGTTCTTCAAATGTCACATAATTATGGTATGGACGAAAAGTTTACTTCAGTGCTGAAGACATTCATTCAATGTATGAAAGTCTGATATTACAAATACTCTACAAAGACCCATGTTGTGTCTACTTTACTTAAATAATAATAATAATAATTTAGGCTTTTTGACATCCCACTCCTGGGCACGGGCCTCCCCTCAACACGAGGGGAATTCAGGCCACTTTACTTACGTGAATAATTTCAGGAATACATTATCCGTCTAGCAGTAATCTGAACATTGAGAAAAGATAGAGATTAGTTATCTTCCATGTCATCTAACAACTTTGAGAATTCATCATAATCCAAATGACAGCGAACTGACAGTAAGTAATGGCGAGCATACGATTGACGGTATGAGTGGACGCGAGATCGCCGCACGCGCACCCGTGACACGCGCCGTGACGGATGCGCTCGCCACGATGCGTGCACGCAGAGGAAAAAAAATCCACAATTTTCTTGGAAATACTCCATTTCAATTCACTACGTAGACGATTGTCTTCCCGCTAGTTCGACTAAGAGCGGTATTAATAAACCTCTCCCAAATTTGAAAGCCATCTTGAAAATATAATTCTTCTGTCATACCAGTACAAAAATACATGTCAAAAGCGTATTCAATTCGCTCTCTACAAGACAAGACTTGAGATCGATCTATTAATACGGGCCTGAGTGCAGGTCCTAACAGGTCCATCATGATAAAACTGAGAAAGGCTGAAAACAGGATAAAAGCTATAGGTGTACAGCGGTAGTCATAAAGCTTTTCAGCCTAAACAATTATTTCTGTCTCCCCCCTTGTAACGGACGGAAGTGGATGAATTTCTTCTAACTCCTCATTCTTTATTTAGGTAAAACCCGTGCGGGTTGCAAGAAAATTTACCTATTACCCAGAACGCGTTGAGAATCACACATCGACGTTTTTATTGGACACCATAGTCGATCCTGGCTGACCGGGGTAACAGTGGTGACTGAGTGTGGCAAACCTAGTCCCATTTAAAAAATCAGGGTAGACACGGCCTTAAACAAGGATTCTTTACGTAAAAAATATAAGATTGCAATTTTATAAAAAAAACATTAATCTTATCTGATTTCCAATTTACAGCTGAGGTGAAGAATTCAATATAAAGTATGTTACTATAAATCCATTAATTGTAGATTTATTCAAATAAGATCAAGCTAAAATTCCGACCAAAACGCATGATGCGAGCCTACCTACTATGTATGTACAATAATAATAGGTACATAAAACATCTACCGAACAGTAGATCAGTACAAACCCATTCAATGCGGTGTAATTAAAAGGGCTGAGCCAAACACAATCAATCTCGGCTCCATCTCCCCACATAAAGTCAAAATAATAGATGGCCACTCTGATGTCACTTTTTTCTCTTCGGCGTACACCACGAAATTGACAGGTCATCAGCGCAGGCGCACGGTGACGAGACGCTCTTTCTTCCCACCAATAAGTAAAGACATTAAACTGAAGCCGCTCCACGCGAACGTATTCTTTATTCGGTAGCGTTCTAAGGCGATAATCCTATGAAACAAACACGGTATAAGGCCTTCGTCGTTAACGAAAGCCTCCCGTTCGGTTCTTTTTTCGAAAGATAATCTTCAGCGGCCGAGGCGTGAAGGCCGACTGCCACACAACATGGCGTCGACAGGTTTCTTCCCGCTTTTTTACCTCTTTGTTCCTTCCCATTATTGTATGGATGTTTCGTTCCCGGCGTTCGATTTTTAATTCTGTTTTTTTTTTATTCCGCATTATTAATATCGCCGCGGCGTTTTTATTTACATACGACCAAAAAGTTTCAAACAAGGAGGCTGTCTATCTCTATGGGAAAGGCAGTGATGAAGCGGTTTTATATCTTTCTCGGAACGGTCATTTAAATATAAATGGAGTTCATCAAAAGATAGCGAAGGCTTTCGCAGTTAAATCCCATAGCGCTGGCTGTTTCGCGGAAAATAATGATTTAGTGCGGTAGTAAAATTTTGAAAACAATAAAATGAGGAGGTCCGAATCGGTAGCCTGAGAACTCGGCCGGCACTCGGGACAGAACGACCTCCCCAGAGGTTATTTCAGCCGTAATAAACTGTTGAGCCTGTCAATTTTCTGCCCACTCAAAGATTTATTATGAAATAAGATGTTTTGACTTGTGATAAAGCAAACAGTTTGTCACTCTACCTTATTATACGAAGCCTTCAAAATATCGAAAACAAATCCATTACAGAAAACTTCGATATATTCTCAAATTTCACACAGACTAAGTATATGTGAGTTTGTATTTGACAAATCATCAATTTTAGAAAGCAAGCTGAACAACAAATGTTACTCACGTTAATTTATTACAAAGAAACATTAGCTCTACCATAAATCTTGCGCTCGCTAGCAACACACTAGTCGCTCTACGTAAAATATTTGTATGGCTAATTGTTAGTACCTCCGGTGACCGATAGGAGCGCTGCACAATCTACCTTACAAAATATTTTATGTTAGATGCTAGAGACTACTAAGTTAAAAAAAATCATAGATAACTCATTATTGTTCCACAAACAAAAAAAACGTAAATATTTACACAGACAGTCACAATGGGCTTCAGAATAATAGCGATCTCTACCAAGCAACCTCTGTTTAGATGTTTAGGTCTAAGCAATGAAACACCAAACATATTAGGTAATTACTTAGTGGACTGTATTAAATAAAAAATAAATAAAGGACAACATCGTTGTAACAAAAATGAGTCTTTAGATGAATAATAATAAAAAAATGGCGCCCTGTCTTACTGACATTATTCTTTGTCATCTGTCAGCTGTCATCATGACAGTTTGCGTACGTTCAGGATCATACATTTAGAGAAGCTCTAAAGATCTCAATACGACATGGTAGAGCGACAGGTTACATCAGAACCTCTGCGGTGTATTCCGGTTCCAACTGACCGCATGAACGAAGGTATACTTTCTTTACGGAAAGCACGCTCCATTGCGAACCGATCTGACCGGAGAAAGAAAAACTCTACCATAGAGTACCACAGTTTTTATTGGGATGCACTTTTTTGCCAAAAACTCTAGTTTGATGGCTTAATTCATTAACACAAATAATACAAAATGCGAGATAAGATTTGATGTTCTCCCTTTCTCTCCTATGTATTAAGAAAAGAGAGCACTTATCGGTGAAATCCGTATCTTAATTTTTGAATCGGCGCGCGTGCTAGTTTTGCTGTACAAAAACTATTCATTACATAAAAAAACTTAACTCAAATATTATTTTTACCATCCAACACCCGCTTCGCTCATTAATTTTGATTGCTAATTAATCTGGATTGCTGAAAACTACATTTTTAACATCAATGCACAATTAACTCTATAATCGCGCTTTTAAGTTCAAATTCAATTGTTTGTTTACATTACGTAAGATGTTTGTCATTTGCGGTGGCCAATTAAGAGTGATTTGGGTGTATCGAGCCGAACGCAACTGTAACTCCGTTCGGTAAGGTTGTATTTCGGTTGGCCGGTGTTGTGAGGAAGCGAAGTGAAATGAGGCGTCCCAGCTTCGATTCCCGATCCAGACTATTAAAGTTGAGGCTGGGTATCGGCACGGACGGTTTGCTGGCATGTGGTCATGAACGGCGCGCTCTGGCCGAACAGGCGTTGGATTGAGTGTCGGGTGACAGTTCACGATTGTGTTAGTTCTTGGAACATTTTGTTTGTTAGCTAGGTCGTTGACCCTTGCGGGAGCTTATCTGAGAAATCTCTCTTTGGCGCTTATATAGCGAAATTAATAATGCCTTCAAGAATTTCTTATAGTCAATGATTTTAAAGTATTAGAGTTTAAATAAAGCACACGTTTCCCTAGTACGTATGACGGATCGACTGACGCGTTGGACGCACTCTGTCTGCCGTTTGTAAGTTTCGCTGCGACTACCGCTACGCCTATCGCCATAAAAGAAGACGTCATAGACGTCTCATTTAGATGTATGAATTAAAATCACGTGCTATGCGCACGCAGTCTGTCTGACGGGGCATGCATCTCATGAACCAATAATTATTCCGCTTGAACTTCGATAACCGGTTTTTATAAGCGGTAAAGTTTTGAGTAAGTTCCCTGGAAACTACTAAGGGCCTCTGCACACCACGTTTTTCAAACGCACCGTCAACGCGCGTTTGTAGCTATACAGACGCGTTACGCACGCGAGTCGGTCGCAACCTGTAGAGCTTTGTAGGATAAAAGCGCGCCGTCGACGCACGTTTCTAAAACGCGCGACGACGGCGCGTTTAAAATACGTGGTGTGCACAGGCCCTTTTGGTCATGAAAAAAATAAGGCAACAATTTTTTTTTAAGTCATGTTATTTATTGTGTATTGACCATCTTATAATGGGAGTGGAAATATACTTTGGCCGTGTACTTATGGGATGGCTAACTTCACAACCGTCCTTGTCTCTCTCTTGTCTGAACAGTTTCACCTTATCTCACCATATAAACAACTGACAATCGTTGAGTTTAATATTACCCATTTTTGTCAACAAAAAATTGGACAACAGCCTAAATCCTTGTACACAACGATAATGACGGCGATGCCAATAAATAACCGAGCATTGGTGCTTTAACGCGGGGGACTCGGGGGGTCCAATTAGACGCTGACCCCCTGGGGCCAGGCCTTTGCGCGCACCGGCCTGGCCTGGGCCGAGGCCGTATTAATCAGGGTCTCGATTAATGGTCCTTTTTGATATATTTTATAGTTTAACTTGTAATTTTAGTGAATTTGGATTTTACATGTTTTTTATGTCGTCTACATTTTGTAGTAAATTTGCATAATCTACTTATACGAGTGGATTATGCAAATATATATAATAATATCCATTGTAGGTATGCACCTACAATGGATATTCTACCATATCCTTCATTCACACGGTAAATTACATTGCACGTTCTAGGAAAAAAAACTCTAATAATTACTTGATGTAATGGATAAAAATGCGATGCTTTGTCGTGCGAATGAAGGGTTGGGACCTAAGTTGGGACATAAGAATATAATATTTGCTCGTACGACTCAAAAACATATACCTACTTTTAATAATTGTACCTACCTATCATCCCCTTATAAAATAGTACCCGGAAGAGGATGCGACAGGGGTGTGCGCGGGACGGGAGGGGGACACCCCGAGGGGTAGATAAGGAAATAATATTTTCTTAAGTCGCCTCCTCCCTCGTACCTATAGGTATTATTTGTGTAGGTATGCAATGCAGAGATGTAGGGTTGCTAGCATTGAGATATGAATGCCATTTATTTATGCAAGAGGACATCAAATAGCTAAACGTTAAGATAGGTATCGCATCAGAAGACAACCTCGGCATCATTGCGTGGCGTCATGCATTGTTTGCTAGATTGAGTAAATGGCAATTAAATTACTAAAATGCCAAAAATAATGGGACTGGTCTGTCAACTAAAAAAAAACTTTATTTTAAACTATCTCGTTTATCCGAAATTATTTTTGCATAGTTCTTCTTTTTTAAATTTTTTTTTCACCTTCCTACCTAAATTACAATATAGCGTTGGTTACTAGCAGTAGGTACCTACCTATAGAGTTTCAACAGGTTAGGCAGTGGCTTTGATTTCCATTTTGTTACTTATAAAGTATTAGTAAATGTGTGTTAGGTACTAATGCCTGTTAGTAACATGTGTGCAAACAGATTAGATAAAATAGTCTCGCTATTTATTCTTTCACACGTTGAGCCTGAACATCTCAGATGTTTCAGTAAGAGGGTTATAAATTATTTCAAGAATGTAGAAAGTAACATTAAGCTTTCTATTCGTTACTACTTAAACAACAAAGTAACATGTTATTAAGAGGAAATATAGTAGAACGTTGATATAGATATAGATAGTAGTAGATAGTATAGTTTGTTTTTTTTATTGAATCAGTATGGGAAAATCCGAAACCATAGAAGATACAGGGAAACTGTCTTAAGAACCGTTCAGTATTTTTTCGTGAAAACAAATATGGCAAAACACTTTATCTACAATACCCAGCAATTTATTTTCGTACCTAGATTTTGTTTAGGTACATCTAAATTTTAATAATTGAACTTATCCATAATTTCCTTTGAGAGTTTGGAAAAGGGTTAGTTAGAATATAACTTTAATTAAATTCCAGACCAGCCTAGACGAGTAGGTAAAGCAACAATTTTGGAAATAAATTCCAAGGATTGTTTCCAATAAATTAATTAATGTAAGCAAGCCTTTCAATCAAACGAAACGAATTCAAATATCGAACATAAATTAAAACAACGAAGGCCGTTCGTTGTTGAAATTCAATTTTAAAGGTTGGCACGACGACAATAGTTCCACAAAAGCGAAACGTTATATCGAACTTACAAACAAAAGATCGAGATCAAGAAGCTTGATGACATGCTTTTCATACCAAAATAAAAACTTATTAATTCAAATTTGGAATACTTATTAAAAAAATAATGCATGGAGTTGGTTGGTAACAATTTTGTTTTACTTATCATTATCTAAACAATTATATAAACACTAGCTGTGCCCCGCGACTTCATCCGCGTAGTATTGGATTATTGGGTTAAAAAGTATCCTATATGTTAATCCCGGTTATAATCTATCTGTGTTCAAAATTTCATCCAAATCCGTTCAGTAGTTTTTGCGTGAAGGAGTAACAAACAAACATACATACATACATACATACATCCAAACTCACAAACTTTCGCATTTATAATATTAGTAGGATAGTAGGATTAACAAATGTCAAATTAACAAAGCGAACGTCCTTTTGTTTACAAGATTAAAATAGGATGATGTTGTGTATTGAACCTCCAGGCTCCTTTATTTAAATGGTCAGGTTTTACGCCAGGCCACCCGTCAATTTCACGCCATTTACCCGCGCACAATACGCGCCCGAGAAGGAAAAATTTAATAATTTGAAAAAAGAACGCGCGTGGGCGCTCTGGCTCACGACAACACGTCACGAACTGAAAGCCCGGGAAATGTCTACCTAGCGACCAACTGATCGACCTCTTAAATTATTAAATAAGTATTTAGGTACCTACCTACGTAAAACGTACACTATAATTACCTTAATTAATTATGATATTACAGTTACATAAAAAAACTAAACAATCGCTGTGTAACTAAAACGCGGATGGATTATTCCCCCGTTTTATAATTGAGGTTATTTTCAAGTTTCGAGTGCGGAACGCCGACAGGAAACATTATCTTCGATTTTAGTCGTAAGCGCAACGATTACCTCCGCGGTTTGACAACTAATAATTACTAATAAGCCCTTCAAAACCCAAACCGCCCAATTTACGCTAAACGCCGGACTTTACCCTCGATACGTCGCCGACAATTACAGTTAATAAATAATAATTTATATAATAAGCATGTACAAAAAGTTGCCGATATCACTAGTTTAGATAGAACCGGTGCGGGGTTAATTCGTCGTCGGAATGGGAGGTCAAAAAAATTGGTTAAGTATTAAAATACCGCGCACGTCCCGTAATGGCGACCGGCAACAATCGCGCGGCACTAGCGATTATAACGATTACTGTCGATAACTTGTATCGACACCGGCTATTTGGTTAGTCGGTCGATTATCGATAATTTGCCCTCGGGATACGCTCCTGATGCTGTAAATCGTTGACCGATTAGTTTTTTGCCGTCTTTATACGTATGTACCTACGTAGTAGGTGATTGAATCCATAGAGAATATTATCTACTAACACCTTTTAGTCGATAAAAAAAAATCTACCACAGACTATAAAGTACTAACCTACTAACTTTTTTTCATTTATGTCATTCATTCATTAATTCTATAGGAAAGTAAGTATATACTAAAAATCATTGTTTTCGCGACTGCGCCGAAGCCTGTGTTAGGGTTATCACATATCATGTTTAACTACCAACACTTAATTCTATTCCACGAGTCCATATAAAATAGAAACTCGGGTCTGGCGAGCTTTCAAAAACGCTACATTAAAACATCATAAAACTCAAACATAAACGTTTAGTGCGGCCAGTTTATGAGCACGCTACCTATCGATCGGTTTAACGATAAATAAAAATTAATGGCCAGACATATGGAATCGCAGTGGCGAGCGGACGCATTAACCAGACGGAGCTCGCGACTGACGTGCGAGACAATCCACAATTAAATGTCTAAGGACCGTATTACTAAATCGATCTCAAGTCTGAGAGCGATCTTGGAAATGTAAACCCAACGTCATCCCATTACAAAATTACATGTCAAAATTGTACTCAAGTCTGAGCGATCTTGGAAATGTCATTCTTATGTCATACCAGTACCATACCAGTACAAATGACATGTGAAAAGCGTTCTCAAGATCGCTCTCAGACTTGAGATCGATTTATTAATACAGGCCTAATTTGGTATATTCGAAGCGTTTGCCTATCTATTGCAAAATACTTGCTGATTGTTCTGCAACAACGGAACGTTTCATCAGCAAGCAAGAAAATACACTGAATCCTTTGAATAAAGAAACACACACGGCTTTCGACCCTACTTCGAAGAGGACAAGTCTCACAACACGTCAACAACCTACTCCAACCATACAGTTCTATTGTCGTATACCAAAGAATTATGTAATCTCCACGAGAATACCAGTGATATACTTACAAAAGATTTTGAAATAATACACTCCTGTCCGTCGTATTAACTCGATCGGGACGTCGGATGCAGAATCGGGAGTAATGGCTGACTCACCCCCCCCCCCCCCGGCTGGCTGCCACCGGGGCGAGGGGAAGGGGACGGGGGGGGCTTACGAAATGGGATTCTATCGGTCTCCTCCATTCCACGCCATTCGGGTTCTACGTGACTGTACATAGCTATGTAAGTGCAACTTTCTCTTTGCTATCACATGAACTCTTACCGCAATGGAATAAGGATCAAAAACGTGGAAACTGCCAGCAGTGGAACTGCTGCAGAGGTTTTGTTTACGTCTGAAATTTCGCGTTTTACTTTTTACCGCGCTCGGTTGACATTCGTGTTATTCGGAGTTTGTGAATACTTTTACTGAAACCGTGATATTTTTGTTGTAATAAAAAGACGGAAAGAATGCAGTTGGTTTTAGAAAACTGAGATTTTAAGCTTATGGTGGTCATTTGCTAATCAAAAGGTGAAAAATTATAATCAATCCACTTGATTTCTCATTGTTCTCATTGAAAGGCGAATCAACCATAGTCAAAACTGGACGCGTTACGAGTAAAGTTATTCCTATTTTCAACCTTATCAGAAACAAACAATTCTAATCCATTGCATTCCTTTTTTTCGTCTTATTAAAATTGATGAAAACTTTATTTAAAAAAATTGAAAAATACTTATTTTATATTTAATACTGTAATCGCGAGCGCGCTAGAGCGTGGCCACAACAAACAGCTCTGCTATCGGTTGCACGATAAACAGCCGGGAGCGGTTACGTTGAGGGTGCAACCCTAGCTGAGGGAACGGAGCTGCAAACGTAAGCAGTACGACTATGGCCTTTGTTTTTTTTCTGATTTTATAATTCTATTTTTTATAAAACATAATAATAATAATAATATAGCCCTTTTGACGTCCCACTCCTGGGCACGGACCTCCCCTCAACATGAGGGGGATTCAGGCCATAATCCACCACGCTGGCCGAGTGCGGGTTGGCGGATTTCACATGGCTTTCGAAAATTAGTTAGATCTTCTAAGACATGCAGGTTTCCTCACGATGTTTTTCTTCACCGTAAACAAGTGATAATCATATAGAAATTATGATTGGCACATAGATTTCGAAAAATCCAGAGGTGCGAGCCGGGGTTTGAACCCAAGACCTGGTGCCCGCAAGACGCGTGCTTTAACCAATCGGCTATCACTGCTATATAAAACATAATAACATCCAAATTCAAAAAATATGCGTCCTTATAATAAGTAAATATTATTCAATTCTCTTTTCAAATGAGATAATATAACTACTGTCTCTAAATTAAACAAAAGGTCCTAATTTACGACATTCAACGAACATTTTCATGTTGATTACAGCCGGCCAGTGTCATTATCTTTTGGATTAAGCACAAAAATGTTCATCCTTATTCAAATTGCATCGATTATGAAAATCATACACTTGTAATAATTGGACGGCATGATTTATACCTACTATTAACTTTGAAAAACATGAAAAATGTATATAACTGCGAATCCCATAGAAGGTCAAAGTATTTTTTTACAAAAGCGGATTCAGATTACAATATTAAATTTTATTTCTTAAAATATATTGACAGATACCACAAAAGGACACCAAGAAACCCCCCTCATTTTGTCTGCAAAATGAAAACCATATCGTCGTCTATTCAGGCGTTTCAACCCTGCGCGTGGCGCGTGCGTTTGATTGATAAGCGTTATCGCGCGGCGCACGGCCGGGGCGAAACCGACCCCCGCCTGTAGATAGAGGCTCCTAGTGAAATAGTAAGGTACTTTATCGAAAGACGTCATGTTACAAGAGTTGGACGAATAAAATGTAAGCAGTACCTACCCTATAAGTAAGAAAAAATATAGAAATAATTACTGGGGCAATTTTATAAAGCAAGAAAAAGAAGTCATATTAGTGAGGTGACTTTTTTATAGGTTTATCGACAATTTTGGAAATACGTAAAATTCGCCAACCCGCTCCGGGTCAGCGTGGTAGGTTATGGCCTGAATCCCCCTCATATTTAGGGGAGGCCCGTGTCTAGGAGTGGTTCGTTAAAAGGGCTAAAGTATTATTATTACTATCGACAAATCCATTTTTTTTCTCTACCCACTGCAGTATAAAATCTTTAGCGTATTAAAACTTTCGCAATTCCACATTAGCCGTATCAATAACCGCGTAAGCTCCTTAACCCCTCGCATGCTGGGAGCGGGGTCTAATCTGCCGCTCGTGGGGTTTTGCGCAGCTAGTGGAAACAATTCCTTGTTTGCCTTATCGTATCATTGCGCTGAATTTAAGGGGTTGTACGAGTTATTTATATTTGTGCAAGTTGTTTGAATTTGGAATGTCTTATTTATAGAACGAAGTATTAAAAATAAAACCTGTAGCGATAAATTCAAATTAGGAAAATTGTAGGAAGACCATAAATTTAATTTAGGTTACAAATTTTCGGAATGTCAATTCTATAACCTAATGGGCAATACCTTTGGGCTATAGCCTACATGAAGAACTACTTAACAATAACAAGAAACATCTATTACTTAATACATAAAACGAAGAATATGGGACTACCCAACAGTAGGTAAGGTAATACTTACTAATATCTATATTTACCTACGTGTCAGTAATCGGTCGGTAACTACATTATTTTCCAATATAAAATTATAAAGCACATAAAAATCTTACAGAAACAACAAACGCAAGAACACATTTTGTTAACAAATTTTAACACCACAGCCACACAATGGTTTAAATTTGTCATATTATTATGTAGAAACGCTCGCGCCGTCGGGAGCCGACTAATAAAATGTTATAAAACCAATAATAATATATGGAAATTAATACAGAAAAGGTAGCCGTCTCGACGCGTGTAGAGTAAAAATTCGCTATACGTGACCGTACATAATGAATTGAAGAATAAACCCATCGTTTGACGGTTTTATTAACTTCTACCTAGCGCGCGTTTGACGGTAGACACTTAGGAGATGGTAATAAACACAGTTCAGAAGAGACTAACTCGATAGATTTGTCAGGGACTGTGCAGCCAAAGCACCAGTATTAATAATAATAATAAAATAAATATCGCCAGACTGACACACGCAACTATACGGTCCCAAACTAAGCAACGCTTGTACTTTGGGTAACGCACAATGGACTGGGGGCGATCATAGAGACATCCAGACCGGGGCAAATTACGAAAAGGCCATTTCCGAAATTTACCCCAGCGGGAATCGAACCCGCAACCAAAACTTGTAAAACGGTTTGTTTCTTGGAACGTAAGGAGATTAAATTAGTTACCTACCCACTGTTATAGAACGTGACATCGTAGCTTTTTGTATGAACTCAACTCGTCTCGTTTCACGGAGAGCAGTTTTATTTGCGGGCATTATTCCGGTCTAACAATGTATAAACACAATTACGCTACGCAAACACGGGCGGCGCCGCGGGCCAGCACATGTCGCGGCTCGACGCGCAAACATACACCACAGAACATTACCTATAACTACAATAATATGGATGATACCAATCAGAGTAGTACCTACGAGATTGGAGAGGTTACGAAAAACTAAGGCGCTTATGAATGAATCAATCTCAAGTCCGAGAACGGTCTTGAGTACACATTTTGACACTTCATTTTGTACTGGTATGACATGAAAATGACAATTCCAAGATGGCTCCCAGATGTCAAATTGATCATTTATACTGGTCGATATTCGATTTCGGATATGTATATTATACAATTAGCAGGAAGGGGTTTCGGCTTCGAACACATTGTTTATCTATATACATTATTATATATTTATAAAGCAAAGTCGGTACACATACATAGTTATACGATCCGCCTGATGATGGTAATAAGTTACTCTAACATAGAGATGCTTGCAATACCAAAGACATTGCTCCCAGGTTGCCGACCTGAATGAGAGTGAGACAGAAGTGTTGCCCAGAAATCTCTACATAGAGCACAAAAAACAGTCATTTTGAATGACTCCATTTTAAAGTTGATCAAAGAAGAAAAATAAAAGCCGAATAGCGCAAAAAACTGGTATCTATAATTATTTGTACCAAGTACCTAATTAAAAGGTACCATAAACCCGAGCAAGTTTTCATTATTACTCGAATCATAGCTTTCCACAAACGTAATTATAGCTAATTAAACTAAATGTAATATCAAAGTGTTAATCTCTTTATCGGCGTTCGAAGCCCCCAGATACAGTAGCGCAAACGGAATACATTAGAGAATAAAACCAGAAATACCGGATACATACGAAACGCTGCACGGTGTAGGTACGCGACCCCGTTTACGTACTACGCTACACAGATCATAACCGTCGATATAAACGTTATAATCTCTTTCAGACCTCTTTCAACGAGCACCCCATATCAATCCCCCCAATCAAAATATTTGTACTATCTCTACATATTTGAATTGCTTGTGCGTCACGACCTAGTCCACAATCCGTCAGCTTTTTCATCCTCACGTCAAGGTGTTGCCGTCGACAAAGCGGTGAAGGAAAAAAGTAAAAAAAATGATGTCTACAGCACTACCGCGTGGAGACGTGGCTAATGTGTAATGCGGTTGGCTTTTTGTCCGACGCCTTCGACTTTTTGTTTCTTTTTTTCACTTGGATTCGGTTACGGTTCGTATTGATCGAAAAATCCGATTTCAAAATGGGTGCTCCGAGAGTTTTATTGTTGCCGTGATACGTTCTTAAACAATAAAAAACGCATTTTAAATTGAGAATGCAATTCTCACATGTCACGTTCGGAAATTGAAGGAGACGTTGGTCGTGTTTTAGAAATGTAATTATTCTGCAACCATCGGCTCCGAGAACGAGCGAGGACAATAAAAGACCTCATTTATTTTTTCATATAGCAGAATAGCGACCAATTGATAACGTGACAGCGTATGTCGATGTTTGATTGAACTTACGTAAACATTGTTTAGTTTAGTTTGCAGACAAGAATAGCGCAATTTCGGAGTAATCTAGTTGTCGGCTGATTTTATTTTTGCGACATTGACCCGCGATGTCGCCACACGTCTAGTACGGTACCAATTTCCTTTCACAAACCGCTATCGATATAAGTAAAGCTCCACCTCTACTCCAATTTGAAATTCGAACAAGTGCTACCAACTTTCACATTTTAATTGCGTTCATCAAAGAGCGCGTCCGGAATAATCTATCGATCATCGCGGATAACTTGAACGCACCGAATTAAAAATATCGATGCTTTCTGTCGAACAGCTAATAACTTGTAAAGAGGTTACAAGTCATAAATTTTGAATAAAAAACTCACTGTGCTGCGTCGGCGCCTTGCCGGCGAGATAATCCTCTTTGCATATAAACTTGTTATCGTCGAGCACGTAGAGCTCCTCGCCAGTGGACAGCTGCTTCCGACAGACGAGACACGTGAAGCAGTTCAGGTGGAACACCTTCTCCCGAGCCTTGCGGACCAGGTCTGAAGGTGAAATGCCGTGACCGCAGCCACTGCATTTTGTGCCGTATCGTCTGAAACAAAATTAATGATTAAGTGTTTTGTTATTTTTGCTCGGTATGGATTTGTTCTGTACACTTTTCTCTATGATGTATTTATAACCATAGTTAATGTAGAGCAAGCATAAGTACTTTAGTCAAATAAACTCAAATTCATAACACAAGGTAGTCAATTTTCCATGCAAAATCCATAGAGGTATCAAGATATTCTGTGGGAATTCACCTCGATTTAAATAACAAAATCAACGTTCAATCAACAGTGATACCCAAAGGTTGTATTATAAATATGACGTTCAAAAAGAAACGATTTAATAATATGGTAAAATATTCAAAGACAGCATTCGTAGCGATGTAACTTTACATCGGATCTATAGATTAATCATCGATCGTGATCTAACGATCTTAATACACCAATAAAATTTGGCATTGCAGAGATTTCGAGGAACTTTTTTCCAGTTTCTTGTTCCATTAAATTAAAAAAAAACAAAATAGGTTAGAATTTAGGACTGGGGAAATTGGGTAGACTAATCAATGAACATTTATGTTAACATTGCGAATAATATACGATTTCCAACTACGAATTCCTCGTGTACATACCTAAATGTGTTGAGTTGTTTCCCGTCTAAATAACCTGCTAATCAAATCATTCTGAACAGGTGGTAGAGTCTTATCATAACATAATTTTGTGACTTTTTAACAACTTATAAGTACTGGGGCCTATAGGGAAACTGTCAAAACTGACGTATTCATTTACACGATATGTCAGAGTATGAGTCGAAACGAGCGACAGCGGATAACGGAATTGGGACCCTCTGTTTTACATTTGAAAAATACAGAGTTGGCTGAATATTTAAACGAAGCGACTGCAGTTTGACACTCAGAGCCGGTCCTACGTGCGGCACTAATTTGGTAGAGCAATGGATAAACAATAAAAAATAGCCCTTTTAACGTCCCGCTCTTGGGCACGGGCCTGCCCTCACGACGAGGGGGATTCAGGCCGTAATCCACCACGCTGGCCCAGTGCGGGTTGGCGGATTTCACATGTCTTTCGAAAATTTGGAAGTTTTTCTAAGACATACAGGTTTCTTCACGATGTTTTCCTTCACCGTAAGCAATAATGGGTAGAGTAGGAAAAACGAAACCTATTAGTAAGTAGACTAAGCATGAAATTCAAATCTTTTTAAAATTAGTTGTCCGTGTGTTTTTAATTCTTCTCCTAGCTAACGGCATGACCTATTTTAATGTTTTTTTTTTATTTATGCGGTTACCTTGTTTGTTTTCAGCTATAGGTTGATGGACCCTGTATGTCGCGTTATTGTCGACATTTAGCAAATAAAATATACGCTGCGGGAAAGATTTAGTACCATATTATAATTTTTCAGAAAGTGTGAGATATGGACATCCATGTGCACCATCTTATATCGCGACACCCAACTTTAGTGAGAAGCACCTGATGAAATGTTGAATGTTATGCAAAGCACCATAATTTTTGAAAACAGCTCAGAGTCCGGTCAATCACGACTACTATTCATCACATGGGTTCTGTCCGTACATTTTATAAGCGAACTTTAAAAGAAAACCATAACACTCGACACTTATTTGTAGCTTTTCTCTCTGCTATTTGAGAGATTTCTTCTTATTCAATAAAAAATAACCAAAGAGCTATATCTTTGAAATAAAGCCTGATTAAAAGGCCTACCAGGATCTCTAGTGTTAAGTTATAACTCTTATAACTATCACTATTCATAACAGTCAAACTCAGACAAATTAGCTCTATAATACTTCTCTTGTAAAACTAGACTACAGAAAATAAGGCCCAACGAATAAGCGAACTCAAAATCGCTCTCAAACTTAATTGCGATTTACTCACACGTAGAATCTGACACCGTTTTGACAAATAATGGCCGCAAATAGGTACCGGGTTAACCGTGTGAACGATAAGTTTTCTAAAGTTTCGATAAAATCAAACTCCTTTCGGAAAGTTTGCTAGTTACGGATCCCTAAAACATAGTTTATAACAGATTCACGATTATACAAAAAACTCGAGCCGCTACCAGCGGACTAATGAATGTTAATAGCCGTTATTGATAGATTTAAGGCTTGCGAACGAAGCTAACTCATATTTTATGTTGTTTTGGTTCATGTATGTGGGTCATTGTACAGTGTATGATCAGCACCTAGTGAAACTAGAAGTCAAGTTTTGACGAAGTTAAGTACTAATGACACTTTTCGTAAGAAACAGAACAAATTGAAGACTTCCAGATAAAAAACAAGAATGTCGAAATATATTTAAGTAGAAAAAAACAACTACACTCTTTCACATAATTTTTCTATTTCTTTACACTCATGTAATGCAAAAGACTTCAACGGTTTTGCGTGTCATTTTATTCACAAATTTCCTTTATCGTAAAACTGTAAAGTAGCAATTGCGAAGGCAGAGCATGCAAAGATTTAATATCAATCAGTTCGCTCTTCCGTTTGGAAAAATCTTGATGTAACGCGACTGTACATACAACCGCGAGTTAGATTGAGATCTCAGAGAAGCACATAATAAATTAACGTAGCATACCTATGTTAACCATAAATATGATCTTTATACCTACAATAAAGCCCTTTTTTAAAATAATGTATTTCAGATTGATATTACGTATTCGAATTTAATAGGACTATCAGGAATTTATAACATTATGTGGTAGAGCCAATAGAGTTTATATACATACAGGCTCTTAAATCGGCGTAAAGTAGCTATAGGTAGTAGATGAATTTCGTACGATGAATGAGAGAGTCGGAAGCCCTCCTCCCCCCTGCTCCTTCCCAATTCCCACTCCCCTTCAGATCAACAACGTGCGAGCAAGGCCATTGGTATTTCTAACATATATAGGCTACTGTTACTGTTTAACATCAGGCGGATCGCACGATTGTTCAGAAACTTTGTTTTTTAAAAAAATTGTGACATTGTCTATGAAGTACGTTCTACTTACCTTTACAAATGAGAAACGGTCCAATCGATAAATTTAACAGATTAATTGTTTTTTTAATATTTTATCATCACACTGAATTATTACCAGGTAAATTTGCATAAACGATGGAGTCCGCATGAATAATACATTATAAACTTGATTCGGAACGTAGCTGGCACCTCGCCAGCGGACGACCATTGGCCGTGATTTTATAATATAGGGGTTCCTCTCAGAGACTACGCAACCCTAAAAAATGAGAAATATTGGACGACCGCTTGGCGTTCGGCTCACTGCATTGAAATGGTTGGATTCGATTCCCGTCAGGGTAAATTTCCGAAATGGCCTTTTCGTAATTTGCCCTGGTCTGGGTGTCTCTGGAATCGCCCCCAGTTAATTGTACGGTACCCATAATACAAGCATTGCTTAGTTTGGGACCACTCATGGTATAATAAAACCAGGTAAGTTCTCTCTGCCTGTGACAGCTAGATCACGTGATTGGTCCAAGACTACGTCATCGGTTGTGGAGCAGTTAATAACACTGACTTTAGAGAATTAAGAATTTAAAACCAGTTTTGGGGGCAGTATAGATTTATGTGAAACTTTGCAGATTTAGTCATGCTCTATTGATATACCTTCTCATGAATATGCATTTACAACTTTGCATGAATAATGTGGGGAAATCAAACTAGCAAGTCTTTAGTTAATTATATACTTACAGGGTGTAAGGGGCATCGTAACGAAAACTGATACCATGGATTCAACTCATGATTCTGGACTCCCCAGAGTTGGAATTTTCCGTCGATATTTTCATGAATTATGCTAAATTTTTCAGCATTTTAAAATGTATATTAGCATGAGATCATTATACAATCATTTTACTCATACTATCTCTGGTGATTTTACATAAATAAATCAATTATTACTACTTAAGACATAAATTGCAATGTAAATTAAAACTCAATATGCTCGAGCGCGCAATTCATGCTAAAATTAATTTAAATTTGCTGAACAATTTTAGTATAATTCATGAAAATATCGATGGAAAATTCCAACTCTGGCGGGTCCAGAATCATGAGTTGAATCCATGGTATCAGTATTCGTATTTCTGTACCCCCTGTATTTCTTGCCATCATCTTTAGTATACAACTGTTCACCTTCAATGCTATCTTACTACGCCCATACATCTCTCTCGCACTTAGACTATATCCGTCACTCACTCTTATATTGAAACCTTACTACGTCATCTCTCTCACGTCTGGCTCTTTTTAGTTTTATATTGTATGTCAGAACCTCAGTTTCGCAATAGCCTGAAGGCAGACCCTTTGGGTCGTTCAAATTTAAAAACAATTCCAGATACAGTATGTAAATCATCGGCTGATGACATTTAAATTGAAGTGCGACAGGTGTTTTGAAGGTATAATCAATACATGATCAAGTGTGTTTTATGATGACAGTGTTCGATTGAAAAAAGATTTGGAACCAATAAATATTGTGTCAACCCAGCCGAGTTGACTTCTAAGCAAAAGTATCCCCTATTACTTGATTTAATCTCAAGTTAGAACGGTGAAGGAAAATACAAACAGTCTTAGACAATCTAAACAATTTTCTAAAGATATGTGAAATCCGCCAACTGGTCTGGGCCAGTGTGGTGGATTATGGCCTGAATCCTTCTCGTAATGAGGGGAGGCCCGCGACCAGGAGTGGGACGGCAAAAGGGCTAAGTTATCCTACTAATATTATAAATGCGAAAGTTTGTGAGTGTGGATGTATGTATGTATGTATGTATGTATGTTTGTTACTCCTTCACGCAAAAACTACTGAACGGATTTGGATGAAATTTGGAACACAGATAGATTATAGCCGGGATTAACATATAGGATACTTTTTAACCCAATAATCCAATACTACGCGGATGAAGTCGCGGGGCACAGCTAGTATATTATATAATTGAAAATGTATTAATAAATTACGTAAATATACACCAAATTAACATAAATAAAATAAATAATAAATAAATATCGCCAGACTGGCACACCAACTGTATGGTCCCAAACTAAGCAACGCTTGTACTATGGGTACCGTACAATGGACCGGGTGCGATCCCAGTGACACCCAGACCAGGGCAAATTACGAAAAGGCCATTTCCGAAATTTGCCCCGGCGGGAATCGCACCCACAACCACTATTTGCAGTGAGCCGAGCGGCCTACGCTCGAGCCACTGCGCCAAGCGGTATAATATCGGCGGCATAATATCAAACATTATGTAATGCTGTTGCAAGCGGGATTACTTTCTACTGCGATCTTTAGCCCTGTCGTACCACCGTCTATACAACTAAATCTGTTATTTCTAATTCAATATGATTGATTATATAGGAATAGGCTTTCAACACCGAAGTACCTATATACCCCATTTTTCCCTTACGCCTTTAGAACACCAATTCAAAACTAACCCAATAATGGCGGTGCGTCAAGCAACGGAAATTACATCACTTTTGTTGCGGAAGTCAAAATGTCGTCAAATGAAGTCATCAAATAAAAGAAACATGAAATAACAAGGATTCAGTAGGTGATTTTTTTTTGTGATTACTCAGTAACATAAATATTATACAGTTACTAGCTGTGCCCGCGACTTGGTCCGCGTTGAATTTAATTGACAAAGTTTAATACAAACTTTCATCCCCTATTCTATCCCCTTGGGGGTAGAATTAATCAAAATCCTTTCTTAGCGGATGCCTACGTCGTAACATCTACCTGCATGCCAAATTTCAGCCCGATTCGTCCAGTGGTTTGGGCTGTGCATTGATAGATCACTATATCAGTAAGTCAGTCTTTCACCTTTGAGTTATACGAGTATATAATATAGATTTTAGGTATCTACATTACATCATTATAATTAACAATTTTAATTTTATCCCATAAACATTGTTTGCCTTTATAAATCACAACCATTATGTTTCTCGTAAGTACCTAGGTCTTGATGGACATACAATCTAGCCGTAGGTACTCTCTTAAGCTTTTAATGCCACCTCGACCTAAATCTCGGCGTCCTAAGATATAGTAATCAATTAACGTGCGATGATGTTCTGACTGACGATTTCTTACAGTTCGGCATTATCTAGTGCGAGCTATTATATCTACATCTTCTTTAAATATATTTATCCATCAAAATGTTCAGATCCCGCGGAACCCTAAGGGCATATCAGCCGAATTAAACCATCAAGACACCGGAAATCGTAAGTGAACCGTTTTCCGGTGTTACCTGACCTGCAGCGACAAAATTGCTTTTTTGTAACGTTCATTTTCCAAAATTTTTGGCGCCCTATAATTTAACCACTTATATTTTATAGCCTGTGGTCGATTATGAGGTTATATAATATAGGGAAGTGAAGCTATTTTTGTAAGTTTTTAAACGATTATGCGCTAGAACTTTTTTTTTGTCTCAGAATAATGGTTCTCTTCGACAGCGAATCATTATTCTGTTAGTGGAGTAGGTGGTTGCCGATCAAAATTGCGACTCTTCGAACCTAGACCGTGTTAAAAATAAATACGGAATAAATTTTTTTATGACGGCTGAGACTGAAAAGTACTTTGGAAAATTCAATAATTTTTTGCATGTTAATAAAAAAAATTAGTTAATTCATAATTTTGCTCTGTCGACCCTTTCAAAGAACACAGGTGTGTTGGTACATCGAGCGCATTTAAACACAGATTCTTGGAATCCACAATGGACTGTAGTGAAATTAAAACGGCCGTGTTCCCACGACAGGTTTAGCTTTTATAAAGGCAATGAAAATTGAGTGTAATTGTCTGCTGACGCCATTACTGCACATTAGATGATGCTGATGACGTAATGACGATGAGAGAATACATGGCCGATAACCTTCAAAATAACCAACATACTTAAATAACTTCAAAAAAATATTATTTAAAAAATGATGGGTCACTAAAAGTGTCGCATTTTTTAAGAAATAATATAAATACTACGGTTATTATAAAGGAACATTACTTTTTTCCAAAACCAGCTACGTCCCCAGCAGTGGGATAGTGGGTAAAAGTCTTGACAACCTTCCAAATATCTATCATTGACCATATCTGGACTATTCATTTGGATTACTTCCAAGTCGCTGCGTCATCATTAAAATTTCATTTACCGATCCAAAAAGATAAAATCGCAGGCGATTTTTTATTACATTACGTAGTTGCTGTTAGCATTTCAGTTGTACAATACTCAAAGTACAAAAAAAACCATGGAATACGAAAGTATGTTCTTACTAGCTGTGCCCCGCGACTTCATCCGCGTAGTATTGGATTATTGGGTTAAAAAGTATCCTATATATTAATCCCGGTTATAATCTATCTGTGTTCCAAATTTCATCCAAATCCGTTCAGTAGTTTTTGCGTGAAGGAGTAACAAACATACATACATACATCCACACTCACAAACTTTCGCATTTATAATATTAGTAGGATTTTGAATACTTCTTCCTCGACTATCTACAAATGAAGGAATATCAGCTACACCTCGATAAACGAACTTAAAGTCCGAACACTACCCAATAGAGAGAGACGGGGCGATAAAAGATACGAAGCACAATTTATGACAAGTCTCTATGGAACCACAACAATAATCTCTTTTTTTCTCTTTCTCGTTTTCCATAGAATACGATGTAGGTTTAAAGACATAGGAAACTTCTCTCTGACGAAAAGGTGATCGTACCGTCCAGTGTGTCGGCGTAAAAAGGCTTTCACTTAGGCAACGACTAGCGCCCTAAGAACTCGCTATCTCATCTAGAGAAACTGTAAATACCATCTGCCTGGGTCAACACTACTATCAATTTAAAAATAGGTAATAACAGCATTTACCGCAAAGGTGAAGACTTTACGATTCTGACATTGTTTTGACATTAACGCTTAATTCTTCACAAACACCGCCAGTGGGTTGTACAACAAGACGCGGACATCGATTTGCGGTTTAATAAAGTCTTATTATTATAATAGGTATACAAAGTAAGTTGTCGTAAAGATAGAGTTCACCTTTGAACGCTCCCGTTTTCATATTAGGTAAACATACTGGCCAAATGATCACGTGACTTATGTCATTAGAAATGCTTGCAGGCAGTAATAGTGGCTAGAGGGGCTGTATTAACTGACGTACATCTTGTGTATCTGAATACGTTACTTTTTACAGTTTTTCTAACGCTTGAACCAAAGCGCACCGTTACAGAATCAAATAAATTAATCAAGTCTTAACTAAGGCTATTCTATTCCATTCCAGCCCCCAAAATTTACGAATGTGAAGTAGGTACCTTAAACCGAAGTAAACTTTTAAACATACAATATTAACATTGCCGAAGGAAAACTGTCAAAAGTGACGTATTCAGATACGTGATAGGTACGTCAGTTTTGACGTATTGCGAGTTGAGTGTGAGTCTAGTCGAGCGTCGGTCGTTAACAGGGTTAGGGCCTGGCATGGCCATCTCAACATAGATCCCTTATAATACTAATACTAATGACGACCGCCTGGCGCAGTGGTTCGCGCGTAGCCCGCTCGGCTCACTGCACATGGTGGTTGCGGGTTCGATTCCCGCCGGAGCAAATTTCGGAAATGGATTTTGCGTAATTTTCCCAGGTCTGGGTGTCACTGGGATCGCCCCCATTCCATTGTGGTACCCATAGTACAAGCGTTGCTTAGTTTGGAACCATACAGTTAGTGTGTTCGTCTGGCGATATGTATTTATTTATTTAATAAATGCAGTCATAACTTACCTGAAGAAATCGTTCCTGCAGAACAGCTTGTTGTCCCTAGAGTAGCACTTGTCGGCAAGTGGTGCGCGGCAGTCGGCGCAGCGCACGCAGGCCGCGTGCCACGTGCGCTCCAACACGTGCAGCAGGAACTTGTCCAGGATTGGCTTGTCGCAGCCGGCGCACGCCATCGCGCCGCCCGCCTCGCCGCGTCCTATCAACACACACTTATCAACAACTGCCTCGTCGTGTCCTTAGAACACACGCTCTCAGGCCAGTATAATTAGATCGATCTCAAGTCTTAAGTACGCTTCTGACATGATATTTTGTACTGGTATGACATAAGAATGACATTTCCAAGATCAGTCTCAGACTTGAGATCTATTTAGGTATTAATACGGGCCTAAATCACATATTTGAAATATAAACTTCTTGAGTAATTAATACTCCTACTAATAATAATAATTAACTCGTAATTTAATAGAATGACATTTCCAAGATCGATCTCAGACTTGAGATCGATATATTAATACGGCCCTTAGATAAGTAGTCTGATTAAAAAACTAAGTCCGTAGTATATTTTTTCTATGTTTATTTCTGGGTAATTATACATATAACTAGCAATATACTACTAATAACTACTTACTGACTACCTCGAAATAGTCAGTAAGTACTAGTCATAGGAATGTTTGACTATGATCTTAAAATGAAATAAAAATGTCAATGGCATGATCATAGCTTAGGTTATATAAGTAACCTGGTTGAAGAATATTAACCATTTTTCAGGACAGTAAAAAAGCTTTCCACAGTACTAATAATACTTAACCAAGAAACGAAATTACATGAAAACACAGCATCATTCATCATGTCAATAATAAACATTATTGCCAAATTAAACTTTACTTGAAAATACCATTCAAATTAAATTCTACACAAGAAGTCCAAGAACACATTCGATCTCCATCCAATTCTGAAGACCTAAAGAGTTAAAGGTTCTATACTCTATAGTTCATTCCATCATAAAGTTGGTAGCACCAACAGCCAACATAATGGAATTGAGTTTTACGATCAATAAACCTTAGGCTGAATAAGTTTTATTAACATATGTTATTACCGGGGCAAGTTAGAGCTATACAAGCTACGTGGTAGGTATAAAGTACCTGTGCGAACAGTGGTAGAGTTAGCTCCATGTAGAGTTCGTTTAGATGTGTTCGAGAACAGTTAATTCTATAATGGCTGGTTAACGGCGCCTTTGAAGCTGTAATAGAGTCTGTAGAAGGAAAATCAATAGACTTGTCTAATTTCAGAAATGTAATTTCTTGAAACAACGCCTAATAGGTACATACATATTTTGTAAAGTACCATATAGAGTTAGATTAGAACAATAAGTAACCTGAATAACTACGGCAGTAGGTATTAATATTCTAAAAGCGATTTCATCTTCTAATTTTCATTTTTCAAGTGAACTTAATTTTTTTCAAAAGGTTTTTTTCTGTTTTCCTGATTTTTCAGTCAAATTTCGTTGTCTAGCTCGTGCTTCGGCTCAAATGTTAACAGGAAATACGGTGAAATTAAATTGAAATCTATCAAACTTATAGTCCTGTTCACATAGATTCTCCTCAGAATATTTTTCAAAAGAACACGATGACGACGAAAAATTTGTCAAGTCCAAGCAATTTATAACTAAATAAAATATGTTTATCAAATACCATTGCGCGCGAGTTTGACACGTCGCATTGTTATTGCACATTATAAATACCAAATGACAAGTGTAGCGGGTACCCTTTTTGAAAAAAGAATCCACCATTTTTTCACACGTGACATTTATTGGCTAAATTTATGAAGGTCGCCGCGGTTTTACATTCCATATTCAAATCTGAACGTCCGATTGGTCGCGCGCCATTTCGGCTGCGTTCAAAATTCTGTGACGGCTGTAATAGCCGTTATGGATATGCGGCGGTGCGTGTGATTTCTCGGCTAAAATTTACCGCTGTCACGCTGTTTAGCCTGTGGATTTTGGTATTAATAATAATCTGACACTGTTATCTCTTTTACTTACTTACCGTGCTGGTTTCGTAGACGTGACAAATAGGATTATTTTTTTAATATCCACATGATAATCAATTGAGAGAAAACCATTTTATAGATTTGAACGCAGAAAAGGCTAAGGCAACCAGGAGGGAAAATCACATAATTACTAAAAAAATAAATTAAATACCTAAAATTCTAGTATTGAATTTACTGTGCAACATTCACAGGCTGAAATTAGGTGACTTGGTGATAATTTTCGACTTATTTTTCCAAAATCCACGACCTGTGTTTTAATATTCTATCTAATTGCAAATGAACGCATTGTGTGTTAACTGTCTGCCAAGTTCATTGTTACTTGAAATACATACGAAAGGAAAATAATGCCTGAATAATGTATTTTATCATTATATATGTATACACAACTATAGTTACTCCTGATATTTAATTATTTTGAAAACGGGAACATCCCTACTTGGTCATTTTGGTACTTATTTATATGACGGAAATGGTTTAATTAGTGAGAAGTGGGTAGCTACCCTTCATTATTGATAAAATCAGTAAACATGGAGACAAACAGTAAAGTACCTACCACAACCTACCATCTAAAAGTTACTAAACGCTGTTTTAATTATTTTCAAGTAATGTATAAAATAATATACTGATAATAAAGAAAAAAGAACTTGAAACTTGAAACATTTATCAATACAAAAATAAATTTAAAATAAAACGACAATTACCTTTCAATGTGTGGTAGCCACAGTACTTGTATTACATTATAAACGATGTACTCTGCGTTAAAGTTGATAATACAACATTTTAATGCGAAAACTGATATCTGTTTGTCTTCCAATTACGTGAAAACCGCTGAACCAATTTACATGTACCACCAAGGATCCGGGCCAACTAATAAGCAATAAGCTTGTACTTATTATCTCACCGCAACAGGTGTCTATGGTTTATTAAAAAAACAATGTTGCGTGTCTATGTATTGGAAAAAGCTCTACAAAGCTGAATGACGAGTGTGCGGTATATTTGCGACGACGAGGTGAGGGTTACCTATAACGCAGTACCTACCTACGTGAGCTGATAAAAATAAATATGATGCTGAAATAGAATTACAAAAATATATTATATTTTTTTTGTTGTCAAACTCTTCACATCTAATATGTGTCTATTAAAACCAGTAATAAAACGTATGAATGAAGATATTGAAGGAATCAAATTTATTGCAACCTGACGCCTAAACAACACGAGAAATAAGGACAAAATCAGGAAGCCATGAGAACTCTTCATTCAAAACGCCAAGCATCCGTCGTTAGGGGAGTTTTTTTTCAACAACAAGCTTACAATAGGTACTGATGCAACAGGTGGAACCATTAGAAACGCGTCCAGCAAAAGTTATATTATGACATTATGTTAATTCTCTCGTCTTGCATTTTCCTAGTTCTCTCACAAATTATAGCTCATATCTTTTGAAAACTAAGTAGGTATATAAAAAACAAATATATTGTAGCAATCACGCGCCCACCGTACTAACAACTTCAATATTAAGTTATAAATAAATGGTAACGCCTATATAATGCGTTTGTAACACGTTAAGCCACGTATAACAACTCTCTTTGAAAATAACATAGCAACCTAAACTCTATCATATTTTCGCACAAAGTTTATTACGTCAAGAAAAATGGTGTTAAAAACTGTGGTGCGGTGTTAAAGTTCACTTGTACCAATAATGAAGATGGATAGAACAAGGTAGGTATTAGCTTCTTGTTGGTAATTAAACGTATTGCAAAAAGTTCATGTAGGATTATAAATAAAAATATATAAACTATTAATTCGAATTAACCTATAGAACTAAGTGTTATGACGGCATAAAAAAGAAGTATTTCAGCTATAAGTCGTTATATGAGACGTAAATGGATGACTATTAATTTTTAATTAAATATACTTATATGAATAGTACTTACTTAAGCACTTAATGTTTTTCTTCACCTACCTGTCATGACTATAATAGGTAATAACGATATACGTTATGTAAACCAATTGAAACTTCAACGATGAAATAAATATAATAAAATTACCTTTATTTATATAATTATTAATATTATATATATCATTTAAATTTATTTGTAAGATTTCCTGAAGATCATGCAAAAACGGTGAAAAAACGGAAGAATTCATTGCAATTTGGTACACCGATAAGATCTATTCCTAAAACCACTTTCCCGTTGAACACCCTTCCTAAACCAGATTATATTTAGAAAATTATTGAAAGCCAAACTTATTTAGTTTACCTGCTGTTAAAGATTTTTTGTATTCTGCTTTTGGCATTAATCCCCTCTATGTAGAGAAGATACTAGCTATTGCATTAACATAACAACAAATAGGTAAATCGTCTTACGTACTTCTTAATTCCTCAAAAATTCAAGATAAAAATCTCCAGGAGGGATAAGTCACCGTTTTTTTTAATTTCTATTGTGCTGTTGTCCTGTTGAATAATAAACAATACATTTGAGTGTTTTAAAAGTGTTTTAAGGAGCTTACGTGGCTTCACCAAGTTTGTTTGCAATTTCTTTAGTATTAGATGATTTTAAAATAGCAAGAATAAAATGCATAGCATATAAACGTTATACGTTGTAATTATGTCTGATGTAGGTACTTTATAAATAATTCGTCCTAATATAGATTTATCTCACGTCTTTGTCATTTCGCTTTTCCAATATATCTTATGGGTACATCATGTACTTTCGCAATTATCATGTTCCCGTTACAAAAACTCATGTATGACAATATTGATAGTATTATCATTAAGATTATCATTTTAATAGTAACCAATAACTAAGATACCGAAATAATATATTACCAAGGATATCATAATACATTTCATTTCACATCACATTAGATCATCTATGTAGTACACAAATAAAAATTATATTGTTTTATAATCTGTATTCTTGTAAATGTATTATTGTAAGAGCGCATTTTATAATCCCGTAATATTCATTGACTTTGATGGTACTAAACCCTATACCGTTAGTTCCATGTTAATATTGTTTGAATGGTTATTCTAATCTACTAGTAAGCATGCGTTAGGTCATTTGTTGTATAACATTTGAACTTGTATTATGTTTCTCTTTTTTGGTAGTGGGACTTGGGAGTGACTAACTAGGTGCATACCTACCATGCATCTATACGTATATTATCTCATAAATATAAATGTATCTATATTTTTATACTAGGTGAAACAGAGAGGGTATACTATTTTTTTGCAACTTAACTTAACTCAACAGCTGTATCCCTCTAACACCTTTTGTTTTTCAAGTTTCCTGCAAAGCTGATAGTTTTAGAATTAAAAAGTTAAGTTTTGAAAAAAAAGTATACCCTTTATGTTTCAACCTGTATAATGTGATACAGCAGGTATGTAATAAAACGGACCACAGCATATATAGTCTGAGGTAATAAAGCAATATTCTAATGCTTAATATTTTCTGCTTCGTTTTTGTTAACTATCTACTTTAGATTTTTATCTAGTACATTAATATAAAATATTCAAAATACTGTTGTGCTATTTTATCTCTATACTCTGACCTGGAGTTTGCTTAGAATTTTTTGAAAATTTTAATCAATTTTTATATTTTGCATTAACAATAAAAGAAATATAGTTTTTCCCTATTAATTATTTACCTGAGCGTTAAATTAATTATGGTTGTTTAATAATTAATTATCCATTTTCACTAACGGAGGTCTAGTGTTCATCGCTCCATGTTGCAAAATCTGTTGCGAGTACTGTAGGCCTATCTCGATGTCCTAGGCCTAATATAAGAGCCGTATTCAAAGATTTGTATTGTTTAATATTTAAAACAAGTCATTCAGTTACTTTTTAAATTCGTTTAGAGTTTGTATCATGAGTTTAAATATTGTGTTAAGCCATGGTGTCGTAAAGGGGAACCTTTTATTGCGATATATGAATATAATAGTTAAAACAAGACAATAATATGTTAAAAAGTATTGTTATGAATTACAAAACTGTTATAGAAGAGGCAAGAGATGGACAAGAAGTGAACCATGCGGATTAAAGAGTCTTAGAAAGCTCATTGCCAAATAGCTTTCTAAGGAAAACATTGTTATGATCAAATCAGGAATGAAATTTATAAACAAATCATCATTTCATTAACTAAAGTCATATAACAACATAATATAGACAAATATAATATTAAAAAAACAACCTCCATACGTCGGCATCGTCATCACATTCACAGTTCAGATAATAAAACTATAGTTTTGCTCTTATACAACCAGGCACAGGACACTAACTTTTACCAATGTGGTGCTGGTGGAAGGGGGCATGGGCCCCCCGTCCTGCGGCAAGGAAACCCGCCACTTCGGCACCTCTATCTACACGGCACTGCACTTGACACACCGCGACGAATTGCGCGGCGTCACGACAACGCACCGACACGCGCGACTTCCAAACGCGTACTGACTAAAAAGCTGTAGTTTTCGAGCGGCGGCGCGCGCCAGACAAAGACGGTATCACAGTGATAACGCGCGCGTGAGTGAGATATAAATAGTAGCGCTTAGAAACGGGCGTGGTTCAAGTAAGCAGCCACTAACGTCGAGGGGGTGGCGCCTGGCGTATTTTTCTATGGTTTTTTTTCGTGCGTGTTTCTGTGCGGTAGTGGGATTTCATTTTGTGGGACACGTGCGGCGTTCGCAGTAAATTTAAATTGGCTCGCCGGTAGATCGAGTGGTAGCTGAACATAATTATAGAGCCAGGATTTTTCGGTTACGGCTCTAGGCCGGTCGGGTGTCTTATTTTATGGTTTGCGTATCGGCTTTGAAAGAATGTTTTGACTGTGGGCGTGATCGGGTTATGTTTATGTAGACAGTTGCCCGCCTTCTAGACGTGCGAGTCTGTTTTCTTTATTTTTATGGTTCCGATCTCGGTTTGCGATGTGATAGGTAGGCGAGCGGTGCAACCCGATGGTGGATTTGAATTCCACATTACATCAATATTGGCTACCAGTAAATCCTACTAATATTATAAATGTGAAAGTTTGTGAGTGTGGATGTATGTTTGTTACTCTTTCACGCAAAAACTACTGAACGGATTTGGATGAAATTTGGAACACAGATAGTTTATAACCGGGATTAACACATATAATACTTTACTTAAGTCTACGCGGACGAAGTCGCGGGCAGCAACTAGTTATTTAATAGTTGTAATAGCCTGCAACTTCTTTTTCAAGGGCATTTGAAATATTTTGAGATATATTTCGTGTGTGTACTGTGCTACACATTACCCATCCATCTGCATAAATAATTATGGTTCTACTAACCTGAGAGCAAGATAGGTGTTGTACCGTAGGTACTTAATACTTGTATGGTCCCATCCATTCCGGAGATAGATACAGTACTTTTAATATCCCATAGCTACGACTTCGTATTCTGAAAAAAAAATATGAGATTTTACCATGCCAAGTTTAATTAAAACAACACAGCACACGCCAAAAAGTAAAAAAATGGGTTAGGACACTTTTACCTATGTGCTGATACCTACCTGCTGATCTAATATCCGTTCGGCACGATATCTTAATTTCACGATAAGATAGTGCAGGCAAACATAGCCCGTAGGTAGGGGAGAGGGGGCAAGACGGGGTACTTAACGTTTGAAGCTCAATTAAACTAACATTTTCGTGTCTATAGGTATTGTTTTTTATTTTAATAATCACCTTTGGTAATCGGTCATCCATGATTAAGTCTAATTAGGAGCAGATGGTACGTAATTAAATAAACAATTGTCAAATGTAGACAAAGTCAGATCTCCCCATCTTGCCCCTCCCTCGGGTAAGATGGAGTACCCTAAGGGGCAAGATGGGGTTTGCCAGGATTAATATTATTTTTGCTCAAAATTCGGAACCAAACCTCGAATCGTCGCCATGATCATCTATACCAGCACAACTACAGGGAGCCCATTTGCGGCTAGCAGAAAGTTGCAGCTCAGCCTCCATTTTACTTCAAAAACAACCAACTATTTCTTTAGGGCCTAACTAAACCTTCATTTTTTTAGCAGCTGAAGTATTTTTGTTACAGCTTTTACGAACCATCTTGACTTTTCTTTTCAAAGTGATTTGTGGGACACGAAAAGTCTTCGCTGCCAGATAGTAACCCATTTCACCTTGTACCACGGAGTCCACCGTATTCCTTATGGTCTCTTCTGAACAATTTCCTTTATTTGTCTTTCTATTATAAATTTTCACCATTCTAGTACGATAAAAAGGTACCTATAGTATTAGGTATATATTATAGATCATTACACTTTTATTAACATAGATTTATAGATAACTCTTTGTTGTACGGCAAGATGGGGTAGCCCATCATACCCCGTCTTGCCCTCTCATGCCCAATTGAATTTAAAAAAAAAAACTTCTAAAAGCAATGTTCAAATTCAAACACACAAATAAACAAGTGCTTACCTGCCAGTGTAATCGTTTATACATGTGAATAACTTTATTTGTTGTTTGTATTTTGAAATATTATTTATGGAACAGTCACGTTCCAACCGTTTATTGTTGTCACGTTATTAACGTTAAGAAAATCGCCAAAAAATCTTCATTCCCGCGTCCGTGCAGCGACCATTATTAATTTTAGGGCAAATGGCAATTGAATGATGTAAGTAAGTAGTACCTATTCTAATACTTCTTACATATTGAATTGACAAGTCTCGTATTCAATTTACAAAAAAACATATCATTTCGAGATGAAATTTCTGCGACAAAGTTGACGAATAAACGCGAAAGCTCGTTTATTTTAACATAGGTAGTATGCTCCCACATAGGTAGGTAACAGGTGCGGCTGCATTTTTATTGCCCTGCGTACAGTCTCGCATAAACCCATTAATAGTACATTGTTGCACAATGGGTGAATGTAACTTATTTTGGCCCAAGACGTGGTTTGGCGCCTGAGCGTAGCGAGGGCGCCAATAGTTCGAGGGACAAAATAAGTCTTTCACCCGAGGTAAACACTGTGCTTTTCATTACGAATACAAGGAAAGTAAAAATAAAACCAAGAATTGGCTAAAGAAAGAATACAAGGAAGTATGAACAATACTCTACGAAAAACAAATGAAGATCGGATTGCCGTAAATTTTGTTTTTTTTTTCGTTGGCCGGCCAACTTCATTATTTAGCCATTATATTTTCATTTTTAAATATTTTGCCCAAATCTATGTTATTTTAAAGAAATTGTTGAAACTAAATTATAATTAAGTAAGTCATTTAAAAATATATATTCTTTAATTAATACTTAACTTTATGTTATTTCAATTTTACATCGCGCTGTAATTGAGTGACTGTAGAAAAAGTTGGAACATGGTTCCATAGAAATGTGAGAATGGAACTAGTTTTTTTTTAATAATTTGACACCTGTCAGTTGAAAGCGATTCTCCCATGGGCGGAAAAGTATCACTTTCAACCTGCTCCTCAGGCAACTTCAGACCTACTTTCCGAGTATGAGTAATGAAAAAATATTTTTTACTAGCCTATTTCTATATGGCCCACTCCCGAACGAAAAGCATCTCTTTAATTTCTCCACAAAATACATTACGGCGCTGTGTGTGTATGTGTTTTTGACCACGTATCTCCAGTAAAGGTGTCCAAATTGACAAAACACTTGTCAGTAACCCAAACCGAGGCCGTGCACTTGAGCAAGCTGCCCCTGTCCCCCTGCACCTATTGGGAATCAGCCTAAAAGGGAAGACTGGCTGGCAGCCGTCCTGAACACAAACATAGGTAATTGGAATAAATATCGCCAGACACACGCTGACTGTATGCTCCCAAAGTAAGCAACGCTTAGGATATATACCAATACCATATCTACCAATAGACTGGGCCCGATTCCAGTAGGTATGTAGCACCTATACGAGGGCAAATTACGAAAGGCTATTTCCGCAATTGGCCGCAGCGGGTATCAAACCCGCAACCAGCCGGTGCAGTGAGCCGTAGGGCGTACGCTCGAACTACTGCGCCCAGCGGTCCTCAAATAAAAGGGCCTCGATAATCCAGCGAGAGAAATATATTTTTTATTTATCTATATATTTAGAGATAACCTACAAGAGTGCCCCTAAGCTCTGCCTATTGAAGAAATAAAACCTAAAATAATTAAAACCTTTAAAATCCCCGATACAAAAACTGTAACAGAATAGAATAACTCTTTATGGCACCTACACCAAAAAATAAACACATTTAAAAAAGTAAAACATATTTGAGCTAATGTAAGTAATAAATAATATTTTGAGCTAAGTATATTCCACAGATATAGATGTAAATCTATATCTTTGGTGTATTCGTATCGCGGGTTTTTACATTTTTAATTTATTGTTATTATCATTATACCTAAGTAAGACCTTATAATTTCGAAACAATCTCTTGAAAATAATTGTTCAAATCCGTTTATATATGACAGAGTTCTGGGGTAACATTGGAAAAATAGAAAATTACAAAGTTGAAAATGAGTTGCGATGAATTTGTTATCAGTAAATAGGTAATAGGAGGCAGGAACACATTATTTAAATAATAGGTACCTATCTAGTTATTCTTTTTGGCGTAGGTAAAATAAAATAAAAAAACTACCTGCAGTAGATAGGTACGTTGGTTTTTGAACTCCTGCACCTACTTGCTCGATATTTTACCTAACATAACATTTATGTATGTATTAGTGTATACAGCGGTAGCGAGTCGAAAAACTTGCAAATTTCAACAGCCGAAAAATTAACCAATCAACTACAATAACATAGTACAACAAATATTGCTTGCTTCACGGTAACGGGCGCCATCTGTTTAATTTTATTGACAATAATAGCAGATTAGCGGTTATAGTGACATCTACATTCTTGTTAATGAAATTAAATTGCACTAAACAATGGGATACAACGCCATCTCTTAGGAAAATATGAACAACTTATTACACAGTCTTTATAATTTGTTAATAATTGTGACACAAGATGGTACTCTAAGCGAAGTTAAAATTATAATAATGAGTGAGTAAACCTTTATAATTATTATAAAACCTTTATAATAATTATAAAGTTTACAGTTATTATAAAGGTTTACTCACTCATGAGAACCTCGCCACCAGTGAAACGATATACAAATAGTATTTGTTTTTATTCCATGCTCATGGTGGATTGTGATCACAGACTTATAAACACTACGTGTATCTGTGATTGTGATTAGTGATTTTCATCTAAGAGCATGGAGTATAAGGTAGTTCGGATAAGAATAAGAAATAAGATTAAAAAGCACAATATAAGTATTTTATACAAAAATGTTTTATTTTCACACTGCATGGTACACATTTATTTAAAAAATATATATTTATTTGATATTTGTAATTTAGGAGTACCTATTTATTAAATTCATAATGAGTTAGTGTTAACTCTAGTCTCGTTTTAAAAATACAAATGTTACACACGTGGCATCGACGAAATGACGGGCAGAGTGAGAAAGAGCTATACCAAGAAACAAGCAAAAACATATAGCTCTCTTATTTCTTCGTGTAGCCCTGTCCCTCTCTGGTCATCATTCTGCTGACTAGTAAATCCCACGCTTTTATCATCTTAGGAAACCACAAATATATCGTAAATGAGTATTCAGTCTAAAATATATAACTAAAAATATTATCTTATTTTTTTTCAAAATATAACTATAGCTTATCACAAAATATATAGATATAATATGTATGATATAAATTAGGCAACCTCACAAGGCAATATTTTTTGACAACACTCTTACACGCTATGAAATAGTAATTGACTAATACAGGAATCAGTCTTAATTAATAATGTTATAATCACTAGTTGGTCCACGCGCCTGACTGCGCGCAGATTAAAATCCTCGCGGCCACCTAGCGGCCGATTGGAGAACACACCAGCCATGTTCCATAGTAGCGGAGATTTCGTGAAGGTTATTTTTTCAAATTGTACCTATCTCAAGAACTATGCAATTTTTTTTACAAACTTTTTCTTGACCATCGATATTCAATAAAAAGTTTGTGAAAAATGTTTTGTCTACGAAGACTACTCCTAAAAGTCCGCAACACAAAAGTTGTGGCAAATATTTAAAGGCGCATAAATCGAAATTATTATAATTATTAAAATGTACCCAAATGTATATCGAATTTCACAAAAAAGAAAAAACAAAAGAACATCTAAGGTCTTATGCACCTAAGTATACGTGGATTCGACATCTGCTCGATTATTTTAAACCATTCGAATCGATATCGAAAACAGATTCGTAAGCTTTACACTATTATTTCTGCCATTTATAAAGTTATAATGAAAATCAATTCACTGTCAGTAATCTATACAAATAAATAAAATTGGAGTGTCTGTTTGTAATATCAAAATAACACCTTTTCACTAAATGCATATGAAAGTACATACGACACCTATAGCAAAAACGCGATTTAAAAAAAAATTGTCTGTCTGTCTGTGTGTTTGTTCCGGGTAATCTCCGAAACGGCTGGACCGATTTTGACGGGACTTTCACTGACAGATAGCTGATGTTATAGGGAGTAACTTAGGTTACTTGAATTTTAGAAAAATAATTAGGGTTCCGCGTAAAAAAATAAAAACACTTGAAATCAAAGAGTATCTCCGAAACGGGTGATCTATTTTGACGGGACTTTCACTGGTAGATAGCTGATGTTATAAGCAGTAACTTAGGCTACTTTCATTTTAGAAAAACTAAATAAAAAAAAATGAAAAAATGGGTCCTGTCGTGCGGGCTCAGAACGCGGGAGCGGGCTTTTTGGTTAAGTTAAATTCCACGCGGACGAAGTCGCGGGCTCAGCTAGTCGTTAATACATTTCTATTATAAACAGGGAAATATTTATCAAAATAACTTACGTCAAATTAAATTGACGTTTAAAGTTTCCGAATCCGTTTCCGATACCTAGATTATTATTGCGGACTATTGAAATACTCTGTAGATATTCAATAGCGATTGTCTTTTTATTTTTAATTAAATTTCAGTTATGTGATTTTATTTTTTTAATAAATATCGCCAGACGAACACTCCAACTGTATAGTCCCAAACTAAGCAACGCTTGTACTATGGGTACCGTACAATGGACTGGGGGCGATCCTAGTGACACCAGACCAGGGCAAATTACGAAAAGGCCATTTCCGCAATTTACCCCGGCGGGAATCGAACCCACAACCACAATGTGCAGTGAGCCGAGCGGCCTACGCTCGAACCACTGCGCCAAGCGCTCGTCAAAAGTTATGAGATGTTCTAAGGGATGTTATCTAGGTCCAGGCCTGCGTGTTTCCGTCGCGCTGCGCACGCGCAATCTCGGCTCGCAGCTCGCGCTCGTGCGCGGCCGCCTCGCGCAGCCCCGCCTCGCGCTCGCTCGCCGCCGTCAGCTGCTGCTGCTGCAGTCGCAGCCCGTTCAACTGCGACTGCAGCGCGGTCACCGTGGAGTACGACGAGTTCTTTAGCTGGGGAGTGAGATTGACACAGATATAGTTTTACATAGATAACGCAAGTATCACGATTTGTATTGAAACCAAGCGTGCCCATTTTTTTGACACCTACTGTGACGTCATTAGTGACGGGAAATCCAAACCGATTCAAAGACACCGATGCCGCCGCGCCGATGCCCCTCCGCCCGCTACGATTCTCTCGAGTGATTATCTCGCTCATACTCATATTTTTGATATCTGTAGTCGCGCGGACTGTAAGTTAGCGGCGACCAACCATGACGCTTGGTCGGGGTTTCGTACACGCGAAGTACATGCATTTGCGTTATCTATGTAAATCTATATCTGTAGAGATTGACAGTTAAAAGGTTGATTCCAAACTGTTGAACAGGGCCCCAACCACGTTAGCTACTTAAAACGCAATAGAAGTGCAAACGTTCCGCTTTTGTCGTTTTTTCCGTAACCTACTAACCACCGGCTGACACGAGCTTCATGATTTCTACTGACATTGACTTGGTACCACGTAAGCGATTAGCGATTGTTAGCGTTTGGCCTCGAGCTTGCGACTGACTTGGTTTTTATTGTTAGTAAATTTTGAGGCCTGTGCATAATGCAATTGGAGAAATATTTTCTTCCAACTCCTCCTATTATTTCTTTCGATTAAATTCGTGCGGGTTCCAAGACAATTTAACTTTTTCCCGGGACTCGTCGAGGGTCAAACCTCGACGTCATTATTGGTCACCATTGTCGATCCTGGCTTACAGGAGTTACAGTGGTGGGAGTGTGTGGCGGGACTAGTCCCAAAAAAAAAATGCAATTGGAGTCATTTCGTTTTAAAATTATTAATTTAAAAAACTACCAAGGGTTCGATGCCATATGAGCTACTCGCAAATCAGACGCGAGTGGTGTACCAAATATTTGGCCAAGCGTTTGAAAAGCAAACGCTCGCATTTGACAAGTAAACGCTCGCGTTAGCTTTTCTATTGCGTTTTAAGTGGCTAACGTGGTACGGGCCCAGATCGGTGGTAAAGCCAAGCTGAAGCCAATTGGATATCGTTTTGCAGAACGCAATCAAGCCACATGCACTGCTGTAAACCAAAACCAACCTTGTGTTACTGGTTCTAGGTTGGTATTAGTTTGCAGAAGTGTGTGTGGGTTGGTTCCATTTTGCAAAACTACCTCCAAATGACTACAGTTCATTTCATATACGGACTGACTCAACCGGAGTAGAACCACCCTTTCACAAACGATTGCCATATATAGTAGCTATGTTTTGTACTAGTGATGTAACGAATGTTGGATTTTTGACATTAATGAGAGAGGTGGAAGACCTAGACAACCCCCCCCCCCTCTCACACCCCTTAGCCTACAAATCAATTCAAATCAAAATCTAATTAAAAAGATGATTGATGCCACCTTCAGAAATAGTGGGAGGTACTAACCTGAGTCTCGCGCTCCCGTGCCCTCACTTCTTGGTGGAAGCTCTCCATCTGTTCCAGTATATTTTCCCTTTCCAATACGTTCGCTCTCTGCTGCTGTATGTTGGCTTTCAATTTCTCTTCCACTTGTTTCTTGAGCGTTGACATAACTTCCTTCATGAGAATTGCGCGGGCGTCGCGTTCTTTCGCCCATAGCTGGAGTTTAAAAACCACACATGCTTCTAATACGTTAAAATTTTGACAGTACTAGTCCGAATTACTTATTTAATTCTTGGTAATCTCAAAAGGCAACACACTGGAGCTATTATTTTTATATTAATATCTCCTACCTACCCTTTGTAATTATTAACTATTTAAGAAACTGGCGATAAAAAAAATACAAATGGAAAAAGACAAGCCCACTGAGTTTCTTGCCGGATCTTTTCAGTCGAGGTCGCGTTCCGATCCGGTTGTAGATATACGAAAAATATATTAAAATTTACAAATTATAAGTGCCCGAAGGCCGAATCAAAATAAACAATTTGAATTTGAATTTCATAGGAACACTGTCAAAAGTGACGTATTGCGAGTTGACCAACAGTCGATAATAGAGCTGAGTGCTTAGTCTAGTGATTTGTACGCCCTGCGCGTGGGCACCACTGGCCCCACCCCAGCGCCGGCAGTGTGTCCGTGTAGCACTAACCTTGTCCTGCTTGTCGTTGATCTGCCTCGCCTCGCCGTCGTACATGGCCTCTATGGTTCTCTGCCTCTGTCGCTCCCTGTCGCGGTGCTCGTCCAGCTCAGCACGCGCCGTGTCCAGTGCGCGCTTGTGGTGGCCGGACTTCTCTTGTTCGGACTCGTACTCCTACAATAACATAAATGAGATGACGAATAAAAAAATAAAATTAAAAAAGACTACTGAGTTTCTTGCCGGATCTTCTCAGTCGTGGTCGCGTTCCGATCCGGTTGTCGACTTAAGAGAGTTATGTAAAAAATATAATTCGTAAATGCTCCCCGTAGGCATAAAGAAAATAAACGATTTGACTTTAACATATCTCACAATCAATGGTAAGTTCTTTATTAAAGAATCCGTTGTCTATTACATTTTTTTCAGTAGGAACAATAATTATAAATGCAAAAGCTTTGATAAAGCCTTTAAAAACCTTTTAAAAGCCCTCAAAGCTTAAACGGAGTACACCAAACGTTGTAATGGAGGATTTTTAAAGCATGGTAACTGGGCGTATCCGTTCGCGGTTCGGAGGGCACGTTAAGCTGTTTTTCCCGGCTATCACAGTATTTAAGCCGTATCGGAAGCCTTCGGGCGGCCTAAAAACTCTGACACCAAAGTCGGCCATATACATTTAACATGTCTGCCTGTAACGTGCTTACGTAGCGTACGCAGCTCTGCTCAGGCACTCGTTACGTAATCGCATCGTCCCTGTCATTCTTATTTATGAAATCTGACATGTGAGCAAGACAACACACTGCGCTCTGTTCCGCCCTGCGCTGCGTGAACTCTTTTATTACATTACTTTAGACATAAACAATTAAAGACATACCTTAAGCATTGTCCTTCGCAGTCTCTCCAACATTTCCAAATCCAACTCAATCTCTTTTATCACAGCAATCACTTTCCTCTTCAGTTTATACTTATGTAATCCCATGTTCACGATGTTTGCATCCCTCTCCGCCACGAGCTTCGCGTGCTCCCTCTCTCGCTCGCACGATATGTACTGCAACTCGTCTAGTATCATTTTCTCTTTCTCCTCCTGTTTTCTGAGTTGTTTTACCACTGTCTCTTTTTCGCTGAGTTCAGAAATTTGGCCTTCTAGACCCTCCCGGAGCTCCTGTTATTTTAATAAATAAATAAATATCGCCAGACTGAAACACCAACTATATGGATCTAAACTAAGCAACTCTTGTCCTATGGGTATCATACAATGGACTGGGGGCGCTCCCAGTGACACCCAGACCAAGGCAAATTATGGCCATGGCAATAAAGGCCATTTCCAAAATTTGTCCCGCCGGGAATCAAAATCGCAACCACCATGTGCAGTGAGCCGTAGGACTCAAATATGAGTTCAAAATCAAAATTATGAATCTGATTCTTATGGGGGGTTGTTCAATACCAGAGTTGCCCACAAACTCATCGGAACAAACGAACAGCGGCATCTTTAGGATAATCAACAAAACTATGGTCCTCCCATAAAGACATATACATACTCTAGCTTGTTGCTCCTTCTCCCTGAGCCTCTCCTCTTCGATTTCGATCTGGCGGCGCAGCATCTCGTCTCGTTCTTGCAAACTCTTGCGCGTCTCTTCTTCCTCTTTCTTCTTCTGGACTTCTTTCTCCACAATTTGTTCCATCCTGTAAGTTAACAGCAAATTATTAATAGATTGTTGTATTTAACACAATTTCAATTCAATTATGTGCTGAATATTAACAGCTCAATGTTTTTTTTATTATTGAAAGTCTGATTAATTAAAATTCTGATAAATTATTAAAATTGAAATAAAACTATTTTACGGATTTTATCGCGTTTATTTAGTATGTTATTTTCCCGACGTTTCGGCCGCTTTACAGCAACCATGGTCACGGTTATTAAAAGTCTAGAACAATTGTCGTTTAGTAATGATGTTAGTAATGTCCTTGAGAGGTGGTCAGTGTTTTACCAATAATTTAGCTCTGTATACATTTATATGGCACGGTTCAGTTACAGCTGGGACTCACCACGCCGACTTGAGTTTGCCGTTAGCGATGTAGGAGGCGGCGGCCCGCAGCTCGGGCTGGCGCAGCCGCCAGGCGTGGTGCAGGCGCAGCTCAGCCTCGTGCCGCTGCAGCTGCTCCTCCTTGGCCATGATGCCCTGGTTCACTTCTTGCAGAATGGAGGTCGGCACCTTGTTGAGGTACGAACTGAAATTATAATATGAACTGTACACCCTGGGCAATTAGAAGCTATACGAAATGGTTATAATATTCGAGTTCAATTCACCGGCTGGCTCGTTACATTTGGGCGGCGAATATTTATTAATTATATAAAATACAAATGAAGGTGAAACGCTCAAAATAGATTCATTTAATAAATAATCGATTAATTTTCGTATTGCTTCTAAACCACCATCTTTCGCTATTTCTTATATTTTTTGATATTTTTTGATCACTGTTAATGGGTCACGCTATATAAGGAACTCTTGTGCTAAATTTCATGCTGCTAGCTACAAACCTAGGTTCGATCCCCGTGGGACAAACAGAAATATGGCCTTTTCGTAATTTTCCCTGGTCTCGGTATTACTGGGATCGACCCCAGTCCATTGCACCCACCCATAGAACAAGCGTTTAGTTTGCGACAACCCAGGTGATTACACTTAGGAGCTCCATATACTATGGCAGTTATTATAGACTACTAGCTGACACAGCAAACGTTGCTCTGCCATATAAATTATTTCTCGGTATGAAATATACTTTACGACCTATTCTCATACGTACCAAATGTACATAAATAAAATCATAAACATGGGTCGAGCCGTTTCGGAGGAGTGCGACTACAAACACTGTGTCACGAGATTTATACTAGGTGAAACAGAAAGGGTGTACTATTTTTTTGCAACATTACTTTGTAAATCTAAAACTAAAGGCTTTGAGGGACCGTTGAAGCACTGAAGGTTTTGTAGACTTATGAAATCTGTCAACAGCTGTATCCCTATAACACCTTTTGTTTTTCAAGATTCCTCCAAAGCTGATAGTTTTAGAATTCCAAAATTAAGTTTTGAAAAAAAGTATACACTTTCTGTTTCAACCTGTATATATATAGATTTACTAACCCATTTTTATACAGTTTGGGCTGTGAAGCCAGATTCTTGAGTTCTTGTTGGTACTCCATGTTCTCTTGAAACAACATAAGTTCCAGTTTTTTGCGACGCTCCTCAAGTTGCCTGCAAGAGTAACAGTGTAAAAAGTTATCGCTTTCACTTCGTCATAATGAAAAAGATAATTGACGACCGTTTGGCGCAGTGTCTGAGCGTAGGCCGCTCGACTCATTGCACCGGATGTTTGCGGGTTCGTTTCCCGTTGGGCCAAAGTTCAGAAATGGCCTTATCATAATTTGCGCAGGGTCTGGGTGTCACTGGGATCGCACCCAGTCCATTGTATGATACCCATAGTGTAAATATTGCTTAGGTTGGAACAATACAGTCTGTATCAGTCTGGAGATATTTATTTAATTATATTTATAATAAAATAAACAATAGAATTGTCTATTAAGTTAATTAGTTTCATTTCAAATTATACCAGACTAAAATTTCAAAAGTGATATTCCTTTGCAACACTTAGCTTGCTACAATACATTATCCCCAATGTATTGTAGCATCCTACAAGATTAAATCACAGGATTTTAGGCCTTACAGGATGAACAAATAAAGCTATACAAATAAAACAGTCAGCTGATAAGTGGTTCTAATTCTGTTGGCTCCAAATGACTGATACAACTGAAAATATTTCTGCTTTGCTCATAAATTACGTCCATGACAATGATAGCAATACAATTAGTGTACCAACAGACACAACAGTGTGTCTCATTTCTTTGTACAGGTCTGTTTCTCTGTTACATCATCTAACTGTAAAGTAACTAATCAAACTTACGCAGCTCTTATCTTCCTCTGGCCTAACAATTCCGCCTCCTTATTGGCTTTCTCATAGTACCCCTCAGTGGTCCATTGCTCGTGGTGTCTGGACTTGTTGGTGTTGCTCTCGAAGTAATTAGCCACTTTTTGGAGTTCTGCGGCCTTTCGGAGCTCATTGTCTCGGCGCTGGGCTGCCAGCACTTGAAGTTGCCACGGTTGAGGACGGGCACGGGACATGTTGCTAATTCTATATTCAACAAATAAAACTATTATAAATTTGTAAATCAAGTGGCAATCATAATTTCAATATGATTATTACTTGTTTACAGTGAAGGAAAACATAGTGAGGAAACCTGCATTGTGTATAAAGTCTGATCAATTTTTGAAAGACATTTGAAATCTATCAACCTGCACTAGGCCTGAGTGTGGCAATCAGGTGGGTTATAGCTTGAATCGCCCTCTGAACCCACTTGATTATAGTCTGAAGCCCAGGCTCAGGAGTGGATCATTAAAAAAAGGCTAGTTATATTATTATTTTGAGTATTCAATAAACAATGTCCACATTAAGGATTATTATATACCAGAAAGTGTACCAACACTATTGGAATTATTATTAAAATTACTGTAGTCACCTAGCTCTACGTTTGATCAATGACCTTTTGCATTGAAATGTCATGACCAACAAGTGCTAAGGTCAATGAGAAATATGAATGAAATGTAAATAAACATTACGAATAAAACAACACAACTTAGGTACTCCTACACAGACGCATAAGTAGGAAGGAAATGTAGACGTAAATAATAGTATTGAAATCATTATTTAAAGCCTAGTTATAAAACTAATAGTCAATCATGTTAGCTACATAAGTAGTTTATCTCACTTGTTGTTTGAACACTTGCAAGGGACCTTCCAAATAAGTACACGTACTGATAAATGAGTCACATTGTGAGATCAATACGCACCTTTTCGGATGACTGCTCACAGTTTAGACCTCCGCGCTTCGCAATGGAATGACTAAAGTCACCCGACTCGCATGTCCAACGGCACTGCGCGACGCTCGCGTGGGTGCTAAAACGATCCGTAAATGGAGCATATGAGGTCAGACGGATTACGTTCAATTCAATTTACTTCCTTATGAAATTAATTTTCATTGCCAGTATTCACGCAATTTCAAATTAAACGTCCAAGCGAGCAGCAGAAATGTATGTAAACCACAGACCAATAAGAGAACAAGTATGTAAACAAGCTTACGTCGAGCTGACAGTTGCTTAGCAACAATTACGTTCCGATTTCTGAAAACCAAAGTAATATTTATACACAGTATTTATAAGTTAATTATAACGTTAATTATTATGCATCTTAACTTCGTCCGCGTGGAATTTAATTGACAAAGTTTCATACAAATTTTCATCCCCTATTTTATTCCCTTGGGGGTAGAAATAATCAAAATCCTTTCTTAGCGGACGCCTACGTCATAACATCTACCTGCATGCCAAATTATACAGAGGAAGTAATGAAATAGTTTAAAAAACCCTACAAATTGCGTTCCGTTATACGATTTCTTAGTCGTACCAACAAAAGGGAAGCGCCTAGTAAAACTGTTCACTTAACTATCTTGGTATACCATTGCTATCAATTTTTTTATAGGCCCACCGATTTGCTCTATTATTGCTCCAGCTTAATAATGGAGGTAATAACTTTAGATAAAATGTTAGACATTATAAGTACAGCAGATTTCTTTATTTTACTGTCAAATATATTTTGGTCACAGGTACTTAAGTAACCGTACGTTGCTGGTCACCGGACCAGCAATGAAGCGTAATAGGTACCTACGCTTAAAAGCTGCAAATAATTGCGGTGCGCTGGCAGTGACAGCCGAGACACCGATGTGTAAACACGTATTTTTAAATTATATTACTTAAATAAAACTATATTCTTATAAAATAATAATAATTCGTTATTATTACTAATACATTAACACCTGGCTGTCACAGTACCAATTCAGTCTCAATCATTCATTCATTACCTAAAGTTCTAAATTGTTTGTTTTCTTACCATAAAATGATAATTTCGTTATGACTCACAGTATTACTTGTATTTTACACAACACGATAAGCTCTTATAGCAGCCTAAAGTACAGGCAAAACAAGTAAGTAGGTGAGTATGAAAATAAAAGTTATGTCATTACAAAATGAAACTTTCACAAAACCAATTTTGATATCGTATTGCATAATTTGGCTTAATTCTATTTCAGGGCGATTGTATTACCTACCGCTGTGTTATATAAAGCGAGTAAGCGAGTAAGCTCTTATTTTCATTGAGTCGTCGAAGAGCTTACGGCCTTCAAGGTGATAGCGGGTCACATTCCGGCCGGCTGAGCAAGATAGAAGAACCATCCGTCTCTTTCTAGATACAATGGCGGTTTGTGGTAGAGTTGCTAGAGTATTGAAATTCTTACCATTTTGGGAGATTAGAATTGAAGGCAATGGCAAAGGCAAAAGGCAATGGCGTTTGTGGGACAGAATTTGAAAAATTCTAGCTCGAAAATGGTGAATGAAAAGTAAGGTCTTTGCACAGGAGCGAGTGGGTCAGACTGAAATACTAAAATATTTTGCCAGTAGCATTTCGTACCTACTTGTAACCATCCCTACTGTCGTATAGCCCGTTTATACCGTCACAATACTTGTATTGATTTTATCTCTATATTGAACTGTGAGATAATAGAGACAGCAATATTTATTAATACAAGTATTGCGCCAGTGTAAACGAGTGGTAAGTGTAATTTTGCATGGATCAGACATTCATTTAAACAAAAATAGACGATTGACGATTGACGACCGCTTGGCGCAGTGGTTCGAGCGTAGGCCGCACGGCTCACTGCACATGTTGGTTGCGGGTTCGATTCCCGCCGGGTGTAACGGAACAGACTTGCCCGTGGTTCCGTCTCATGCACAAATATAAATATAACTATACATTTATATAGGCTTTTAAATAAATAAACGAAATAATTAAATATTACTTTAAATTTAAGCAAATAATCTGTTAATTAATTTTATTATTCTGAAACAACTAGTTAGACTGACATATTAAATGATAGCGTAAAACTCCCCTTTAGTAGTATTGAGCATGGCGTACTCATCCTTGTTAAGTTTAAAGAGATGCATTCTGCATGATGCTAGGCAAACATGCGTACGAAATTAGGTATAATGTTAGGCTTGGAGCAGGTCGAAACTTGTCCAAGAGAGCTCAAGCATTACCATATTTGGTTCGGCGCCACGGTGTCGGCGTCTATTTTTAGCTCTCGTCGGACGATAATTAAATATATTTGAGGGTAGTTTGAGAAGAATCCAGGAACAAGCTAGAGATGAGGTTAACCGCTAATTTACGTTTTCGATATTGAGATTCGGTAAACGATCGGACATTCATATTATAATCGATGTAAATTACTTCCATACAGGTAGGATCTAAAACAAACTAGAAGCAGTTCGATAAACAGATTCACTCTAGTGGAGGAGTTAGAAATAGTCTATATATTTTAGGCACAATTCACTTAGTAGTTTTGATAATTAGAATATTGTTTATATCCAGGATATTAGCCAAAGTCTGAGGAAACACTACCAGTAAGAATACCTTATTATTTGACTATACCTTCCTATAGTATAAAGATTGATCGAATTACGTTCGGTATTGTGAGATTGAATTCGTAGAAATTCTGACTTTGCGCGTCTCTAGTTTATAAAAATATTGAAGGTAGAAAATATACATGATAGCGTCAGGTGGCGAGATTATAAAAGGCCTTGCACAGCTAATTTCGTGGTCATTCATTTAGAGCTCCCAAGCTAAACACAAGTATCAAGTTTATAGTTAGTCGCGTTCATAGATTTAATTTATATTAATATATACCATCTGAATGTACTCAATGTTTAATAAAGCAAGCCTTATGGGCTGGTTTTGTTGAATATTGTAGGTGTATTTTCTAATGGTATCGTTGTAGTTAAACGGGGAATCTCGGTCGGTCATAGTGTTTATTCTAGCCATTTTATATAATAAAATACCATCCGGAAGTGCTCAATGTTTGATAAAGCAGGTCTTCATGGGCTCGTTTTATTGAATGTTGTAGGTGTGTTTTCTGGTGGTATAATGTAGATATACGGGGATTCGCGTTCGGTAATTTGATACTTGTGTGCGGCTTACTTTGATCCATGGTCATGGTTCCATGGGGTGTAATGGCGCTGGTACGCTGGTGTTCATTGCATCGTCCTCTCATTGGTTAGGTCTGGGTCAGTTGGTGCGCTCCAGAAGTCGTTTTTCCCTTGCATTGGGCTCGGCTAAGCACCCCGTTCTGGTGTATTCTATGTACGTGGGGTGAGGTTCCCGTCGAAGTGGGAGCAGGCTTAGGCAACTCACTACCTGTGCTTAGAGTCATCCGTTCGGTCTATCTATATATATTTATATTTATACACATTTATTGTCCTTGGTCCGTTGGAAGTCCACACCCCAGTCAGCCCGGCTTCGGCCACGTGGATAACCGACACGTAGGGAACGTTAGAGGTTATAGAATTCCCCTCGAGCCTAACCACCTCAATCCCTCAGAAGCTGTTAGTTAGGTGTCCATCATTGCACCGTGATGGACAGCTCAAGTAAATGTAAATGTGAGTCGCGAACTCTAGTGTTGCTTGATTTACACACAAAGATCGAAGGTAGTTAGATGTCTTGGTTAGAGGTTATAGTTTCCCATCGAGCTTAACCACCTCAATTCCCAGAAGCTGTTAGTTAGGTGTCCTTCATTACACCGTGATGGACAGCAAGCACAATTAAAAGTAAATGTGAGCTCCGAGCTCTAGACCTGCTTAAATTACACACAAAGATCAAAGTTAGGTTTCTTGGTTAGGTGCTATTATTAGGGAATTCCATTAGGAAAGGGACGATGCATCGGACTTTATGAATAGGTGATTAGGTAAACCTAATGTAGTTTTATTACGCTAGTATTGTACACGGATTAATAGGTATTTATAATTTATGTAGGTAGGTAAAGCCTTAAGTATAAAGACGCGGTATGTAGAACAGAATAGGAATATACTTAGGTGTTAGGAAGGTGAATAGATAGGTAGGTCGGAATATATTTAAGCCTCAATGTAAATATAGGCAGGATATAAATCAGGCAGGGCCTTTGCTTCATCCATGGAGTTTCTTGCCCGTTCTTCTCCATGAGATTAATCTTGTGAATGGGTGGTAAATTCTTGAAGTTTTAAAATTCACATTGCTGATAAATATATTTACTTTCATTGAATGTAGTATTTAATCAATATTTCATTGAATCTTGTACTTTTGAATAATATAGCCGTGTCGTTTGTTCAGTAATGATATTCTGGATGGATGGATACTGACTGATAAGTCTATTTATTTTACTTAATGTTTTCCTCATGTAAAGCTTGATGGTTTTGGTTACACTGGGGGCGGTAGACCCTGTTGGCAATCACTAAACAGTAGATGATAGAGTTGCTAACCTGCAGTCACTGACTAGACTATCAGCTAACACATTGACCGGAACTCATTAGTTTGATTTCGCCCAGGCAGTAGCCTTTTAGTATTCTCATCACAGTAGATGATTGAGATGCTAATCATCACAACAGAAATCAAACTTACTTCGTTCGACTTTGACTCAGTGATATCCTGAAGGTCTCTTGCTGTCCAGATGATTCGGTTCTTATTTGTTGAGTTAATGGATTTACTACAATGATACTATTGATGATACAGTTATTCAATGTGTACTCTTAATATAACAAATAATTGATATTCATGATTTAACAAAATGTTCACTCATAATAAATAAGACAAGTCAAGGAGGGAATACAGATATGAGACGTTATCCCACAGTACAGGGCGGGGAGGGGCCCTGTACCTTGTCATAAACAAATAATTGTTGTATTCATAATCTTTTAACTATTGAAATGTCATGTAGAATTGATCTTATCGCTACAGAGAAATTATTATATTTTTACTCTCGGAACAACCAGCTTATTAGGTACATCAATAGCTTCATTAATTACTTAGTTAACAATGAACCTCGTTTAGTTATGTAAGTTCAGTATTGAAGATTTAGGCTTAATTAATCAGGGTATTTTAAGTAGGTATTGTAACTACATACGTCATAAGAATACCAATCTTTCACTAAAAGAATTTAGGTTACTATTCAGGGTTTCACTACGTTAGGTCCTATATCCACTAGACAATACAGATCACATGGCCATATCAATATTCAAACCCAGATCACAACCAAACTAGTCTTAGATAACAATTCACATAGTGAATTCTTAGGTGCTTAATTTGGTTAGGGTTTATAGTTATATTCATAGGTTTATTTATAGTTAATTATAATTTCATTACTTCTATGTATTTATATTATTATATTTAGCATATTTATATTCATATATTTAATTAGAGAGAGACGGAGAGAGTGGGTGGTTACAATTTGGTGCCGTGACCAGGATGCTATGAATCTTAGATTACTATGGTATTCTGTTCGGTTTACTTAATCTGAATAAGTTTCTGGATTACTGAGGTATTTGCTTTAGTTGTCTTGTTTGGTTTGATCTGGTAAAGTGACTTTGAAGTCACAATTTGTTGTTCGTGAAATGGAAAGTGATTAAGATTGGTATTCAGTATGTTAGATAGATGAAACACTGAAGGGTAGAAATTACGTCATTTGGTTCCGATAATTGTGTAAGTTTGTGAATCCACTGTAAGTAGGTAACGCGTGATAAAGACTATTCTTGGCAATAGGTCGTAGGATTTCATATTAAATAGTTAGACCTGTTAGCGCACTAATAATTCCTTAGACGATCAGTAAATTTAGCCATTAACTGAGAAATTATAACAGAAATTTTCATAATAATATCCTTTTCTATTTTAGGTTATAAAACTTAATTGTCGGTAGGAGTAAGCGATAAGTAGTTGATTGGATTAAATCGATAAAAAAAAAATGTTTTGATTCAATAGGTACATAAATAGTAAATAGTTTCACAATAGGCAAGCTAAGGTAGTAGTAGCAAAAGTAGGAAATTATAAAAAAAATTGTCGGTAGATCATGTTTATGGTAATGTTTCTTAGGTATGTCTTTTTAGGGCGGACATCTTTCAAACATAGTAATTAGTAAAATTTATTTATAGCACGAACTTCGTATGACGACTCGTATGACGTAGGTTAGTAGTTTAGTAGTTTCTGTTTTAGTAGGTAGTAGATTAGTAGTTTCTAAGATTCGTGTGTGGATGTTCGTAGGGATACTAGACCAATGTTTAATTTCTACGCGGCGGTAAATTTTAACTAGTCTGTAGTTATGTTAAGGAAATTGATCCGTATTTCAGAGTCTGGGGGTTGCTAATAAAAAATAATTTGCAGAGTAGTATTAGGTAGGACAATATTTTCAGGTCTATTATAATTTAAGGGAAGGTTTATTATTATAAGTCTAGAATAAGTTTAGTGGTAAAATTTAATGTTAAAACAAGCTAGGTAGGTACATACTTACGAATTTTGGAAACTTATCAGGAACACTGCGGTGATTGATGATCGTTTTGCGTAATGGTTTAGGCGTAGGCCGCTCGGCGCTGTGTCCTGGTTAGTTGCGGGTTCGATTCCCGTCGAGAATTTCAGAAATGGTCTTTTGATGAAAGTTCTAGTTCGGGATAGTACGGTTGGTGTATTAGTCTGGTGCAATTTATTACGACTATCAAATATAAATTTGTGTAGGTAGGTAGGAATGATTAGTATGATGGTTGATTGCGGGTTCGATTCCCGTTGGAAATTTCAGTAATTATCTTTTCATGAAAGTACTAGTTCGAGATCGTACGGATGGTGTGTTAGTCTAGCGATATTTATTATTACTATCAAATATAAATTTGTACAGGTAGGTAGATGGTATTTGTATGATGGTTGGTAGCGGGTTCGATTCCCGTCGGGAATTTCAGAAATTGTATTTTGGAATCTTACGGTTGGTGTTAGTCTGGCCATATTTATTATTACAGCAAATATAAATTTGTGCAGGTAGATAGATATTATTAATATTATTATGATGCTTGGTTGCGGGTACGATTCCCGTCGGTAATTTCGGAAATGGTATTCTATGAAAGTGCTAGTTCGGGATCGTACGGTGGGTGTGTTAGTCTGGCGATATTTATAATTACCATCAAATATAAATTTGTGTAGGTAGGTAGGTATTATTTGTATGATGGTTGGTTACGGGTTCGATTCCCGTTGGGAACCTCAAAAATGGTATTTTAATGAAAGTACAAGTTGAGGATCGTACGGATGGTGTGTTAATTTAGCGGTATTTATTATTAGGTACTATAAAATATAAATTTGTGTAGATATTATTTGTATGATGGTTGGTTGCGGGTTCGACTCCCGTTGGATTTCAGAAATGGTCTTTTTATGAAAGTACTAGTTAGGGATCGTACAGTAGGTGTGTTAGTCTGGCGATATTTATTATTACTATCAAGTATAAATTTGTGCAGGTAGGTAGATATTATTCGTATGACGTGCGAAATAAAATAAAAGTAAGTAGGTAAGTACTTTTACAACGGATCATCTTAGTCTAGCGTTATTTATTATTACGATCAAAAATAGGTTTGTGCAGGTAGGTAGACAGATATTATTTGTATGATGTGCGAATAATATAAAAGCAAGTAGGTAAGTACCTTTTTGTTGTAGAACGGATCATCTTAGTTTCGCGATATTTATTATTACTATGAAATATAAATTTGTGAAGGTAGGTAGATATTATTTATATGATGTGCGAATTAAGTAAAAGCAAGTAGGTAAGTACTTTTTAGAACGGATCATCTTAACTATAATTCGTAGTATATTTTTAATAACGAGGATTTCACGTAGATTAGTACCTGTTAGATATGATAACAAATAATTAGGTCGGAACAGGACGTCGTAAAATCATAAGTGTTGGCTACCGGATTCGTTTAATAATAAAGTTCATTCTATAATAATTATAACATCCTACACATTTAGGTAGCTCGGTGATATGGTAGCTCGGTCTTACGCAATTCAGGTAGAAAGGACCTAGTTAGCAAAGGTAATAAGTAAATAATTGACTATATTTGATAAGTAATTTGCTAGGATAATCAAGAGCGATTAATGTACCTACATTGATATTTCAATGCTAGTTTGATGGTTACGGACCTCGCGTTAAATTAGGTAAGGCTGGTAAAATTTTAGGAAAGGTATCCAATTCTTGAAGTTCAATTCAAGAAAATTTGTAAAAAAAATGTTATATAACTTAAGTCCATTGCTTGATAGAAAAAATAACTAAATAAAGATAAAGGTGGTGGCTCTGAATACACGAACGGAGATTTTTATGAGAAATCACAAATATGTATTAAGAGTTTAATAGGTAGAAAAGTCGGAATCTAATTAAATCTATAGGTACAAATAAATAAAATTGCGAGTGTCTGTTTGTAATGTTAAAATAGCACCTTTTCACTAAATGCATGTGAGAGTGCGTACGGAACCTATGGAGCGGGGGCGCGATTTAAAAAAAAAAAAAATGTCTGTATGTTTGTTTTGGGTAGTCTCCGAAACTGGACCGATTTTGACGGGATTTTCACTGACAGATAGCTCATGTTATAGGGGGTGATTTGGGCTGCTTTAATTTTAGGAAAAAAAAATACACCAATGGGTCCTGTCGCGCGGGCTCGGAGTGCAGGAGCGGGCTTTTGCTATAGGTATATAAAGAAAAAAAAATAGATTAAACTTAGCATAGGTGTTTCTCTATTAACTACATTATTTTAGTAAACTTAGACTTGCTTAGTAAAAGTTTTGTTAAGTTGAATTTCATGCGGACGGGGTTGCGGGCTCAGCTAGTATAATAATTTAGTACAGATAGGGGGTTGAACGAAAATAAAACACAAGGTTGATATTGGTTACATAAATTGGTATTGATTCAGTGAAATAGGATAACAAGTTCTAGGTACGATTAGAATCGCATTAATATTTGATATGAAATACATAATGTTGATACAACTTAGGTAAGTAGGAAATTCAGTTAGTGCGTATCAATTATATCAAATTATTATAGATAGCGGAAAAGAGAATACAATCTTTAGGTTTGGTTAGGAAAATAAATAGATACATTACAAACCAGTCCTTGTACCTACTTTGGTAGGAATAGCTTAATAATATTAGATAAGTGATATTGTTTAGTCTAGAGACATAATCTTTAATGAAATAAAGCGATTTACGAAGTAAGTTCAAATAAGTTAGAACGTTATGTAGGGATCCAGATAGAAATAATGTTAGAATAATGATCAATACCAGCGAGTAGGTATTGACGTCTAGTTGTTTTCAGCGTTAGACAGGACATTTTATGTAGCTATTTTTTTAAATTCTTATTATACCTATTTTATTAGGAATGTATGAGGTAATAAGTATATAGAAAACAATTTTGTTATGTAAGGTTAGTTTTATATAATAAGTAGATAGGTAGATTGGATAGTTAGGTATGATACGTATAAGTTAGAAAAGTGGTAGGGTGGATTTAATATAGAATCTGTACCAACTCGATCTCGCTAGCAAAGCCCAGAATTTTAGCAAATGAGTAGTGCATTTTATGGTGTAAGATTTTGCAGGTAGGGAGATGTTTTAGCCTTACTTCGAATATATTTAAAGATAGTTGATATAGGTAGGATACTACGCTACTACGCGGCGGTAATAAAAAAATAAATTCCATTGTAGTTAGTTAGGTATGTATGTATTATAATACTGCGACGTTTTTACAAATAAGAGATATGTAATAATAATTAAAATTAGTGTTCAGACATTAGTTTAATTTCATTTTCTTGCATAGCTGTTTGTCATTTTTTTAAGATAGTTTTGTTTAGCTACTACTTCACGTATTCGCATGTTGCGTATCTTTGATTTTGCGTTTCTATCTTTTTAAATTTCGGTCATTTAGCGTAACTATTATTTTAAATTTCTGGCGTTTGGCGTAAGCGTTTATAATTTTGCAGTTCGTAGTGCATATCTATCTGTAATTACGTTGTCTGACTATTGCGTAACAGTCATGTCATGTCTAACTAGTATTTATGTGTATAAACTGTTTTGTTGCATCCAATCGGGGGGTTGTGCAGTGATGATTAGGTATCTAGTTAGATTTCATGTGCAAAATTATTCGTAGCTTCGTGCCGAGTATGTTGTTGGGTTATTTAGGTGGTGTGAATCGCTATGAACGTAGAAGCTTTGTAAGCATGTTATGTTTTGTAGGATAGGATTGATGATGTATGACTTGGATATGAAATATGACTCCTCGTAGCTTTCTTGAAGGGCCTAAGTGATTCAACAATGTCTCGGTACGGAACGGTTTATCAGTGTTTGAAGTTCAGAAAATCATTTACACAATCAAAGGACCTTTTATGATGGAGCTTTGGTGTTAGGATAGGTCAGTAGACATGCATCAGTATTAACTGATTTCATAAAAGGTCCGTACTCTACCGGCAGCAAATAACATGACTTGATACACTCTACATGCTCCGAATTGTGAATAAGTTGTTGTTGTGGGCTTAGGTCCTGGTGGGGCGTTGCAGTCATGGGAAATTATCACTTGTTAGCATTGGAAGGTCCAAACTTTGATAGGATAGTGTACCCGGTTCACACCATACGTAAGATGGGTTTGCTGTGAAAGGCTTACACTAAATCATTAGGATTGACCTCCTCACAACGGGTTTCCTTCCGGAGTTAGGACTGACCTGAGAGCGGTTATTTTTTGTTCATGATTGCTACGTTAGTAAACTTTGACTTGGGTCCATACAGCAATTATTACCAATTCGGTGTAAATACACTGTTCATTGTAGGTTTACACACATTTAACATACATGCATTACCACAATTTTCTGAGTCGGATATTGATAAATTAGAATTTGCACTAGTTCGTTCTTTTGGGGTTATTTAAAATTCTTTGAGCATATTTGTGCATTTATTTTGGTTCATGAAAAATTTACTTCGGTTATATATTCATTCACCTGCATAAATTTTGGGGGTTGGCTGTAACGGAACAGACTTGCCCGTGGTTCCGTCTCATGCACAAATATAAATATAACTATACATTTATATAGGCTTTTAAATAAATAAACGAAATAATTAAATATTACTTTAAATTTAAGCAAATAATCTGTTAATTAATTTTATTATTCTGAAACAACTAGTTAGACTGACATATTAAATGATAGCGTAAAACTCCCCTTTAGTAGTATTGAGCATGGCGTACTCATCCTTGTTAAGTTTAAAGAGATGCATTCTGCATGATGCTAGGCAAACATGCGTACGAAATTAGGTATAATGTTAGGCTTGGAGCAGGTCGAAACTTGTCCAAGAGAGCTCAAGCATTACCATATTTGGTTCGGCGCCACGGTGTCGGCGTCTATTTTTAGCTCTCGTCGGACGATAATTAAATATATTTGAGGGTAGTTTGAGAAGAATCCAGGAACAAGCTAGAGATGAGGTTAACCGCTAATTTACGTTTTCGATATTGAGATTCGGTAAACGATCGGACATTCATATTATAATCGATGTAAATTACTTCCATACAGGTAGGATCTAAAACAAACTAGAAGCAGTTCGATAAACAGATTCACTCTAGTGGAGGAGTTAGAAATAGTCTATATATTTTAGGCACAATTCACTTAGTAGTTTTGATAATTAGAATATTGTTTATATCCAGGATATTAGCCAAAGTCTGAGGAAACACTACCAGTAAGAATACCTTATTATTTGACTATACCTTCCTATAGTATAAAGATTGATCGAATTACGTTCGGTATTGTGAGATTGAATTCGTAGAAATTCTGACTTTGCGCGTCTCTAGTTTATAAAAATATTGAAGGTAGAAAATATACATGATAGCGTCAGGTGGCGAGATTATAAAAGGCCTTGCACAGCTAATTTCGTGGTCATTCATTTAGAGCTCCCAAGCTAAACACAAGTATCAAGTTTATAGTTAGTCGCGTTCATAGATTTAATTTATATTAATATATACCATCTGAATGTACTCAATGTTTAATAAAGCAAGCCTTATGGGCTGGTTTTGTTGAATATTGTAGGTGTATTTTCTAATGGTATCGTTGTAGTTAAACGGGGAATCTCGGTCGGTCATAGTGTTTATTCTAGCCATTTTATATAATAAAATACCATCCGGAAGTGCTCAATGTTTGATAAAGCAGGTCTTCATGGGCTCGTTTTATTGAATGTTGTAGGTGTGTTTTCTGGTGGTATAATGTAGATATACGGGGATTCGCGTTCGGTAATTTGATACTTGTGTGCGGCTTACTTTGATCCATGGTCATGGTTCCATGGGGTGTAATGGCGCTGGTACGCTGGTGTTCATTGCATCGTCCTCTCATTGGTTAGGTCTGGGTCAGTTGGTGCGCTCCAGAAGTCGTTTTTCCCTTGCATTGGGCTCGGCTAAGCACCCCGTTCTGGTGTATTCTATGTACGTGGGGTGAGGTTCCCGTCGAAGTGGGAGCAGGCTTAGGCAACTCACTACCTGTGCTTAGAGTCATCCGTTCGGTCTATCTATATATATTTATATTTATACACATTTATTGTCCTTGGTCCGTTGGAAGTCCACACCCCAGTCAGCCCGGCTTCGGCCACGTGGATAACCGACACGTAGGGAACGTTAGAGGTTATAGAATTCCCCTCGAGCCTAACCACCTCAATCCCTCAGAAGCTGTTAGTTAGGTGTCCATCATTGCACCGTGATGGACAGCTCAAGTAAATGTAAATGTGAGTCGCGAACTCTAGTGTTGCTTGATTTACACACAAAGATCGAAGGTAGTTAGATGTCTTGGTTAGAGGTTATAGTTTCCCATCGAGCTTAACCACCTCAATTCCCAGAAGCTGTTAGTTAGGTGTCCTTCATTACACCGTGATGGACAGCAAGCACAATTAAAAGTAAATGTGAGCTCCGAGCTCTAGACCTGCTTAAATTACACACAAAGATCAAAGTTAGGTTTCTTGGTTAGGTGCTATTATTAGGGAATTCCATTAGGAAAGGGACGATGCATCGGACTTTATGAATAGGTGATTAGGTAAACCTAATGTAGTTTTATTACGCTAGTATTGTACACGGATTAATAGGTATTTATAATTTATGTAGGTAGGTAAAGCCTTAAGTATAAAGACGCGGTATGTAGAACAGAATAGGAATATACTTAGGTGTTAGGAAGGTGAATAGATAGGTAGGTCGGAATATATTTAAGCCTCAATGTAAATATAGGCAGGATATAAATCAGGCAGGGCCTTTGCTTCATCCATGGAGTTTCTTGCCCGTTCTTCTCCATGAGATTAATCTTGTGAATGGGTGGTAAATTCTTGAAGTTTTAAAATTCACATTGCTGATAAATATATTTACTTTCATTGAATGTAGTATTTAATCAATATTTCATTGAATCTTGTACTTTTGAATAATATAGCCGTGTCGTTTGTTCAGTAATGATATTCTGGATGGATGGATACTGACTGATAAGTCTATTTATTTTACTTAATGTTTTCCTCATGTAAAGCTTGATGGTTTTGGTTACACTGGGGGCGGTAGACCCTGTTGGCAATCACTAAACAGTAGATGATAGAGTTGCTAACCTGCAGTCACTGACTAGACTATCAGCTAACACATTGACCGGAACTCATTAGTTTGATTTCGCCCAGGCAGTAGCCTTTTAGTATTCTCATCACAGTAGATGATTGAGATGCTAATCATCACAACAGAAATCAAACTTACTTCGTTCGACTTTGACTCAGTGATATCCTGAAGGTCTCTTGCTGTCCAGATGATTCGGTTCTTATTTGTTGAGTTAATGGATTTACTACAATGATACTATTGATGATACAGTTATTCAATGTGTACTCTTAATATAACAAATAATTGATATTCATGATTTAACAAAATGTTCACTCATAATAAATAAGACAAGTCAAGGAGGGAATACAGATATGAGACGTTATCCCACAGTACAGGGCGGGGAGGGGCCCTGTACCTTGTCATAAACAAATAATTGTTGTATTCATAATCTTTTAACTATTGAAATGTCATGTAGAATTGATCTTATCGCTACAGAGAAATTATTATATTTTTACTCTCGGAACAACCAGCTTATTAGGTACATCAATAGCTTCATTAATTACTTAGTTAACAATGAACCTCGTTTAGTTATGTAAGTTCAGTATTGAAGATTTAGGCTTAATTAATCAGGGTATTTTAAGTAGGTATTGTAACTACATACGTCATAAGAATACCAATCTTTCACTAAAAGAATTTAGGTTACTATTCAGGGTTTCACTACGTTAGGTCCTATATCCACTAGACAATACAGATCACATGGCCATATCAATATTCAAACCCAGATCACAACCAAACTAGTCTTAGATAACAATTCACATAGTGAATTCTTAGGTGCTTAATTTGGTTAGGGTTTATAGTTATATTCATAGGTTTATTTATAGTTAATTATAATTTCATTACTTCTATGTATTTATATTATTATATTTAGCATATTTATATTCATATATTTAATTAGAGAGAGACGGAGAGAGTGGGTGGTTACACGGGGCAAATTTGGAAATGGCCTTTTCGTAATTTGCCCAGGTCTAGGTGTCACTGGGATCGCCCCCAGTCCATTGTACGGTACCCATAGTACAAGCTTTGCTTAGTTTGGGACCGTACAGTTGGTGTGTCTGTCTGGCGATATTTATTATTAATTATTTTATTAAAAAGACGTAATTTGTTGTTCGATCAATCGTGACACAAGATCTCTACAAATAATGATGCAAAACATACATCCTTGTCTCAGTCTTTGATTTATATATACATTTAAACTTACTGGTCAAAACATACTTGATAGCTCATTAAGAATTATGAAGGATCCCTGCTGAATCGCAATTACAACTACTAATTTTAATCAAGCATTGTCAAGAAACTATTCTCAATCAATCAAGCATGGCTCTATCTATATCATTTCAAAAATCTCATAAAACTTCAATATTAAATGTAGAGAACTACCAAAACAGAAAGAGATACCAGCATTGCATCGCGCCCGCCTCAGAGCCTGCAGGTAGTAAACGTGCCAACCTGTTGGCAGCCCCATGTGCTGGCAGTCAGTCGCTCAGAGGCTGCGCCCGCGCATGCCATCACCAAACGATACATCCTAACACCAAACTTCTCCTGACACCCGAATTCATCACTAAAACCCATTACAATATCATTGAAGTTCAATATAGTGATCACTAAATGTGTTTTAAAGTGTATAATGTATAGTGTGATGTGAAAAACTAGTACCTGTGTAACATGTAGAGTGGTTTCGATTGATATTTTTTGTTTGTCCGCCTGTGTGTAGGTAATAACCGTGTTCTGAGCCAAGAAATGGGTTTATAATTGGTCTAAACCAATGGCCACGATGGTGAGTTATACCTATTCTGGACTTAAATTAAAAAAAAAATGTATTTATACAAGTGTACGGGAAGTTGTGCGCTTGTGGTGATACAGGGAAATGCTTTCGTCTTTAACATTACATTTTGTATATAATCTTACTTACATTCCATCTCTATTGAAGCAACTAACAAGAAATATCACAGAGTATATTAAAGGCAAACACCTGCCTGCGCTACATCTATGTAGAGTCGTTGAATAGAAAGTTGTATTGATGGGTTATGTTCTGTACTTTCAAGTACTTTATCTAAAGCCGTTTGATCGTTTAAACTATTACTGCAGCATAAGTAGGCACTTTATCTGTAGTTTTCTAACGATAGTTATATTTTGTGAGAGCGTCCGGTGTTGCGCCCGCGCAACTATGCGTTTCGTAGAGTAAAAGACATCAACGTGCATTCCTTTACAGGTGCAGTAGCATTTTTGCTACTTTTCTTCCTTTTAATATCCAACGGCAAGTGGTTTAGTTTGTATTTCATATTTTAAAAATTACGTCTATTACCATAACTAACAACATAATCAACGAATTACTAGAGTCAATATACCTTCATCTGTATCTGCATTACATACCTGCATTATAGATTAAATACTACAAAATACACAAACATAATTAAACAAACACATAGTTATACAAATAATTATCTTTATCTGAAGTATGATATTGACAGGTGGTTTGTAAGGTCTAACCCTGGCTCGAACCCATCTCTACCCGGTACCCGGTACCTACCCGGTACCTCAGTTAGTGGTTCTGTCGTCACGCAAGTCATTAAGCCGGAGTTATTCTGGTAACCAGTAATTTTTATCTCATTAATATCATGAAGCCCATCATTAGGTGCACCGTCATACCTATCTATTATTCCTTATAAGGAAAACCGTACAAGGCTTAGGGGGTAGATGTGGATTGGTATTAAGAAGCCTTGGGGCTTATTCACAGTCAACGGAAATTTTCCATCGTTTTTCTAATTTATTTGTAAAAAGAAGTATGGAAGGTGTTATTTCCGACTTCGGAAACTTTCCGTCAATTGTTAACGCCCCCCCTCATGATTATTTTCAATACGCAAATATTTGTTTATGTATTCACAACATGTTATTGTGACCCCTGGTATGCACTGATTAAACATGAGCTACCTGTTCTATTTACCAAAATATCTACTGTTTGTACCTATTGATTAGAGGGAAGGGGATTAAAAATATACATACATTATATATGTAAAGACAAGCCCGCTGGGATTCAAGGTGAATCTTCTCAGTCGAGGTCGCGTTCTGATCCGATTGTAGACTTAAGAAAGATATATTAAAATGACAATATTTTGTAAGTTTCCTCGTGCCATTTTCCTTCCAAGTCTTCCTATTATTTATTTCGATTAAATTCGTGCAGGTCCCGAGACAATTTAATTTTCCCTGGGACTCATCGAGGGTCGAACTTCGACGTCATCAATGGTCACCATTGTCGATCCTGGTTTACAGGAGTAACAGTGGTGGAAGTGTATGGTGGGACTAATTCCATAAAAAGTGCCCCCGAAGGCCTACACAAGATATACGATTATACTTCGACTTTGACTAAATCGGTGTCAATGTTTCGCCACTGCAAAGATGTACCTGTTGTGTAAACGGGGGCATTACTTGTATTTAATGATGTTTGTTGTCTCAGCTACTAGGACCTATATCCATGCCTTCCGGCCAAAAAGGGATAAGCGACATTTTGCCCGAAATCGACTTTTATAATATTATATTAAATTCGACATTCTAATACGCACAATTGTATGGAAATTATCGGTGTAGCGTTAACCGTTTGAATGGCACCGCAAATCACCGCAAACACCGCAAATCACGAAAGTAATAAATTTATTTAACGCAGTTAAAATGAACATAAGCTTAGATAATAGTATAACATTGAACAAGCTGGTATATTGCAAATGTACGAACATACTCAAAACTGCAATATTTTATTATAATTTAATAACCCATTGTCTTCCTATCGACAATGTACCTACACAAGTAACGAGTATCTGCCTACACAAAATCAGATATTTCTGACCGCAAACAGTCGAAGATTCCAGTCACATCCGTGTCCGTCCCAAGGTCAAAGATGGATAATAATTATACCCATGGTACTTAACTTTTTTATAGGTACGTTGTACGTAAAATGATAAATTAATATTGTGGGGAGAACGGGAACCTCAGAACGAAGTTCTCCGTTAAGTGTTTTGCGTGCACATTTTTTTTTATGTCGCACTATAACCTTAATAAGTCAGTTATGCCATTTAGTTTTTCTTGAGAAAACTTTTTCACTGCGCCAAGGTAACTTAATTAGATGTACCTTCCGCCTTAATTAGGTACCGTACATCATACGGTGGTAGACCTAAGCTGTAGACAACTCACTACAACTCATATAGGGATTGGTTCGGCTAAGGTAGTTTCACTGTCTAACAGAAGTTGCTACTTCTGTCGTGTAAAACGCTACTTTACTACTACTACTAAGTAAAGTAGCGTTTTACACGATAAGTAAGAGAACCAGAAGCTAACACCCCCTCCGCATCTTTGGCCCTCTCCCCTTCAAGTCGGCGACGTGCGAGCAACACCTTTGGTATTGCAGGCATCTGTAGGCTACGTTAAGCTTGGGTCTTGGGCTTGTTTGCCGACATTTTTATTTAAAATAAAAACAATACATTCTATGGAATGCTATTGGTTTTTTTTGTGGTTTGTTATATAGAGTGACATAGAGTATGTTATCTGGATTTCCGGTTTAGTAATTGTAAGTCACATAATTTTAAAGTGAGAGTTAATTATTTATTCTTTGTCAAGTTTTCCGCTTGACTCTACTTACTAAAGTATAATAGAACCCTGTAATCAGAGCTCTATTAAACTTATTCGGTATGCTCTATCGCCAAATGGCGTATTCCATAAGAAAACAGGTTAAACGATGGTCGATTTAACGAATCGTTAGACGTTTGTCAGGAATGTGGAACTGCTCGGACTATGACGAACGAGATCCACGCGATTTCATGCTCGGATTCTTCACATTCTATATTGCTTGCCTATAATTGTTAGTTTTTTGTAAGTCAACTTATACACACAACTATTATTAAATTTCACTACCAATTTCACACTACCACCTAATAGTAACCTTGTCTGAAAATCAGCGCTGGAGAAGGCTTTGCTCCCCTTTAGCTCATTCTGAGCCAAATGCCATTTCGGCACAGGCAACATTGAGGCAGGTACCTAAACATTTTGGCTCATTTTCTTATTCTAACCATATTACATATCCAACTCAAACCCGTTATCATTGTCATCAAAACGGCTTCTATATTAAATAACCGCATTACTCCGCTTGTATATGGAAAAAACAATTTATTTAATACTTAAGCTCAGTCGAACAAAGATCACGGCGTATTTTATTTGTGATATTACGGTAAGCCCTGCCCACATCGTCAGTATTATAACCGTCGTTGGCCATAGTTTATATTATTATATACCTAGGTACGTAAAATGTAAATGCTTTTATTATTTGCGCGAAAAATCATATGAATCGAGTTATGAGTAGATAAATAATAATCTGAACACCAAATGAAAACTTTAAAACCGATTTCCATCAAACAACTGTAGACTTTGACTTACACGGCGGTTGTAGAGACGATTTGTAAATTTTAACTAATATGTCATTAAACTCTCCTCGGTCACCAAATCAATGTTTAATCATTACAATGTAACTGGTGTCAGACTTTCTCAAAGATTACAATTCTAGGCTCAATAAGTTAGACTGGGAATTTAAATACGTCCGCCATTTTCCTTTTACAAATGCATATTTTATTGTAACAGGTAGCTGGCTTTTATATTCTTATTTCGTGGTTGAGTGAAGGTGATTGAGCCTGTCAAATCGTGCGGCAGTCGCCCGCGGCGCGGGCGCAGCTCCGCGCACGCGACTCGGCATTTGATAACGATATAGGGATGGTTATCCTTTACATTTAAAGGTTTTTAATTTTGATTGTGTGTGGAGTTTAACGTTGCGAATAATTAAGTTCCTGAGAAAATATAAGTAATATACTTACTTTATTTGTTAAGAAAATTTGGTTAAGGAAAAAATATATTATTAAGAAATAAATAATATAATGGATGTGCCGTACAGTAGGTAGTTTTCTGAACAAAATTTGATGGCACATGGTTTATTTATGTACAAACCCATTGCAAGAAATAATTACATATTGCCTTACTAACACACCACTGTATCGTCCCAAACTAAGTAATGCTTGTACTATGAGTGCCCGCCTTACAATGTACCGGGGCGATCCCAGTAACACCCAGAGCAGGGAATAAATTACGAAAAGTATATTTCAGATATTTACCCAGACGAGAATCGAACCACTACGTCAAGCGGTCGTCGAATATCTCAAGCTCTGCATGAACCAAAGAATTTGTAAATATTACAAATTCTTAGGCATGAACACATTTCAAAGTTAATCACAAAAAAAATTGTAACATAGTTAAAGAATTTGGTATAAAAACAAACATTTGTCTATTTCCACTTATACAAAAAAATAAGCCAACAGCATCATTCAAAACTAGCTTTTACGTCGTGAATCTTAAGGTCGTGCCTTTACACGTGGTTTACATACAAATTACGTTTGATTACTCTACTCACGCCAGTATTCGTGTGCGTAATGATACAGCGGTGAAGCGATGCCATGTTAGGATTTAAATTTTTAAGCCATCTGGCTACTGTTTGAAGGCATAGCTCGAAGGCATGAGCCGTTGTTTTTGTGAATATTCTGTAGTACCTACACAATAATTTGATGTTCATAACAAAAACCATGTTAAATTATACGGGATACGCACCTGTTTTTAACCCCCAATAAAAAAGAGGGGTATCTATGTATCTGTGTGTCTGTCTGTAGCATCGTAGCGCCCAAGCGGATGAACCGATTTTAATGTTGTTGTTTTTTTTGTTAGAAAGGTATTCTGTTCGAGAGTATTCTTAGCTATGTTTCATGAAAATTGGTTCAGACGTTTGAAAATTATCAGTTTTTTTAAGTTTAAAAAGACATAGCATTGGGGGTTTCTTAATTTTCAATGTAGAGTTATTGAAGTAAATGAGTGCCTGCCGGTCATAGAGATTTCTACAGTCATAATGGTTTTTTTTACATTGTTATGGTTCTCAGTGTAATCGAAGAAGAAATCTTTAGATGTTTTACTAGTCTAGATCATTAACCACAACATGTAAATTAATATTCTCCTAAAATATTTATTAGTTGCTAAGAATTTTATATGTGTTTTATGTTAATAGCGAATTTTTTGTATTGACTCAGTAGGATAATTTATTCTTACAGAAATTTAATATCAGTGTTACATACAGCTAAAAGCAAGTTATTGCGGGCCACTAGAATATAGAGTCACGAGGCTACTCGTATAATAACTATAAATGTCGCTGGAACTGCAATTGACAATTAAGAATATACAACACTTTCACGTTTCTACACTGATCTGTGCGATAATAATCCTTAATAATTTACCCGTAAGTGCGAAATCATGTTGGAAACGATGTCTAAGAAACACGCTAAAACGGCATCTAAAATGTTTATGTCATTTTTTATGGAGAAAGGTTTCCCTGGACTCGCCAGAGCGCTCTTGAGACGTCATTGTATACTGTATCATACTATATAATCATACTAATATTATAAAGAGGAAAACTTTGTTTGTTTGATTGTAATGAATAGGCTCCGAAACTACTGAACCGATTTGGAAAATTATTTCACTGTTGGGAAGCTACACTATCCCCGGGTGACATAGGCTATAATATATTTTCAAAAAAATTAGGGATCCTTACTAAAACTCGAATAATGTAACCGCAATGTACCCGTGCGAAGCCGGGGCGGGCCGCTAGTGGTATATATAATAATAATATTTCACTTATTTGACGGCCCTCTCGTGACCACGGGACTTGCCTCAAAACAAGGCAGGGGGATAGGGCGGGTTGGCGGATTTCACATGTCATTAGAAAATTGGTTATATTTTCTAAGATATGCAGGTTTCCTCACAGTGTTTTCCATCGCCGTAAGCAAGTGATAATTAATAATATTGGAATTATATACGCACAATGATTTTGAGACAAAGACCCGGAGGTGCGAGACTGGACTTGATCCCAGGACTTTGTGCCCGCCAGACGAGTGCTTAACCAAATAGCTATCACTGCTTTTGATATCGATTCATTACTGTTATACTCGAAACTCAAAGGTAGTTTTGAGTAATAATAACTTAGGAAGCATCATTAACCGAATATAAAATTTTATGTTAGTGCTTTAAATATACCAAGTCTACTTGTTTCCAAAGGATAATACGTACGGGTCAGTTTTATTGGTACCTCACAATAATAGTCAATAATAACATGCCTGAAGATGATACATTGTTGCCTGAAAAAAGACCGAGGGTATCCCTACTAAATAAATGTGCCAATATTAAATGAGCAAGCCATCTTATTATACTATCAATCATACTATTTAGGTATGTCATTGCATCGCACGTGAACGGATGCAACGATTTCGCTAAATCTTTTTTTGATGTGTTTATTATTGTCACACAAACAGCAGTGATAGCCGATTGGTTAAAGCACGCGTCTTGCGGGCACCAGGTCTTGGGTTCAAATCCCGGCTCGTACCTCTGGATTTTTCGAAATCTATGTGCGAATCATAATTTCTATATGATTATCACTTGCTTACGGTGAAGGGAAACATCGTGAGGAAACCTGCATGTCTTAGAAGATCTAACCAATTTTCGAAAGACATGTGAAATCCGCCAACCCGCACTGGGCCAGCGTGGTGGATTATGGCCTGAATCCCCCACATGTTGAGGGGAGGCCCGTGCCCAGCAGTGGGACGTGAAAAGGGCTAAATTATTATTATTATTTATTATTATTGTCAGGAGAAGGTTCTTCTAAAAATAAAATAAGAAAGTTGAGCGAAATAATTCGAATTCAATATTCCAAGTTTGTCGACAGAAAGAAAGCCAGGACAACGTCTGTCGGGTCAGCTAGTAGGTAATATAATATAAATCGCATTTGTTCTTTAAGACTTTGTAAGGGGTGTTAAATAACATTTTATTGATATTATCATAAAGTCGTAATATCCAAGACATGTTATGTTCCTCTTATTTAAGCTCCATTTTTATGGCACAAGAGTTCCTTATATAACATAAGTGAATAAAAAAAAAAAATTGAATTTTCATTCCTAAAAGCAGTTAAATAAGGTTCGAAAGTTTTTATGTAAGTCCGACATTGCTCGCCTGGTGGAAAATCCCATCGAGCACATTGATAAACACAACGAAATATATAAGCAGTTTGCTGTATAAATATTTAAAGTAGACGCTAGCGACTAGCAAATGTTAAACACGCGTAAAACCCATGGTAGAGCCACAGAACGTGCATTTTACCCGTTAACATTGTTATAAGCAGATTAAATACAAAGTGCGCATGTTTCGTGTGGAAAAAATGATGGCAATTTACTAGTTACACCAACAGTGGGGTGAATTCTGATGTGCATTTGTTATTTGCTTATTGTACATTTGTTTATTTGTATTTTTTCTCTCTACAGATACGAATAAGAAGATAACGGCGCCGAAATGTCGCAGAGGGACTTTTCGGAGGTTGGTAAGACTTTATGAGCTAACACTGAGAAAAAGAAATACGTACAACACACATTTTTGTAGCTCCTTGTTTACCTTTTAATATATTTTTGCGTAACGTTTTGTAATTACAGAAAATAATTTATGAATACGAGGCATTATACTAATATTTGCTTTATTTACAAAACATTTTGTAAAAAATTACAATAATAATTTGGTGTCCAATTTTAGTTCTTAATGACGATGTGAAAAGCCTTAGTTAACATACTACGTAGGTACTAACCTGCACAATCCAAAGTGCAGTGTGTACATAGTATTAAGTATATGAAAGTTTATTCATCTCTATATCGGCATTCCAAAGCCGGCTTTATTAACGCAAATAATAAATCATTTTCGGTAGAGTCAAGGTAAAGAAAATTACTTACACACATCTACATATAAAAAACAGCCTATATAATCGTATAATTGATATTAGGGCGAGAAAATATGTACTGAACGTATGCTCTGATATATAATATTAGTTATACTTATTCTTTCATCATCTCAGTGGAAGCATTTAATCCCATTTCGTCATCGGATTGTGCGCCGTTGTCCGGGCGCGCGGGCTGGGCGCAGCGCGCCACGTGTGAACGCAATGCGCTATGCGTGACTCGCTCGTTTTTGAAGCAACTCACAAGTGATGAGACCAAAGCGGAATAATATTCAATCTTCATTCTTCTGACAATCCTAATTGTCTTTAATTCTTTGCGGTGGTAGCCAGCTGAAGATCGATGTCGATCGAGTCGATGAGTGAGGGAGTTGGTAGTCCAATCCCCCCTGTCTCCTCTCCTGTCTTTCTCCTTTATCCCACTCCCCTTCAGGTCAGCAACGTGCGAGCCAAACCATGGGTATTGTCACCTATAGCCTGACGGGTCGTTTGTTTGTTTGTAGACTATTTTATTAACAAATCAAATTACCAATAAAAATAAACTTACGGCATCCCGATTGATCTTTAGATCTAGAACAGGTATTGAACGCTCACAAATATTTTTAAAGCAATCTTATGAAAATTGCATTTAATTATAAACTCCAGCATCAAACATCAAACTAAAATGTTAAGGGTTTTGTGTGTTCGTATTATTCACTGACATAAATACAAAAAAAACTGCATAAAATAATCCTTACACTTGTTAGAGAAAGCTTCCAGTCAACCACAACAACAAGAAAACCACAGTCGCAAACCCAAACTCCTGTACCTCAAAGCAAACCGATGACGAGGTAGTAACACATAAGGTCCGATACAAATTAATGTAATTCAAACGCTGTTAAGGTTCAGATTTGATGGATAGCGCGGCCGTCGCCGGGGACTGTTTTAACGGCGTTATCATTGCCAACCCATCCATATCGCTGGGAAAACGGAGTAGGTTTGGAGTGGATGCCAATTCAAGTAAGTAGGGGTGGGTACCAAAGAATTTGCCCCGATGTAGTATAAAGATAGTGGCGACGATCTCTACGATCCCTAGTTACTTATAGCATTTAAATGGACCCACCAGGTCTTTTAAAAGTCGGTTTAATTAACTTTTCTTTTCAAGATTTTTTGTGGTAAACTGTTGTATTAAATTGTTGGTAACCGTAAATAGTCCATATATATCATAAACTACTGAACCGATAGTGATGAAATTTCTTTGGAACTACCTGGGGAATACACCCTTTCAAACAGAAAAATAAATTTCAGTATCAGTCCACAATTGACGGAGAGAAATTGGTTAACATACATAAGAATAAAAATACATACAGTTGAACATAGAATCCCCTCCTTTTTTAAGTCGGTTAAACTAGAGTCATAGAGGTCTATGACACCATATAATGCGGCATTTAGCCCTTAAATATCTGAACAGATCTGAGAAGGTATTAAAATTAGTTAAACAGACAATCCCAGCTGAATGAGGATTACTATGATCTGGAAATTCAGAAGCGTTCTGGATTTGTGTAATGAAAATTTAATTTCAGTCAGCGGTTATTCACACGGTTATCCCAGCACCGTTATATTGTTTACATTTTACTGTATATCCAGAAGTCAAATACGGCCATTGTCCGTCAAAAATAGACAGAGCGGTGTCGGCTAATTCGTGCGAATGACCGCTTACACTTATTAAGGAGCAAACTGAAACCAACCTACAACCTCTCATCCTAGGGTTGGTTTTGGTCTGCAGGTGTAGGTACGTGTAGATAGGAGACATTCTGCAAAACTGCAACCAATTAAAATTAAAGTCAACTGGACGTTATTCAGCTTGTAGCTTATTACATGCGCATGTTCCCCTGTAGGAAGCGAATCAAACAGGCATTAACGGAGCTATTTCCGGCGTTTCAACTCTAATTGCGCTTGTAGGTATCTACGCTAAGTGCGCCTTCCTAGGATGATTTAACCAATCGTCCTAGGTACCTCCTCTCCCTTAACTATAAAACTATAAATCTTGCAATTTTTTTTTATTATTTCTGCCAACTACGATGGATAAAGGTAGGCGGCGGTGATCGCGAACAATTAATACACTAGTTCTGTCTAGATAAGTTTACAACTAAGGGAATGATGACGATAAAACTAAACTACTTATACCACGGCCAACGGTATACGACAATAAATAGACTACTTAATAGATTAATTAAATTAGTTGTTTCGAAATTTTCGCCTTAATTTTTTTATGTATCTATAAATTGGCCGCCAGAATGTTGGCGAGCACGGCGGTGATCGACTTGAACTCTATTACCATTTCGTATCGCTTCTCGTTGGTCGTAGTATAACTAGTTTTGTCTAGGTTAGCTTATGTACCAACGGAATCAGCACTATTAATATTTAATTGAAAGTCGTAAACTGCCCTAAAAACAACTGTTTAATAAATCGGGATTGGTAGAAGACGGGTTACTACCGCTAACCGCTGGTTTTGTTCGTGAATTCGACCATGTCATAGCAAAATAGAAGGCTTTAACTTACATACTTTCGCAAGCAATGACGTCACAGGATGTAATTAAAAATGGATCGAGCACATGTTTGTACAGTCGCCGGATGGATCTTAACAATAATGGGACTATTAAGTACTTTTATAACTTATAAACTTTAGTAGCACACAACTTTCAAAAGTAAATGTTTTTACTGATGATTTTTTTCTGAAACCACCGCCGATCTAAACGTAAAGCTACGTACTCACATACGGTATTACTCGATCGAGCGAAAAATGTACGGGAATAATAACGGTTCGGGCTCTGTGTACACACATTTAGCATTTTGAAGCGAAGCTTCTACTAGGTGAAACAGAAAGGGTATACTATTTTTTTTGCAACTTTACTTTGTAAATCTAAAACTATCGGCTTTGAGGGACAGTTGAAGTAGGTACTAAAGGTTTAGTAGACTTATGATATCTGTCAACAGCTGTATCCCTGTAACACCTTTTGTTTTTCAAGTTTCCTTCAAAGCTGATAGTTTTAGAAATACAAAGTTTAATTTTGAAAAAAAAAGTATACCCTTTCTGTTTCAGCCGTACGTTCGGGGCGCTCGCCGCGCGGCCACTCTATCCGTGCTAAGCGTCAGTAGAGTTACACGATATATCTAGGGATACAGAGTTATTATAAAGCTTCGCTTTTTTCGGGCGTCCCTAGATGGCGCTGTTTTTTATCTATAGAGCAATGCGTTATGTTCAGTATTCACCGGTTCAAATTATGCTTGCTACGAGTCGGTGCGAAGGAAATTGCATTTATTTAATACCATCGAGCCGACACGATGCGAGCCTTCGAGCTGTGAATTTTGCGGTCCACGCGTGAATTTTTACTCGCTTACAAGTAAAACTATTGAGGAATCCGTAAGTAAGTACTTAGCTTAAGACGTCCAAGGAATTCACGTCAAAATATTTTCTCTCGCGTCTTAAATTACATAAATGATGTCGGAAATGTAACAAACGAGCGTCGGATGGCGCTGAGACGACACGTCTTGAACATGCAACATTGTGTTGTAGCCGCTTTATAATCATCCACTGGCGATATCCAGCAGTGATAGCCGATTGGTTAAAGCACGCGTCTCGCGGGCACCAGGTCTTGGGTTCAAACCCCGGCTCGCACCTCTGGATTTTTCGAAATCTATGTGCGAATCATAATTTATATATGATTATCACTTGCTTACGGTGAAGGAAACCATCGTGAGGAAACCTGCATGTCTTAGAATATCTAACCAATCTTCGAAAGACATGTGAAATCCGTCAACCCGCACTGGGCCAGCGTGGTGGATTATGGCCTGAATCCCCCTCATGTTGAGGGGAGGCCCGTGCCCAGGAGTGCGACGTCAAAAGGGCTAAATTACTATATTATATATTATTATTATACTGGCGATATCCATGCATATAAATTTAAATTGAAGTGTCGGCTATGACTCCACACGTCGGCGAGTGCGCTCCTGTGTACCGTATACTCTGGAAATTATGAAGAGTATGCCCGTTTATACACATATACTTGATAGTGAATTACGCGGAGGTAGCACTTATTACTTTTATTTTTAAAGTACAATGTCGGCAAACTAGCGCACGACCTGCCTGATGTTAAGCAGTTAACGTAGCTTATAGATAGATGCTTGCAATACAAAGGCATTGCTCGCACGATGCTGACCTGAAGGAGTGTGGGGGGATGGTGTTGGATCTCTCACGCATCGTACCTACGAAACACAGCTATAATTACTACTTTACGCCGGTGTTCTGTGAGAGGTTGGTACTACCCCGATCGGGCGAGCCCGTATATGAGCTGTTGGCTGCAGCTTGGCTGTACCACTGAATAGTTACTTGATCATGGTTGTTGCATAGACCAAGCAATAGATTAAATAAGCTCTGGAAAATACATGTAATAGGCTACGCATCGCGCGACGTATGAGCGGACGCACGGGTAAAGGACAAAAGCGGAAACCGGAAACCACCCCAACCCTTCCCTTTCCTATGTCCCACTCTCCTATAGGTCGGCAACGTGCGAGAAACCTTTGTTATTTTGTATTCGTTTAACATTAGGTGGGTCCTACGCGTGCTTGCCGACTTGATCTATACAAATAAATAAAATTGGAGTGTCTGTTTGTAATATCAAAATAACACCTTTTCACTAAATGCATATGAAGGTACATACGACACCTATAGCAAAAACGCGATTTAAAAAATTTTTGTCTGTCTGTCTGTCTGTCTGTCTGTGTGTTTGTTCCGGGTAATCTCCGAAACGGCTGGACCGATTTTGATGGGACTTTCATTGGTAGATAGCTGATGTTATAAGCAGTACTTTAGGATACTTTTATTTTAGAAAAACAAAATTAAAAAAATTAAAAAATGGGTCCTGTCGTGCGAGCTCAGAACGCGGGAGCGGGCTTTTTTGTCAAGTTAAATTCCACGCGGACGAAGTCGCGGGCTCAGCTAGTCTACAATAAAAAAACATGGAAATATACGTTTGGGTACCAACAAAAATAATATAATCAGCTTTATAGACCGCACCTTTACCCAGCTAATTAAGCCGATATAAAACTAAATTATGACGGCGTCAACATTGACCCATTGGATATGGTTTAACAGAACGGAATCAACCCACCTGCAGTGCTGTAGACCAATACCAACCTTGTGCTAGTGGTTCTAGATTAGTTTTAGTTTGCAAAAGTGTGTGCGGGTTGGTTCAATTTTGCAAAACTACGCCCAATTACCCTCGCATTACAGCTTGTTTCATTTAACAAACCAATATTTGCCGTAGAACAGATTGCACGCCACTTTGTAACATTTATAGCGGACACCAAAGTAGGCAATTTTATACTGTAAAGAGATTAGGGTTGTTCGATTGATGGACTGTTGTATGTGGCCTCTCATTATTTGCAGCACTATACTTTTTATAATATGCTAATAATCTAAAAATAGTTTCAGTGTAATTATCGCAGCTACTTCATAAATATATCTTTGACGCTGGGAGAGATTAAATCCACGAGTATCTTATCCTACTAAACCTACCTAGGCTTGGCTTCCTTCAGCGCGAGGGTAATTTGCGAAATGTTCTTCGTCCTAAAGACTTTCTAACGCACTAAAGGATGGTATTCTTCAATAGGCAAGTCTACAGAGGATATTCACTGTTGCTAAAAAGTTTCCGCGTTGGAAACAACAGTTTATTCCCTTCGTCTATTAATTTGTTAAAGAAGGATGGGGGCTGTCGTTTCCGACATCGGAATCTTTCCGTCAACTGTGAAAACTCAAGGTCTCTATTATGCACCGCGGCTTCTCCCCTTAAGTTGAGGATGTCCTAAATTAAGACTACCATTTACCATCAGGAGGACCATCTGCCAGTGCGCCATCCAAGACAATACTTATATAAAAAAGCCAATGTTCTCTGATGTTTGTAAGCTATTTTAGGAATATGTTTCTCTTCTAAACTTTCCGGGCCTGAATATCTTTGAGGACTCCTATACGATTTATGTGTCAGTCTAGATAAAATGTTCTAGTTGTCAGGCTTGATTAATGACTTATTAACTATACTCTTGCTATGGCTCTGAGAAATGACATACTTAAGTATGTGTGAAACCATCCAAACTACCAGCCCTGTAATATAATGACAGATTTGAGACAAACAACGAACACAACTTTTTGATTTTACAATAATCGGTAGAATTGTTTGAATATTGGAAGTTCTGCTAGTCGTTCTGCTCATTTTTATCATAGCCAGAAAACTCTCTTCTTTTTGAAATAGTTTTTTAACCTAAGAAACGGTCACAATTGATTGAAGATACGACGCAAATTACGCTGAAATACGCTGAAATTTATGTATTTTTGAGATAGCGTTTACTACCATTTTACGTCCCCATAAAACATAATTGCGACGCTATAAAGTTCCGAAGCAATCCCTCATCAAATCATACATGAATTCATTATATTTTTAAAACTACAATTGCAAGTAATAACAAATTCATATATTTACTGTCCATAGGTACGACACTGTTCTCATGATTTCCAATTACTGTGGTTTACTTCCCTTATTACAGACAAATGTGAGTGAGGTGATGAAATTAGGGTCACCGAAGGTCATGATTTGTTCTGTCATGACAATATTTAATACGCGTCAATAGCCTAGTGGTTAGAGGGCCCGTCCTCGTAGCTGAGAGGTTCCAGGTTCGATCCCCATCCTGGCCATTAAACTATTGACGTGAGCCCACTCCTAGCACAAGCATTAGCTTAGTTGGAGGGGCTAAAGGGAATACTAGTAAAGTGATAAACACACATTGCTAGTAATCTTTAAAAAAAAAAAAATACAATACAGGAGTTAATAGCAACTGTAAATCATTAAAGCGCGCCTTACTGAATGTCACAGGGATATTGCTAATTAAAACTAGGATCTAATCATAAGTAGTACCTATCATAATGCACGATAAACACTATGCAGAAAACACATTATGGGCGATCACATGCGGAGAGGATGCTCCTGTTCAAACATCGGCAGTATCCTCGACGTCCGCCTAGCTGCCGTAGCCGTTTTGCAGTGCTATAAAAAGTCACAGCACGGCAAAAATGGGCACCTGTGTTTAGACTATTTACGAATTTGTCTTGATGTCAGTATTATCATCTTATAATTAAGAAGTTCTTACTATTAAAGGTTTGCAGTCAACTCCTTAAATTGTATTTAAACTCTTAATTTCAGCTAGTCTAGCATATAGGAAGCATCTGGTTTTATCAGTTATAAAAATATTTATTTTTTGTAGTAATCAAGGCAGTATTTGCTATTTAATCTGGCGTATACCACAAAACAAAAATCGGGACTTTGAAAATCTGGATTTTTATTAAGATGTTTCGTCAAGATTCCTTCCACCGAAATCTGAATAGAGCTTCCGTTCACATGTTTATAATTTACATTTTCCGAATCCTATTACCTCTAATCTGACGCCTAATTATCTTATCACTGGGATTATAGGGGGCGCTTTTGCGCGATAGAATTACAAAGTGTCCGTATTGCTGGACTTCATTTGAGGGTTCCGCACCTCAAAACGTTTTTTTTTCTTAGAAACGTATAGAGTTATTAAGTTGAAATGAATGTCAAATGCTATGGGTCCGTTGGAATTGTAAAGAAATTAGGCTTCTAAGTCAACGTAATTAAAATATACGGCCATTTATGTCACACATTTTGATACTTCTCGTAAATTCACTTATCAAAACAACGGAATCAACGCACAGCCCAAACCGCTGGTGAAATCATGAAATTTTGACGTGCACTTGTCTTGTTTTTTTTAGGTAAAGTCGGTAAGCAAGCGTGCTGGTACTATCCCGGTAGAGCCAGTCCGTGTATGAGCTGTAGCTGTGAGTCAATTGGCTATCGGCTCTACCACCGTTAATATACTACTTACGGTGTCCGGCGCCGTGGTCGTGGTACCTACACTGTAATAACGAGTTACACTGCAGACTGACATTCGCAGGCAACGTTCGGAAGCGAAGCTTTGAAATTTAATTTATATGTTAAAACTCTACATTGTACAGGATGGGCTGTGCACAGGTGGATGAAGGATGTTTCAGTAGTCCAAAATAAAAAGTTACAAAAATTTGGTATAAATTGAAATATTATTTGGATATCGCTTTGCAGAATGGAATCAACTCACATGCACTGCTGCAGACCAAAACCAACTCTTGTTTTAGTGTTTCTAGGTTGGTTTTAGTTTGCAGATGTGTGTGGAATGTGGATTGGGGCATTTTGCAAAACTACGTCTATTTTTAAGTAGCTGTTATAGTTGCGGTTCGTACGATGAGTGAGAAAGCAGGAAGCCACCCCATCCCCTTCCCCGTCAGTTCGCAAAGTGCGAGTAATCCCTATAGGTTATGGTAACTCTAACGATTACTCGTCGCATGCCTTTTTGCAGACTTTGTTATATAAAAAATAGATAATAAGAATAATATAATAATAGTAATATAATAATAGAAAAATAGAGAAGGGCTCTCCCATAATCCCATTCCCACTCAAATGTCCCTATCTTTCCTCCCTATTTTCGCTACTCCAACGCTATGGACTAGTCTCATACACACGTTTCCATAACTCTTTTTGGTCGCAATGCCTGTGTTTTAGTGGCGATTGTTGAGCACCCACTCTCGCAACAATATGTCGTATATCACCACCTGATGAGGGTATTCGTTTTCTGTCGTGATTGTACTACGCTCTGCACATAATGAACTGTGGAACAAGAATAGGATGAAGTGAGTTGTCTCTTGTGTTCTTTATTAGAGAATGGATGTTTAGCGGAAAAGGAAAGATTTTCTATCCGTCGGCGTTGTTAATGTGAGGTCACTGAAGATGTTATGTGTGTGTGTGCTATCAAGGTGATGTGTCCAATGATACATAAATGATTAAAACCTCACTAACTAGAGCTAGAGATCGATCGATTAGATTTCGTGTAAATAACACTTCTCTGTATAAGAAAAGGATACAATTAGTCTATGTATAATTTAGCTACCCAATGCCGCCAGGAAAAAAATGTGCGTCGGGGGACCAGGTCAGGAACTAAGTTCTCAGTTTTGCATGCACTAAATTTTAAGGTTTTACATGTCGCACTCGCCAGTCACCTTAATAAGTCACTTACGACATCTAGTTGATTTTGACAGAACTTTTTTACAGTGGACGTTACAAAGTTAGGTATAACTCTTATCATGTGTAACAATTTCGCCCATTTAACTCCCACCGCAAGCCGCGTAAAGGAACTTCGTTCCAAAATACGACGTAAATTATAACCTTTAGGTTGATATTTGAGTAACTGTGCCACAAAAGTGGCGTATATCTCTTTAGACTTACACCATCACTACATAGTATAAAACAAAGTCGCTTCCCGCTGTCTGTATGTCCCTATGTATGCTTAGATCTTTAAAACTACGCCACGGATTTTGATGCGGTTTTTTTAATAGATAGAGTGATTTGAGAGGAAGGTTTATATATGTATAATACATGCATAATATAGGAGAGAAACACTGATAAAAAATACCCGTGCGAAGCCGGAGCGGGTCGCTAGTAAATTATAAAACTATGAACCGAGATCAAGCCCACATAATCAATCAGAGAGCCAGTCTATTATCAACAAGTAAACTAGTATTCACCAAAATTATAAAATTCCAAAACAGGATCTAGTCCTTGAACATTCTCAGCGGCCATACATATGCAAATTGAGCCAATCAATTATCAACCCGATCAGCCAATTAACTACCGAAATGAGCTGCGAACGAAGAAATAATATACTCTAGTCCAGTTTCCTGAGTTTCGGACCACCAAAACTTTTTAAATCCACATCATTTGTCACTACGAGTCATAAAACATAGTTTTTTATCGGAAATACATCTGACAGCGTCCGCATTCTTTTTGGGTTGCGATGAACGTGATGCGAAACGAGTATAGGCACTTTATAGTTAATAGCTTTTCATCCGTTGGTTAACTCTTAATTAATATAATCCTACTAATATTATAAATGCGAAAGTTTGTATGTATGTATGTTTGTTACTCCTTCACGCAAAAACTACTGAACGGATTTGGATGAAATTTGGAACACAGATAGATTATAACCGGGATTAACATATAGGATACTTTTTAACCCAATAATCCAATACTACGCGGATGAAGTTGCGGGGCACAGCTAGTATGTAATAAGTACACAATTTTTTGGGGTCCACGCTTAAATCGCAAAGCCACAAGTGCTTAAGTCATTTCATTTTTATTTTCAAAATATGGATTGATATTTTCCATCGAACTAATAATAATACCACGTGATTTTTTTTGCTACGAAAATTACGAATACTCTAATGGGGGTAATGCTTCATTTCGCTAATTAAATTCTGGCCACAAAACCAATTTCGCGAATATTAATTTCGAAAATTCTATAAATAAACACAGGCACAGCGATGAGAGGTAAACTCGTTATTTATAGTTGAACCTTCTGTTCATTAAAGTTGAGGTCATAATGTCTTGTTTAATACTTGACCGTTTGACTAAATTAATTAGCCGATGTGAGCATTAGTGTTAGGTCACGTCTCGGTAGATTTAGCCGAATACCGATAACGGCTCTAGTCCGTTATCCACACACCTGTTTAATTGTATAAATTCACCGTGAATTATTTATTTACCTTTAAAAACTCTTCTGGGAAACAAATTCTAATGTTGGATTAACTTGATGTTTGAAATCTTTCTTTTTTTTTCTTTTTTTTTTTTAAAGATTACTAGTAATGTGTGTTTATCACATTACTTGTATTCCCTTTAGCCCCTCCAACTAAGCTAATGCTTGTGCTAGGAGTGGGCTCACGTCAATATCTGTTTGGATGCCTGCGGACATTCACACGGTTAACTCGGCACCGGTAATTTTTATACACTTTACTGTAGATGTCCAGATGTCAATACGGACATTATCTGACAAAAATGTATAAACAAAACGGTTTCGGCTTCTTCGCTTTTTTACTAGAATGGGATGTGATATTTTTTTAAATTGCATTTTATATTGCAAAATCTTTTAGAAATTGCAGTAATACCAAATAATAGAATATAATGATGATTTGATTTAATATAATCGAGAAAATATTTTACGGTACTTGTCGAAAAGAATTGGTAGGTAATTATGACTAGAACGATTTAACCGCTGTAGTTTTATACCAATGTAATTTTTCATTTTCAAAAAGTAACTCTATTGCGGATTTGAGCCTCGTACACATGGGAGCCGTTCTAAGCTGGCTAATATTATATTACTAAAGTTATTTTTAAAATAAATTACGATCCAGGTACGTACTTAAAATCATAATTGTTTTTGCAACATTGAAAACCCTTGCTTAGTTACTTCGGAAGAATCACGTCGCATTACCCTCTAATAACAGAAACTTCTGCGGTCGGCTGTATTACTGCGGTAAATGTGGTCACAGCGCGCCGACAAAGGGAGCCGGTTCGATTCCCGGCTCATTTCACCCACCAATGCGCCGACAATGGACAGGCACTAACAAAATTGGATCGAAATTTTTGGAGTGCGGCTGTACAAACAGACAAACACTGTGGTACAGACGTAACAAAAAGGTCGTCTCAAATAACATAATCCTTAAATTAGAACTAAGTGATCCGTTAGAACTGTATGGACTCTACTATAAATATCACGTAGAGTACTTACCGACCCTTTTTTTCACTAAATTTTAAGTACTTAATAAAATATAAATATAAAAAAATATATCGCGAGACAAACACACCAACTGTATGGTCCCAAACTAAGCAACGCTTGTATTATACTGTTTACGCCGTTTTACATAATAATACAATTTTATCTTCGTCGTTCACACGTACATGGACTGGGTACATGGACGTTCATGGACTGGGGGCGATCCCAGTGACACCCAGACCAGGGCAAATTACGAAAAGGCCATTTCCGAAATGTACCCTGACGGGATACGAACCTGCTACCACCTGGTGTAGTGAATCGAGCGGTCGTCAAACTTATTTTATTTTATTTCTTAAATAACCGCGATGCTATTTTACAGGTTTCGCCAGTGCAATAGGTTTTTCTTGCTTTATGTAACAAAGTCGACAAAAAAGGCCCGCCTTATGTTAAACAGTAACCGTAGCCTTAGATGCTTGCAATACCAATGGCACTTCTCGCACGTGGGCGACGTAAAGAGAGTGGGATATAGGGAGGGCAATAGACGGAGGGTGGGATACAAGCTCTCTCACATCTTACGAATAATAATGATAATTTGGCCTTTTTGACGTCCCACTCCTGGGCACGGGCCTCCCCTCACTACAAGGGGGATTCAGGCCGTAATCCATACATCTTACGAAACGCAGTAATAATAGCTACTTTACTTTACTTCTTTGAAATGGTGGTATTTATGTGTCAACTCTACTGCCTGGAGAGAGACGGTTATATAAAAAGAACTTGTAATATTAAGATATTACTAAAAATTATTTGGTTATGGAAGAGCGAATGGGAGAGTATTTACTTTGAGGAAAGAGAACATCCAACAGTACGACACGCGATACCTATTACCAAAGAAATAGCTGCTTGTCCTTATACTCGTAATAAACTAAAAAAACAAAAAAGGAATCCTAAAAGAGGAGCTTTAAAATCCTATTATCTAATCCTATTCCCTAAAATTAAAAATCCTATTTTTTTTTTTTTATTGAAACTTATTAGTATTTAAGAGACTATGCACGCGGGCTTTAAATAGAATTCAGTGGTTCATTGCAGTGGAGGCTAATTTGATCGCCAGCTAATTTCTGGATAACATCGTTGCGCCGGTGCAGCGGTACCGCATAGATGCGGCCGCGCATCTATGCGCCACATTCTTGCGCGTCTAATAACTAATTAAGTCTACCTTGCACAGGCACACCCTTCCGAAGCAGTATACAGGGATGAACTTAAACATATATATATTTTTATATTAATGGCCTCTTATAATTGGGTCAAGCCCAATATGATCCTGTCAATGTCGAGTAACGAATAGCAATAACAAACATAATTAATAACAGTACAATACAAAAATGTGACCGTCCATTTGGAAAACCAAAATGGAGGATATGAACTTAAACATAACACGTAAGTCTTGTAACTGACTTTCTAAATGATTTTATATCAAATATCGCCTTGGATGGCCGTTGAAAGCTCTGTCATATTTTTGACATCTTATAATGACAGCTTCCAATTCGCAATACTCTTGTCTCTTGTTTCTTACTAGTTAATACCTAACCGGTAAATGTTGACGAATGATTTAATTACCCAAGTCGTATTCGATAATTTATTAAGGAACTAGAACTGTCAATTCTCTATATTCAATCACAAATACAAGCTTATTGAAAAGTCGTCAAACATAACATTATATTCGTGTAATGACTCAACTAGTCCTCAGTTAATGGCTTTCCTTATCGTAATATATATCATTTGTAAACGTAAATCAATCCACTTTTAGTTTGCATCTTAAATACGTATCTAATCATGAAATAATAAATAAAATCATCCATTACTTTGGTGGTCCTCCTTAAGAATTACCGATACGACAAAACTTTTGTCATAAAATGTAATAAAAGCAACGATTTCCATTTATTTTATGATCAAACATAAAGTAACAACAGATAACATTGGTTGTTTAATCACCCGATAAATGTTTATAATGTTTATAACTGTTAGCCGCGATATTATAAAATTGTAGCCTGATTTTTTATTGAATGAACAGTTTTAATAAGCAGATAATTTAATATTATTCCAGCCAAATGCGGTCCTGGATAGTGTCCAGGATAATCTTTGCATTGCGATTGTTATTTTAACTAAAGGTAGGTTGCGGCCGATTACCGTCGTCGGCGCGCACCGTAATAATGTAATTTCCAAAGATTTTTCTTTTTTTTTCTTTCGCGGAATAATGCCCAACCGCTGAAAGGAGATCCCTACAAGCTCACAAACAATTTAAAACCGCAGAGGTTGAATACTGGCCAGCTATAAAACACAAGTTGTCTACCACGCCTACACTGGTGGGTTTGCAAAGGGTTTAAAAAATAAAATAACTATCTTAATCCGAAATAATCCTCGTAATAATACGGCTTAACTATAATTAAACTAAAGAAAAAACAAATAAGTTTACAAATGTATGTATTAATTTTAAGTAAGTAGGTATATTTGTTTGAAATAGAGGCTTCGAATTAATACCACAGAAAAAATCTTTTTCATTACACATACACTGAAAGTAGGTCTGAAGTTGCCTGAGGAGCGGGTTGAAAGTAATACTTTTCTGGCCCGGGAGAATCACTTTCAACTGACAGCTGTCAAATTATAAAAAAAAAACTAGTTCCATTTCTATGGAACCATGTTCAAACTTTTTCTACAGTCACTCAATTACAGCACGATGTAAAATTGAAATAACATAAAGTTGAGTATTAAATAAAGAATATATACTTTTAAATGACTTAATTATAATTTAGTTTCAACAATTTCTTTAAAATAACATAGATTTGGTCAAAATATTTAAAAATGAAAATTAAAAATACTGGCTAAATAATGAAGTTGGCCGGCCAACGAAAAAAAACAAAATAGGCGGCAATCCGATCTTTTTTTTTTCGAGTTGTAGAGTATTGTTCATGCTTCCTTGTATTATTTCTTTAGCCAATTCCTGTTATTATTTTTATTTTCCTTGTATTCGTAATGAAAAGCACAGTGTTTACCTCGGGTGAAAGACTTATTTTGTCCCTCGAACTATTAGCGCCCTCGCTACGCTCGGGCGCCAAACCCCGTCTCGGGAAAAATAAGTCACTTTCACCACTCGTGTAACAATGTACTATTGCAAACAATAATTATTATTAGATGATGTATAATGTTGGCAACGTTGTGAATGTAGGTATGCTAAATAAAAATATTAAGTTGAAACCAAGGAGAATATAATCAGGTTGCAACGACTAGGCTCAGACAGTAGCGTGCAACGAAACGCGCCTGAGGGGCTATTAATTTGACAGCAAAAACAAGATGGCCGGACGATGATTGCCCGCGAAATCGATCGTCACGAGCGCATTCCGACTGCACTGTACGCGTGCCGGAACAAAAACAACTATGAAAGTAATTTTCTCCGGAATATCCCACATACGCAACGGCATACCTACATCCTATTACGGCCTAACTCTGTTAACGACTGTTGCTTGACTCGGCTCACATTTGCCTGGCAAAACGTCAAAACTGACGTATCGCGTAAATTAATAAGTCACAAAGTTGACAGATTTTGTAAAGAAAAACTGTCAAAAGTGACGTATTTTTGACGTATCTTTGACTTATTGCGAGTCGAACGTGAGTCGAGTCGAGCGACAGTCATTAACAGAGCTGGGCCCCTAGATTGATGCTGGTTATAAGGCCAGATACCTATTTACCATCAAACGACACAAAATATATCTACTTACATTTTTACCCCTATACCTACAGGTGACTTCGAAATCGTTGACAATATTTTAAACCATCATGAAGAAACATTAATCGAGGACTCGATTGATTTGAATAAACAGGAAAGGAATATAAAAATAACAGTGACTAACTAAAATAACTAAGTTGGTACTTTCTTTTACTTTTACTTTACTTTAAACTTTCAATTACTCAATTTCTAATCAAAAACCTGTTTATATAATTAAAACGCTCGATCAATGTGAACTCCGTGCTATTTTCAGATTTAATCGATTTGTTAATTCATGTTTAATAATCCGCATCTAGTTTAGACACTGTTAAATGATAAAAAAAAAGTTACCAAAAAACTGCCATTAATTAAACTCTACGAATGTGGCAATTTCAAACTTACATAAGTGACTATTTCAAATTGTATTATAAAGCCAAGAGTTTCCGGCGTCAGTGCCACGCAATAGGTATATTGTTAGAAGCTCATGGAGTCAATATGGAAATATTTAAATGTTACCTAAAACAGAATACAATGGGGAATATCTACGCATGAATATTGTCGTTATGGCCGACAATCGCGTTCGTTATGGCGCTGAATACTTTATTGAGTAATTTCCTGATTTAAATCTTAAGGCTAACCAGAATTATTAAAGGTAAATGCTATTGAATTATTGTGGCTACGGTTTATAGTAATTATTTAATTGTTTGTGGTTTTGGTACGTATATATGTTTTACTACATGGTTAGGTATTACTCTTAATTTTGTGTTTTAGTAGATCCCTGCGGTAACAAAACTACTTACCTAACATTGTCTGGTTTTTACTTCGACTTAGAAATTGAGGTTTGAGTTTGGTCCACGTCAAACATAATAATAATAGTTCTCCTGATCCACGTACCGATTTTACAGCAAACTCTAGGGTCTCCTACAGCCTGTAAAAAATATGTACAATAATAATAAAGGTATGTAACCTAATGGTCCTTTAACATCGCTCTTTGAAAATGTCAGAGGTTGGATCGCCGCGGTCGGGACCACTCCAGGGACATTCGGAGGGACGAGGGCTCACTCACGAAATGGTAATTGTGCAGGAACGCCAGGAATTCGCCGCGTTCGTACGAGATTTCGCAACTATAACCCAACGAGGTAGAAAATCCAGTCGCACCAGGCCCGGCCTTATAAGACGCGGCGTCTCCCCCAGCCGGCAGGATAACACATAAGAATGGAGTCGTGATGGGACCCACGCCCGCGGGCCGAACCGAGCAGATGCGCGGAAGTCGAATGCATGCGATTTTTTTCTCCCAATACTGAACTGTCCCTTCGAGGCTCCAAATTGAACAAATTTCATTAAAAACCCTCGAGTTTTGAAAACAAACAGCGTCATTCCGTGCGGGGTATTATTATTCGTAATTAATTTAAACACCGTCCACAACGAATGCTTTACGAGCGGAACGCGCGTCCAACATTCAAAGATTGATTCCCATAAAATCTACGAACGTGTGTAAAAAGCTTTCGACTAAACCATCAAAAAATTACCCGAATCCGGTCCCAAATTGTTGTGTGATTTGTCTCGGCGCAACACACGTTCATTGTTTCATTTCGAACAGGTAAGAATATCGTAATTATCCCGAGGGTCCATGTTGGGAAGAGGCGGGTAGAAATAGACAAAGGATAACCGGCGACGATTCTTTTAACTTTTTTTCAACCCTACCTGGGCACAGGATCGGATGCGTCGAGCCCACTGACCTTGTGTTCCATAGGTACTGAGACCTTTAAAACTTTTCACTGTTCTTAATATCACGGCTATTCAAGTCTCGGTAATTAGGAGAAGCAATCTACCAAAGAAATAGCACGTAGGTATTTAAAATTACTTAAAAACGAGTATCGGGTACTTTAATATTTTAATCTCCCTTCATACCTACCCATGCTGATGTATAGTTTTTTTTCTCATGACAAAAACCGTCGGTACTCAACGATATAGCTAAGTTATCACGTAGAGAACATAAAAACGTGACGAAGACAAGGATGGCGCGCTCACAAAAACAACCACTCACTTATCTTTGAGTAACAATTTATTAAAATCTTTTTGCCTCTCTGAATTCCCAGCAGGTACCTACCTACCTACACTACTTACTATACAAACTCATAGTGTACAAAGAGATAATCGCCTACCTGCGTTGTGTGTGTCACTTAGCACTATCGTAACCTAAGTTACTCCGTATAACATCAGCTATCTACCAGTGAAAGTTCCGTCAAATTCAGTCCAGCCGTTTCGGAGATTAACCGGAGGAAACAGAAAGACAATTTTTTTTTTGTAATTATGTTATTAATACCTTTTATACTTACTTACTCATTATTACCCGCTTTACCTATGGCCACATTAAAAGTCTACCTATATTTTAGAAACAATTACCTGCATCGTCTGACTTGTGAAGCGTGTCTTTCGATCCAAGAATGTGTCCCTCGGACGATTCAAACATTCGTTCTAGATGTGTCCACATGACTGGTGTGCCAGAAATGTGAGCACGCATCTAGTAAACCCATAAAACCGGAAGTTATAGCGCATGTTGAATTTCAAATGTACTTCGCGGAAACATATAATTTCCAATGATAAACCCTCCACCTTAAAGTTACTGGGAATTGATAGTTCTATCTACGTGTTTAGACCTTTATAGTGCCTTATTGGGCACAGGTCGCCATAAAAAGTGGAGGATTGAATACTGGCTGTTTAAGTTTAAATATACGCCGCATATACACTTTTGATACTGACCGAAAATGTACATTAAGGCCATACGGCTAAGTATTTAATTACAACATGTAACGCGATTTCGTTCGCTTGGATTTCAGTATTGACTATCCCAAAGTATTTTTGAAACATATTTCACAAACTATTTAAAAGATTTTTTTGTATTTTATAAATAAACATCCCCAGACTGACACACCAACTGTATGGTCCCAAACTAAGCAATGCTTGTACTATGGGTACCGTACAATGGACTGGGGGCGATCCCAGTGACACCCGAACCAAGGCAAATTATGAAAAGGCCATTTCCGAAATTTGCCCCGACGGGAATCGAACCCGCAACCACCATGTGCAGTGAACCGAGCGGCCTAGGCTCGAACCACTGCGCCCAGCGGTGGTTTATGATGTACTTAGTACCTATACTATAAACAGTACACAGAAGCTCTCAAAATGTCGTGAAAAGCGAAAATCTCATTATCATTTATTACACAAATATTGTATCAAATCAACCTGAATGGGTACCTAAGTATATTAGTGTGGTTGAAATAAAAAAAGGGTTCAATGAACATTGTTCGCGCTTCGGTGAACATGTTGCGCGGGCATTTCCAATAGCACCCATATTCATGATACATGCCATTCTATTATAGGGAAAGTATTTACTATGTGTGTAATGTGTATACATCTTTATGTAATATAAAAAAAATATTACGTAAAGAGTTTTGGAACCACATTTAAATAAAAAAGGAACACCATACTCCAAGGCACTTTAACTTTATCCCACTGGGGATACCAACCATCGTCGCTAGAAGTATCGTGGAATATTTATACCTACCTAGTAATTCGCAGGGGAGCTCAATTTACACTTTAAAACATAGAAAAGTAAAACTTTTGGTGTATAGCTACTATCCAACCAGGTAAACCCATAAGTAAACAAAAATATCGAATTCGGTCAAGCCGTTAAGGAGCACAAGAATTACGTGTTCACATACGGTATAAAAAGATTCATTGTCGATTTCCCTTATATACCGCTATTTTATTATTATTTTTGTCTCCCGCTTTCCACTGGACGTAAGTGGAATTTTTTTCTTCCAACTCCTCCTATTATCTCTTTCGATTAAATTCGTGCGGGTTCAAAGACAATTTAACTGTTCCCCGGGACTCGTCGAGGGTCAAACCTCGACGTCATTATTGGTCACCATTGTCGATCCTGGTTAACAGGAGTAACAGTGGTGGGAGAGTGTGGCGGGATCAGTCCCATGATAAAAAAATAATATACCGCTATGTATTGACTTCTCACGCACGGCTCCACGATCTTGCTACAACTAAACATAGATAGATAGATATAGCTATCCTTACCGCTTACCATCCGTGTGACAGCCATCTGATAAAAAGTAAATGATAATTTATTATCATTGACCACCTACCGCATCATTACAGGATAAAATGCAAATGTTAAGGACAACAGTTTCCATTATTAATGATTATTACGCACTGTCGCAACATCGTATTTGTACGCACGCGCATTCTGTTCTCGACAATTATAATTATATTTTGATAAATCGACGGATAATGTTTATGCACACTTTAATTAACTATACGGCGATGTTAAAAATACTTCCCATATGACGTCCGCTAAGCGTCGCTGGGCGGTCCGGTGGATTTCGTTTTAAAAAGAAACCCAACATAAATGAAGGGTCGTTTCAAGAGAAAATAATTACACAATCCGTCGAGTTGGACGGTTATCAGGCGCCTCTTTAAACGAAATTTTAATAAAGCGAGTATGGGACGATTACTTCGCTCATAATTCAAGATGGCCGCAGCAATCGGCGATCATTACCGGTGGAGGTTTGCGTACGCGCACCCTGGCGCTGGCGCTGCTCTCACCAGCCGTATAAGGCAATACTCATCGTGTTGTTTATAACAAATTAAACGATGCTGATTTTAATGAAAACGAAGAAGATACCCGTGGGTTTAATTCACCTCCAGCCGAAAACTTTAAACAATTGACTCCTACACTTTCTTTAAGCCACTTTTCTAAACTGTAAACTTTAGGAATTCAATCAAGAAATGATGTATAGGTTGATAAACCTTGAGACAATAACTCCTGTCTGTCTTTTTATCAGTAACTTCTTGAGATAACTAACCAAATTTCCCACCGCACGCAACCCAAATATGGTTGTGTTTACTGACATCGCCTCCATCAAACAATGGCCTTTTAAGTCAATCCGTCATTGTTACGTGCACAGAGATCACGTTCACGAAAAGAATCTGCGTCTGCGCCGGGCCATAGGTAAAAGGGCGCGTTCACTGCCCACCTTCAATATAGACGGTATAACAACACACATGCTCGGAGCTTTTCATTGCGTTCGATATACATTACTGGGTGCATTAAGCGTCTGTAGGATAGAGTATGTGTGGTGCAGGAATGTATAAGGTGTAAGAGGGAAATATCAATGGTTGGTTGTTTTTTAGTGAGGCAAGAGAATGCGGTTCGTGAGAAAAAAATTACTCTCGCTTCCGATGCGGTCCGATAGATAGTGCAGGTGGTGAACGCCTCACGCCTCCTCGCCCGTTCCAAATTTAAAATATGATTAGGGACCTGCGGGTCAGTTGTAGAAACCACTACTTATTCCTGTCTCCATTTTTGAAATCCTTGGTCGTCAAAGTGTGGCCTGAGACACAGCTAACAATTTTAGTAGACAAATAATTTTACATATTAAGTTAAGAAAAAACTATTTTAATAAAAAAATATAATCTACTTCAAAAAAACCCGGATGCACCAAAATACTAGAAATAACTAGGGGCCTTGCAATTTCTTTTATTTGGAGTCGGTCCACAATTGGTGGAGTAAACGGTGAACATACATACAAAAATCATACAGTCGAACATTGAACCTCCTCCTTTTTTTGGAGTCGGTTAACAAAAGTACGCGGGACCTCACATTGTCCTAAGTGGCCTTTGAAAAGTGTGACAGCCACTTGTTTAAATCCATGCGGAACTGCATTGTTGGAAAACTTTATAAACCAGCTCTACCATAAATATGTATTTCTGAGCAAAGCGTTTGGGTCTCTCTCAAAAGAGAGAATACACTTACAACACGCTCAGATGGCATTAAATCTGTTTTCCAATCTTTAACATATACAGGGTAAAATGTAATTTATAAGCCTAATTTCCATGAATGATCCTTTGTGTACCAAAGAGGATATAGAGCAAATCACTAAATGATGATAGGTGATAATGAATCCCTGTGATATTACTGAAACAATAAAAACATTTAGTCCACGAATATTGTTATTACGTACGAGTAATAAATGTTATGAATGACAATAAAAAGACACGATAAAGTACATGATGTAAAATTACTAAATAGGTACAATAAATCAACGTGGCATGGCTACGAGCGGTAATATTAGTAGATTTTTTAAACATTTTTTTTTCTTTTACATTTAGTTATGATCATGTTTGCAGTTACTGAACCTCTCGTATCAATTTGGGCATTGAATTCAATTTCACCCTGTATACAGAATCCATTTCAGAATCTATTATAGTATAGTCTGCGGTCATAGAGGCAAGGGTTCAAGAATTCGGTAGCAGGTTGTCATTTGTCGTTTTTTATTGTGACGGCCGCGGCGTGGCGGCGCGGGTGCACCGGACCCTTTGTGCTTTTGTTACGAACAAACATTTTGACGGGTAAATATTTATGAAACTGTTTATAGCTCTACTTCTAAGGAACTCATAGAATAGAGACGTGTTTGTTTTAGCTTATTGACGGGCGCTCTCCACATGAATTTTAATTGTCACTTTCGAACTGAATTTTCACCTGACTCAACTCAAACTATAACGTTTAATTTGTTTAGGCCTACGGGGGCACTACTATTAATACACGGAGAAACAGACAGACAGACGGACAACGAAGTGATCCTATAAGGTTTCCGTTTTATCCTTTTGAGGAACGGACCCCTTAAAAAATACGACAGCAAATATTTTCTGTCGTTCCTTAGTGTTAATTTTTCAATTTTACATAACTTATTTTATTTCAGGAAAGATTTATGTAACGCCTCGTGTTCATAAATTAATAACTGTAATTACACACCCTTTAGTAAAATTAGTAATAGTAGTAAAAATATTTAATAAAAGGGATACACGGAACTACGAAAATAATTGATTGTCGTTTAATGACAATATTTTATTTTCATAGTCACTCACACATCGACAGTGTAACAGTCCTTTCTCAACATAAGCGCCGTTAAAGCCTCGTGCCATCTATAGTTCTAAGAAAACAGTTAAATTTAATATCACAGGGAAACTCTAAGACTTTAATCCAACAATAGTTGTTTCCATTAAATACATAACTGAAAACATGTTTTAACCGCTAGAGAGCGCATTCACACCGCACATAATATCCTCAAGATGTTAATAACTGACACCCTGCTAGGCTTTCTATCACACCATTCGTCCGAGCTCGGCACACAAAATAGCCAATAAAACATTAATACCACAATTAAATTCCAAAACCAATTAATATCGACAACTTTATAACCAACATCGATTGGGAACTTGCACCATGGGTGCGGGGATAATCAATACCTATATTAAATGTCACAAAGGTACCGATTCATTTGGAGTCCCATCGAAATACGTGCATAAGACGTTCATTACTAAAGTCCTTATAACAGTAGAGGCGGTAGCCGGCTGTAGAGAGGAGTCCATAAAATTATAAGTAATGCATCTATATTATATTTTTATGGGAGCTTCTATGGAAATTAATTTTAATTAGTGCACTTATTGTGGAATTTATTGAAGGTTTAGTACGTAATAACGTTAATTATCTGTTATCAAGCGAATGTGCAAATATGTTTAAATATGGCCATTCAGTGTTTAAGTTTACGATACATAATTATTGCCGGTTACAATGTACCAATGAAAAACACTTTTACATTAAAACGCACGATTTTTGCATTGCGCTTATGTAAATTCTAAAGATGATGTACCTACCAGAAAAGAACGAATGGGTTCTTTTCTAACAGTTGTCCTTTAATTAAACCGCTCGATACCAGCCAGCCGTACCTATCTACCAACCAACAGCTATTAAAGATAGAAAAATACCGCTTAGACAGATCGATAGAGATTTTTTCCCGGATTAAAATGGCATCAAAAAGTTGAAATCGACCAGATGTTGGATAGCGCCATTTTAATTAGTGGCCGGCAGAATTGCCCTCTGACATAATTGTAAAATAGTCTTTTTTCCTCACCAGGTGGAGCCCACGGGCTCAGCGTCTCTGGGCGCTGCGTCCCGGGCGCTGTTCGTGGAGAAGGTCCGCGCCTCCAACGCGGCCTGCCAGGCCGGAGACTTCGCCACCGCCGTCGCGTTGTACACTGATGCGTTGACGCTGGATCCAGCTAATCATATCCTTTATAGCAACAGGTGAGTTGGGGCTGCCCATTCAAGAAGGAAAGAAACATAAAAAGGAAGAATCTTGTAGAGAAGAATTGTATTATATGTACAGGTATTCCGAGGTGAAATAAGAAATAAAAATTGTGAAATCTCTTAAGTCCCAAAGCAATGCGGTCAAGCAAGCGAGCTTCGCCGATTGTACTGGGCCCAGGATTTAGATAATTCCATTATTTATTTTAATAAGTAAATAGTAGTATACTTCATTCCGCATTTCTCCACATGAAGATGGAGGCATTGTCAACTAGAATTCATTATTTTAAAGATATGTCCAACACTCATACCCCTTATTAATAAAAGTGGTTTAGCGGTTGTATAGTTACACCATCCTCTGTCCTCTTTTTCTAATATCAAATTATTGATGACAGAAAGAGATAATTCTGTGTGTAACTATTCACCCACTATACCACGTTTATTAATAAGGTGGTTAAAGTCAAAGATATATCTAAACAATACACCATTTTTGCCCGGTCAAGAGCCGCTCTAAATGCCTTAAAATCCTGGTAGTTAATGCACGGTAAACACGATCAATCATGTCAAGTTGACGTGTGTTTGCGCAGGTCGGCGGCGCGGCTGAAGCAGGGCCAGTTCGCCGCGGCGTTGCAGGACGCCACGCGGGCAAGAGAACTGTGCCCCAACTGGCCCAAGGCGTATTATAGACAAGGTACTTACATTACATATTACTTATACAGTTTTAAAAGGTGCCTGCATAAGATTTATTTTGCTTAAAACAACTGACTGTTTGGTAACGAAATGTGATCGCAAAGAATATATTATTATTGTAGAGATTCTAGGGACCGATCTCAAGTCTCAGAGCGATCTTGGAAATGTCATTCTTATGTCATACCATTAAAAAGTGATATTTCAAAAGCGTACTCAAGACCGCTCCCAAACTTGAGATTGATTTATTAATACGGGCCTAGGATTCTATGATTATGTTAGAGTTCAAATGTGAAAATGGGTTGGCAATCCAGGTCTCCGAGGTTTCCCCACCTGCCTCTCTAGGTACGTCCAAGTATTCTGTGGCATGTTATGCGCTCTTATTACGATAGGTTGACGCGTCTGTACATGAAAAACATAAGAATTATGTCAACTTTAACTTCGTCTAAATACGATGTCTGTTGGAGATTGACTCTCTTTATCTTCAGTTGTAAGCTTATATAAAATAATCCTTTATCAAAGGTTGTAAGTAATTAATTACAAGGCTTAACTGAATTCAGTTATATTGACATATTTATATCTGAAACAGCTTTTCAAGTCGATACTAAAATGAAAAAGCAATATCAAAATCAAAGTAAGAAAAACGACGTGTGGAACTTAATTAATAGTATTGTCACCGCACATAATAAAACTTCTACATATTAACAATGCACCGGCCACGTCGGTTGCATATTAAACGACCGCTCTGCATAGTCCGTGACATCGCATGCATTGCGTGTAAGCCATTATGCGTTTTACGACAAAACTATCTATCACTTTCATTCAATATCCTAAACAACTTAAACAATACGATTGATTTTATGGGTTGCTATATTATCAATGAGACATTTTAAGTGCGGCTATTAGCATACGCACCTTAAACGATATTTCTAGACATATTGTTTTCTCATATTTACGCGAATACTACTTAAACATTGAAATAAAACTATTATACGGATACCCAGGGTACCCAGTTATTAACTATGACATCAGGACGTCTAACACCTCAGTCCCCCCGTGACCATGGCTGCTGTAAAGCAACCGAAACGTCGGGAACATAAAAAAGTAAATAAACGCGATAAAATCCGTATAATAGTTTTATTTCAATGTATAGTATTCGCGTAAATATGAGAAAACAATAGTGATATTTCTAGACATTATAGGCATTCTGAAAATATATATCGAGCTTTTTCTATACTGGAAAAGCGAAAAATGTTTATACCTAATACATATATTATGTAGAGCATTTTATAGACCTTCCTCAACTTGTATGAAAATAAAAAGCTGCAAGTTTTGAGTTCATAATTTTCCGCGCTCAACGGTTTTGAGTTCGGTGTAGTAAGCCAAGCCTTTTGTGATATCCTCCTTTTTACAATCATACTAAGAATGCTTAGACAACCTGCATCTACATTATTATGCTTGCCTAAAAGACATCAACGACGAAGACACGTGATATAACTTATGTGCTATTGAGATCTAGGGGAAAATATTTCTTAGATCAGCAATAAATAGCTACAGTAACCCTTATTATTTGTCTAGTCCTTCCACGACATTTAACTTCGCCTACATTTCAGGGGTGGCGCTCCAATGTCTCGGGCGACACGGCGAGGCGCTGGCAGCGTTCAGCTCAGGGCTGGGCGTAGAGCCAGCCTCGAGGCAGCTACTAGCCGCACTAGTCGAGGCATCCCTGAAGTCACCGCTCCGGACAACCCTGGAGCCGACGTTCAGACAGCTAGAGGCTATGAAGCTAGATCAGTCACCGTTTGTCCTTATATCCGTAAGTAACATTATACATCTGTTTGTTTACGATCGCTTGGTGCAGTGGTTCGAGCGTAGACCGCTCGGCTCACTACACATGGTGGTAGCGGGTTCGATACCCGCCGGGGTAAATTTCGAAAATGGCCTTTTCGTAATTTGCCCAGGTCTGGGTGTCATTGGGATCGCACCCAGTCCATTGTATGATACCCATAGTCCAAGCGTTGCTTAGTTTGGCACCATACAGTTGGTGTATCAGTCTGGCGATATTATTATAGTTATTGCGCCCCGGTTGGCCAGTAACCAGCACCTGGACTGTACCCGCTCAAATGACATATAACATGTGTAAGGAAGAGGGTGATAGCACGATTTAAATCGCCTTCGAATCGATTATTATTATTACTATCGGTGCTGAAAAGAGTAAAGAGACTTGCCCACTGCGAATGTTCAGGCCCTCTCTCGTTCATCTTCGTAAAGGTTATGGTCGCCGACAGACGCCACTATTCTGGTCTTAATCTTAAAATAAAGCCACCATTACTGTACCATCAGAAATATGTGCATTGTCAGATCCCTTCGAGTTGACATGGCCAGGCGGACAGCATTGCCATTAACATAAAGATACTGACCTATAAGGATGTGGTAGAGTTTGGAATTAAATTTGTGGTCACCCTTCCTCGTGTAGACTCCCTTACTAAATTCCGAAACGATAAAATGTTGTGACATTATATAAGAGGTTTAAATTCTTGCAGTGGCATCACCCCTTATATGTATATCTTTCAATTAAGCCGCGAAAGTGCCCAAATGCTCATGTTTGATGGTGGTAGAGCCAAGCTTTAGCCAACTAAACTTTGGCCAACAACATACGGGCTGGCTCTACCAGGGCAGTACCATCCTCTCAAGATTGGTGTAAAGTATTTGAATTTGCCACTCACCTTCAAGAAAGCAACGTGCGAGGCGTACCTTTGGTGTTACAAGCATTGGTTACGGTAACTTCTTAACATCAGGCGGGTCAAACACTTGTTATCCGACCTTCTTACACATAAGAAGGGAAAAAAAATGTAATATCTTTGTTCCTTCAGTCCCCTTCGATCTAAAACCTGTAGTTTATGGTAACAGACGCAGATGTCATTAAATAAACAAATAGTTTTAAGCTGATGTTGGCAGCGCAGACCCGTACGCAAAGCGGGCGGACCATTTGCATTCCGGTGCCGAAGACTGCAGCGACATCTGAACATTTTTCGGCGCATTAAAACCGGCAGACAATGGGGCTGAGTGATCAAAGGGCCATAAATACGCGACCGACCCCTTGAATTTACATACAATCAGCGCGACAGTTGATCGGCAACGCCGACGTGAATGGCCCAAATGGCCGCGCTCCACCACAAAATGGCCGCAGTTCGATATTTAAAAATGAACTGAATTTGGTAAATGGACACCATTTGTGGTAAGATTTTAAGATGAACCAATGATGGAATGTTGTTCTACTCGTATGTAGAAACTGTTGATCAATTATTTCCACCTGTTAATTTGTAGCTACTGGCAATTTACAATAAAAAAAGTAAAAAGAGAATCCCGCTGCGATTCTTGGCCCTTGCCAGACTGGGACGGACGGACGGACGCGATGGCCTGGATAATCCTATAAGGGTTCCTCGTATGGACTACGGAACTCTAAAAAAATGTTACATAAAAACCCTAATAATCCCACGGACTTAGCTTCTTGTGTGTTCCCAAATACCTTCAGCATTTATTGCTTTATTCAAGTTCAAATCATTTAGGTAAATTTTGTACTGTGGTCTTCGTAATGTCAAAGTTAATGGGTTCTTAAAAATTCGTTGCGCTTTTTATGCCGCCGCCCATGATACTCAAGTTCGCATTATTATACATTAGTTTATTATTATGGCGGACTTGAACGACTAAGGCATTTAGTGGCAACGACCAATGAAATGATTCCGGAACTCAAAATAACAGTCTGTGAGCCAAAACAGAAGCTTTTTCGACCACGATTTTGGTTGTCCTCTCCCAATAATAGTAATGGCAAAGTAGAATTTCCGGTTTCTTAAATTTGAAATGCAGAACTCTGCACTGAGAGACAAATATAAATCAAAAAAAAAATATGTTTAGTTCCTAGTAAACATTTTAATAGATATACTTAATTACACTTTTTGTAATTACAGCGAATAATTTACGCTTACGATGTAACATAAATCTTAGTAAAATAATAGCTACTAGGAATTACATAAATCATTTATGGTCCTAATTTTTTTTTCATAGACTTGTGTTTTTGGGCTTCCGGCTCTATCACTCATCGTGATGCAACTGTTACCTACCGCTACCTAACGTCGGGAACATAAAAAGTAAATAAACGCGATATAATCCGTAAAAATAGTTTTATTTCAATGTGTTACCTACCGCTACTTTAAACCGATCTTCTGTGAGAGGATGGTGCTACCTCGGTCGGTCCAGCCTCGTAATCGAGTTTAGCTTGGCTCTATCACCGTACAAACTGCATTGCAGTGTACCTCTAACCACCCCAGCGGGAAATACATGAGTTCTGTTGTATTTTATCTTTTAATCCCAACCCAACGCTTAAAAACACAGGGCTCATTTGATGAGTTCAAGGATGGCGACCGCTTGGCGCAGTGGTTTGAGCATAGTCCGCTCGGCTCACTGCATCGGGTGGTTGAGGGTCCGATTCCCGTCAGGGTAAATTTCGGAAATGGCCTTTTGCAACAAGCGTTGCTTAGTTTAGGACCATACAGTTAGTGTGTTCGTCAGGCGATATTTATTATTATTTATTGTGTTTTAAAATGTTCTTCCCATCGGCAGGTGGTTGGTCAAGAGCTCCTGGCAGCTGGTCAGTACCAATCTGCTGTCACTGTCTTGGAAGCGGCTCTCAGAATAGGCTCCTGCTCGCTCAAGCTGAGGTAATTTGTTTAATTTTTACTTACCTATGGCATGTTTAAGTAATGCAGTTATTAACAAGGCACACCCAGCACAGATTAGAAATACGGGTATAATACATATGTCAAAAATGTATAGACATAACGGTGTGACCGCTAACCCGCAAATTGCTTCTTGTACCTATTTCTTTTTCAAATTTGAGTTAATAACTCAAATTTCAAAAAAATACTATGTAGGTATAAATATGTATCATATATTTTTACAATGCGTGGGTGAAAGTGGAAACATAAAACATAGGTAGCTACTTTCGACTTAATCTATTTGATTCGTTGATGGAATTTCATACTTGACTGATAAGATAAGTGATTAAAATTCAGCACCAATTCATAGTTACCATTGCCCCACGTGAATATTAAATGGCTAAAACAACACGCTTTAACTGTATCGCCTCAATCATCGGCTGTTTAACTAACATCGCCGTTCGCATCTAGTATGCATACCACGCAGCCGCCACTTTCGGTTTCAACACCAGCCTAGAGGCTCAGATAAGCGCTAGATTCCGACGTGTAATGGAAACAGTTACCTCTGAGATACGACTAACGGCCCGTACACATGTAGGATCATAAAGACTCGCGCGTGAATTGTTTCTGTAGTATTAATGAATCGTAAATGTATACAGATTTGTCTTAGTATGTTACGGCTGAATATAATTGCTGGGCACGGGCCTCCCCTCAATACAAGGGAGATTCAGGCCAATCCATCACACTGGCCAAGTGTGTTGTCTTAGCGGATTTCCCATGTCTTTTGAAAACTGATGAGATCTTATGAGACATGCAAGTTTCCTTACGATGTTTTCCTTCACCTTAAGCATGTGATTATTATATTGAAACTATGATTCGCACGTAGTTTCGTAAAACCCAAAGGTGCGAGCCGGGGCTTGAACTCAGGACCATGTCCTCGCAAGACGCGTGCTTAACCTATCAGCTATCCCTACTTTTACTTACGGGAGAGTACTAATACCCAAGTCAAATAGCTGCTTATTATCCAGCGCCTTATTGTTAACTATCTCTAATATGAATGCTTATTTCAAGAGCTATTGGTGCATTTAAGTCGTTAGATACAACATTTGTCAATAATTATCTGCTGGCTTCATTAACTAAAGAGCATCTCACACTCTAGAGTCGAGGTGGCGTCGAAACGCGAGCGCCCTAGGCGGCGCGTCGCGTCGCGTCTATAGATTTGAAATATATGGCAGCGGTGGTTTTTGTCATTTCGCTTCGTGCGTTGCGTTGCTTCTGGAATTTAAGAAGTATACCCGCGTCTCGACTGTGGTGTGAGCGAGGCCCCTAAGTTGCTTACGTGTTATTTTATTTGGTATAGATCTAAAGTATTGCTAGTATGTATCCAGTGCGAGGAGGATTTCCTAGATTAATATAGATTAGATAAAAGGTCTTTACGCTCACAATTACGAATACCTAGCCGTATGAGATGTTCAGATATTTTATTGCAATGTGAGCATGTGAATACAGCTCAGATTTGCATGACTTTGAGTGCAGCAATACTGATTGAAATTTACATTTTATGCATAGGAAGTCCAGTGGAGGAATGGACAAGACAACTTAAACTTAGAATTTCTCTCGGCTCAACTTACTACTACATACTGGCTTACAGGATTAATAGTGAAAGGGTAGCGCGGTGGGCCAAGTCTCATAAAAAGCCAGAATTTACTGCAAAGTAATTTCGTTATTGAGTCATCCATTTAAAAAGGTACTCTATAAAAAAAAAAACCTGAAATAAAAATTGCGTATTAAAAAAAAAACCGCACTAGCACAGCACGATCGTCTGGCTCTGAAATAAATTAGCCCGTTTATTTTCGTATTAAACCTTCGATCGTAATCCCATGGCAACAATTTCACACCATTAACACCCGCCCAGCTCCGGCTAATAAGAAGAAGACAAATGACCGCGAGTATCTCGGCGTTCATTACTCGAAACCCGCGAAACCTTACTATCGGCACAGCACGAATCATTTGCCCCAAAGAGTATAAAACTTAAAGATATGTAGGTAAGAACCTACCTAAGAGTAGGTAGGTACTAAGTACTCTACCCTCACAGAAGCAACCTTAAGTAATTTGGGTTAAAATTGATTTTTAATTCTGTTGTAATAATCAAGTTATGATCTACAGACTTTAGGCTTAAATTACATTTAGTTGCCTATTTTTACTCACAAGGGTCGTGTTATTCAGACATTTGTCTTGGATTGAACGAAATGTAAGTAACAGTACGTATAGTTCGTTCATTTCAAGAAGACGCGTACTGTAACCCTTATGACACTGATGAACATGGATCAGTTTGTAGGTATATTAATTCACGCATTCTTTGTGATTTGAACTGTACTTGATTATCTATCCGCCAATAGAAATTCATTGCCATTCAAAGGCAATGCAATCTGCATTCTTCATCCTAGAATTTCAGATTCCTTCTTTATCCTCTAGAGATGTTGACTCGCTCAACTTACGTGATAAGAACAACAGCTGTCTTTTTGCATTTTAAAACTATCTTATTTTCTTTGATAATAAGGGTCATAAAGGGTAAAACCAAGGTATTTCGCTTCCTTTCCTCTTGCTTTAATCTTTGAACAAGTTAAACGGACTCTACTCGAAATGTTATTATTTTTAATCACAGCCAACGTAACGAGTTGACAGTGGTATAATTTATATATACGTACTTAAAAGGCTCTGTTATCTTGGCTAAATTTCGACATTTTGATTTATCCTGTGCGGATGTCGGGGAAATAAAGACATCGTAAATTTTGAACGTGAGTACGGGGTTTTATTTTAATAACAGGGGTCTAATTAATGGGACGCAATAGTGTTTATAAGTGCATCTGTCTTAGTCCGATGTACGCTCATTTTTATCCTGGAACTAATTGGACTTTTACTGTTCGGTATATCCGTGTTTTATAAATTGCTCATGGATGTTACATTATTTATAAAAGACTTGTGAGAGAAATGGAGTGGTCTTTAATGATAAATTGTTTTTAAAATACCTACTACAATACGAAGTATCGCTGATTTTTTATGCCACTTTATCTGATTCTGATTACATTTTCAAATGAAAGGCTGCGTCGTCATTGTCAGATAAAAAAATAAACATCAAGGAATCTTATCAACACGCTGACAAATTAAACAATTTCAGACATAACTCCAACTTTGTCTAGCGCTAGTTCAAAAATAATCCTCAGGTCAATGTCAGCTACGCACCAAAGTTTGAAATAACATCATCTCCTATAAATTTGAACAACAAACTCTTGAAGAGCCTTAGTTTGACATTACCCCACGGAATTCATTGAAAAGAGTAACCATTGAGATTTTGCCGGATCTTCTCAGTGGAAGCAGCATTCCGAACCGGTGGTAGATTCTGACTATTCATGAATACTTTGTTAGCGTACTTGAATAAAAACAATTTTAAGTTTGAGTTTGAATCCTTTAAAGCACCGGATTGAACCTGTGAAATCTCTAATGAGAAGTGGGAAAAGGTCCTCATTATCCAGATAATAGTCTACGTGTAATTGGGTAGGAGTTGTTAGTAGCAAACGGCCGATGCACGGAGGCGATGGAGCGGCGTCTTCGAATCCACCCTGAGCGTCGTGCGGCCGCCATCTTGTTTATGACGTCATTCAATGACATTATGCTTCCCGTTCTCTTTTTACCATCTTCAGACATAGATATTGGAGACTGCTGTAGTGGATACCGCTGGTATCTGAATAAATTATATTTAACCTCCACGATAGAGTTGAAAATTATTTAGGTACCAAGTTCCTATAAGATGTCGATTTTCGCTAGAATTTTAGGACGATTTGGACTTTGAACCTTTTTATTTAAAGGTAATATAGACACTATTGTTACCGTAGCAAATATAAAGTACCAATCAAATAACTCAAAAATATTTTTATTTAGGACAATTGAGCGTCATGGTTAGGAAACATACTTGGAAATTACTAAAAATAATTAGTATGTATACCTAAGTACTTTCGATATTTTTAAATAATAATAAAACCATGGCTTGAAAAGTTCCTGGGATATTTTACGACACATCAATATAATAAATAAATAAAATTTAACGACCACGACGACTACTGAAGCATTGTAGTTATAAATTCCTTTATAACGAGTTGAAAATACACACGATACGTAACGTTACGATACGATACGATACGTAATTATATAGGTACCCCTGATCCCTGATAGTAGGTGTAAAGTCTAGCTCACGTAAAGACACCTGATTCAGTTAAATATATTTAAACGCTCACCGTATTGGAGACAGTGATTGAATAAGCCCCATCTTTATACATTTGGGTGACGTTAAGATAGTAGGGTTGGTAGGTTATAAAATGTTTTTTTCAGGACACGTCCCGTTTTAAAAATAAATTACACCTAAACTACTGGTTATGGTTGTGATAGTGGTGGTACGGTCAGCAACATAGATAGCTAAACATTCTCAGTTTCGCTTTCAAACTTTTATTTTGCACAAAATCCATTTCTTTCTTGTTTAAACAATATTTAAATGTGTTGACAAGCAAAGCAGTGATAGCCGATTGGTTATGCACGCGTCTTGCGGGCAGCAGATCCTAGGTTCAATACCCGGCTCGCACCTCTGGGTTTTTCGAAATCTATGTGCAAATCATCATTACAATATGATTATTACTTGCTTAAGGTGAAGGAAAACAACGTGATGTAACTCGCATGTCTTAGAAAATCTTAATAATTTTCGAAAGACATGTGAAATCTGCTAACCGTTGTGGATTTTAGCCTAAATCCCACTCGTACTGAGGGGAGGCCTGTGCCCAGGAGTGCGACGTCAAAAGGGCTATTTTTTTTTATTTTTAAATGTGTTGCTGATATTTGTTTTCGGCCATGTTTACCAACGCTTGCAAAATAAAGAGTCAGTATTATCTATTTAAAAAGTGAAAAAATAAAAATGGAAGCCCTATAAGGTATGTCCCGAAATGATCAAGCGTGGCGGAGTGTCACCGGCGCGGGCGCGTTGAAACCCACACCTCAAATCGATCTTATCTCCCGCTTGATGGATCGAAGCCGGATCGATACGGGACTATTCTGTGCTCGCGCGATAACCGACCGCCATATAAATAACGATTGTTATACGCGACTCTTATCGTGATCATCTCCGTTGACATATGATGAGATTAAAATGGGATAATACTCGAAAAGGAATAATGAATACGGACACGTCTCTTATATTTTTTTTTTATGTCGTCGACCTCCCCGATCCAACGTCCGGAATAAATGAAAATTGTTTGTGACTGACACGACGTCGGCGTCATAATGACGTCACTGAAACTAAGTACCTACTTATATAAAGATACATAAAAAAAATACGACATTAAGGCTAAAGCGCCCATCTAGCCCGCGAAGTTCAAATTTTTTGAGGTTTTTTAGAAATTTTTCAAAATCTGACAATAATAAAAGGCACATTTTGTAATTCGCGAAAAAGACCGTGTGCAGTGCATTTATTAATATATCCAACTTACTCGAAAACATTTCAAGAACGACAGCTATCCAGACAATCTGGCAATTTTTGTATATTTAGTGATTTACTAGTATCATATCCACCGTGATAATATTTAGAGTAAAATAAATGTATTAATAAACGCACTGCATACTGTGTTTTTCGCAAAGCACAAAATGTTGTCTTAAATGTTTTCAGATTTTGGATAAACTATAAAAATACTCTAAAAATTATGAATTTCGCGGGCTAGACAGGCGCCTTCACTTTAAATGATTTTTCTATTTCCTAGTTTGCTTTTCTAAACGTTAAAGATTTACGTAATACCTCGTATTCAATAAATAGTATTAGCTGTGATTACAAAAGTTTGAGTAAACCATATTACAAGGGATACTAGGAAATTAAGGACTTGAGATCGATTTATTAATACGGGCCTAAAGGCTGTATTAATATATTGATCTCAAGTTTGAGAGCGATCTTGGAAATGTTATTTCAATGGCATATCTAACTCAGTCTTAACTCTTGACTCATGTTATTATTGAGTTCGATATATTAATATGGGTAGCACTGGGCACTTAGCACTTAGCTGTTGTTACAGGGTCGGGAAATAAGGATTAGTACCGATAAATATCGCTACGTAGATAAAATGTATCTCCCAAAATTTCTACCTATCAAGCAGCTTAATGACATGGCCAAAAACAGCACAAAACCGTATTTTGTGGAGAATTCAGGGAGAGGCCTTTGCACAGGAGTGGGGCACAAAAACAGACTAAATAAAAAAAAAAAGCAGCTTAACTTCATTTTTTTTAATCCAGAAAAAGGAACTGCTATCTCAATACGATACAAGCTTCCTCAGGTGATAAATAAAGCGATAATGGTCAACTAACGTGATTGATTGAACACGAACATCATCTAATCCGTATTCACTACACTTTAAGAACACATTACGAGTACGAATAATCACCATTAACACGTAACAATTAACACGGCTAAACTCCCGTGATCGAAGTCCCATGTTGCCAGATTACACCGCTAGCTCTATCGATTTTTAATCAAGTCGGAATACGGCGGTATACTGTCAATCGCCGATGAAGGTGTCACGTCGAATTACATCGTCCGACAGTCCCGCGTGATTCATTACCCTCGCCATGAACTAAAATATTTATCTCGGATTATTTTAATCGGTTTGCACAAGAGCTATTTAACCCCTAGAGCAGGGATGACGAACCTTTATGCAGCCACGTGGCATTTTCTCAAAAACCATGAGTAATGAGGTCATAGACGTGTATTAATAAATCGATCTCAAGTCTGAGAGCGATCTTGGAAATGACATCCTTACGTCATAGCAGTACAAAATTGCATGTCTAAAGCGTACTCACGATTGCTCTCAGACTTAAGATCGATTTATCAATAAGGGCCTGAGTACTTATTGTTACTTTAAACTTTAATGCAAACTGTTTCGATCGGTAGCGTGCTCGAAATATTATGTCACGTGCCATTAGTTCGCCATCCTTGCCCTAGAGTGTCGTGAGCACCTATGTCGGTGTATAATATTTGAGTGCTCCAAGTCTCGCGTTCCCCTACCGGCGGGTATAAGACGCGAGCGGCAATTGGTCGTTTATTTGCTACGTTTAGTAACACGTCAACGATAATAGAGTTTCATAAATCGATTATGACAGTCTGTTTGAGTATAGATTCTTCCGAAATATTGCGACACTTGGGGCAGAGGGCGCTCGGACTTGGGGATCATTGGAAGGGTTAAAAGTTCTTGAAATACCTAACCTCTATAACCTACATATAGGTAGAGTTTTCTCAAAAAGCGTTAAGTAATACACAAAAACGCCCTATGAGTCTGGCTAACTCATTATAAGGCACCTACATAGATTAAAGGGGTTATAAAAAGTCACTAGCTATGGAGTTAGGACAATCTCTGCTTTTGCGAAGACAAGTCGACGTTCAGCGAAATTAAACTTCATAGTTTAAGTCATATCCTTTCAGGTTTTATGGTGAAGGACACAAGCTACAGTATTTTAGTGATCACTATTATGACTCGTTAAAATATATGCATGTGAAGTTTTGATGGGAAAGCTGTATATTTTAATTTCAGCACTGGGGTATTCTGCTTGCTTTTTCTTTTTAATGTTTGTCAATAAAATCTAGTTGAATGTTTTTGTTCGTTGATCTATTCACATGTACATCCCAGGCGCTTGCTTGTATCACAAAGAGTTAATGGAGCTTTTTTGTAGCCGTACAATAGACAAAATCGTTGAAGCAAAGTCTGCTATATAGGCAATGAAATAAAACTAATTCTTGATTGCAAATCTGTTCTTTCGATCATCGCAGAAAGGGTAGTTACTATTTCTGGAACTTTAACTATTCTATAGTTTATTACTGAGTACGGTGAAACTGATAGGCAAACAAAAAATATCCGCATATTAATACTCTTCTTCGTTTTGCGTTTGCTTAAAACCTTTAAGGATAAAGCGCCCATCTAGCCCGCGAAGTTCAAATTTTTTGAGTTCTTTTAGAATTTTTTCAAAATCTGACAATAATAAAAGACTAATTTTGTAATTCGCGAAAAAGACCGTGTGCAGTGCATTTATTAATATATCCAACTTACTCTAAAACATTTCAAGAACGACAGCTATCCAGATAATCTGGCAATTTTTGTATATTTAGTGATTTACTAGTATCATATCCACCGTGATAATATTTAGAGTAAAATAAATGTATTAATAAATGCACTGCACGCGGTCTTTTTCGCGAATTACTAAATTTGTCTTTTATTATTGTCAGATTTTGAAAAATTTCTAAAAGTACTCAAAAAATTTGAACTTCGCGGGCTAGACAGGCGGAAATTCCATTAGGCTGCAGCGCTGCGACACTGTACTGTCAGTGACACAATTGTTTCATTCGGTAGACTCGCACAAATATAACAAACACAAGCAATATTAGAGATCTTCATAAAGTGTGTTTATTCTTTGTTTTGTTTCATTTATCTGATATTTACCAATGTCGTTACACTACATACACCATACAGCTATAAATAAAATAAATAAGTATTGACCGACTGACACACCAACTGCATGTACTATGTGACATCGAGACCTGTTCAAATTACGAAAAGGCCATTTCCAATACAATACAAGCAAAATAAATATTATAATGGAACACTTACATAAAGGTAAACTCCACATGCGTAATAAAAGGAATACGACTTAGTAAACTAACTCCAAATAAACTTGTGCTTTTAGGGCCGTGCTTATAAATACATCAATCTCAAATCTGAGAGATATCTTGGAAAGGTCTTTCTTTTGTCATTCCACTACAAAAATACTTGTCAAACGCGTACATAAGAGACTTGAGGTCGATTTATTAACACGGACCTTAAAGCTTGAACTTCTCTTGTTTCGCAGGGGTTCGGTATTCAGTGCCCTTTCATCAGCCCACTGGGCGCTCAGCCAGCTGGACGCGGCCATCAACTACATGCAGCAAGACTTGGCCGTAGCCAAATCCCTCGGCGACACCGCCGGCGAGTGCCGCGCCCACGGCAACCTCGGCGCCGCTTACTTCAGCCAAGGATCGTATAAGGACGCGTTAACTGCACACCGGTACCAATTGGTCTTGGCTATGAAGTGTAAGGTGAGTTGATACTTTATTTTTAAAATCCCTTCTTAACTATTCAATAGAGAGAGTTCATCAGTCTATGTTGGGTGGTGGTCCCTTATAAAGATATATAAAAGAACTAGCTGTGCCCCGCGACTTCATCCGCGTAGTATTGGATTATTGGGTTAAAAAGTTTCCTATATGTTAATCCCGGTTATAATCTATCTGTGTTCCAAATTTCATCCAAATCCGTTCAGTAGTTTTTGCGTGAAGGAGTAACAAACATACATACATACATACATACATACATACATACATCCACACTCACAAACTTTCGAATGAATGTAGTTACTAACTTCTTATACAGTTGAAGATTGCTCTCTATCTCTACCAAAGTTTTGCGTCCGAAGTAGTCCAGAAAAAGCTCTAGTGATAATGTCAATAAGACAAAATAGAGTTTTATTTCCAGAGATTTTTCATTATCAGAGAAAATAAATGACGTTGTAGAGGCCATACTCTATATAACTGAATCTGTTACTTGAAGTACTAACAGAATGTCTGCAAACGCAACCTACATTGCATTTATGTATAAAACTTGTAACTAAGATAAATTTATCTTAGCTCTACCACAAATACTGCCAACAGAGACCCCATTCAGTATAGAATTGATAACTAAATCCTGTTGAATGCACTATCTAGTACAAGAAACAGTGATATTAAATATAACAGTTATCATGGTCCGCGTCCAATAAATTTTCCATATTAATACTGTTACTACGTTTGTATAGAAGTGGGGTACAAATAATGTAATTACAGAAGAATGAACTCTACTGCCGAGACCATGCATAAACAATATCGCAGGCAGTTATTGTGCTCTAGAACAAGAAGGCTCTACATACATAGAAGCAAATATGCTTACCTACTTGCAGCGGTCATGTTTTATCGAAACACGAAACTACAATACCACCTCAGATGAAAATAATAACGTAGACCGAGCGCGTAGAACTAGCGAGTGAAGTAATATGTAAATAATAAATGCACACCTTACTAATATAGCTTTTAATTTAAATACATAAACCTGAGTGAGATTTGATTACTGTTTAGTGGAAATTGTGTTGCCTACTCAAGTTCTGTTGCTGTTCCTGAGAATGTACACCATCTTTTATTCTTGATAAGAGTAACCATTGAGTTTCTGACCGGATCTTCTCAGTGGGAGCAGCATTCGGAACCGGTGGTAGATCCTGAATAGTCATAAATACTTTGTTAGCTTACATGAATAAAACCAATTTTGAGTTGAGTTTGAAATACTAAAAAGCATTAATCCAGATTATTTTTTAAAATTAGCTTATGTATTTTTACATTTTGTTATTACGCAATAAGGTATACGGGAGGGGTGAGGGGGAGGAATTTGGGCTTCCGTCTCTCTCATTCATCACACAAAACGTATCTATAATACCTACTTTACGGCGATTTTCTGTGAGAGGGTAGACTACCCTTTTCGATTGGTTCTACTATCGTTGGCTCTACCAAATCAATCGACATGTTATTATCATTTATAGTGATCACATAGCGTGCTAATTTATGTAAAATCGTTGACAATTATTTTTTTCTCCAAGATTTTGCAAGTAAACCTCTACCTTTACTTAGAACGATACGCAAATGTAGCATAACAAATCGCTCAATGCCGTCCAGGGAGTAGCTGTTCCCAGCGAGGGCAACAGTGGCGGGACACAATGGCGTATTTACATAAAGAATGGTAGTAAACTGTTTGATTTCTCCACTTACAAATGAAATAACAAATGTTCTCCGCTTCTCGGCCGTAATAACTTGCGAAGTTTACGCGGGCCGTTGTTAAGAAAGTTAATTTAATTTTAAGTGTGGCACTCGGCTGGCCCCAAGACCCCGTATTATTTATTATTCCTCTTATTTTTTCATGATTGTGTAAGAAACTGAAAATCCGATAAAAAGTAGAGTTCACTTATATGATAAGTTTGGAGTATTATTAAAATGTTAAGAACGTTAAAAATAAATTAATCAGGTAAATGTTGATAATGTTAAACATTCATTATAAAAATGTCGAAAGATACATAGTAAGTATAAAATGGTAGAGTCATTACTCTACCCGTTTATGTACTACTATACTACCAGCTGGCTACAGCCAATTGAAAATAGCTCATAAACGTGCTGGATCGGCGGAGGTAGTACCACCATCTCACAGAAGATAGCTGCAGTTCGTATGACTATCAAGATTAATATAATATTCTCATTATATAAGATTCTGCTAGATCCCTTACCGTCTTACAATTAAGTTAAATAAAACCAATTCATCTCTATAAATCTATTAAGTACTCCCACATAAAGCTCTACATTGAATATGTATCAAGATGAATGTCCACCCAGGCCGGCAGGCCGCTGCAAAAATCACTTTCATTTCCAGTGTAGAACACGTCGAACCGGCAGCCGTCTTACACGTTAAAAGTATCCTCACAAATAGTAAAGTTCGCTTTTTATTGACGTCTTTGATCGCGGCCGACACCGCGCACCGCACACGTCGCGTCCACTGGATGCTAATTTGCAGTAAATACGATGACTAACTGCCCCAACAACGTAATTCTAAGTGTAGAGCAACACTTATCTGCGCATGCGACCAATTCAACGCGAGCTCTCGTAATTTCACTAGGCTTAATCTTGATGTTAAATTAATAAGACCCAGGCGCTGATGGTAAGTCTAAAATTAATGGATTTTTGTAATAACGTCCGGTCCTGGTGGGATTAGTGCCTTTCAAGTTTTTATAATATTCACACGTCTCTTCTGCATACAGAAAAGGCAATGTTCTTGCTGACGTGTAGTTTTGCATAGAGGTAAAAATAAAGCCCTAGGTAATTACCGGATCCAGTTTTCCGAATACTACGAGAAAAAAGAGATACATAATCAAGTTCTGAAGGCAGCTGAGGCATGATAGGCGGTAAATAAGAAAGAAATTCCGATTGAAGTTTCAACTGTTCGAAATTTGTTTCTAGATGGTAGAGCCAAGCTGTAGCCAAGCTGTAGCCAATTGACTACAGCTCATAGGTATACGGGTTGACTCTACCGAGGTAGTACCGCTCTCTCACAGAAGACCTGCGTAAGGTAGTGTTTATAGTTGCTTCTCGTACGATAACAGAAAGAAGCCCAACCGCCCTCTCTGCCCCTCCCCTGGGCAACGCATCTATACGCTACAAGTGTAATTGTTTGCCAACTTTGTTATATATGTAATTATGTATTAATAAATAAATGAAAAAGCTACATTACTTAGGTACGTAGATTTAAAATTAACAATTTCCATTTGGTTCTGTAGAACGCTAATCTAGTGTGCAATCTGGTTATTTTGGTAATATTAGAATTATATACCTGAAGCAATTAGAAATATAGTAACTAATAATTACTTTTCGTCGCATGCGCACGTTCCTAATTATTGCATTCCATACACGCGTTTACTCTTTCGGCTCCGCGTGCAATCACTGCGTCCGCTTGTCAAACAATCTGACGAACAAATAGTCGTAAAACATTATTTACTTTTCGCGTTCTGCTCGGATGGTGTACAACAAAAAGTCGCCGGCCGATTCAAAATAACCGCGAAACGCTGGCAACACAGGAATTTACGCGATGGTAATTCGAGAATGGGCGAATAATTACGTGACAGCGAAGCTCCCTGCGAAAGCCGATTACAATCAAAAGAATTATAGTCTGAGAATACCTTTGCGTGATTGCGGCGGTGCTTGTCTTTAACTGTAATGTCACTGAATCGATTTCGCTGTGTTTTACGACTCATCGCTTTTGGTATTGACAAACGTAGCACTGGCATCTCTAAAGCATCTCTACAGGTATACAAAATTCAGCACACCTATACCAACGACCAACGAGAATCGATACGATAATAAAAAAAGACTATTAAATTATTTATTAGTTTCGTTTTTTTTGCCTTCACTTATTTTTAAATAGCACAACGGTTTCCGACTTAGCTCAGTCGAGGCCGCGTTCCGATCCGGTGGTAGATTTACCCTCGCCACCTCTCCTGGCAGCGGCCCAAGCCGAGGTCGTGTCCCTTGTGGCGCCCTTGAGCTAGCTGCCCCCCTGCCCCTCTGGCTGGAGCGCACTTGCGCTCGCCCTCTGTCCGGGTGAAGTTGTTATGGCCACTCTGGCCAACAACATATAGTCAATTCAAAAAAAAAAAAAAAAAAAAAAAAAAAAAAAAAAAAAAAAAAAAAAAAAAGTATAAAACACGAATTACAATATGGCGAACTCGACCGATTTGAACTCAAAGACCTTACCTTTCGTATTGCTTCTCAATGGCCGTGGTATAGTTAAGTTTTATACAGTCGATCAGTAAACGTATTACTTAAAATTGGATCCTTAGATCCAGATCCATATCCAAGTAGATCAAGATCCGTTCGGTGCACTCACAGCGACGCGGATAAATCGAATCGTTTAATACATCCTCTAGCGGGTCTAGCTTGCTTATTCACGGTCTGAGGTGCAATACGCATACCGCGAATAATTCGACGGTAACATGTGAGCCGCGTTCATTAGCGGATGCCGCGGATCGCCGTCACGGCCACTCTCGCGCAGGTGCTGTTCCAACGCGCACCACGCCTCGCGTTTTAGATTGCCTTTCCTGCACTATCTGACTGATTGTAACTTATTAGTGCATTCATTACAATCTATATCCGACCGCTAGATACCTATGCGATGTAGTGTACCTAATAAATAATAATAATTACCAATACAAGGGTGTTTTAAGACCGCTGGGCTCGGATCTCCAATCAATGTAAGATATTCAAGC